>CM073545.1:8750000-10000000 GCA_037074615.1 Leucaena leucocephala
GTTTATGATTTATGTGTTCATAATGGCGAGATGAATGAATGATGACAAGTGTGTTCCCTCGGAGATTACCTTACCTTCATTATCCACGGAATATCAAGAGTTAATTGGTTGAATTAGAATAGGTTAGCAACAACTCGCTAGCTAAATCTCAATCAAAGCTACAACTCACAGACATCAATGGAGAATAGGAGTCATTCAACTTAGAGATAGTAGAATATGAATATTAATCAGAGGATCTTTAGTGTAGAAATAAGGAATCCAACTCGGTTCCCTACTTCTTTGTCATCTGTTACTCTAATTGAATCAATAAACTAGAAGTAGATAAATACATCAACCAGATACAGTTAAATCTGACTTAATAAACTCCCTGTGAAGCTCGAAAGACTCTGGTTTAGCGTCATCTCCAAGGAAGCACAGCAGCTCCGCCTTGCATTGCTATCTGAACTCCGGCAGTAACCATCGGTACAGCAGCAGTAGTCATGTGGAAATGGAAGGAGAAGATGGAGATGATGAGCTGCAGAACTTTCCTCTGGTTCTATTAACTAGAACAGAGGAAAGCTGCAGAAGAGAAATGGAGAAGGAGAAAGAGAGATGGTGTGTGTTAGATGAGATGGAATGTGTGAATGGTGAGAGAGCTGCGTATGAAGTGTCAGGTCTAGGTGATGAATCATATGGAATACTGTACAGATAGTTTGATATATAGGAGAGGTCTCAAATGCATGAGTGAGCCAATGGAGCTGTCCAGATGTCCTCCATCTGTCAGCACATGATCTGGTATTCTGTTTACAGCACCTGCTCCCCACTTGCTGTTAAAAACTTGCTCATTCTGTTCAGATGGGGTATGCTAATCTGTGAACAGAACCAGACGCGTGAACAGTGCTCAACTCACGCATGATCTCCCACTTGTAGTTTGTTATCAGCCCTTATTTGCAGTCTGTTAAGTCCAGCTATGCAATTCATCGCATGCTTAAATCACCTTCTGTCCAGTTGGCCCTTCTGTCATTCGCTGATTGATCTCTGCATTGAAGTTTGGTCGCGACTACAGGCACATCAGGTCGCGACCAATATTTACAGAGAACGCTTCTTCTTTGCTGGTTGACGTATGGTCGCGACGGTGAATACCTAAGGTCACGACGAAAGTCCAAAGGGAAGCTCCACTTTGCTGATTGATTGTTGTGTTGACCTGAAATGGACATTTAACAGATTGCCTATCCAATTAAGCACTAAAATCACATCATTCAAATTCCCACTTGTCCAATTGCATATTGTTAACTAATTTGCTCAATATAGTAGTAAATGTGGATAAGATTCAATAATAAACTCTCTTTTAAAATATTAAAAATCAGTACAAGTATGAGTTTATCAACTCCCCCACACTTAGCTTTTGCACTCCGAGCAAAATTATGGATCAAAACTGAATTTAAACACACATGTTCAGCACAATTGGCAAAATAGATTTAGCATGAGTACTTGCAATCATTAATCTTTCCCTTCAACTGGCAATAATCCAAGCTATTCTCATATCAATCAAAGAATCTAACTCATGCAATTCAATCATAGTAAGCAACTAGGTCGAGATTTCCTCACAAGGTATCGTGTTCACTCCCTCTCTTATCAAGGTAATTTCACTCAACCATCTAGCTTAGGCTTCCCATAGGCTTGTAACCATCCTACATCTCCACCACTAAATGCCACAAGGGGTTATGAATCAAAGGGTCTTTATTAGGGTTGTAATGATGGAAAGGCTAGATGATGAAATAGAAATGCATGTCAATGATTAATGAAATACTGCACACAATCAAAGTTCCAATAATACAGCTGTAGAAATTGACTTCAATAACACTAGTGTCATCCTCCTCCAACTCAAACGGGGAATTCAAGAAATCATCAGCAACTCTTTTTAAGTAGAACTTGATATTTCCTTTCAAATCCTCATACTGTTAAAACATAAACTTGCTTGGTGTCTCTTTGCTTTGCCTCCAATAACCCAAAATGGACCAAACTCCATGATACCCAATTGGAATATCTCTCAAAGGCTTACTCGCGTGATAATTTGGGTAATGACGATGGTAGTAGACTTTTGTTGTAGAAAAACCAAGATACAAAGGGGTCGAATGGGTTATGACATATATACATTATCTTGCAATTTAACTTGACAATAGAATCTGGCTATGAATGAAATAGAACATGGGTACCAAAAAGTCTTGGTTCAGGAAAGTTGGAGAGATTAGTAATCTAATTGTTTCCATAGAGCTTGAACTCAAAGAAAGACACAAGGTCATTGGAAATGAGCAAAGGACGGTTATGTTGTGAGGGAGGGAAACAATTACGATTCACTACGGGAAAAGTAAGGATTTTAACCAAGTACTGTCAGATTTTGATAAGGAAGCTATAATAATGTGATATAAGGTATGAATACGGATCGGCTAGGAACAAGTTTGGAAACTAGAAGAACGATCGAAGGTAGGACCTTAAGAGAACCTGTCTCTTACAACCCTAGCCATGGAGACACCACAAGGATGATCAGCCCTTGATACAGTCGAGTATTCTCACGAGAATATGAGGCGGCAAGCAAAGCTCACTCAAGAGAAATAAAATTCTCTAAAATTCATTCATTCAAATCTGTCTCAATTACAAAAAACGTAGCCTTATATAGGCAGCAAAAGAACAATCTAGAATCAAAAAAACCCTACGTCATAAATGCCATAAATGTGCCTTAATGATGATTAACTATCTTGGTTGGCACCAATTAAGGCTAAAGAAAATAGGAAAGTTACCTTTTCTTGGAGAAAAAAAGGCTGCTACCTAAAAATAGGAAACTAACCTAAAATATTCTTATGCAATCTTTGACCAAAAGGCTTATTTAATGCAAATAAAAATGGAAACTTTAAAAAAACGAAATTAAACCATAAATAATACATAAAGACGCCTTCTTGATGCTTCTTGAATATTCTTGGACGTCACTTATGCTCCTCCTCCAAGGCACATGCTTGTCACATGGTATTTTGAGTGAATTCTTTAATCTGGACTGCACATGGGCCTTGTGCATCATCTTGTTTGGCTTCTAGCAATGTAATCACCATGTTTGGACCCTTGATGGGCTGATTGAGGGATGCTTCTTCTAAATAAATAGGTTCTAACTCTTTAAGATCTTTTATCAAATAATTCAATGCCTCTTTCATAGATTTGGTCCTTGCTCTCGTCATTGGGCCTGCAATGCCTTGTAATGGGTCTTTTAGAGTATTGGACTTCCATCTTTTAGCTTGGGCTCCATGCTCCGTGTTTTGGTCTTCCTTTGATGCTTGATCCTGCCATGCTCCTCTATCATAATGTCACTTTCCTTTTCTTGGAAGTGCTTTTGAAAAATGAATATGGCTTAAATTTAAGATAGGGGATTCTAAATTTCTTGGTAGAGATAAACGTATGGGTTAATCTGACATTTCTTTCTTATAAGAGAAAGGAGCAATATTCCTTTAGCAAAGTAATTAACAAGGTATGTCTAACATCTTAAAGTATTTGTGTTTCGTCCAGCACATTGAACTATTTTTTCAGGTGCATCCAGCACCATCAAATATTTGTCCAGGTGAATCAAGCATCCTAAAGTTGCTACTGAAAAATACTTTTGAATGCTAAATGCCCCTTCACTTAAAGGACTTAAGAATTAATGTCAAACAATTGCTCCTAAAAAATACTTTGAAGGCAAAGTCTCTCCTAAAAGATTAATGCTTAAAGAGCAAAATTGTGCCACAAATACTTTATGGTATTAAATGTACTTGAAAAAATACTTTAGGCTGCTAAATGAATCACAAAATACTATAGGATACTCGACACACCTAGAAAAATACTTCAGGGTGTTAGAAGAACCTTAACCCTTATTAAAATTATTTAATTTATTTAAAATTAATAACTTTCTTCACTGGTTGCTTGTATAGAAAATGTTTTATACATTGGTTGTAAGCACAATTGGTACAAAAAATAATTTGAAATAACTTTAAAATTGTTATCTGTGGCAAAAAAGTGGACTCTATCTTTATTCTTTTCATAAAAATGGGTTCTACTATATGCATTTCATCAGGCGCTGGGAGTGAGAATCTGTGGCCACACATCACGAACGCATCCTTATTGATTGATTTCCATTCTATCCGTTGTGTGACTCTTTCTATAGGTTTGTGGTCTCTAATATGCCTCCTTCTAATTCTTTCTAATGCCCTTTGAAATATTTAAACTTCCCAAATTTTTTCTTTTTTTTTCTTTTGGGCATAAAATGGTGGAATTGAATTTTTTTTATGATTTTTTTCAAAAAATAAATCAAAGCTTCAAAGCCGCATCGTAAAAAAATTTTATAAAATTTTCTTCACAATTTTATATTATTTTCCTTTGAAACATCGTAAAAAATTCAAAGCCGCATTATTTCATGCCCCTAAGATATCAAAATACCACTCATTTTATGTAGAATATAATGTTCAAAAGAAAAAAGAAAAGAAAAAGAACATTCAGAAAGTTGAGACATTATAAAAGCCATTAGAGGGAGGCATATTGGAGAAGGGGGTGTTCGGTTTGAAGGAAGTGGAGGGAAGGGAAGGGAAGGAATGAGAGGGGAGGGTTGAATGTTTTCTTGTTTGGTTTGATTAGAAGGGAAGGGAGGGAATGTGTTTTTAATTATCATTTGTTTAGTTAAAAGAGGGAAGGGGAGGGAATGATATGATTGATTGATCTTTATAACCTTATTGTTACCTACGAACTTGTATATGGAAACTCGAGTTGTGTAACAAGAAGAAAATCAAGTGATGATGAAAAAATCGATTGAGTGTAGGGGTGGGAATTTGGGTTGGGACCGCGGGCCCAACCCGCCAACCCGCCAAAAAATGGCGGGTTGGGTTGCAAAATTTGCAACCCATTTAGATGCGGGTCTTTTTGACCCGCACCCGCCAAGCCCGCACCCGCGGCGGGCTAACCCGCCGGGTTGGCGGGTTAGCCCTTTTTTTTTTTTTTTTTACTTTTTTTTATTATTTATATTCCATATTTATACTTTACTAATTTGAGAATTTTAGCCAAACAAGGGACATTACACTTAATTTATATTAACTTTATCTCATTGAGTCATTTCTTTATATATATATATATTTATTTTATTTTATTATTATTTTCTTTGTGATAAATTTATCTATGAATGGTGACAAAGTTAACTAAATAAATATTTTGACAACTTTAAACGTGATTTGAATCTAATTAATATTAAAATATATAATTTTTTTTAAAAAAAGTAGGCATATATATTAAAAAAATTATGAAAAAAATAAAAAAAAAATAAAAAAAAAAGTTGGCGGGTTGGCGGGCTAACCCGCCAACCCGCCATGGCGGGCTCGGGTTGGGATAATCCCAACCCGCCTGAAAGCGGGCCGGTTAAAACCGGCCCGCTTTTATATCAACCCGCGGCGGGCCAACCCGTATCCGGCGGGTTGGCCCGCATTACCACCTCTAATTGAGTGTGTGTAAACATGGAGTTTCTCCATAAAACACTTGCGTTTCGTGGTTATAAAACTCATTTTTTTGAACGAAACACAAGTTTTACAATGCTTCTCACCGGTAAAACTCGAGTTCCCCTTATATAACTCGAGTTTTGTAATACATTACTTTAGAAACTCGAGCTCTTTAGCTGAAATCAAGTTTGACTAGTTAGAGGCATTATACAACTCGAGTTTTCGTCTAAAACTCGAGTCCTATTACCGTGAAACTCGAGTTTTCTTTTAAAAATATATTTCAATCAAATGATAACTCTATTTTTCCCCAAAAACACATATAGATTAAATTGATAATATGGCTAGGTTTTAAAACTCAGCTAATAAATATGTCTTTTCAAACTCAAAGGTCTCAAAATATTCTTAGGACATAAAGTTTGATACTAAATTTTTTTAATAATAACATAATTATATATTTAGTTAAAAGAGCAACATAAAAGATGAAGTATATGTATTAGTTGTTTCCAGTGCTCCACACAAGCAATGTTTTCTTATCAGCGTCATTGTTGTAGTCATATCAATGTCATTTTAAGCCACTCCTCTTTCTTGAAACTTCTCTTCTTTCTCATCCAGGTAATCAACAATCTGTATCTGCCTAAAAACATTTAGCAAATTGAAATATAAAGATGAAAGAACTCTCAAAACAAACGCGTTTAGCAGACACTTGCCCCTTCGTCAAAAGCTTATCTCTACTATTCACCATGGGAAATAATAGGCTAAAGAAACAATTTAGATTTTGTGATTAAATCAAAATTCAAAAATGGATTCCTGTAGATAAATGTAAAAATCCAATCAATTAATTTCTCAACTAGTGGCTAAATATAAGCTTCAAACCTCCGAATAGATTCTTACCCAGATGCAGAATAATCAAAATGGGATCAAAGAAGAGAAGGAACCAAAATGCACAATGTTCATATTGCACAAAATCGATTTAAAATACGTTCGAGAACTAGATCTTGAAATTTGTGGCTGTTCAATGAAACCCACTCTTCAAATTGAACCAAAAGCTTCACTAACGCCTCCTCATTGGACATAGAAGAAGGAAGAAGAGAGCAAGTTGAAAATGGCGACCACGAGCGAGAGCGACTAAATTGAGACAGAGGCGGAGGATAAGGTTCCTTCTGTGTCTCGTGATCGTCTTATGGTTAGGGCCTATTATCACAAAGCAAGGTACTCCTTGCATGTTGAAGAGCCTCACTAGCTTCTTCATCTCTGCGTCTCCATACAGCAAGTCGATAGCAAATCAAGTTGGTACAGGCGACGGCGATGGCGCCAAAACTTCCACAGCAAATCCAATCGGCAAGTCGACAATTGTAGGAACAAAAGACAATCTTCAGACAGAAAGGAGAGCTGCGTCTACGCGGGATATAATTGTTCTAAAATTTGGCGTTCCTCTAAAAAATCTCGGTTTGGAGAGACGTAAAACCTGAGGGAGGGAAGGGAAGGGCGCCAAAATTTTGGCTCCCTTCCCCCGAAAATTACAAACCAAACGAGGGGAGGAGTTCATTTTCCATTCCCTTGCCTCCCCTTTATTCAAACCGAACAACCCCTAAAAGCCCTTTTTAATCTGTGGTCGGATAAGGCACTGCCGTGAACCCCCTTTCCTTAAGCTTTGTGACTTGAAGATTTAATAGTTTGGGTCCAATTTCCCTTTAATCAGCCCAATAGTCCTGAAAAATAGCACAAAATATGACAGTACGTATGTGAAAATATACTAAATTTCTCCTCAACTTGACATGAGCATATATATATAAAAACTCACTTTTCGGTGATTTCTCGATCTTTCGAGGATTAACCTCAATTTTTTTCTCAGACTTCCACTTGTCATACGGTTTAAAGAGGAAAATAACACTTGAAAAAAAAAACTGAAAGTAAAAATTGTAATACCCTATGAAATTTACCATTATATATGTTATTTATATATATATCTTATAATCATCTTCATTTTTATCATTATTAATATTTGTTGACCTTTAAATAATTTGTAACCGATGCTACTATTTCAAATATAATAAACTAATTGTTGTACACGTAATGAGCGTGCCTTAAGTGAAATACTAATTTAACTTCTTAATTTGGGCTTGTAATAGTATTTATGTTGGAAAGTATATTTTGATGATGACAAAATAGTAAAAAGTTTTCAGTAAAATGTCAAATGAAGTGTTTTATACAAGATTGCTAAATTACATATTTTAATAATATCAAATGTGATTCAAGTTACTTCTTTCTGCTTATATGATGCCAAAGTTATTAAATCTATGCCAAGTTTGATTGATAGTATTTTGATTGATATTATGTCTTGTAAAATGATGTTTAAAACAATCAAAAAGTATTTCAAAATGTTTAAATGTTAAAAGAAGAAGTTAATCAAGTTAATCGATTAATCAGTCGATTAATGTTAATTAATCGATTGGTTGTTCGATTCATGTAAGGGCAGTGTTATGTGCTAATATAAGAATATAAATTAATCTATTAGTTACTCGATTAATAAGTGTCCATTAATCGATTAAGTGTTTGATTAATTTCGAAAGCTTGCCTTTTGGAATTGAACAAAAAAGTCAATTAATCGATTAATTATAATTAGTCGATTGCATGTTCGATTAATATGTTAAGAATAGTTTTTCCTTTAAATAAAGATAACTCTATTAATCGATTAATTTATATTAATCTATTAATTGTTCGATTAATTAGTGAAGTATCAATTTTGTGAAATTTAAATATAAACCAATAATCGATTAGTTAATCGATTAATTGTTCGATTAATTTGTATTGAAATATTTTTTAATTCAATTCTTCTAGACATATTAATCGACTAGATATTCGATTAACTTATATTAATCAATTAACTTCAGAAAATTCATATGTATCTCTATTTTAAGCTACAAATTGATTTCATATTTTCAAATGATTGATTCAACTAATAATTTGCCTATGTTTCTCATTATTCTTCATGATAAATCTTTTGAGAAATTTATCTTTATAAATTTACATCATATATGCTTGAATAGTATGATGCTCTATTTTCTATTTTATTTTCATTCTAATTGATCGATTGGGTAATTAATTAATATAAAATAATCTTTGAAAACAAGCAGAATCTACAATGTATAATGTACTCTATCTGACAGAGTTTTATATTTCATCATCATTATCCAAATTTAAGAGCAAACCTTGAAATAAGGGGATTTAAGGTTGAGATTTGCTCGTATCTGTAAAGAGAGCATTGCCACTAGAGAGTGGTGTAACCTCAGGATTGAGGTGGTTCTCAATTAGCTATAAAAATTAAAGTTGTAAAGGCTACCAAGAGCCCGTTGTAATCTTGAAAAATAGTGGATTGGAAATCTCAATGGGGAGCAGAGGATTGGACGTAGGTCAAGGAAAGAATGAACCAGGATAAATCTGTTGTACAATTTCTCTCTTCCTTAACTCTTTGATTTTCACTAATATATTTTCAATATCTGATCAAAGTTTTTCAAGTTTCACTAATCAGATTTCAAAAGAGTTTTAAAAAGTTTTTAAAATCCGTCGAGCACCCAATTCACCCCTTCTTAGATGATCCAGCCTATCTTCCTAAAACTAACAATTTAAAATTTAAAAAGATTCAAGATAAATAGAGTAGCCAATAACGATGTATTTTAATCATTATTCAAATGATATGCTTTCATTTTTTTATTGATACCATATATATACACACAAAATTGAATGGAGATAATTAAGAATAGCCAAAACACAATAAAATAATTTGACTAAAACAACTCAAGTATTAAAATTAAAATAATTGTATTATCCAATATTACCAGGGAAGTAATACAAGAAATCTGTCATAATAATAACCCCAAAAAGTTCCTAGTACCAAAAGGAAATGTATCAGACTAGTCCACTCTTTATTTATTAAGTATAAGGACTCATTGGACACTTAATCTACATACATAGTAGCATCTTTTGGAGGATTGGCAGGTGGGTTTGCTCCTTGCTCAAGGGCCAGCATATCTTCAGACAAGGGCACAATTCGGCAGAGCTTCGCTACACGCAAAGGCAAAAGTTTGAAATCAAGGAGTAGGTGGTATTCATAGGTTTCTGAAAGTGTTTTTTGTAGCAGTTTTTACATTTGTAACAGTTAATTATGACAAACCGCAAAAAATTGCCAATAGTCTTTGACACATCTCCATGTATCGGTCTGTGTGGGACTTTACAGTGATTCAAACTGCTACAAACATATCCCCAAATCGGAATAAGAACAATCATTTTCCTTAGGGAAGTTGGTAGAGATTTAAACCGCTACAAACTCAGGCATGCCAATAGTTACTCCCCAGCTCAAAAGTTTACAGTGGTTATAAATTGTTGCAAACTCCCTGTAAACCAACGGTCGCTTATCCACTTAGAAGTTTGCAGCAGTTTAAACCGCTGAAAACTATTCGTGCATTGTGGTGCAAAAATTAGTAGCAGTTTAAACAGCTACAAATTTTTCCTGCCTTATAGCGCCATATTTTTAGCAGTTTTAATCATAGTAAATGTCTCTATAGATACTATTTGATAGAGGAGCATGGCATGATCAAGCATTAAAGGAAGACCAAAACACGGAGCGTGGAGCCCAAGCTAAAAGATGGAAGTCCAATAGTCTAAAAGACCCATTACAAGGCATTGCAGGCCCATGTGCAGTCCAGAATAAAGAATTCACTCAAAATACCATGTGACAAGCATGTGCCTTGGAGGAGGAGCATAAGTGACGTCCAAGAATATTCAAGAAGCATCAAGAAGGCGTCTTTATGTATTATTTATGGTTTAATTTCGTTTTTTTAAAGTTTCCATTTTTATTTGCATTAAATAAGGCCTTTTGGTCAAAGATTGCATAAGAATATTTTAGGTTAGTTTCCTATTTTTAGGTAGCAGCCTTTTTCTCCAAGAAAAGGTAACTTTCCTATTTTCTTTAGCCTTAATTGGTGCCAACCAAGATAGTCAATCATCATTAAGGCACATTTATGCCATTTATGACGTAGGGTTTTTTTGATGCTAGATTGTTCTTTTGCTGCCTATATAAGGCTAAGTTTTTTGTAATTGAGACAGATTTGAATGAATGAATTTTAGAGAATTTTATTTCTCTTGAGTGAGCTTTGCTTGCAGCCTCATATTCTCGTGGGAATACTCGACTGTATCAAGGGCTGATCATCCTTGTGGTGTCTCTATGGCTAGGGTTGTAAGAGACAGGTTCTCTTAAGGTCCTACCTCCGATCGTTCTTCTAGTTTCCTAACTTGTCTCTAGCCGTTCCGTATTCGTACCTTATATCATTTGGTATCAAAGCTAAGGTTTGCTAGAATTCAAGTTCTATCCTTTTATATATTATTTTTGTTTTCTTGTTTCATCTTCTTAATTCTATCATTTGTCCTTCGTCCCTTGCTTCCATCAATTTGGTTCTTCACCTTTCCACCTCCTATTTGTGTTTTTTGTGTGACTTTCTACGTTCCTTTGAGCAAAAAAAAAAAGGCTCAGAAAAAAAAAAGCTTCGAAAAAAAAAAGCAAAAAAAAAAATCCGAAAATTCAAAAAAAAAAGAAAAAAAAGAAAAAAAAAGGAGGAGCTGTAGATTTGAGAATTACAATGTTAAAGATGAGTTTCCTAAAATTGAGAAGAGCTTCCATTACAAGTCACAACTAGTTTCCTAAATCATTAAACTTGGGTGGTAACAGTTCTTATTTCCTCTCTTTGCATATTTCCTAATTTTTCGTATTGCTTAATTTGAATTTCTTTCCTTTTTCCTTCAAGTTTCCTATTTGCTTCCTTCCTTCCATATCTCACCTTCCTAACTTGATTTGCTTTTCTTGCAAGGTGCTCAATTTCCTAAATTATTTTCGAGGTAGCACCTTTCCTAAATATTTTCTTCCCTTTTTTTTTCCCTTTCTGGTTCTTGCAATTCTGGTTGTGGAGATTACCATTTATTAACATTGTCTCTTGATTTTGTTGAGTTTCAATCAAGAATATTATAGGAGGCAAGTTTGAGTGGTAAAAGGCGAGAGTGTTATTACATCAATTTAAAAGCCGAATTTGAGTTAAACACGAGTTACACTATGATTTCTTGAGTGAAACACGTGAGTAGAGTGGTAAGGTCCCTTCTTACTATTTTATTTTTCTTTGATCACACTAACGTTTCAGCTTCAAGATGAGTGACAGAGAAGCCCCTATGGAAGAATTCAACGCAGATCCTAAGCTGTTCATGAGAGCCATGAGAGATGAATTTCTCAAACTCAAGTTGGAGCTGGCGGAGCTAAAAGCATCCAAAACAAGTAGTGGTGACGAGGAGGTGATTAGATCTGGTTCTTCATCCTCAAAGAATAGGAGCAGACCTGAAAACCGTGATTTTGACACCTATGACCCAAAGGTCAAGTACCCTACCTTCAAGGGTAATATAAATCCAGATGCATACCTTGATTGGGAGATGAAGTTTGAACAAATCTTCAGAATGAATGACTGGCCAGAAGAAAAGAAGGTAAAAATTGCTTCATATCAATTTTCTGACTATGCTATTGTTTGGTGGGAAGATTTACAGCTTAAAAGGCGTCTTAAGGGCAAAGGACCACCTCATACATGGTCAAAGCTAAAGAAACTCATGCGCAACAAGTATGTCCCTAGTTACTACTACCGAGAGCTAAATAGAAAGTTACGACTGTTTGGCCAAGGCTCTATGACTGTTGATGAATATGTGCATGAACTTGACCTTCTTAAAATGCGAGCTGGAGTACAAGAAGGAGAAGAAGCAAGCATGACCAGAATCATTGATAGGTTAAGGCCTGAAATTAGAGACAAAGTTGAGATGTACACTTTTGTTGATAAAGAAGAGCTAGTGCATAAAGCCATCAAAGTTGAGAAGCGGTATAAAGAAAAACACTCCAAATCCTCATCTCATGGTTGGAGGGACTCTAGATCAGCATCGAAGTGGAAGGATTCTAAGGCTAAAGATGTTGCAAAATTCATACCACAAGCCAAGGAGGAATCCAAGCCCAAGAGTGAGTGGAGAACTTCTTCTACTGGTAGTACCTCTTCCCTCCAATGTTTTAGATGTCATGGAAAAGGGCATATTGCTTCCCAATGTCCCAATAAGACAGCCATGATCCTCAAAGATAATGGCGAGTATGACAGTGTGCATTCTAGCGATAAAAGTGATGATGACATGCCTTCTTTGGTGATTGATTATGAATTGGAGATTGATGAAGCTGAACCTGTTAAGGGAGAAGCATTAGTGGCTAGAAGAGCCCTAAACATGCAACCAAAGGAAGATAAAGAGCCAGAGCAGCGAGAGCTCATCTTCCACACTAGGTGCTTCATAAAGAATAAGGTATGTAGCATGGTTATTGATAGTGGTAGTGTTACCAATGTTGCTAGTACCTTACTTGTTGAAAAGTTGGATTTACCTACTATGAAGCATCCTAAGCCTTATAAATTGCAATGGTTGAATGATAGTGCTGAAGCTAAGGTCACTAAGCAAGTTTTGGTTTCTTTCTCTATTGGCAACTACCATGCTGAAGTTTTATGTGATGTAGTCCCAATGCTTGCTGGACATCTTTTGCTTGGAAGACCATGGCAGTTTGATAGTAGAGCTCACCATGATGGTTACAAAAATTGTTATTCTGTACCTTTCAATGGAAAAATCATTGTATTGAAGCCTCTTAAGCCTAAGGAAGCTTATGATGACCAAGTGAGGATTGAGAAAGAAAGTAAAAAAATAAGTGGGTGGAGTGAAAAAGAGAGAGTACAAAAAAAGGAAAAGAGAAGGAATGAATATGAGAAAAATGAACAAAAGAAAGAGAGTCTATTTGTTGGAAAAAGCGAGGTTAAGAGAGCATTATTGAGTGAGCGAGTCTTGGTGCTCGTGTGCAAGGATGCTTATTTTTCTACTAACCAACTTAACCCCTCTTCGCCTTCTAGTGTTGTGGCTTTATTGCAGGAATTTGGTGACCTATTCCCTGATGAAGTAACTGAGGTCATCAATAGAGCACTCACTACCTTGTTACGTGCAATAATTCAAAAGACCTTGAAGAATTGGGTCAATTGCTTGCCTCATATTGAATTTGCATATAACAGGGCGATTCACTCTTCCACTTCTTTCTCTCCATTTGAGATTGTTTATGGCTTTAATCCTCTATCTCCTTTAGATATTCTGCCTTTGCCTTCTAGTGAACGAGTTAACCTTGATGGCAAGAAAAAGGCTGAGTTTGTGCAGGAATTACATCCTAAGGTGAGGGCCAACATCGAGAGAAAGAATGAGCAATATACAAAGCAAGCTAACAAAGGTCGTCGGAAAGTTGTCTTTGAGCCTGGAGACTGGGTTTGGGTACACTTGCGAAAGGAGAGGTTTCCAGAACAATGAAAGTCTAAGTTGCAGCCAAGAGGAGATGGCCCTTTCCAAGTCCTAGAGCGAATCAATGATAATGCTTATAAAATAGATTTGCCCAGCTCCTACGGTAATGTAAGTGCTACATTTAATGTGACTAATTTATCTCTCTTTGATGCTGTAGATTCGAGGACGAATCCTTTTGAGCAGGGAGGGAATGATAGAGGAGCATGGCATGATCAAGCATTAAAGGAAGACCAAAACACGGAGCGTGGAGCCCAAGCTAAAAGATGGAAGTCCAATAGTCTAAAAGACCCATTACAAGGCATTGCAGGCCCATGTGCAGTCCAGATTAAAGAATTCACTCAAAATACCATGTGACAAGCATGTGCCTTGGAGGAGGAGCATAAGTGACGTCCAAGAATATTCAAGAAGCATCAAGAAGGCGTCTTTATGTATTATTTATGGTTTAATTTCGTTTTTTTAAAGTTTCCATTTTTATTTGCATTAAATAAGGCCTTTTGGTCAAAGATTGCATAAGAATATTTTATGTTAGTTTCCTATTTTTAGGTAGCAGCCTTTTTCTCCAAGAAAAGGTAACTTTCTTATTTTCTTTAGCCTTAATTGGTGCCAACCAAGATAGTCAATCATCATTAAGGCACATTTATGCCATTTATGACGTAGGGTTTTTTTGATTCTAGATTGTTCTTTTGCTGCCTATATAAGGCTACGTTTTTTGTAATTGAGACAGATTTGAATGAATGAATTTTAGAGAATTTTATTTCTCTTGAGTGAGCTTTGCTTGCCGCCTCATATTCTCGTGGGAATACTCGACTGTATCAAGGGCTGATCATCCTTGTGGTGTCTCCATGGCTAGGGTTGTAAGAGACAGGTTCTCTTAAGGTCCTACCTCCGATCGTTCTTCTAGTTTCCTAACTTGTCTCTAGCCGTTCCGTATTCGTACCTTATATCACTATTCACAGTCAAAGTACTACAAATTTATAGCGGTTTAGAGGCAAACTGCTACAAAATAACTATCGCAGCTCTCAATTTGTTTGACACCTCCAAAATGCATGTTGGCGTCACTACTGTTAGCATAACATCTTGTCCCAAATATGCCACAAACTCTAGAGTTTTGTGTGAGCAATCCTTGATCAAGTGCAACCATACATAACTTGAACCCGTTGACAATATACGTTGTACACCTTCTTGCATGGTCTAGCGAACCGAGGGAAAGCATTCTAAGTTTATCTGCATACGGAATGGCATCATTATGTATTCAACGTGTGAACCATCCAAGGAACTCTCTGTGGAATTTCTTATAAATCTCAGTGGAATGCACGCTCCCTCGTAGTTGCTGCCTAAGATAATTTCTAAACTCACTGCAATGAAGTGTAACTTGTTAGAGTCAGTGAGGAATACATATAAAGTGTAAAAGTTGGTGAGTGCATAATACTTACTGAATGAAAGGTTCGACTTAGATGCAATTTATCAAAACATGTATGTGTGCTTGGAGTTTCTTTATAGGAAAGAGTGTGAAGAATTCACATCCTCAAACTAGTTTCCCCACAGGAGGAAATAAAGTTGACGTGCAAGGACCAAGAGGGCAATCATCAACGTGACGGGGCGGTTAAAAGATGTCTCGATGTCATCATCAAAGTACCTTGAACAGAAAGTTAGGACCTCATCTCCTTAATAACCTTCTGCTATTGACCTATCTGGCTATGCATTATTTCTAACATGATTTTCCAAGTACCCGCAAGTTAATATTCCATTAACAATTTAATTTGAGCAATCGAAATATAAAAAAAATTAGAATTAAAAATGCATGGATATCATATCATTTTTTATCTTTCTATAGGGTACATCCATCGATATTGAACCGACCCAGTGGCCTTTGCATCTCATACAAGGTGGACGATCAAGTGGACCATTACAGTGAAGAATGATGAAGGAAATATCATCTCCAAGTGACAAAGAGTAAGAATTATTTGACTTTGCAGCTGATCAAGCTCTTCAAGTACCAAGAACTTCGCACACAACTTCCTGAAGAATGAACACAGCTCCACTAAAATGACTAAAACATCATAAGGAAGTATGTTTCATAACATTCAGTAATGCATAGATCACATTATCGCACACATTCTTCTCAATGTGCATCACGTCCAAACTGTAGTGGGACAAATTAGATTCCTAACAAGGAAGAGTGAAAAATAGGCTTCTCTTTTGCCACTGCATAGTCTGAACCCTATATGTTTCTCAAGATCGTCGGTCTAGTCGTTCGGGATCCTCGTTCTTGCCAAATTTGACATGAACATCTCATAACTGCCATTGGACATCCTCACCATATAAAGTAAAAGGAGGATCTCTCTTTTCTTAGTTGCCATCGAAGCGAATCGTTACAATATAAGCTTGGGATCGAGGAACCATCTATGTCCCATGAAGCACCACTTGCGATTGTGAGGAAGGAGATATGGTATGGAGTCAAAGTTGGACTCTGAACAGGCCAACCCAGTATGCACGTTTCAACCAGACAAGGTTTCCCAAATAGGGGAAATCACTTATCGTCCACATCAAGGTTGCACAGAGGTTGAACAGTCGCTTCTTATATGAGTCGTATATCTCAACACCATCCGTCCATAGCTCCATCAATTATTGTATCAACGGTTGTAGGTAGACGTATATATCATTCCACGGTGCCTTCTTACAAGGAATGATCATTGAAAGCATAAATGAGCTCTATTTCATGCACATCCAGGGTGAAAGATTGTACGGAATCAACACCACCAGCCAGATACTATAAGTCGTGCTCATGTTGTCGAAGGGATTAAAACCATCTATTTCTCAAGACGGACATTTTTGGGATCACCAATAAAGTCCAAAAATTTCACGTCAAATGCTTTCCATGCCTCATAATCTCGTGGGTATCTTAACTTGCCATCCGAATTTTGCTCAGTCATGTGCCACCTCATGTGCTAAACTATTTTTGATAACATATACATTCTTTGCAACCGCGATTTCAAAGGAAAGTACCTAACAATCCAATGTATTGAGAACTGCATTAAATTTTCTTTAGATACATAATAAGTAGCACATTATATTGTAGTAAATTATACCTTAGAATTTTGGCGGGTTTTTTCTTCTGCTTTTTCCCCTTCTGTACTAACTTGTACTGAGATGTCTCACATCACTTATAAATCTCCCTGTTTATATCCTCTCCAAAATACAACATGTAGTTGTTTGGGCATGCATCTATCTTGTTATAGTTCAAGCCAAGTTTGTTAATAATCTTCTTGGCCTCATAAAATGATGGAGGTAACTCAGTTTGAGGGAAAACATCTAGTAACTCCAACAGCATGGACATCACCTTCTTAGTCATACTGCATAAGCATTTGATATGATATAACCTCACTAAGAAAGACAACTTAGAATACTTGGTGCATCCAGAATAAAAAGGTTTATCAGCTTCGTTCATGAGGTCAAAAAACTCCCGGGTAGTTTTGTTTCTAATGAACCCTGGATGATGCCCCTCTACTTCATTCGGCTTCTCACTTTCATGAACACAAAAAGCATCACGTACAGCATCGTTTATGGCATCGGATTACTTGTACTCCCATTCGTGAAATGACGGGAATTGATTCAGATCTCATATCTGGTCGTTCCCCATGCAGTTGCCAAAATATCAAATGGTTTCTAACAACATCTGTTGAATGCCACTTTTTAAAACTACATTTAGGACACGGACACAGAATCTTACTATTTACGGAGGCATTGGCAGACGCAAAATCCAAGAAATTGTTTAGTCCTGCCAAATATTGCAGAGTCGATCGATGCAAGTTGATCCACGACCTATCTATCACTAGTATTGCTCAGATCTCGTTAACTCTTCAGAAGGAAAGTACAAACAAAATTTGAAATGCACTTAGTATAAAGTTATTCCACTTTTATGACGGTTATGAACGTTTCTAGCGGTTACATTTCTAGTTGTTTTGAAATTTCTAGCGGTTAAGCGTAACCGCTAGAAAATCTCACCCACGAATTTTTAAGGAAATTTAAATTAACATAAAAAATTGTACAGACATTTAAAAAATTGTAATTATAATTAAAATTTTAAATTAAACAAATTGTCAAATATTAAACAATAATTTTTTAAATTATTACAATTAAACAATATAAGCATCAGCAGTGTGGGTCAGCATTTGCCTCATCCTCATCTTGGAGCTAGTCCTATGCCGCACTCTCTGCCCATATGTCTCCGGGCGAGAGCCTGAAACAAAATGTAATAATATAATAAAATTAAATTAATGCAATAATATTAATATCGTATGTACTTGCTACTTAAGTGAGATCCTCAAGTAGACATAGTGGGCCCAATCTTGCTCTAGGAATATATCGGGTACATCCACCATAATGTCCTGCAATGGCCTCGTCTCGTCGCAGTTCTTCTCCCGCCATAAATCCTCCTCTGGTTCTTCCACGCTACCCCTATCCTCTTGAGATATTCGCCTTCAGCTCCTTTCCCACAATGAATTTTCCTTGTAATTAAATAAAATAATTAATTAATTTGTATATTTAATTAATCAACTAATTAATTACTTTAAATAAAAATATATCTTATCTTAATTATCTCCCATGTTGCATCTTTCTACCGTGCTTCGAGCTTCTTCCAGTCCTTCGCGTGAATGGCAGCAGGGTCCACTACCTACCGACTAAGCGTACATACTTGCTAAACAGCTAGCCCCTGCCGCTAGTCAGTTGGCCCAAATCACTTAGCGCCAGCAGTGATCATGGACAGCTCCTTAACAATGAACGTCCTATTAGACTTGTGGCCCTAGGAGTCTGCACCAAGTATAATTTAAAATTTAATTACATATGAATTAAATATAAATAATCTTTTGCATAAATAAAATAATTACCTATGAACTCCACATCGAAGCCGCCCTGGTGCCTTCAAGCACGGAGCGGCTCATACTGGGTTGGCTGATCCTCCTCCTCCTCCTAGGCCTGCTGCTTATGAGGAGGAGCTACTACATCTGTCATGAACTCTTTCATCTCCTCATCGTTGAAATCATAGTCTTCGATGCTAATATCAGGGCCATGAATTGTATCACCTGTCGAAATACCCTCCGTAGAAAAATGATCATCGGTGGGTGTAGTGGGATCAACTTGCTCCTTCCCGGGTAGTTGACTCATCCTGATACAATAAATAAATTATTTCAAAAACACAATAAATAATATCAAACAATAATAATTTCAAAAATACCATAAATAAATGAATAAAATAATATCAAATAATAATAATTTCAAAAACACAATAAATAAATGAATAAAATAACTTAAAATAATAATAAATTCAAAAACACAACAAATGAACAAAGTAATTTTAAATAATAATAATTTTAAAACAACAATAAATAAATGAATAAAATAATTTTAGATAATAATAATTTAAAAAATACAATAAATCAATGAATAAAAAAATTTCAAATAATAATAATTTTAAAATCACAATAAATAAATGAATAAAATAATTTAAAATAATAATAATTTCAAAATCACAATAAATAAATAAATAAAATAATATCAAATAATATTCATTTTAAAAACACAATAAATAAATTAAAATAATAATTTTAAATAATAATAATTTTAAAAATATAATAAATAAATGAATAAAATAATTTCAACTAATAATAAATCAAAAATTCTATAAACAAATAAAATAAAAAAATTTCAAAAAAAAATCACAGTTAAATTTAAATTCTAACCTTAAAATGCATATTACTCTGTAGAATTGGATCTGGATTTGATGTGTATAGAGAATTTAGCAGAGCTCTGTCTCACAACTCGCTAAAATATTACTCTGTAGAATAGGGCAAAATGCCTCCTGCTACGTATCCTCACCCCTTGGTGACCGTTGACATTTTTTAGCAGTTCCCGTCTAGTCGCTAGAAATTCCTTGCAACATTTCTAGCGGATTTCCCCTAACTGGTAGAAATTGACACAAAACCGCTAGAAAAATTAACCCTAGGGCGTTATCAAGCTATTTTTCTAACAGTTGGTCCTGAACCACTAGAAATGTGATCAACATGGTTAGAAATTCTAGCGGGTTTGCCTAGAACCGCTAGTAATAACATGCATTTCTAGCGGTTCATATTATCCAGCTAGAAATTAACAGATGCTAAAACAAATATTTTTTGTAGTGTTCCTATGATAAAATAAATTTTCTAGAAAAGAAAATATTTTTATAATTATTTATTATTATTGAAAAGATTTTTTTTATTAAATTTTTATTTAAGTTGAACTTTCGATTATTGTTTAAAATTTATACTTTTAGTAAATACAAGCATATAGTTATGACAAGTCTAAAGACTAGTTTTATATGTATATCAATGACAACGTTTATCTCTTTTACATTGTGAAATTTGTATAAACTAGTACGCATTCGTACAAATTTATTTCAAGTATTTTATTTATTTTAATTATTGAAGTAAGACTCTACCATCTAGAGAAACTAATTATGATTTAATATTTATTTATTTATGTACTCTTTAAATATTTTAGTAATAAATTTTATAATGAGATTTCATTTACTTGCCAAGTTATTTGTATTTTAGATAGAATAAGTAAGCCAACTTCTTCATCTAGATTGAAGAAATGGGTCACTTAAGATAGTTGTATTAATTGATTCATCTTTTTGTCGTAGAGAAAAATTTCTCCACATATGTTGTAGACGTCATGTTCATTTCCTCATTTGTGTGTGCGTGTATTGAGGAAAAATGTCTCGTATTCATTAGAAATTGGTTGTTTGATTGTTACAAATATATTTGGGAAGTCCAACATTTAAAATGGTATTTATTCAATATTTATATAAAAGTTCATGAATGAATATTATAATGTCATTTGATATTATATTAATGAAGTAGATCTTGTTGACTGTAAGTAGAAAATGTTAAATTAAATAAGCTTACGAAGTAAGGTAATCTATACTTCGTGCCTGTCATTTTAGTATATTTGGGCATGAAAGATGATAGTAAGTTGCTGCATCATCATGCTATTTGCTGCAATATTAATTCCATTGGTTAGACAAGTTTGGGGTAATGTTTGGCTTCTTAATTAAAAGAAAATTCTGTGGTAATAAAAAAAGAAATAGATGAGTTATATATGTGATCACCATGTGGATCTATTTATCAAATAAACTAAGCTAAATGTAGAAAATGGTATCTAGTAGATTCTCAAAGGAGCCTAACTATGAGAAGCTCAGATTTTCTAACAAAATCTATAAGTGATAAATCTCTATTTTATCATATTATTTTTTATCTATTTTAGAAAATTTATCATGTTTAATAGGTATTATTATGGTAATTTTACTTAGTTTATGCTTTAATTGATTATACAAATTAAATAATTAAAAATATTATTTTCTTGTGTTTTTATTGATTTTATATTTCTCTTGATTAAATTAATTTGCATGAAAGTATTTTGCTTCTATGTATTTTAAAAAATTAAAAAAAATAAATAAATGATGACTAGAACCCACATCAACTACTACACAACTATATTATATGAGGAAGGTTAATTGTGAAATTACCAAATTGAAGGAGAAAATTATAATATCTAATTAGAAAAAATCAAAATACCTCCAATAATATTATATTATATTAATATTATATTTTATTATATTAATTTATTCCTTTAATATAATGTTATATTAGTATTATGATATATTATATTAATTCAATATCATTTGAATTAATTCAAAGATAATTTCTCAATATCTAACATTTAAATTTAATTAAAGGGTAATAGATAAGGGTGTTATCTTTTCCTATTTTCTTATTAATTATTTTGATCTCATTTATCCTATTACTTTTAATTTGAATTATTTTTAGAATATTTGAGTTAAAATAATTATCTTTAGAGATATTAAAAAAGATGACATATTGGAGATAATTGAAGATCATAGAAGATAAATGATCATCTTTTGGAGAGCTAATCAGTGAAGAGTCACACATCAACAAAAAAGACATTAAGGCCACAATCTAAGGCTATATAAAGAACCCAAAGGCTCTTCCATTAGACACTAATCACCACCACTATCACAATCATCTTCTTCTTCGTTTCTACAATTACATCCATTTCCTTCTAAGTTCTTGAGGAGAGATATATAGAAGCTTGAGTTCTTGTATTTTAGAATAGAAGTTTAATAATTTTATGATTTGATATTTTTCCTTTATACAAGTTTATCATCTCCTAGGTTTATGTTTTAAAATTTGTATATGTTGGATCTAAAATTTCAATTGAAACACCTATATGATCAAACTCTTGTGATTTATTATTTCAATTTATAACTTGATATTCTTTATTTAGTATATTTAATTTCCTCTTACAATTATTCATATTGGATTCACATATTTAGTTATATAATTTTCGGTTCAATATCCATTTTAGAGAAACAAATAATTTATTATTTAATTTATCACATGTTAAGTGAAAATTTTAAAAAATCATTATTGATGCAATTGTATGTTATATCTAAGTATAATTATAGATTTTATGATTATGACTGTCACACCCCGAAAATCAAGGTAGGATCGGCACAGAATATGAGAGAACTCATGTTTTATAAGCATTTAAATATCATAATATAATAATAATCTTAGACATGCACAAGTCATTTTATTATTTATCATATATGAACAATATCTTCTAAAATGATAAATACCATACCATATATAAATATTTATACATCTCGAAAGACAAAAGAGGATAAGAATTATGCCCATAGACCACATGGAGTATCTATAAGTTTTGATTAGCCATGAGGTTTTTCTCTATTTCGCTGGAGGTGCAAGGTCAACAGTGCTATCTGAAACCAAAATAATCTTTCGGTGAATAACATCTAATTAAATAAATAAATAAATAAAATGCGGAAAGAAATAAATTAAACATACTTAACATTTGAATAATAAGACTTGATGATAAGTTTCAATTTTCAAATTATAGAATTATAGCAAAAATAAAACTGTATAAAAATTATTTATCAAATCAATCCAAATAGCCAGTAAAACATCTTATTTAAGGAAATCTTTTAAAACGATAATCCTTAAATCTCATTTTTATGTAGAACTTCAATAGAACAAAATAGTAGGCGTGAACACACAGTCCACAAGAGTAACTAACCATTCCTACACGACTCGAGACCACGAAAATAGGCGTGGACACACAATTCACGAAGGTAAATAACCAAGCATGGTTCAAAACCACGAATCAAGCGCAGATACAAGACTCACGAATATCAGGCGTGAGAATGAATTCCACGAATATCCAATGTAAGTATTGTGCCCACGAATATTAAGCAAGCTCAATTTTAACCATAGTACATCAAGGACTAATAGTAATACTATTAGTAAGCAGAGTTCTGTATTCAATCCTCTCAAAAATTGATTTCCAAACACGCATGGGGTCAATTTAACATTAACAAAGAACAAAATTTTTTAATACTGAAATCTTATAAAAAATATTTCATAATCAAGGACCCCAACATAAAAATCATTGCACAAAATTTCTTTTAAATCCTCATGCATACAAATTTGTAAAGAATAAAATGATACAAAACACTTAGATAATTAACGTCGTTATTTCAACTAAATATTCAAATATAAAAGAACAGCTATATAATTCTAATGAACATGATTTTAGAAAATAATACTTAAAAATTAATACTTTAAATAAAATATAACAAGTTACAAGATATTATTAAAAATATTATTATCATAAGATATTATTCACTCACTTAATAATCTCAATAGTCATAATTTATCATATTTAATAACTTTTAATATACATCAACTTTAATTCCCTATCATACAAATAACACCATTATCACCCAACTATAACCTTATAAAAATCTACTAAAATCTTGGTCAACAAAATTTCTCAATTTCCTTTATAAAGTTTTCGTTTAATTTTTACCGTAACTTTGTTTTCCCAATCCAATCAATATACCTTTGTGAATAGCTACTAGTTAAAGTCTTTTCCTTATTCTTAATTACATATCAACACAAAAAGGTATCAACACAAAGTTGTCACCAATAAGGCTAAGTACCATTTGATATTATAACCCATATTTTTATTTTGGATATATTATCAAACACTTGATGTGGATCTTATTTAACAAACTCATAACATCGCAATCTTACTAACGTAATATCTCCAAAGCTCCAACCTTTTAACCAAAATCCAATCAAGAACTAGTCTTCAATAAGGTAGCATAACAGAAATAAAAATAATGAAGAGCAAGACTCATTTGGGTTCTTGAACTTATCACCCAAACTTTACTACCCAAAATCAAATAATTTATTAAATACTATTAATTTCATTCCTAATTCTACAAGATTTCTTCCCAATCATTTAATGAAACACTTCATATGCATTCCATAAAATCAATGCATAAACTCAAACAATCTTAATTTCACCAAATTCCTCTTATACACCATTTCACAAAAGTCCAAATATTTCATTCAATACAAAATTTAGCTTTAAACTCTCCTTTCAAACATTATAGAATACCCATTAAAGTAATACTTCCTCTTTAATACTTCTACAGCCCCCAAACTCAATCCCTATTTTTTATTAACTTTTTATGTGATTTCTTTCCTTTTATACTTCAAGCTTGTTTATGCTTGTTTTCATAATTCCTTTTCAATTTTACCACTTATCCAATTCTAACCTTGACCCTAACTAATCCCTTGGCCGAAATATAACTACACACATACACATATATTTTTGTTCTACGATTTCTATACTTAATTTCTTAGTATTTATTTACATAATTCCACAAATTCCTTTCTCAAACATTTCATCACACTCTTTATATGCACTCCAATGACTATCATAGGAATAAACAAACTTAATCATTAAAATTTCCCATCAATCTTCATCCACACACACAAGCGAACATAGAGGAAAAGGCCAACATTATATATATATATATATATATATATATATATTCAAAATTGACAGCATTCCAATTATAAAGGAAGAAGAAGATCTTTGAACATGCTCTATACTACAGACGCACAGGTGAAGGAGGAGAAAGGGGAACGACATTCGCACACCAACTCACACACAACCAACGCATGAGAGAGAAAAGAACCAAGCTTAAACTCAAACAACCCAGTAACACTTATATAATTTATCTGCTTAGCACTTAGGCATTTTAAGCTCTATTCCGGAATAATTTCTAGATTTAAAACTATATACCTCAATTCGAAATTTGGCATCAATCTCGTCCATTCACCAATCAACAATCATTTATTATCCTCAAAACATCATACCTCAATCAACAATCCAATAATTTAAATCATCTTCTAAATTCACAAGTATTCTCCTTCAATCACATTTTCTAATAACATAAAATTCCTATTAGAATTTTAACCTCAAGAAATCCAAAAAATAGCAACTATTAATGTCAATTTTTACATTTCAAATCAACCATCAATCATTTTAGAAACCTTAGGAACACCTATTCTTTTCAAAACAGCAAGCTCCCATCCAAACCATAACTTTCACAATTTAAAATCCCAAAATTTCAAACAATAATCTTTTGAGTTACATTATAAATAACTTCAAACTAAAAACATAACTAAACCATTTGGCATACCATAAGCAACATCTTCTCTACTTATATAAACTTAAATCTATGCCATTTAGTCTTAAACAGCAAACCAACAACTCAAATACTCCAATTTACAAGAACTTGAAGCTACAAACCTAAATCACATTGCTCTGTTTTCAAACTCACAAACACAACACAAAGGCGATCCTTGCAGCAACTACGTTTGACAATTTAAGCTAGATTCCAAGTTATTAAACTTAAACAATTTTCTTTACCTTAATTTGAATTTAATATGCTGAAATCGTTCCAAAGACTCACAAACAGAGGAGACACGCCCAAGAGCTAAGACCCACGATTTTGTTTTAGATTTAGAAACGAAATGCTTGAAGCTTTACTTAGCTTCTCTCAATCAAACGTTTTTCCCTCTTAAAGTTACAATGTTTAATCGGTGACCCAACCCCAAAATCAGAAGAATAGAGAAGTTCAAAGATGAAGACGGAAGTTGAGAGCTCACCTCAGTTCGTCGACGGCGTTGCAAGCTCGATCTCCGTCCTCCGATCACTCCTCTGACGTCACAGTCCTCCTGCCGTCGCTCCCGCTCTCTCGTTCTCACCTCTCTCTCTCACTTTCTTTAGGTCGGTTAAGAATGAGAATTGAGCATGGAGGAATGGCTGATGGTGTTTAAGGGAGTGACCCGTGAGGTAGATGGTGTGTACATGAAAAGACTAGTTTGCCCTTTAGCTCTTGATTATTCCCATCATCCTTTGCTATATTTTTTAAAGCCTTTAAAAATTTATAGAAATATATCCTTAATAGTATATTAGAATTTTATTCCTCCACTACCTTCTCTAGCTTATAAAGTAATTTTCTGAAAATTTTTAAGATAAATGATCATTTTTAACTATTTTTCTTAATTTTTTTAAAAAATAGAGCCTTAAAATTTAAAAATTAGTTATTGAATCATTTATTTCTATTTTGGGAAATAAACTCTTCTATAATTTTTTAGATCCCAAAATATCTATTCCATGATTTTTTTTTTAATTTTTTTGGGCCCAAAATATTATTAATGATTATTATTTCCTTTATCCTTTTTTCTGAAATTTAACCTTTGAGACTTTTTAATTTCAATAAAATACTCTTGACCTTAACTACTCCTTATAAATTCCTTCTATCAAAATTTGAGATATTACAATGATAATGACGATTGTCTAGGGTTCTACTTATTAGAAACTTAGTATATATAATTGTTATAACTCTGATATATTATTGAACGATGATAGTCACGTATTAATTCTTGAGAGCTCTCGTATTCAGATTTGTAATATCCTCCATTTGTCCTGCTTTTATTATTATCATTTTCTCTTTATTTTTTTAAAAATTCTAATTAATTAAGCTCTCTTCTACTCCTCCTTCTACGCACATTTAGTAATATAGAGTTAAGCCACGTATTGACTCCATGTAAAGAATATGACATGAGTTGACCTCTATATTACATAGAGATTAATTTAGTAAATAATTTTAGCACTAACGACAGGCAACATCACATTTTGGCACCGTTATCGGGAAGTCAATTCCCTTGACTCCTAGGTTAATTAAGTGTGTTTTCTTTTTTTTTTCTGCCTTTATTTTCTTAGTGCATAGTAGAGTCTAGTATTTAGGTGTTTTTTCGGTTTAGTAAATTTTAGTTTGATCCTCACTGCTTTGCTAAAATTGTTTCTGACTTGCCCAGAAAATCCAAAAATATTCACACTACAAGTTTTCGATGTTCTAAACATATGTAATAGTTTTAGCTATTAGGTTTGACCTATTTTTGTCAAATTCGATCATTTAAGTCAATTTTTCCTATTTTTCTTTATATTTTTTATTTTTTAATTTATCCGTTATTCGTATTTTCTTTGTTTCTTTCTCTAAATTACATGATGGCTTAGTTTAATAATTATCATTAATATAATTTTAATCTAACTATGCCTTCCCAGTCTTTCACAGGTCATAATATTTCAAGGTCAATAAGCCACAAATTATCAAATTAATCAATGGAAACAAGTATTTCTTTGGTATATTTTCATATGTAAAATTCTAAATGCTACTGTTTATAAGTTTTGGATTTTAGATGCAGAAAGAGTGTGAATTAAGGAGAGAAGAATGATGATAACAGTAAGAGTTCAAACAATGGATCCAGAGTATTCCCTTAGAGATGGCCTAAAACCTTCCTAGTCTACTAAAATCATGGAGTCAATCTGAATGTGGGAGTGTAAACCAACAACTCGCTGACCTCTTGCAATCAAATTCACAACTGTACAATCTAAGGAGCAAGGAAATATCCATTCAGATAGGAGGAGCAAAATGATGAATTAATCCTTGAACAAACACAAACACAATTATGCTCTGCTATAAAATCAATTGAGTAGACTACAAACAATGAACAACTTGGCCAAACTTGATGGTTCAATTCAATTATGGAATCAGAAAGAGAAAATCCAACTTGATCAAACAAAACCTCATCATAAAACTAATCAGATGTAACTCAAAGCTTTGGTTCAAGTATATATATATATATATATATCAAATCAGATCTTAGACCAAAGCATAAGAGAATATGAACTCCCACTACTAAAAAAAATATTTATCACTGCTCTAACTCACGGAGCTTAACATAAAAAAACACCGTAAAAAAAGGAAGTGTCAAATTCATAAATAAGTATAATTTAACGACAGTTCCAACAAGAATCGCTCTAAAAAACCATTTAATGGTTGTTTTCATGTAAAACTGCAGTTAAATTTCCACAAAATTTCAAAAGCCCTCGAGCAAAGTGCAGTTTTAGTTTTACTTTTTCACAGCCTTGTATGTTTTGTTGCTCTGTCGAACCACAATAGACTTGTACGAACGTCATTTTCTCGCATTTTTCTCATATTTTTGGTGCCTATCTCCGTCGATAACGTCATTCTCCATCGTCTCCTTCGTCATTCTTTGTTGTCAATACCCTAAGTCACAGTTTAACTTCGTTATTTTTCTTGTTGTTTTCAGTTTTTTGTTGTTTATAAGCTGTAATGCATCTTATGGGCTATTATCCTTGTATTAAAGACATAATTTTTGTAGTTTTTATTTATTACATTGGTTCCTATTTGTTTGTGAATGAGTTTTTTAAAATTTTCTGAATCTATGTGTGTTTTATCAATTATTCTGTTGTTTAATTTGTTTGTTATAAACTGTAATATATATTATGGGCTATCTTACCTGACTAAAGATTTCATTTTTATAGTTTTGGTTTGTTAATTGGCTTATAAAAATGTTGGTTCCTATTTATTTATTATTTGATGGATTGGTTACCATTTGAGATTGTTTACATTTAGGGGAATAATAGGTCCTAGTTGGATAAAAGCTAAGAGAACTACTAAGGAATATAAAGATGGGGTAGAAAGATTTCTTGAATTTATTCAGATGAATGCTTTGAAAAAAAGGGATGGGTTGTTCTTCTGTCCCTATTTCAATTGTAACAGATTGTATATTCCTGATATAAGAGAGTATCTTATATGTGATAGGATAAGTTTAAGATATATAAATTGGATTTAGCACGGTAAGATTAGGAGGACTGAAACGATAACTTTGGGGATATAAATGATAAATTTGGGCATAGAATTCTGGATATGTTTCGTGATATTGGAGCCAAATCATTTTCACATTTCTCAAAATATGAAAGTTTGCTAAGTGATGCCGAGATATCATTATACTTGGGGAGTAAAGATTAGTACACAAGATTAAAATTTGTGTTGCGATTGATGAATTTGAAATTGAGAAATAGTTGGACCGATTTTAGTTTGACAGAATTGTTCAAGTAGTTGAGTGATGCCCTTCCTGTCGGCAATGCATTACCAAAATCAATGTACGAGGCAAATAAAGTATTGTGTCCGATAGGTTTGTTATATAAGAAGATACATGTATGCCCTAATGACTGCATATTGTACAGAATGAGTATGAAGGGCTAAATAAGTGCCCTAAATATAGCACTTCAAGATACAAAGTGAAAAAAGACGGTAATGATTGTGATGAGATTACCAAAAGCTCTCCTTCGAAGGTGTTGTAGTATCTTCCAATAATACCACAGTTTAAGCACTTGTCTGCAAATGCCACAGATACAAAGAACTTGAGATGTTATTCCGATGGGAAAAGAAATGATGGACACTTCGTCACTCAGGTGATTCTCCTTAATGGAAGACAATAGATCAAAAATTTTCTAAATTTGGTGTGAGCCTAGAAATCTTCAGCTTAGGTTATGTATGAATAGAATCAATCCGTATGGTAATCTCAATAGCACACATAGTGCTTGGCCAGTTATCTTTATGATTTACAACTTGCCTCCCTCATTGTGCACGAAACGAAAGTATATCATGTTGTCTTTGATGATCTCGGGGCCAAAATAGTTGGGAACAATATAGACATGTACTTGGCACCTTTGATTGATGATTTGAAGAAATTGTGGGAGGACGGTGTTGATGTCTTTGATGTATACAAACAAGAGACATTTAAACTCCACGCCATGATCTTCACAACGATAAATGACTTCCCGGTGTATGGAAATTTGTCAGTCTATAGTGTTACGGGGCATAAAGCATGTCCCATATGTGAAGAAGGCATTAACTACATGCAACTTAAGCTTGGAAGGAAGACAGTCTACCTTTCTCATGGAAGGTTTCTTAGCTGACACCATCCTTACTGTAGGTTGAAGAAGGCATTTAATGGCTCACAGGAATATGAAATGACTCATGTTCCTTTAACTGGAGAACAAGTGTATCAACCTTGGGTAAAAGCAATAAGAAGAAGGCACTTGAAAGGAATATATAGAAAAAGAGATCAATCTTCTTTGATCTTCCATATTGGCAAAGTCTTGAAGTAAGACATAGTCTAGATGTCATGCATGTGGAGAAAAACATGTGTGAGAGCCTTGTTTGCAAACTCCTACTGTTGGAAATTATGCCCTAGGGGCCAATCATCGTATTTTGAACATTGTTAATTTATGAATTTCTTAATTGTGTTATCACATTATTTGCATGTTTACTATGATGACCATCCTTGGATAACTCATGATCTTGAAGGGAATTGGAAGACACGCAACGGAAATTAACTTTAAAATTTTTTCCATTCCCAGCCAGGATCTACCGAATGTGTTTAAGTCAAGGAGAAAGAAGTGTTACCTTCGGTATTCGAGCTTTGGTCGTGACCTCCGTATCTACTAGTCGCGACTCTTCCCCTCTGGAACTTTCAGTCGCGACCAATACAGCCTCTAGTCGCGACCTGTAGCCTCTGGAGTTTTCTGTCGCAACCTCCTCAGCTTCTAGTCGCGACCTGTCGTCTCTGGAGTTTGTAGTCGCGACCTGTCGTCTCTGGAGTTTGTAGTCGCGACCAAATCAGCTTCCAATCGTGACCTATCGCCTTTTTCGGATTTCTGACGTTCAGATGCCTATTTAGTCGCGACCTATGTGTTAAATGGTCGCGACCTGTCGTCGTATCTGGTCCTCTTTTCTCGATCGCAAGAAGTCGACAACTCGGATCGACTTCCTCTACCGGTATCCACACGAACAGCGTTCCAATCACGAACGACGTGCTAGCGCATCTTGTCCCTCTAAGGCTTTCTGGAGATTTCGTCCTCACCGTCTCTATTTTGGCAGTTTCTTATCTGCAAACCTTTTGCACTTTCCTTGCCCCTTTTTCTCACGTCTGTGTGTGTGTAGATGTCTAGAACCCTAGCTCCTAATGTCAAATATATAGGATGCTATCGGGCTTCTAATTGGGCTGGGTTTCAGAATTAATCTTATATTAATTCTAAAATTAATATAATATCATATATTGCATAATTTAATAAGAAACTAATTAAATAAATATGGTTTATATTAAATCCGTCCCACAGATTTAATTCACCTATTTATTTAATTTAAAATAAAGATAAGACAGAATTATATTTGATTTATTCTCATAAATCAAATTTAACATATCTTATCAATTTGAATTTCAAATCCAAATAGATCATATCCATTTAAATTCAAATTCAAAAGTGATAGAGATTTAATTTATCCTTATAAATTAAATCTTGCAAATATCTCTTATATTATATATAATATATATATACTAATTTATATATATATAATATATATATCCCCTAGATTATTCGTTGAATCTAGACATCTCTTAGATTCAATCAATCTGGACATCATAGCTCGCATTAGGTTGTTTTGTGTGTGACCCTGTAGGCCCATATAAAGTTGGCAGTGGGCTAGTTACTATACTAACCCACAAGTCGTAAGCGACCTCTAGCAAGACATTACGACTACCCAAATCATATGAGGATCGATGAACAATATTACCTTTCATACAACCATATCACGTCCCTTTTGTAACACGATATTTTGGTCATGGATGAGGCATGGAGAACGTCATCCTCCTGTTCCTGACCATTACTTTCTCTATCCCTGAGTAGTCTGAATATAGAAATGGAACTACCCTTCCATTATAGTATGGCCATACATTTCTCAGACTCACTCATCGAGGGGCCTAGTAATATCTCTCTACGAATGTGAGGAACAAATTCCATCTTGACCATTCACATTCCTCCGTATGAAAAACCAATAAGCCCGAACATAGCCTTTATGATCACTCGGTCAAAAGTGACTTTTGATTAGGTCAAAGCTGAGCGTTTGTCATGTAGGAATCCATGATGATCTCAGGTCAAAGGGCATAGTGACATGGCTTGTATATGAGAGAAGTTTATGACTTGACCCATGCAGCTCTCTCATAGCGGGTCGGTCCAACACCCTGTACTCTTACATGTGCCTATGACTTTGATTTATATCTCTATATATCTTCAAAGTCATACTGGTCTTATTTCATCTCTGCTCCCGTATAAATGACCGACCAGGGACATTTAGGATAAGATCACGAGTTATCCAAGGATGGTCATCATAGTAAACATGCAAATAATGTGATAATTTTATTAAGAAATTCATAAATCAACAATGTTCATAACATAATGATTGGCCCCTAGGGCACGATCTCCAACAGATCTTATCCTAAATGTCCCTGGTCGGTCATCTATGCGGGAGTAGAGATGAAATAAGACCATTATGACTTTGAAGATGTATAGAGATATAAATTAAAGTCATAAGCACATATAAGAGTACAAAGTGTTGGACCGACCCGCTATGAGAGAGCTGCATGGGTTAAGTCATAAGCTTGTCTCATATACAAGCCATGTCACTATGCCCTTTGACCTGAGATCATCATGGATTCCTACATGACAAACGCTCAGCTTTGACCTAGTCAAAAGTCACTTTTGACCGAGTGATCATAAAGGCTATGTTCGGGCTTAGTGGTTTTTCATGCGGAGAATTGTGAATGGTCAAGATGAAATTTGTCCCTCACATTCGTAGAGAGATATTACTGGGCCCCTCGATGAGTGAGTCTGAGAAATGTATGGCCATACTGTGATGGAAAGGTAATTCCATTTCAATAGTCAGACTACTCAGGGATCGAGAAAGTAACGGTCAGGAACAGGAGGATGAAGTTCTCCATGCCTCATCCATGTGTTAGGAATTGGAAGACACGCAGCGGAAATTAACTTTAAAATTTTTTCCATTCCCAGCCAGGATCTACCGAATGTGTTTAAGTCAAGGAGAAAGAAGTGTTACCTTCGGTATTCGAGATTTGGTCGCGACCTCAGTGTCCACTAGTCGCGACTCCTCGCCTCTGGAACTTTCAGTCGCGACCTCCTCAACTTCTAGTCGCGACCTGTCGCCTCTGGAGTTGTTAGTCGCGACCTACTATGCTTCTCATCGCGACCGGAAGTCTCTGGAGTGTGTAGTCGCGACCTCGTCAGCTTCAAGTCGCGACCTGTCTCCTCTTTTCGGATTTCTGACGTTCAGATGCCCGTATGGTCGCGACCTCAGTGTCAATAGGTCGCGACCTTGCTTCGTGTCTGGTCGATCGCAAGAAGTCGACAGCTCAGATCGGCTCCCTCTACCGGTATCCACACGAACAGCGTTCCAATCGCGAACGACGTGCTAGCGCCTCTTGTCCCTCTAGGGCTTTCTAGAGATTCCGTCCTCACCGTCTCTATTTTGGCAGTTTCTTATCTACAAACCTTTTGCACTCTCCCTGCCCCCTTTTCTCACGTCTGAATGTGTGTGTAGAGATATGTAGAACCCTAGCCCCTAATGTCAAATATATAGGAAGCTATCGGGCTTCTAATAGGGCTGAGCTTCAGAATTAATCTTATATTAATTCTGAATTAATACAATATCATATATTGCATAATTTAATAAGAAACTAATTAAATAAATATGGTTTATATTAAATCCGTCCCACAGATTTAATTCACCTATTTATTTAATTTAAAATAAAGATAAGACATAATTATATTTGATTTATTGTCATAAATCAAATTTGAGATATCTTATCAATTTGAATTTCAAATTCAAATAGATCATATCCATTTAAATTCAAATTCAAAAGTGATAGAGATTTAATTTATCCTTATAAATTAAATCTTACAAATATCTCTTATATTATATATAATATATATATACAAATTTATATATATATAAAATATATATCCACCCTAGATTATTCATTGAATCTAGACATCTCTTAGATTCAATGAATCTGGACATCATAGCTCGTATTGGGCTGTTTTGTGTGCGACCCTGTAGGCCCATATGAAGTTGGCAGTGGCCCAGTTACTATACTGACCCACAAGTCGTAAGCGGTCTCTAGCAAGGCATTACAACTACCCAAAACATATGAGGATCGATAAACGATGTAACCTTTCATACAACCATATCATGTCCCTTTTGTCACACGATATTTCGGTCAAGGATGAGGCATGGAGAACGTCATCCTCCTGTTCCTAACCGTTACTTTCTCGATCCCTGAGTAGTCTGAATATAGAAATGGAACTACCCTTCCATTCCAGTATGGCCATACATTTCTCAGACTCACTCATCGAGGGGCCCAGTAATATCTCTCTACGAATGTGAGGGACAAATTCCATCTTGACCATTCATATTCCTCTGCATGAAAAACCACTAAGCCCGAGCATAGCCTTTATGATCACTCGGTCAAAAGTGACTTTTGACTAGGTCAAAGCTGAGCGTTTGTCATGTAGGAATCCATGATGATCTCAGGTCAAAGGGCATAGTGATATGGCTTGTATATGAGAGAAGCTTATGACTTGACCCATGCAGCTCTCTCATAGCGGGTCGGTCCAACACCCTGTACTCTTACATGTGCTTATGACTTTGATTTATATCTCTATATATCTTCAAAGTCATACTGGTCTTATTTTATCTCTGCTCCCGCATAGATGACCGACCAGGGACATTTAGGATAAGATCACGAGTTATCTAAGGATTGTCATCATAGTAAACATGCAAATAATATGATAACATAATTAAGAAATTTATAAATCAACAATGTTCATAAGATAATGTTTGGCCCCTAGGGCACAATCTCCAACACCATGACCAAAATGTTGTGTGACAAAAGGGACGTGATATGGTTGTATGAAAGGTTACCTCGTTCATCGATCCTCATATTATTTGGGTAGTCATGATGTCTTGCTAGAGCCCGCTCACGACTTGTGGGTCAGTATAGTAACTAGCCCACCGCCAACTTCATATGGGCCTACAGGGTCGCACACAAAATAGCCCAACATGAGCTATGATGTCCAGAATCAATGAATAATCTAGGGTGGATATATATATGTATATTTATATATATAAATTTGTATATATATATTATATATAATATAAGAGATATTTGCAGGATAAATTAAATCTTTATCACTTTTGAATTTGAATATAAATTTATATGATCTATTTGAATTTAAAATTTAAATTGATATGATATCTCAAATTTGATTTATGAGAATAAATTAAATATAAAATAAGACCAGAGACGACAGGTGGAGACTAGAAGCTTAGGAGGTCACGACTGATAAATCCAGAGACAACAAGTCGTGACTAGAAGCTGAGGAGGTTGCGACTGAAAACTATAGAGACGACAAGTCGTGACAAGTGGACACTGAGGTCGCGACCATAATTCGAATACTGAAGGTAACACTTCTTACTCATTGACTTAAACATATTCGGCAGATCCAGGCAGGGAATGGAAAAATTTTTAAAGTTAATTTCGCTGCGTGTCTTCCAATTCCTTCACCTACATATCAGTGGAAAGACTAAGGATGTGGTCAATACTAGATGAGACTTAGTTGAAATAGGAATAAGAGCACCTCTACATCCACAACAAAGAATGGGTAGTAAGAGAGTTTATTTGTACCCAGCAGCACACACATTATCCAAATATGAAAGAACAAGCCTATGTGAGTTTTTGCATACTATTAAGATGCCACAAGGGTATTCATCAAATTTTAGAAAGCTTGTATCAATGCAAGATTTGGAGATAACGGGTATGAAGTCCCACGATTAGCACATGTTGATGTAACAATTACTACCGTGGCTATTCGAGGCATTATGAAAGATGATGTGAGGAGCATTATTACTAGATTTTGTATGTTCTTCAATGCTGTTTGCAGCAAAGTGATTGTCCCAGTTAGAGATGCACTTCCCTCCAGCATTTTTTGACATCATGGTCTATTTGATTGCTCACCTAGTACGTGAGATTAGACTTTGTGGCCCTGTGTGTTTGAGGTGATTTACCCGTTTGAAAGATACATGAAAATCTTTAAAGGATATTCTAAAAATTCTTATCGACCCGAGGCATCAATTGTTGAGAGGTATGTAGCTGAGGAGACAGTTGAATTTTATAACTCATATCTTGCTGGGGTAAAGGCAGTTGGACTTCTTCAATCTTGGCATGACTAGGGGAGAAAAAGTAAGGGAACTCGGGGTGTTAAAATGAAATGCATGTCTCACGAATTGGTGATGTAAGTATATCTTTACATTTTGAACAATAAAGATAAAGTTCTACCCAACTTGGATGCTCACAAGAATATGCTCAGGAACATGAACCCAAGAAAGAGCGATATGGAACTAGCTAATGAGCACAACAGGTCTTTTGCAGAATAGTTCAAGCAAGAAGTGTTAATGGATAACATTCTAACACAATACAAAGGCTAGCTGCAGGGTCTCATTTTGAGGTTATGTTGGGAATGATATGAAATAAATGGTTACTCTTTTTACATAAAAGCTCAAGATGATAAAAGTACAATGCATAACAGTAGGGTGATAGTTGTGGCCGAAGTCATGCCATATTATGGAGTGATTGAAGAGATTTGGGAGGTTAGTTACTCTAGGTTTAAATTGACAGTCTTTAAATGTAAGTGGGTTAATATTAATGCTATCTAAGTATATGAGAAATTTGGATTAGTTTCAGTCAATTTTCAGAGAGTTGGATACCTAGATGAGTCATTCATCTTAGCAAGTCAAGCAATTCAAGTGTTTTATGTCATCGATCCATCAAATAAAGATCTTTCCATTGTGCTCCAAGGTAAAAGGTAAGCGATTGGTTACGATGGTGACTTAGGGTTCAACCTCGATGAAACCCCACCTTTCACAACTACTCGACCTATAACAACAGAGTTTGATTTAGAAGATGACGAATATGCTTTTAGGGATGATCATTGTGAAGGAATTTGGGTGGATACAAACTAGTAGGAAATTAATTTATTCTTTTGTAATAAATATCTGTTTGATTTCTTAATTCATTGCATAGTTAATATTTTTTGTTCTTACATTTACTTATTATTTTGTAAAAGTGATGAAATACATTTTCAGTTCATTGAAAGTTTAACAATTTAGATTATTCTATGACTATTTAGATTTTGGGATTACTCACTTTATACTTTGATGCCTAGAATTAATTGGTTTGTCTTGATTATACTAAATGCATAATGGTATAAAATGAAAAATAAACGAAACCTTGAAGAAGAAAAAAGCTTTCCACGGCGGTTTTACAAAACACCACTGTGTAAAACTTAAAAAAATATAAAAGATGATATTTTTCGGCGTAGGAAATTGATACATTAATGGCGGTTTAAAATATAACCGCCGTTAGTTTATCAACATTTAACGGTCGTTTTAATATAAAATTGCCGTTAAAAATATACCTTTAACGACTGTTTTAAAACCGCCGTTAAATGATAGACTTATAACGACGTTAAAATTTACGCTGCTCGTAAAACTGCTATTATTATTTACTTTTAACCACCGTTAAAAGACTTTTTCCCAATAGTGTCCCTTGTACAAATCAGAGACTCAGGCTCGGCTAATCTCCAAGAGAATACAGCGACTTAGCCTTGCATTTTTGGACTGATAACAGCTACAGAGATTGTCCTCGAAGCCATGGAGAAGTAGAATTAAGAAGAAGGAGGTTTAGTGTGGTTCTGGTTTGGTGGAAGACGATCTAAACAGAAGTGAACGGAGAGATCCCCATCCCACAAGTAAAGAAGCTAGAACTGTAACTTTTTCTTTAGTGATGAGCTGTCCTCGCCTTTCTTTGATCCAACTGTCCACAAGGTTTTAGTCCGAAATCAACTAGCCCTCTCTCTCTCTGGTTCAGTTGCATTCTAACGGTAAGTTAGGTGGCAGTTAATGGAGGGAATGGAATTCTGTTTCCATAGCAAAGGACTCCACTTTCCTATGAATTTTTAACAATGCACTCAAAATTCCTTCAACACAATTCGTTTTGCAATATCCTGAAATGGAAATTCAACAAGAAGAAAATGATTTATCTATGCAATAATATTTCAAAGAATTATTATAGAAATATCTATTGATTCCCAGTTCTTCCATATTTATTTTATTTATTTATTTACTTAAAAATAATGCTTTTTATTCCCAAAATTAATGATAAAACTCTCCTTTAAAGGACCAAAACCCTATACAAAATAAGAGTTTATCAAATATGATCATTTATCTGAAAATATTTGAATTCTCTTCTTTTCCCATTCTTTCCCATTCTTTTAATGAGCTTACCTATTGGTCATATTACAAGCTTATAAAATCCTCTTGGTTTTAAAAATATATGAAGTCATAGAGGAGAACATTATATATGAATTCCCAATGTTGAGGTTGCTCTATACATGTTCAAGCGTTACATTTGTTCTTAACAGTTGCATTGTAGAAGAATTATTTTCTAGCTCGCGCGCGAACATACAATTTAAAATGGTTGGGAAGTTTGTTCTTAATTTGTAAATCTTGCATTTTCTATATTTCACTATTTTTTTACATATCTCTTGAGCAACTAATGAGGAAAATTGATGAGTAATATAGCTATTTTATAATGTGCTTTACTCGAGGATAAGAAGAAATCTATGCTTGGGGTGAATCCACTACTTTCTTCCCCTAACACCAAATAAGGGGAAAACAAAACTTGATGCATGCATGTTTAGAACACTAGAGTTACGATATGACACACAATTCTTTAAAATGATTGCATCTTATTAACTAGTTTAAGAAAGAAAACATGATGCAAATATACATTCTACATATTGCATTAATAGTTTAAATGGATGAAGAGAACTATTAAAAGGACAAACCAGAATCACCCAACTTTTCTTCTGTCAGTTTGGACAATTTCTCTTCCATCCAAGGCAAGAAATGATTAACCCAATCTCCTACCTCACGTTTCCTAAAGAAGTCCTTGTTTTCAAACATCTGCATAAAGTTTCCTGTCTTGTTTGCCTCCAATTCCTTCATCTTCTCAAAGCTACGCATCGCGATAATATTTTCAATAACAGCATTACCTTCCTCATCTAAGTTAAATGGGGAATTCAAGAACTCATCCACTCTTCTCAAGTCAAACTTGGTATCTCCTTTCAAATCCTCATACTTCAAAAATAGAACCTTGTTTGGTGTCTCTTTGCTTTGCCTCCAATAACCCAAAATATGTGTCCAAAATGGACCAAACTCCAAGATCCCTTTGCAATACCTCTCAAATCCTTCCTCAAGTGATAATTAATTTGGGTAATGACGGTGGTGCAATTTTGTTGAAGAAAAACCAAGAAGACACAAATTGGTCAAATGGGTTGCGACAAATATAGATTACCTTGCATTTGGACTTGGTAATTGAATTCGGCAATGAATGACACAGAACATGGGTACCAAAAAGTCTAGGTTCAGGAAAGTTGGAGAGGTCAGGAATCTGGTTATGTTTACCAAAGATGAACTCAAAGAAAGGAACAAGGTCATGAGCATTGGAATTTAGCAAAGGATGGTTATTTTGTGAGGGAGAGAAACGAGTGCGATTTACAATGGCAAAAGTAAGGGCTTTCAACCAAGTAATGCCTGATTTTGGTGTGGAAGCTATAATGATATGATGGTCTTTTGCTTGGAAGTGCTTTTGAAAGGAGTCGTATGGCTTGGATTCCAACTGGAGCACACCAATTGTCTTGGTAGAGATAAATGTATGGGGTAAACCAACCTTTCTCTCTTGGAAGGGAAACGAGCAGTTCCTTACATTTTTGGCTAAGTTTTTCATATACTTGTTCATCATAAGCAGCCTCATTTTCTGCGAACAATGTGATGTTATTTTCAGCCATTGGAGGTAATGATAGGTTATCAACTAGTATTCAGAGGCTTAAAAATTGAGCTCACAAGTCTCTAATATTTATAGCATTATCACTTTGCTACAGATGCAGTTATTTGAAATTAATTAATCACAGGATCAATAATTTATGCAATTATTTGAGTGTGTGATGCAGAGACTTTGCCGGGGGTTATTAAGCCCTGCATGTCAGAAAATTTAATGATCTGCATCTACAAAGACAATGAGTGAAAAACTGGTGCAGCAGAGATGTACGCTGGCGGTCACGCCACAATTAATGAAGAGCTACGTGGAAATTAAAGTAGCTGGAATCTAGAGTAATATTTTGAGTCATAGGTCATTTGTGTCATACTTTATGGAATACGTTTGTTCTAATATCTACATCCTACATTTAAGTCTATTTTAATTAAAATTTATAATCCTTAATATAAATATACTTAGAGGGATATTAATAAATATTTTTTAATTTTACCTTAAGTAATAGCAAATTTAGAAAAAAAAATCTTTAAATCCAAAACCTAGACTTAACTAATCCAAAAAAAAATCTTTAAAAAAATCTTTAAATCCAAAATCTTTAATTCAAGTCTGCCTCCAAGAGTGAGGTTTACAATATCTTATAGGGTCATTAGCTTGTTGTATCGCATCATTCCCTCTCTCCTGAAAAGGATTCGACCTCGAATAATCGCCTTCTTGACAATGCATCAGCCACCACATTTTCTTTACCTTTCTTGTATTTGATGACATATGGAAATGTCTCAATAAATTCCAGCCACCTTGCATATCTCTTGTTCAGCTTACCTTGACCCTTAATGTGCTTCAAAGATTGATGATCAGTATGAATTACAAATTGTCTAGGCCAAAGGTAGTGTTGCCAATTCTCCAATGCTCTCTTAAGTGCATAGAGCTCCTTGTCATATGTTGGATACTTCAAGGCTGCTCCATTTAACTTTTCACTAAAATAAGCAATTGGCTTTCCTTCCTGAATCAAAACAGCTCCTATTCCAACTCCAGATGCATCACATTCAATCTCAAAAGTTTTGTTAAAATTAGGCAATGCTAACACAGGTGCAGAACACAATCTATCCTTAAGTTCAATGAATGCAACATCTTGTTCTTTATCCCATTTAAAACCAACAGATTTTTTTATCACTTCAGTAAGTGGTGCAGCAAGTGTGCTAAAATCTTTCACAAAGCGCCTATAAAAACTAGCCAAGCCATGAAAGCTTCTCACCTCAGTTATGCTTTTAGGTGTTGGCCATTCTTTTATAGCTCTTATCTTTTCTTCATCAACTTCTATTCCTTTAGCACTCACCACAAAGCCAAGAAAAACAATTTTATCCATACAAAAATCACACTTTTTCAGATTTGCAAACAATTTTTCCTTTCTCAAAACATCAAGCACACAATGCAAATGATCCAAATGCTCCTCCAGACTTTTGCTATAAATCAGAATATCATCAAAATAAACCACAACAAATTTTCCAATGAAAGCACGCAAGACATGGTTCATTAATCTCATGAATGTGCTAGGTGCATTAGTTAGCCTAAATGGCATTACTAACCACTCATACAAACCATGTTTTGTTTTGAAAGCTGTTTTCCACTCATCCCCTTCTCTCATTCGAATTTGATGGTATCCAGATTTCAAATCAATCTTAGAAAAGACAATGGAACCATGCAATTCATCAAGCATATCATCTAATCTAGGAATGGGATGGCGATACTTTACAGTGATATTGTTAACAGCTCTACAATCAATGCACATCCTCCAAGTTCCATCTTTCTTTGGCACTAGAAGCACTGGAACTGCACATGGACTCAAACTTTCTCGAACATATCCTTTTGCCATGAGCTCTTCCACTTGCTTTTGAAGCTCCTTTGTTTCTTCTGGATTGCTTCTATAGGCTGGCCTATTAGGAATTGTTGCTCCTGGGATGAAATCAATTTGATGTTCAATTCCTCTTGTGGGTGGTAATCCAGGTGGTATTTCTTCAGGAAACACATCTCCAAATTCCTGCAACAAAGAATCAGCAGCACTTGGAAAAGAAAAGCTAGAGTCATTAGTGTTCAAAAAGGATTCCTTGTAAACAAGGAGAAGCAAATGTTGTTCAGCCAAAAAGGCACTCCTTACTTCACTTCCCTTTGCATAAAAACTCATCTTTTCTTTTCTCTCTTCACTCCTCTCTTTTTTTTGAATTTCTTTCCTCTCTTTACTCCTCTCTTTTTTTTGAATTTCTTTTCTCTCATTTTTCAGTTCACTCTCTCTTTCTTCTCTCTCTTTTCTCATCTTGAGTTGATCCTCATACACTTGCTTTGGAGTCAATGGTACAAGAGTAACGGGTCTATTGTTCATTACAAAAGAATACCTATTGGTAAACCCATCTTTCTTCACCTTTCGATCGAACTCCCAAGGTCTTCCGAAAAGCAGATGTCCAGCATGCATAGGAACAACATCACACAATATTTCATCACAATATTTGCCAATTGAGAAAGAGACCAGAACTTGCTTAGCAACCTTAATTTCTCCACATTCATTCAACCATTGCAGCTTGTATGGTCTAGGATGTCTAACAGTAGGCAAATTTAATTTCTCAACCAATGTAGTGCTTGCAACATTTGTAACACTCCCACCATCAATTATCAAATTACATACCTTGTTATTAATTAGGCAGCGAGTATGGAAGATATTTTCCCTTTGCTCATTCAACTCTTCCTCCTTCACTTGACAATTTAAGGCTCTTCTAACCACAAGGCATTCTCCTTCCACAGCATATTCAATCCCATCATCACTAGCCTCTTCAAGTAGGGGCATAGAGTCATCACTTTCACTCTCACTTTCAGTCACAACTTCATTATTTTTCAGAATCATGACTCTCTTGTTGGGGCATTGAGAAGCAATATGACCTATACCCAAACACTTGAAACACTTTATATCCCTATTTCTAGAAATTTGGGAATCAGATTTACCTTTGCTTTTTAATGGAACTTCTTCTTTGCCTTTAGTGGTCTCCTTTTGGATAGTTTTTTCTCCTTTCCTCCAATTCTGTTTGAAAGAAGAACTGGATCCAGAATGAAATTTTGAAGCACCTTTACGCTTGAGTTGTTTTTCCACCTTAATGGCCATATGCACCATGTCTTTTAGCTCCACATAATGATGCAATTCCACTACGTCAGCTATATCTTTGTTCAACCCACTTAGAAATCGAGCCATGGTTGCTTCTCTATCTTCTTGCATATTAGCTCTTATCATGGCCAATTCCATCTCATTATTGTACTCCTCCACACTCCTAGAACCCTGTGTAAGGGTCTGCAACTTTTGGTAAAGCTCTCTAAGATAATGGTTGGGAACGAATCTCTTTCTCATTAGAGCTTTCATTTCTCTCCAAGTTGTTATAAGCCTCTCTCCATTATTCCTCCTATTAATGCCCAACTTATCCCACCAAACAATGGCATAATCAGTGAATTCTATTGCCGCCAACTTCACTTTCTTGACTTCAGAATAATTATGACACTCAAAGATCATTTCTATTTTCTTTTCCCACTCTAAATAGGCTTCAGGATCACTTCTACCTTGGAATGGTGGTATTTTCATCTTAATGCTTCCAAGGTTCCCATCTACTCTATCTCTCCCCCTTGAGTTATTTCTGCCATGTTTTCTCCCATACCTATCCCCTCTATGCCTATTTCCTATTAGTTCAGCTTCAGAATCAGAATTGAATTCACCCTCACTATCACCAACTTCATTATTTCCATATTCAAAGTCATCCATAGAAACCCCCCTTTGCCTTTCATGCCTTCTAGGATTAGGTCGAGACCTTTGCAGATTTGCAATCCTTTCATCTTGTCTATCCATTCTATCCCTTATCTCTCCATAAACCAAATTCATCCGTTCAAAATGCTGCTGCATTGCCCTAAGGGTGTCGTTGACACTTATTGGATTTTCACCTCCACCGGATGTTCCATCTGCATTAGACATTGAGACTTCAAGAAAAATAATTGTGTTAGTGAAATAGAGTCCCTCACAAATTTTCTTACCCTCAAGAATGACACTCAACACTCGTGTTTCACTCAAACTTGGCTTTTAAATTGAGGTATGTCACTCTTGCCTTTTTCCACTCTTAAATCCCTCTTGAGGCTCTTTAAAGAACTAAGCAATTTAAATAAAGCAATCACAATATGCAGAATCAGCCAACACTTGGGAACACTGGGACATCAAGAGTATTGAATATGGACTTTCAAGAAGAATCAGAAACCGATTCTGGGTATGAAGATGATTTGCTCAAAACACTTCCAGCACAACAATTTTTCTTTTTCTTTTTTTTTTCGTTTTTTTTTCTTTTTTTTTTGTACTATTTTCTTTTTGTCACTGAACAATGCAAAGAAAATCACGAAAATACCATAAACATAACAGAATGAGCAATCTGAACCCAGAAATTCCAGAAAAACGCGTCCCTTTTAGAATGGGTATAACTTGCCCTAGAAAACTCGGATTTAGATGAAACCAAAACGAGCAGAAAGAAGAGATTCTGAACTATGAAAATGACCTATTAAACATCACAAAACTCAACGGAAAGGCGGATGAACAAGCGCGACAATTTTGATGATAGACTGAAACGCAGAAGACGAACAGACACCAAATAAAATACCAAAATTATGAACAAAATTGAAGGTAATCAAACATAAAGATATGACCTGAGTTTAGATCCAAAGCTCTGATACCAAGATGGTGAGAACCCACAAGGAAAAGATCCCACGAACCCACAACCAATCTGAAATATACTCACCCCAAGAAAGCTAAACAGAGGTCTGGTGATCTACTTGAACCCTTGAGCATGGAAGAACAAGGACCCAAAGTGTTTGAAGATGCCACAAGGTTGATCAAGCCTTGATAAATCTGTTAGTTCAATGAAGAACCCTAGAGAGAATCCACTCTCAAGTTGGAGGTGCAAAAAACGCAGCCTTTCATTCCCCAAATTCAAGTCTGCCTCCAAGAGTGAGGTTTACAATATCTTATAGGGTTACATTGAGATATTTGACCTAAAAGGCCTTAAAACGAAATTAAACATCATACAAGTCCAAAATATGATTAATTAGGCCCAAAACAAAATAAAAAAGTCTTCTCATGTGTTGTACTTGATCCAAGCTCCTTAAGTTGAAGTCTCCAAGCCCAAGACATGATCATCAGCTCCATTTTCAGCCCAAATGATGTTAGTGACATTCTCAACATCTCCATCCAGATTTGATGCTCCAACAAATGCCATTTGCCTTGTCAAGGTGTCTTGTACTAGCCCACTCAAAGTTTCCTTAATCCTTTTAGCTCTTGCTCTTGTGATTGGTCCAGTTGGAATTTGCAATGGGTCATTAGCTTGTTGTATCGCATCACAATATGTTGGTTCACGTGATGTATATTGTTTTTGAAAATGTGGATGTATATTTAATTTTAATTATATATATGATGCACACAAATTGTGAATAACACAAGTGCACATATCGAATCAAGTAATAAAAAATAAGTAGAGTATCATTCCCATTCCCATAGAGAATCATACAAAATATTATTTAGGCACTAGAGTTCCAATTTTCACTTAAGCAAATTAAAATAGAATGAATAGGAATAAAAATAAACTGAAAACTGTTAATACTAAAAGCAACTTAGAGTTAGTAATCCCTTACTTGCTTCATAGACTTTATTTCAGCATTAATTTAGTTAATCTAGAGTATTATTAGTTACAAGTATCTTTTGATTTACTTATAACCTCTCATAAGTTTAATAAGTTATGTCGAACTCAGTTACTCAAGAGGCAAATAAATCAAACTCACTCTTAATCAATTATATGGGGCTGTTAGGTATATTTCTATTCCAATTATAAATTAGATCAAAATCTAATCCTATACTACTCAATTTAGAGCCTAATTAAGATTTCTTTCGTAAAAGCAAATGCCCAAATTCATATCTAATGGTGATCAAACATTAAATAGAGAAATAAAAATATGATTGAATAGCCAAAATTGACATCAAGCATAATTAATCAGTGAATAAAATATAGTCTAATCCACAAATAGGTTTATAGATCTTCTAAGTTTAAAAGAAAACTAGCCACGCATGGTTAGAATAAAATCTATAAAAGTAAAATAAAACAAACAAACAAAATAGAAAAAGAAGGAAGACGAAGAAGGAGAGCAAATAAAAGTCTTCACTACCGTCGCTATGAAGGTTGAGATGTCCCTATCATGACAAAAAAATAGATTATTTCTAATGGTTATTTTATGGCAACCTCTAGAATATGAGTTTCTAGCGGTTAAAGGAACCGCTAGAAAATCATGTGCTAGAAACTAATTTCTACAGTCATGAATAATCCCTACGCATAATAGTCAAAACTCTAGAAATTTTCTAGCAGTTCGCCTAAACGCTAGAAAAAACGTCATAGGAGAATCGAAAGAGATAACGTTAGTAGCAGTTCCAACCGCTAGAAATGTCACGCCCTAAAAATCAAAGGGTGACTAGCACAGAATATGTAAGAACTCACATTCCGTAAGCCTTTAAATATCATAATTAATATATTAATAATCTTAGACATGCGTAAACTATTTTATTATTTATTATATATGAATATATTTATACCTTTTAAAATCATAAAGACCAAACCATATACAATTATTTATACATCTCAAAAAGATAAGAGAGGTCAGGAATCCTGCTATAGAATACGTGGAGCACCTACAAGGTTTGGATTACCCGGGAGGGTCTTCTCTATTTCGCTGGAGGTGCAAAGTCTGCAGTGATATCTGAGGCAAAAATAATCTACTCGTGAATAGCGTCCCAAAAATATAATTTAAAATATGGAAATAATTGCTTTCAATACATATAAATATAAATCATAAAGTTTCGAAATTCAAAACAAATAACTCGGTAAACGTTTTCTTTTCAGGAAAACTGTTTAAAACAATCGTTTCGAAATAATATTTTTTCCGTAGAACTTCGACAGCACGAAACAGATATGGACACACAGTCCACGAGAGTAACTAACCAATCAGGTGCGGCTCGAGACCACGAAACAGGCGCAGGTACGAGACCCACGAATAACAGGCGCGAGAATAAATCCCATGAATAACAGGTGTGAGAATAAATCCCATGAATAACAGGCGCGAGTATGAAACTCACGAATGTCCGTCGATCTCAGGTTTAACCATGGTGCACCAAAGACTAACAGTACTGCTGTTAGTAACCAGCGTTTTGTATTCCGTCCCTTAAAACCTTTCAAACATGCATGGGGGCCATTTAGCATTCAATAATCATAACATTTTTTAATGCAACAATTTCCATTAAAATCATTCATAATCATGAAACCTCCCCAGCATAAACATTTACGATAAATCATTCAAAACATTTTGTCAATGCATATGAATAATGAAATTTGAATAAATCATCTCATGAATTCACAATTCACTTTTCATAATCGTGCTAAGATTCACATTTAACTGAAATATCAAATATTTAAATATGTTTCAAAATATCATAGCTAGGGAACGTTATTCACTCACCTGTTGCTCTCGCAAATATATCATGACTTACTTTTATCTAGCAACTCCCCAAATACATATCACTTCCTCTTGTTCATCTGCCTTTGATTTACATTCCTAATTAATGTCCCAAAACAAAATGTTATTACTCTAACTTTATGTAAAATATACATAATCTTACTTAATTATTAACTCTTTGATTATATACCTCATCCACATTTCAATTTATCTCACAGCAAAACCATTGCCATCACTTTCATTGAATTATAAAACCAAATTTTACCGTATAAGAGTGCATTCATTTAATTCATACCCACTACCTCTAGATCAATGTCTTAGTATTCTAACTAAATTTTTTATGTTCTCTAAATTATTTATCAAAAATTTCTATTATTTTAATGAACACACCAATTTAACAGCAATACAGTAAAAATCACAAATTCTTAATTCATTATAACTTATATTAGCTTTATTGGGACAAAATGCCCTCTTTCAAGCATTTTAACAAATACATTATATGCACTCCAAAACTGTTCAAGCTCACATGAAAGTTTATAATTTCTTAAAGTACCATTCCTAGCTAATTTATGCATCAACAAAATTGTTACCATTATTCATATTCATCAATCTATACGTTATCTTACAACCTACAATATTCAACATTGTTTAACTAAGAAATTGAAGAAAAATTAGATTATAATTCTCAATCTTCCTCTCAATAAAATCCAACAAATGAGAGACTCAATGTAAATTTCATAAGCTAACATAAATAAACAAAAATCAATTTTTGAATTATATCATTCAACTACCTCTTGCCAAAGGTTCCAAAACTCATTACAACCTTCATTATACAGAATAATTGCCTATTCTACCATAGTTTAGTCAAAATGATGCTTTTGTTATACTTAAAAATCACTTTCTATACCTGAAATGTTCTACCAAACAACCAATAATGAGCTACACTAAATTTTTTTCCAAACCAGAATAACCCATAACAGATTCAAACGCTTCAAAATTTAGAACCATTTGGAATTCACTACTTATTGAACAATAATCAATATTCCAGCACTAAATTAGCTTCCTTGCATATTATTCCCACAGAAACCAAAAATCATTTTCGAACATCAATTTATATATATATATATATATGCACACACACGCTAGGCTTCCGACTCCATTCTTTGCTTTCACGTAAATCAACCAACTTAAACATTAAAAGAAAATTTTCAATTCATCTTTTCCTCACAGTCTTGACAACAAGAAGAAGAAAGTAATCAAATCTCAAACCAAGGCTAACAACAATCAATAGGGAAGGAGAAATCTTAAGCTTACCACACTCAACATTGCAAAATCTCACAAAAACAAGGAAGAAGGAAAACAGAAATTCCAGCTACACTGACCCACAGCAATACGCCAACGGTGATGCAGATAACAGAGGGTGAGCAACAGAACGGCCTCCGGCCCCTCCCCTCCAGCAACGTTGACACCGAACAGAACAGAAGAAAAGAAAGAGAAAAGTTTCTCTAATGGCGGCAATCCGATCTCAAAGCGGAAAGAAGAACAACGGCTGGACCACGGCACAGCGACTCGCTTTGTCTCCTACATCGCCACACACAAGCTTGCAGAACGGAGGGAGAGGGCTCAGAGTAGCGGCGACTGAGATCTAAGGAACAAGAATAATGGCGGCAAGCAAATGACGACACGAACACTGGCGACAGCAGTAAGGACAATGGAAGAAAATGGAATCGGCGCAGAGGTGGAATTTCAATGAGTCTCGTGAAGCTTCCTTTCCCTCTGCTCTCTCTTGCTATTGTCTCCCGAAAATGGAGAAGTAGGGTTTAAAACACAGAAGGACATTTCAGTAATTTCACACAATGGGATGAAGGGTTACAAAAATCCATCTTGTAGAGAGACAGGATTCGAACTCTGGATTTTAAGTTTATAGCACAACCTCCAAACCACTCAACCATCAGCTTTTGTTAGCCTAATAGCAAGAAAAATTATATATCTATTATTAAAATAGTATTATTTACTTATTTATTTTCTAAGCGTCATTACAAGAAAATATCTACATTTAAAAATATTTGTAGCAGTTTATAGAACTATTAAAAAAAATATTGAGGGTTGTCTGGCGCCATAATTGCTAGCGTTTAGGAAACGCTAGAAATTTGAATATTTTTAAAAAAAAATTCCATGTTTATGCTTCATAATTTATTTTTTTCCAAATTTAAGGTTTTTAAGTCCATTTAAGGTGAAAAATAATAATCTATTTTTTTTAAATATGATATTATTAATTATAATTAAATAGATTATATGAAATGATTATGTTAATATGTGTAATTAGCAATATATTCCATGTTCTATATAAAAATATATTGTGATAAATAATAAGTAATTAAATTATGATTGTATTATATGAGTTTAATTTAATTTGTTAAGGTAATTGAGTTAGACATGTAAGAATTGGAGATTTGATAGTTTACAGGGTTGAACTTCAATTTATAAATTGAAAAAGTAGTTGGATTGGTTGAGATAAAGAAAAAAAATCTAAAACAAGAAAATATAAGTATATTAGTAAATTATAAATAAAATAAATAAAGATCTACAAAATACATAAAGTCTTACCATGTAAAGAAAAGAGGAGAAAGAGAAAAACATAAGAAGGAATTTTAAACAAAGATATGAAGGAGAAGAGATGGAGGGAAAAAATATGGGAGTGAATTAATGAGGAAGTGGGTGGTATTTATGGCGGTCTGTGAATCATTTCTAGCGGTTTTGTGTGTTTCTAGTGGTGATGTGAGTTTCTAGCAGTTTCAGATAATTTGTAGCTGTTCCCAAAACTGTTAGAAATGTCACAAATTTCAGTGTAACCGCTAGAAAATCTCGCCCACACTAGAAATTTCTAGAGATTTCTAACCGCTATAAATGTCACATGGGGAAAAAATTGATGAATTTTTTAAGCAAGTTAAAATAGTAAAAACCAATATTAGCTTAAAATTAACTGAAAAAATTGTATAGACACTGTAAAAACATTATAATTATAATTATAATTTTGAATTAAACAATATTTGTATTTTAATTTATTACAACAAAACAATATAAGTATCAGCTGTGTGGGCTAGCAAGTGCCTCATCCTGGTTAAGCTGCTAGTACTAGAAGCGTTGGGCGAGGTTAGGCCAAAATCAAGGTACCTCGACGTTTGGAGCAAGACTCCTAACTAGCTGTTCCATAGCCATAAGAAACTGGTTGAGCTGGCCTCGAAACTCCTCCATAACCTCTCGCTAGACGTCATCCCTATTTGCTCGTCTAAAATTCTCCCCAAATCCTTGGATGATCTGGTCTCGCACCTCGGGTCCAACTCAGGGGCTCTAGCGAGCTTCATTCCCACGCTCGTGTGGTGGGACGTCGTTGCAGACTTACAAGACCCTAGCGTCTATGAAGGCCTAACTCCACTCGAGCGGGCCAGTCTAGTCGGTATAGGCCTAAGGTCGAGTCTGCTAACTAGCTCAGGGTGTTGTGGTCAGCTACGGCCCGCCAATAGTAACGCAGTGGGATCTACCCCAGTGGACCCCTATGACTCTCGCAACTCGGTACCCACCTGAGCCATGCGAGCAACTTAACATAGGCAAATTAATATTGAATACTTAAACTTAACTATCATTTTTTAATTCATCAATATAATTAATTACATACAGTCATCTCCATAACCTCAGTTGCCGGAGGAGTCCCGTCCTGTAGCATGTAGAGATAAGGCAACATCTTGCCGTAAGTATGCGTGACCCCCCACTCCTGTCAGAGCTTTGTCCTCTATAGATTAAATGAAAACTGCAATTATTTACATATTGTATGCACAAACACAATGCATAAATCATAATTTTAAGGTACTTACTATTTATTGTACGTGACAGCAAAGCTCTTGGAGCCAACCCCGTGCCGCACTGTCTGCTGCCGCACACTGCCCATATTCCTCTAGGAGAGGGCCTTAAACAAATTAAATGTAATAATATCAAAAAGAATTCAAACAATTTTCAAATTAATGCAATAATATTAATATCATATGTACCTACTGCTTAGGTGAGATCCTCAAGTAAATATAGTAGGGCCAATCTTGCTCTGGGACTCCATCAGGTACATCCGCTAGAATGTCCTACAATGGTCTCATCCCATCGCCGTTCTTCTCCCACCATAGATCCCCCTCTGGTTCTTCCACACTACCCCTATCCTCTTGAGGGTATCCACCTTCATCTCCTATCCCACTATAAATTTGCTCGGTAATTAAATCAAATAATTAATTAATCTGTACATTTAATTAATCAACTAATTAATTACTTTAAATAAAAATATATCTTACCTTAATCATCTCCAACGTTGCATCCTTCTACCGCGTTTCAACCTTCTTCCAATCCTTCGCTTGAATGCGTAGAAGGGTCTACTGCCTACCGATTAGGTGCGCGTACTTGCTGAACAGCTGGCCTCGCCCTAGTCAGTTGGCTCAAATCGCTTATCGGCAGCAACAACACACATCCGCTTGTGATCATGGATAACTCCTTAACAGCGAGCATCCTGTCGGACCTATGGCCTTGTGTGTTTGCACTAAGTAATTTGAAATTTAATTACATATGAATTAAATATAAACAATATTTTGTATAAATAAAATAATTACCTACGAACTCCATATCGAAATCGCCCTGGAGAATTCGAGCATGCACGTCTCATGCTGGGCTAGCTGATCCTCTTCCTCCTGGGGCTACCTATACACCTGATCCTTCTCCTTCTCCTGGGCCTCTTGATCCTGATGAGGAGCTACAACATTTGTCATGAACTCTATCATCACCTCCTCACTGAAATCATAGTTCTCAATGCTGATATCGGACACATGACTTGTACCACCAGTAGAAATACCCGCTGTAACATCCCAATTTTTGGGACTAGGAGAACTGGGAGGTAGTCTGATATGGGCAGGTTGCTAAACCCATAGTCCTAGGGTAGTAATCTGATATGGGCAGATCACTTACCTATATTTTGTAGGAATCCGAGGGATGAGCTAAGTCCCTCAGGATTTAAAGATGAGTTAAGTCTTTGACCTACAAAATAGGGACAGTTCACCTAGGTTCAAAAAGAGGAATGTAAGGAATATCCTAAGTCTTAAGCCTAGAAATTCTGCAGGTAGCTAGATATGGGCTAGCTCCTGAGTAAGATAACCTGATATGGGCGGGTTGTTGAGCCTTTAAATTAACAATGACTCCCGAAGAGTTCAAGGGATGAGTTGTTGAAAGAGAATTTTGAGAACTTAAGATAAAGGATAAGAAGATAAGTAAAGATGTCAGAAAGAGAATATAAGGGTATAATCGTAATTATGGGAAAGATCAGGCTAGTAGCCGATGAGTACCATATTTTATCATAAAATAGAGAAAATTATGCTGATCATTTCACTGAACTGTGAAATATGCATATGAGGTCTCTATGAGTATGTAAGAATTAGAAAAGTGACCAAGGGTAAAATGGTCATTTGAAAAGACTGTGCACGCGAGCATACTTTTAAGCCAAAATAGCCCGATCCGGATTTAATATCTGAAAATACTGGGAGATAGAGAAAATAATTCTGGGTTGAATAACACGACACGGAATTTTGATTTGAGGTCCCAATTTTTCTGTAAAAATTCCTGAAGATGATAATTTACAGTTATAATCGGTAAAGGAAAAGCAGTCCGAATAGAGATGATCGGACTGTGGCCAGAAGTCATATAGTATTTCTAAGGATAGACAGTCAAGAAAGGTTATCTGATAGTTGACCAGGGTCAGACAATACTTTAGTAAGATGTAAAAAGACAATAATACCCCTAGACTTATTAAAGTAAATAAAGAGGAACCAAGGGCATTTTGGTAATTTACCAAGGGATATTTCTTGGGAATCGAGCTATTAGTGTACTTGGGTTAGATCAGAGACCCGAGATAACATTCCCAGAGTCCAAAAACGTAGCCCAAGGATTATGTGGGTTAAAGTGGCATTAAAATACTATTTTAGTGAGTTTTCAATAAAGTAAAGTTACCCAGTCGAGGTGATAACCGGGGAGTTGATCAGATAAAGTTCTAGACTTATCTGGTTGCCATAAGGTGGCGTGAAAGGTTTCCTCATGGGACCCATGAAGACGCCACATGGCACTATCTAGAGGGAGAAGAAAAAGCTAAGAACACGTGGCACGATCTCAGCCGTTTATTCCGGGACAAGACTCTGGAATTCTCTAAAAGCGCTGAGTCAGCTGGTGAGGTGTCCTAAGGGCCCCACCATTGCGCCACCTAGCATGTGAGGTGTCCCTTGATGATGTCATAAGTGATGAGTCATTGGGGATGATAATGTCATCATGATGAGGTAAGTAAAGTTTCTTGAGGAAGCAAGCGATCTGAGCTATTCATCGTGAATCAATCTGAGTCATCCATTCCACCTTGCCTCAAGTATAAATACCCCCTCCCCCTTGCCATTTCATTCACGGCTCAATGCAAGAAATAGAGAGAGAAGTGAGTTCTAGAGAGAGAAAGTGAGAGGAAGGAAGAAATATAGAGATGTTAGAATTCTGCTAAGCTAGTAAGGTAGTAAACTTACCTAAATTTGTATGTGTTGAATATATGATTGATTGTGTTATGGCTTGATTGATTGCTGTTAAGCTGTAATTGTTGAAACTCTGTACTATGATTACCTTGGCTAATTGTATTTCATATGTTACATGGAAGCATGCACATTACATTATGTTGACACAATCACAAGCAAGCACAAATCTCAATCATTGATGCATACACTGTTTAGTAATATTTGCTACTGAGATTCCCCGAATCTCATCCCTATGTATAACCCATTACAGGGAGGTTATGTAAAAGTGAATTTTGAGAATGCTAAAAGACGCCGTTATGCTGCCAAAATTATGGCAAAATATCAGTGATGAAGGAAGGAGATGATACGTATTGTGTACGTAGGTACTGTCTAAGAAGTCTGGAAGTGAGTGGACCTAGTCGGTCCATTCAGTCTTTCCTGGGTACTTACTTAGAATGGTAGTTCTCACGGGAATTACCGAATCAGTACGAATCAGTTATTTTTAAAGATGAAGTATAGTAGTTATACTGCCGGGTTTCAAGCAGGAAAGATGTAATAGAGATATGAGAATTTTGTTCATGCCCTTTTGTATAACAATTTATTATTTAATAATAAATATTGTTTGGCATGTTCAGCTTGTGTATAAGAAATTAAGAGAGAAATTCGTAGAACATGAGGCAATGGTATTCCGACCTCAGTTTGACCTAGTAAACGAAAGAATTTGGTCACGAAATTTGGTGAGCCAGTAGCACACATCTAGGGCTTTACGTGGATAGGTAATAAGCCTCATTTGGATGTGTAGAATGAGATAAATCAATTCTCAAAGTAAAGGTTCAGAATAAGAAATTTAAGAGTAAAATTTCAATTTCTGAGTTTAAGTTAAGATATAATCGAGCCAATATTACTTCTGCAAGTGTACTCTGAGGAGTCTAAGGGTAGATATTTCACCCACCATAAAAAAGGATCATTGGTAGGTGTAGTAGGATCAACCGGCTCTTTCCCAGGTCGTCGACTCATCTTGATACAATGAATAAATGATTTAAAAAACATAATGAATAAAATAATATCAAAAAATAATAATTTTAAATACACAATAAATAAATAAATAAAATAATATCAAATAACAATAATTTTAAAGATACAATAAATGAATGAATAAAATATTTTTAAATAATCATATTTTCAAAAACACAATAAATAAATGAATAAAATAACCTCAAATAATAATAATTTTAAAATTAGAAAAAATGAACAAACTAATTTTAAATAATAATAATTTCAAAACATAACAAATGAACAAAATAATTTTAAATACACAATAAATAAATGAATAAAATAATATTAAATAATAATTTTAAAAATATAATAAATAAATAAATAAAATATTTTTAAATAATAATAATATCAAATAATAATAATTTTAAAAATATAATAAATATATAAAATAAATTCAAATAATAATTTCAAAAACACAATAAATGAATAAAATAATTTTAAATAATAATAATTTTAAAATAATAATAATTTTAAAATAAATAAATAAATAAAATAATATCAAATAATAATATCAAATACAAAATAAATAAATGAATAAAAATATTAAATAATATTAATTTTAAAAATAAATAAATAAATGAATAAAATAATTTTAACTAATAATGAAATAAAAAATACTATGAACAAATAAAATAAAAAAATTTCAGAAAAAAATTACAGTTAAATTTAAATTCTGACTTTAAAATGTAGAGTACTATGTAAATCTGAATTTGGATATGATATGTGTAGATAATTTGGTAGAGTTCCGCGTCACAACATGGAAGTAGTATATATATAGGGTGACATTTTCTAGCGGTTATTCATAACCACTAGAAAATACAACCCTAAGGCAAATCGCCTCCTACCACTTGTCCTCACTTCTTGACGACTGTTAACATTTTCTAGTGGTTCAGGGGCATCCGCTAGAAATTCCTTACAAGATTTCTAGCGATTGTCCCCTAACTGCTATCAATTGTCACAAAACTACTATAAAACGCAACCTTAGGGCGTTATCAGTCGATTTTTCTAGCTGTTGGTACTAAATCATTAAAAATGTGGTTAAAGTGGTTGAAAATTCTAGTAGTTCATGCTAACTACTAGAAATTAAGTGCTATTAAAACAATTTTTTATATAGTGTATGTTGTTCCTTGCTGCTGTCGCAAGAGAAGAACAATAACGCATATCGCTAGAGAATCTTGAAGACGTCAATTGGCGGCCCTTTTTAGCAGCCGCCACCTTTTATAATCATTATGCTTCTAATTCAATTGTTTTGGGCCGCAACACTTAGTTTGCGCGTCATTATTTCTATGTGTGTATATCATTGACAAGTTGTAGGGATGTGCAAGGTGCCCTGGTGCGCTCACCCAAACATGGAGAAAAAAGTCTTACCCAGTCAAAAAGGAAATTGCCTGAAATATAATTGGGTATGTTTGGGCCGGCCAAGTGTCGGGTAGGACAGGACAATAGACAAGATATCTCATTCTGCCTATTTAGCCTGGTCCTATATATATAGTATATATACTATATATATAGATCACTACTTCGTACTCGAGGGATGTTTTAGTACCAAACTCTGTTTGCCAAAGCGCATATCACTACTTCCACATAATGCTATGAGCTGGTCTATATGATTCACATCATCAAATACCAGCAGTACACTTTTATTGGAGAGTGCCTCCTTCATTTGACTTGTTCCCATCTTAAAACATCATGAACCATATCAAGTTCTGTTTCGAAAACATCTGAAATAAGTTGCTGTCGTAGATGAACAAGACCATTATATTTCTTCCATTCATCATTGATATTTGCAAGGAAACATTTTCTCTCAAACCAGCCACCAATTCTATCATAAATAGCTCTGGCAAAATTAGTTTTACCAATACCTTCAACCCCCCATATTCCGATGGAATGAGCCCCACCTATCAAATGACGAAGTACATCTTTCACAAGATGGATTAACCCCACTGGATGGGGCGGAAGATTGCAAAACAAGTATTTATCTAATTCTGCCTTAAGTGCACTCATATCTTCCCTGGACAAAAATATTTCAGAATCAGTAAAAAATTACGTATGCCCGTGTGTAGGTATGAAATTGTATACATAATAGAATTTGATTGACAAAGCTCACTCTTTCACTCAATACATTAAGTATAATGACTTAGGTGGGTCTTGCTAATCACTACATTTATTTTAAGAAAACAATCATACTCATTCGTATCAGAAGGCACTTTGAATACTGCTTCTAAGATGAACTTTCGAATTCCAAAAGAGCAGAAATTTCTTCTAATTAGGGACTTTGAATATAGTTGCATTTATCAACTTCTCAGTTGATCCAAACGTGCAGCTAGCAGATCTACATAATTGATTTCTTTCTTTATTTTTTTATTTTTTTAACTTTGCTAACTATAATATATGATCACATTACAAATTATAATTGTTTCTTTTATTTTTTTAGATGCTTAATCCTTATCAATTTTTGGAAGACTGATACAAAGTTACAATTACAAACTACTTCAAAGCTTTTTTATATATGCAATAGACTTCAAGATTTTAATTACCATATTTTTGTTCCTTATTTTTAGTAGATTATGGATATTATTTAACTCTTAAAGACATATCAATATGGTATTATTTTAGAAGTTCATAATTACATATTTTTATCTAATAATATGAGTAGGGCATCACGACTTGGGCATATAAGCTCGCCTATGCCCAGCCCGAAATGATAGGGTTTTTACCGACCATAGGGCTACAAAATGTAGCCCATTCTTTTTTCAAGCTGGACACCGGGTAGAGAGGCTACCTGTCTAGTCTAACCCAACCCTTGTGCACCCTTAGCGAGTTGCTCCTCCTCTTTAAACATATATATATATATATATATAATTTCTAATTTTCTCCACAACACCATCTTTTAATATTTCCTGCAAAATAAATAGATTTTGTAACAGTATTTCCTTGTATCCTATAATTATTCAAAGGTAAATAAATATATAAAATATAATTAAATAGCTATAAAATATTTAAAGATTTAATCAAATATGCTCCAAAATATACACCTATTTAATTATAAAATATATACCTATCAATATATATTGGAAGACCAGTTCACTCTACTCTTTAAAAACTCTTAAGAAGGTTGATTCAATATTGGTAGCGGTTTCGATCGACAGTTTTTTCAAATTTTGACGTCAGGTGATTTCAAACCGCTATTGCTTTCATTTTGTAGTCCAGCCAGGTATTGAGCCTTCGAAGTCGTCTATTGTGCTACAAGTTTGATCAATTTTTTTTTTTTTTATGTGAATACGAGTTTGATCAATGTTAGAAGCGATTAATAACACCGCTGTAATATCTAGCTTTTTCGGGTGATGGCCAAACACGAGAATAAATGTTAGATAAGGGCCAAATAAAACAATAGAAGTATGACTAGGAATCATATAAGTTTCATCGGTCTGGGAAAAGCATAATTTTAAAAAAATTACGGGTAAGGAAGGGAAATTATGGAAAATATGCCCTGAAATTTAGAAAATTCCCATATATTCAGGGAAGGTAGAGAAAAATGTCTAGGGCCATAATTGAGGCTTAATTATGAAGAAAATAAAAGGGATATTCCAAAAAGGTGATCTGTTATAAAAATAAGAAAATAAGAGTGTAGAAAAGAGGATAGCAAGACAAGAATTTGGGAGAGAGAGTAAAGAAGTATTTGTCATTCATATATGTATCTTTTTCTTTCTCTTATACTTTGCACATAACCTCTATTTATAGGCCTCTAACTCTTAAAGCTAATACAAAGGTTACAATGAAATAAATAGTAATATAATGACATTTACAATAAGAACATAATGACATTGAGGAGGTTATGAAGTTAAGGACATTAAGAGAAAAGAAATTCTAAGGGTTGGGGGTTATGGATATCTATTCTTCAATATTCATAATACTCCCCCTTAGATATCCATAACCAATATTGTGCCTCGTTAAAACCTTACTAGGAAAAACCCAGTGGGACAAAACCCTAGTGAAGGAAAAAGAATACACAATATATATTAAAAGTTGTTTCATTAAAAACCTTATCAGGAAAATCCAATGGGATAAAACTTTAATCAAGGGAAAAAGAGTGCAGCATAATTTTTACTCCCCCTGATAATAACATCATTTTTGCTCCCGTTGTTGATAACATCGACATTCAACATCTCTTTTTCAATAGAGTGTACTATTTTCTCAAGTGGATTATTTTCAATACTTCTTTTAGCATATATTCCTTTTAGCCGAACCATGCATGATCCATTGTCATCATATGATATTTTTACATATATTTCTTCAACATATCTTCTGGATATATTGAATGATCAATACAATTTTCACTTGCTTTATGCACTCAAATCTCAATTTTATTATCCATTTATGTACCTGCAGGAACTTAATTTTGCCAATAAAATTATAACATGTAATACCAACACAATAGATAAATATAATAGAATAAATATATAAGACTTCTAGTCCATTAAATTTAATATATTTTTATAAACAAATTTATCATAGCAAAAATCTAATTATTACAAAATTCTTGGGCATTTAACTCTAGATATTTTCTTTATATACTTCAAAAATTTTAAATCTTTAAAAAATTACCATATAAATTTTGCTATTTAGTAAACCATATATTATATGCATATTTTATTTTCTTATACTGCCAGACTAGTAATATACGCACAAATTATTGACTCCACCACAGAATAATATTTGTTATCATAATCATCATCAGCTTTTGTGAAAATTTTTATTTTCACATAAATATTTCTATATTTTATATTTCAGATGTTTGGATTGTAGATCCATAATTTTCACATATTAAAAGAATATAATTCTATTTTCATTGCGTCTTTGACCTTTTACTTTTCCTTTAGGCCAAACATTCTTTTTTGTCTACTTCACATGACAGATTTATATATAAGATCCTCATTTGATCACGTGATATTATTATTAAAACCGTTGTCGACAACTTTATCTTTTTGGTTACATTTTTCTTTTTGTGACATAACTTATTGAGCTCTCTTTATTATATTTCAGGTACCTGAACCTCTTTTGAGGTTTTTTGCAAGTAGTTATGTCTTGGCACTCTTTTGAAGTACTTGCCTCCTTAATATGATCATTTTAATTACATGCTCCAATAATATTATATTTGGAACCAATTAGCATTTCATGCTTTAAACATGTCTCACTTTGATTTATACTAATTGGAGCATTTTTAGCTAGAATATGAGATTTGATAACCCTCATTTAGGTCAATAATCATATCTGACAGATATTTTATAATATTTTACGAATGCAATATTTTATGAACTTCTAGTTCATACTACTATATTTGAGGATCTTGCATTTGATAGTAATAATGCATTCGTTATGTTCCTCTTTCCAGCTACTCAATTTCTCCCCTCATGTTGAGAGAACTTTGTCAAATGACAATCAACTAATCATGTGGTATAAGTCTCATAAATCCATTTATTTCCTTTAGAAATATCATTTTATTTCATTTAGAGACAAACAAGAAGAATGAGATTTTTACCCAATATTTATCTCAACTTTCTTTTAATAGCCATCTATGTGCATTGTGGTGGATCAGTAAAAATAAGCATTGCACATTCAAAAATATCTGACTCCTAACCAAAAGCCAATTTTATTGGGAGAATTTTGTTGGCTTGATGTGCATTATAATAAATCAAATCAAATATGCTAAGACAGAAATAAAAATCTTGTTCTCATAAGCATTGATTTAGCTACCCATGGAGGCATTAATAATTAATTTTACTAATATATAATTTCACTAGTATCAGAGAATATTTTTAGGATCATATATTCTAGAAATTGTGCACTCAACATAATGATTTATTTAAATAATCTTGCAAACTTCAGGTTGCAAACTCATAATAATCACACATATAACCATCTTATAGATGCATCTATCAAATTTATTGAATACTTGGATGGTTTATATGCTTTCTGAATGGGCCCATATATATGAATTTCATATATTTTCAGAAATATAAATATCCATTCTATAAATCATAACTAGTGAGATTCTCATGATCAATTTTGTTTGAGAACAAGCAGCACATGTTAATTTTTATATTGGGTATTATGAAGAATCTTCTGGTTCTTCAATGGATGTCAATGTATAATTTTTAACAATTTGTTACATCATCTATGATGATCAAACAAATTATACCAACAATATATCTATTTGGATAAGTAAACTTCTGGTTTACTATAACTAATAATAAATTTAATTTTCATAATATATGATTAATTTATAACCTCAATATGACATTCATTTTTTCTTTTGGAGATCAATTGGACTTATATGAAGATCAGAGTATAATTTTATCCAATGTTAACTCACAACTCACACTTGTATTCCAACAATCACCCCCTCAAGTGTGAGTTATATCAACGTGTTTTTCTTTTTCATATATTTCACTAGAAAGTCTAGATATACTTCTTACTTTATATACAATTATGGATCTAATGTAGATCTAGAAATCATAATTTTTTTATCAATTCTTTTTCTTTTTCTTTTTTTTTCTTTTCTTTTTAAATATCCTCAAGAGAAATATAGTTTATCACACTAGGAAACAATATGATACCTACTGTTTACCACCTCTAATATTATATTATATGAATGAAAGCTTTATCGTAGCATTTATCAACTAACACACAACTGCAGTTGAAACTAAATATTTACCTTCATCTGAGTTCGTCCTAGCATGCGTACCTTGAAACATCCTCCCTTAAACTCCTCAGAGTACACTTGCGGAAGCAATATTAGCTTGATTATATCTTAACTTAAGCCCAGAAATTCAAAATTTCACTCTTAAGTTCCTTATTCTGAACCTTTAATTTGAAAATTAATTAATCTCATTCTACACAACCAAATGAGGCTTATTACCTATCCACGTAATGCCCCAGATGTGTACGACTGGCCTGCCAAATTTCGTGGCCAAACCCCTTCGTTTACTAGGTCAATCTGAGGCCAGAACACTGCTACCTCAGGACCTGCGAATTTCTCCCTTTATTCCCCATTCACAAATTGAACATGCCAAACAACATTTATTATTAAATAATAAAATGTCATACAACAAGGCATACAGCAAATTCTCATATACTGATGTTCAGTCTTTACTTCGGCAGCATAACGGCGTCTCCTAGGATTCTCAAAATCCACTTCAGCATAACCTCCCTGTAATGGGTTATGGATGGGGATGAGATTCGGGGGAATCTCAGTAGTAATAATCATAACAATATATGTAATGCAGAGTGAAGGTGCTTGCTTGTGATTGTGTATAGATAAGTATGCTGCGTGCTTCCATATTCAATAACATATGATCATAGCATTGTAATAGAGCTTCAAGCATAACATATAAGACAACAATCCAACCAAACAATAGCACAACAAATCACAAAGCCATTACATAAAAGCTAGGATTAGTTACTACCTCAAAAGCAGAGCTCCAGAACTTCTATACTGCTTCCAACTCCACCAAAACTTCCTTTCTTTCTTTCTTTCTTTCTCCTTCTCTCTCTTCTTTCTCTCTCTTTTCTTGCCAAAAACGTGGGATGCATAAAATGGGAGGGGAAGGGGGGTATTTATAGCTTTAATGGATGGCATTCTTGTAATTTTGAAGCCATCTGAACATGTGGTCCTAGTTTTTCCTGGATTTTCCTATTTTTCTTTATTCCTTTTACTGCATCATGCATGACATCATCCAGGACACCTCACCGGGACACCTCATCGCCACATTCTTCACATGTCACAATTCCTGGACACCTCATCAGCTGACTCAGCAGTTCAGTCCAATCCAGTACCGGTCCAGAGTCTTGCACTGTAATACGTGTCCTCAACTTTTCTTCTGCCTCTAAGATTGCGCCATGTGGCACCTGGAAGGGACATTTCACGCCTTCCAATGCTATCCAGATAAGTCCCGGACTTTATCTGATCACCTCCTCGGTTATCGTGCCGACCGAGTAACTTTACTTTATTGAAACAACATTAAAATAGTATTTTAATGCCACTTTTTCTCACATATCACTGGGCCTACGTTTTTGGGCTCTGGGTATGTTATCTTGGATCTTGATCAAGCTCAAGTACTCTGATGGCTCGACTCCCAAGAAACATCCCTCGGTAAATTACCAAAATACCCCTGGGTGCCCTTTCTTGCACTATTTTAACCCTAAGGGTAAAATCGTCATTTCACACCCTTCTGTACTCTGTCAGGGCATATACTGACTCTAAGTAACTTTATCTATATGTGCCCTGGCTTCTGGGCCTGTCCAGAATGACCAAAATGCCCTCATTCATCTCCTACCCCTTTAGTACAACACAGGGGCATTTTCGTAATTTCGCACTTTTCCGGGGTTCTGCCGGACACTGGCCCACCTATCAGTCCAAGTGTCTTACTAGGCCTCTGTTGGCGCCATTACTGGGCCTCTCAGGGTCCATTACCTTCATGGCACGCATTACGAGGAATCTTCCCCCGTTAATGTTTATTGAATATTTAATCTATTTTCCACCGTTTATACACATATCCGGACACCGGCTCCTTCTGTCCGATACACTGGCCTGCGGTGTTCAGGCATCCCTGTGAGTCATATCAGTCATCTGACCGAGGTTATCCGAACTCATTCAGTCCCTTTTCAAATACCGATAAATTTCCCTATCGGATACCCGGAGGCCTCACACTCCCGTCTGGATTTTCTAATTTGCGAATAACTTTTTCTACAGGCCTCCTATCGGTATTCTGTCAGTTTCCTGACATCCGCCCCATAAAGACGCATCATCCTGTATTTTCTCACCTAGATCTGAAATCTAGGATATCCGGTATGAATTTTTATAACTTTTGGACGATCAGTCCATTTCTGGCTATCTGGAGTCTTCAAAAATTCCTGTATTAAGCCAGATTACCGAGCGTCCCTTGCTCTCTCTACCGGTGAAATCTGGGACCGAAATGCTGTCGGACAATCCAAACCACTTCCGGCCTGACTTTCTTTAATTACACTTTAGCCCCATGGAACTTTTCTTCTTTTCATTTAAGTCCCTTTTTATTTGGCTAAAATTACACTTAAGGACCCCACCTTTTTGTCCTTAAACTTTCCATAATTCTTTCACACTCATAGAGACCTCGTAAGCACATTTCACAGTTCAGTGAAATGATCAGCATAATTTTCTCTATTTTCTGGCAAAATATGGTACTCATCGGCTACCAGCCCGATCTTTCCCATAATTACGATTTTGCCCCTGCATTCTCTTTCTGGCCTCATTACTCATCTTCTCATCCCTTATCTTAAGTTCTAGAAATTCTCTTTCAATAACTCATCCCTTAAACTCTTCGGGAGTCATCGTTAATTGAAAAGCTCGACAACCCGCCCATATCAGGTTATCTTACACAGGAGCCAGCCCATATCAAGCTTCCTGCAGAATTCGTAGGCTTAAGACTTAGGATATTCCTCACATTCCTCATTTTGAACCCAGGCGAACTGTCCCGATCTCCTAGACCAAAAATCGGGATATTACATACCTCCTATCTTTGTTTGTTCTGGCAACTTTAGGTAAAAATTATCGCAAGCTAGCAAGAGCTATACAACAAAATGTGGCACAAGGTTAGAGTGAGTTTGGTTAGAGTGCAACCCGAAAATATACGTGTGAATCCAAATTATCTCAACTACATGCCCCACACCACGCAACATCAGACTCACTGCCCTCACTCAACTTGCACCTTCATTGTGTTCATACACACACTATCATAGACCTGTGTAGGTTTAATTTAAAACCTGTCACCCAAGATGTCTCATAGTAGATACATAGATTGCTGGGCATATCTAACTCTGTAGATGGGGACACACACAAAGAGTAGTGACCCATTCAAGTTGTTACGACCTTCTAACACTCATGACCTCTCAGCTCCAATGCCTCACGTCAATTTGTGTTTTGATGCTAGAGATGCAAGGTTCCATGAACACAATGTTACTTAGTACTTACATGTCACAGCCTCATAAATTGTTACCATGCTTTTGAAACATTCCATCACAGCAGCCTTCTAAAACAAAACTATAAAATATCCATTGCAAAGCCGAGTTCAAAGGCAATACAGAGTTATGACTCGCGCGTATACAAATATACAAGGCATTAAAAAGCTTATAAACCCATGAAATTCATAAAACCAAAAATAATAATAATTATTATTATATCAATATGTTAGTGACCATTACGTTTCCAATTTGATCTTAACCAATTCAATATATGCATTAATAAAAAAAAATACACCTCCAACGGATAGGAAATAAGTGACATTAAAAGACAAATGGAAACATAATATAAATTTAAAATCTATAAAACCCAACATGGAAACTGCTAGCCACCTTTTTTGATTATTATTCACACAACTGAATTATTATGTTTCTCTGGAAATAAAATTTCCTTTCTCTTTTCGGAGGAATAGAAGCTCATTAAGAATATAAGCAAGCCACTTTGTCTCTAACTAGGAACAGAGAAGGAATCACACAAATATACATATTAAGTTCTAGTTGCAATTAGCAAGTAGATTCAACCTCATTGAGATTATGATTTAATACAGGAAAACATATATCTAAACTTATACAAACAATATTTAAACTTCATATATTTAATTTTATAAATAAATTAGCACAGAATATTACATTCACAATATAACCAATAACTACTTTTTGGTCTTTTTAATTAATTTCATATACCATTTTTTTTTCTTTAAGTTTCATATGTCTTTGATACAATAGATAACACACACAAAATTATTGAAACAAGTGAAATAGATTTAATTACCTCAAAACTAAAGGTTAGAAAAAAAAATCTATAATGTTAACAATATTACTTATCACTTGATAACACAATTTAGTTTATTTGATTTCATATCATTTTTAGAACTCTTACAAATATCATAATATCAATCAAGTACTTACCCAACCCCAAAATCAGAAGAATAGAGAAGTTCAAAGATGAAGACGGAAGTTGAGAGCTCACCTCAGTTTGTCGACGGCGTTGCAAGCTCGATCTCCGTCCTCTGATCACTCCTCTGACGTCACAGTCCTCCTACCTTCGCTCCCTTTCTCTCGTTCTCACCTCTCTCTCTCACTTTCTTTAGGTCGGTTAAGAATGAGAATTGAGCATGGAGGAATGGCTGATGGTGTTTAAGGGAGTGACACGTGAGGTAGATGGTGTGTACATGAAAAGACTAGTTTGCCCTTTAGCTCTTGATTATTCCCATCATCCTTTGCTATATTTTCTAAAGCCTTTAAAAATTTATAGAAATTTATCCTTAATAGTATATTAGAATTTTATTCCTCCACTACCTTCTCTAGCTTATAAAGTAATTTTCTGAAATTTTTTAAGACAAATGATAATTTTTAACTATTTTTCTTAATTTTTTTAAAAAATAGAGCCTTAAAATTTAAAAAATAGTTATTGAATCATTTATTCCTATTTTGGGAAATAAACTCTTCTATAATTTTTTAGATCCCAAAATATCTATTCCATGATGTTTTTTCTTAATTTTTTTGGGCCCAAAATATTCTTAATGATTATTATTTCCTTTATCCTTTTTTTCTGAAATTTAACCTTTGAGACTTTTTAATTTCAATAAAATACTCTTGACCTTAACTACTCCTTATAAATTCCTTCTATCAAAATTTGAGATATTACAATGATAATGACGATTGTCTAGGGTTCTACATATTAGAAACTTAGTATATATAATTGTTATAACTCTAATATATTATTGAACGATGATAGTCGCGTATCAATTCTTGAGAGCTCTCGTATTCAGATTTGTAATATCCTCCATTTGTCCTGCTTTTATTATTATCATTTTCTCTTTATTTTTTTAAAAATTCTAATTAATTAAGCTCTCTTCTACTCCTCCTTCTACGCACATTTAGTAATATAGAGTTAAGTCACGTATTGACTCCATGTAAAGAATATGACATGAGTTGACCTCTATATTACATAGAGATTAATTTAGTAAATAATTTTAGCACTAACGACAGGCAACATCACATTTTGACACCGTTATCGGGAAGTCAATTCCCTTGACTCCTAGGTTAATTAAATGTGTTTTCTTTTTTTTTTCTGCCTTTATTTTCTTAGTGCATAGTAGAGTCTAGTATTTAGGTGTTTTTTCGGTTTAGTAAATTTTAGTTTGATCCTCACTGCTTTGCTGAAATTGTTTCTGACTTGCCCAGAAAATCCAAAAATATTCACACTACAAGTTTTCGATGTTCTAAACATATGTAATAGTTTTAGCTATTAGGTTTGACCTATTTTTGTCAAATTCGATCATTTAAGTCAATTTTTCCTATTTTTCTTTATATTTTTTATTTTTAATTTATCCGTTATTCGTATTTTCTTTGTTTCTTTCTCTAAATTACATGATGGCTTAGTTTAATAATTATCATTAATATAATTTTAATCTAACTATGCCTTCCCAGTCTTTCACAGGTCATAATATTTCAAGGTCAATAAGCCACAAATTATCAAATTAATCAATGGAAACAAGTATTTCTTTGGTATATTTTCATATTTAAAATTCTAAATGCTACTGTTTATAAGTTTTGGATTTTAGATGCAGAAAGAGTGTGAATTAAGGAGAGAAGAATGATGATAACAGTAAGAGTTCAAACAATGGATCCAGAGTATTCCCTTAGAGATGGCCTAAAACCTTCCTAGTCTACTAAAATCATGGAGTCAATCTGAATGTGGAAGTGTAAACCAACAACTCGCTGACCTCTTGCAATCAAATTCACAACTGTACAATCTAAGGAGCAAGGAAATATCCATTCAGATAGGAGGAGCAAAATGATGAATTAATCCTTGAACAAACACAAACACAATTATGCTCTGCTATAAAATCAATTGAGTAGACTACAAACAATGAACAACTTGGCCAAACTTGATGGTTCAATTCAATTATGGAATCAGAAAGAGAAAATCCAACTTGATCAAACAAAACCTCATCATAAAACTAATCAGATGTAACTCAAAGCTTTGGTTCAAGTATATATATATATATATCAAATCAGATCTTAGACCAAAGCATAAGAGAATATGAACTCCCACTACTAAAAAAAATATTTATCACTACTCTAACTCACGGAGCTTAACATAAAAAAACACCGTAAAAAAAGGAAGTGTCAAATTCATAAATAAGTATAATTTAACGACAGTTCCAACAAGAATCGCTCTAAAAAACCATTTAATGGTTGTTTTCATGTAAAACTGCAGTTAAATTTCCACAAAATTTCAAAAGCCCTCGAGCAAAGTGCAGTTTTAGTTTTACTTTTTCACAGCCTTGTATGTTTTGTTGCTCTGTCGAACCACAATAGACTTGTACGAACGTCATTTTCTCGCATTTTTCTCATATTTTTGGTGCCTATCTCCGTCGATAACGTCATTCTCCATCGTCTCCTTCGTCATTCTATGTTGTCAATACCCTAAGTCACAGTTTAACTTCGTTATTTTTCTCATTTTTCTTGTTGTTTTCAGTTTTTTGTTGTTTATAAGCTGTAATGCATCTTATGGGCTATTATCCTTGTATTAAAGACATAATTTTTGTAATTTTTATTTATTACATTGGTTCCTATTTGTTTGTGAATGAGTTTTTTAAAATTTTCTGAATCTATGTGTGTTTTGTCAATTATTCTATTGTTTAATTTGTTTGTTATAAACTGTAATATATATTATGGGCTATCTTACCTGACTAAAGATTTCATTTTTATAGTTTTGGTTTGTTAATTGGCTTATAAAAATGTTGGTTCCTATTTATTTATTATTTGATGGATTGGTTACCATTTGAGATTGTTTACATTTAGGGGAATAATAGGTCCTAGTTGGATAAAAGCTAAGAGAACTACTAAGGAATATAAAGATGGGGTAGAAAGGTTTCTTGAATTTATTCAGATGAATGCTTTGAAAAAAAGGGATGGGTTGTTCTTCTGTCCCTATTTCAATTGTAACAGATTGTATATTCCTGATATAAGAGAGTATCTTATATGTGATAGGATAAGTTTAAGATATATAAATTGGATTTAGCACGGTAAGATTAGGAGGACTGAAACGATAACTTTGGGGATATAAATGATAAATTTGGGCATAGAATTCTGGATATGTTTCGTGATATTGGAGCCAAATCATTTTCACATTTCTCAAAATATGAAAGTTTGCTAAGTGATGCCGAGATATCATTATACTTGGGGAGTAAAGATTAGTACACAAGATTAAAATTTGTGTTGCGATTGATGAATTTGAAATTGAGAAATAGTTGGACCAATTTTAGTTTGACAGAATTGTTCAAGTAGTTGAGTGATGCCCTTCCTATCGGCAATGCATTACCAAAATCAATGTACGAGGCAAATAAAGTATTGTGTCCGATAGGTTTGTTATATAAGAAGATACATGTATGCCCTAATGACTGCATATTGTACAGAATGAGTATGAAGGGCTAAATAAGTGCCCTAAATATAGCACTTCAAGATACAAAGTGAAAAAAGACGATAATGATTGTGATGAGATTACCAAAAGCTCTCCTTTGAAGGTGTTGTAGTATCTTCCAATAATACCACAGTTTAAGCACTTGTCTGCAAATGCCACAGATACAAAGAACTTGAGATGTTATTCCGATGGGAAAAGAAATGATGGACACTTCGTCACTCAGGTGATTCTCCTTAATGGAAGACAATAGATCAAAAATTTTCTAAATTTGGTGTGAGCCTAGAAATCTTTGGCTTAGGTTATGTATGAATAGAATCAATCCGTATGGTAATCTCAATAGCACACATAGTGCTTGGCCAGTTATCTTTATGATTTACAACTTGCCTCCCTCATTGTGCACGAAACGAAAGTATATCATGTTGTCTTTGATGATCTCGGGGCCAAAATAGTTGGGAACAATATAGACATGTACTTGGCACCTTTGATTGATGATTTGAAGAAATTGTGGGAGGACGGTGTTGATGTCTTTGATGTATACAAACAAGAGACATTTAAACTCCACGCCATGATCTTCACAATGATAAATGACTTCCCGGCGTATGGAAATTTGTCAATCTATAGTGTTACGGGGCATAAAGCATGTCCCATATGTGAAGAAGGCATTAACTACATGCAACTTAAGCTTGGAAGGAAGACAGTCTACCTTTCTCATGGAAAGTTTCTTAGCTGACACCATCCTTACTGTAGGTTGAAGAAGGCATTTAATGGCTCACAGGAATATGAAATGACTCATGTTCCTTTAACTGGAGAACAAGTGTATCAACCTTGGGTAAAAGCAATAAGAAGAAGGCACTTGAAAGGAATATATAGAAAAAGAGATCAATCTTCTTTGATCTTCCATATTGGCAAAGTCTTGAAGTAAGACATAGTCTAGATGTCATGTATGTGGAGAAAAACATGTGTGAGAGCCTTGTTTGCAAACTCCTACTGTTGGAAATTATGCCCTAGGGGCCAATCATTGTATTTTAAACATTGTTAATTTATGAATTTCTTAATTGTGTTATCACATTATTTGCATGTTTACTATGATGACCATCCTTGGATAACTCATGATCTTGAAGGGAATTGGAAGACACGCAGCGGAAATTAACTTTAAAATTTTTTCCATTCCCAGCCAGGATCTACCGAATGTGTTTAAGTCAAGGAGAAAGAAGTGTTACCTTCGGTATTCGAGCTTTGGTCGCGACCTCCGTATCTACTAGTCGCGACTCTTCCCCTCTGGAACTTTCAGTCGCGAACAATACAGCCTCTAGTCGCGACCTGTAGCCTCTGGAGTTTTCTGTCGCAACCTCCTCAGCTTCTAGTCGCGACCTGTCGTCTCTGGAGTTTGTAGTCGCTCCCAAATCAGCTTCCAGTCGTGACCTATCGCCTTTTTCGGATTTCTGACGTTCAGATGCCTATTTAGTCGTGACCTATGTGTTAAATGGTCGCGACCTGTCGTCGTATCTGGTCCTCTTTTCTCGATCGCAAGAAGTCGACAACTCGGATCGACTTCCTCTACCGGTATCCACACGAATAGCGTTCCAATCACGAACGACGTGCTAGCGCATCTTGTCCCTCTAGGGCTTTATGGAGATTCCGTCCTCACCGTCTCTATTTTGGCAGTTTCTTATCTGCAAACCTTTTGCACTTTCCTTGCCCCTTTTTCTCATGTCTGTGTGTGTGTAGATGTCTAGAACCCTAGCTCCTATGCTTCTTATCGCGACCGGAAGTCTCTGGAGTGTGTAGTGGCGACCTCGTCAGCTTCAAGTCGCGACCTGTATCCTCTTTTCGGATTTATGACGTTCAGATGCCCGTATGGTCGCGACCTCAGTGTCAATAGGTCGCGACCTTGCTTCGTGTCTGGTCGATCGCAAGAAGTCGACAGCTCAGATCGGCTCCCTCTACCGGTATCCACACGAACAGCGTTCCAATCGCGAACGACGTGCTAGCGCCTCTTGTCCCTCTAGGGCTTTCTAGAGATTCCGTCCTCACCGTCTCTATTTTGGCAGTTTCTTATCTACAAACCTTTTGCACTCTCCCTGCCCCCTTTTCTCACGTCTGAATGTGTGTGTAGAGATATGTAGAACCCTAGCCCCTAATGTCAAATATATAGGAAGCTATCGGGCTTCTAATAGGGCTGAGCTTCAGAATTAATCTTATATTAATTCTGAATTAATACAATATCATATATTGCATAATTTAATAAGAAAGTAATTAAATAAATATGGTTTATATTAAATCCGTCCCACAGATTTAATTCACCTATTTATTTAATTTAAAATAAAGATAAGACGGAATTATATTTGATTTATTCTCATAAATCAAATTTGAGATATCTTATCAATTTCAATTTCAAATCCAAATAGATCATATCCATTTAAAATCAAATTCAAAAGTGATAGAGATTTAATTTATCCTTATAAATTAAATCTTACAAATATCTCTTATATTATATATAATATATATATACTAATTTATATATATATATAATATATATATATCCCCTAGATTATTCATTGAATCTAGACATCTCTTAGATTCAATCAATCTGGACATCATAGCTAGCATTGGGTTGTTTTGTGTGTGACCCTGTAGGCCCATATAAAGTTGGCAGTGGGCTAGTTACTATACTAACCCACAAGTCGTAAGTGACCTCTAGCAAGACATTACGACTACCCAAATCATATGAGGATCGATGAACAATATTACCTTTCATACAACCATATCACGTCCCTTTTGTCACACGATATTTTGGTCATGGATGAGGCATGGTGAACGTCATCCTCCTATTCCTGACCGTTACTTTCTCGATCCCTGAGTAGTCTGACGATAGAAATGGAACTACCCTTCCATTACAGTATGGCCATACATTCTCAGACTCACTCATCGAGGGGCCTAGTAATATCTCTCTACGAATGTGAGGAACAAATTCCATCTTGACCATTCACATTCCTCCGCATGAAAAAACACTAAGCCCGAACATAGCCTTTATGATCACTCTGTCAAAAGTGACTTTTGACTAGGTCAAAGCTGAGCGTTCGTCATGTAGGAATCCATGATGATCTCAAGTCAAAGGGCATAGTGACATGGCTTGTATATGAGAGAAGCTTATGACTTAACCCATGCAGCTCTCTCATAGCGGGTCGGTCCAACACCCTGTACTCTTACATGTGCCTATGACTTTGATTTATATCTCTATATATCTTCAAAGTCATACTGGTCTTATTTCATCTCTGCTCCCGCATAGATGAGATTCTTTCGGGAAAAGATGTGGCCATATTTATGTAAAGAAAGGGATTAAATTGGAAGAGGAAGAAAGTGTAAGAGTCAAAGTGCAAAATTACGAAAATGCCCCTGCGATGCCCTAAGAAACCAGAAGTAAATGGAGGGCATTTTGGTCATTTCATTCAATGGATGGATATCAGATGAAATTTGATAGTAAATTATTAGAATTAATATGAGAATTTATGGAGTTGGCAGAAGTCAAAAAGGAGTCATGTAGAATAAATTATGGAATTTACGGTGAAAAATGACACCGATAAAGGGTTAAAGGAAACGTATATAATCTTTAACAGGACTTCTGGGTCTCAGAAAATTATGAAACTTTGTAGAGAGTTCATTTTATATTAGAATGAATTTTTAAAATTGTTAGAACAATTAAAAGAGGTGTTTAGCATTTATGCTAAGATCAGGGTAATTAAGGATATCGGTATAAGGAAAGTACATTGGGATTTGGGCCAATTAGCTATTGGACCTAAAAGAGGCCCAACATGTCATCCTAGGCCAGCCCAATAAGGCCCAAAAGTTATCTTGGAGCTCAAGTCCAATAATGAATAATTTATGGATTTTTGAAAAGAAAAAAAAAAGAGAATAAAGTAAGAATTAGGTTTTGCACATGGTGGGACTCACAAGGACACCAAAATGGTGCCAAAGAGGAAGGGTTAGGTGTCCCAAGTGAGGCCATGCTAGTGATGTCATGGTAGTAAGGTCATGAGTGAGAAGAGAAAAGACATTCCAAGATCAAACCTTTAACCATTAGATCAAATAGTTCCCAAGGTGATCTTGGCCTTCAATTTCCCCAAGATTTTGCTATAAATACCCCCTCATTTTCAAGCCAAAACCGTGAGCAAGAAAGGGTGGAGAGCCTCTTGAAAAATATTTCTCAAGCAAGGAAGAAGCAAGGATCTTGAAGAAGCTTGTAAGGTAAGTTGCTCCCTTGCTTCTAGAATTTGGTCTTATGATTTATTCTTGAGTTTAAGTTGGTTTTGAGGCTTGAATCTTGGAGAAATGCTGCTGAAATTTATTTGGATATGTGATAGGAACATGTGTTTATGTTCTAGATAGTTTTCACAAGCTTAAACAAGCTTGAATCACATGATAATGGCTTAGGAATCCATGTGTGTTTGTGAATCCATAAAGGTGTTCTTTTCTTACAGTACGAAATCACTGTTCATATGTTGAAATTTCATGGTTTTGATGCTTCCAATGGGTTTAGAATGGAATTTTGTGTGGGGTTATAGTAGGAAAACAAGTATTGGAAGCATTGGAACCAAAATGAGAATTTTTGGAAAATAAGAGGTCACTTTTCGGTTCTGTACAGAAGTGTAAGATGCAATTGGATTCTGGAATTTTTGAGTGCATATTTAGATTCTACATAAAAAATTATGTAGAAATGAACCATGAGAGTTTAGTTTAGAAAGATGTAAACAAATGTCACAAAGTAGAGAAAGAAAGGGCTATATTGAAGCCTAGACTTGGAATGTGTTTGGAATGAAGTTATAATTTAGTAATTGTCTTGTGATGTCTAGGTTTTGACATTTGTGGCAAGGAAAGACCATTTCAAGAAGGGAAGGACAAGGATCTACAAGAGGTAACAAGAATATCTAACTATAAACTTATGTGCTTTGATTGATTTGCTTACTTGTTATGCATAAAGGTTTGGTTGAGCATGGAATATTATGTGATGATGTTCATGATGATGATGATGTGCCATGAATATGTGCCACTCCTTGCAATATATGTCATGACAATATGCATGTTAGAGTTTTCTTATGTATAAGCATGAATTAGCTCCCATTGCATGATAACATGTTAGGCATTTAATCAAACATGCATAACCTTATAGTTTGTATTACTTGCTATTGGGATTTCCATGAAATCTCATTCCTTCCATATAAATAACCATGCTCTAGGTGCTGGATCTTCTCAAGGCAAGAGGGTAAATGTTGATGGATGACTGTATATAACTTAAAGAGTATGCACTTTAATTACAAGATGATGTTTTGGTGTGTATGATGCATGCTACTCATAAATCCGATCTGAGGTAGTGTACTTCCAACGATAGTTTAGGTGACTTATCCGATTAGTTTTCATATGAAATTTTGCATGAATATATCTAAGATCTAGAGATTTAAATGGACACAAAGAACGCCTCATTTGGTTAAGAACTCTAATTGTTATGATTTTTCAAAGTCGGAATTTAAAATCTGGATAAGATAATACGACTACTTAGAGGCAGTGAGGTTCATGCGCTAATTTCATATAGTAAATGAATGAGTTTTTCCACGAAATTTTGTGATCTTAAATTAAACATATGGAGCTTTAAATCCATAGGTAATTATACTCAATTGGATAAGTATACAAGGAGAAATGAATTTTTGAAAATGGGGCAAAGAAACTGGAACTTCCAGATTTACCAAATGAACAGTAAAGTTTAACGAATAAACTGATTTGATCTGGACAAGAAAACCTCATTTTCATATTTTTATATCAAATTTAAATGAAATAGATTTCATTAGAAATTGTAATCACCTCAAAAAGATTTTTCTATATTTAGTTATCAATTTTCAAAGTTTAGGCTGTAATCTGGAATTACCCAATGAATAGTGGCAGTGAACAATACCCGTAAGCCCAACTCTTGGAAATTCATGTTTTTGAGGTTAAGAGGTATTCCAATAATCTAAGATAATTTTAATTGAGTACATGTAAGGTTAAGGTTAAGGTCAAAGTTTTAAGGTTAAAATTTAAAGATATTTACCAGAAAATGCCGTTGTGCTGGTAGACTATACAGAGTACTGTGTACGTAGGTGTTGTCTAAGGAGGCTGGAAGTGAGTGGACCTAGCCGGTTCATCTAGTCTTTTCTGGGTACTTACGTAGAATGGTAGTTCTCATGGGGAATTACCGAATTAGTACAGTTATTTTTTACTAGGATTTCTGGCAAGAGAGATATAATCCAGTTGAGAGTGCTATAGCAAGAGTACTCTGAGAGATATAAAGAAGGATGTTTCAAATGGAATGCTGTTCTGTGCTTGCCGTTTGCTATCGCTGTTCTACTGGAACCCTGCTAGAGGCATGAATTGAGGAAGATGATGATGGCTCTCACAATGGTGGAAGATGGAGAGAGTGGTCGGTGATGAAGAAGATGATCGAGACAGTGGAGATGGCAGAATGGAGAGGGTGGAAGATAATAATGGCTAAGGATGATAAAGATAATGAATAGTGGAGGAGGAGTGGGTGAGATGGGACAGATGATGACGACAATAAATGGTGATTAATAATTGTTTATTTATTTATATTTTTTACCTCATACCCTTTCTGGTAATTTACCAATCATAAAATTCATTCTAATAATAACCATCCAAACATTCATTTATTCATAATCACTTTTTTCCCAATAAGCTCTTCTCCAGTAGAGCTTCTCTAAAAGAGCTTTTAAGTTGCTTATTCTCCATAAGGGTATGTTTGGTATAATGGAAGTGGAAGAGGAATCTTCCGCTTTTCTTGTTTGGTACAATGGAAACCACTTCCACTTCTAACATTTTAGGCCATTTTAGTTCTATCAAAAAAGTTGAGAAATGAGATGAGGGAAATGGGAGTGAAATATTTTATACTATTTTACCCCCAAGTTATAAAATTCCTGGATAACTTTAACCATTCATACACTGCTAGAAAATGGGCTTTCTAAACCAGTTAAAAATAGGCTTCTACACCGGACCTATAGGGAATTGGAAGACACACAGCAGAAATTAACTTTAAAAATTCTTTCCATTCCCTGCCAGGATCTACCGAATGTGTTTAAGTCAAGGAGAAAGAACTGTTACCTTCGGTATTCGAGATGTAGTCGCAACCTCCGTATCCACTAGTCGTGACTCTTCGTTTCTGGAACTTTAAGTCGTGACCAACTCAGCTTCTATTCGCGACCTGTCGCCTCTGGAGTTTTCTGCCGCGACCTCCTCAGCTTTCAGTCACGACCTGTCGCCTCTTTTCGGATTTCTGACGTTCAGATGCCTATTTAGTAGCGACCTATGTGTCAACTGGTCGCGACCTGTCGTCGTATCTGGTCCTCTTTTCTCGATCGCAAGAAGTCGATAACTCAGATCGGCTTCCTCTACCGGTATCCACATGAACAGCGTTCCAATCACGAACGACGTGCTAGCGCCTCTTGTCCCTCTAGGGCTTTCTCAAGAATCCGTCCTCCCCGTCTCTATTTCGGCAGTTTCTTATCAGCAAACCTTTTGCACTCTCGTTGCCCCTTTTTCCCACGTCTGTGTAGAACCCTACCTCCAAATATCAAATATATAGGATGCTATCGGGCTTCTAATTGGGCTGGGTTTCAGAATTAATCTTATATTAATTCTGAAATTAATACAATATCATATATTGCATAATTTAATAAGAAACTAATTAAATAAATATGGTTTATATTAAATTCGTCCCATAGATTTAATTCACCTATTTATTTAATTTAAAATAAAGATAAGACGGAATTATATTTGATTTATTCTCATAAATCAAATTTGAGATATCTTATCAATTTGAATTTCAAATTCAAATAGATCATATCCATTTAAATTCAAATTCAAAAGTGATAGAGATTTAATTTATCCTTATAAATTAAATCTTGCAAATATCTCTTATATTATATATAATATATATACTAATTTATATATATAAAAAATATATATATCCACCCACGGCTGGAAAAAAGGCTTTCTAAATCGGTTGAAAATAGACTTCTACACCAGACTTTGATCCGGTGTAGAAACAGCCCGTGTAAAAAGTTTAATATTCTACACCGGTTGTATATGACCGGCTTAAATAATCAGCTTTTTTAAATCGGTTATTCCATACAACCGGTTTAAAAAGTAATGTCAAAATAAAAAAACTCTAGATCCGAAATTATTTCCTTCTTCGTCACAAATCTGAAGGAGGAAGAGAGTGATGAAGAAGAATAGGTACCTGTAAAATGCAAGCAGAGAACAAAAAAGAGGAAGAAAGAAAAAGCCAGAGAACCCAGAAACGAAAGAAACAAAAACTTAGATATATGCGCAGAAATGAAAACCCATAAACGTCGTCACCTAATTGAAGATATCACAAAAATATCGTCACAATTCCTTTTGGTTACCTGCTCAAAAGCAAACAAAAATATATTTAAACATAACCCAGAAATGAATGAGATAAAAACCCAAATATATATACAAAAACAAAAATCTAGAAACGCCATTACCTAATTAAAGATATCACAGAAACATCGTCACAATTTCTCCGACTTACTCAGTTAAAAGTGAACAGAAATATATTTAAACAAAATCAAGAAAGAAAGGAACAAAAAAATAGACACCCACCATCGCAGATCTGGGTCTTCTTCTTTGGCGAGCTTTAGAGGCTACAACGACTGACTTCAACAATAGAGAACGACAAGCACAGGTAAGGGTCATCGCATATCTAGGTCTTCTTCTTCGGCTAGCTTTAGACGGTGTGTTACGAAGGTGGAGCTTCCTATCACTATGTGTTCTCCCTTGTCTAGTTTTCTCTATGGACGACGATATGATTTGTGAAGATAGGGAATCCTAAAAAATTAACGCTTTTTGTTAGATTTTTAATAGCAAAGACATTCTACACCGGATGTAATTCTATCAGCTGTAGATAAGAATGGTTTAAAAATATGCTTTTTAAAGCCCCATTTTTAAATATTTCATCTTATTTACAAAAATACCACCGGTCATGTCTTTTTACAGCGGTCATTACTTTTTACAGCGGTCATATTTTATGACCTGTGTAAATATTTCATCTTATTTACAAAAATGCCACCGGTCATGACTTTTTACAACGGTCATTACTTTTTACAGCAGTCCTATTTTACGACCAGTGTAAATATTTTATCTTATTTACAAAAATACCACCGGTCATGACTTTTTACAGCGGTCATTACTTTTTACAGCGGTTATATTTTATGATCGGTGTAAATATTTTATCTTATTTATAAAAATATCACCGGTCATTTTTTTTAAACCTTCTTCGCAGTGACCGGTTTAAAAATGGGGCTTTAAAAAGCCTATTTTCCAGTAGTGACCCTAGATTATTCATTGAATCTAGACATATCTTAGATTCAATGAATGTGGACATCATAGCTCGCATTGGGCTATTTTGTGTGTGACCCTATAGGCCCATATGAAGTTGGCAGTGGGCCAGTTACTATATCAACAATGTTCATAACATAATGATTGGCCCCTAGGGCACAATCTCCAACAGGACCTTAGTCCTGTGTAGATACAGCCTGTGTAGAAAGTCCTAACATTCTACACCGATCATATAACCGGTTTAAAAAATCATCCTTTTTACACTGGTTACTTTATGACCGATTTAAAAAACAATGTAAAAAATAAAAAAAAAATAGAATCACCCTTGTCCATTGTTCTTGTAAGTTGTAAGTTTGGACAATGGACAACTAATATTAGATTGAAAGCCAATTTTACACATAAAACTCCTTAAAGCAAAAGGTGGGATATAAAACTCCTCAAAGAAAACAGAGATTGGAACGAATAAGGACCAGGGAGTATGTGATATGGCGAAACGAATAAACAAGCTTATGGGAAAGTGGAGAGACTTATATGCTAAGCAAGGCCAGACAGAGAACGAACGTGAAGCACAAAAATTCAAAATTTATATTTAAAAAAAAATAGAAAAAAGGATATGGACTTTATTTTTTATCAGCTATGACTCAAAATCATAGATGGAATGATCAAAATTTGGTACCTGAACACATATTTCACAAGTTGTGTTTCCTTTCTCGTTGTACCATCTCTGTGAGCAAACTGTAAAATAACATATAGCCTTTGAAGAGACCTTCCAAAAGTAGAATAGAATAATTAGGCCACAAGAACCCAACAACAAAATTATGGGTTTACTTAACGGTGCCAAAATAAGCACAGGGAGCTTCGAGGCTTTCGGAGCTCTTAAATTCTTCTTCGTGGCATATTCTATAGAGAGGAATCCCCAAAAGTAATTTCAAATCATCAACCTGTCACATCCTAACTTTCATACATCTTAGGGACCATTCAGTAGCATCTGGAACCACTTTTAAGGTCATTGAAGTCAAATTACATAATCTAGAACTTTACTCCATCGAGTACTATTCACTGTGTAAATTCTAGAGAAGTGACTTGACTTCAAAAAATCATAATTAGTTCTAAAAATATCAAAAAAAGTGGTTCAAATTGCTACATGAAGCTAACTTAATCCTCTTTCAGGAAAAAATAACTCGTTGACCACGTCTTGACCAAGTCAATGTCAGTCAACACTACAATTTTACTGTTCATCCAACGTTTTCCCCCTAAATCCAGTATTTTGGTCTCAACTTTAAAAAATTATATCTCCATGTGTAGACATCCAAATAAGGCATTCTATATATCAAATCGAAGCTTGGTATGTCTACTATTTACTATAAAAATATCATATATTTATTCAACTATTTACTATTTTTAATTCTAGATCAAAAGTCACTGCCTTACCACGAGTTAATGTTCATAGTGGCAAATTCCAGCAACCAACTTTACATACATATGCATAACATACATCAATCACATATCAATCATGCTAAATAGTTCTTAACTTCTCTTCATGAATCCTCATCTCCTCCATCTTGAGAAGACCTGCTATGATTGGATTGATATGGAAGGAGTGAGATTTCTGGAAAAATCTCAGTAGCAAACAGAAACCATATATTGTATGCAACTATATGCTTGATGTTCCTATGTGTGCATTTAATGATCATATTTGCATAATGATAACTTACATGCTTCTAGGTCCCTTAATTATAACATATGTCCATAGCATAAAAAGAAACAGGGCATCACTTAATCATACATGCTTCACATTATTAAAGTAAGTAAACATCAAATAAAACATCCAAGCAACATAAACATACAAGTAGGTAAGTTCACTACCTGACGTGTAGCATTTCCTTTAGTCCTTAGCCTTTGCTCTAAGATTCCTTCTTTACTTAGGTCAGAGCCTATATATAGCATAATAATATTTTTATTATCACCTTATCCAGTATAACTCTTCTTACTCAAGCTTAACTTGAGGTAATACCCTTAATCTGATAATCCCCTAACTTTCATTCTATCCACAGCTAACCTTATCAAGAGAGAGATATTTCTCTATTCTAACTATTAAATTTATAAGAACAATTCTCTAATTTACTAGAGTAGGGATTAGAATAAATTACTTACCTTATTCCTAAACTTGCCAAGTCCCTACACTCCTTGGATTGCTCCTAACTCAGCCAGAACTCTTTCTTTTTCTTGCTTTCTCTCTCTCTCTCTCTCTCTTCCTTTCTCTTCTCTTGCCTTGCTTGGACATCGAATGGAATGGAGGGGGTGGGGGTATTTATAGGTGAAGGGAAATGAAATGGACGGTCCAGATCGAATCGTGATAAATGGCTCAGATCGCTTAGCTTTCTCAAGAAGCTTCGCCTACATCATCAAGATGACATCATCAAAGACACCTTGCATGCTAGGTGGTGCCTTGGTGGGTCCCATGGGACACCTCACCTGGTGAGTCATTGCTTCTGAAAATCTCTAGTCTTATTTGTCCAATCCTATACTAGCTCAGTCTAATTTCCCAAAAATTAGATTGTTTCTAAATCTAATTTTTCTGACATTCCATAATATATATTCTGATCTTAAATCTTATATCTGGAATTTTCTTACCATTGACATTCTTGTATTGGGTATTAACTTAATTATTGATCCCTTGGCAAATTACCAAAATACCCTTGGTTCCTCTTTATTTACTTTAATAAGTGTAGGGGCATTATTGTCTTTTCTCATTTCAACAGAGTATTCCTTGACCTTAGTCAACTATTCTAGGAATTCTCTTTGACCATCTAACCTTAGTCAAATGACCAAAATACCCTTCACTCATTTTTTAATTATTTTATAACATAGGGGCATTTTTGTAATTTTTTATTTTTTCTGAATATTTCTAGACACTGGCCCCTTTAACCGATGAACTGATATCATGGGTTTGGGCCTCACTTGGCATCATCATGGGCCTCCTGGGATGTCACCTAAGTTTATTCAGTCCCAACTTGCTTATTGTTTAAAGTTTCATAATCGGATATCGGGTGTTCACGAATTTCGTCAAAATTCACTAAAAAATGAATAAATTTTCCTACAGGACTCCTTTCGAGGTTCCGTTAGTTCCCTGACCTCTGGCTTCACAGGATGCACCTTCCTGTAACTTTTTATTTATATCTAAGGCCCAGAAGGTCTGATAAAAATTCAGATAACTTTCAGGCTATTAGATAAATACCAGCTATCTGGGTCTTCTTCTTCGGTGAGCTTTAGACAATGTGTTACGAAGACGGAGCTTTCTATCACCATATGTTCTGCCTTGTCTGGTTTTCTTTATGGAAGATGATAATTTGTGAAGATAAGGAAGCGAAAAAACTAGGGCTTTTTGTTAGATTTTTAATAGCAAGGAAATTCTACACCTGATGCCATTCCATTAGGTGTAGAATATTTCATCTTTTACACCGGTCCGTGTATATCAGGTGTAGATATTTTACCTTTATTTATAAAAATATTACCGCTCATTTCTTTTACACTGATCATGTGTATATCAGGTGTAAATATTTTATCCTTATTTATAAAAATGTCACCGCTCATTTTTTTTATACTGGTCACGTGTATATCAGGTGTAAATATTTTTGCTCTTATTTATAAAAATGTCACTGCTCATTTCTTTTCCACAAATCATGTGTATATCAGGTGTAAATATTTTACTCTTATTTATAAAAATACCACCGCTCATTTCTTTTACACCGGTCATGTGTACATCAGGTATAAATATTTTACCCTTATTTACAAAAATACCACTGGTCATTTTTTTAAGCCATTTTCACGATAACCAGTTTAGATAGGGGGCTTTAGAAAACCTATTTTGTAGTAGTGCTAAGTTATAAAAAATATTTTGGACCATTTTATCCCAAGTTATAAAAAATATTTTGGACCATTTTACCCCAAGTTATAAAAAAATTATACATCAATTATATACTCATTTCTATCATACCAAATAAACTTTTAAAACTCATTTTGAGCCTAATTCTATTTCTTATTCTATTTTTATAAAAAATTCTTCTATTCTACCAAATGTCCCGTAAGAGGTTCTTGAAAAGCTAAACCAAACGACCTGGAAAGTGCTTTTGAAAAGAGCGTATGCATTGAATATGAGCTGGTGCAGACCAGATGTCTTCGTGGAGACAAACATATGGGGTAGCCCATCCCTTACTTTTGGGAAGGGAACCAAGTAGTTCCGTACATTCTTGGTTGAGTTGTTCATAAGCTTCATCATAAGTCTCGTTCTCAAACTCACCATTTGATTGGCTTTTGTTATTTTATTGGGCAGTACATAAATGATCTGGTACGCTCAAGATGATGATGATAATTTCTGCAATTTTTGAAAAAGAAAAATAATTTCGCTTTTTTAATCTTATCATTCTATTTTAGTATTGTCAATCTTCAAGCAAGCTTCAAACAAAGGCTTTTTAAATTTAGAAACTAACCATTTGATGGGAAATTTTGAAAACAATTATCCATTATGTGACATAAAAGAATAAGTTACAAATTCAAAATTTCTCAAATGAATCATTACAAGATTGAAATTTTTTAGTTTTTTCAAATAAGATTTTTAAGGACTAAGGTCTAATAAGAAAAATGATAAAATCTGATTGTAAAATCTTTAAGGGAAAGTTCTGAACAAAGTGATGAAATTGATTTTGAATTTTCGTGATCTTAGAAAGAAAATAATAATAAAAAGATTTTGTTTTGGAACGATGGTTTTAATAGCTAAGAAGATATTTTAATTTGTGTCATCTTTGTTATCAAATAATTTATGGGCATTAGATGTTATTGTTGATTAAGAACTATTTTAATTGACTGTTTTTTGTTTGGTCGAAACTGAGAGAAATTGATTGTGGTTCATTCACTTTTTCTTTAGAGAAATTGATTGTGGTTCATTCACTTTTTCTTACTCTTTGAATCTTATCCTTTCTAGAGACATTTTTTGTGGTTCTCTTCATTTCTGCAGAGAACTCAGTTCACGATAATAAATTTGTTTTCAATTGCATTTTTTTTAAAACAAGTAAAAGGTCAAAACACTACGTTTGCTCTTCTAACTTTGAGGTAAGTTTCATTTCATTCCCATAGTTTTATTAAATTTCTTGCTACTCTTTTAATTTTTCAAGTGTGGTAAAATATTACATAACACTTCAAAATATAGGCCTGTTTGTTTATATTCACTGTTTTTATTTCAAAACAGTTTTATAAAATGATTTTTAAAAACAAGCTTTGAAAACAAAAAATAAAAAACTATGTTTGAATAATTGTTCTAAAAAATTATATTTAAAAACAAAAAAATATAAAAATTGTTTGGAACAATTGTTTTGAAAACTAATTTTAAAAATTAAGAAAATGTGAGAAATAGAGTGAAGAGTAGTCGATAGCAGTGAAGTGAAGGGAATTGGAATACACGCAGCGGAAATTAACTTTAAAAATTTTTCCATTCCCAGCCAGGATCTACCGAATGTGTTTAAGTCAAGGAGAAAGAAGTGTTACCTTCGTATTCAAGCTTTGGTCGCGACCTCAGTGTCCACTAGTCGCGACTCTTCGCCTCTGAAACTTTTAGTCGCGACCTACTCAGCTTCTAGTCCCGATCTGTCGCCTCTGGAGTTTTCAGTCGCGACCTCCTCAGCTACTAGTCGCGACCTGTCTCCTCTGGAGTTGTTAGTCGCGACCTCCTATGCTTCTTATCGCGACCGGACGTCTCTGGAGTTTGTAGTCGCGACCTCGTCAGCTTCAAGTCACGACCTGTCTCCTCTTTCCGGATTTTTGATGTTCAGATGCCTGTATGGTCGCGACCTCAGTGTCAATAGGTCGCGACCTGTCTTCGTGTCTGGTTTCTTTTCTCGATCGCAAGAAGTCGAAAGCTCAGATCGGCTTCCTCTACCGGTATCCACACAAACAGCGTTCCAATCACGAACGACGTGCTAGCGCCTCTTGTCCCTCTAGGGTTTTCTCAAGATTCCGTCCTCACCGTCTCTATTTCTGTAGTTTCTTATCTGCAAACCTTTTGCACTCTCCTGCCCCTTTTCTCTTGTGCGTTGTGTTGTGTGTAGAACCCTAGCTCCTAATGTCAAATATATAGGATGCTTTCGGGCTTCTAATTGGGCCGAGCTTTAGAATTAATCTTATATTAATTCTGAAATTAATACAATATCATATATTGCACAATTTGATAAGAAACTAATTAAATAAATACAATTTTTATTAAATCCGTCTCACAGATTTAATTCACCTATTTATTTAATTTAAAATAAAGATAAGACGGAATTATATTTGATTTATTCTCATAAATCAAATTTGAGATATCTTATCAATTTGAATTTCAAATTCAAATAGATCATATCCATTTAAATTCAAATTCAAAAGTGATAGAAATTTAATTTATCCTTATAAATTAAATCTTGCAAATATCTCTTATATTATATATAATATATATATACAAATTTATATATATAAAATATATAAATCCACCCTAGACTATTCATTGAATCTAGACATCTCTTAGATTCAATGAATCTGGACATCACAGCTCGAGTTGGGCTATTTTGTGTGCGACCCTGTAGGCCCATATGAAGTTGGCAGTGGGCCAGTTACTATACTAACCCACAAGTCGTAAGCGGCATCTAGCAAGACATTACGACTACCCAAAACATATGAGGATCGATGAACGATGTTATCTTTCATACAACCATATCACGTCCCTTTTGTCACACGATATTTTGGTCATGGATAAGGCATGGTGAACGTCATCCTCCTATTCCTGACCGTTACTTTCTTGATCCCTGAGTAGTCTGACGATAGAAATGGAACTACCCTTCCATTACAGTATGGCCATACATTTCTCAGACTCACTCATCGAGGGGCCCAGTAATATCTCTCTACGAATGTGAGGGACAAATTCCATCTTGACCATTCACATTCCTCCGCATGAAAAACCACTAAGCCCGAACATAGCCTTTATGATCACTCGGTCAAAAGTGACTTTTGACTAGGTCAAAGCTGAGCGTTCGTCATGTAGGAATCCATGATGATCTCAGGTCAAAGGGCATAGTGACATGGCTTGTATATGAGAGAAGCTTTTGACTTGACCCATGCAGCTCTCTCATAGCGGGTCGGTCCAACACCCTGTACTCTTACATGTGCTTATGACTTTGATTTATATCTCTATATATCTTCAAAGTCATACTGGTCTTATTTCATCTCTGTTCCCACATAGATGACCGACCAGGGACATTTAGGATAAGATGACGAGTTATCCAAGGATTGTCATCATAGTAAACATGCAAATAATATGATAACATAATTAAGAAATTCATAAATCAACAATGTTCATAAGATAATGATTAGCTCCTAGGGCACAATCTCCAACATGAAGGTCGGCGACAGTAGCAGTCGTTCGTGAAGGTAACTGGTGGTGATGGTGGTGGTGGTCGAGAGCAGTAGTCGCCGGTAGTAGTCATCAGGGGTGGTGGTTGTCAAGGGAGGTCGATGTAGGTAGTCATTGCTAGTGGTGGCGATCCTCTGCAGAGGTCGTTGATGGTGGCGATCGTGGGCAGTGGTCATTGAGAGTGGGTAGTTGTTAGGGGTGTTTAGCGGCGATGATCGCTAGTGGTGGTAGTCATTGGTTGTGGTCGTCAGTGGTGGCAGTCGTCAATGATGGTCTCTTGCAGTAGTAGTCATCAATAGTGGTTGCCAGCAGTAGCGATCATTGGTAGTAGTCATTGGGGGCTACAGTCATCAAGGGAGTCGACGGCGATGGTGGTTGTTGACGGTGGTCACTGGTGGTGATAGTGGTCAGCGGGTGGCATTTGCGGCACCAACATGTGACGATAAAAAATTATTGTTTTAATAGTGGGTCATTTTTTTAAAAGAAAAATAAAAAAATTAAAAACGAAAACAAGAAAAGAAGATTTTTTTTTACAAAACGTCTCAAACTTATTCTTAGTTTTCTATTTTTAAAAATATATTTCAATTTTTTTGTTTTTAAAAAAGTTAAGTATTAATAAGTTGTCAAACAAGTTTTTTGTTTGTTTTTAAAAATAGAAAAACTGCTTTTAAAAATAGGAAAAAAAGATTCATATATATATAAGCTCTCTCTACTAACTAGTTACACCAAGGGCCTCATAAACCTAAGTTTTAAAAAGGCTTCTGGCTTAAATCTTGGTTTGAGGAAATTTTAAAACAAACAGTTATATTTGTTCATAAGTGCTTTTGGGCTAAACCATGATTTTGAATAAGCTATTGAAATTAGCTTTTGGAGCAGTAAAAGAGCTTATGGACTATCCAATTACTATATTACCGCTACTTTTTCTTATACCCTCTCTCCTCTCTCATCTCTCTTCTCTACCCTCTCTCCTCCATTATCTCTCCTCTCTCTTCTCCACCCTCTCCCCTCTCTCTTCTCTAATATCTTTTCTCTACCCTCTTTCATACTTTTAATCAAATCATACCCTTTTTAGTAATTTACCAATACAAAAAGTCATTTTGAAAATAACTATCTAAACACTTATTTATTCAGAACTATTTTTTTTCTATAAACTCTTCTTTAAAAACCCTTTTTCATAAGCTGTCCAAAAACCTTTCTTTTTCTATAAGCCCATCAAATATTAAAGGGAATATCATATTAAAAGTATGAGTACATTCTACATGGAGAAATTATTGTACGCACATACAGTTTAAATTAATGAAGAGAACTATATTGAAAGACAAACCAGAACTACCCAGCTTTCCTTCTATCCCTTTGGACAATTTCTCTTCCATCCAAGGCGAACAATGATTCACCCAATCTCCTACCTCACCTTTCCTAAAGAAGTGCTTGTATTCATACCTCTGCAGCAATTTTCCCGTCTTGTTTACCTCCAATTCCCTCATCTTCTCAAAGTTACAAAGCTCAATAATGTTTTCAATAACACCATTGTTTTCCTCCTCCAAGTCAAATGGGCAATTCAAGAACTCAGCAACTCTTTTCAAGTTGAATTGGTATTTCCTTTCAAATCTTCATACTTTAAAAATAGAAACTTGTTTGGTGTCTCTCTTTACTTTCCCCCCAATAACTCAAAATATGCGACCAAAATGGACCAAACTCAATAATCCCCTTGGAGTACCTCTCAAAGGCTTCCTCACATGATACTTTGGGTAATGATGGTGATCCAACTTTGTCGAAGAAAAACCAAGAAGACACAAAATGGTCAAATGAGTGACGTTAAATATAGATTATCTTGCATTTGGAATTTTTAATCGAATGAGGCAATGAATGAAATGGAACATGGGTACCAAAAAGTCTTGGTTCAAGCAAGTTAGAGAGGTTTGGAATTTTTTACTTTTCAGAAAGGTTGAATTCTAAGTGAGGAACAATGTCGTGAGGATTGGAAATGGCAAAGGATGGCAATTTTGTTAGGGAGAGAAATGATTCCGATTCACAATGGCAAAGGTAAGGTCTTTTAACCAAGTAGTCCCAGATCTTGGTATAGAAGCTATAATAATATCATTATCTTTCGCTTGGAAGTGCTTTAGAATGGAGCATATGGCTTGGACTCGAGCTGGTATATACCAAATGTCTTGGTAGAGATAAATGTAAGGTGTAATCCAACCTTTCTCTCTAGGAAGAGAAAGGAGCAATTCCTTACATTCTTGGCTAAGTTTTTCATATGCTTCATCATAAGCAGCCTCGTTTTCAAACTCAACATTTGTTTGGTTTTCTGGGAACAAAGTGGTAGCATTTTCAGCCATTGGAGGTGATGATAGTTTATCAACTAGTAATCAGAGGCATAAAAATTGAGCTCACAAGTTTCTAATATTTATAGCATTATCACTTGGCTAGTGATGCATTATCACTTTTGCTTCCTATCACTCTGAATCTTATACTTATTCCTATCCCATCGACACTATTTTGTGGCTCTCTTCAAGGGTACTAAATTCTGCATCTAGTGTACTAAATTCACCAAAACATGAAATTTTCTTTTATCTTTCTAAGTGTGGAATTCATAAAAAAATGTTGTAAATGGCTAATGTAAAATCATGAAACTCACTTTAAATGCAGTAAATTCTACCTCTAATATAGTACACTACAAAAAAATTGAGTTTTGGCGACTTTTCAGCGGCGACAAATATAGTTGTCGCTAAAAGTCTATTTTCAACGGCGACAGTTTTTGTCGCCGCTGAAAGTGGGACTTTCAGCGGTGACAATATTTGTCGCCGTTGAAATGGGACTTTCAGCGGCGACTTTTATTGTCGCCGCAGAAAGTCAATAATAAAAAAAAATTCTCCTCTTTTCTGCGGCGACACTAAATGTTGCCGCAGAAGGTAATAGTATAAAGGTGGAGTAAAAATTTTTTATTATTGATTTTCTGCGGCGACAATAAAAGTCGCCGCAGAAAGTCAATAATAAAAAAAAATTTCTCCACTTTTCTGCGGCGACACTAGTAGTCGCCGCAGAAGGTAATAGTATAAAAGTGGAGTAAAAAATTTTTATTATTGACTTTCTGCGGTGACAATAGAAGTCGCCGCTGAAAGTCCACTTTTAGCGGCGACACCATTTGTCGCCGCTGAAAGGCAGACTTTCAGCGGCGACTTCTATTGTCGCCGCAGAAAGTCAATAATAAAAAAATTTTACTCCACTTTTCTGCGGCGACAACAAATTGTCGCCGCAGAAGGTTATATTCAACAGCGACTTTTATACCCTTCAGCGGCGACAAATGTCGCCGCTAAAAGTCTACATTTATTTTTTCCCATTTAAGGAGTGTCAAGCAACTATCTAATATATATAATTAAATTATTGAATAATATTATTTTTAAATAATAATTAAAGAAATTTTACATGTTATTGTAGCAAGGAGATGTTACACAGATAATAATGTAATGTCTACGAAAGAAGGGGATAAAGTAGGGGTATGTGCATGAGAGAGATATTATAAATGTGTTCAATGAGCGTGAGCGTTAGTATATGTGTGTTAGAGACAATGTGAGTTAGGAGATAGAGAGAGGGAGATATATATGTGAGAGATCTAAGGAAAGAATAGATGTAAAATACATACATATGTTATTAATCACTATTGCATATGCCCTCTGTTGTTGTTGCATTTCATATAACATCCTAACTTTTATAAAATAAGTATGTATTTATGCTTAGAAAATTATGAAAGAGTTTATTTCACTAAAAGAAACCCAAATTATTTAATAGTTATTTTCGGGAATTAAATGCCTATTTTTTACAAAATTTAAGAAAAATAGTTAGAAGTTATCATTTAGCAAAAAAAATTTACAAAACTTCTCTAATAAGTTGAAGAAGCTAATAAAAAAAAAATATTATTATTTTATTAAGTAGATTATTTTCTAAAAATTATTTAGAAAAAAGAAGACTTTCAGCGGCGACAAAATAGTCGCGGCTGAAAGTAGACATTCAGCAGCGACATGAAAAAGTCACCGCCGAAGGTTGAAAAGGAGGCCCTCTCACAATTTTGGCACCAAATTTAAAACAGGGTGTTTGAGCGCGCCTCAGCTTTATTTCATCCGCTCAAAATTTCACTATTCCCTCACGATTCAATTTTAGGGTTTCAGCTTACTCACTCGTTCCTTGGCATATTGGCCAAACGTTAAACCCTTCCGCTTCCTTCTATAGTCTTTCCCGAATCGCCATTTGCTCAATTTTTTAGTTGAACCCTACCGTAGATGCATTCAATCCACAGTCCCTCTTTCTATGCTAACCTCAACCATTCTCTATCCAAGTTCAATCAAATTTCCAACTGTTTGGTTGGACCTAATGTGCCACTGGCCTCCTGCGCACCACCGGCTGTTCGTACCTTCGGATTGCGTGCTTTTGATTCTGAATTCTTTCCCAAAATTGATTATTTTAAGAACCCAAGGCTTTTTTCCTTGCGCAGGAAAACCTGGCTCTGTGTAGTAACCAGAGCCACCGGAACTAACTACTATTCGACTTTGAAAGTTTGTAAGAATGCTTCTTTGCAAGAGATTAAGAACGGTTACAGAAAACTAGCCCGTAAGGTTGGTTGCTTTGTGCTTGTTCCTAAATGTCTGATGTATCTTAAGTTTTATAGCTATGGTTTGTGTTTGGTTTCTTGGAAAATGATGTTTGGTACTTTTGGTCTGTTCGCCCCACTTCTCCCAAGTAAGCTTTTATGACATCGCCGCTGAACTTTGGGGAGTAATAGTAGATAACAAATCGTTTGACTCATTTGCTGTTCTTTTTCTTACTCGTTAGAATCCCCAAACTTTGTAGATTAATGTTGACAGACTAATTTCATATGCAAGCTTCCCTCATCGAAGAAGTTTGTTTCCTACCTGTGTGTTGAGAGAGTTCTAAAAGAAAGAATCTCTTAGCCAACAACTATTTCTGTCCTATGCCTAGACCCTAAATTGCTGTATTTTTCTGTTTCTTAGAATCCGTTTGGTTTCTTGTTTAATGATAACAAAGTAATTTGACTCCACATGTTTTTTGTTATCCTGGTAATTTATTTCCTTTTCCATTAGAAGACGTGTGTTCTGAGCTAATTACTATCTCAATCCCAGATTTCCTAAGTTGTTTGTTTGCCATATTAGACAGTGAAGGATTAAAATTTACTGATAATCTGTGTTCTCCTGTGTTGTGTGATTGGTTATTGGAGCTTTGAATTGGGTGTTCCTTCTTTCTAAATAAGTCCGAAGAACTCGAACTTCTATTGCTGTGAGATGAGATTATTGAGAATTCGGATTTGGACGCAGCCTGGTAGTGGTATTCTACCATACAAGTGTCCCGTAGATATGTAGGATTGATTCCCATAGAACTCTAAAACTTATTGGTATTAGAGAAAATTTTGATGGCTGTTTGTTTACCTTATTTTGATGAGATAAGTTTCTTAGTGTCCAAAATAGCCACTGGCCTGTTTGTATGCTTCAAGCTAAACTCATTGGTAAATGCCTACTGATTTTGTTATACTTCCATGCACAAAAATTAGAACATTTTGAGTTCAATTGCTCTGTCCCTACCTACCATTTATTGTAATTCTTCATTCTTTAATTTCATGGTTGAGTTGCTTTGGATTTGGACATCATAGCTTAGGTTGCTTAATGTTCCTTGTATGAAATAAGATTTCTCAGTGCTAATATTTTTTGTAATAATTTTATGCCCATCACAATGCAGAGTAGTCTGGAGGGTTTTTCGTTAAAAAATGTCTCACCTGGCGAATCCAGCATCCATGATAATTTTCAGCTTCAAAGTGGTATGTGCTCATCAAATTTCTGCTTTTTTATTGCTCATCAAATTTATTGGTCAGTCAATGTCTTTGGTTAGTGCTGTATCTAGAATTTAATATACAATTGCCTGTATTCATATTAGATTGCTTCTCTTATTTATTAGGCCTCTACAATAGGGTCCCAGGTGTTGGAAGAAGTTCTCTCTTTTCTGTTCTGCATTCTGAATTTTATTTTGTTAGTTCAGTCCTATGCTCTTCTCCACTTTGCTTACATGCATAATCCATGGTCCAGACTTCAATTGGTTTATTCTACTTTTCAGGAAATTCTGTGCTTTGCTGTGATCATGAAAATCAAGGACCTCCTTCGCAGACTTGCTCTTCCTCTCATGCTGTCCCTGATGGTTTTCAGCAGTTGGATCCTCATGATGGAAGTAATGAAATTTGCTACACAGAAAGGGAAGGAACTTCAGTATGTGAGATGCCAGCCCATAAGGAAACAACTTGAAATCTTGGAAGATAGGCTAGACAGTATGGTGAAGCCTCGCCTTACAGATGTTTTAAGGAGGAGAGTACTGTTATATGACTTTGAGAGGGTTCATAGGGTTAACTGATGTACATAATCCTTGAGGACAAGATTCCTTCAAGGAGTAGAGTACTCTTAGGCCTGATGTACATACAAGCTCAATTCATTGCCTTGATGCACCTACTTCTTTTACTTCTAGTATTGTTCATTCAATATAATATTTATGTATAAATTAAATAATTTTATTTTAATTTTCAATTGAAGTAATTTGATATTTTATAGGATAATTTAAATTATTTATCAATGTTATTAGATTCTAGTTTATTTAGTTATTTATCATTTATTATTTTTGTTATTAATTATATATTTTTATATAAGAAAAATTATAGGAAAGAATTTAAAAAATAATATAAACTTTCAGCGGTGACAAAGTTTTCGCCGGAGATTCATCTTTAGACAGCGACAATTTTGTCGCCGCAAATTCAGCTTTAGGCGGCGACTTTTCTGTCGCCGCAGATTCATTTTTAGGCGGCGACTGTAACATCCCAATTTTCAGGCCTTAAGACACGGAAATAGCCTGAAATTAAGAGGCTACCAGACCCCTTTTGAGCAGAAGTCCCAGAGACACACAGAGAGTTTTCAGGGACTGAGCTACGAGTAAGTAAAGGTACGGGGACTTATGTGCAAACAGTGGAAGTCCCAAGGGGTAGAATGGCCATTTGGGGTGATGTAAAGGTCAAAGGTTGAAGAGTTACGAGCTGACCGTTCTGGTCGCGACTAGAGTAAAGCATGGTCGCGACTAATGGTTACAGAAAGAGCCATACGCGACAAGAAAGCATTATGGTCGCGACGTAAAAGAAGTATGGTCGCGACTAGAAAGCAGTGATATCGCGACTAATAGTGGCAGAAAGCCTTAGACGCGACTAAAATGTGTTGTGGTCGCGACGATAGAATGTTTTGGTCGCGACGAGAAGATGTTTTGGTCGCGACTAATGTACACAGAATTGTAAGGTCGCGACAAGATGATGTTGAGGTCGCGACTAGTGACTAAAGTGGCGCTAAGCGTACGGGCCAAGAGTGGTGAAGGTCCAAGAGAGATAGTTACCCGGTTGGAGATAGACCGGAGGCAGGATATCAGATACAGGAAAGGTTATCTGGAAACCATGAAGTAAACTGATAAGGTATACTCATGGGTCCCACAAGATGCCACATGGCATTAAAGTAATAATTCAGTAAAGTAAGGATACTCGGTTGGCACGAAAACCGAGGAGGCACGATAACCGAGGAAATGATCAGATAAAGTCAGGGACTTATCTGGATGGCATTGGGAAGCGTGCAAGGTCTTTTCCAGTCGCCACATGGCATTAGTCTGCGGAAAGCAGATAAAGTTGATGGCACGCATTACGAGGCAGGAGACTGGACCGGTGAGTCAGCATGCTGAGGTGTCCCGGGAATTCAAGCATGTGAAAAATGAGGCGCTGAGTCAGCATGGTGAGTTGGCACGATGATGCAGTAAATGAGGAATTAAAGAAAATAGGAAAATCCAGGAAAAACCAGGACCGCAGGATCAAAGTTCATGGTATTTACGATTGTGCCATTGAGCCCCATTATAAATACCCCCTTCCCCCATTCCATTTGCATCCCGCGGAGGAGAGGAGAATGAGAGAGAAAGAAGAGAGGGAAAAGGAAGGAAAGGAAGAGAGAAAGGAGAAAGGAAGAAAGGAAGTTCTGGCGGAGCTGGAAGCAGAATAGAGATAGTAGGGTTCTGCTGAGCTAGCCAGGTAGTAACTAATCCTAGCTTCTATGTAATGGCTTTGTGATTTGATGTGCTATTGTTTGGTTGGATTGTTGTCTTATATGTTATGTCTGAAGCTCTGCTGTAATGCTATGGTCATATGTTATTAAGCATGGAAGCACGCAGCATACTTATCTGTACACAATCACAAGCAAGCACAGTCACACTGCATTACATATATTGTTATGATTGTTGCTACTGAGATTCCCCCGAATCTCATCCCCATCCATAACCCATTACAGGGAGGTTATGTTGAAGTAGATTTTGAGAAAGCCAGGAGACGCCGTTATGCTGCCCAAGTTAAGACTGAACGTCATAGTATATGATAAGTACTGTGTACGTAGTGCTGTCTAAGGAGGCTAGAAGTGAGTGGACCTAGCCGGTTCATCTAGTCTTTCCTGGGTACTACGTAGAATGGTAGTCCTCATGAGGAGATTACCGAATCAGTACAGTTCAGTTCTTTATAAAGCTGAAGCGTAGCGGTTATGCTGCCGAAGTTTAGGCAGAACGAGATGTAATAGAGATATGAGGATTATGTATATGTCTTGTTGTATATACCATATTGTATGACATTTTATGATTCAATGATAAATATGGTTTGACATATTCAAATTATGAATGATGAAGTTAAGCTATTTTAAGCTAATATTGCTTCCGCTAGTGTACTCTGAGGGCGGTAAGGGAGGATGTTTCAGCAACAATATTGTCGCTGCAGATTAAGCTTTAGGCGGCGACTATTTTGTCGCCGCTAATTGTTGACATTTAGCGGCGACTTTTAATTGTCGCCGCTAATGTGTATAGATGACAGTCTCATAGGCGGCGACTTTGCGGCGGCAAAAAGTCGCCCCTAAAAAAGTGGTAAATTCAGAAAGCTATTTTTTTTGTAGTGGTAAATTCTACTTTGATCTTTCTAAATGTGAAATTTGTAAAAAAGTGTTGTAAATCGCTAATATAAAATGGTGAAACCTGCTTAAGTGTAGTAAATTACGCTATTAGTATAGTAAATTCCTTAAAATAAAGCTTTTACTTTTATCTTTCTAAGTATGGAATTCATAAGAAAGTGTTGTAGATCAATAATGTGAAGTGGTGAAATTTTGTTAAGTGTAGTAAATTTCACCTCTAATGTAATAAAGTCCCTAAAACAATTCATTTTACTTTAATATTTATCTTATATATTATTTTAATATAATGTTTGTTTTGCTTAATGGTCAAAAAAGGTTTTTGGAATCCAAGGAGTGGTGCGATCAAATCCCACTTTGACTACCTTTAACACAATATATTCCAGCTGCTTGTGGTTGATGGCATTTTTTCTTAATTGAGCGACATCATGGTAAAAACACCAACACTTTTAAACTCCTTTTCTGTATAGCGGAACAATGTGGGGATTTTACAAATTGGAATCACCTTTTAGAGTTTTGCAGATTTTACGAGTATTTTGGTAGAATTTTCCCTACTATTCTTGTTCCTCTTTATAAATCCTAATACAAGAAAAACATACAAATTAAGAAAATTCCAAAATCTATATATAATATTCTATACTTAATATACGATATATTTAACTAATTTAATTAAATTAAAAAATTAGTTAAATTAGTTAACATAATATAATTTTTTTAAAATACTTTAATCATCTTCTTTAACTCTCTCTATCCCTCTTTTATTTGATTATTGTTGAAATATGAATAAGAATAATTTAAAAATAATTTAATAAATATAAAAAATATATCTTATATTTAAAATTAAATTAACTCTAAATTAAGGACGGAATAAGTATAAAATTATTATTTTTTTTATCTTTTACCCATTTCTTTTTGATAAAATTTTTACCCACTATTTAAAAATATTTCGCTTTCTACTAGTCTGGAATTCGCAGGGCCCCAACTTCATTTCTGGGTTACTTTTCGTACCCTTGCCAACCGTATACTTTTTAGAGAATATCCGGCCTCGTTGTCTCAAAAGTTGTAAATAAAAAAAAAATTAAAATACGCTCAATATTTTGAACAAATTTTAATAATATAATTAATATTTTAAATTATTTTAGAATATAATTAACACTTTAAAATATTTTTTTAAATATATTAATACTTTTTATTAATTTTTGTCAAAATCCATATAGACTTTTTAAATTTTATGTCATTCTTTAAATTTCACATGTCAAAATAATTTTTTAGAAAAAAGAGAGAACAAAATAGAAAAGGGAAGTGGGGGGTGAAAGTTGAAGACTTTATTGAGACTAAAGCTGGATGAAGAGGAAGAGAGAAGGCAACGATGGAAGTGGGCTCTAAAGTTCTCCATAAAGTCTGGTGAAGGCAGGTTGGGTCTTTTACTCGGTTCGGCAAGAGGAGGTGTCGATGGGTGAGGGAAGGAAGGTAGTCGTTGGTCTTCATGAGTTTTGGATCGATGGCTCAGCATTCAACGGCCTAGAGATGAAGGGGATCAAAGATTAGAAGAAGAATGTTGGTTCGATTGTGTCGAAAAAAGCGTCGAAGATGGTTGGGTTCTTTACTCTTTCGACTCCGTAACTTGGTGGACTGAAGATTTGGAGCGACCTGCGTATGGGTTTAAAGGAGGCTGGTTCTATGGTGGCCTTTTCTCTTATGTGCCCAGCCACCATGGTACCATGAGGGCTGTTTTTTGATGCTACCAGGATTTAGGTGGTTTTCTAGTAGTGCTCTTAGTGTTTTGGTTGCCCCTTTTCTTTAGTAGTTTTATGTTTTGTGTGTTGTCTATGTTTTTTCTTATGTGAGAGTTTTGTTGTCTCTGCTATTGCCTTCCTTTGTAGGTTAGTTTTGTCTGCGTGGGAGGGTGGTTTATGAATGCCGTGATCACTATTTCAAATTCAAGAGTGTTCTTCAGACTCTGTTTATTTGCTTGTATTTTTTGTTTTCATTAATGAAATGAAATTCTCCCTCGCGATGAAGGCGGGAAGATTGCTCCATCTCAATCTTTAAATTCCCGCCGGGTTCGCGTCAGAAGCCATCTTCCTAGCACAGCTCCGTTGTCTTTGATGGAGCAACTTTAGAGCCCACCTCCGTCGTCGCCTTCTCTCTTCCTCTTCATCCAGCTTTAGTTCCCATAAAATCTTCAACTTTCACCCGGAGATCCCTTTTCTATTTTGTTGTCTTTTTTTTTTTCTAAAAAATTATTTTTACATGTAAAATTTAAAGAATGACAGAATTTAAAAAGGTTATGTAGACATGTATAGACGAAAATTTTGACAAAAGTTAGTGAAAAAATATTTTATGGGGTTAATTATCTTCTAAAATAATTTAGAGTATCAATTATATTATTAAAATTAACCTGAGGTGTTAGACACACTTTAATAAAATAATTATGTATAGATGTTATTTTTATTAAATTCTATAAATAAGTTCCAAACAAAGTGATAAATTTGATTTTGAATTTTCGTTATAAAGATTTAAATAAACAACTTGCTGTATTCTACGTTATAAAGTGGCCATATCTCCACAATCCACTCAAATTCAATCCAGTCTCTTTGATACATCATTTCCACGTTGAGCTAGTCTTTATTCCCTACGGGTAGGTTCAAGCAAGTCCGTACTTTACTCACGATTAAGATTGCACAAGGGCATACATGTTCACATGGCTGTCTATGTCTAGACTTGCTCGTGTACAAAACTTGAGGCAAGTCTAGACATTGCTATGATTAAGGGTATTCATAAAGTTCGCGGTCTAATATGTTTACCCGAGCCCGTAATAAAATAGCCCTGTCGAACCTGATAAATATAGGGCAGAGTTAGGCATCGGATTATAAAATATAGCCCATACTTTTTTCGAGCTACGTACCGGGCAGGGGCTGCCTGCCCATGAGCACATATTCTTTTATTTTTTTTTATTTTTTCCCTAAATGTTACACTTAGAAGGGAGAATATGATAGCTACTGGTGATTAGAGGGTCATTTTATAAATATGAGTAGTTAAGTAGGTAAGTTATATCTTTTAATATTTATAACTATATTAATTTTTTATTTTTTTTATTTTTTCAACTTTACTAATCATTATATGATTACATTATAAATTATAATTGTTTATTTTATTTTTTTCATATGCTTAATCTTTGTCAACATTGGGGAAATTGATGCAAAGTTGCAATTACAAACTATTTAGACTTCAAGGCTTTTTTTTATATGCAATGGATTTCAAGAGTTTAATTATTATCTTTTTGTTACTTTATTCTTAGTCAATTATGGATATTATTTAAGTCTTGAAAATATATGAATATGGTATTATTTTAGAAGTTTATAATTGCAAATTTTTTTTCACAACATGAGCATGGTATCAAAACTTGGGTATGCCCAGCCTGCTTATGCCCAGCCCAACATGGTTAGGGCTTTTACCGAGTAGGGCTAGGCATCGGGCTACAAAATGCAGCCCATACTTTTCTCAGGCAGGGCACCGGGCAGGGAGTTGCCCTGCCCAGTTCTACCCATGTATATCCCTAGCTATGATGTTATTTGAACTTAATAGTCACAGTGATAACAAAAGGACCAATAATTTATGCAATTATTTGTGCATGTGATGCAAAGACATGTATGAGCAAAAACATGCAGACCCACGTGAAAATAACTGAGGGGAATCCATGGAAGAATTTTAGATGAATTGAAAAAGAAGAATAAAGAGAAAATCATCTGCACTGCTTTTATTACGATAAGTGTGTTTAGATTATATAGATTTTGAATAGAATAGCTTTTAGATAAAATAGATTTTAGAATAATATATTATAGAAAAATAGAGTTTTTTAATAAAATAAATTTTTGGTAAAATAAATTTTTATAAAAAAATTATTTTTTAATCCAATCATAATTTAATCTAGGGAAAAAGACAAGAAAAACCCATGTAAATTTTAAAATGATAATTTGGACATCTGAATATCTAAAAGGACAGATTGGCCAGGAGGCTGAATCTGTCATTTGCAAATTTGGGTGAAAAGACTAAATTACCCCTGGAAGCATTTGAAGAAAAAGATGGAGAATGAAACTCAGAGTAAAGCGGGAGAAAAAGCAGGAGAATGAAGCAGAAGATTAGGTTCCAACTCTCATCGAACATTACTCTGAAAATGAAATTCTGGCTGTCGTTAGCAAGGGTAGTAGCCATCGTTTCAAATACTCTGCCACCAAAGTTGAATTTCACTATGTCCGAACAAATCCCCATGATTGAATCTGCTCAAGAAAACAAACAAAGCTATAACCAAAAAGAAGTAATCCAATTGGAGTTGTCAGGAAACAAATTCCCAAAGAACATAGGATGTGAAGGAATGATTGATCCCAAAAAAATAGCAGAAAAATGTGGGAAAGTTGGATTAAAGCAAACTAGTGGAAGAAACAAGTAATAGAAAATGAATTAGGAAGGGGATCAAAATATGGAGAATGAAGAAAGGTTTTTAAATTTGAGAGATTTGGTGAAGAGGGGAGAGAGAGGTTGGGTTTCAGAAACTGAAGAATTGACACAGTTTGATGATTGACCATCTTTTCCCTCTGAAAGACTCTATTTTTCTACGTCATTGTTAAAGTTACAAATCTCATTGTAGAAACTCAAATCCCATTACAGGAGTTATAAATTCCATTAGCAATAGGTTATAATTTCAGTTGTAAACATCATTGTAGGAGTTACAAATGCTATTAGACGAGTTGCAAATACTATTACAAGAGTTGTAAATCCCATTAGCAATATGTTGCAATTTCAGTTGTAAATATCATTGTTGAAGTTGCAAATCCCATTGTAGGAGTTACAAATCCCATTATAGGATTTGTAAATCCCATTAGTAAAATGTTGCAATTTCAGTTATAAATGTCATTGCAGGAATTGCAAATCTCATTATTCAAGTTATAAATCTCATTAGCAATAGGTTACAATTTCAGTTGTAAATGTCATTGCAGGAGTTGCAAATGCCATTAGACGAGTTGCAAATGTCATTGTTAGAGTTGTAAAACCCATTAGCAATAGGTTGTAATTTCAGTTGTAAATGTCATTGCATGAGTTGCCCATTGTTCAACTTACAAATGCCATTAGATGAGTTGCAAATGCCATTAGCAATAGGTTGCAATTTCAGTTGTAGATGTTATTGTTGAAGTTGCAAATCCTATTACAAGAGTTATAAATCCCATTAGCAATAGGTTACAATTTCAGTTATAAATGTCATTATTGAAATTGTAAATCCTATTGTTGAAGTTACAAATCCTATCACAAGAGTTGTAAATCCCATTAGCAATAGGTTACAATTTTAGCTGTAAATATCATTGCAGGAGTTGTAAATCCCATTCGACGAGTTGCAAATACTATTGCAGGAGTTGCAAATCCCATTAGCAATTGGTTACAATTTCAGTTGTAAACATCATTGTTGAAGTTACAAATCCTATTGTTCAACTTGCAAATGCCATTGTTGAAGTTGCAAATCCTATTAGAGGAGTTGCAAATCTCTTCAGCAATATGTTGAATTCTGAGCTTCATTCTCCCATTTTTTCTTCAAATGCTTCAAGGGTAATTTAGTCTTCCCACCTAAATTTGCAAAAGACGGATTAAGTAAAATACATTTTCATCCCCTTGGAGTCAAATGCATTGAGTAACGAGTTGAAATATGCCATCCTGCAAGCTACACTTTTGAATATAACACTACTCCAAAATGAAATCTCCATCAATACATCACTATTATAGAAGTTGCAACCCCCATTGGAGGACTTGCAAACCTCATTAGACGAGTTATAAACCCCATTACAAGACTTGCAAATCTCATTAGATGAGTTACAAACCCCATTACAGGACTTACAAACCTCATTAAATGAGTTGTAAATGTCATGGTTGAAGTTGCAAACCCGAAGGCAATATGTTGCAATTCCATTGTTGTAAATGTGAAAGAAAAAATATGTACATAGTCATTACAACATATAGTCGTATCATTACAAAGTTTAACGGTACATAAGTCAAACACTGAAAAGTAATTGACTAACTTTGAACATCAGTTGGCCAATGGCTGAACTTTCCAAAAATGTAACATTACAAAAGTTGGACATTACAAAATTGAAACATCATTTCATTAATATAGCAGTCTCGCTTTGTGGAAGTAGGCTTAACACAATCCTGTATCTCAAGTTTAAAAAAGTATATTCTATGCCTGTTCAAGTGCTACTAAACAGAGATATTAATCTGCAAGGTCAAAAGCATCCAATATCAAAAAGAAAGAGCGAATATCTAATGGACAAAACTTAGGTCCATTTATTTATATCCATTAAATCTAATTCTCCAATCAAATCTTAGCATATGGATTTTATTTTAATAATAACAACTCACATGGATAAAATTTCAAAATTTTGTTAAACCGTAGTTAATAATAAAAATCACATACGGAAATATTTGATTGGAAAATTGATCCAATGGATTTAAGCGAATGGACCTAAGTTTTGTGCATATCTAATAACCATGAAACATTCCCCAACTATCAGACACCGATGACACATTTACTTATACGAAACAAAAGCTCTTTGATGAAGAACTCACTTCCATTGTAGTGGTGCACACCCACTTTAGCAAGCATTGCATAATACTCTATCTCTTATTTCCTTAAAGGTGGGCAATTGTTGGCAATTATAATCAGTTTCCCTGCAAAGAAGAGACGAAAATTCATCAAATTTCTAATTCACTATTAGCAAATTCCATATTAATCTAGACAAGACCAAAACACCAAAGATAATAGTTGTACATTAGAGATTTACCAACTAGAATCTTATTTAAATTATCTTTTCAAAGTTATCAAGGAAATCAAGTCTATTCAAATGCACAAGAAAAAAAATTCCATAGCACTTTAAAAATTAACGACATTAGAACTTTAAAAATTCCCCCACTTCCTTACAACAAGGTTGGGATGATCAAAAGTACAAAAATCAGAAGTAATTTCACGAGTAAACCTAGCTAAAGAGCTAGAACAAGGGTTGGCTTCTCTAAAGATAAAATTCACAGGCAACTGCCAATTCTAACAAGACTAAGCAGCAACATTAGAAATTTCACTAATGCAACATGCAATTCCTTTCGACCTATTTAAGCAAAATTAAGATCTCCAAATCCCCCAAAAAATTAGAATCCTAGTTTACACACAAAACAATATTTAACACCCTAATGCTACATATATCCAAATTAGAACTGATAATATTCAAGATATTTCTCAAACAAACCCATGACTTTAAAGGAACTCAGGAAGCGGAAGAAAAGGTAGTCAGCGATAGAACCAAGACACCCTGTAATACAACAATAACTTTAGAGTTCCTAAGGGATTTCAAAACTGTTTTATGACCCAAAGTATATTTCCTACTCTTCATGACCAGAGCGAGTCTGTTATTGATACTCTCATGGGTCTTCTTCTATCAAAGTTAAATCATAGAAAACAATTACCTCCAAGTCATATCAAAATTAAAAGAACAAAATATATGAAAATGAAATGGTAAAGCTAATGCAAGAATAAATCAATAGCACTCTATGTGCTATTTTATGTAGCTAACGTGCAAAGGCGTGGCAAAAAGAGAGCTTACGATTTTCTTGGCGGCAACCATGGTGGAGGTTCGCTGACGACAAACTACAGAAGTTGGTTCTAATGTTATTTACACTCTGCTGAGCCCAAAACGGCCAAGATCTTGCCTGCATCATATGACCCATATTATCATCAACCACACACCTACAAGCACCAAAACTTTTTGAACCTGCCAAAGTAGAGAAGTAGCGAGATGAAATAGAAGATTTTACAGCGATAGGCGTCTTGGTGAAAGGCATGGTGTGAAAATGTATGAAACAACGCCACTTGAGTGAAAAAGAGAGAACAAGTTCTTAGAGAAAAGAGGAAACGAGGAAGTAGCAACAATGAAAGGAATATGGGCAGAAGAAGAAAAGCAAAGCAATGTCTGCATCTGCATCAGTTCGTCTGAGTCTGAACAGTGTCACACTTTGAAGACACACGAAAAGGTGACGTGGCTTTTTCTGTAGCTTTACTTTGGCGGAAGAATTAAAAAATTGTAATAGAAAACCAAAAGAAAAAAATATTAAGGAGCTTGAAGTATTCTATTTTTTTTTCAATAATTTTTAGGAGTAATTTAATATTTTTATCTATAAATAATAGATTGAGTTTCTTGCCTAATCTATCATTTTAAATATTCATATGTCTAAATTATTATTTTGAAATTTATATAAGTGTTTTTTATCCTTTTTTCCTTTAATATAAACACTCTAAGGCTATGTTTAGTACATAACAATAGGGACATGGGACTGGCACAGAGATAGGGAATGAGTTAATTAGATTGTTTGGTATGTAGTATTTGATAAAATGTGGGATTGAGCACTACCACATAGATGGCATTGGGCATTACCACCTCTCCTCCTAGTTTGTATTTTTAATCCTGGGATTAAAATTTTTGAAGACAAAAATGTCCCTATATATATATATTAATATTTGGACAAAAGTAACCTTGCCCTAGATTTATACTTGGGTCTCCTTCATTGCCGTCTTCTTGTAGAGATGCCGCTGTGTCTTCATCGCGCTAGGGGAGAAGAACGCTGCTACCTGTGACAACACCACTCACTTACTTTTGCTTCCCTTCGACAGGTTTGCTTGTTGTTCTTTATTTAAGTTTTGGAAGTTTTAGCTAGAAATTAATTTTTGTTTATAGTAGTTTTCATTTCTTGGTGTGTGGCTCGGCTCTGTTGATTTGCGATGGTGTGCTTTCTTCATTTCTTGGTGCGTGGAAACGCTCTGTTAATTTGCGATGGTGTGCTTCATTCTTTAATCGAAAAGTCTTGCTCATTTATTAACTTCTCATGTCTTTATCGGAGCCCATGATCGAGAATTCATTCTCCACTTGTTTGTTTACTGAGTTAAAATTTAGTTCTAGAAAAAAGAAATGGATAAAATTTAATATTCTGATTCTTGTTGATAGCGATCTGGACTGGTTTGTTTTTATTGAAACTAAATACAATTGCATGGAAGAAAATTGGTCAAGCATCAGTATTTTGTTTCTCTGAGTGAAATGACAGGAAAAGCCTGAAGCTATGAAGTCCGACATTAGAAATTTGTTGCTGCAGAATAGTTGTTTTTTGAGATTTGGCTAATTGGGATAATTCATTTACAAAATTCTTTCCTCTGTTTACAAAATATTGAATCTTGTTGGCTTTATTTTAATGTCTGTGCAAATAGTTATAAATGGCATGTTGGCTTTTCTTCTAAAACTGGACTGATCTTGCCAACGAGAGAAATATCATTGCAAACAAAGTAATATTCAGAAATTAATGACAACAAACTTCCTTTGGAGCCCAATGAATTTGAATAATCAAAACAAAAAATAACCGAAATGTATGATGTGCATTTGAATGCGAAAGAGTAAGAAAAATACTCTCTCCTTTTTTCATTATACCACTTTTTTTAGAATAATATTCTGTTGCTTTATTGTTATTGCTTCCTATATTTTGATTTAGTTGAACTTAGAGAATACTTATAATTATAATTGGTTACACAGTTATGGAACTATCTGAAGAAATAAAGAACTGTTATGTTTGTTGCTTTTGTGGGTGATCATAGATGAGGCAGTTTGGGGTTTTATATGTCAATGTATGACTATCGTAGTAAGGAGACGACGAATAAGGCACATTCCTTACAAGATGGATTTTGTTGCTAAAAGATCTTATTTGAGGAGACTGGTATATAGTAGTGATGTAGCATGTTACAACCTACTTAGAATGAATAGGAGAACATTTGATAAGTTGTGTTGCATGCTAAAGGATATAGGTGGTCTTAGACATAGTAAGAATATACTTATAGATGAGCAAGTTGCAATATTTTTACACATATTAGCACATCATGTGAAGAATAGAGTCATCCAATATAATTTTAGTAGATCTGGAGAAACTATTAGTAGGTATTTCAATGTTGTACTTAATAGCATGATGAGACTTGGAGATATGTTGTGGAAGAAACCAGAACCTATGCCAGAAGACTCAACTGATGATAAGTGGAAGTGGTTCAAGGTATATATATGTTATTTATTCATTATTACTTTTTACAAACATGTGGAAAGTTTTTAATTTTGTAATTTGTATTATTGTTTTCTTTGTTACAGCGATGTTTAGGTGCATTGGATGGAACTCACATTAAGTTGAGAGTTTCTTCCATCGATAAGGTTAGATACCGAAATAGGAAAGGAGAGATCACGACAAATGTGTTAGGTGTTTGCTCACAAGATGGGAACTTCATAATGTTCTGCCTGGATGGGAAGGATCTGCAGCAGATGGTCGACTCCTTCGAGATGCTATTAGTAGGAGGAATGGACTTAGAGTTTCACAAGGAAACTATTATTTGGTTGATGCTGGGTATACTAATTGTGAGGGATTTCTTGCGACAAAGATATCACTTAAGTGAATGGAGAGAGGGGCGACGTCCTAGAAGTGCACGAGAGTACTTTAACATGAGACATTCTTTCGCAATAAATGTCATTGAGAGGTGCTTTGGAATTCTCAAGATAAGATGGGCTATTCTAAGAATTGCTTGTTGCCTCTTGCACAATTTAATTCGTCAAGAAGGAGAAGACCTTTGGAAGCTGAAGTTGCGCAAATTGAAGTTGATGCGGGTGGGATGGAGAACCCCCTTATACAAACTATTGATGCAACTGATGAGTAGGCTGCCTTTAGGGAAAATCTAGCCAATGAAATGTTTAATGCTTTTACTGCTAATAGGACCTAGAATTGTATAATTTGAGAGCTGTTGTTTGTTGTAATTTGGGACTACGTCAATATATGTTATATATACAATTGTAAGTTTATTACAATTTATTGTTATGTAAGAAACTTCATATATGTGTTCTTGTATTTTATTGCAATGATATTTATTCTAACATACTTTTTGCTTATAGCTAATTAACTATGGCAGAAAAATCTGGAAAGGCGGATAAGCATGTCTGGACACCGGAAGAGGATGAACTACTAATCCACTGCATGATGCTACTACATGATAAGGGTGAACTTATCTGTGAAGGTGGTCTTAGGCCCCGAGTCTTAAACCAATTGAAGGGGATGCTTCATGGCCTAATACCTGGATGTGTTTTGAAGGCCCATCCTCACATCCAGTCTAGGATTAAAAAATTGAAAAGTAACTACTATGTGGTAAATGACCTTCTAAACTTATCTGGTTTTGGTTGGGATGCAGAGAATAAATGTGTGACAGCTCCTAAGGAAGTATGGGATGAATATATGAAGGTAAATCAAATGATATAACAGCATCCAAATTATGTATGATGAATTTAATTATCTTTTGTAAGTGAACAAGGATATGATATATTTAATGAAACTAAAAAGTAACTACTATATGATTATGTATGATGAATTTAATTATCTTTTGTAGGTGAACAAGGATGCTTCGAAGTTTAGGAACAAGACATTCCCTTATTATGATGAGCTGCGTGATATCTTTGGGAAGGATAGAGACAATGGGAAAGAAGCACAAGCTTGTGATGATGTCATTGAAGAGATAAATAACAATAATACAGACCATTTGGTTGACATGGATGTCTCACATGGAAACCGTTCAACACCAAAGAATAATCCACAAGAAAACACTGAAACTAATAACACTCCATCTGAGGCTACTTCAGAATCCAAGAAGCGCAAGCGCAAAAGCATTGATTATGATGAGGTGTTACTAATTGGTCTTGAGAAAGTTGCTAACGGTTTATCTCAAGGGATTAGAGATGCAAGTCAGCTGCTTGGAATGCATGTTGACAGGGTGAACAAGAGAAGCGAATAGATAGGATGAAGGAGTCTCTATATGATGAGCTGATGGCAGTTGAAGGACTTTCACATCAAGCACGCATTTCTGCATATGTGAAGATGATTTCTGAAGAAAGCATGCTGATTGGATTCTTCAAACTGCCTCAAGAGGGAAAGGCAGATGTAGTTCTCCATATCATAGCATAGGCTATTACAGGGTTGATTAGATTAAGGCCCTTTTGAGCTTATTGTAACATCCCAATTTTTGGGCCCAGAGAAGCAAAAAATAGCCTAAGATTGAAAGGCTACCAGACCCCTTTGAGCAAAAGTCCCAGAGAGACACACAGGGTTTTCAGGGACTAAACTGCGAGTAAGCAGAGGTATAGGGACCTATATGTAAATATGTGAAAGTCCCAAGGGGTAGAATGGCCATGTTTAGAAAATGTGAAGGTCAAAGGTGGCAGAGTTAAGAGCTGACTAGTTTGGTCGCGACTAAAAAGTAGTGTGGTCACGACTAAGTTTTACAGAAAGGTGTAGACGAGACAGAAAGATGTGTGGGTTACGATTAATAGGCAAAATGAGCCTGGTTGTGACTGGAAAATGATGTGGTTGCGACTGATAAGTGATAAGGTGGCGACTAAGTGGTGTTTAGGTCACGACTAATGAACGCAGAAGGCATTAAGTTGCGATGGAAGGATAGTTAGGTCGTGACTGTGTAATGAAAAGATGTTGAGACGCATGGAATCTAGTGGGCCAAGAGTTATGAAGGTCCAAGAGAGATTGGAATGATATTTTTAATAAAGTATAGTTACCCGGCTAAAGATAGAACTGGGAAAAGGATCAGATAAAGTAAAGGTTATCTAGAACCATGAGGTGGCATGAAAAGGTGTCCTCATGGGACCCACAAGATGCCACTTGGCATTGAGTTAATGGAAAGAGAAAAAGTAGAAAAAGGTAAAGGACACGTGGCACGATCTCAGCCGCTTATTCCAGGAAAAGACTCTGGAATTCTCTGGAAGCGCTGAATCAGCATGTGAGGTATCCCAAGGGCCCCACCTAGGCGCCACCTAAGCATGTTAGGTGTCCCTTGATGATGTCATAAGTGGTGAGTCATTGGGGATGATGATGTCATCATGGTGAGGTAAGCAAAGCTTCTTGAGGAAGCAAGCGATCTAAGCTATTCATCGAGATTTGATCTGGGCCATCCATTCCACTTTGCCTCCACTGTAAATACCCCCACCCCCTTGCTATTCCATTCCACGCCAAAACCAAAGAGGAGAAGAGAAAGGAAGAGAGAGAAAGAGAAAGAAAGGAAGGAAGGAAAGGAAGAGAAAGAAGGAGTTTTGGCTAAGCTAGGAGCAGCCTAAAGAGCTTGGGAATAAGGTAATTTATTCTAGTCCCTGCTCTAATAAATTAGAGTATTATTCAGTATTTAGAATAAGGGAATATCTCTCTCTATAAGGTTAGCTGTGGATAGAAAGAAAGTTAGGGGATGGTAAGTGGAGTTATACTGCATAAGATAATAATGAAATATTGTTATGATATGTATAGGCTCTGACCTATGAGAAGGTGGAACCTCATATCAAAGGTTAAGGAAAGCTGCATTCCAGGTAGTGGACATACCCATTCTTGTATGCTTGATGTATATGCTTGTGTGTTAATATGCCTATGATATGTGATGATGATGATGTATGCTCTGCCTTTTTATAAGTTGATGGTTATGCATAATAGTGATAGGCATGGAGCATGAACATGAGAGTATGCAAATAAAATCTAAAGAAGGATAAAGGAACCACATATCATGCACTTGCATTCATCTTGTATGCATTGAATAGTACCGTTTACTATTGAGATTTCCCCAGAAATCTCACCCCTACCTTTCCAACCATAACAGGGTGCTGGTTTGGAGAAGATGGAGCTAGGAAAGTAAGGATATTTCATTTGGTATCAAAGCAAAAGGTTCTGGCATAGACCAGAAAGGGCTCTGGCTCAGAGCATAAGATTCTGGCACAAAACAGAAGGTTCTAGCTCAGTAATGTTCTGAAATAGTTAGAATTGATGTTTAATAAGTTAAATATATGAATTAGAAAGGTTATTTCCCCTAGAATATGAGTTAATAATGCTCAAGGTCACGACTAATATGTATGTTGGTCTCGAAGTTATTCATAGAGAGATTAGGTCGCGACTATTATGTTTAAATGCCACAACTAGTAATCACAGAGAGCTGAGGTTACGACGAGAAAGGTCTTGTGTCGCGACTAATGCGTACAGAAGAGTTAAAGGTTGCGACGTGAGAAGGCCTATGGTCGTAACGAGTAATGTTGCAATAAGTGACTAGTGTGCAAAGGAGTCCAGGTCGCGACGGTAGAAGATATTGGTCGCGACTAAAGGACACAGAGATGTCAGGTCATGACGAGTAAAGTTCAATGGTCATGATTACAAGTCACAGAGGATGTGAGTGTGACTATAAAGTTCTATGGTTGCGACTATAGTTAGCAAAGGCCATATGATGATGAGAATGAAGGTACCAACCTCGCTAAAGTTCATTGGCTAGAAGATTGGTATAGCACATGATCAAGTCAGGCAGCACCAAGTACTGAGATATAAAAGATCAGTTTAAGATGGTATTTAAAAGTAGATCCTCCATGTGATAGTGATAAGACACATTTTGTATATGGTTTCTATGACAATTTTGAGAGCTTTATAATAACTTTACCATTCATTTCATGCCTTAAATTGTACTTTTGTGTTGGTACATGATTGTGCAGGATAATGTGCTAATTAAAGGGGTAAAATGGTAAATCAACCTTCCAAACTGCATATATTATGTTATTTACTGATTTGAACTTTTACAACGAGCTTTTATTGAATTGTAGGTATTTTAGAAGAGAGCAAGGACCAGGAAAGAAACCACAAAGTCAAATCACGTCTCTGTGCTATTTAGTCGCGACCAAAGAGTCCTAAAGTCGCGACTCATAATTCTTCTGGAAGATTCTCCATGTTCATAGGTCGCGACGAACAAATGTATCTGGTCACGACTAAAAGTATGAAATTGCTGAAACTGCGCGTTTTGAATTAGGTCATGCTGTTATAAGAAGAGAGGGAGGCTGCCGTCAAGAGGAGGCTGGTTTTTGGACCTGATTAGGCTAAGAAGCAGTACTCGAGCGATCTTTACACACCTTCTACACATCTCTACCCCTTTCACCCTTCATCTCTTCATTGTTTCTTCATGGCATCTTATCTGAACAATGATTGCAGTGCAGTAGAAGTCATGAGAGGCTAAACCTTTAGTCTCTTGGTGATGGATCCAGTATCTTGAGCTCACGGACTGAACGGAGAGTTTCTTCTGTTCTAATTTGTATCTTGTCATATTATGATTGAAGGGAATTGGAAGACATGCAGTGGAAATTAACTTTAAAAATTTCCCATTCCCAGCCAGGATCTACCGAATGTGTTTAAGTCAAGGAGAAAGAAGTGTTACCTTCGGTATTCGAGCTTTAGTCGCGACCTCCGTATCCACTAGTCGAGACTCCTCGCCTCTGGAACTTTCAGTCGCGACCTCCGTATCCACTAGTCGCGACTCCTCGCCTCTGGAACTTTCAGTCGCGACCTACTCATCTTCTCGTCGCGACCTGTCGCCTCTGGAACTTTCAGTCGCGACCTACTCAGCTTCACGTCGCGACACGTCGCCTCTGGAACTTTCAGTCGCGACCTACTCAGCTTCTCGTCACGATGTGTCACCTCTGGAGTTGTTAGTCGCGACCTCCTCTGCTACTAGTCGCGACCTGTAGTCTCTTTTCGGATTTCTTTCGTTCAGAAGCCAATTTGGTCGCGACCTCTGAGTCAACTGGTCGTGACCTCGTCGTACCTGGTGCTCTTTTCTCGTTCGCGAGAAGTCGACAACTCAGATCGGCTTCCTCTACCGGTATCCACACGAATAACGTTCCAACCATGAACGACGTGCTAGTGCCTCTTGTCCCTCTAGGGTTTTCTCAAGATTTCGTCCTCACCGTCTCTATTCTGGAAGTTTCTTATCTGCAAACCTTTTGCACTCTCCTGCCCCTTTTTTTCTTGTGAGTTGTGTTGTGTGTTGAACCCTAGCTCCTAATGTCAAATATATAGGATGCTATCGGGCTTCTAATTGGGCCGGGCTTCAGAATTAATCTTATATTAATTCTGAAATTAATACAATATCATATATTGCATAATTTGATAAGAAACTAATTAAATAAATACGGTTTTTATTAAATCTGTCTCACAGATTTAATTCACCTATTTATTTAATTTAAAATAAAGATAAGACAGAATTATATTTGATTTATTCTCATAAATCAAATTTGAGATATCTTATCAATTTGAATTTCAAATTCAAATAGATCATATCCATTTAAATTCAAATTCACAAGTGATAGAAATTTAATTTATCCTTATAAATTAAATCTTGCAAATATCTCTTATATTATATATATAATATATATACAAATTTATATATATATAAAATATATAAATTCACCCTAAACTATTCATTGAATCTAGACATCTCTTAGATTCAATGAATCTGGACATCACAGCTCGAGTTGGGCTATTTTGTGTGCGACCCTGTAGGCCCATATGAGTTGGCGGTGGGCTAGTTACTATACTGACCCACAAGTCGTGAGCGGGCTCTAGCAAGACATCATGACTACCCAAAATATATGAGGATCGATGAACGATATTACCTTTCATACAACCATATCACGTCCCTTTTGTCACACGATATTTCGGTCAATGATGAGGCATGGTGAACGTCATCCTCCTATTCCTGACCGTTATTTTCTTGATCCTTGAGTAGTCTGACAATAGAAATGGAACTACCCTTCCATTACAGTATGGCCATACATTTCTCAGACTCACTCATCGAGGGGCCCAGTAATATCTCTCTACGAATGTGAGGGACAAATTCCATCTTGACCATTCACATTCCTCCGCATGAAAAACCACTGAGCTCGAACATAGCGTTTATGATCACTCGATCAAAAGTGACTTTTGACTAGGTCAAAGCTGAGCATTCGTCATGTAGGAATCCATGAATATCTCAGGTCAAAGGGCATAGTGACATGGCTTGAATATGAGAGAAGCTTATGACTTAACCCATGCAGCTCTCTCATAGCGGGTAGGTCCAACACCTTGTACTCTTACATGTGCCTATGACTTTGATTTATATCTCTATATATCTTCAAAGTCATACTGGTCTTATTTTATCTCTGCTCCCACATAGATGACCGACCAGGGATATTTAGGATAAGATCATAAGTTATCCAAGGATGGTCATCACAGTAAATATGCAAATAATGTGATAACATAATTAAGAAATTCATAAAATAATAATGTTTATAAGACAATGATTGGCCCCTAGGGCACAATTTCCAACAATGATTGCTTCTAGATCTAGGGTTTTTCATCATATGAAAAAGTTTTGAATATCGATTGATTATTCTCAAATTAGACGATTGTAATTTACTTTGGATATTTTGAATGCTGGTTTAAATATAATATTCCAGTTTTGAGTTTAAGCTAGTTGAACGGTTGTCAACGATCGTTGCTAATTGATTCGATTGCTTGAATTCTAGGATTAGTCGATCGATGCTCATTCGAGGGCATTCTTCCATCTGGTTTAAATTACACACTAAGTGATCCTTAACAGTTCAATAATAGTCTTTAAACTAGCTTTAATCAAAGGAGTTTAAAGAATATTAGGGTTCTGGACTCAATCGATTGATTGAGGTTTTATTCAAGACTTAGTGATTTCAAACTCCATATACATTGAGAGCAAGGATAGATATTTTTTATCATCAAGAGCCTATCATCATAAACTACTTTCACAAACCAACCATTTTCCATCTTAAACAAAAACATAAAAACATCTATTTGTTGGAAATTGTGCCCTAGGGGCCAATCATTGTATCAGGTTATCATATTATTTGCATGTTTACTATGATGACAATCCTTGGATAACTCGTGATCTTATCCTAAATGTCCCTGGTCGGTCATCTATGCGGGAGCAGAGATGAAATAAGACCAGTATGACTTTGAAGATATATAGAGATATAAATCAAAGTCATAAGCACATGTAAGAGTACAGGGTGTTGGACCGACCCGCTATGAGAGAGCTGCATGGGTCAAGTCATAAGCTTCTCTCATATACAAGCCATGTCACTATGCCCTTTGACCTGAGATCATCATGGATTCCTACATGACAAACGCTCAGCTTTGACCTAGTCAAAAGTCACTTTTGACCGAGTGATCATAAAGGCTATGCTCGGGCTCAGTGGTTTTTCATGCAGAGGAATGTGAATGGTCAAGATGGAATTTGTCCCTCACATTCGTAGAGAGATATTACTGGGCCCCTCGATGAGTGAGTCTGAGAAATGTATGGCCATACTGGAATGGAAGGGTAGTTCCATTTCTATATTCAGACTACTCAGGGATCGAGAAAGTAACGGTCAGGAACAGGAGGATGACGTTCTCCATGCCTCATCCTTGACCGAAATATCGTGTGACAAAAGGGACGTGATATGGTTGTATGAAAGGTTACATCATTTATCGATCCTCATGTTTTGGGTAGTCGTAATGCCTTGCTAGAGACCGCTTACGACTTGTGGGTCAGTATAGTAACTGGCCCACTGCCAACTTCATATGGGCCTACAGGGTCGCACACAAAACAGTCCAATGCGAGCTATGATGTCCAGATTCATTGAATCTAAGAGATGTCTAGATTCAATGAATAATCTAGGGTGGATATATATTTTATATATATATATATATAAATTAGTATATATATATTATATATAATATAAGAGATATTTGTAAGATTTAATTTATAAGGATAAATTAAATCTCTATCACTTTTGAATTTGAATTTAAATGGATATGATCTATTTGAATTTGAAATTCAAATTGATAAGATATCTCAAATTTGATTTATGAGAATAAATCAAATATAATTCTGTCTTATCTTTATTTTAAATTAAATAAATAGGTGAATTAAATCTGTGGGACGGATTTAATATAAACCATATTTATTTAATTAGTTTCTTATTAAATTATGCAATATATGATATTGTATTAATTCAGAATTAATATAAGATTAATTCTGAAGCTCGGCCCTATTAGAAGCCCAATAGCTTTCTATATATTTGACATTAGGGGCTAGGGTTCTATACATCTCTACACACACATTCAGACGTGAGAAAAGGGGCAGGGAGAGTGCAAAAGTTTTACAGATAAGAAACTGCCGAAATAGAGACGGTGAGGACGGAATCTCTAGAAAGCCCTAGAGGGACAAGAGGCGCTAGCACGTCGTTCGCGATTGGAACGCTGTTCGTGTGGATACCGGTAGAGGAAACCGATCTGAGCTGTCGACTTCTTGCGATCGACCAGACACGAAGCAAGGTCGCGACCTATTGACACTGAGGTCACGACCATACGGGTATCTGAATATCAGAAATCTGAAAAGAGGATACAGGTCGCGACTTGAAGCTGACGAGGTCGCGACTACAAACTCCAGAGACGTCCGGTCGCGACGTGAAGCAAAGTAGGTCGCGACTAACAACTCCAGAGGCGACAGGTCGCGACTAGAAGCTGAGGAGGTCGCGACTGAAAGTTCCAGAGGCGAGGAGTCGCGACTAGAGGACACTGAGGTCACGACCAAAGCTCGAATACCGAAGGTAACACTTCTTTCTCCTTGACTTAAACACATTCGGTAGATCCTGGCTGGGAATGGAAAAATTTTTAAATTAATTTTCACTGCGTGTCTTCCAATTCTCAACAGTGGTATCAGAGCCATGTCGTTCTGTGTTTAAGTTAGGTTTGATTGTTGATGCATGTGATGTATGTTTGACTTCTTAGCTGATTATATGATAACATACGACTAGCGGGACCGCCGTGGCTACCTGTTCGTAGCGCAACATAATCGTAAGATATACTGGCTTTCCTTATGTATGAATGTTTTGAAACATTTATTGCCCTTCAAATAGTATGAATTTTGATTCTTGAATGTTTGGGTACGGTGAACAATATGGCTCTAGATTACAAGTGTTGTAATTTTTCTAAATACGGCCTGCGTGTCGTGCCTTCCTCTAATGACTCTCGTTGTACATTCTCTTCTCATCTCACTCCCCTCGAATGTTAAAACGAGGTTTCCTTATGTAATTTTCCTATTCTAATTAGACAGCTCCTCTCATTGGCTTGAGGGAACTTAGGATAGGTGAGCCATATTGTATCACGTTTAAGATTATGCATCTTTTGATTAGATCACTGCATGTATGTTTTATATGCATAATACTGGTATGAGATACAACCGAGATACATGCAAACTGGATAGTTAATTAAACCCTCTAAAAGAAATCTTAAGTCATATGCCGTCAATTAATGAACACTTATCAAAACCTCGATCGTTCATTTGTAGGCTCCACCAAAGTGGGTGCATTTGAGTTATCTTGGGGAGATAAGCAAGAGTAATGGTGCTACTCTTATGTTTGTTATTGTTTGACTTAATTGAGATTATCAAAATGGTTTTGGGTCTCAAGGCATTAGATGGGATTAAAACATGCCGGATCATATGATGATGGAATCCCATAAATATCTAAGAATTACATTTGATGTAATTGGTAAAGTTGTTACCTACCTAAATAACTTAAAGTTGAGCGTCCTGCCAAAGCGGACTCAAGTTTAAACCAAATATGGATCTTAGCCCACTAATTATTACATTGAGGGTTGTTTTATTCAGTGGGAGATTGCTAATTGAATTGCATATTTTAATTGTAGAATCATGACGACTAGTAATACTGCTACATTATCGTTGCGATCTGTCCTTGAGAAGGACAAACTCAATGGGACAAACTTTCTTGACTGGTTCAGGAACTTGAGAATTATTCTCAGCAGGAAAGAAAAGTATATGTCCTAGATCAACCCATTCCTGAGGAGCCAGCAGCCAATGCTCCTAGAGCTTAGAGAGATTCTTATGCGAAGCATAAGGAAGACTCTGTCGATGTGGGATGCTTGATGCTTGCCACCATGGTTCCGGAGCTCCAAAGAGATCTGGAACACATGGAGGCTTATGAGATGATTGTGCATCTTAAGGAAATGTTCCAGCAACAGGCAAGGCAAGAGAGGTATGAGACCACTAAGGCCTTGCATTCCTGCAAGATGGCTGATGGTGCATCAGTAAGTACTCATGTCTTAAAGATGAAAGGATCCATTGATCACCTTGAGAGGCTTGGATTTCCCATGAGCCAGAAGTTAGCTACAGATTTGATCTTGAACTCACTCCCACAAAGTTATGACCAGTTTGTCATGAACTACAACATGAACAACATGGAGAAATCTATTTCTGAACTGCATGGGATGCTTAAAACTGCTGAGCCGACTGTTAAGAAAAAGCCTAGTACAGTTTTGATGGTTCAGAAAGGAAAGGGTATGAAAAAGAAAGGCAAGGGTAAGGGGAAGGGTCATGGCTCATCTGGTAAGACCAAAGAGTCAGGCAAGCCCGAAACCAAGCCTGCACCAAAGAAGGCAAAGCCTCCAAAGGAAGGAGTTTGCTTCTTCTGCAATGAACCGGGTTATTGGAAGAGGAATTGCAAACTCTACCTTGAAGATCTGAAAAACAACAAGAAGGATAGCGGGGCTATCGCTTCAGGTATTTATGTTATAGACATTCATCTCTCTACTTCCACTACATGGGTATTAGATACTGCATGTGGTTCTCATATTTGTACAAATGTGCAGGGCCTAAAGGACAGTAGAAAGCTGAAGAAGGGCGAAGTTGACCTACGAGTTGGAAATAGAGCAAAGGTTGCTGCTTTAGCTGTAGGCACTTATGAATTAGTTCTGCCCACTGGGCTTTTGTTAGTTTTGAACAATTGCTATTATGTTCCTGCTTTGAGTAGTAACATTGTTTCTCTTTCTTATTTGGATAAGGAAGGTTACACTTCCATTTCTGGGAATGGTAAATGTTCCATTTATCGTAATGGTATTTTCTATGCTCATGGTGATTTGCATGTTGATCATTACATATTAAACTTGGAACAACCTAATCATGGAAATATCTATAACATAACCATCAAAAGGGTCAAACCAAATGATTTGAATCCGACATACCTCTGGCACTGTCGTCTGGGCCATATAAATGAGAAACGCATTTCTAAACTCCATCAAGATGGATTTCTCAACTCATTTGATTTTGAATCATATGATACTTGCGAGTCTTGTTTGTTAGGAAAGATGACAAAGTCTCCTTTCACTGGGCACAGTGAGAAGGCCACTGATTTGTTGGGACTCATACATACAGATGTGTGTGGACCGATGAATACAAATGCCAGAAGAGGTTATTCGTACTTCATCACATTCATAGATGATTTCAGTAGATATGGCTACGTCTATCTAATGAAACATAAATCCGAATCTTTTGAAATGTTCAAGATATTTCAAAATGAAGTACAAAACCAGCTTGGCAAAACAATTAAAGCCCTTCGATCTGATCGAGGTGGTGAATATTTTAGCCAAGAGTTTATCGATCATCTTAGGAATTGTGGGATAGTCTCACAATTGACTCCTCCAGGAACACCACAATGGAATGGCGTTTATGAACAGAGGAATCGAACACTATTGGATATGGTTCGATCCATGATGAGTCGAACATATCTTCCACCATCCTTTTGGGGCCACACCCTAGAGACAGCTATGTTCACACTAAATCGTGTTCCATCTAAGGCAGTTGAAAAGACTCCATATGAGATATGGACTGGGAGAAAACCTAGTTTGTCTTTTCTCAAGATTTGGGGATGTGAGGTCTATGTTAAGCAACAAGCCTCAGATAAGTTAGCGCCTAAATCTTCAAAGTGCCTTTTTGTGGGATATCCTAAGGAAACCAAGGGATATTATGTCTACAACCCACTGATAACAAAGTGTTTGTTGTCAGAAATGGTATCTTTCTAGAACGAGAATTTATCTCTAAAAGAACCAGTGGGAGTAAGGTACACCTCGAAGAAGTTCGAGAGCCACAAGACACCACAGAACTACAGATGGAAAATAGAGAAGACTCACAACAAGTTGTTGAGACTCCTCAGGTCACGCAAGGCCTACGGCGATCTAATAGGGCACGACTTCAGCCTCAGAGATATGGATTTCTGATTTCTGACAATCGTGATGTGTTGCTCATTGAGCATAATGATCCAACTACCTATCGAGAAGCTATAGTGGGACCAAACTCTGAAAAATGGCTTAGTGCCATGAAGTCTGAGATGCAATCCATGTACGACAATAAGGTATGGACCTTAGTCGACCCGCCTGAAGGTGTAAAAACCGTCGGGTGCAAGTGGGTTTTTAAAGAGAAAACTGACATGGATGGCAATGTAAATGTCTTCAAGGCACGACTGGTTGCAAAAGGATTTACTCAAACTCATGGTGTGGACTATGATGAGACCTTTTCCCCAGTTGCAATGGCCAAATCAATCAGAATCCTCCTTGCCATTGCAGCATATTATGACTATGAAATATGGCAGATGGACATCAAGACAGCCTTCCTTAATGGAAAGCTCCTTGAGGATGTGTACATGACACAACCTGAAGGATTTATGCGTTTTGAGGACTCTGGTAAGGTGTGCAAGCTTCAAAGGTCCATTTATGGACTGAAGCAAGCATCTCGGAGTTGGAATCATCGTTTTGATGAAGTAGTCAAAGAGTTTGGATTTCTTCAAAACATTGATGAACCTTGTGTGTACAAGAAGGTTAGTGGGAGCACAGTTGTATTTTTGGTACTCTATGTCGATGACATCCTACTCATTGGGAATGACATTCCTACCTTGCAGATTGTCAAGTCTTGGTTAGGAAAATCTTTCTCGATGAAAGACTTGGGTGAAGCCACCTACATCCTAGGAATTAGGATCTATAGAGATAGATCTAAAAGGCTTCTAGGACTGAGTCAGAGCACATATATAGACAAGATACTGCATAGGTTCAGTATGCAGGAATCAAAGAGGGGTTTCATACCCATGTCTCATGGTATTCACCTCAGCAAGGATTTGTGTCCTAGTACACCAGATCAGCGAGGTTGCATGAGTAAGGTTCCATATGCTTCGGCCATAGGATCTATCATGTACGCCATGTTATGTACTCGACCGGATGTCTCGTTTGCCTTAAGTATGACTAGCAGATATCAACAGGACCCCGGTGAGGGCCATTGGACTGCTGTCAAGAATATCCTTAAGTACTTAAGAAGGACTAAGGACTTATTCTTGGTCTATGGTGGATTGGATGACGAGCTCTATGTAACTGGTTACACAGATGCAAGTTTCCAAACTGACCAGGATGACCAGAAATCGCAATCTGGATACATATTCCTCCTGAATAATGGAGCAGTAAGCTGGAAGAGCTCTAAGCAGAGCACTGTAGCAGATTCTACAACGGAAGCCGAGTATATAGCAGCATCTGATGCAGCTAAGGAGGCTGTTTGGATCAGAAAGTTTATTACTAAATTAGGGGTGGTACCGACCATCTCAGATCCAATAACTTTGTTCTGTGACAATAGTGGTTCCATTGCACAGGCCAAAGAGCCTAGGTCACATCAAAGGACCAAGCATATACTCAGGCGATTTCATCTCATCAGAGAAATCAATGATAGAGGTGATATAAAAATATGCAAGGTAGCAGGAGAAGACAATGATGCTAATCCTCTAACAAAACCGCTTGTCCAGGCAAAACATGAGCGTCATGTTAGGTCAATAGGATTGAGACAAATTAATGATTGTTCCTAGTGCAAGTGGGAGGTGTTGGAAATTGTGCCCTAGGGGCCAATCATTGTATCAGGTTATCATATTATTTGCATGTTTACTATGATGACAATCCTTGGATAACTCGTGATCTTATCCTAAATGTCCCTGGTCGGTCATCTATGCGGGAGCAGAGATGAAATAAGACTAGTATGACTTTGAAGATATATAGAGATTAAATCAAAGTCATAAGCACATGTAAGAGTACAGGGTGTTGGACCGACCCGCTATGAGAGAGCTGCATGGGTCAAGTCATAAGCTTCTCTCATATACAAGCCATGTCACTATGCCCTTTGACCTGAGATCATCATGGATTCCTACATGACAAACGCTCAGCTTTGACCTAGTCAAAAGTCACTTTTGACCGAGTGATCATAAAGGCTATGCTCGGGCTCAGTGGTTTTTCATGCAGAGGAATGTGAATGGCCAAGATGGAATTTATCCCTCACATTCGTAGAGAGATATTACTGGGCCCCTCTATGAGTGAGTCTAAGAAATGTATGGCCATACTGGAATGGAAGGGTAGTTCCATTTCTATATTCAGACTACTCAGAGATCGAGAAAGTAACTGTCAGGAACAGGAGGATGATGTTCTCCATGCCTCATCCTTGACCGAAATATCGTGTGACAAAAGGGACGTGATATGGTTGTATGAAAGGTTACATCGTTTATCGATCCTCATATGTTTTGGGTAGTCGTAATGCCTTGCTAGAGACCGCTTACGACTTGTGGGTCAGTATAGTAACTGGCCCACTGCCAACTTCATATGGGCCTACAGGGTCGCACACAAAACAGCCCAATGCGAGCTATGATGTCCAGATTCATTGAATCTAAGAGATGTCTAGATTCAATGAATAATCTAGGGTGGATATATATTTTATATATATATATATAAATTAGTATATATATATTATATATAATATAAGAGATATTTGTAAGATTTAATTTATAAGGATAAATTAAATCTCTATCACTTTTGAATTTGAATTTAAATGGATATGATCTATTTGAATTTGAAATTCAAATTGATAAGATATCTCAAATTTGATTTATGAGAATAAATCAAATATAATTCTGTCTTATCTTTATTTTAAATTAAATAAATAGGTGAATTAAATCTGTGGGACGGATTTAATATAAACCATATTTATTTAATTAGTTTCTTATTAAATTATGCAATATATGATATTGTATTAATTCAGAATTAATATAAGATTAATTCTGAAGCTCGGCCCTATTAGAAGCCCAATAGCTTCCTATATATTTGACATTAGGGGCTAGGGTTCTATACATCTCTACACACACATTCAGACGTGAGAAAAGGGGCAGGGAGAGTGCAAAAGTTTTACAGATAAGAAACTGTCGAAATAGAGACGGTGAGGACGGAATCTCTAGAAAGCCCTAGAGGGACAAGAGGCGCTAGCACGTCGTTCACGATTGGAACGCTGTTCGTGTGGATACCGGTAGAGGAAGCCGATTTGAGCTGTCGACTTCTTGCGATCGACCAGACACGAAGCAAGGTCGCGACCTATTGACACTGAGGTCGCGACCATACGGGCATCTGAACGTCATAAATCCGAAAAGAGGATACAGGTCGCGACTTGAAGCTGACGAGGTCGCGACTACAAACTCCAGAGACGTCCGGTCGCGACGTGAAGCAGAGTAGGTCGCGACTAACAACTCCAGATGCGACAGGTCGCGACTAGAAGCTGAGAAGGTCGCGACTAGAGGACACTGAGGTCGCGACCAAAGCTCGAATACCGAAGGTAACACTTCTTTCTCCTTGACTTACACATTCGGTAGATCCTGGCTGGGAATGGAAAAATTTTTAAAGTTAATTTCCGCTGCGTGTCTTCCAATTCCCAACACTATTTTACTGCATCTTTATTTTACTGCACCCACAAAATCACAAAACCATTTACTCTTTACTCAGGTTTACCATTGAATTTGACATCCAATTCACTAGGATTCCTTTAGAAAGGCTCCTTGAGAAGAACGATAGGGTTGTGCCTTATACTACATTACTAGGGTGCAATTCACTTAATTTTGATGACTCAGACCGCGATAATCCGAAGATCTCGTCAGATAGCTAGGAGTAGATCTACATTATAAAGGTTTTATTCAGCTAATCTGAATAGAAGACCTAAAAGTTAGATTGAGATTTGCCTAGAAATGATCCTAGCACATGGCCTAAGGCTAGAGACGTGATGGTTAATAGATAAAGAGATATTCCCTAAGCAGAGAGATTCCATCACGGAGAAGTAGTAGACCTAGGGTAGAGTACCCTAGAGAGCAGAAGTGATAGTAAGAGATGATGAGTGAGATCCATGCGACTCAAGTTCGCTAGGATCAAGAGAAAGACCAATGAGAAACCACAGTCCGGTCAAGAACAGACTGGGACTGATAGATAGACAGAAGAAGTTAAGAGATAGTAGAGAGGTAGCCATAGTTTAAAAGATAAAGTGACTCCCCTATCCCCTGTGTAAGAAAGAGTAATGAAGGGTTTAATCTATACCCTGGTAAGAGGGTAGCGTGGTAGCTTAAGTAAGATAGACAGATGTCTTTGTTAGATTCTGATCAGATAATGAGATAGATAAGGTGATAAAGGAAGTAGTGGTTATCTTATTGCAGAATGCGATGGATGGTTAAGCAAATTATGATGATGATATAGCTTATGTTGCCATAAGTTATGATAGTTGCATCTCCTTGCTGTTGTCATGTGATGACATGCATGTTAGAGTATGCTATGATAAAAGATACTCCCCTTTCGCAGTACATGCAGGGTAGAGTATATATGAGTACATTTATGAGATGAGAAAGTTATGTTACTCCCATACCATACGACATGCAATAGGAATGTACCCAGAATGACAGACAGTCTCAGTAAGTAGGACAGTCAATTATAGTATGATTGGGGTTACTCAGGTATTTCTATAGGCTTACGAATACAGTACTCAGGGCCATTTCTATTGAAAGGAATGGTAGACAGAAAGAGAAACAGATAATAGTACAGAGATTGTTTTCAGATCACTCTTCAGATAAGAGTTGGATTTGAAACAGATGGCTCTCAGATAGAGCTAGATTCAGATGAGTACAGATCACTCTTCAGATAAGAGTTGGATCTGATACAGATTGCTCGCAGTTAGAGCATAGTTCAAATGGCTCGCAGTTAGAGCATAGTTTAAATGGCTCGTAGTCAGAGCATAGATTAAAATGAGAAGTTTTGATGAGGCCATAGCAGCAGAATGCAATGGTAGGTGGTTAGACCATGATTGCACAAGGCATGGTAAGCCACAGTAAAGTAAGAAAGATGAGAAGGAACTCCTGAGTAAGAAAGGAAATAAGTAAAGTCTGGGTAAATAATATGAGACTTCTGAATATATTTTTATCGAGTTATCAACAGGTGGAAACAGTTAACCTTATAACTTAGTCTGTTGGTTTAAGATCTTTGAGAGATAATACAGTACAACAGAATCGCAGTTAGATTCTGGAGGGTCGCAGTTAGATCCTAGCAGGGTCGCAGTTAGATCCTGATAGCTTCCGAGTCGCAGTTAGATTCTGAAGAGGCTAACGGTTGATCACAGTTAGATCCCGAGGTCGCAGTTAGACCTAGCCCAAGGAAAGTAATGAGCCATGAGATATGAGTACAATGTAGTATCTCTTTGGGAAGATCAATGCCAAAGACGAATTTAAGGTAAGGAAGCTTCACTAGTTGATAAACTCATCTAGAAAAATTATTTTATAATGGTTTTCCTCAGATAGCCTATATTATATAGACTGAACTTAGTTTTCCTTAAACGAAGATGGAGTCCAAGTTTAAAATCTGAGTGCTGATATTCAAAGTTTTGTAGAAGTATGCCTGAGGAAATAGAGAAAAGAACCCCATATGTGTTGAGAACAGAAAAGTATAAGCAGATAAATCCTCCAAATGAGGATAAAGAGATTAAAAGGCTAGAGAGACCTAGAGAAGAGGTTCTAAGGTAAAGCAAAAATAGAACCCAGTAGTTCTATAAGACAAAGAATGTTAAGGCTTATAGCCATATGAAGGGTAATATAACCCTAATCCAGCAAGATGTTTAGGCAAGAGTAGCCTAAGAATGAGTAATGAGAAAGGGTTCAGTTGCCACAGAAGTTTGGCATAGATGGACAGGGTAAGAAAAGTAAGAAGCTAAGCAAGAAAGACCCCCGGAATTACACCAAGATGTTGAGGGGTAAGATATGAAAGAAATGGACACTGCTTATGAGTGCAGTAAGTGGTCCATAAGAGGGAAGTAGATTGCAACTCTGATTGAGTTAACCCAGAGAAAAGAAAAGCATGGTATAAAAGAGATGTAAAATTTTATAATAAAGTACTTTGCCAGATGTTAAGCTAATTTGGCTATAGTACTGATTAAATTTCGAGGACGAAATTTATTTTAAGGGGAGGAGAAATGTAACATCCCAATTTTTGGGCTTAGAGAAGAAGAAAATAGCCTAAGATTGAGAGGCTACCAGACCCCTTTGAGCAAAAGTCCCAGAGAGACACACAGGGTTTTCAGGGACTAAATTGCTAGTAAGCAGAGGTATAGGGACCTATATGTAAATATTTAAAAGTCCAAAGGGGTAGAATGGCCATGCTGGGAAAATGTGAAGGTCAAAGGTGGCAGAGTTCAGAGCTGACCAGTTTGGTCGCGACTAGAAAGTAGTGTGGTCGCGACTAAGTTTTACAGAAAGGTGTAGACGCGACTAAAGATGTGTGGGTTACGATGAATAGGCAAAATGAGCCTGGTTGTGACTGGAAAATGATGTGGTCGCGACTGATAAGTGATGGGGTGGCGACTAAGTGGTGTTTAGGTCATGACTAATGAACGCAGAAGGCATTAAGTTGCGATGGAAGGATAGTTAGGTCGCGACTGTGTAATGAAAAGATGTTGAGACGTATGGAATCTAGTGGGCCAAGAGTTATGAAGGTCCAAGAGAGATTGGAATGATATTTTTAATAAAGTATAGTTACCCGGTTAAAAATAGAACTGGGAAAAGGATCAGATAAAGTAAAGTTTATCTAGAACTATGAGGTGGCATGAAAATGTGTCCTCATGGGACCCACAAGATGCCACTTGGCATTGAGTTAATGGAAAGAGAAAAAGTAGAAAAAGGTAAAGGACACGTGGCAAGATCTCAGCCGCTTATTCCAAGAAAAGACTCTGGAATTCTCTGGAAGCGCTGAGTCAGCATGTGAGGTGTCCCACGGGCCCTACCTAGGCACCACCCAAGCATGTTAGGTGTCCCTTGATGATGTCATAAGTGGTGAGTCATTGGGGATGATGATGTCATCATGATGAGATAAGCAAAGCTTCTTGAGGAAGTAAACGATCTGAGCCATTCATCGAGATTTGATCTGGGCCATCCATTCCACTTTGCCTCCACTATAAATACCCCCACCCCCTTGCCATTCCATTCCACGCCAAAACCAAAGAGGAGAATAGAAAGGAAGAGAGAGAAAGAGAAAGAAAGAAAGGAAGAGAGAAAGGAAGGAAAGGAAGAGAAAGAAGGAGTTTTGGCTAAGTTAGGAGCAGCCTAAAGAGTTTGGGAATAAGGTAATTTATTCTAGTCCTTGCTCTAATAAATTAGAGTATTATTCAGTAGCCAGAATAAGGGAATATCTCTCTCTATAAGGTTAGCCGTGGATAAAAAGAAAGTTAGAGGATGGTCAGGATAGGGGTATTATCTCAAGATGAGCTTGAGTTAAATGGAGTTATACTGGATAAGATAATAATAAAATATTGTTATGATATGTATAGGCTCTGACCTATGAGAAGGTGGAACCTCAGATCAAAGGTTAAGGAAAGCTGCATGCCAGGTAGTGGACATACCCATTCTTGTATGCTTGATGTATATAATGAAACATCCTGCCTTAGACTCCTCAGAGCACACCTGCGGAAGCTATACTAGCTGTACTGATTCGGTAATCCTCTCATTAGAACTACCATTCTACCAATGCTATCCAGATAAGTCCCAGACTTTATCTGATCACCTCCTCGATTATCGTGCTAACCGAGTAACTTTAGTTTACTGAAAAGTCATTAAATCATTATTTTAATGCCACTTTTCCTCACATAACTACTGGGCCACGTTTTTGGGCCTGAGAATATCATCTTGGGTCTCTGATCCAGCCCAAGTACTCTGATGGCACGATTCCCAAGAAACACCCTTGGCAAATTACCAAAATACCCTTAGTCTCTCTTTCTTTACTTTACTAGGTCTAGGGGCATTATTGTCTTTTCCCATCTTACCAGAGTATTCTCTGACCCTGTTCAATTATCCAGATAACTTCCCTGGACTGTCTAACCTTAGACAAATGACCAAAATACCCTTTACTCATTCTTCAGCTGTTCTATAAACATAGGGGCATTTTCGTCATTTCGCACCTTTTTCCCGGACACCGGCCCCTTTTACCACTGGACTGATCTAATGGGCCTGGGCCTTCCCTGGTGTCACTAAAGGCCTTAGAAACACTATACGGCCCCCTGGCCACAGTCCGATCATCTCTATTCGGACTGCCTTTCCTTTACCGATTATAACTGTAAATTCCCATCTTCCGGAATTTTTACAGAAAAATCGGGACCTCAAATCAAAATTCCGTGCCTCCTCATTCAACCCGGAATCCGTTTCTCTATCTCCCGGTATTTTCAGATATTTTATCCGGGCCGGGCTGTTTTTGCCTGAAAAAGCACTCACGCGCACACTTTTCCAAAATGACCATTTTACCCCTGGTCATATTTCTAATTCTTTCATACACATAGAGACCTCATATGCACATTTCACAGTTCAGTGAAATGATCAGCATAATTTTCTCTATTTTCTGGCAAAATATGGTACTCATCGGCTACCAGCCTAATCTTTTCCATAATTACGATTTTGCCCCTGCATTCTCTTTCTGGCATCTATTCTCATCTTCTTATCCTTCATCTTAAGTTCTAGAAATTCTCTTTCAATAACTCATCCCTTAAACTCTTCGGGAGTCATCGTTAATTGAAAGGCTCGACAACCTGCCCATATCAGGTTATCTTACACAGGAGCCAGCCCATATCAAGCTACCTGCAGAATTCCTAGGCTTAAAACTTGGGATATTCCTCACATTCCTCATTTTGAACTAGGTGAACTGTCCCGATTCTGTAGGTTAAAGACTTAACTCATCTTTAAATCCTGAAGGACTTAGCTTATCCCTTTGATTCCTACAAAATACAGGTAAGTAATCCGCCCACATCAAATTACTACCCTGGGACTACGGGTTTAGCAGCCTGCCCATATCAGACTACCTCCCAGTTCTCCTAGACCAAAAATCGGGATGTTACAATTCTCCTCCCCTTTTAAAAATTTCGTCCTCGAAATTTTAAGGGATACCTGAAACATCCTTACTTTCGTATGTCTTAGGGACCATTCAGTAGCATTTAGAACCACTTTCAAGGTCATTGAAGTCCAATTTCTCAATCTGGAGTTTTACTCTTATCGAGTACTGTTCACTGTGTAAATTCCAGATGAGTGACCCGACTTCGAAAAATCATAACTAATTCTAAACAAATCGAAATGAAGTGGTTCCAATTTCTACACAAATATAACTCAATTATATTTCAGGGAAAAATAACTCGTTGACCATGCATTGACCGAGTCAACGTCATTCAACGTTTTCTATTTTACTGTTCATCATTCATAATTTGAATATGTCAAACCATATTTATCATTGAATCATAAAATGTCATACAATATGGTATATACAACAAGACATATACATAATCCTCATATCTCTATTACATCTCGTTCTGCCTAAACTTCGGCAGCATAACCGCTACGCTTCAGCTTTATAAAGAACTGAACTGTACTGATTCGGTAATCTCCTCATGAGGACTACCATTCTACGTAGTACCCAGGAAAGACTAGATGAACCGGCTAGGTCCACTCACTTCTAGCCTCCTTAGACAGCACTACGTACACAGTACTTATCATATACTGATGTTCAGTCTTTACTTCGGCAGCATAACGGCGTCTCTTAAAATTCCCAGAATTCATTTTGACATAACCTCCCCTGTAATGGGTTATTTATTGGGATGAGATTCGGGGGAATCTCAGTAGCAACAATCATAACAATATATGTAATGCAGAGTGACAGTGCTTGCTTGTGGTTGTGTACAGATAAGTATGCTGCGTGCTTCCATGCTTAATAACATATGATCATAGCATTACAGCAGAGCTTCAGACATAACATATAAGACAACAATCCAACCAAACAATAGCACAATAAATCACAAAGCCATTACATAAAAGCTAGGATTAGTTACTACCTGGCTAGCTTAGCAGAACTCCACTATTCTTATTCTGCTTCCAGCTCCGCCAGAACTTCCTTTCTTTCTTTCTTCCTCTCACTTTCTCTCTCTAGCACCTCCTCCTCTCTCTAAAATGGCTCTTGGCCGTGGCATATGAAGAGCAAGGGGGTATTTATAACCTCCTGCAATGGCAATCTCGTAATTTCCATGAACTTTGATCCTGCGGTTCTGATTTTTCCTAGATTTTCCTATTTTCTTTAATTCCTCCTTTACTGCATCATGCATGACATCATCGGGACACCTCACCAGGACACCTCAGCGCCACATTTATCACATGTCTGAAATCCTGGACACCTCAGCAGCTGACTCAGCATGCTGACTCACCGGTCCAGTCTCTTGCCTCGTAATACGTGTTATCAACTTTTTCTTCTGCCTTTATGTTGGCGCCATGTGTCATCTTACTGGCACCTGTCACGCCTTCCAATGCTATCCAGATAAATCCAGGACTTTATCTGATCACCTCCTCGGTTATCGTGCCAACCAAGTAACTTTACTTTATTGAAACAGCATTAAAATAATATTTTAATGCCACTTTTTCCCACATAACACTGGGCCTACGTTTTTGGGCTCTGGGAATGTTATCTTGGATCCTGATCAAGCCCAAGTACTCTGATGGCTCGATTCCCAAGAAACAGCCCTTGGCAAATTACCAAAATACCCTTGGGTGCCCTTTCTTGCACTATTTTAACCCTAAGGCTAAAATCGTCATTCCATACCCTTCTGTACTCTGTCAGGGTATATACTGACTCTCAGTAGCTTTATCTGTATATATCTTGGCTTCTGGGCCTGTCCAGAATGACCAAAATACCCTTCATTCATCTGTTACTCTTTTGTACAACACAGGGGCATTTTCGTAATTTCGCACTTTTCCGGGGTTCTGCCGGACACTGGCCCACCTATCAGTCCAAGTGTCTTACTGGGCCTCTGTTGGCGCCATTATTGGGCCTTTCTGGGTCCAATACCTTCATGGCACGCATTACGAGGAATCTTCCCCCGTTAATAATTATTGAATATTTATCTATTATTCACCGTTTATACACATCCGGACACCGGCTCCTTCTGTCCGAAACACTAGCCTGCGGTGTTCAGGCATCCCTGTGAGTCATATCAGTCATCTGACCGAGGTCATCCGAACTCATTCAGTCCCTTTTTAAATACCGATAAATCTCCCTATCGGATACCCGGAGGCCTCACACTCCCGTCTGGATTTTCTAATTTGCGAATAACTTTTTCTACAGGCCTCCTATCGGTATTCTGTCAGTTTCCCGACATCCGTCCTATAAGGACGTATCATCCTGTATTTTCTCACCTAGATCTGAATTCTAGGATATCCGGTATGAATTTTTATAACTTTTGGACGATCAGTCCATTTCTGGCTATCTGGAGTCTTCAAAAATTCCTGTATTAAGCCAGATTACCGAGCGTCACTTGCTCTCTCTACCGGTGAAATCTGGGACTGAAATGCTGTCGGACAGTCCAAACCACGTCCGGCCTGACTTTCTTTAATTACAATTTAGCCCCAGGGAACTTTTATTCTTTTCATTTAAGTCCCTTTTTACTTGGCTAAAATTACACTTAAGGACCCCACATTTTTGTCTACTTTCCTTTTTGGCCTTGAAACTTTCCATAATTGCACTTAAGTCCTTTCATTTCCTTTACTAGGTCTAGGGGCATTATTGTCTTTTCATATTTTACCAGAGTATTCTCTGGCCCTGATCAACTATCCAGATACCCCTTCTTGACTGTCTAACCTTAGCCAAATGACCAAAATACCCTTTACTCATTCTTCAGTTATTCTATAACATAAGGGTATTTTCATCATTTTGCACATTTTTCCCCGGACACCGGCCCCTCTTACCACTGAACTGGTATTATGGGCCTGGGCCTTCCCTGGTGTCACTACGGGCCTTAGACAACACTATATGGCATCTAGCCATTGTCCGATCATTTCTATTCGGACTGCCTTTCCTTTACCGATTATAACTGTAAATTCCCATCTTCAGGAATTTTTACAGAAAAATCGGGACCTCAAATCAAAATTCTGTGACTCCTCATTCAATCCGGAATCCTTTTCTCTATCTCCCGGTATTTTCAGATATTTTATCCGGACCGGGCTGTTTTGGCTTGAAAAAGCACTCACGCGCATACTTTTCCGAAATGACCATTTTACCCCTGGTCATAATTCTAATTCTTTCATACACCTAGAGACCTCATATGCACATTTCACAGTTCAGTGAAATGATCAGCATAATTTTCTCTATTTTCTGGCAAAATATGGTACTCATCGGTTACTAGCCCGATCTTTCCCATAATTATGATTATGCCCTTGATTTCTCTTTCTGGCATCTCTAGGCCTAAAAATTAGGGTGTTACATTTCTACCCCCCTTAAAATAAATTTCGTCCTCGAAATTTACTTGGCATCTTAGTCAACGATCCTGGATATAGCTCTTTTGTATATCCTTTCCTGGTTTATGACTAAGGCTTGGGCATTCATCCTCTTATACTTATGGACAACTCATTACACTTGTGAGTAGTGTCCATTTCTTTCATATCTTATTCCTTAGAATTTTTATGTAATTCTGGGGTCTACTTCACTCTTCTTACACTTTGCTAATCTCTCAGGAGAAATATTGTTCTTCTGACTTTCTTTCTCCTGACACGAGATCATAACCCAGATAACTTCTCTGACTTTTCTCATAACTTCATACATCTATGCCAAATCTTTGTGGCATTTGCACTTTTCTTATCCCTTCTTAGGGCTTAACTATCGTTAGGCTACTCTTGCCTTAGCACCTTTCGTGCCACTGGGTTAGGGCTAGATTACTCTTTGTATAGCTTTAGGCCCTAGCAATCTCTTTCTTATAGAACTATGTTCTATCTTTGCTTTGCCTTAGACCCTCTTCTCTAGGTCTCTCTGGCCTTTTAATCTCTCATGACTTGTTATCATGACCAAGAACTTTTCATTATCCACATCATCATCTAGGCATATAGTTCCTTACAGCTCAGTCGCCCTTACAGCTATGGTTCTTCTTAACCATTCTTAGGGTCGACCTTAGGGAATATTGAAGACTATGTCTGGGGTAAGAGCAAATACCTTTCCTAGGGATGTCCGCATTCTTAGGCAACCTTTTGCAAAGTGGCCTTTCTTACCACAATTGCTTTGCCCTGCTCGACATTCCCATGTGCCATGGCTCTTTCCACCACATTGACATCTCTGCTCTCCAATCTGATCATTACCTTGACCAGTCCCTTGTCTGAACTATCGCCTCTTTCTCTTGCTATTGGCTTTACAACTTGAGCTACCTCCCAGAGTGCTCTTAGCCAATGCTTTTCTATTTTCAACACATAGAGGATTCTGTTCTTTACTTCTCAGGCATACTTCTACAAAACTTTGAATATCAGTACTCAGCTTTGGACTTGAACTCCGTCTTTGCTAAGGGAAAGCTAAGTTTAGTCTGTATACTAGAGGCTATCTGAGAAAACTATTATAAAATAATTTCTCTGGGTGAGTTTATCAACTAGTGAAGCTTCCTCACCTTAACTTCGTCTTTGGCATTCATCTTCCCAAAGAGATACTACATTGTACTCATGTCTCATGGCTCATTACTTTCCTTAGGCTAGGTCTAACTGCGACCTCGGGATCTAACTGCGATCAACCGTTAGCCTCTTCAGAATCCAACTGCGACTCTGAAGCTGTTAGGATCTATCTGCGATCCTGGAGCCATGCTAGGATCTAACTATGACCCTCTAGAATCTAACTGCGATTCTGTGGTACTGTATATCTCCCGTAGATTTTAAACCAACAGACTAAGTTATAAGGTTAACTGCTTCCACCTGTTGATAACTCCATAAATAAACATTTGAAAATTTTATAGCCTCATATCATTTACCCAGACTTTACTTACTTCCTCTTTTACTCAGGAGTTCCTTCTCATCTTTCAACCTGTGCTCTAACTGCGAGCCATTTGAATTATGCTCTAACTGCGAGCATTCTACATCAGATCCAACTCTTATCTGAAGAGTGATCTATACTCATCTGAATCTAGCTATATCTGAGAGCCACCTGTTTCAGATCCAACTCTTATCTGAAGAGTGATCTAGAAATAATCCCTTTACCGTTATCTGTATACCATTCCGCTTAATAGAAATGGCCCTGAGTACTGTATTCACAAGCCTATAGAAATACCTGAGTAACCTTAATCATAAATCATATCTGAATATCATATCATAACTTATCGTCCCATAAACTGAGACTATCTATCATCCTCAATACATTCATATCATCCTCCTACCACATGGTATGGGAGCAACCTACTTTCTCATAACTTTCTTATCTCATATATGTACTCATATATACTCTACCCTGCATGCACTGCAAAAGGGGAGTATTCATTCATCATAGCATAATCTAACATGCATGTCATCATATGACAACTGCAAGGAGATGCAACTATCATAACTTATGGCAACATAAGCCATATCATCATCATATTTTGCTCAACCATCCATTAGACATCATAATAATCTAAGTAAGCCTCAAAACATATTTTCTTGATCATATTATTTATCAGATCATCATTTGATCATACTATCTATCACATTATCTGTCAGATTATCAATCACATGCTCAAGATCTAACAGGAACCTCTGTCTATCTTACTTAGGCTGCCACACTACCCTCTTACCAGGGTATAGACTCAACCCTTCACTACTTTATCTTACATAGAGAATAGGGGAGTCACTTTATCTCTTAACTGTGGCTACCTCTTTACTATCTCTCAACTTCTTCTATCTTTCCATCGGTCCCTATCAGTCCTGGTCTATTCTTGACCGGACTATGGTTCCTTATTGATCTTTCTCTTTATCTTAGCGAACTTGAGTTGCATGGATCTCATTCATCATCTTTTACTATTACTTCTACTTTCTAGGGTACTATGCCCTAGGTCTATCACTTCTCTGTGATGGAATCCCTCTGCTCAGAGAACATTGAGCTCTTTATCTATTACCCATCACGTCTCTCACCTTAGACCATGTGCTAGGATCATTCCTAGGCAAATCTCATCCCAGCTTTTAGGTCTTCTATTCAGATTAGTTGAATAAAACCTCTGTAATGCAGATCTACTCTTAGTTATTACATAGAGGATCTACTTTTAAACCTTGTCTTAAACTAATCTTTCGTACCTCAGTACCTTTGTACTGTCTGGCTTACCATATGCTATACCAATCCTCTAGCTGGTGGACTTCAGCGAGTTTGGTACCATCATTCATATGGCCTCTGCTATCTTTTGTTGTGACCTGAGAACTGCATAGTCACAACTCACATGCTCTGCGACTTTTAGTCGCAACCGTCGCACACTACTCGTCACGACCTGGCATCTCTGCGTCCTTTAGTCGCAACCTATAACATCACTACCTGAACTCCTTTGTACACTGGTCGCATACTGCAATATTACTCATCGCGACCTGAGGTCTTCTCACGTCGCAACATCAACTTATCTGTACATATTAGTCGCGACATAAGACCCCTCTTCTCTACTTCCTACTTTTAAAACATGTAGTCATACTCATCCTCATACAACGGCAACATACTAGGTATAGGGTAGCTCAATAGTGTGCATACTGGACAATACAATCCAATCACATACCGGATTTATCCATTCATTAGCCAGTGGAAACAAAACACACATAAACTCGTACCTTAATTTGGCACAGGCGACTTTCTTATCTAGTTGACAGTCAGGTATATACTCTTCCCTAAGTCGAGTATCTTTCGCCTGTTGTGTTCTGTGGATACTCCCTGGCATAATGTCCATACTTTCCACACCTATAGCGTAACCCTTGACCTACTGGACAAGGCCTCATACCATGGTCTCGACCATAGTTCCTACATTCATTAGGCCTTGGTTGCCTACTAACTTCTCTTGGCCCACTACCTGGCCTACTTCCTTGCTTCTTATTAACTTTTGACCCATATGCTGGCCCATTTCTCTTCTTACTGTTCCCTATTAGGAACCTGGTGGCATCACTTTCAGTAAGCTCACTCTTTTCTGGTTATTGCAATTCCTTTATAAACTGCCAGCTGGGTCTTTCTTTCAATGGAACATTCTAAAACCTTAAAGATTTTCTCTAACTAGCTTACCCAATCCTCAGCTACTTGAGTGTCAAAAGTCCCTTCAACATGGGCGGATTAAACTTATGGAATTGTTCCATCTATGTTTGCAGACTTTCCTGGTCATTATTATTTCTGTCTATTCATTCCAGTTTGCTCATGATCTGGCTGAGGTTCAGGTTCTATATCATTCTCTGGTACTACCTCCTTCCCAGACTGCTGTAATCTTGCAATCGCAGCAGCAACCGCCGTAGTGATAGCAGAATCTCGCTCTTGATCTTGGCGAGCCTGGGTTGCCCACATCTCATAGTGACTTATGACTTAACTTGTTGTAACTTGGATATCTGACATCCTCACTACAGTATCTGGTTACAACACGATACCTCGAGCTAGTCTTGCAGCTTCCTTAGTCGTGAACTGATCAGATTCTGTCTCTATCTCTGGAGGAAACTGCTTCTTAAACCTTGTTCTGCTTAGTCCAGCCATATTGTGTTAATAAACACGAGACCTCGACTGTATCAGCTGACTAAGATTAGCCCATCATAATCATATCCTTCGCAAAACTATAAAGCTCGGGATACAGCCTCATTCATCTGGGTGTCACTGTCTTCTATCTAAACATTTCCAAGCAGTGAACACCATCCCTATATCATACTCTAGGGAGAGGACCACTCAAACTTCTCATTTGTTTAAGGAATCAAACTAACTAAACCAGAGCATCACTAAACCAGAACCTTCTGTTCTGTGCCAGAATCTTATGCTCGGAGCTAGAACCCTTTGTTCTGTGCTATCCTTATTATGTACTAACACTATAAATTATCTGTTCAGAGCATTTCCTAAGCCAGAATCCTTTGCTCTGATACCAAAATGAAACATCCTTACTTTCGTATGTCTTAGGGACCATTCAGTAGCATTTAGAACCACTTTCAAGGTCATTGAAGTCCAATTTCTCAATCTGGAGTTTTACTCTTATCGAGTACTGTTCACTGTGTAAATTCCAGATGAGTGACCCGACTTCGAAAAATCATAACTAATTCTAAACAAATCGAAATGAAGTGGTTCCAATTTCTACACAAATATAACTCAATTATATTTCAGGGAAAAATAACTCGTTGACCATGCATTGACCTAGTCAACGTCATTCAACGTTTTCTATTTTACTGTTCATCCAGCGTTTTTCTCCTGAATCCAGCATTCTGGTCCCAACTTTGATAATTTATATCTCCTTGTGTAGACATCCAAATGAGACGTTTTATATATCAAATTAAATCTTGATATGTCTACTATCTACCACAAAAACTTAGTACATTTATTCATCCATTTACTATTTTTAATCATTTATCAAACATGACCTTGTCACCACGTGTTACTGTTCACAGTGGTATATTTCAGCATTTCTACTTTGCATACATATGCATACATCCCTCATACATCAGTCAAGCATGCCAAACAACAATTATTATTAATTAATAAGTTGTTTTACATCTGGACATGTACATAAATTCTCATATCTCTATTACATCTTTTTCTGCCTAAACTCCGGCAGCATAACCGCTACGCTTCATCTGTACAAAGAACTGAACCGTACTGATTCGGTAATCCCCTCATGAGAACTACCATTCTACGTAGTACCCAGGAAAGACTAGATGAACCGGCTAGGTCCACTCACTTCTAGCCTCCTTAGACAGCACTACGTACACAGTACTTATCATATACTGATGTTCAGTCTTTACTTCGGCAGCATAACGGCGTCTCTTAAAATTCCCAGAATTCATTTTGACATAACCTCCCCTGTAATGGGTTATTTATTGGGATGAGATTCGGGGGAATCTCAGTAGCAACAATCATAACAATATATGTAATGCAGAGTGACAGTGCTTGCTTGTGGTTGTGTACAGATAAGTATGCTGCGTGCTTCCATGCTTAATAACATATGATCATAGCATTACAGCAGAGCTTCAGACATAACATATAAGATAACAATCCAACCAAACAATAGCACAATAAATCACAAAGCCATTACATAAAAGCTAGGATTAGTTACTACCTGGCTAGCTTAGCAGAACTCCACTATTCTTATTCTGCTTCCAGCTCCGCCAGAACTTCCTTTCTTTCTTTCTTCCTCTCACTTTCTCTCTCTAGCACCTCCTCCTCTCTCTAAAATGGCTCTTGGCCGTGGCATATGAAGAGCAAGGGGGTATTTATAACCTCCTCCAATGGCAATCTCGTAATTTCCATGAACTTTGATCCTGCGGTTCTGATTTTTCCTAGATTTTCCTATTTTCTTTAATTCCTCCTTTACTGCATCATGCATGACATCATCGGGACACCTCACCAGGACACCTCAGCGCCACATTTATCACATGTCTGAAATCCTGGACACCTCAGCAGCTGACTCAGCATGCTGACTCACCGGTCCAGTCTCTTGCCTCGTAATACGTGTTATCAACTTTTTCTTCTGCCTTTATGTTGGCGCCATGTGTCATCTTACTGGCACCTGTCACGCCTTCCAATGCTATCCAGATAAATCCAGGACTTTATCTGATCACCTCCTCGGTTATCGTGCCAACCAAGTAACTTTACTTTATTGAAACAGCATTAAAATAATATTTTAATGCCACTTTTTCCCACATAACACTGGGCCTACGTTTTTGGGCTCTGGGAATGTTATCTTGGATCCTGATCAAGCCCAAGTACTCTGATGGCTCGATTCCCAAGAAACAGCCCTTGGCAAATTACCAAAATACCCTTGGGTGCCCTTTCTTGCACTATTTTAACCCTAAGGCTAAAATCGTCATTCCATACCCTTCTGTACTCTGTCAGGGTATATACTGACTCTCAGTAGCTTTATCTGTATATATCTTGGCTTCTGGGCCTGTCCAGAATGACCAAAATACCCTTCATTCATCTGTTACTCTTTTGTACAACACAGGGGCATTTTCGTAATTTCGCACTTTTCCGGGGTTCTGCCGGACACTGGCCCACCTATCAGTCCAAGTGTCTTACTGGGCCTCTGTTGGCGCCATTATTGGGCCTTTCTGGGTCCAATACCTTCATGGCACGCATTACGAGGAATCTTCCCCCGTTAATAATTATTGAATATTTATCTATTATTCACCGTTTATACACATCCGGACACCGGCTCCTTCTGTCCGAAACACTAGCCTGCGGTGTTCAGGCATCCCTGTGAGTCATATCAGTCATCTGACCGAGGTCATCCGAACTCATTCAGTCCCTTTTTAAATACCGATAAATCTCCCTATCGGATACCCGGAGGCCTCACACTCCCGTCTGGATTTTCTAATTTGCGAATAACTTTTTCTACAGGCCTCCTATCGGTATTCTGTCAGTTTCCCGACATCCGTCCTATAAGGACGTATCATCCTGTATTTTCTCACCTAGATCTGAATTCTAGGATATCCGGTATGAATTTTTATAACTTTTGGACGATCAGTCCATTTCTGGCTATCTGGAGTCTTCAAAAATTCCTGTATTAAGCCAGATTACCGAGCGTCACTTGCTCTCTCTACCGGTGAAATCTGGGACTGAAATGCTGTCGGACAGTCCAAACCACGTCCGGCCTGACTTTCTTTAATTACAATTTAGCCCCAGGGAACTTTTATTCTTTTCATTTAAGTCCCTTTTTACTTGGCTAAAATTACACTTAAGGACCCCACATTTTTGTCTACTTTCCTTTTTAGCCTTGAAACTTTCCATAATTGCACTTAAGTCCTTTCATTTCCTTTACTAGGTCTAGGGGCATTATTGTCTTTTCATATTTTACCAGAGTATTCTCTGGCCCTGGTCAACTATCCAGATACCCCTTCTTGACTGTCTAACCTTAGCCAAATGACCAAAATACCCTTTACTCATTCTTCAGTTATTCTATAACATAAGGGTATTTTCGTCATTTTGCACATTTTTCCCCGGACACCGGCCCCTCTTACCACTGAACTGGTATTATGGGCCTGGGCCTTCCCTGGTGTCACTACGGGCCTTAGACAACACTATATGGCCTCTAGCCATTGTCCGATCATTTCTATTCGGACTGCCTTTCCTTTACCGATTATAACTGTAAATTCCCATCTTCAGGAATTTTTACAGAAAAATCGGGACCTCAAATCAAAATTCCGTGACTCCTCATTCAACTCGGAATCCGTTTCTCTATCTCCCGGTATTTTCAGATATTTTATCCGGGCCGGGCTGTTTTTGCCTGAAAAAGCACTCACGCGCACACTTTTCCAAAATGACCATTTTACCCCTGGTCATATTTCTAATTCTTTCATACACATAGAGACCTCATATGCACATTTCACAGTTCAGTGAAATGATCAGCATAATTTTCTCTATTTTCTGGCAAAATATGGTACTCATCGGCTACCAGCCCAATCTTTCCCATAATTACGATTTTGCCCCTGCAGTCTCTTTCTGGCATCTATTCTCATCTTCTTATCCTTCATCTTAAGTTCTAGAAATTCTCTTTCAATAACTCATCCCTTAAACTCTTCGGGAGTCATCGTTAATTGAAAGGCTCGACAACCTGCCCATATCAGGTTATCTTACACAGGAGCCAGCCCATATCAAGCTACCTGCAGAATTTCTAGGCTTAAAACTTGGGATATTCCTCACATTCCTCATTTTGAACTAGGTGAACTGTCCCGATTCTGTAGGTTAAAGACTTAACTCATCTTTAAATCCTGAAGGACTTAGCTTATCCCTCTGATTCCTACAAAATACAGGTAAGTAATCCGCCCACATCAAATCACTACCCTGGGACTACGGGTTTAGCAGCCTGCCCATATCAGACTACCTCCCAGTTCTCCTAGACCAAAAATCGGGATGTTACAATATGCTTGTGTGTTAATATGCCTATGATATGTGATGATGATGATGATGTATGCTCTGCCTTTTTATAAGTTGATGGTTATGCATAATAGTGATAGGCATGGAGCATGAACATGAGAGTATGCAAATAAAATCTAAAGAAGGATAAAGGAACCACATATCATGCACTTGCATTCATCGTGTATGCATTGAATGGTACTGTTTACTACTGAGATTTCCCCAGAAATCTCACCCCTACCTTTTCCAACCATAACAGTGTGCTGGTTTGGAGAAGATGGAGCTAGGAAAATAAGGATATTTCACTTGTCATTTCCAGCTTTCTTTACTATGTTATGCAACTCTTTTGAGCTATTATGTTAAAACAAAATTGTCCTTTAGTTGATTTCAATATATGTTAAATATATTTACTTGTGTTGTTTATCCTCTTCTGCTATTATGTATATAGCCAGTGATTTTGTATATCAAGTATCCATAGTGATAGAAATAGAAGTACAGAGGGGAGCCCCGGTGAGATGAAAAGCAACAAAGGGAAGAGAAATGTAATGTGTGCAGAGAATGTAAATTGTGCATAAAATATAAAGTGGTCTTTGTTATGCAGAGAATGCAAATTAGTACAGTTGAATCAGTACATCTAATATGATTTCTTAGCATATTCAATCAGTCCATATCAAGACATTGATCATGTTGATGAGGAGGTTGGTTCTTTTTGGAATAAAGCAGTAGTTTCTCTGTTTGTCTTTATTTTTCTGCCAGAAAGAAACATTTCTTAGCATATACGAGATTCCTCATCAATATGTCTTCAAATTAGATTGACAGTAAAGGCAAAACTTTTCATGCAGAATGCCAAAAGGTGTATACTCAAGATCACAGGTTTAATATAATACTTATAGTTGTACTGAACAACAATTTGTTGAATAAAAAAAGATGTAATCATCAACTCAGAAGTTATGCTACAAATGAACTGCAAAAAGCATTCCCATTTCAATCTTATTTTCCCTCAGGAATTCTATCCCTGTACAAAAAACCAATGAAAAAAGACAAAAAATCACCCATCTATCCAATCCTCTATTTCAATCCTTGTACAAAAATCATTCCCATTTCAATCCTATTATATTTCTTCTTCTCCTTCTTCACTTTCGCATGTATTCCAAACACGGGAGAGCAGAGCACTGCTATTTCACGTTGCGGGGGCCAGCACCTGTTATGCCAAATCGACCAAATCCCTCGAGGATCTCTGTAATCTGATTCAGAATCTGATTCATGAAAATAACTGATTCAGAATTGACCACACAACGTAACTGATTCATGAACATAACTGATTCATAAACTTATACAGCGTAAACAATGAACATATTTCATCTAAGTTCCAAAACATCACTCCAATTCCATATAGTAAAGAGCAAACAACGGTGGCGGTCGCTGTTGGAGGTGCAAACGGCCAAGCACAATGACCTAGAGGAAGTAAGGAGGGAAGGAAAGAAAAAATGAAGGGGAAGCAGAAGGACTCTGTCAATGGCTTTAGTCGCAGATACAGCGACGTTGTGGGGGCCAGCGTCTGGTGTACTGTGTCAATTTGGTATGATGAAGTGTTGAATAGGATAAGGATACTATGGTCTTTTATCTTTTATAGTTAATTATAAAATAAAATTAATAAATTTATTTTTTTTATATATTATTGCATACTAAATATAAGTTTAAAAGTCTATTCACACTCTTACTTTTACTCTCACTTGTAATCCTAATTTTAATCTCAATCTTAATCTCATTCTCAGTCTCATTTTCAATCTCAATTCATTAAAAATTATTATTGCGTACTAAACGTGGCCTAATAGTCATACTAACCTCCCTTACATCAAAGACCGTACTTCTGCTTAGGGGTGTCCATTTTGTCCCGTCCCGGGGTGTCCCGACCCGGTCCCGATAATTTCGGGACGGGTCCGTCCCGTCCCGAAAGGGACCAGTCTGGGACACTACCGGGACGGGACAAAAGGAGGTCCGGGACGGGACGGGTCTCGGCCCGTCCCGAAGTATTTTTTTTAAAAAAAATATTACATTATCCTATCTTTCTCACTCTTATATAGATATTTTTATTCTTATACAGATATTTTTATATTGATATTTTTATTCTTTCTTACTATTATTTTTTTTTCTTATATGGGTAAGTTATTATTTTCTATTAGGGAAGAATGTTGGTATTTAGAGAAAGTTGTTATGGCATTTTATATGGAATAATTTATTGAGATAATTTTATTATAATATTTTTTTAAAAAAAAATAAATCGGGAATTCCCGTCCCGTCCCGAACCCGTCCCGTGAGCACCCCTACTTCTGCTATTAATGTCAGTCCCCACATCAAGTGGGCTTGTCCCATTTTGGGGATCTAAAGCCGGTTATGGTTCTACGACTCGAGTCGTGGAATATTATAATAGATTTTTATTAATAAAAATTATTTTTTAATTCTGTCACAGTTTTAGAACAAATAATTTAAACACTCCATAGTAGAGGTGGTAATTTGGGTTGGGCCCGCGGGCCCAACCCGCCAACCCGCCAAAAAATGGCGGGTTGGGTTGCAAAAATTGCAACCCACTTAGGTGCGGGTCTTTTTGTTGGCCAAAAAATGCCGGGTTGGCGGGTTGGCCTGCTTTTTTTTTTTTTTTTTGCTTTTTTTTATTATACATATTATATATTTATACTTTAATAATTTGAGGGTCTTAACTAAACAAGAGATATTACACTTAATTTATATTAACTTTATCTCATTGAGTTATTTTTTTCTTTATATATTTATTTTATTTTATTATTATTTTCTTTGTGATATATTTATCTATGGATAGTGGCAAAATTGACTAAATAAATATTTTGACAACTTAAGATATGATTTGAATCTAATTAATATTGATATATGTAATTTTTTTAAAAAAAAAGTTGAAAAAAATAAAAAAAATTACACATAAAAAATTAAAAAAAAAAAAAAGATGGCGGTAGCCCGCCAACCCGCCTAGGCGGGCTCGGGTTGGTCTTATACCAACCCGCCTGGAGACGGGCCTAAAAAGACCGGCCCGCCTCCAGCCCAACCCGCCGCGGGCTAACCCGTATTCGGCGGGTTAGCCCGCATTACCAGCCCTACTCCATAGTCACACTAGCCTCCCTTACATCAAGACCGTACTTTTGCTATTAATATTAGTCCCCACAAACATCAAGTGGGCTTGTACCATTTTGGGGACCTAAAGCTGGGTATGGTTTTATGACTCGAGTCATGGAATACCAAATATATATATAATTATATTTTTTAATATATAATTTATTTAATTAATTTAATTATATTAAAAATACTATTTTAATTTTTATGATATTTTTTTTAAATATTATAATTATCTTTCTTAATTCTCACTCTCTATTCCTTACTTATTATTAAAAAAATATAAATAAAAATAATTTTAAAAAAAATTAATAAATATAATAAATATGTCTTCTATTTAAAATTAATATTAACTTCTTAATTATATTTTATATTAAAGATTAAATATATATATATATATTCACACACATACACATATGCTTGTTATGTTTTTTAGGTATCCTTAAAACATAGATAACGTATGACTGGCGGTCCAATGGCCACAATTTTTACTTCCGGCTTCACAAATTCCCGTTCAAATATACTAGTGTAAATGTGTTTATGTTGTTTTACTTAATTAATTGGTTTGGTTTAGACTTCTTTCATTTTCCTTTTTTTTTTTTTTTGAGAATTTCTTGAGTTTTTCTCAAATTTTTTAATAATTTTTTATAATTACACTTTTGACCTAAAATGTAATCTTATTTATACTTTTACCCTTGAACTTTTCATATTTTCAGCTTTTAAGCCTAATTTAACTTATTCAACCAACATTCAAAATTCAGGGAGTTATAGGTTTTGTGTTGTTTTGTGTGTGTGTATATAATTAATGCAAGCATTGGGGAGCACCCTTATATAAAAAATGATACAAAATATTTAGTAGTTATAGTCTAACAATCATCCAATATAGTATCCATTATTGGAACCGTCAAATATTCCGACAAAAAAAATATAACGGGTTAATATTTGACCGTTCCGAACGATCAATTATAAACAAAAATAACCATCACATGTCAATAATTCTATAATAGTGACAGATAAACATATGGGCTAAGTCATCCCTTCCTGAAGTGAAAGCAGTAGTAGTTCCTTACATTCTTGGTTATGAGTTGTTCATATGCTTCATCGTAAGCCTCGTTCTCAAACTTACTATTTGATTGGCATTTTGTGAAGGAAGTTGCAGAAATTTTCGCCATCGAACCGCTGGTTTCATTTATCTACAGCATACTTCTCTAATCATATTTATAAGGCAGTGAGAAATAAAAAATTTTAGTCCTATTTATGAATCACATCATTAAATATTTTATATGAATGTAGAATTTTATTTCTCATTTATTATTGTGTTGACTTTATTCTCATAGGGTATGATATGTATTAAATAGGATAAAATTAAAAAATTATTGAATTTTAAGGTAAAATTAATAAAATTTAAAGTTTTAGTAGTATGAGTAAAATATACTAAAAATGATTTATAAATAAAATGACTTATAAATAAAAGTATACGAGTATATAGCTTGGCCACCGAGTATTATGATTACTTGAAAGGAACAACCACAGTCACAATAGAAGGATCTTACCCTCATTCTAACCGACATTTTTCTGTTGTTTTCTCAGTTTCTGCTAAGAACACACCTCATTCTTATCCCTCTTATAGACTTTTAATCTTTAAGCATGCTTCAAACAAGACTTTTAAAATTTTAAAAATAATTATTTGAATGGAAATTTTGCAAAGGAAGTTATATTTCAGTGACCATGAGCATATGAATTCATCAGCTCACAAGCGAGCCTCCATTTATTGTAGCCCATCTAACCACTCTTCCTACGTGTAACGTCAGAAGAAACTGTACGTATAATGGTAATATGCATTACGAGCACGAGGGAAGAATTAAGCGGTGTTCTTTCACTTTCTCTTACTCTGTATCTTATCCTTCCTACCCATTTTATTTTTGTCGTTCTCTTAATTTCTGCTAAGAACACCGCTCATAATGATAATGCTTTTTTGTTTAGTGCAGGTTACCCATTCAACAATTAGAGTGTAAAATTTTTTTATCTTTTTTAACAAATATATTTTTTAAGATTCGAATTTATGTTATTCTCTTTACGGTATGAGGCCGCTCAACTAACAATATATTAATATAATGATAATAATTTTAATTCGCATTTTTTTTCTAAAAGGGAAAGAAAAATAATTTCTCTTTTTAAAATCTTATGCTTTTCTTCTAGATTTTTAATTTTTAAGCATAACACTTCAAAGAAGACTTTTTAAATTTTGAAAATAATTATTTGAGGGGAAATTTTGAAATCAATTATCTATAAAAAAAAACTAAGTTACAAAATAATTCAAAATTTCTCAGAGGCGGCATTACAGTATTTAATTTTTTTTATTTTATTCAAATAAGATTTTTAGAGACTAACGACTAAACAAATAAAGAATATGATGATTGCATTTGAAACTAGTTTATTTGTTTTGTTGAACATTGTTGCTGGGACAATGCTGTTAGATGGCTAAAGGCCACATTAATTTGTGCGTGTGACTTTTGTTATGGACCCACACTTGCCTATTTTAATATATATTAGAAAGCTATTCAGAAAGTTTTTTTTTTTTTTGTACAAAATTATTTGGAAAGAGGTTGAGCTCACCCACGATCTAAGATTCCAAGTACAGAGCGAAATCTCCCTTCTTTCTAAGCGATATTAATGTCGGGTAGGGCTAGCCGTCTATTACCCTCAGGCGTAAACCTAGACACTTAAGAGCTAGGATGCTTTCCCAAGTACCGCGACTGAAACTACAACAAATTGATATTTTTCAAGGATCGAACACGCTCTAAATAATTATATATCTTACATTTTTGTCAGTTGAACTCACAGATAATGGATTATTCAGAAAGTTATTGTGTGATGTGTGTGAAATTTGTATTGGGCTTGTAGGTGGATAATAATATGCTCTTGTCTAATATTTGCACCTTAGCCCCATTGTATTGGATTACTGTGTTTGGATTTGGCCCATTTGTTATGGGTAAAAGCTTTTATAACTACCGTAATGTGTTTGTTATGGGTTTCACTCTTTTCTACCATATATAGTTAACTTCGTATATTTGTGTAAAGGATGATTTTACAAACTGTACAAGGGTCAATCCTTTTTCATGATATCCTTTTGTTATAAGTTAAATCATTTTCGATTATGGTTAACCTTTATGAAGTAATTTAAATCTTTTTAACCATGATAACATTTTCTACTAGATAAGTTTATGTCTTTTTTGTCATGATTAGGTTTCAAAAGAAGGAGTGTGTTTCTTTTAATTATGATAGTGTTTCTCTAAATGCTAAGTTTGTATCTTTTCTCTTATGGTTAGGGTTTTCAAAGATGTAATTAGTTTCCTTTTAACTATAGTAGTAGTGTTTCAATGTTTAGCTAAAATCTTTTTTATTAGTTTCCTTTTAACTATATTAGTGTTTCAATGTTTAGATAAATTCTTTTTTACCTGGTTGACCTTTTAAACTATAATTTATTCTTTTCTACGGTAGACTTTCCAAATGAATTTCTTCCTTCTCTTATAGTAGTGTTGTAAATAATTTAAAAATAGTTAAGGGTACGGTGTACTAGGGTGAATCTTACCCTGGCGTGTGCGGGAGGCCAAGAGCGTGGGCAGAGGCTTCAAGTTCATCTATGTGAGATGCGTGTGGATCTCATGCGCCTAGGAGAGTGGTGGCATGTGGGTCATCCTCCAACGACAAAACTGCTAGACTCCTCAAGGCGACTCGAACACTAATACAAATATCACTTTTTAGACAAGTTAAAAGTAGCTTTTTAGAGACAAGGGCTGTGTCTGCCACTTTCTAAAATGATTGGACAATCGGTCTAAAAATATCATTTTTTTTAGAAATGTTCTTCTAGAACCAGTTTAAAAAACAGTATAAAAAATAAAAAACTAGAGAAGTCCATATTTAATCTACATTTGAGAATTTTGAAGCAGGCGAATTTTGAACAAACCAGAACAAAAATAAATCTCATGAAATCAAGCAAATAGTCTGGCAATAGCAATAATATGTTTCTCTTATATTGAACTAAGAACATATAAGAGGAGAAAACAAATTCAACCAAATCCAACCAACAAAGAGATAAAATCATAGTAGAGAAAATCTCAGAGGAGAAAACAAATAAAGGGATGACGGTATATAAACAAACATCACCCAATCTAATTCTCTTCTTCTTCAGGCGATAGTGTTAAGAATAAAAAAGCATAAGAAAAAAAGAGCGAACTAGAGCTGTGAAGGCCAAAAGCAAGTGAAGATGGTTGAGGCTGAGAGACTGAAAAGGAAGAGACGACGTGGAGCTCTCCTCCCTAAAGCACAACTTCAACTCTTCAGGCGAGCTGTAGTAGTGTCGACATGCATCGCCTGTGTTGGAGTGGGTGGAGGACAATGTGATCGTTGTTGGTGCGACTTCCTTCTCTTGCGAAGCAATTGACGGTGCCTAAAAGTGCCAGATCTGAGATCTGAGACGAACAAATAGCAACCACTCCGTCTTTGAAAATCCAGACCTAAGGGTAGAAAAATCCAGATATGAGAATTTTATCATTGTACTCACCACCGTTTGTGGCGACGACGATGGGGATGGCGATGAAGGGAAGGAAAAGAGGGAATAGCGACGACGATGCTGGTGATGGACTGATGGCACTGCTGATGGAGGTTAGAGTTGAGGAGGAGGAAGAGGATGAGATGAGGAGGAAGGAGAGGAGTCTTGGATGAGAGCGGCCATGCAAAAAAGAGTAAGGTGTTAGGGATTTTAGGTATAGGAACTATTTTTTTAATATAAAAAAAAATAGTTAGGGATTTTAGGTATAGGAACTATTTTTTTAATATAAAATAAAAAAAAATAGTTAGAGATTTTAGTTATAGGAACTATATTAAGTTTTTCTAGACCAAATGGGTAAAACACCTGGTGTAAATAACTGATTAGTATTTATTTTAATTCCTTTGATACTTTTTAGACCCGTTGTCTATACAACCTATCTAGAAAAATATTTTAGACCTTATATACACGGACCGGTCTAAAAATCTTTTAGTATTTATAAAACTATCACGGGTAACACTTTTTAAACTTTATTCCCTATATTTTCCCCCCTACTAGTAGAACAATGGTGGTGTGACCGCAGTTTGAGGCCTGGATGGTGGGGAACGGCATCGGTAGTGGCGGTGACGTTGAGCAATTCCATGATCTAGTGTTACAAAGACGTGAGGTACTATTTTTTTTATTATAGATAATTATGTTTAAAGTACTATTACACACTATATGGGTATATCTCATAGTAAGAATTTAAATATTAGTTTATCACGTTATAAGGGACTAATTCATTATATTAGATCCAATTAATTTCTCCAAATTTTAATATTACCTGGTGTCAATATGAAATAATAATAAAGTGCCCCACATTTTTTATTTTGCCAAGTTTCTACCTCTGCAATTAATCTCTTCCCTCTCTCTCCCTCTCTTTACTCCAAATTTTCTCTTTTCCACCACCAAAAGACAATTTCTTCTAGTAAGAAACTCCCTTTCTCCGTGAGGAATGACACCCATTTTCAGCGATCTACTTCCCTCTCGGTTGATGGCTCCGTTCCTCTCTTCTTTAACGCCCAATTGGTGATCTGAAGACAATAATGCGTGCGGAGGTATGAAGCTTAAGTAAAGTCCTACATGCCTTTCGGCTTGCACATTTTGCCAGTGCTGCGTGTCCCCATAGCTCATCATCACTGGTGATGAATTTATATTATTCTGTTTTTAAAATTTTCACTCCCAAATTATTTTATAAATTGTCAAGTTTATTGTAATTTGTAAGCTGTTTACATTTTGTAGATTAGATTTATGCGAAAATTAGAACATAGTTATTTTTCAAAATTAGTTATTTATATTAAACAAGTGTTGGTTTATCTAAATTATCATTTTTAATAATGCACGTTGTAACTACTCATGGGTGGAAACATTCTTATAATGTGCAATCAATATGGATATTTTAAGAAAAAAATATTTCATATTAAGAAGACAAAGTAAATTGAAGTTAGGGATGGAAACAGGCCACGCGGCTTATCAGGGGCCTCTAGCCTGGCCTGGCCTGTTGTAAAAAATACACAGGCTAAGGCTTATATAAAAGTATATTTTCTTTATAAGGCCAGGCTTAGGCTCGTTAAGAAGCCTGTTAGGCCTGTCAGGCGGCCTATGCCTGTTATTCAAAATATATTTAGTATGAAAGTGTAATAGGTAGGTGTCGAACCCACCACCTATTAAACATAATACAACAATCAGACCATGAGTCTAACACATATTATTATAAATTTTATTCTTATTTTTTTTATAACAATAATTAGATAATGAATTTTGATAAAACAGACCCTTTTAACAAGTTTCAGGTCAGGCCAGATATATTTACAGTTACAGGCCAGGCTTAGGCTAAAAAATTATCTTACAACAGGCTACAGGTCAGGCACAGGCTAAATTGTCACTTAACAGGCTTGGCCTGTTAAGGCTAAGGCCTAGCCTGTTTTTATCCCTAATTGAAGTTTTATATTTATGACCAAAATAATTTTTTTTTAACTTCTATATTTAAAACTAGAGGTAATATCTCGTTTTGGAATTGAGGGGCAAAATTCAAGTGTTGTTGGCTCCAAATGAGGGTTCTGTCTTTATGCATTAATACAGACTTAATTTTAAAACTTTTTTTATTAGCTAATGAAGTGTAGTAAATAACTCTTCATCTAATGTAGTAAATTTTCTAAAACATCCTTTTTCACTTTAATATTTATTTTATATATTAATTTGCACTATTTTAACAAAGTCACCTCCCATTGAAAAAAAAATATATATTTATTACTATTAATTATTAAATGCATTATAGTGGGAGGAGGTGACAATTCCCCGGTGGAAAAACTGTAATTAGTGGTTCCTATAATCAAGAGTGTGATTCCTCTACTCTTCCCCTCCTGTACCCCCTTCATCATCATTGGATCAAAATTTTAATGGTTAAGATTTAAAATATTATTAATATAATTATATATATAAATAAATTTAAACTGTTAAAATTTGATTTTGACAATTTATAATTATAGTATATTTTTTTACTATATTTGTAAACAATGCAAATCAAAATTTAGCGATTTAAAATTTATTTATTACTTTTTAAGTAAAATTAAAATAATATTTTTATAAAATATTAAATCTAGACCATTGAAATTTTAATCCAATGGTGAAGGCAAAAAGAGGGTAGAGGAAAGAAGGTCAACTGAACATACGCTCGTTTTATCCTTCTTTCTTTTTTTTTTGTGTGCGCCATCATCTTTTTCTCCTGGTTGAGTCCTAGTGATCCTGCTATATGTGGGCACCATATCTAACACTTGAGATTTAACCTCCTTAAAATTTCAATAATTTTTTTTTACATTAAACCGACTATCATTGTTTTTTTTCCTATCCAATGCCTATCAAAACAAGTTCATTGCTTTCAAATGATCAGATGACCCCATCATCATCTTCATATATTAAAATAGTCATTTTTACAATCTCATCGTCTTCTTTTACTATCTTGATAAATTCATTAAAATTATTACTACTATTTATCAACTAAAATAGCCTTGTTCATTTATCATACCATACAAACGGACCAGTAAAGCTTGATGTACAAGAATGAGATGAAGCCATGACTAAAACATAGTCTTCTGAACAAACTAAAGTACCATTTACATGTAAATATTATCAACACATTACACAGTTGAGACAGTCAAAATTTAATGTTATTAAATGAGGGAAAGTTGGAAGTGATAGTTTTTCCCTCAATCTCTTGGATAGAAAACTTTAGGGGGGAAACCTGGACAATAAATATTCTCTTTTCTCTCCTATTTTCCTCTCTCTCATTTTCTTTTCCAAATCCAAACAAGGTAAAAGGGGGAGTTAGAATAAGATGAAGCCATGCCTAAAATAAAGCCTTCTGAACGAACAAACTGAAGCTACCATTTACATGTTAAACAGTATCACAACACATTACACAGTTGAGACAGCAACCAAATCGTTTCCTACAAGGGTCAATCAAATTCAAACCCTTCTACAGGTCAGAAATTTTTGTGAAGTTTAAACCAAACTACTATTTGCTGCCTCAACTGTGCGTTTCACATCAGCATGTCATAAAAATGTGATCTAATCTATCATCATATGTACAAAAATTGATCTTACAGATAACAGATTATGAGGCGTTTTCCTCGTTTGTTGGAGTTGGAGTAGGAGTGGGAGTGGGAGGGGGGTTCTGTTCCTTCCTTTTTCTGAAATATTTACTACCAAATTCTTCAGCCATCTCTGGGTATTTTGTCTTCAAAAAGTTATCCAGGCACTTCCGGTATGAAAAATCTTGTTTCTGACCGTCTTTCGATACCAAATAGAAGCATCTGCTGTCTGGGAAATTGCTGTGCCTGCTTACCTGTCAAAAGTTCCAGTGTTAATTTTAGATAAAACAACTTTATGGCGACGGAAGAAAGAAACATATGAGGATTGGTCACGGAATATATAAGGAGCAAGGTTATGCAACAAGAAAAAGAGACAAAGCTCTTGGACGATATTCCTTAAACAGCGATTGTTTGGATTAACTCATTTTAAGCGATTTTGCACTGTTTTTGTCTCAAAGTGCAAAATATTTTTTTGGTAGCAATCCCAAACAAGCACTAAAAGAAAAAAACATTCAGCTTGTCATGCATTCCAAAATGGCGAATAAACCACAGATATGCACAAAGTTCTTTCTACACAGCTTTCTATGGCCAAAACCTTTGAACCATATAACATGAGACTTCTCTAAATCCCCATTCAATTCTCTCCAAAAATTACCATTGACATGTCGACACACACACACACATAATGTATGTATTCATGTGTACTGGTTCATATATACCAGAAAAGAAATAAGCATCATTTAGTGTTAATCCTTCACGTTTGTAAAATAAAACACTGATTTATCAAACCTGTGACAATAATTATAAATTGTAAGTCCTAGCTTAAAGGGCAAGGAGAATGAAGAGAAAGATACCATGACGTAATCAATCCCAGCACCCATTTTGGCTGCTTTATCTGGATGGTGTTCAAAGACATTCTCAATTACAAAAGTTTGATCATCAGCTGCCAGAGGGTCCCCATCGTTGTACCTTCACACAATATTTACAAATAGAAAATAAATTATAACAAACGAATGCTAAAATTTATGACAAATTTCATACAAAAGTAAAAAAAAAAAAAAAAAAAAAACCCTAAAAGGCTTAGAAATTTATCATAGAAGAATATGAAAAAACAAAAATATGCTGCCTCATAATGTGGCCTCCATTTTTTCAATTCCTCACAGTAATCTTCTATTATAAGGGTAAATCACAGTAGCAACAGTTGTAATAGCTCCTGAGAACTTCTTGACAGCCAAATACATTCAGTAAAATATAAAAACAGCAAGACTGTCAAATGAGCAGGCAGCAGTCCCTAATGTGCAGGTTTAATGCCTAACCAACTACATGCCATGCACCTTGCAAGCAATCACAATAAACAACCAAGAAACAGGCAAAAGTGTCACAATTGTTTTAGGTTTAACCTTACAACTGCTCATATCATCATGAAATGTGTGTTGTTATTGCCTTGAGAAACTTACCCAGATTGTTGCATTACCCGTCTAATGTTCTGCATTATTGGTTCAACATCTTTGAGAATATCCTGTTCCTCAGAAGTGAACATATCCAATCTCTGTCTGGTTGCTGTATATAGTCCACCTATACTAGTCTCACGATTTGCTCCAGGTGTTCTAGGAGGGCGAGTCTTGTTCTTCCACTCTCCAGCACGGGAACCCGAACCCCAACCTTGGGAACCATCAGAAGTATTTTTCTTGAACAATTCCCTACTCTGCTTTCCCCATTGATCTTTGTCATTATCATTACCCGAAGCATTTTGGGAATCCCATCCATGAGAACTTCCACCCCAACCTTGGCTTGCTGGGGACTTGGATCTTCCCCAAGAGTGATTGTCCTCTTGGTCGATTGAAGAGTAGCCATCGTTTTTGCCAGATCCAGAGCCCCAAGAATCATCTTTAGCTCTTTCAGAACCAATCTCTACTGATTCAGGTTTATTTTTGGTCCAAGACAACCAACCACTTGACTTTTTTACATTAGAACCTTCATCGTTTGGCTTTGCTGTCCAAGAACCATCTTCTACCCTTTCAGAACCGATGTCTCTTGTTTCAGATTTATCTTTTGACCCAGATGACCAGTCACTTGACTTTCCTACAGTAGAATCGTCTTTTGGTTTTGCCGACCAATTACCGTCCTCTACTCTTTCAGAACTGAGGTCTCTTGTTTCAGGTTTATCTTTTGACCAAGATGACCAGTCACTTGACTTTCCTACAGTAGAATCGTCTTTTGGTTTTGCTGACCAATTACTGTCTTCTACTCTTTCAGAACTTAGGTCTCCTGTTTCAGGTTTATTTTCTGTCCAAGACGACCAACCACTTGACTTTCTTACTGTAGTAGAATCATTGTTTAGTTTAGTTGCATGGTTGCCAGAGGTCCAAGTATCATCATTTGCTCCTTCAGGAATGCGTTCTGTTTCAGGTTTATTTTGGGCCCCGGTCAACCAACCACTTGACTTAACTGTAGAATTATCATCATTTTGTTTTGGTCCCCACTCGCCAGATCTCCAAGAATCATCTCCTGCCTTATCAGAAGCAATGTCTCCTGCTTCAGGTTTCTTTTTTGCCCAAGATGACCAAGCATTGGACTTCCTCACAGCAGAATCATCATCATTTCGTTTTCCTCCCCACTTAGAGCTCCAGAAATCCTCTTGTGGTCTTTCAGACCCACCCTCAAATACAGCATCCATACCAGAGGCATGCTCTGGGGACAAGTCCCAATCCTCCACAAGATCATCGACATCCTCTCCCAGACATCCATGATCATTTGCTTCCTGTTCAGTACTTCTAACCATATTCAGAAAGTTGTACACATCCAAACCGATATCATTTGATTTTACCTACAAAAGAAAATGCAGTGGTGAAATAATTGTTAGCTCCCCATGAATGCCAAAAGTCAAATATAAAGTCTAATTTCCAGAGAACTGCATATAATCAAATACCTTTGAATCCCAGAGGACTTCAAAGCTTGACCCTGTGCCAACAGCCACACGTTTACCCCAAGAACAGGATGCAACAATGCTTGATAAGGTATCCGTGTGACATTTCTCAGCAGCCCGCTCAAAACATTTTTTAGGTGTCTGAGCAATCATACAAGGTAAGACAAAAAATAACATATTCCATTAGACCAAATACCATGACATAATACATTTCATGAATGAGCAAGGCTGTGACTTACAAATAATGTTGCATCAGTAAATGGCACATGAATCTTCAGCTGTTTAGCAAGAGACTTGTAGCCGCCTGTGTTGAATCCAACTAAACTCCCACCACAGGTCATGCTACTTGCTAAGAGAATCAGATGCTCCCTGAGAACACCTTTTGCGACCATTTTTACAGATGATGCAAGACGCTGCGCATAACAACAAAATGTTAGTCTGTTGAATGATATGGAAATAGGAATGCAGTTCATCTAAAGTGAGGATCGGTAAAATGTGCCCCATTAATAAACAGATGAGTAAGCTTGAAGACAGAGCAGAGTCCCATTAATAAAATTATGATTAATAAATACGTTTTTTTCCAATAAAAATGATGATATACATTAAATTTATTTTTCACAGCCATAAAGATTCTGATAGGATAGAGGAATAAACCTACCTGGATCACTTGATCAAAAACACATGAAATCCCCAACAATTCCTCAACTTGCTTAATTGCATATGTAATTGAACGGGTGGTATCAATTAAATGAAGGACAGGAAGACACGAGTCAAGTACAATCCTCCATGCATCACCACTTTGCTTTACAGCCGTCTTCTCAAGAATGATGTCCAATGCCAGTTCGCCTTTTGGAGATTTGTAGAGGTTGTGCACCCACGTATTTGAATCTGGATTGACCCAGATTATGCTTACAGAGATAACGCGGGCATCTCCTATTTATTTGACAGGAAAAAGGGATAGATTAATGAAAAATACATAAGCAACATGGCAAGTTGTATGACAGACCAAGGATATAATGTCCACATACACAGATTGGTATGTGGTTGTCTTAGTTTCTAATGTAATTAATTATCTGAATATATGCATGCATGGAATCCGAGTTTTGAAAAGGTTTGAGTGGGGAAATTAGAAATAAATGGGCAGCAACCAAACAACTTTCCCAGTAACATTCACCAATCTTCAGGAAATAAATTTGGTTGCGTCAATTTGCTACCAAATTAGAATGACCATTGACAGCAGCAAATGAGATTGAGACACAGGATTATCCCAGTATTCAATCCATCACCAATCAAGCACTGAAGTATCAACTTCATTAAAGAAGAAAATGCATTGTAAGATGCAGAAAACATCGGTCCTGATAAGCCCCAGCCAAAAAAAAACAAAGGATACCTCTTCAAATGCTGAAATATCAACTTCACTAAATAGGACCAACTTGAGAATGAGATATAATTTTAGCTCCATAACCAAATACAAATTGAACGGTTTACAACTTAGTATAAATTCATAGCAAGCAAGAAGCAAACATTAATTATTTAATTTGACTTGAAAATTACAGTAAAACATAAATTGAAGAATACACCTTTGATTATTGTTTCTAAGAGAACAGGGCAAATAACCTCAGCCAAAATGTAGAGAGTTTTCTGTAAATCATCAATAGCATCTCCATCTCGCCAAATAAATGACACACCTGGCGCAGAAGACTCACTGCTAGAAAGGAACAACAGTTAAGAAGGTAATTCTTCAATTCCAAACAATTTGCATCTTTGGACGGAGCTTAAACCTGCAAAATAGTTCTATCTTCTTAAAAATATGACCAAGCTTCTTCTTCTTACGAAATGGCTTGAGAGTTTCTTCGCATCTTTGAACCACCTCAGCCATATTGATCTTTTTCTCCTCCAACATCATCTGTTTAAGAAAGACATGGTCACTTTTTTTTAAAAAAAAAAAATATGTGTTTAGTAAGTCTTGAGATACTTTTTTTTTTTCTTTTACTACTCATCATTAAAAAAATTACTTGTCAGAAAAAGATATATTGCTCATAAAATTTTTGTAGTATAAACTTAATATATGTTTACAGATACACACACACAAAATATACAATTAGCATTAGGGGGGAAAATAAAATACTGAAAAAATTAAGGTGAGACAAAATGGATTTCAACTAATTTTCCACCTTATGTATTATAGTAACATCAATTATTTCATTAACTATTCACGGTAGCAAAAAAAAAAAAAATCATTAAATTCAGACAGTTGTTATATAACAAATTATCAAGTGAGAACTGATTACAAGACGGATTAGGAGTCCTTCCTTTTTTTTTGGCCAAAGATTAGGAATCCTTCTGAAACCATAGAAACACAAAGCAAATACAAATAAAAACATTAACTCAATAGACAACTCCAGTACCCTCTGCATATCTGATAGAAGCCCCCCTTTATAAAAGCATCAAATAAAGCACACAAAAAGGAAAGGTAAGAAATGTTGTGTCTCTTTTCATTAACTTCAACTGAAATAAGAATATTTTAAATATAGTTGACATCTAGAAAATAATGTCATGCTCTGTCCCAGTGTCATTCTCTTACAGACACTTATTAAACAAGGGGGCAATAACTCATTAACTGCACCTGTAATAGGAATTTTTTAAACATGACATCTAGCTGCATGGATGTCTGCCCTATATTGGCAGCAACACATAAATATGCTCAAATATGTGCCCAAAGGAAATTCAACAACCTTATTGAGGTAAATATGACCAACAAGACCTGCATCAGGCTCAGGACCCTCATTGCCAGTTCTCTGATGTTGGTATCTGAAAATAAACATGCCAAAAGAATATATTAAATCCAAGAAAATCCTTAGTATCATCATAAAGACAAAATTGCATGGTGACATACAATTGCTAAATGGTAAGGACAGTAACACAGTATTTTTCATGAAGTATCAGTATTATTTCTTCCAAAAACGACAATAGTTTTATTAAAAATAAAACTTTGGATTAAATTATTTTCTTTTCATACCACATTACTTCTGAACTAAGACAAATGTTATTATTTATAAGTATGACTTAAGAAAAACGGAGATACAATGCATATGACACTTGAAATAAAGAGATGTCAAATCAGAGTTACACAGAGAACACACATGGCACAACTTAATTAAGACCAACAATATCATACGATTACAAAATCTAGTGAGTCAGTAAATATAACTAAATAACCTCTTGATCATGGTCAATAAAAGCACAGCAACACTGAAACCAAGCTTAATTCTTTCAAATAAAAAGCAATGGAAGATTTTTTTTTGGGGGGGGGGGGTTATAAGGATCGAGACATGACATGAGAGGACAATAGGAGTATCAGAGTTGCCAGGCAAATTTACGGTTTATTTAAGAAAAATACATTGACAAGAGAGAAGACAAGAACAAAATAAGAAGTTTCATTTAAAAGTACAAAATACAAGCAAAACAAACTCTAAACCAGGAAAAAAAGACTCAAATGCACTCTACAATCCTCTGCATGTCCAACATTAGCTGCTTAAACTCAAAACCCTAAAAACATTAGTGACCAGAGAATACTCTAAGCTTTTAGGCAATGAATTATGTGGGCGCATAAATATGCACTCATGCTTAACAACATTCATAACCCGGACACCTCAAGCTGTAAGTTACAAGAAACATTGGCTGAAAGCTTTAAATCAATACAAAAATTTCTTAGATATAACAAGATATATATAGAATATGGAAGAGGATACATACTCAATTGTAACCTCATCAGCCACCTCTTTAAGACTGAGTTTGCTCAAATAATTTTTAACCATGTAAGCTGCATTTTCTTGGCAATACAGCTTGTCACAGCCACAATCATTCAGGTAAAGAGTTACACGCCGATCAATCAGCTCATTCTTAAAACCCACCTTGCAGACTAATATTTCCTGAACACAAAATGCATAAATATACTCATTGAAAGAAAATTCATCTGAATATAAAAGACAGATAGCATCATTAGATAAAGATATAAATTACCTTCATCAGTTCCCATGAGGAGTTACTATTAGGACTTGCATCCAATACCGCCTTGTAGGCAGGATTCGACATCGCTGTTGCAGCCAAGACCCCCACTGGTTCACCAGGTGGGAATAGAAGTTGGGTCTTAGCTCCAGTTTTTACTCCATATTCAAACTGAATGATGGAATTGCTACAAACATTCCTCACGGTTCCATCATAGCAAATAACAACATCCCGGAGGATGGCCATCAAGTTCTTAAACAATGTTCCTGGCTCAGATAGCCCTCTAGAAGATCGCACAAGTATCTCTCTTGTTGAGATGGAATGCACCATCTCTTCATATGGGTCCAAGCCATGAAAAAAGCACCCCTTGATTAATCCAAACTCTGCAAAGGGATAATCAACCGTATCATAATATTTACCCTTAAAAAGTGAAGCCACATCATCAACCAATGTCTTTGAATAAAATCTCCCCCTATCTGAAAGCTGCATGCCTAAGAATCCAATCTGCTGAACCAACTTATCAATGGCAGACTCACTCTTTAAGTCAATCAAATCACCAAGACCCGACTTCAAAATAAAATTAATAATTGGTTTTTTTACATCTTGAATATACTTCTCCAATTGCTGCTGTACCAATTCATTGTAGATTGACCTTAATTGTTTCAGCAAAACATATTGTCTACCAATGCTCCTTTTAATGTTTCTCATGGCAGCCCCATATATGAGAAAGTCTTTCAAACTAACACTAAACCCTTCCACAAATAAACTCTCCATCAAAAATGGTTGCAAAACATTGAAGAATCTCATTACCTCCTCAGGACCCTTTCCAAAGAAAATTGAGGCTGCAATTTCATTTATCATTATCGAAAGAATATCTCTATTAAAATCAAACTTCAAGATTTCGCTTCGACAAATCAAGTACTGGTCCCCAGTGCAGTCAAAACTAGATGGCAGCACAGCTTGCAACATTTGCACTGCAGTCCAAGAAGGAACTTCAGAATAGGCTTTCACAAGAGCAGGCCGACTCAATGATGGTGAAATGAACATGGCTAACTGATCAGCTTCCACTTTAGCCATAAAGTATCTCTTAAACAACATTTTCAGTGACAAAAGTGAATCAGTAGTAAGCTGCAAATTGAGATTTCCACTATGAGAACTGAGCAACTGTTTTTCCAGGGAGAAAAGCTCCAAAACCTCTGCTTTGGCAGCCAATGACTGAGGATAAAACAAGTGTATACAGTCACCATCAAAATCAGCACCCAGAGGTCCACAAATAAAGGGATTTATCTTCACAGTGTGGTCATCATGGATGTATACCGTAAGTGCTTGAAGTGAGTGCTTGTGTGTCGTAGGGGGCCTGTTAATAAAGACAGTATCACCATTCATTATCCTTCGATGCACTATCTGACCAGGTTTCAGATATAAATGCCCCTTCGAGCTCTCCCTAAGCGAATAGGTTGTCAAGCCTTCTCTATAGGCTAGACACAAACTTTTATCTACCAGATCCTGTAAATATTTTATGTTTTGAGAGTTAACCCTCTCCTCGAATGTGATCATTTGGGCAATTTCACGTGGAATTCCTATTTCATTTATCTTCTTGTAAGATTCTCCAGTAATTACACCCCTAGATGAAAATCCCGAACCCTTTCTGATGAACAGAGTTCTCATCTTCTCCATCCATGCTTTGGTTGTAGAGTCATTGAGTTCTTTGTTGATCCCATAATGTGTCTCTATATCATGCGCTGCCTTAGCAGTACCCCTTACCTGGAGATACTGATCAACAATTGACTGCAAGTCAGCAGCTTCCACTTGATGAGACTCGAAGTTCGGATCACCTGATCTTGAATTTGTTATTATTTCTACCTTCCTAAGCACTTTTCTTAGCACTGTCATGGAAGGATCCTGCAAAACAAGGAAAAAGATGTATTTATCAGCTCTATAACATTGAGAGACCCATCTATGTGGAACTCCTACTAGATTATAAGTTCAAGTTTATCTAGATATTCAAATTATATTCATCTGAAGCAATGTTATAAAAATTGTTCAAATCACAATTCAAGATAGAGTACAATACAGAGCCAACAGCACATATCACAGGGGAACCACGCAGAAATGCATTATGAATCACCAGAATTTTGAGGCAAACAGTAAACATTGAATCACATGATTTGAATGATGCAGAAAACTGCAGTTAATTCAAGATGCAAAGTGGGTTCCTTGTGACCCAGTGCAATCCAATCACAAAAAAGCCCCAAATCTCTTTCCGAGAGGAGAAAATCCAACAGATCCGCAAATTTGAACTTTTTGAAATGAAATTTGAGTGATAATTTGAGACTTTTTAATTAAGCAAGCCCCTTAAAAATTATGCATACTTCTAAGGAACAGAACATTAAAAACTGGCCTTGCAGGTAACCAGACCCAATCCCCTTCCGAATTCAACATCAGGTCTGGCTCAAATAACTATAAATTTATGTATATATTAGTTTAAATAATTCCACACAGCCCTGTTAAACTTATGGATTAGTATTTTGTCATTTCACTATGTTTACAAGTTAATCTTAGTCAATATCTATTCTTTAACTAGGTAACTAACATATATTAAAGCAGACAAGAGCTACCCATCACAACAATATGCGAGTCCCACATGCGCAAAAGCCTCCTCATCATCTATATTTCTATTCTTATTATGAATTTTACAAGAAAAAAATAATAGTAAGATCAAGAAATCAACCACATCCCTTCATTTACTCACCGAGGATAGGACACTAATGCCATCTGAAACTTCTGGCACTGACAAACAGTTTGGAGGTACTGGAAGATACTTCAAAATATATCCTTCTTGGGGGAAATAGCCTTTTCCCACAAGCTTTTTTCTGGTGTCTGGAGGTATTCTTCTGATAATCTCCACAACCTTAAATATTTGAAAACAATAAAACATCAACAAAAGGAATAAAGGTAAATGCTAAGTTCCAACATAAAAACAATAGCAAAAAGATGTTAACAGAAGCATCAACATGGAACAACACAGCATTGTCCAACTTGGCACTCAATCATAGACCTTACAAGATCCAACTTCAATCACAAATATTTTTTATTTTAAAATTCAATAATATAAAACAAGAAATTGCCAATTCCAGTGATAAATTAAGTAATTAGTGATCAAGAAACACATGTGCCACTTCAATCCTTAATAAACTAAAAGGAACAGTGGTCAGCCTTGGAATGTCACAAGAAATTTATAATTATCCTTAAAAATAGAACAGCTGGAAAGGGGGGAAGCCTCAACGTAAATAACCAATAGGATTGTTACATTGCAATATACAAAAATCAGAGCTACAATTTCACTCTTTGCTGTGTATACATGGGGCTAGCTATTTAAGGATATAGCAAGGAAGAACATAAACAGTTTCATACTTAATAAATTATAATTTGAGGACAGTAAGAAATATACATAGACCAATAAAATCTAGATGATGCATAAAAGCACGGAATCATAACTAACAAATAGAAATTTACCAGGACCATGAATATGCAGACGAGTAAATAGTCATTATAAGTGTCAAGGAAAAAAGGACAGCAGAAACAAAACCTCATAAGGAAGCAAGGCTCGAGTATTGTTGCCTTCATAACGGTAGCCATATTTTTCCAAAAAGCTCCAAAAACCAGGACACATTTTTGACTTGGACACCTTCAATTTCAAGTAAGAAGCACCATCGGTTGTTTTAACCTCCCGGATAGTAGCTTGTGAAGCATTAGGATTCTATGAAGAACAAGATGGAAATATCATAAACATTGAAATACGCAAATAAAACATAGATTCCCACCTACTACAAATTAGCATCAATAAACAGAGGACAAAACATATACAAGGACAATTTGGAGAAGAAAGGATACACCAAATTAGAAAGAATTAAAATGCCTCGATCTTGTTGAATGTCTATCAGTTACATCCCTCAAACAAGGTAATGGAGCACGGCCTTTACCACTTCCTTTCTCCCCACTCCAATGGAGAAGGTCAGGAAGGGGGAACATGTCTAGGAAAGAAGGGAATCAAACATAAACAGCTTCTGAAACAATAATAGTGGCATTCCTCTCAGACAAACAGTAAGATCGGTAGAGAGGAATGGATTTTAAGGGAATGGAAAAAGAATTAAAATGAGAATGGAATGAAATGAAATGGGATGACCTAAAATCTCATGAGGTATGTTTTCCGGAAAGAAATAGGATACTTTTACATTATTATGTGTCATAGAATAGAATTAAGATAGCAATGGATAAGTTAAAAAAGTGACTGAACAGATTAACCTTGAAATAAAATTATATAGATCCTATTAATATGAACAGACAAATTATAAAAAGGCAGAAAGCTGGAAAGTTTTTTTCATTTGTAGTCATACAACGTTATGTCAGTTCGCGTGTCTTTCATTATATATATGCATGCGTGTGTGTACATTGGTGGATCCAAAATGGACAGCTTTACATGAATACACACACATGTATCTAAAGTTTGATATTTTAAATTTTTTAAATTTATGGTCAATAGTTTTTAATAATTAATAATATGAGAAAGAGCCAACCCAGTCAAGAAAATGTCTTCACCAACACATTCTGCACTTGTTTCTTTCACTACAGTTATAATATTCTGCTTTAGCTTCTGCTTTCATTGCTCTTCCTTTCTCTGCTTCTATAATCATCTCTCAACCTCTATTCTCTTCCTCTTCATCCCTTTTACCTCAAATCTACAATCACTTGAGGACTTTGTTCAATGTTGCATCATTTCCTTCATCACAAATGTTTACACTTTTCAGCCTCAAGGTTTCTGAAACCATCATCTCCCCAACTTCACCCTCTCATTATCATCATGGCTAAAGCTTCCACTTTCAAGCACTGAAACAATCCCTGCCCAACCCTCCCCCTCCATCCCTAGGAGGAGGGATCTATCCTACGAAGAGAGTAAAATAATGGGGGAGGAAGGACCTCCTTGCTCCCCAAATCCATCATGTATGTGTGTGAATGCACATATATATGTATATGCATATATACGCATAAAAGCATATGTTTTGGAGTATATGGTGTAACTGTAAATAGGGTGCAGAATGTTTTGAGCTTATGGCCCACCCACAATGAAATTTGAAGGTTTTAAACAGCAAAGAAGACAAAGCAAGGTAGGAGTCATTGATTGCAACAGCAGATGAGGTAAGGAATATCCATCTCGGGAAATGACACTTAGATTCCAAACGATTAATTTAATGACATTTAGGTCCAAAAAATATTTATTGAAAGATAAGTGCAAATATCGATTCTTAAAGTTGTAAATATGGAAATTTCAGTAACAAATTCAGTATTTAAATCTTATCAGTCACTCCCAGTGATTTGCAACTAAGACCCTGATATTAGCAACTATCAAAATCAATATTTGCAACTCATCATTCAATAAATTCTTTTGGGACCTAACTATTATTAAATTAAACTACAAGGACCTAACTGTCATTCCCCCTATCTTTTTGCTGTGTTCTAAGAACAAAAGGGGAACTTTAAATTAGGGTATGATTTGGAAGGTGGGTCGTGATCAGATCAAAGGTAAAGCCATAAAATATAGGTATAATGTAGTTTTCCATGGAAGCCAAGATTTGACAAGAGAAGCTATGAGTAAAAAGAATTGGAAAGAAATAAAACAAATAAAAAAGAAGAATGTCCGTATCGGACCAGACTGAGATGAAGTCCATGCTTAGCATTCAGAAATGATTGTTATGTATCTTTGGAATTAGACTGATAAAACTTATCCAATGAATACAATATAATGAAGATCAGTGGCAAATTCGTATTTACATTGTTTATTATTTCATCTACAATATAATTCCTTCCCTCGTCAGATGGAAAGCCCTGACCTCAACTGCAATGGAAAGGGAATGGTAGACGGAGAGATTACAGACCTCAACATCAAAGGTTCTTTTTTGATGTATGCCTTTTCCTTTTACCTCCTAGGCATACCAAACATACCATAAGAGTATCTAGAGCACTCAATTTTATTTTTTTCATCTTTAAAAATATAAGAGAGACAAAAATAAACCACTGATAGAGGCAAAAATATGATATAAACTAAAGCCTCTGTACTAAAAGTGAAGGAACCGTCTATATGTCAAAAAGACACCAGAAAGTTAGAAACTAAACAAGTCCAACACATTTAAAATGTTCTCTTTGAGAAATTAAAAAAACAATGCTTGACATAGAAAATGTTATTCACTGATATCATATTTATTGCATTACCACATATATAAATAGATTATACGAATAATGATAAACTCAAATATAGATATAGATATGCATATGCATATACATGCATACATGTATATATACACATCAATATAAATATATAGAGAGGGATTGGTTCATACGGACCCCACAACATTTTGCCAAAAGCTTCTGTGTTAAACCATTGCTTGCTGCTGGATTCTGAAATCACATAGGCCAGCAAGTTAAAAATTGCGAGCTAACATGAAAATATAATCAAAGACAAGCAAACTATCAATCATTCACTATCTTTGAAACGATAGTAAGACCTCAAGGAAAAGAAGCAGGGAGAAAAGGAAGAATGTAACATGAATATATTGTCATAATTTTCCTCAGACAAATGTTTCCTAGTATGTCTACATTATTCATGACATTGCAATCTATACAAGCAGAATGCTTATCACCTCTTTATTAAGTTTACTTTTTAAATCAAACATAATAAGAATATTCAAAGATGATGAGAAAAAATGAAACTGTGAAAAGTCTAATTGATTATTTGATTGGAAAATAGTCTTTCAAAAGCCTATCCTCTCAAAGAACTTAACTGTGGGTAAAAGGCGTAAGCAAAAGAATATTAATTGAAGCTCCTTCACCTTTTGAAATCAATAACTACAGGCTAATGAAAAGATTAGTAAATTTGTGTTAATTCAACATGTTAAAAATGAATAACGAAACCCCTTTATCAGGTGATACCTTGTATGTTTTCATTTTCAAGCAGTTTAAGCACAACAAGCTCAGCATCTTCTTCAATTCACTAATGTGACTTGGATGGTATACTGGAACCGGTAGCTTAATATATCCAAAATGACCTAAAAATAATAACAGAATATTGATATATTTGAAATGATATTCTTTTATCAAAATAATAGCCAGAGAATGACCATATACAAACCTTCACAATTTCCAACTTCAGAAGTGCCACAAGATTCACATCTTCCAAATTCAAGGGGTAGCCCAAGAAATGGATTTGACAGCTGACTAGCATGACTAATTGAGGAGTCACTGATCGATGCTGTACACTGCCAAGACAAAACAGAAATGTAATGTAACCACTAATTTGGTCCAAAAAAAAATCAGACATCACTATTAGGCTCAATGATGCATAGTTGAAGAGGACATTACTTTGAAAGCTTTTCTTCAGTTAAAGTAATAATTTGCAATGTTTCAAGCAATATTCTTAGCAACTGACCATAAATATAAATACCAACATACTAAATACCCAGAGAATTCATGCTTCAAACCATGTTTGAAGCTCTATTCATAAGGCTCAACCAAAAAAAAGGTAAACATTTATGACAAAAACTTTCAAGATTACAACATCATTCCAAAATAAAGTCCAGATAGGTACATAGCAGAAAACATTCCTAACAAACTTTGCAAGAAGCTCTGGCATAGTCAAGGGCATTCACCTTAGCACCAAAAACATTGAGGTGAGGCGCTAAAGGGGTTAACACCTCCAGCACCATGAGAAGCATTGGCTTCAGCCAGCCGCTCACCTGGTTTAGGCAACTAGAGACTTGTGGAAAGAGAAGGGAAATCCTAGGGTGGCCAGCTCAAGTATTTTAAAACAGTATAACTTCATTCCAAATCAGAAAACCATAAAGTCCAATCCAATGACTGGCCAGTAATAAGGTAAAAAGGTTGTTCTCACTTAAGAATATTGTTTATGCTACTAGTTTTCTAAGGGTGGATAACTGAACTTATTACTATGAGTGATGACTGGATGATTTTATTGTTGAATAATGATGTTACTGAATTACTGAATTAATTAGTGCATTTGATCATTAGTATGACCTATAGCTAGATAATAACTATGTTCGAATAATTAACTAACAGGCCAGACGTTGTTACAACTTACATTTATTTTGTTTATTAGCCTTTTTTGGCGTTATGTCCTATTTTAGCAGCTTACTTAACTCAATTGTCTTTCTTTTTCCCCTGCGCCTCTCATCTAAGGCAGTTAAAGGGTTTAGCATCATAAAGGGCATTTTTTTGCCTTCGAATTCCTTGAGGAGCTCATAATATCAGTGCATGTCATCCTTGGCACAGATCACAATAACACACCCTGCATGGGTCCGAGTTTACCTCATTTGCCAAAAAGGGATGGTTATTTCCTAAGCAACACACCACAGGGAGCTCAACTGATACATTAAGCAACCCTATTAACGCAAGTAACTGAAAACAGAAATTCAATTTGAGCTTACAATTTCATGACATGTGGCCAGACTAAATCTGATACCAACAACTTCAGCATCTAAAATAGTTGAAGGACCTTCCGCCATCATTTTCAGAGTTCCAAAGTAATTTGAAGTTCCTGCAAACAAATAATTTATAATCACTCATATTATTTACTAAAACCTCCAAAATGGCTTTTTCTTTTCTTTTTCATGTCCTTGAGAAGGGGTGACTATTTGGCAAAAGAGAACTCATGGTACAACGTCATTGAGAACAATACTTGAAAAAGCTGAAATTCATCACTAGAAAATTCTAGCATCAGACAACAACCCCTTATACGCAACAAAAAGAGCACGCTTCAAAAATGACCAAGCTCTTCTTCCTCGCAAGGCCTGACGAACAATGAAAAAATTATACAATATCGGGGACTTGTATGGCCAGGAAACCCACCCAAGACAACAATTGTTACCTGTGAGTGCAGGGATCCCCTCAAGAGTTCTTAAAAACTTTCAAGATTTCATCAAAACTTCAATGACTAGACATGAGCTGGAAAAAAAAAACAAAGGAAAGAAAAAATTGAAGGAAGAGCAAGAACTTTAAATGTATTCATACTCACTTCCCACTTAAAAAGTTAGACGCGACCACAAGTCAGAATCCTCCCTTCAATCAGACTAAAATGAAAACGACTTATCAAGGAAATGAGTTTAAACTGCAAACTGACATGTAAAAAAAACAAAGGTAAAACGGACATCTTTGGGGTTCCAGAGAACCAAGAGAAATGAAAGACTGCGTGGAAAGCAAGACTAACATAAAAATGTGCGAAACCTTGTGCCCTGAGCTAGGCTCGGAGCCAAAGATGGGGTGGAGGTCCAGGTGGTATGCAGGATTCAAAACCTTCGATGTTATTAAAAATCCAAAAAAAAAAAAAAAAAAACATAAACGCACAGAACATTTGCATAATTTTTTTCTCCCAAACCCTCGACTTCAAATGAAACAGACCGTCAAACTACTTTTTTCTGGCATGCTTCCCGGAAACGAAAACATTTTATTACCGCCCCGCTTCAAGCGAACCCATTACTTTCTCGCCCCAAACATAAGCCTTACCTCGAAAAAAACCAAAACTCCCACCTTTGAGTAACTCACGAAGCTAAAAGTCAAACCCTAGACAAGAAAACGAGAATGATCAAATGGGTTAGTCACAATCAGCGCTAAAGCTCAAGAGACTAAAGCATTCTGCAAGAATCGAAAATGCCAAACCCTCAGCTTCAAAATCAGCATATCAGAGGTCCAGAACAGAGGACGGAGGTACCTGATTCTCTGGTTTCTGACTCTGCGCGGCTCCGACACAGAAGGAAGCGTAAGGCAAGCGTGGGGTGAGTGAGAATGAGGGTGTACATTGGCACGGAGAGTGTGAGTGGGAGGGAGAGAGAATTCAGCTCTTGCATGAAACGAATTCCGTTTAGGCAAAATTGAAATTTGGCAAATACTGGGTTTTCCGCCCACTCAGCCCAGGTGGCATGCTGTTCTGGGCTTTGCTCGCTCAATGACCAAAATGCCCATGGACTTAACGGTGAAAAGAGAGTTGTACATAATCATGGTACGTAGGTTTAACTAGTGAAAGGATAACCAACAGGGGTTGGTCCGAGTGGTAAGCGGCTCGGTATCACTTAAGCGAGGTCTCAAGTTCGAGCCTTAGCGTACGCAGAAAATCTCCGTTGGGAGACTCACCCACTATTGCCAGGTGCGCGACGCGGATCGGATCCGGATGTAGTCGGAGCAAAGCCCCGGTGAATCGGGTAGGCAACCAAAAAAAAAACTAGTGACAAGATAAGACAAACGACTATTTAGAACGTATTTGATCCTTAAAGAGTATCACTTTATTATGATTCTAGTCGCAGCGTTTGGAGAGGCATATTAGCTTCTGTGTGCTTAGGTTTACGCCTGAAGGTAATAGACGGCTCGCCCTATCTAACATTGGTATCGCCTATGAAGAAGGGAGATTTCGCCTAACCCTTAGATCATAGGTGAGTACAACCTTTTTCATAAAATTTGTATAAAAAATAAATAAAAATAATCAATTTTTAAGAGTGTTCTGTTTGAGTATACTCAAAAAATGTTTTTTATGTGCCTTTCATTTAGTTATTAATAAAATTATCTTTTATAAAAAAAAAAGAGTATACCCAAAAAAAAAGCATTGGCTTTAGTATTCCACCTAAATACCATGACAACCCACACCTCTTTTTAAAGAAGATGTGTTGAATTCTATACCCTAAATAACAAAAATTGGGTTGGTGTGTGTGTGCGCGCGAGGGGTGTGGTCCCTCTCTATTAAGGAAGGGATTTTCAAAATGTTACAATCAAAAATAAATTATGAATTATGGTTGTTGGAGATAATAGTGGCTATCAAACATACTTTAAAAACATTTTTTAACCCGTATCCTAACCCTTCCCATAGGACGGACTACTTACACACACCACACAACACATACTTTCCCTAACCACTTGGGGATTTGATCCCTCAACCTCCTCAATAAGGTAGTGGGGATCATGACATTTGAACGGATGCTCATTGATACTGTTAGATTTAGGAAGATAGGCTAGATCCCCTAAGATGGGGGTGAATTGGATGAACGACGACTTCTAAGAACTTTTGAAACTCTTCGAAAAACTGGATGAGTAAAATTGTATAATTTGAAAAGCTCTAATTGAAAATAAGTTATTAGAAATCAAAGAGTTAAGGAAGAAGAATTTGCATAGAGAATTTATCCTGGTTCGGTCTTTCCTTAACCTACGTCCAATCCTCAACTTCCCACTGAGATTTTTTAATCCACTATACATCAAGATTACAACGGGCTCTTGGTACTTGGTAGCCTTGACAAGCTCAATTTTCACGGCTAATTGAGAACCACCTCAAACTTGAGGTTACATCACACTTCCGGTGGCAACACTCCCCTTCAAACAGATACGAGTAAATGCTAACCTTGGATCCCCTAATTCTAAGGTTTTGCTCTCAGATAGATAAAGAAATAAAGGGTATATCTAACTCTCAGATAGAGTGGATGGTAAACATTGTGGCTCATGGTATTTGTCTCTCTTAATGAAATAATACATAATGAACGGAGAGTTGAATGCTTTTCTGGATAATGATATTCATTGCATCAGTCATTGTTCTCTTTTATCGTCCGTAGTCACCAACCTCTTAACTTTGGATGCTCATCTATTTATAGTTGATGTTTATGACCATTGAGCATTATTTTCGTTGAGGTTATCATCCGTTGAGTTTTCTTCCCGTTGGAAGTATGACTGTTGAAATAGTCGTCGTAGCCGTTGAGGTTTTTTGTCTTTTTGTCATTAAACATATGTTGGCTTTTATCTTGATCTATTTTCATCTCTAGCCTTAAACTCAACTTAGTCTGAACTTCTGTTAGTAATCATAAAATACTTCAAGATTTAATCGTTAGCATATAAATACATGAAGTGATGAGTTGATAAAATGAATTTAAGCTTGAATGGGATTAATCACAATAATGATTATAGTAGAATAATGCATGTTCAATCATATTTAATATCTCTATCATTGATCAAGTGTTTGAGAATCAATTCAGTTATAAACAGTTTAAGATCAATTAAGGATTCTGCTGTTTTTAAGGATTATGCTATATGAATCGATTACCCAATAGATTAATAAGAATTAATGTGTAAAACAGAAAATAGAGCATCATACTTCATTGGATTATTCATGCATATATGATGTAAATTTATAAATATAAATATCTCAAAAGATTTGTTATGAAGAATAATGAAAAACATAAGCATATTATCACTTAAATAAAAAAATTAGAAATATGAAATGAGTTTGTAGCTTAAAACAGAGATATATTTAAAGTTTCTGAAGTTAATCGATTAATATAAGTTAATCAATGCCTAGTCTATTAATTTGTTTGGAAGAATTGAATTAGAAAATATTTCAACACAAATTAATCGAACAATTAATATGTTAAAGCAAATTAATTGATTAACCAATCGATTAATTAGTTTATATTTGAATTTCACAAAATTGATACCTAACTGATTAATCGAATAGTTAACAAATTAATGTAAATTAATCGATTAATCAATCGATTAATAGCAATATCTTTGTTTAAGAAAAAATATATTTTCATCACATTAATCGATTAATTAAAATTAATCGCTTAACGAATCAATTAATTGACTTGTGAATTCAATTCCAGAAGGCAATCTCTCGACATTAATCGATTAACTATTAATGATCACTCATTAATCCATTAACTAATCGATTAATTTATTTTTATTTGTAAAACATATTGCTGTCTTTATATTAATCTATCATTCAATCGATTAATTGATATTAATCTATTAACTAATCGATTAATTATCAATAATCGAACAATTAATCAATTAACTACTTCTTCTTTTCTTTTAAGCTTTATTCAATTAAAAACACATTTTTATTGCTTCTAAAATGTCATAAAACAACTTAATTATTTTATTTTATTTTGACATCATCAAAACATATTCAATCTAACAGATACTTTAAAAACTAGCATTTCTTCCCCCGCGTGTTGCGCGCATGCATAAATAATAAGAATAAAAAAAGTACAGTTATATAACATAATGTAAAAGGGTATGATAAAATTTATGAACATGTAAGTAGGCAATAAAGATACCACTAACTATCATTTAAAGTCCCACATTAATAGTGCATCCCTCTTGTAAACTATCTGAATCATGAAGAAGAATTTTCAAACCATGCATTCGTTTTTGACCCTTGACAGTGCAACATACAGTTGGCTGTGCGTGAATACTGGTTTTGACAAATATAATCCAACATAGTTCAAGAATTTCCCTTGACTTTTATTGATGGTCATGGCAAATGAAATCATTACAGGAAACTACATACATTTCAAATGAAAAGGCATGGCCCCTTTAGAGGGATTCAAGTACATTCGGTGTATCAAAACTTTTTGGTTTGGATGTGAGCCATTCAAAGTAATTGCCCCAGCGACATTTTTTCCAATGAGGGTAACTCAAAGGCGTGTCCCATTGTGTAAACCAGTAGACTAGTCAATATTCCTAAGTAATATTATTGGGATACCAACTTGTAACTAAGCTTATGGACCGGCAAGCCTGAACAATTTATGTTATTTAAGACTCAGTACTATATAGATCATCAAATCGGTCTATGTCATGGGTAGACCGACAAATGATGTCACTACTAAAATACTCAATAGGTTCCCCTGGTAGCATAGAAGACATGAAATCATTTACTTGTTTAACACTTTCAATTGTAGGTGCAAGAATGACTCTTTCATTATAGTAATAAGAGCTACATATTTTCCAATAGACGGGGGTAAGTTGTCATGACTATTGTTAACAGTGGGTCATCAAATCCTTGTATCAACAAATTCGAAGGAATGTCTATCTTTTCCACACTATCGTGTGGTAGGGATAAGTTCCTCTCTCTAATGTCTAACAGCCACCTTGAGAACTTTAAAAGCTTATCTGGTCATCCACAGATGTAGACAATAGTCTCATGTTCTATGTAAGGCACAATGCTTTGCATGAATCCCACAAGTAGGATGAAGTAATGAAAGAATCAACAATAGTTGCACAGCTGCCACTTAGGATTACTAGTAAAAGTTGACGAAAATCACCCTCGTCAAAACACATTTCCCTCCAAATAGTTCATTTGAATGCATTATGTCTCTTAAAGAATGATCAAATGCTTCAACACAAAATATTGAACCATAGGAGCCTCATCCCACATGATCAATTTCATCATTCTTATCAAATCGGTAAGATGAGAATTTTGGTTAATATTGCAAACTGAATCTTCAGTGACTGAAATTGGAATGGAAAACCTTGAGTGGGCAGTCCTCTCAAAAGGTAGTAATGTTGTCATAATCCCACTTGAAGCCATGGCTAGAACAATCTCTACTCGTTAACGGATGGTTGATGATAAAGCCCTTCAGAGAAATGTTTTATCTGTCCCACCAAAACCATACACAAAAAAGAAGGCACCAATAGGAAAATCTAGGGAAGACATAACAACGTCAAATATATGCTTCTTTCCACATTTAAAGAAGACGGTAACTTTATGGATTCCTTATGTAATATAGATTTGTCATAACTCAATTCTTGTAATATCAAATGATTTTTTAAGTCTAACGTATCATCAACCGGGGGAGAATGAAATGATGGATAATCATATAGACTCCTATTATATTGCAACATTTTCTCAATTTCACAGAGGATAGCTTGTCGCTTGGCATGATCTGTAATTGGCACAACTATATTGGAAGAACAATTAATTTTCAGATAACATTTTAAGGTAGTTTGAAATTGTAAGACATTTAATATTAAAATGAACTTATATTGGTATAAAGGATAATTACGTGGAATGTATAAAAGATCTTCAGACAAAATGTTTAAAGTCTCTTGCCACACATGATCGGGTCGACTTAAAGCAAGAACAAAATAACATGCTCATAAACATTTTCCTTAGCATGATGCCAGTGGACCACGTTGAAGCTTCTTGTAAAGCAAAAATGTACTCATTATCATCATCAAGTAATCTAAGAGCAAGGCAAGACTCTCTAAATGACAAATGTACAATACCATCAACTTTTTTTATGTCATTAACGTATCGTTTAGTATGAGGGATTTGGGCGGGAGGGGAGAGGAAGGGAGGGATTTTGCTCTCTTCCCCTTGTTTGGGTTCTTAAAAATATTATGAAGGAAGGGAAGTTTTTTTGAAATTTTCCCTTCCCTCGTAGGCTGAACTTCCCCTCCAAAATTGGGGGAATTTAGAGGGCTAATATTTTTGTATGATCAGACAAATATGTCCATGAAATTTTTTTAATATCCCAATATTACCCTTTTATATTATAAAGCAGATAACCCTAGCGATCCCACTCTAGTTGACTCACAAGCCGCTCTGTTCTTCATTCTCGTCTCCTCTTGCTGCTTCATCTCGTCTTCATTGGGTCGCGCTGTCTCCCTTCCTATACTGGTCTACAATCTATCGGAGGTTAGGACATAATCGATCCTTTGTTGGGACTTTTTTGTCTGGGTTGCTTTTTGTCACATCCTCACTATCTTAGCTTCATCTTCTCCAAAACAGTACCCTGTTATGTTTGAAAAAGATAGTGGTGAGATTTCGGGGAAATCTCAGTAGCAAACGGTACTAAACAGTGTATGTATCAATGATTGGTATTAGTGCTTGCTTGTGATTATGTCAACATAATGTAATATGCATGCTTCCATGTAACATATGAAATATAATTGGCCAAAGTAATCATAGCACAGAGCTTCAATAATTACATATTAACATCAATCAATCAAGCCATAACACAATCAACCATACATTCAATATATACAAGTTTATGTAAGTTTACTACCTGACATGTAGCCCTTCCTCTAGTCCTCAGCCTTGTTGGAAATTGTGCCCTAGGGGCCAATCATTGTATCAGGTTATCACATTATTTGCATGTTTACTGTGATGACCATCCATGGATAACTCATGATCTTATCCTAAATGTCCCTGGTCGGTCATCTATGTGGGAGCAGAGATGAAATAAGACCAGTATGACTTTGAAGATATATAGAGATATAAATCAAAGTCATAGGCACATGTAAGAGTACAGGGTGTTGGACCGACCCGCTATGAGAGAGCTGCATGGGTTAAGTCATAAGCTGCTCTCATATACAAGCCATGTCACTATGCCCTTTGACCTGAGATCATCATGGATTCCTACATGACGAACGCTCAGCTTTGATCTAGTCAAAAGTCACTTTTGACCGAGTGATCATAAAGGCTATGTTCGGGGCTTAGTGGTTTTTCATGCGGAGGAATGTGAATGGTCAAGATGGAATTTGTCCCTCGTATTCGTAGAGAGATATTACTGGGCCCCTCGATGAGTGAGTCTGAGAAATGTATGGCCATACTGGAATGGAAGGGTAGTTCCATTTCTATATTCAGACTACTCAGGGATCGAGAAAGTAACGGTCAGGAACAGGAGGATGACGTTCACCATGCCTCATCCTTGACCGAAATATCGTGTGACAAAAGGGACGTGATATGGTTGTATGAAAGGTTACATCGTTTATCGATCCTCATATGTTTTGGGTAGTCGTAATGCCTTGCTAGAGACCGCTTACGACTTGTGGGTCAGTATAGTAACTGGGCCACTGCCAACTTCATATGGGCCTACAGGGTCGCACACAAAACAGCCCAATGCGAGCTATGATGTCCAGATTCATTGAATCTAAGAGATGTCTAGATTCAATGAATAATCTAGGGTGGATATATATTTTATATATATATATAAATTAGTATATATATAATATATAATATAAGAGATATTTGTAAGATTTAATTTATAAGGATAAATTAAATCTCTATCACTTTTGAATTTGAATTTAAATGGATATGATCTATTTGAATTTGAAATTCAAATTGATAAGATATCTCAAATTTGATTTATGAGAATAAATCAAATATAATTCTGTCTTATCTTTATTTTAAATTAAATAAATAGGTGAATTAAATATGTGGGACGGATTTAATATAAACCATATTTATTTAATTAGTTTCTTATTAAATTATGCAATATATGATATTGTATTAATTCAGAATTAATATAAGATTAATTCTGAAGCTCGGCCCAATTAGAAGCCCGATAGCATCCTATATATTTGACATTAGGAGCTAGGGTTCTACACACAGAACATCTCTACACACACATTCAGACGTGAGAAAAGGGGCAGGGAGAGTGCAAAAGGTTTGCAGATAAGAAACTGCCGAAATAGGGACGGTGAGGACGGAATCTCTAGAAAGACCTAGAGGGACAAGAGGCGCTAGCACGTCGTTCGCGATTGGAACGCTGTTTGTGTGGATACCGGTAGAGGAAGCCGATCTGAGCTGTCGACTTCTTGCGATCGACCAGACACGAAGCAAGGTCGCAACCTATTGACACTGAGGTCGCGACCATACAGGCACCTGAACGTCAGAAATCCGAAAAGAGGAGACAGGTCGCGACTTGAAGCTTACAAGGTCGCGACTATAAACTCCAGAGACGTCCGGTCGCGACGAGAAGCAGAGTAGGTCGCGACTAATAACTCCAGAGGCGACAGGTCGCGACTAGAAGCTGAGGAGGTCGCGACTGAAAGTTCCAGAGGCGAGGAGTCGTGACTAGAGGACACTGAGGTCGCGACCAAAGCTCGATTACTGAAGGTAACACTTCTTTCTCCTTGACTTAAACACATTCGGTAGATCCTAGCTGGGAATGGAAAAAATTTTTAAAGTTAATTTCCGCTGCGTGTCTTCCAATTCCCAACAAGCCTTTGCTCTGAGATTCCTCTTTTCATAGGTCAGAGCCTATACATAACATAATAATATTCTTATTATTATTCTATTCAGCATAACTCTACTTAACTCAAACTTATCTTGAGGTAATACCTCTATTTTGACAATCCCCTAACTTTCTTTCTATCCACGGCTAACCTTATCAAGAGAGAGATATTTCTCTATTCTAACTACTAAATTCATAAGAACAATCCTATAATTTATTAGAGCAGGGACTAGAATAAATTATTTACCTTATTCCTAAACTTGCCAAGTCCCTAAGCTCATTGGATTGCTCCTAGCTCAGCTAGAACTCCTTCTTTCTCTTTCTTTCTTTCTCTTTCTTTCTCTCTTTCTCTTTCTCTCTCTCTCTTCTTTGCCTTGCTTGGCCGTGAGTGGAATGGGAGGGGGTGAGGGGTATTTATAGTTGAGGCAAGGTGGAATGGATGGTCTAGATCGAATCACGATGAATGGCTCATATCGCTTAGCTTCCTCAAGAAGCTTTGCCTGCATTATCGTGATAACATCATCATCCTCAATGACTCATCAAAGTGAAATTATCAAGGGACACCTCACCTGCTTAGGTGGTATCATGGTGGGGCCCTTGGGACACCTCACTTGGTGACTTAGCGCTTCCAGAGAATTCTAGATTCTTATCTGGTAATGATCGGCTTAGATTGAGCCACGTGTCCTTAGCTTTTTCTTCTTCCCCTAGATTAGTGCCTTGTGGCATCTTGGTGGGTCCCATAAGGACACCTTTCATGCCACCTCATGGCTCTAGATAAGTCTAAGGCTTTATCTGATCAATTCCCCAATTATCACTAAAATATTATTTTAATTCCACCTGGACTTACATAACTCTTAGGCCACATTTTTGGACTTCTTGGAATGTCATCTTGGGTCTCTGATCAAGCTCAAGTACTCTGATTATTCAATTCCCAAGAAATATCCCTTAACAAATTACCAAAATGCCCTTGGTTCCTCTTTATTTACTTTAATAATTCTAGGGGAATTATTATCTTTTCTCATTTCAACAGAGTATTCCTTGACCTTGGTCAACTATTCTAGAAATTCTCTTTGACCATCTAACCTTAGTCAAATGACCAAAGTACCCTTCACTTATTCTTTAATTATTTTATAAATAGGGGTATTTTCGTCATTTTACACATTTTTTGCATATTTCTAGACACTGGCCCCTTTATCTAATGAACTGATATCATGGCCCTGGGCCCTACTTGGTGTCATTATGGGCCTCTTGTAACGTCAGCTAGGATCATTCAGTCTCAGCTTGCATATTGCTTAAGTTTCACAATCAGATATCAGGTGTTCTCAAACTGCAGTCAAAATTCACTAATATGTGAATAACTTTTTCTACATAACTCATTTCAGGATTCTATAAGTTTTCTAACCTTTAACTTTATAGGACGTACCTTCCTATAATTTTTTATTTATATTTGAGGTCTAGAAGATCTAATAAAAATTTCAGATAACTTTAAGACTATTAGATAAATTTCAGCTATCTGAAACTTTAATAAAATTTCTGTATTAGGCTAGATTAACCATCATCATTTTCTCTATCCACTGATGAAATTTGGGACTGAAATGCTTCCAGGCAGTCCTAAGCCACTTCCAACTCAACTTTCTATAATTACCATTTTGCCCCTGGAAACTTTTCCTCTTTTCAATTAAGTCCCTCAACTTCTCATAATTACACTTAATGGCCCACAACTTGTGTCTAGTTCTATTTTTGCACCATGAAACTTTTAGACTTTTACTTTAGTCCCTTTCTTTTCTAAAATGACCATTATACCCCTAGGGACTTTTACTATTTACATATAAGTCCCTGTACTTTTACTTATTTACAATTTAGTCCCTAAAAACTCTTTGTATATTTTTGGAACTTCCGCTCAAAGGAGTCTAGTAGCCTATCTATTTCAGGCTACTTTCTGAGTCTCTGGGCCTAAAAATTGGGATATTACACTTTTGTGCATTTTTGCTCATATTTCCTGCTAGCTGGGCTTTATTGATAGAAATTATGGGTTTGGCCTTCTTTTACTTGTTTAAATAAGTAATTTGATGGACAAGATGATATTCTGTGTGGACTTCCCTTCCTTGAAATTGGGATTAAAATTACCCTTATGGGTAAGTGTTTGATCCCAATCGAGCCCTATTGTAACTTTTTTGTGCTGATTATATCTGCTTGGTGCCTTAGAATACACTACTTCCATAAAAAATTTACATGGAGAAGGTGGCATTAAGTGTTCAAATCATGAGCCTGACCTACCAACTAGTTAGAACAAGCATTAATCCTTCGTGAAATTTGTTGAAATGTAATTTAACAATCACATATTAGCAACTCTCCCATCCCTTCAGAAATAGCAAAAGCTGGATGCCTTCTATCATGTGAACTTGTGTCCTTTGAACACATCATTACATTATCCATGGTTAAAGTCATTATGCAAAACCAAAAGAAGCTTTACTAGATAGTATACTATAGGAATTTATCAGTTACATGTATTGAGTTTTAGGATCATTATGGCACATGACTCGTAATAAAATGGATTTGCACTTGAGAGAGAGCTGTTTTGGTTTTTCTTTGCATTTTGTACCTAATAATACTATTACCCTTATCCAATAATAATGCTCCAATGGATTGGTGATTCTTAGGCTTTTCTTCTTATCAATTATATCTCGGCTGTGAAGTATTAAATATTGGCTTCTTAACTCCCAATCAGTGCATTACAAATATGATGGACTATAATATGAAGTCTGTCTTGCATTTATTGTATATAGATAATATTAACTTCTTAACTATCAATTATGTTTATTGTATATAGTAAATATTGGTTGTTAATTCATGCTTTCTGGTTGGAGAATTAGATAAACATATATATATTTGTTACATAAGTCAACTTATTTTAGTAATTAATTTTAGGTAATTTTTTCTTTATTTGTTAGATAGATTCTGAAAGGGAATTTTTGATACAATGGTAGGAAATGCGTCGGAGACTTGAAGCCTACCTTATTTATCTTGTGCAGTATTGTGTGGATTAGATGTATAATCATAAGAAAAAAAATAACTTATAATATGAGTTCAACAAGAGAAAGGGTACGTGAAAAAGTGATATACAAAATAACTTGTACTTCCAGTGGTCGAGATATTGTTAGAATGAGTCCTGAAGCTTTTTTAGTATTGGGTGATTGTTAGAAAGAGATGGTGGCCTCAAGGCCATATGATACTCAAGTGTGGAAGAACAAGTTGCTAAAATCCTTTACATCTTAGCACATAAAACAAAAAATTGTGTGGTTAAGTTTTTGTTTAGGCATTCTGGTGAGACGGTTAGCCATCATTTCCATAGTGTGATAGGTGCTATTATTGAATTAGAAGATAAATTCCTTGTACAACCAGATGGCTTTAGAGTCCCTCCTGAAATTCAGGCTAATGACAAATTGTACCCATATTTTAAGGATTGTGTTATGGTTATAGATGGAACACATATACATGCAAAAGTACCTATAGTAGATGCTTCTCGTTATTGAGGTAGGAAGGAATTCCCTACCCAAAATGTGTTAGCAACGTGCACATTTGATTTAAGGTTCACTTATGTGCTTGTTGGATGTGAAGGTACTGCATCTGACTCAAGGATTATAAAGGATGCATTAGCATGATAAGATAGCCTTAAGATTCCTCAAGGTAACAATTTTAGGAATTAGTAAAGTGACATAATTAAATAGCATCACAAATTTAAAACTAATAAAATGACTATTTTATTTGATGATAGGGAAATATTACTTGGTGGATGCTGGATTCATGTTAACAAGTGGTCTTATTACACCTTATAGAGGAGTTCGCTATCATTTGAAAGAATATTCCGATAGAAATCCACCCCAAAACTATAGAGAACTTTTCAATTTGACATGCATCATTGAGTAATGCAATTGAACAGCCTTTTGGGGTATTGAAAAAAAAGATTTGCAATTTTATCAAGTGCCACTGAGCCTTCTTATAGTGCCAAAGCTCAAAAGGTAATTATTGCTGCCTGTTGCATTCTTCATAATTACTTAATGAATGTAGACCCTAATGAAGATATTATCTGTGAAGTAGATGATGAACTTGCTGCTCAAGCTAAATCTAACAATGGTAACCATACTCCAAGAGATGATAGAACTAAAGCAGCTCATGATAAGCTTATAAGGGATGCAATAGCTCATCAAATGTGGACTTATTGTGAAAATAATGCTAGGAATAATGCTAGGACTAGTGCTAGGAACTAAACTTTACATGTTCATTTGTTGTATGATTAGTAGTTTAATGTGTATCTTGAGGATGGATATTTGCTATAATAATTGACAATCTTTTATTGTATTGCTAATTGGATGTATTTGTTTGATATTGAACTTTATTGTGTTTCTTTGATACTATTGATAACTGGCATTTTAATTATCAAACAAAACTAAGCTAACCAATAGTAAAGTGAAGTTAACCTAGGTCGATTCACAAGGAGCCTAAATGGATGCTAAAGTTCCTAATTAATCCAATGAGCCACAAATTAACAAATTAATCAGATGAAGTGTGAGATGAGATGTTTGAACTAATTCTGAATGTAAATCCTATTCTACTGTTTATGATTTTAGGTATTTAATGATGATATGAAATGAATCAATGACAAGTGTGTTCCCTTGGAGATTACCTTACCTTCATTATCCACAGAATATTTGGAGTTGATTAGTTGAATTAGAATGTGTTAGCTAACAACATGCTAGCTAAATCTCTATCAAAGCTACAACTCACAGACATTGAATAGAGAAATAAGAATCATTCAACTCAAGAGCTAGAAGAAGATGAATTAAACAAATACAACTATACTCTGTTATAGAATTATTCTAATTATCCACAACTATGTCCAACTAGTTCAAGTATGAGAATTAATCAAAGCATCAAGTATGTAGAAATAGAAAATCCAACTCAGTTCCCTAATCATTAATCATCTACTAACTCTAATTGCATCAATAATTACAGAGTTAACTACATAAACTCGATACAATTAAATCTAAATTAAAAATATAATGAACTCCCTGTTTTAGCTCAAGGATTCTGGTTCAGCATCAGCTCCAAGAGAGCACAACAAATATAGCCTTAGATTGCTGTCAAGACTTTAATAGCAACAGCAAAACCAGTAATAGTCATAGTGAATATAGAAAGAGAAGATGAAGATGGAAGTGGAATATTGCTCTGGTTCTCTTCCTCAGAACAGAGCAGAAGTGCAGAGATGAAAGGAATGATGGATGGCGTGATAGAGTATAGAATGGATTGGGAATGACGTGAGTGGAAGTTGGTGGAATGATGGAATCAGAGTGTGATGTGTAGATGGTGTGTATGATGTGTGGAGTGTGGCATATGAAATGATGTGTATGGCATATGATGGGATGATATAGTGTGTGAGAGGTGAATGAGTGAATTATCAGTGAATGGATGGCATGTGAGGTGAGTCTGGGGTGAATATATAAGAGAAATATGGAATGAGTGATGTGGTCTGAAAGGAGTGAATGGCTGATGTGTGAACAGTAGAATGAGTACTGATATGATGAGCTATTGGTATGAGTGATTCTATTCAGATGAAGTGTGTGTGCGTGAACAGTGCAATAAGTGCTGATATGATGAGCTGTTATGGAAGTATGGAATGTGTGAGTTCAGTTCTAAATTAGACTCCCTCCAGCTGTCAGCACATGCCCAATCTGTTACAGCACATGTGTGAATCTCCTTCCAGCATGTGATTCTGTTAGCCACTTGTTCAATCCAACACATGCTTAAATCTTCTCTTGTCCAGCTGTCAACTAACCTCCACCTAATCTGTTGCTTGGTTACTGTAATGGAAATTTTATAAATTATTTATCCAATTAATCACTAAAATCAAATCTATTAATTTCCACTTGTTCTATTTTTATTTAATTTATTAATTTCTCAACATATTGATAAATGGAGACAGAAATCAATAATAAAATTCTCTTTAAACACACTAAAATCGATACAAATAAGAGTTTATCAATTGTCAGTTTGCTTATTTAATGTATCATTTTCAGCACTTTTTTTAATTATATGGTGTTTTATTTGGGTTTAAATTCTATTAGTATGGCTCTAAAGACTAGCACTACTGATAAGAACTTGATTTGGAGCTCCAAGATGGATGATGCCTTGATTGATGCATTTATGCATGAACTTAATATTGGTAACAAGGTTAATGGAACATTTACACCTACTGCTTATGACAACATAACACAATATTTGAGTGCCTTGTTTGGATTTAAAGTTAAGAAGGAAAAGATGAAAAATTGTTAAAAGACTTTGAAGAATAATTTTTCTGAAATTTATGACATCTTCAAAGGTGGTATAAGTGGCTTTTCATGGAACTCATCCAATAATAGATGGGAAGCTGAGCACCAAGTTTGGGATCAATTAATTGAGGTGAGATTAATAAACCTATCATCTTGATATATATACTATTTTTTAGATTAAACATGTGAATCATACTGTTTTCATTTGTATGTCTATTTTTTATTTATTATCAAGTAGCGCAGGCAGTGTTTTGATATTTATGAGATGCATTTTGATTTTCATATAGATATTTGATAACAACATCACTGTTATTGTTGCTAAAATTGGCATCAATACATAAGTATTACTCAGAGATGTTTAATCAATACCTTTGCTTCTGTTCTAGTATCTAACGTTTCTGTTCTAGCATCTGACCTTTGCTTCGGTTGCTTCTGTTCTGTTCTAGCTTTGACAATTCATTAATCCTCCCATCTTTATATAGATTGTGCAATGAACTAATTGTATGAAATGTATTTCTCAGGTTAAACCAAAAGCAGCCCTTTAAAGAAATACACCTCTACCTAATTATGAAAAGATGGTAGCTCTTTATGGAAATGATAAAGCCAATGGAGATGAGGGTGATACTCCTTCAAATATGAAGAAAAGGCGATGTTTGAATCCTCAAGAATTTGTTGATTCTGTCAATGAGGTTGATAAACTTACCTCTTAAAATGAAGTTACCCTAGAGAATTTATCAATCAATATGGAAAATTCCCCACTTGATAACCATTCTCCAGAAGCAAATAGTGAGAGCAGTAAGAGGACTAAAAAGAGTGGTACTAAAGATAAAGATCCTTTCCAAATATATCTTATTGAAGAGAAGATGGAATTCTTTGCAAATGCTATGAGTGAAGGGAATAGAATATTTAAAGATAGATATGTCCCACAAATTTTAGGGGAAGAAACTTTGAAGATGATTATTGATGCTAGATGTAAGGAAGACAACAAATTTTAGGCCAAGAATTAAGAGATCCTTTGTTGGGGCTTATCTCTATGAAGTAAAGTTTGTGGTACATAATCAAGTAAATCAATGGGGAATACTTCTGGGTTTCATAATAGTGTGGGGATGATGATGCTCTCTATCGAGATTGAGTTCCAAGTTTTCCTAGTGCTTCGTAGATGTGACTTTCAACATTTTATGGTGAGGAAAATTGTGCCCCATACAATTTTGATAACTATACAATTTTAATTTCATATGTTAAATGTTATTTATAATTATATTTTATTAAAATATTCTATAGTAACAAGCATCTTAAATAACATAAGGACAAATTTGTCCACACAAATATTTTCCCTCCCCTCCACTTCTAAACCAAGCAAGGTAACATTAAAATCCCTCCCTCTTCTCCCTTTATATTAATCCAAACAAGGTAATATTAAAATCTCTCATCTTTCCTTCCCTTCATTTCCCTCCATTAAAATCCCTCCCCTCCCCTTTACTGAGCCAAACACAGCATAAAGCAAGATGGGACCCTCACCTTTGTTAATAAAAGATGCAAGAAGTATAGTTCCCTAGCATGTGGAGATATATGTGTTAGGAAACCAATTGCAAATACATTCTTCCTTAGCTTCCAAATTCATTTATCTCGGTGGTAAACATAATGCTAGGGAAATTCAGAATATAACACCCCTTCGTCTTATCATCACCAGCATTTGTTGCATCCAACTGAGAAACATAGACTCATAAACCTGAGGCTTATCCAACAAATCACCAACATCATCTGAATTTTGATATACAACATGTTATGGGTTTGATAAATGGAAACTAAGTCTCTTGATAGCAGGGAATCTATGATGGACATCAAAAGACAATATCCTTCATACAGCTTCGCATGCTAAGATATATCTAAAATTATAGTACTATTGGATCTTATCGAAAGGGCATTCAGGATTACCCTCTTAGTCAGTATCATAAATTGAAGCAACAACTTGATCTAATATACTTGAATGAATAATTTATTGAAGTACTTTGATTACACTTTTCCTCATTGATATGTGCTTGAAACATAGTTAGCAAAGTTGAATTATAAGGAACAACGAACTTATTGTCTAAAGGAACCCCTCAGACTTGAACAGTCCTCCCATAATCTCTTTGTCTATATGTTGAATATCCATTTGTAGTAACTTCATGGTGCAAAAGTGAAAGTAGACACAAGTTGTCGGCCATTAAGTGTAATTATGAAAAGTTAAGGGACTTAATTAAAAAGAAGAAAAGTTTCTAGGGGCAAAATGGTAATTATAAAAAGTTGATCTGGAAGTGGCTTAGAACCGCCCGGAAGCATTTCAGTCCTAAATTTCATCAGTAGATAGAGAAAATGATGCTGGTTAATCTAGCTTATTACAGGAATTTTATTATAGTTTTAGATAGCTAAAATTTATCTGATAGTCTGAAAGTTATCTGAAATTTTTATCAGATCTCCCTGGACCTCAGATATAAGTGAAAAATTACAGGAATGTGCGTCCTGTGAAGCTAGAGGCCAGGGAACTGACAAAATCCCGAAAGAAGTTCTGTAGAAAAAGTTATTCACTTTTTAGTGAATTTAGACGGGAGTTCGTGAACGCCCGATATCCGATTAGAAAATTAATCGGTAAGCAAACTGGGACTAAATAAGACCAGATGATATCACACAGAGGCCCATAATGGCGCCAAGGAAGGCCCAGGCCCATGATATCAGTTTAGCGGTAAAAGGGGCTAGTGTCCGAAAAAGGTGCAAAATGACGAAAATACCCCGGTGTTATAAAATAATTAAAGAATGAGTAAAGGGTATTTTGGTCATTTGACTAAGGATAGATAGTCAAGAAAGGTTATCTGGATAGTTGACCAGGGTCAGGGAATACTCTGGTAAGGTGTGAAAAGACAATAATGCCCCTACACTCATTAAAGCAAATAAAGAGGAACCAAGGGCATTTTGGTAATTTGCCAAGGGATGTTTCTTGGGAATTGAGCCATCAGAGTACTTAAGCTTGATCAGAGACCCAAGATAACATTTCAAAAACCCAAAAACGTAGCCCAAGAGTTATGTGAGTTAAAGTGGCATTAAAATAATATTTTAGTAACTTTTCAATAAAGTAAAGTTACCCGGTTGAAGTGATAACCGAGGAATTGATTAGATAAAGCTCTGGACTTATCTGGAATCCATGAGGTGGCGTAAAAGGTGTCCTCATGGGACCCATCAAGATGCCACATGGCACTAATCTAGAGGAAGAAGAAAAAGCTAAGGACACGTAGCACGATCTCAGCCGTTTATTCCGGGACAAGACTTTGGAAATCTCTAGAAGCGCTGAGTCAGTTGGTGAGGTGTCCCGAGGGCCCCACCATTGCGCCACCAGAGCATGTGAGGTGTCCCTTGATGATGTCACTTTTGATGAGTCATTATGGAGGATGATGTCATCACAATGATGCAGGCGAAGCTTCTTAAGAACCTAAGCGATCTGAGCCGTTCATCATGATTCGATCTGGACCATCCATTCTACCTCCCTCCACCTATAAATACCCCTCACCCCCTCCTTCCATTCCATACACCATGGCCAAGAAGAGAAAGGAAGAGAGAGAGAGAGAAAGAGAGAAAGAAGGAGTTCTGGCGGAGCTAGGAGCAATCCAATGAGCTTAGGGACTCAGCAAGCTTAGGAATAAGGTAAGTAAGTTATTCTAGTCCCTGCTCTAATAAATTAGAGGATTATTCTTATAAATTAGATAGTTAGAATAGAGAAATATCTCTCTCTATAAGGTTAGCTATGGATAGAAAGAAAGTTAGGGGATGGTTAGAATAAGGGTATTATCTCAAGATAAGCTTGAGTTAGGTGGATTTATACTGGATAAGATAATAATAAAATATTATTATGCTATGTATAGGCTCTAATATCTATAAAGAAGGGATCTCAGAGCAAAGGCTAAGGACTAAAGGAAAGACTACATGCCAGGTAGTAAACTTACGTAAACTGTATGTGTTGAATGTATGGTTGATTGTGTTATGGCTTGATTGATTGATGTTAATATGTAATTATTGAAGCTCTATGCTATGATTACCTTGGCCAATTGTATTTCATATGTTACATGGAAGCATGCACATTACATTAAGTTGACACAATCACAAGCAAGCACTAATACCAATATTGATGCATACACTGTTTAGTACCGTTTGCTACTGAGATTTCCCCCGAAATCTCACCCCTATCTTTTCCAAACATAAAAGGGTACTGGTTTGGAGAAGATGAAGCTAGGAAAGTGAGGATGTGACATAGTTACACCACAAAGTACATCAAAATGGACCAATACGAACTCATGCATTAAATATCATACCTGATATGGCATTCTTCATATTTTTGTTGCTTTAGATAGTATGCATTTTTTCTTCCTTTCTTGAATCCCTTAGTTACTTCCTCTTAGTTTCCACTCTACATGGAATTTTGGTTTTGAATACTGCATAACCTTTTAGATTTACGCTTGACTACTATGTCATATAAACCAATATTTACACACATTAGAATAAGAATCAGTTTCATCTATACAGGGCAACGTGTAAAATTACATAGGGATGATAAGGACTAAATGATTAACGTTTGGTACCTGATTCTTAAATCTTTTGTCCAGGCTAACTAAAAGATTTGCAATATCCTCACAACAATAAGCTCTTGCTTTATTTTTGTAAGATATGGTATTTTGAAATGAAGCATTATTCTCATGAAATCTATGCGTTATAATATGCTATGGACTTTTATCAAAATCTGTTGATTAACCACCAAAATAACCCTCTGCATAAAGTATTTGTAATGAATTTTCCAACCCATGATATCATAGTTGATGTTAAAGCTTTGTGTCAAAATCCAATTTTGTGAATGCATAAATATATTCCAAAAAAATTGAGACATATCCAAACGAAGTAAACTATACAAGGGCATTTGATATAAGATGTAAACTTGTTATTGTGTAAACGATTAGAAATAAAAATCCACCAGAAAGTAATGTAATTACATCATATGCTATATGGAAATGAATCAATAGCAATTCCTGCATTAAATATCAAACTTGATATGGCATTATTCATATTTTAATTGCCTTTACAAAGTATCATTTTTTGTTTTTCCCTTTTCTTCAACCCCTAAGTTATTTTGTGTTGATTTCTACTGTGTATGGAATTTTGGTTCTCAATACTGCATAATAAAACGATAAAGGTGCAATGTAATATGTGAAATCCCATTTATGGTATATTAAATAACCAACTAATAATTATAATTACCATAACCACACTACATCATTTATTGCGAAGATATGTATCGTACAAGAATTAACTGGACTTCCCAACATTATACAACTTGTTTAACGCATGCACATCCCAACCAAACAAAAAGCATGTTAATTAGAATGGGGCTAAAGAAGTACCTATACCACCCAAGTGTAATCTTTGTAGGACAACAGAGGAAGACTCTTGAAAGGCAAGTCATCTGCAATATGACCCTCCACGTGTGGCATGGTACAATTTAATATGTAATCCATACAACCTACTAAGGCACATCACGTAGCCCGAAAGTAGTAACGGCTGAGCCAAAATAATTCAATATTGTAGATAAAATAATGGGTAACTGTAGGCAATAAGGGCAAGCCAATTAAGCTGTAACTATATATAAGAATAGTGAAGCAACGGGAGTGCGGTTACTTATAGTGTTCTATAAGATATAGTACAACTGTACCATAAATGCTCTCACAATTACCGAATTAGGCAAATGAATGAAAACATAAAGGGATGATGTGATATATAAAACTGCTTTTATAGAATATTGAAGAATGAAACAATAATACTACCACCATAACCACCACTACCATTGAATGTGAAGATGAGGAGAGACATCAAATAATATGTAAAGAGTACAAGCATTAGCTCTACTCCCAAAAATGAACTAAGCTAAAGGAACTCTGCATATTCCAACCACAGCAAAAGCAAGACAATTAGAATGAGACTACACAAGTACCTAGACCACCGAACTATAATCTTGCTAGGACATCTACGGAATACTCTTAAAAGGCAACCCATGTAGAAAATGACATGTGCACATGTTGCATAGTACAACTTTGTATGCATTACATATTGGAAACCAAATAAGTAGCACGCATCCCGATATGAATGAAATATGAGGAAAATAAGGCCGAACTATAGATAATAAAATAGAAGACCAAAAGTGAGGCTCCTTACAATGATGATACAATTGTACATAAGCACATTATAATATATAAAGTTAGGTTAACTTTAGAGAAGTAAGTTATTAATAAGGCTTTTAATCATTTAAATGGAAGCTTATTTTGCATACCTGAATGTCTTTTTTACTACATCGGGATGTTTGTCTTCTGATTGATGTAGTAGGTGAACAATATCTTTCTTTGTCCCATCTGAATTAAAATCTATTCTTTATCCTATTTATTATTCAACTTTTACCGAAGCAAACTGCAGTTGCCCATTTACATAGGCATTATAACTATATTACCAATTACATAATGATGGACGAAATAAATAATAAAAATACAAATGTTGGAAAAATAATATTTAATTTAGCTGTATAAATAAATCTTCCTATCAGTATATCTTTACAACTTGTATGACTACGAGGTTGATGAAGTAGTTGAAACATATCTTTCTATCCCTAAAAACTAGTTTTTTGTTAATTAAATCCTTTTGAATATACCTATTTATTCCTTAAATTTGTGTTTTCCCACATATGCTTTACTATTTTATTACCCAAAATGAGCATTCAGTATACATATACCTATTTATTTTACAATTTTTTATGAAACCAAAATTGTTATGAATCTTTTATTTTTTAATAATTTGTGAGTAACTAGTTTTAATCACACTATTTTACATAAATACTCTGTCATTTCTTTCTAATAGGCATCTAATTTTTTTTCTCAACATAGTAATCATAGCCTCTTCACCTAAATGGCATAAGCTATCTAACCTGCATTTAAGTCTTCTCTTTTTCCTATGTATTGTTTGGTGTTCTATAACGTGAAAAGATAAATACTTGAATAAAATAATCTCCAAAAAATAATGAATGAATACAAGTGTAGCAGGGAAAAAATTGTTTTACTATTTTATAAATTGCCAACATGTACATACTTAATCTAAACAAATCACACCAGATAATCCGGCAATACACATTATAATAAGCGTTGACCCACATTCATTCAGGAACACATCTTAGAGAACTAAATCAACTCATAATTCCATCTTCATAACTCGTATGAGATACCTTCATCTTCTTGTTGATCAAGCACAGGTCATCCTCTCTCCAATCTCTCGATGTCTTGTAAGCCATAGCACATGTTGGAACAACAAAGAGGCCCTCGACCAATATTATTATTATTCCCAAACAATGTATGAATAGGATCATTGATCCACATCATGCCTAAACATGCCTTTACCTTGTTCCTTCATGTCTTCACATACTTGGACTTTCCCAGAAAATGCAGCAACTCAAGACCTTGTTTCCTCCCTTCTTCAACCTCACTCCATAGTAGAATCATCCCATAAACTTATATTACACCTCCATGACCCTTCTCTGAATCCTCCTTCAATCTTACATGTCCAAAATCAAGATTCATCCTAGGGATACTGAAGTATTACACCATTTCTTCTCTATACAAGCTTTCTGGGTTTTCGTTCTCTCTGCAATAACTTAAGAAGGAAGATTGTTGGGGTGTCATGAACCATGGAATGTAGGGAAGTTTGTCCATGCACACGTGCTGGTATATGTTATCATCTTTTTCGATAGGTTTCAGAAACTATTTGGAGCAAGTCTTGAGATTGTAGAGATCGGATAAGGAAGAAGACGAGACTCTTGCTAACATTTTTTATAAGATATGATTCGGAAGAGATTTCATGGTGTTATGGTAAAGGGACTAATAGAAGTCAAGGTTGTGCAATAAGTTCAATCAATGTGTAGAACCAGTAATGAAAGAAATAAAAAAAGCATGAGAAAAAAAAAGATCACATAGAAATCTTACATTTGAAACCAAATTAGTGATGGTCTACATCATATCAGCAAAAATGGAGTTATATTAGACATGATCGAAACAATGGGCAGAGACAAAACAAGAGAAACAAAGAAAGAGAAGAGAAGGAAAAAGAAGAAGAAATGCGAATTTATGTGAAGACAAATACCACATGCGAACTATACAATGCAATAAATAGAGAACCTTACCTTTTCAATTTCTACAGACGTGACGTTTGACATGCACGCCAACTATATCATTTATTAACTTACAACAACACAATGATAAGAGAAGGAAAAAGAAGAATAAATGCAGATATTTGTGAAGACAAATACAACCTGCAAGCTCAAAGTATCAATGTTGTATATCATATTGGTGAGACTAAAGTTCCTCAACGGCAATCTGTATAACAAGAAAGATGTATGAGACAAAAATATGACATTCTAACTAGGGGCTGGATGAAAATAAATATAGAGTTTGGAATGAAAAAAAAATATGAAGGCATAATGAAATTCAGTTTCTGTAGGTGTGACATTTGACATGCATGGCAACTGTATCATTTATTAACTAACAATAACGTAATGAGAAGTATAACATCCCTAATTTTCTGTACTGAGTTGTATGTACAGATTGAATAAAATATATATGAGATTTATCAGGAAAATATGTGGCCATTTATGTAAAGAAAGGGATTAAATTGGAAGAGGAAGAAAGTGTAAGAGCCAAAGTGTAAAATTACGAAAATGCCCCTGTGATGCCCTAAGAAACCAGAAGTGAATGGAGGGCATTTTGGTCATTTTAGACAGGCTAAACTGCCAAGGCAAGTACAGGAAGGATTAGTCAGAGCTAGTATATGCTCTGATAAGGTACAAAGAGGTGTGAAATGACAATTTTGCCCTTAGGATCAATATAGTGAAAGAAAGGGCACCAAGGGTATTTTGGTTATTTCATTCAATGGATGGATATCAGATAAAATTTGATAGTAAATTGTTAGAATTAATATGAGAATTTATGGAGTTGACAGAAGTCAAAAAGGAGTCCTGTAGAATTAATTATGGAATTTAGGGTGAAAAAGGACACAGATAAAGGGTTAAAGAAAACATATGTAATTTTTAACAGGACTTCTGGGTCTCAAAAAATTATGAAACTTTGTAGAGAATTCATTTTATATTAGAATGAATTTCTAAAAATGTTATAACAATTAAAAGAGGTGTTAGCATTTATGCTAAGATCAGGGTAATTTATGGATATCGGTATAAGGGAAGTACATTGGGATTTGGGCCAATTAGCTATTGGACCTAAAAGAGGCCCAACATATCATCCTAGGCCAGCCCAATAAGGCCCAAAAGCTATCTTGGAGCCCAAGTCCAATAATAAATAATTTATGGATTTTTGAAAAGAAAAGAAAAGAGAATAAAGTAAAAACTAGGGTTTGCACATGGTGGGACCCACAAGGATATCAAAATGGCACCAAAGAGGAAGGGTTAGGTTTCCCAAGTGAGTCCATCCTAGTGATGTCATGGTGGTGGTGTCATGAGTGAGAAGAGAAAAGATATTCCAAGATCAAACCTTTAACCATTAGATCAAATAGTTCCCAAGGTAATCTTGGCCTTCAATTTTCCCAAATTTTTTCTATAAATACCCCCTCATTCTAAGCCAAAACCGTGAGCAAGGAAAGGTAGGGAACCTCTTGCAAAATTTTCTCTCAAGCTTGGAGGAAGCAAGGATCTTGAAGAAACTAGTAAGGTAAGTTGCCTCCTTGCTTCTACCCTTTGTTCTTATGGTTTGTGCTTGAGTTTAAGTGGTTTTTTAGGCTTAAATCTTGGGGAAATGCTGCTGAAATTTCTTTGGATATGTGATAGGAACATGTGTTTATGTTCTAGATAGTTTGCACAAGCTTAAACAAGCTTGAATCACATGATAATGGCTTAGGAATCCATGTGTGTTTATGAATCCATGAAGATGTTCTTTTCTATATAGTACAGAATCACTATTCATATGTTGGAATTTTATGGTTTTGATGCTTCCAATGGGTTCAGAATCGAATTTTGTGTGGGGTTATAGTAGGAAAACAAGTATTGGAAGCATTGGAACCAAAATGGGAATTTCGGTACTGTGCAGAGCTTTGGGAAGCAATTGGATTCTGGAATTTTTGATTATATATTTGGATTCTACATGAAAAATTATGTGGAAATGAACTATGAGAGTTTAGTTTAGAAAGATGTAAACAAATGTCACAAAGTAGAGAAAGAAAGGAGCTTATTGAAACTAGACTTGGAATTTGTTTGGAATGGAGTTATAATTTGGTAATTATCTTGTAATGTCTAGATTTTGACATTTGTGGCAAGGAAATACCATTTCAAGAAGGGAAGGACAAGGATCTACAAGAGGTAGCAAGAATACCTAACTATAAACTTATGTGCTTTGATTGATTTGCTTACTTGTTATGCATGAAGGATTGGTTGAGCATGGAATATTATGTGATGATGTTTATGATGATGATGATGTGCTATGAGTATGTGCCACTCCTTGCAATATATGTCATGACAATATGCATGTTAGAGTTTGCTTATGTATAAGCATGAAGTAGCTCCCATTGCATGATAACATGTTAGGCATTCAATCAAACATGCATAACCTTATAGTTTATATTACTTGCTATTGGGATTTCTATGAAATCTCATTCCTTCCATATAAATAACCATGCTCTAGGTGCTGGATCTTCTCAAGGCAAGAGGGTAAATGTTGATGAATGACTGTATATAACTTAAAGAGTGTGCACTTTAATTACAAGATGATATTTTAGTGTGTATAATGCATGCTACTCATAAATCCGATCTCAGGTAGTGTACTTCCAACGATATTTTATGTGACTTATCCGACGAGTTTTCATATGAAATTTGGCATGAACATAGCTAAGATCTATAGCTTTAAATGGACACCAATAACGCCTCATTTGGTTAAGAACTCGAATTGTTATGATTTTTCAAAGTCAGGATTTAAAATCTGGATAAGATAATACGACTACTCAGAGGCAGTGAGGTTCATGCGCTAATTTCATATAGTAAATGAATGAGTTTTTCCACGAAATTTTGTTAGCTTAAAGTAAACATATGGATATTTAAATAAATAGGTAATTATACTCAATTGGATAAGTATACAAGAAGAAATGAATTTTTGAAAATGGGGCAAAGAAACTGGAACTTCCAGATTTACCAAATGAACAGTAAAGTTCAATGAATAAACTAATTTGATCTGGACAAGGAAACCTCATTTTTCATATTTTTCTCTCAAAGTTAACTGAAATATCTTTCATTAGAAATTGGAATCACCTCAATATGATTTTTCTATATTTAATTATGAATTTCCAAAGTTCAGGCTGTAATCTGGAATTACCCAGTAAACAGTGACAATGAACAGTACCGAAAGCCCAACTCTTGAAAATTCATGTTTTTGAGGATAAGAGGTATTCCAATAATCTAAGATAATTCCAATTGAGTATATGTAAGGTTAAGGTTAAGGTCAAGTTTTTAAGGTTAAGATTTTAAAGATATTTACTAGAAAATGTTGTTGTGCTGGTAGACTATATAGAGTACTGTGTACGTAGGTGCTGTCTAAGGAGGCTGGAAGTGAGTGGACCTAGCCGGTTCATCCAGTCTTTTTTGGGTACTTACATAGAATGATAGTTCTCATGAGGAATTATCGAATCAGTATAGTTATTTTCTGCTAGAATTTCCGGCAAGAGAGATATAACCCAGTCGAGAGTGCTATAGCAAGAGTACTCTGAGAGATTTAAAGAAGGATGTTTCAAGAAGAGAAGGAAAAAGAAGAAGAAATACAGATATATGTGAAGACAAATACAACCTACAAACTCAAAGTATCGATGTTGTATCATATTGGTAAGACTGAGGTTCCTCAACGATAATCTGTATAACAAGAAAGATGTATGAGACGAAAATATGACCTTCTAACCTGAAGGGCTGGATGAAAATAAATGCAGAGTTTGGAATAAAAAATATATGAAGGCATAATGAAATTCAGTTTTTGCACGCATGACGTTTGACATGCACACCAACCTTATCATTTATTAACTAACAATAAATCAATGAGAAGAGTAGGAAAAAGAAGAAGAAATGTGCATATATGAGAAGACAAATACAACCTGCAAACTCAAAGTATCCATGATGTAGATCAGATTGGTGAGACTAAAGTTCCTCAACAGCAATCTGTATATAATAGAAAGAAAGATGTATGAGATAAAAAGTTGACCTTCTAAATCGGGGAGGGGGGGAGGGGATGAAAATAAATGCAGAGTTTGAAATGGAAAATATGAGAAGGGATAATGAAATTATAGGTGGAACTCAAAATTTGTACCTTAAATCTTCCCACTCAAATGAGGCGGAACTGTAGATAAACACAATGAAAGGCAAAAAGTGAGGCTGGTACTATAAATAGGAAAAATACTGAGGGGGTAATACATAAGAATAGTGGAAGACCAAAAGTAAGGTTACATTTAGTGATATATTGATTTGGTAACTTGTGAATAGCAATAAGATTTTTTTAGACATAACTTGCCTTATAGTATATGCATGTTTTTGATGAATTGTTAGACCTTGGATACAGCTAGTTTGGTTAGCATTAATTTCATTGTTTTTCTCATTTCTTTTCCATCATAATTCCATAAAATCATTTCATCATTTAGAGAAAAAAATCCCATTGGCAAATCCACATGTATGTATAGGGAAGGGTGTCTCCTCTTCCATTTCCATCCTCTTCTCTCATCTTTATTTTTTTAACCATTAGAATGAATATCAAGAATAATATAGTATTTTGATATCATATTTTTTTATTATGCTAAATATAGTAATACAAAAGTATTCATTTTTCATTTTAAAAATCAAGTATAAGGCGTATTAATATCATTCATATTTCATATTCATATTCTCATTCCTTTTTTCATTTCTTTATTATTCCTTCCACCATTCTAAACAGCAAACATATTAAGGTTGTATGTTTTATTTAATTGTATTAATTTGTTAAAATGTTTATTTTATTAATAATGATAATTTATTGCATTAGGCAGTGTTTAGTTAAAGGAAAGAGGAGATTCAGGTCAAAAAAAGGTAAACGGAAGGGGAGTGGATGCTAATGATGAAGGGCAGGGGGAAATGGGTTTTATTCAAGATGGGTAAAATTGATATATTGAAAAAATAATATAAACAATTTAATCAAAATCAACAATTCTCTCAAATCCAAAAGACCTACTTTTGGAGCAGAGGAGAGGAGGCCACAAAAAGATAAAGACCCCTCCACTTTTTTCAACTCAACACACTTACTGCAAATAGAGTATTAGGGAGTGTTTGGATTAGTTTTTAGAAAATAGTTTCTAGAAAAAAGTTATAAAAAGTGATTTTAGTAGAAAATAACTTATAAAAAATAGAAAAATATTGCTTTATGGAAAACCATGCTTTTAGCCTTGAAACCATGGTTTTGGCATAGATAATCAACTATTAGATTGTATGAGATGTTGGATGATCTTTTTTCAAAAATATGGTTTTAAATAGGGCTGGTCATTTTATTCTCGTCTCGGGTGACCCGTCCCGGTCCTAGCGATTTTGGGACAGATTCGTCTCGTCCAGAGAAGGAATGGGACGAGAGGGTCTCGGCACAACCCTCAAGTCGTCCCGTCCTGATAGGTATTTTTTTTAATTATACTAATATACCTACCGTCACTCCGTCAGTGTCTTGTGGCTCACTCTACTTTGTTTAGCCCTAGCTCTAGCACAGTCACACACTCCACTCTCACTTTTAGGTTTCATCCCTATCACAAGCCACCATCGGTTGTCGCCACTAGCTATCTCACTCTCCCTTCCTCCCCTAGTCAGCCAGTGGCCAGTCTCCCTCACCGCCTTATAGCCTCGATCGGTCCTCCTTGGTAGTCAGCACTCTGTTCTGTCTCAAACCACCGCCACTCCTCCTCGATAGTCAGTTCAGTCGGCACTGCCGTTGTTGGTTGAACCGCAATTTGGGACCAAACTTAGGTCGCGGAAGGGGCTTTCCATCGACGAGGTAGAAGGAGGAATCATTATCGACGGAGGCAAACCCATAAGAACTTCTTATTTCAGGGGAGGCAGAAGGATGAGATGCTTCTGGGTTTTGCTTCAATTTCAGAACCCACTTGCGATTTCCCTATTCTTTCCTTTGATTCTCCAATTCTCTGATGATGATGCTCCTCTCTAATAGGGTTCAATTTCGTTTGTCTCTTTTGTATATTTCTGACCATAGTTGGTTTTTTTATTTTGGCTTTGTTTGTTAAAGTTGTGCTTTCTCTGCCTTGAGTGTGGGATGATCTATGTTGGTATTGAACTTACTGAGATAAAATCTGGAGACCTTCGCTGGTGCTTGGAGTTTAGAGACATGGATTCCCCTGCAATTATAATTCTATCTGATGCTTATAGAACCAAAAACGTTGATCATGGAAGTGTGTTTGTTCTTTGCCCCTTGTACGGAAGAAAATCTAAAGCTTTCCAAGCTTCTTCTGGAACCTCCAATTCTGCTATTATCTCAAATTTGGTATGCATGCCATTCTCAATACTTTGAAGTATTATTTATGTATACATTGAAATTTTCAATTAGGCCACCTTTTGTTGTTGAAGAAGAAGAATTAGTGCTTTGGTAAGTGGTTTTAATAATACAGGTCTATTGTATCATTGCAAACTGTCAAATGAAATTTTTTAAAGACAATCGGGAATTCCCGATCCCCGTCCCAGTCCTAATCCCGGTTGGGACTGGGACAACCTCGAGACAGGATGGGATATGGGACGCAAAACACGTCTCGTGTCCATTCTTAGAATGGGACACGGGACGGGGGTATCCTAATCCTGACCCGTCCCGCAAACACCCCTAGTTTTAAAGAGTATCCAAACACACATTTAATGACCACTTGTTTGGTTGGAGAATGGGAGGGGAGCTAATTATATGTGGAAAGATATGCATTTATATTAATTCTAACGAGTAATATTACTTAAAAAAATTTAACTTCAATAATAAAAAATTATCTTCATATCACATAAAATAAATTTTATTATTAAAATGTAAACATTTTGTTATAAAAAAATAGACTTTTTAAAATAGATTCTCAAAAATTTAAAAAAAAAATAAAATTAAATTTGGGAAAAGAAACTTTTTTTATACTATTACTTGATCGTTGGGAAAAGAAATTTAAGACTACTAACTAATTAACTACTCATTTCTCTCACATTTGTTAGTTAATTAAAAGATGGAGTCATAAACCATCAATTTTAAGGTATGTTTGGATGGAGAGAAAAGTGGATAAAATAGAGGAAGGGAATATTGAATTTTTTTTAAATGGCAAAACAACTATTATTTTTTTTATAGTTTTACCTCATAGTATTTATTCATCCCTAATTTTCTTCCCATTTAATAGGGTTAGGAATAGACAATTATGGAATATAAAAAAAAAAAAAGTGTGAGTATATTGCCTTCAATTTTATAAGCTAGGAGGAGGGGAAAAGGAAAAAACATTTACTCACTTCCCTCCTAGTAGAGGTAAAAACTTTTTTACGATTTAAGTCCTAAGATGGTAAGAATATCCTTGACTAAATAAAAAATAAATGTAATGTTGATTAGAACTTGACATCTTGTTATTGTTTCAATCATTCTATTTTTATTAATATATATATATATATATATATATCAATATATACTTGTAAGTATTAATATATATAATTTATAATTATAATAAGTCATCATAATATGTATATATATATATATAACTTTTACTCTTTTTACTCCTTCCATTCTTTTATTATTCATTTTATCGTACCAAATATATAGTAAGAATTCTATGCTTTATTTATTTGTAGTAATTTTTTTTAAAATATTTATTTTACCAGTAATTATAATTATTACTTCAGTGGATCTCACGCTTATTTATTGTTAAGTTAATTCACCATCTCACTAAGTTTCATACTTGTGGAATCATAAAACCCACATTTAGGAGACCCCAATAATGCAACATACAAACAAATCTCAATTTATGTGCAATGTTTTCTCAAAACATTTAGATATTGTTTTAGTACTTTACATTATTTGGATTTAATTTTGAATATAAAGATAATGATAGTTCTTGAAATTTTATGCTTCTCTCTTATGATTTTTAATGTTAGCAAAGAGGACAGCCATTTTTTAACGTTCTATTTATAATTAGATGCTCATATTTATCGGTAAAAATTCTTTGTTAGGAAAAGGAAATTTTAATATAAGTGAAAATATGTTTGGCAGATTGTTAATTAGTATGTTCATAGCAATGTGAACCTAGAAACATTGAAGCCATATTACTACTTTGAATGGTGATATCTACCATGTTTCTATTTTCTGGGAATAAATGGAGTCTCTAAGGTTGATTTTGACTTTTCTCATTACATTCTTTCTATAATAATCGTAGCATACATGAAGACGTTCCATATGGAAATCATAAAATTCAAAGAAACAACCGTTCAGTTAGGGGCCCAACACGTCATATAAGGTATTCAAGGAAATTATAGAGGCATGACCACTCAAATTGTGCTAAAATATCAAAACTTGATGAGAATGCTTACATGGAGGAAGATGTAGATTATTTCTAGAATGATGACATGGACAATTATATATGTGGAGTTTGGCATGACATATGACAGGGTACCTCCAAAGTTACCTCACATATGAGTCATCAATGTATGCATATTTCGATGATGAGAAACAAAAGATCACGATCTAAGAGCCCAAAAAAAAGCATCTAAACTCAATTTCCAAGTTATCAGAGGCTCAATACAGTTACATGCATATGGAGGAATCCAATAAGCTTCAATAAGCATCAATAATGACCTTATATGACATTCATTAGGATTTTGTTTGTTTCCTATTTTATAGTCTCCTCATTTTGTATTGATTGCTTTTTCAAGGCAAATGTTTTCTTTTTCTATACTGCATTAATTAGTAAAGTCAAGTAAAAATCTTCTCATTAATGGTAGGGATTCTATGATCCTTCTCATTAATGATGAGATCTATTTAGGTAATGTGTGTAATCTAAATTATTTTATCTTGACTAACAAGTTAGAATTTTAGAAGGTACTTTGATTTTTTTATTTTTATTATATTTTCACATTTAATTTTTTATGTATTTTATTTAATTTTAATTAATGTTTTAGGCTCTAATACCTTATAAATAAGGCATCACATTAGCGTTTTTTTTAGAGAGTCCAAACTAGTTAAGAGTCTTTTATTTTCTTATAAAGTAGATATTTCTCCCTTGTAATACAAGGGGATCAAAAAAAATAGGTTATAATTAATTAATTAATTAATTATTTGTGATTATTATGAATTATTATTGGGGTTAGAAATTTGAAAAATTATAGAATTAGTTAATAAGATTACTGATTAATTATCATTATGGGTTTAAAATTTTTCAAAAATTAAAGTGATTTATGATTTTTATGAATCATCATTATGGTTAGAAATTAGAATAAATTAATGGAATTACTAATTAATTATCATCATGGGTCGAGCTTAAAATCTTTCAAAGATCAAAGTGGGATTACTGATTAAAATTATTGATTATTACTTATTGACAAAGGAATTGAATGTATTAAGTCAGATTGACCTAAACCCATTTTTAACTAAAATAGGCATTACAAAATTTTAAGAATATAGTTAATTGATGCTTCATTATATACTTTATTGAGAAGAGACTTGAAGGATTTAAGAATTTGAGAATTTTCTCTCTTTGTGTGAGCATTGCTTGTATATTTATATTCTTGTGCGAATGCTCTGGCATTTTTTAGGGAATATCATGATCATCCTTGTGGTATATTCATGACTAGGATTATAAGAGACATGTTCTCTTAAAATTATATCCCTAATCATCCTTCTGGCTGTGTGTACTTGGGGTTACAAGAAATAGGTTCTTATAGGATCTCATTTATAATTGTCACACATGTCTTCTAACTGATCCTTAAGAACCCTCACACCATAAATAATATAATTCCTTATTAAATGTGATGAGATCGCACTAGTTATTTTTATTTTGATCGGAATTGCACTAAATGTTTGTTTAGTTTCTCATATGCTGATTTTAGTTTATCATTGAAGTTTCCAAAACTCAAATTTTCCAACAATATTTCCTTCGTTCTTTCAACAAAAGTGAAACGCTACTTTTATTAAATTGGAGGAATTATTATAAGATTTTAACGAAGAGATTTAATTAATTAAGAATTCAATAACAATTATAGAATATATAATGATAAATTTTTAGTATAAAAATAATAAGATTATGTTATTTGTTAATAAGAATTTTTAGTAATTAGGTCAATTTTTTAAAATTGCATAGTAATTTCTCTTGTTAAATTTAATGTTTCCTACACGAACAATTTTCCATACATATTTTAACGAAAGAGGTTTTGTTTAGTGTGCATGCTTGAATTTTAACAAAAGAGGCATTGCGTAGCCGAAGACTGGTGCTGCCTGCTTTTCCATTCATGGAAAAGTAATGGTGAAAGGGATTGCTCCAATTACAAAAGATGAGAGGGAAAAAGTTGATTACCAAATATACCCTGGATACATATAATATAATATAATATAAAAGTATTCTGAAGAATCTGACCCCTTCACATGCCTACATTGCCTCGTGGGAAGAGGTGGAGGGACCAAGTATTTAATTAGAGAAAAAATCACTGCAGCCTCTGTAGCAAATTAATTTATATTTGTCCTAGAAGATTTTAAAATTTCACTGCACCCTCTTACCAAATTGGAATTAAATTTTGAGGGTGAAAAAATATTGGTGCCCTTATGTAAATTTACAACAACACATGAATTTATAGTAGACATAAATAAATTTATTACTACAATTAGTAAATTTACAACATAACGTAAGGAGTTAACACACTACTGTAAAAAATGCTTTCTAAATCGGTTTAAAATGGCATTCTACACCGGACAAATAACCGGTGTAGAAGCAGACCGTGTAGAAAGTGAGATATTCTAAATCGGTCAAATATCGGTGTAGAAAGCGAGACATTCTAAGCCAGATTTAAGGAAAACCGGTGTAGATGAATAGATTTTCTACACTGTTATGTGAACATCAGCTGTAGATTAAGGAATTTTTTACATCTGGTGTGTTTATATGGGCATTGTATATATATATATTAGGCTATTTTTTACACAGGTTGTGTTAACGACCGGTGTAGATTATGCTATTTTCTACACTAGTTGTTTTAATGACTGGTGTAGATTATGTTATTTTCTACATTGATTATTTTAATGACTGCTGTAGAGTATGCTATTTTCTACATCTGTTGTTTTAATGACCGGTGTAGATTATTATTTTCTACACCAGTTGTGTTCATGACAGGCGTAGATTGCATATGTAGATTAGTCATTTCTACATCTTACAATTAGCACAACCGGTAATTTTTGTCCTGTTTAAATGTAGGTTTAAAAAATCGCCAGTTCAATGTTTCATTACCCTATCCCCTGAAGCTTCCAAATATAAAACTCAAAGAGACAAAAGCAGAGAAAGAATTCAATAAATATATTATTCATTTAATAAAATTGAATACAAAAATTGAACAATTTGAAGAGAAAAATAAAAGAATGCATTCCTTGAAACACAAATACTATTGAGAATGAATGAATTGAATAAAAAATTCAGCCCAAATATTGCACAGCTCCTCTTTATCTTGTGTAAGAAATGGGTCAGATTGATCAAACATCTGAAATATCAAATTAAGGCATTACTAGTATATGTTAAATTAACAAGAAATATGAAATCATTAGGAAACATAATTGTACCTCCTGAGTTAGGTCAGTCCTATTTGACAAGATAATATTCATATGTGTCTAACGATGTAGAAGCCGCACAAGTTGCTTTCTCTGGGCTGCCTTCAACTCTATAATATTAACATGATAAGAATTATTTTTCAAGAGCAAAACGTGGAGCATAAGACTTAATAGTTTAATTACCTTCGGTATGATCCATTCAGGGTCCCTCATCGAGTTGGCGTGCTTAAGACCCCTGACAATTTTGAACATCCTCATAGCCCTATGACCAAAGTTATAAGGTTAGTAACCCATTTATTACAAAGACCATTGTTCTGTATAGAAGAAAACTCACGAGTTTATAATCTTCTTGACATCAGCCCCTGGTTTGTAATGGAGGGAGCATAAGAAAAAAACTTTATAACTGTGCTTACATAGGACGACCAATTGCCAACGATTGTTGTAGAAATTAATTAAAAAAGAATGAGTATTATCATTAATCAAATACAAAACTTGTATAAAATAAAATGAAATATTATTATTTTTACTCTTGCATGTATGGTGCGAAGAAACAATCAATTTCGATTTGACCGAGCCTCCTTGTTATGTATTGAAGTCGTAAAGCTTGAGAGGTCCCTTTTGCATAAATTTGAATTGGGCATAGGAATCCAAACTTATCTTGTTTGCCCTTGGAAACCAACTCAGCTTGCATATACCTACAGTTAATGAAAACACTTGTTAATTAGTTATAAGAGTTGAATTTTGTTATTACATGTATTTACATTTAAGTTAGGCTTACATCAAAAACACTTGGATGCACCCGGATTCCAATTCATCCCGAGGAGTGAGGAGAGATTTCACATTAGTATGGTCAAGAAAGGCCGGAGCCTCTGCGTCGCCCACAACTGAATCCATAGGCAATATATCCACATGGAACATTTTGTCATCTGCCAATCGGATGACACGTTGCATGGCACTCAAATTAGGAGGCGTGGGAAGTTGGCTCGGGGAAGATGCGACATTCTCCAAAATAAGATGCTTTGGCCATAATATGAAAGTTCCCTTTGCTTGCATCACTGTCTTCACCTCATCAGTGGGAATTGGGACAAGAGCATCTTCAACTATCACGTCTTCAACTGTCACCCTCAATTGATCTTCCTGAATTTGGATGTGGTGGGCAGTTGCTCCTAAGCTGTGGAAGGAACCATGTGCCACTAACTATCTAATTGGATCCTCCACATATAGGTCACACGGTTCAGTATCCTCAGACTCCGGCGCGGCCATGCAACAACTCCCTTTAGTGCTATGAAGGGATGCATGTGAGAGCGTTTGGGGGGTACTTGGCTCCTGTTGCCTTGTTGTCATCATGGACAACATTTCTTCCTTGAGTTTTGCCAAGCCCTCTTGTAATCGTGCCTCAAATGAAGCTTCTGCCTGTGCCCTAGCCTCTGCCCAAATCTCTGCCTTAGCCTCTGTTGGAGATTGTGCCCAAGGGGCCAATCATTATCTTATGAACATTGTTGATTTATGAATTTCTTAATAAAGTTATCATATTATTTGCATGTTTACTATGATGACAATCCTTGGATAACTCGTGATCTTATCCTAAATGTCCCTGGTCGGTCATCTATGTGGGAGCAGAGATGAAATAAGACCAGTATGACTTTGAAGATATATAGAGATATAAATCAAAGTCATAAGCACATGTAAGAGTACAGGGTGTTGGACCGACCCGCAATGAGAGAGCTGCATGGGTCAAGTCATAAGCTTCTCTCATATACAAGCCATGTCACTATGCCCTTTGACCTGAGATCATCATGGATTCCTACATGACAAACGCTCAGCTTTGACCTAGTCAAAAGTCACTTTTGACCGAGTGATCATAAAGGCTATGCTCGGGCTTAGTGGTTTTTCATGCGGAGGAATGTGAATGGTCAAGATGGAATTTGTCCCTCACATTCGTAGAGAGATATTACTGGGCCCCTCGATGAGTGAGTCTGAGAAATGTATGGCCATACTGGAATGGAAGGGTAGTTCCATTTCTATATTCAGACTACTCAGGGATCGAGAAAGTAACGGTCAGGAACAGGAGGATGACGTTCACCATGCCTCATCCTTGACCGAAATATCGTGTGACAAAAGGGACGTGATATGGTTGTATGAAAGGTTACATCGTTTATCGATCCTCATATGTTTTGGGTAGTCGTAATGCCTTGCTAGAGACCGCTTACGACTTGTGGGTCAGTATAGTAACTGGGCCACTGCCAACTTCATATGGGCCTACAGGGTCGCACACAAAACAGCCCAATGCGAGCTATGATGTCCAGATTCATTGAATCTAAGAGATGTCTAAATTCAATGAATAATCTAGGGTGGATATATATTTTATATATATATATAAATTAGTTTATATATATATTATATAAATAATATAAGAGATATTTGTAAGATTTAATTTATAAGGATAAATTAAATCTCTATCATTTTTGAATTTGAATTTAAATGGATATGATCTATTTGAATTTGAAATTCAAATTGATAAGATATCTCAAATTTGATTTATGAGAATAAATCAAATATAATTCTGTCTTATCTTTATTTTAAATTAAATAAATAGGTGAATTAAATCTGTGGGACGGATTTAATATAAACCATATTTATTTAATCAGTTTCTTATTAAATTATGCAATATATGATATTGTATTAATTCAGAATTAATATAAGATTAATTCTGAAGCCCGGCCCTATTAGAAGCCCGATAGCTTCCTATATATTTGACATTAGGAGCTAGGGTTCCACACACAAGATAGATCTCTACACACACATTCAGACGTGAGAAGAGGGGGCAGGGAGAGTGCAAAAGGTTTGCACATAAGAAACTGCCGAGATAGAGACGGTGAGGACGGAATCTCTAGAAAGCCTTAGAGGGACAAGAGGCGCTAGCACGTCATTCGCGATTGGAACGCTGTTCGTGTGGATACCGGTAGAGGAAGCCGATCTGAGCTGTCGACTTCTACGATACGACCAGACACGAAGCAAGGTCGCGACCAGAACACCCTGAGGTCGCGACCATACGGGCATCTGAACGCCAGAAATCCGAAAAGAGGAGACAGGTCGCGACGTGAAGCTGAATACGTCGCGACTACAAACTCCAGAGACGTCCGGTCGCGACTAGAGGCAGAAGAGGTCGCGACTAACAACTCCAGTGGCGACAGGTCGCGACTAGAAGCTGAGGAGGTCGTGACTGAAAGTTCCAGAGGCGAGGAGTCGCGACTAGTGGACACTGAGGTCGCGACCAAAGCTCGAAACTGAAGGTAACACTTCTTTCTCCTTGACTTAAACACATTCGGTAGATCCTGGCTAGGAATGGAAAAATTTTTAAAGTTAATTTCCGCTGCGTGTCTTCCAATTCCCTTCAGCCTCTGCCTTAATGGTGGATAACAACGATTCCAACTCTGCCCTCGTCACCAAATATGTGGAATGTCGTTGAGATGCTCCAAAGTAATCTCTTATGCCCACACCTCCGCCAACTCCTCTGACACGGCCCCATGCTCTTATTTGCCTGTAGCAACAGTCAAGATGTCATTTCTACCATCCGACTTGAAGGATCCATGGGCCTCTTGTTCTTTTAGACATGACTACAACATATAAAGAACAAACATAATAAATAATATAATTAGTCTACTAAAACAAAATAATAGAAATAGGTCTTATAATTTTTTCAGCAATCATGCGAGCATGATCGCTTGTATATGTTCCGCTCCTTGTTTGGTGAGCATATAACCATTTATCTTCATGACGTATTGGAGATGGGGGAGCAAGACTAACACTAGGATCCTCAGAATTTTCTTCTAGTCTCTTCCTCTTGGCTCCCAACAAGTCTTTTTCAGCCTTCGCGTATCCTTCTCGAGACATTGTGTGTGAAACATCCTCCTTTAAATCCCTCAGAGTACACTTACAGAAGCAATATTAACTTGATTATATCTTAACTTAAGCCCAGAAATTTAAAATTTTACCCTTAAGTTCCTTATTTTGAACCTTTACTTTGAGACCTGGTTTATCTCATTCTAGACATCCAAATGAGGCTTATTACCTATCCACGTAATGCCCCAGATGTGTACAACTGGCTCACCAAATTTTATGGCCAAATTCTTTCATTTACTAGGTCAAATTGAGGTCAGAACACTGCTACCTCAAGACCTGCGAATTTTTCTTTTAATTCGTCATCCACAAATTGAACATGTTAAACAATATTTATTATTAAATAATAAAATGTCATACAACAGAATATACACAAAATTCTCATATTTCTATTACATCTTTTCCTGCCCGAATTTCGGCAGTATAACCGCTAGGCTTCATCTGTACAAAGAACTGAACTGTACTGATTCGGTAATTCCCTCATGAGAACTACCATTGTACGTAAGTACCCAGGAAAGACTGGATGAATCGGCTAGGTCCACTCACTTCCAGCCTCCTTAGACAGCACCTACGTACACAGTACTTATTATATTCTGATGTTCAGTCTTAAATTCGGCAGCATAACGGCGTCTCTCAAAATTCTTAAAATCCACTTCAACATAATCTCCCTATAATGGGTTAGATATGGGGAATGAGATTCGGGGGAATCTCAGTAGTAATAATCATAACAATATATGTAATGCAGAGTGACAGTGCTTGCTTGTGATTGTGTACAGATAAGTATGCTGCGTCCTTCCATATTCAATAACATATGATCATAGCATTGTAATAGAGCTTCAAGCATAACATATAAGACAACAATCCAACCAAACAATAGCACAACAAATCACAAAGACATTACATAAAAGCTAGGATTAGTTACTACCTCAAAAGCTTAGCAGAACACTAGAATCTCTATACTGCTTCCGGCTCCACCAGAACTTCCTTTCTTTCTTTCTTTCTCCTTCTCTCTCTTCTTTCTCTCTCTTTCTCATGTAAACCGTGGGATGAATGAAAATGGGAGAGGGAGGGGGTATTTATAGTTTCCACCGATGGCATTTCCGTAATTTTCAAGCCCTCTGAACATGTGGCCACCAATTTTCCTAGAATTTCCTATTTTCTTTTATTTCTTTTACTGCATCATCAAGGGACACCTCAGGGGACACCTCATCAGTCACATTTCTCACATGGCGAAATTGAGAGAGCCAAGAAACCTTCTGGAAGCTTTCCAGTCCAGTCCAGTACCGGTCCGGTCCGATTTCCCACAAACCGGACTTAACGGTTGAGATTATGCCACGTGTCCTTAACTTTTCTTCTCCCTCCAGATAAGCGCTATGTGGCGTCTAGATGGGTCCTATCACGCCATCCCATGACCTCCAGATAAGTCTCAGACTTTATCTGATCATCTTCTCGGTTATCGTGCCAACTGAGTAACTTTACTTTAATGAAAAGTCACTAAATCATTATTTTAATGCTACTTTTCCTCACATTTATGCTGGGCTACGTTTTTGGGCCTGGGAATATCATCTTGGGTCCTGATCAAGCTCAAGTACTCTGATGGCTCGATTCCCAAGAAACATCCCTTGGCAAATTACCAAAATGCAAATGACCAAAATACTATTTACTCATTCTTCAACTATTCTATAACATAAGGGCATTTTCGTCATTTTGCACCGTTTTCCCGGACACCGGCCCCTTTTACTATTGAAATGATATTATGGGCCTGGGCCTTCCTTGGTGTCACTATGGGTCTTAACATCCACTATATGGCCTCTGGCCACAGTTCGATCATCTCTATTCGGACTGCTTTTCCTTTACCGATTATAACTGTAAATTCCTATCTTCCGGAATTTTTACAGAAAAATCAGGACCTCAAATCAAAATTCCGTGACTCCTCATTCAACCCGAAATCCTTTTCTCTATCTCCCGGTATTTTCAGATATTTTATCCGGACCGGGCTGTTTTGGCCTGAAAATGCGCTTACGCGCACACTTTTCCAAAATGACCATTTTACCCCTGGTCACATTTCTAATTCTTTCATATACATAGAGACCTCATATGCACATTTTACAGTTCAGTGAAATGATCAACATAATTTTCTCTATTTTTTGGCAAAATATGGTACTCATCGGCTACCAGCCCGATCTTTCCCATAATTACGATTTTCCCCCTACATTCTCTTTCTGGCCCTGTTACTCATCTTCTCATCCTTCATCTTAAGTTCTAGAAATTCTCTTTCAATAACTCATCCCTTAAACTCTTCGGGAGTCATCGTTACTTGAAAGGCTTGACAACCTGCCCATATCAGGTTATCTTGCACAGGAGCCAGCCCATATCAAGCTACCTGCAGAATTCCTAGGCTTAAGACTTAGGATATTCCTCACATTCCTCATTTTGAACCTAGGTGAACTGTCCCGATTCTGTAGGTTAAAGACTTAACTCATCTTTAAATCCTGAAGGACTTAGCTCATCCCTCGGATTCCTACAAAATACAGGTAAGTGATCCGCCCATATCAGATTACTACCCTGGGACTACGGGTTTAGCAGCCTGCCCATATCAGACTACTTCCCAGTTCTCCTAGACCAAAAATCGGGATGTTACAGTGTGCGGGCAATCATTCTTGAGAGCATGTTCAATAGCTTTTGCCATTTTTTTCTATAAATCAAGTCAAATGATAATCTGATACGTTTGCATTTGGTACCAACACATACACAAGGAAGAAACATGGGAAATGCATTTGCAGGACATTTGCGCATCAACTTACCATAACTTCTGGTGTAGTCCGAATCTTAACAAATTCTTTCCAAGTAGCTTCATTTATGAATTGATACTTGCTGCATGGAGAAGCATGAGGCCGACCATCTTTATCCCGGCCATGCACATAAAGACGAGCTAGTTGTGTCTTGAATGCCCTCCAACGCTCACCACAGTAAGACAACGTCTTTTTCTTCAAGGCTTCATTGTTGGGAACATCGTAAGTGAGCTGCAATAATTGCCATTGAAAATAGAGTTATCCATAAAGAGTTGTGTTTTTCGATATTGTTCTGAATACAATAAAAATAGGTAGTTCTATACCCAGATAGTGTCCCAAATTTGGTTCTTCACGTGATCATCAACAGCATCCCAAGTCTGTATGGTGATGTTAGGCTTGTTGCGTGCTAGGAGGCTGACATAACTAATGTACTTGGTCCTATGTTCACCAACTAGGTTCCAACATGAGTCAAAATCAATCGGTAGTAATTTTCCTTCCTTTCTGTCTTTCGCAATATTTTTCAATCGTGTCGCACTTCTGCCACTCCTTTATGTAGAGTCGCTTGAAGCAACGCTACTCTCATTCTGATTAACACTACCCTCCATATTCCTACATACGCAATAACAAAATCAAACATAGTAAATATACTCAACCTATATCCTTCACCAGTCAGAATACACAAAGAAGACAGTTCCTTTAGCATTTATCCATGGAAAGAAGTGCAAGCATTTATCACAGGAAAAGTATAAAATCTAGATTAAACCAACACATAAATGAATCCGTACACGATAAAAGAAGTGCGGAGAACATGTACACGGAAAATCATAACGAGAGCCAGAATAGAGAAGAACAAATGAGCACGACAAAATGAGAAGAACGACTAAGCACAGCGAAGGATGACAGAGAAGAACGACTGAGCATAACGTTGAAGAAAACCTGAGAAATGAGAAATAAGAGAGCGCCAAGTGGAAATCCTGTGTAAAAATTGGTGTAAAATTTTAATTTTGATTTTTTACATCGGTTATCTATCAAATCCTGTGTAAAAATGATGTTTTCATATCATATTTTACAACGAATAAAAAACAACCAGTGTAAATTGTTAACTACTTATTTATGAAAATGCCACTCTGAGGTTTTTGCACCTTACTAACATTTGCGACTGGTTTAAATGTTGATGTTTGTGTTTTTTTAACTCTTATATCGCCCTATCCCTTGAAGTTACAACAGATATGTATGCAATCAAATCAAGAGACTTGTGTTATTATTACATTAAAAATATATATGCAATCATAACAAATAGAATCATCATATAAATCAGTCAATAACCTAAAACACTTACATCCAAATCAATCAGAATCCACTTCTGCTTCATTCAATTTTGGTAAACCCACTGAAAAAGAAGGGGTCTCACAAATAGAATCATCGTCATCAACAATAATTTTTCCTTGGAGAGCGACAAACCATCTTTTATTTGCTGGATCAGTGATGTAGAAAACTTGCTTTGCTTGGTCTGCCATAATAAAAGGCTCATCCCCAAAACTTGTACTATTTAAATCAATCAATATAAATCCTAACCGATCTACTAGAACACCATTGTTTATTTTAGCCTACTTGCATTTGAACACGGGAACTGTGAATTTGGAGTAGTCCACCTCCCCAATCTCTTCAACAACACCGTAATAAAGGATGACTGCTAATTTAGGGTTGTTGTCTTTTGAACTAGAGAAATGCATAGCCTTGGCCACTAACATAACCCCACTATTTTGCACGCTACTTTTATCATCAAGGGTCTTCGTGTAAAAGGAATACCCGTTGATATCAAATGAATTCCAACATATCACATGAAATTAAGGACCATATACCAACCATCTAACTGTATTAGATACACAATCCATAATTTTATCTCTCATACTAGATGAACGATGAGGTGTACCATGATGTCAAAAAAGCCAGGAAGAAACAGTTTTTCAAGATGGCACAAAATTACATAACCCTCGCGCTCCAATTCATCCAACTTTTTAGTCTCAAAAACTTTGCCACATATAGCATTGAAGAAGAAGCAAAGTCGGGTTACAATATGTCTCAAATCATCTGGAATGATCCCTCGAACAACACTGGGAGTATTTATTGCATCAAGACATGACAATCATGAGACTTTTGGCCTACTAATTTCAAATCTTTCATCGACACAGTCTTCTTAAGATTAGATGAGTACCTAGAGGGAACTTTGATTCCTTGCAAACACTCACAAATACTTCTTCTCTCATCATTGGACAAAATATTAGTCTCTTCAACACAGTAACTCCCCTCATCGCCTGGCCTTGAATATAAATCCTTACGTATTTCCATTTATTTCAAATCTAATCTTGCCTTTCAAATCGTCTTTGGAACTACCATATATGTTAAAAAGTGTTCCAACAATGCTGTCACACATGTTTTTCTCCACATGCATGACATCAATACAGTGCCTTACATGAAGATGTTGCCAATACGGAAACTCAAAGAAGACAGATCTTTTTTTCCATATATTTTTCTCACTTCTCTTGGCAGTCTTACCAAAGGTAACATTGATGTCTTTGACCCTTTCGTGGACTTGTTCTCCAGTCAATGGCTTCGAAGCATTTTCACAAATCGGACATGCTTTATGGCCCTTAACACTATACCCTGACAAATTTCTATATGCAGGAAAGTTGTGACATCCCAATTTTTAGGCCTAGAGACTCAGGAAGTAAGCCTAAAATAGATAGACTACCAGACCCCTTTGAGCAGAAGTCCTAGAAACATACAGAGGGTTTTTAGGGACTAAACTGCAAATAGTGAAAGTCCCTAGGGATATGATGGCCATTCATGCAAAGAAAGGGATTAAATTACAAAAGAAAGAAAATGTAAGGACTAAAGTGCAAATATGAAAAGTATAAGGTTAAAAGGGAAAGGTAGACAAAAAGGTGGGGTCCTTAAGTGTAATTTTAGCCAAATAAAAGGGACTTAATTGAAAAGAAGAAAAGTTCCCTGGGGCTAAAGTATAATTAAAGGAAATTAGGCCAGAAGTGGTTTGGACTGCCCGAAAGCATTTCAGTCCCAGATTTCACCAGTAGAGAGAGTAAGTGATGCTGGGTAATCCAGCTTAATACAAGAATTTTTCAAGACTCCTGATAGACAAAATTAATCTGATAGTCTAAAAGTTATAAAAATTCCTACCGGATATCCTAAATTTTAGATATAAGTGAGAAATTACAGGATGATGCGTCCTGATGGGGCGGATGTCAGGAAACTGACAGAATACCGATAGGAAGCCTGTAGAAAAAGTTATTCACAAATTAGCAAATGCAGATGGGAGTGTGAGGCCTCTGGGTATCCGAATAGGAAATTTATCGGTATTTAAAAAGGGACTGAATGAGTTCGAATGACCTCAGTCAGATGACTGTTATGACCCACAGGGATGCCTAAACATAGCGGGCCAGTGTATCTGGTAAAAGGACCCGGTGTCCGGAGATGTGTATAAACGGTGTATAATAGTTAAAGTACTCGATGAACATGAGCAGGGGAAGATTCCTCGTAATACATGCCATGAAGGTAATGGACCCTGAAAGTCCCAATAATGGCGCCATCAGAGGCCCAGTAAGACCCTTGGACTGATAGGTGGGCCAATGTCCAGCGAACCCCGGAACAATGCGAAATTATAAAAATACCCCTGTGTTGTATTAAAGGGTAATAGAGGAATGGAGGGCATTTTGGTCATTCTGGACAAGCCCAGAAGCCAAGGCACATACAGATAAAGTTACTCAGAGTCAGTATATACCCTGACAGAGTACAGAAGGGTGTAAAATGACAATTTTACCCTTAGGGTTAAGATAGTGTAAGAAAGGGCACCCAGGGGTATTTTGGTAATTTGCCAAGGGATGTTTCTTGAGAATCGAGCCATCAGAGTACTTGAGCTTGATCAGAGATCCAAGATGACATTCCAAAGCCCAAAATTGTAGCCCATGAAGTATGTAAGGAAAAGTGACATTAAAATAATGTTTTAGTGACTTTTCAATAAAATAGAGTTACTCGGTCGGCACGATAACCGAAGAAGTTATCAGATAAAGTCCTGGACTTATCTGGATAGCATTGAATGGCGTGAAAGGTGCCAGCAAGATGACACATGGTGCCAACTTAGAGGAGGAAGAAAAAAGTTAAGGACACGTGGCACGATCTCAGCCGTGTATTCCGGTGCAAGACTCTGGAACTATCTGGAAACGCTGAGTCAGCTGATGAGGTATCCAAGGAGCCTGCATTTGCGCCATGTGAGAAATGTGAGGGATGAGGTGTCCCTTGGGATGATGTCATGAATGATGCAGTAAGGGAATAAAGAAAAATAGGAAATTCCGGAAAAACCAGGGCCACAAGTTCAGAGGGCTTCAAAATTACGAAAATGCCATCCATCAAAACTATAAATACCCCCCTTGCCATTCATTTGCCACGGCCAAGAGCAATAAATAGAGAGAGAAGGAAGTTCTAGTGAGAGAAGGAGCAAGGAAGAAAGAAGAAAGGAAGTTCTGGCGGAGTTGAAAGCAGTATAGAGATTCTAGAGTTCTGCTAAGCTTTTGAGGTAGTAACTAATCCTAGCTTTTATATAATGGCTTTGTGATTTGTTGTGCTATTGTTTGGTTGGATTTTTGTCTTATATGTTATGCTTGAAGCTCTGCTACAATGCTATGTTCATATGTTATTGAGTATGGAAGCACGCATCATACTTATCTGTACACAATCACAAGCAAGCACTGTCACTCCGCATTACATATATTGTTATGATCGTTGCTACTGAGATTCCCCCGAATCTTATCCCAATAAATAACCCATTACAGGGGAGGTTATATCGAAGTAAATTTTGAGAATCTTAAGAGACGCAGTTATGCTGCCGAAATTATGACAAGATAGCAGTAGTAAAGAAAGGAGCTGATACGTACTGTGTACGTAGGTACTGTCTAAGGAGGATGGAAGTGAATGGACCTAGCCGGTTCATCCAGTCTTTCCTAGGTACTTATGTAGAATGGTAGTTCTCACGGGAATTACCGAATCGGTACAAGATCAGTTACTTTATAGAGACAAAGCGTAGCAGATATGCTGCCGGATTTCAAGCAGGAAGAGATGTAATAGAAATATGAGGATTTCGTACATGCCCTGATGTATAACAACTTATTATTTAATAAAGATATTATTTGGCATGTTTGACTGATATGTGATGGATGTATACATATGTATGTAAAGTTGAGTGCTGGAATTTACCACTATGAACAGTAACACGTGGTGATAAGATGATGTTTGATCTATAATTAAAAATAGTAAATGGATGAATAAATGTATGATATTTTTAAGATAAATATTAGACATACCAAGCTTCGATTTGATATATAGAATGCCTCATTTGGATGTCTACACATGAAGATATAAATTATCAAAGTTGGGACAAGAATGCAGGATTCAGGAGAACAACGCTGATGAACAGTAAAGTTGTGACGTTGACTGACGTTGACCCGGTCAATGCATGGTCAACGAGTTATTTTTCCCTGAAATATAATTGAGTTATCTTCAAGTAGCAATTGGAAACACTTCATTTATATTTTTCTAGAATTAGTTATGATATTTCGAAGTCAGGTCACTCATCTGGAATTTACACAGTGAACAGTACTCGATAAGAGTAAAACTCCAGATTGAGAAATTAGACTTCAATGACCTTGAAAGTGGTTCTAAATGCTACCAAATGGTCCCTAAGACATATGAAAGTAAGGATGTTTCAAAAGTCATTAATTGTCCAAAAGATCATGGCCCGCATATTGAAGACATCCTTCTTAATCGCATAAAAAATATCCATACCTTCCCATAGCTTCTTCAAATCTTCGATCAAGGGTCTTAGGTAAACATCTATATCATTTCTCGGTTGTTTCGGTCCTAAGATTAACATAGACAACATTATATACTTTCATTTCATACACAACAAGGGAGATAGGTTGTAAATCACCAAGAGGACGGGCCATGAACTGAAGGGAATTGGAAGACACGCAGCGGAAATTAACTTTAAAAATTTTTCCATTCCCAGCCAGGATCTACCGAATGTGTTTAAGTCAAGGAGAAAGAAGTGTTACCTTCGGTTTCAAGCTTTGGTCGCGACCTCAGTGTCCACTAGTCGCGACTCTTCGCCTCTGGAACATTTTAGTCGCGACCTCCTCTGTTTCTCGTCGCGACCTGAGGTCTCTGGAGTTTGTAGTCGCGACCTCGTCAGCTTCAAGTCGCGACCTGCCTCTTCTTTTCGGATTTTTGACGTTCAGATGCCCGTATGGTCGCGACCTCAGCGTGTTCTGGTCGCGACCTTGCTTCGTGTCTGGTCGTATCGTAGAAGTCGACAGCTCAGATCGGCTTCCTCTACCGGTATCCACACGAACAGCGTTCCAATCGCGAACGACGTGCTAGCGCCTCTTGTCCCTCTAGGGCTTTCTAGAGATTCCGTCCTCACCATCTCTATCTCTGCAGTTTCTTATGTGCAAACCTTTTGCACTCTCCCTGCCCCCTTTTCTCACGACTGAATGTGTGTGAAGAGATCTGTAGAACCCTAGCCCCTAATGTCAAATATATAGGAAGCTATCGGGCTTCTAATAGGGCCGGGCTTCAGAATTAATCTTATATTAATTCTGAATTAATACAATATCATATATTGCATAATTTAATAAGAAACTAATTAAATAAATATGGTTTATATTAAATCCGTCCCACAGATTTAATTCACCTATTTATTTAATTTAAAATAAAGATAAGACAGAATTATATTTGATTTATTCTTATAAATCAAATTTGAGATATCTTATCAATTTGAATTTCAAATTCAAATAGATCATATCCATTTAAATTCAAATTCAAAAGTGATAAAAATTTAATTTATCCTTATAAATTAAATCTTGCAAATATCTCTTATATTATATATAATATATATATATATACTAATTTATATATATATAATATATATCCACCATAGATTATTCATTGAATCTAGACATCTCTTAGATTCAATGAATCTGAACATCATAACTCGCATTGGGCTGTTTTGTGTGCGACCCTGTAGGCCCATATGAAGTTGGCAGTGGCCCAGTTACTATACTGACCCACAAGTCGTAAGCGGTCTCTAGCAAGGCATTACGACTACCCAAAACATATGAAGATCGATAAACGATGTAACCTTTCATACAACCATATCACGTCCCTTTTGTCACATGATATTTCGGTCAAGGATGAGGCATGGAGAACGTCATCCTCCTATTCCTGACCATTACTTTCTCGATCCCTGAGTAGTCTGAATATAGAAATGGAACTACCCTTCCATTCCAGTATGGCCATACATTTCTCAGACTCACTCATCGAGGGGCCCAGTAATATCTCTCTACGAATGTGAGGGACAAATTCCATCTTGACCATTCACATTCCTCCGCATGAAAAACCACTAAGCCCGAGCATAGCCTTTATGATCACTCGGTCAAAAGTGACTTTTGACTAGGTCAAAGCTGAGCGTTTGTCATGTAGGAATCCATGATGATCTCAGGTCAAAGGGCATAGTGACATGGCTTGTATATGAGAGAAGCTTATGACTTGACCCATGCAGCTCTCTCATAGCGGGTCGGTCCAACACCCTGTACTCTTACATGTGCTTATGACTTTGATTTATATCTCTATATATCTTCAAAGTCATACTGGTCTTATTTCATCTCTGTTCCCGCATAGATGACTGACCAGGGACATTTAGGATAAAATCACTAGTTATCCAAGGATTGTCATCATAGTAAACATGCAAATAATATGATAACATGATACAATGATTGGCCCCTAGGGCACAATTTCCAACATCCTCCCACTTGCACTAGGAACAATCATTAATTTGTCTCAATCCTATTGACCTAACATGACGCTCATGTTTTACCTGGACAAGCGGTTTAGAGGATCAGCATCATTGTCTTCTCTTGCTACCTTGCATATTTTTATATCACCTCTATCATTGATTTCTCTGATGAGATGAAATCGCCTGAGTATATGCTTGGTCCTTTGATGTGACCAAGGCTCTTTGGCCTGTGTGTCACAGAACAAAGTTATTGGATCTGAGATGGTCGATACCACCCCTAGTTCAGTAATGAACTTCCTGATCCAAACGGCCTCCTTAGCTGCATCAGATGCTGCTATATACTCGGCTTCCGTTGCAGAATCTGCTACAGTGCTCTGCTTAGAACTCTTCCAGCTTATTGCTCCATTATTTAGGAGAAATATGTATCCAGATTGCGATTTCTGGTCATCCTGGTCAGTTTGGAAACTTGCATCTGTGTAACCAGTTACAGAGAGCTCGTCATCCAATCCACCATAGACCAAGAATAAGTCCTTAGTCCTTCTTAAGTACTTAAGGATATTCTTGACAGCAGTCCAATGGCCCTCACCAGGGTCCTGTTGATATCTGCTAGTCATACTTAATGCAAACGAGACATCCGGTCGAGTACATAACATGGCGTACATGATAGATCCTATGGCCGAGGCATATGGAATCTTACTCATGCGACCTCGCTGATCTGGTGTACTAGGACACAAATCCTTGCTGAGGTGAATACCATGAGACATGGGTATGAAACCCCTTTTTGATTCCTGCATACTGAACCTATGCAGTATCTTGTCTATATATGTGCTCTGATTCAGTCCTATAAGCCTTTTAGATCTATCTCTATAGATCCTAATTCCTAGGATGTAGGTGGTTTCGCCCAAGTCTTTCATCGAGAAAGATTTTCCTAACCAAGACTTGACAATCTGCAAGGTAGGAATGTCATTCCCAATGAGTAGGATGTCATCGACATAGAGTACCAAAAACACAACTGTGCTCCCACTAACCTTTTTGTACACACAAGGTTCATCAATGTTTTGAAGAAATCCAAACTCTTTGACTACTTCATCAAAACGATGATTCCAACTCCAAGATGCTTGCTTCAGTCCATAAATGGACCTTTAAAGCTTGCACACCTTACCAGAGTCCTCAGAACGCACAAAACCTTCAGGTTGTGTCATGTACACATCCTCAAGGAGCTTTCCATTAAGGAAGGCTGTCTTGACGTCCATCTGCCATATTTCATAGTCATAATATGCTGCAATGGCAAGGAGGATTCTGATTGATTTGGCCATTGCAACTGGGGAAAAGGTCTCATCATAGTCCACACCATGAGTTTGAGTAAATCCTTTTGCAACCAGTCGTGCCTTGAAGACATTTACATTGCCATCCATGTCAGTTTTCTCTTTAAAAACCCACTTGTACCCGACGGTTTTTACACCTTCAGGCGGGTCGACTAAGGTTCATACCTTATTGTCGTACATGGATTGCATCTCAGACTTCATGGCATTAAGCCATTTTTCAGAGTTTGGTCCCACTATAGCTTCTTGATAGGTAGTGGGCTCATTATGCTCAATGAGCAACACATCACGACTATCAGAAATCAGAAATCCATATCTCTGAGGCTGAAGTCGTGCCCTATTAGATCGCCTTGGGCCTTGCGTGCCTTGAGGAGTCTCAACAACTTCTTGTGAGTTTTCTCTACTTTCCATCTCTAGTTCTGTGGCGTCTTGTGGCTTTCGAACTTCTTCGAGGTGTACCTTGCTCCCAGTGGTTCTTTTAGAGATAAATTCTCGTTCTAGAAAGATACCATTTCTGACAACAAACACTTTGTTATCAGTGGGGTTGTAGACATAATATCCCTTGGTTTCCTTAGGATATCCCACAAAAAGGCACTTTGAAGATTTGGGCGCTAACTTATCTGAGGCTTGTTGCTTAACATAGACCTCACATCCCCAAATCTTGAGAAAAGACAAACTAGGTTTCCTCCCAGTCCATATCTCATACAGAGTCTTTTCAACTGCCTTAGATGGAACACGATTCAGTGTGAACGCAGCTGTCTCTAGGGCGTGGCCCCAAAAGGATGGTGGAAGATCTGTTCGACTCATCATGGATCGAACCATATCCAATAGTGTTCGATTCCTCCGTTCAGAAACCCCATTCCATTGTGGTGTTCCTGGAGGAGTCAATTGTGAGACTATTCCACAATTCCTAAGATGATCGATAAACTCTTGGCTCAAATATTCACCACCTCGATCAGATCGAAGGGCTTTAATTGTTTTACCAAGCTGGTTTTGTACTTCATTTTGAAATATCTTGAACATTTCAAAAGATTCGGATTTATGTTTCATTAGATAGACGTAGCCATATCTACTGAAATCATCTATGAATGTAATGAAGTACGAATAACCTCTTCTGGCATTTGTATTCATCGGTCCACACACATCTGTATGTATGAGGCCCAACAAATCAGTGGCCCTCTCACTGTGCCCAGTGAAAGGCGACTTTGTCATCTTTCCTAACAAACAAGATTCGCAAGTATCATATGATTCAAAATCAAATGAGTTGAGAAATCCATCTTGATGGAGTTTAGAAATGCGTTTCTCATTTATGTGGCCTAGACGACAGTGCCAGAGGTACGTCGGATTCAAATCATTTGGTTTGATCCTTTTGGCGGTTATGTTATAGATATTTCCATGATTGGGTTGTTCCAAGTTTAATATGTAATGATCAACATGCAAATCACCATGAGCATAGAAAATATCATTACGATAAATAGAACATTTACCATTCCCAGAAATGGAAGTGTAACCTTCCTTATCCAAATAAGAAAGAGAAACAATGTTACTACTTAAAGCAGGAACATAATAGCAATTGTTCAAAACTAACAAAAGCCCAGTGGGCAGAACTAATTCATAAGTGCCTACAGCTAGAGCAGCAACCTTTGCTCTATTTCCAACTCGTAGGTCAACTTCGCCCTTCTTCAGCTTTCTACTGTCCTTTAGGCCCTGCACATTTGTACAAATGTGAGAACCACATGCAGTATCTAATACCCATGTAGTGGAAGTAGAGAGATGAATGTCTATAACATAAATACCTGAAGCGATAGCCCCGCTATCCTTCTTGTTCTTTCTCAGATCTTCAAGGTAGAGTTTGCAATTCCTCTTCCAATGACCCGGTTCATTGCAGAAGAAGCAAACTCCTTCCTTTGGAGGCTTTGCCTTCTTTGGTGCAGGCTTGGTTTCGGGCTTGCCTGACTCTTTGGTCTTACCAGATGAGCCATGACCCTTCCCCTTGCCCTTGCCTTTCCTTTTCATACCCTTTCCTTTCTGAACCATCAAAACAGTACTGGGCTTCTTCTTAACAGTCGGCTCAGCAGTTTTAAGCATCCCATGCAGTTCAGAAATAGATTTCTCCATGTTGTTCATGTTGTAGTTCATGACAAACTGGTCATAACTTTCCGGGAGTGAGTTCAAGATCAAATCTGTAGCTAGCTCCTGACTTATGGGAAATCCAAGCCTCTCAAGGTGATCTATGTACCCTTTCATCTTTAAGACATAAGTACTCACTGATGCACCTTCAGCCATCCTGCAGGAATGTAAGGCCTTAGTGGTCTCATACCTCTCTTGCCTTGCCTGTTGCTGGAACATTTCCTTAAGATGCACAATCATCTCATAAGCCTCCATGTGTTCCAGATCTCTTTGAAGCTCCGGAACCATAGTGGCAAGCATCAAGCATCCCACATCAACAGAGTCTTCCTTATGCTTCGCATAAGAATCTCTCTGAGCTCTAGGAGCATTGGCTGCTGGCTCCTCAGGAATGGGGTGATCTAGGACATATACCTTTCTTTCCTGCTTGAGAACAATTCTCAAGTTCCTGAACCAGTCAAGAAAGTTTGTCCCATTGAGTTTGTCCTTCTCAAGGACAGATCGCAACGATAATGTAGCAGTATTACTAGTCGTCATGATTCTACAATTAAAATATGCAAGCGAATTAGCAATCTCCCACTGAATAAAACAACCCTCAATGTAATAATTAGTGGGCTAAGATCCATATTTTGCTTAAACTTGAGTCCGCTTTGGCAGGACGCTCAACTTTAAGTTATTTAGGTAGGTAACAACTTTACCAATTACATCACATGTAACTCTTAGATGTTTATGGGATTCCATCATCATATGATCCGGCATGTTTTTAATCCCATCTAATGCCTTGAGACCCAAAACCGTTTTGATAATCTCAATTAAGTCAAACAATAACAAACATAAGGGTAGCACCATTACTCTTGCTTATCTCCCCAAGATAACTCAAATGCACCCACTTTGGTGGACCTACAAATGAGCGATCGAGGTTTTGACAAGTGTTCATTAATTGACGGCATATGACTTAAGATTTCTTTTAGAGGGTTTAATTAATTATCTGGTTTATAAGATGCATGTATCGCGGTTGTATCTCATACAAGTATTATGCATATAAAACATACATGCAGTGATCTAATCAAAAGATGCATAATCTTAAACGTGATACAATATGGCTTACCTATCCTAAGTCCCCTCAAGCCAATGAGAGGAGCTCTCTAATTAGAATAGGAAAAGTACATAAGGAAACCTCGTTTTAACATTCGAGGGGAGTGAGATGAGAAGAGAATGTACAACGAGAGTCATTAGAGGAAGGCACGACACGCAGGCCGTATTTAGAAAAATTACAACACTTGTAATCTAGAGCCATATTGTTCACCATACCCAAACATTCAAGAATCAAAATTCATGCTATTTGAAGGGCAATAAATGTTTCAAAACATTCATATATCAGGAAAGTCAATACATATTACGATTATGTTGCGCTACGATTAAATAATCAAGAATCTTAATTCTTTTTCCTTAAACCCCATCAATATTAATTGATCAAATCAATTGATATACACCACCGATTTCAGTTTCCTTTTAGATTCCGTATATGTCATACATAAACAGATTCCATATATGTCATACATATCACGCATGTTATCATATAATCAGCTAAGAAGTCTAACATACATCACATGTATCAACAATCAAACCTAACTTAAACACAAAACGGCATGCCTCTGATACCACTGAAGGGAATTGGAAGACACGTAGCGGAAATTAACTTTAAAAATTTTTCCATTCCCAGCCAGGATCTACCGAATGTGTTTAAGTCAAGGAGAAAGAAGTGTTACCTTCGGTTTCAAGCTTTGGTCGCGACCTCAGTGTCCACTAGTCGCGACTCTTCGCCTCTGGAACATTTTAGTCTCGACCTCCTCTGTTTCTCGTCGCGACCTGAAGTCTCTGGAGTTTGTAGTCGCGACCTCGTCAGCTTCAAGTCGCGACCTGCCTCTTCTTTTCGGATTTCTGACGTTCAGATGCCCGTATGGTCGCGACCTCAGCGTGTTCTGGTCACGACCTTGCTTCGTGTCTGGTCGTATCGTAGAAGTCGACAGCTCAGATCGGCTTCCTCTACCGGTATCCACACGAACAGCGTTCCAATCGCGAACGACGTGCTAGCGCCTCTTGTCCCTCTAGGGCTTTCTAGAGATTCCGTCCTCACCATCTCTATCTCTGCAGTTTCTTATGTGCAAACCTTTTGCACTCTCCCTGCCCCCTTTTCTCACGACTGAATGTGTGTGAAGAGATCTGTAGAACCCTAGCCCCTAATGTCAAATATATAGGAAGCTATCGGGCTTCTAATAGGGCCGGGCTTCAGAATTAATCTTATATTAATTCTGAATTAATACAATATCATATATTGCATAATTTAATAAGAAACTAATTAAATAAATATGGTTTATATTAAATCCGTCCCACAGATTTAATTCACCTATTTATTTAATTTAAAATAAAGATAAGACAGAATTATATTTGATTTATTCTTATAAATCAAATTTGAGATATCTTATCAATTTGAATTTCAAATTCAAATAGATCATATCCATTTAAATTCAAATTCAAAAGTGATAAAAATTTAATTTATCCTTATAAATTAAATCTTGCAAATATCTCTTATATTATATATAATATATATATACTAATTTATATATATATAATATATATCCACCATAGATTATTCATTGAATCTAGACATCTCTTAGATTCAATGAATCTGAACATCATAACTCGCATTGGGCTGTTTTGTGTGCGACCCTGTAGGCCCATATGAAGTTGGCAGTGGCCCAGTTACTATACTGACCCACAAGTCGTAAGCAGTCTCTAGCAAGGCATTACGACTACCCAAAACATATGAGGATCGATAAACGATGTAACCTTTCATACAACCATATCACGTCCCTTTTGTCACATGATATTTCGGTCAAGGATGAGGCATGGAGAACGTCATCCTCCTATTCCTGACCATTACTTTCTCGATCCCTGAGTAGTCTGAATATAGAAATGGAACTACCCTTCCATTCCAGTATGGCCATACATTTCTCAAACTCACTCATCGAGGGGCCCAGTAATATCTCTCTACGAATGTGAGGGACAAATTCCATCTTGACCATTCACATTCCTCCGCATGAAAAACCACTAAGCCCGAGCATAGCCTTTATGATCACTCGGTCAAAAGTGACTTTTGACTAGGTCAAAGCTGAGCGTTTGTCATGTAGGAATCCATGATGATCTCAGGTCAAAGGGCATAGTGGCATGGCTTGTATATGAGAGAAGCTTATGACTTGACCCATGCAGCTCTCTCATAGCGGGTCGGTCCAACACCCTGTACTCTTACATGTGCTTATGACTTTGATTTATATCTCTATATATCTTCAAAGTCATACTGGTCTTATTTCATCTCTGTTCCCGCATAGATGACTGACCAGGGACATTTAGGATAAAATCACTAGTTATCCAAGGATTGTCATCATAGTAAACATGCAGGGCACAATTTCCAACATGAACTATGTATACTACTAAGGCTACCATATGGGTTCATACCATCTATACTAAGTCCAAGCCTTAGGTTTCATGGTTCATTCCCGAACTCAGAAAATAATTCATCAATCTTCTTCCACTGCAAAGAATCAGCAGGATGACGAAGCTTTCCATCACAAATCCTTTCAGTCGCATGCCATAACATTTTCTTTGCATCATCTTCATTACCAAAGAGGCGCTTAAACCTTGGTATAATTGGAAGATACCATAACACCTTTGTAGGAGACTTGTTTGATCTGTACCTTGGTGTCTTACATATTAGACACTTCTCCTCATCTTCAAAATCTTTCTTGTACAATATGCAATCATTTGGGCATGCATGAATCTTTCTATACTGCATGCCTAAAGGACATATTATTTTCTTAGCATCATAGTAGCGTTTGGATAAGACATTTTCTTTTGGAAACATGTCTTGCAACAACTCAAGCAATTCTAAAAAACCTCTATTACTCCACCCATGTCGTGCTTTCACACTTACCAATCTCAACACCACATTCAACAGGTTGTATTTTCTGCACCCTGGGTATAGAGGTTTTTTTGCATCATTGCATATATTACCATATGCATGTGACCGCATAAAAGCATCTTTTCCAATATCATGAATCATTTCCTCTACCCGATCATCGGTAACCATGCCATCATCAAATGTCTATTCCAACTGTTCAGATGCACTCGACCTTTCCACAGGTTCACCATGCCATACTCATACTGTGTAACTCTTGCAAAACCCCTCACAAATTAAATGAGTGTACATATCTACAGGACTTTATTTCCTCTCATTCAAACAACTCACACAAGGACAATAAAACCTTCCATTATTATCATCACCATTTCATTTAGCAAAATCCAAAAACTCCTTCACCTCTTCAGCATACTTAACACTTGTTCGTTTAGCATTTATCCAACTACAATTCATATTTGTGGAAGACTAAAAAACTAGAAAAATAGAAAATAAGAAACCCTTGCTTTCAGCTAATTATGGGAGAAAATATATCACCCACAAGTGGAAGAACTCACCAAGTGAAACAAGTAAATGAATGAATCCAGTAAGTAACAGCAAAAGCTACCACTAGTAGTGCATAAATTTTCAGTTCTCGAGACAAGGAGTTCAAAACAAAACTCACCGGCTGTGAAGGGGCGAGAAGACTTAAACGATAGAACCAATGAAAAATGAGAGATGAGAGGTGCGAAGGGGGTTTTCATTAAATTAAAGTGCAAATATACACCGGTTAAACTGGAACACCGGTGTAGAAATAACTTTTTATAAACCAGACATTATATTCTACACCTGTCACTTTTACAACCAATGTAAAATAAAAGAAAACTATGTCTTCATCAAAATAAGAAACTTCATTCATTCAACTTTACTAATAACTTTACATCAAAAGTTTGAAATTTTCAAAAAAATATCTATCAGAATATATAGTATATTCTCTCTTTTTGTACAAATTTACACTTTTCACTCCTCATCAGAGTCAGAGTTTTTAGATTTATCAGAGTGCGTAGGATCAAGAGGATTATAGAAGTTGTCATTCTGTTGATGGCGACAGACTTCCGAGCAAAAAGATCTGAAACTAGCTTTCAGTCTGTTAACTTTCTCAGTCAGTTCTTCCACGGAGTCTTCCAGGCGCTCCATCAGAGTCACAACTAGGGGAGGAGGAGAAGGAACTCCAGGGTAAGGGTCAGGATGTTTGTCTTCAAATTCGTCTCTGTTTCTTTTTTGGGACAGAGAATGAGGTGTGCATGAGGAAGAAGCCATTGGAGGGTTCAGATAGAAGAGGTGTAAACAAAACAGAGATCAAGTAGTGATGAGACAAAAATTACTGATCATAGGAATGGTATACATATGGTTGAGGGATAAGAACGGTTTTAGAAAAGCATATCGAAGAAAGCAATTGTCCTTCTATCATAATGATGACTACAAATGTTGGGAATCGAAGAACTGAAATAAACGGTCTAAAGAAGGTATAGAAAAGACACGGGAAAGCATAGACAAGAAACTGAAGAGTTAGAATAGAACTAGATTTTCTACACCGGTTACGTGTAAATACGGTGTAACTATTTTATCTTATTTATAAAAATGCCACACCTCATTTATTTTACACTGGGCAAGTGTACATTCGGTATAAATATTGTACCCTTATTTACAAAAATACCATCGCTCATTTATTTTACACCGGGCATGTGTACATCGGTGTAAATATTGTACTCTTATTTATAAAAATACCACCGCTCATTTATTTTACACCAGGCATGTGTACATCCGGTGTAAAAATTGTACCCTTATTTACAAAAATATCACCGCTCATTTATTTTATATTGTTTCTGCAAGATCCGGTTTAAAAATGGGGCTTTAAAAACTCTATTTTGTAGTAGTGACAATTCTCGTTTTTCATATTCCCAACTCATATTCTCTTATGTGTTGTTATAAATTTGCTTATTATAATTATAAATTAGGTTGCTTATTATAATTGTTAATTCACTCATGTATTGTCGTGAATTTACTACTTTAAGTTATAAATTAAGTTGATGGGAATATAGAAAACAAAAGTTATTGATTCCTTTATGTATTGTTATAAATTTGCTTATGTTTGTTGTAAACTCATGTAAGGGTACTAATGTCTTTTCTCTCACAAAATTTAATTTCAATTTGGTTTAGGGGTGCAATAAAATTTCATATTTTTTAGAGGGAAATGGAAGTTAATTTGCTACAATGGGTTGTAGTGAAATTTTCTCATTTAATTATGCTATGTTGATATATATATATAACATTAAGATTTAAGAATCATATAATAAATTTATCTAAAATGAATATAATTTATCAAACCATAGGGATTAAATTTAAAATTTCTAAGAATTCTGAGATTTTGCAAAAAAAGTTTACATTAGAATGAATTTCTAAAAAGTCAAATCTATTAAAGAATTTTATAAAATTTATTTCAAAAATTAGGGTATTTTAAGGATATCGGTATAGGAAATAAAAGGGAAGTGCCTTAGAATTTGTGCCAGTTAGTGAATTGGGCCTAAAAGAATGCCCAATATGGCGTTAAGTAAGGAAGCCCAATATGCCAAGAGATTTCTTGGAGGTTAAGTCAATTTTAGGATAATGTATGAATTGTTTTTTAAAAAAAAGAAAGGAAACTTCAAGGAAGTTGCAAGAAGCATGTAGTCTTCTTGTGGGACCTACACCATGTGCAAAAAGGTCATATGGAAGCCAAGCAAGAGAGGATAAGTTTTGGCATGTGTTATATTATAATAAAATAATATAAAAATTAAGTTAATAATGATTAGGGTTAATTAATCCAAGAATTAACCAATCAAATTCAAGATTAGGGCCATCAAATAATTAGTAACCATCAAGGGTATTTTAGTCACTTCAAACTCTAAATTTCATTAAACTTAGTCTCTCATCTCCTTGCAAACCTGTGAACTCAAGAAGGCAAAAGGAGAAGTTCTTGTGGTTGAAGACAGCCATTCCAAGAGAGCATTAAGGAATCTAAGGTGCAAGAAAGCTAGAGATTAAGGTAAGTAAGCTCACCTAACTTGTTATACTTTCATTCAAGAACTTTAATCTAGGGTTTTTATGGTTGAAATTTGGGATTTAACCATAAACTATATGCTGGCCAAAACCCTAGAAGAAAGAAGGAAAAGGAAGATTAAGCTAGAACTATGTAATTAACACTTAGACAAGCTAGAATTGATGATTGATTATTGAATTAAATTGTATTCTTGACTTTGACACTATGGAGGTCATTCAACCAAGTGCTGTTCTGGATAGGAGAGATGTGATTTTCATAGTTTTAAAACTTCCATTGAATTTAGATGATGATTTTGCGTAGGATTGGATATGCTTGGAACCTTAGAAGCATGGAAATTGAAAAGGGAAAATTCAAAACCGTCTCTATTACTGTTCATAAGTGTGAATAGTGCTAATGATTTCATGATTTTGATGCTTTTAATGGATTTAAAATGAAAAATTGTGTGGGATAAAGTAGAGAAACAAGTATTGGAAGCATTAAAATCAATATGAGAATTTTTAGAAAATGTTGAGAGTACTGTACGATTCTGTCCAGATCAGGAGCAGTAGCTGGAATTTTGAAATTTTGAGTTCATAAATGGATTCAAAAGATAAAATTGTATGAGGTAAAGTCAAGATATTAATTAATTCAAAGGTTAATGAAATTAACAGAAAATAAGAAAAGTTAGGAGTTTATCGGTTCCGGAGTTGAACCAAGCTTAAGGACTTGTTAGGTTAATTTGTAATGTGTATGTGATCAAATGATTGTGATTCTTTTATTAATTATAATTTGTGTTATTCATTTATATCTTTTATTCATCATATGAATTGATTTATGTTTATCCTTTATGTAAGATTTTGGTGATAAACTCTTATTTGTATTGATTTTAGTGTATTTAAAGAGAGTTTTATTATTGATTTCTGTCCCCATTTACTAATATAATGAGCAATTAAGTAATAAAATAAAATAAGAACAATGGAAAATTAATTGATATAGTTTTGGTCATATATTAGAATATTATCTTATTAGATAAATAATTTGTATCTTTTAAATTCCCATTGCAAGAAATGCTCATTAAGCACCAAGTCAACTTGTTGCTGTAGCTGACATGGATAAGATTAATCAGAATGTAATGGCAAGGAAGTGACAGATGGACTGAACAGAGTGGATAACAAATTGGGCACATGGGTAATAGAAACAAGTAGGCTAACAGATTGTTGGACACATGTGCTGCACTGGATCTGAGAGGGGATTCACACATGTGCTGTAACAGAATGTAGACAACAGCTCTCACACAGATCCCACACGCTGGGCTTTTGCATTGACACTTCATTCACACATTTCACACTTCCATAACAGCTCATCATATCAGCATTCATTCTACTGTTCATGCACACACACTATTCATATCAGATATCATACACACCAGTCACTCATTCCACACTTCTATATATCAGTCCACATCATCTTTCATGTAGATTACACTGTCCATACTTCATCCATTTATTCCACATCTGATTACATTACAGGGGGACTCTCTCATTCACTCCATTATAAATACATTCCATCTGTATCTCCATCTCCATTCTCTCTTTTTCATCTGTAACTTTCCTCTATTCTAAGCAATAGAACCAGAGGAAAGTTCTGCATTTCATCTTCATCTTCTTCTACATTCAGCATGACTATTGATGATCTATTTGCTACTACTATTGAAGTCTTGACAGTAATGGAAGGCCAGATCCATTTGCTCTCTTGGAGATGATACTGAACCAAAATCCTTAATCTAAAATGGGGAGTTTCAATTGTGTCTTTAATTCATATTTAATTGTATCGAATTGATGTAGTTAATTCTGGTTTTATTGATTCAATTAGAGTTAGTAGATGATGAACATCAGGGAAGCGAGTTGGATTTCTTGATTGTATTTAATTAAGCTTTAAGTGATCCTCAACCTTGAACTAGTTGGAAAAGGCTATGGATAATTAGAGTAATCTATAGCAGAGTACAGTTGTATCTGTTTAATTCATCTTCTTCTACCTCTTGAGTTGAATGATTCCTATTCTCTATTGATGTCTGTGAGTTGTAGCTTTGATTGAGATTTAGCTGGTGAGTTGTTAGCTAACATATTCTAATTCAACTTATTAACTCCTAATATTCTGTGGATAATGAAGGTAAGATAATCTCCAAGGGAACATACTTGTCATTGATTCATATCATCATCATTAATGCTTAAATTTATAAACAGTAGCATAAGATTTACATTCTGAAGTTATTCAATATCTCATCACACAACTCATCTGATTAATTTGTTAATTTGTGGCTCATTGGATTAGTTTAGGAACTTTAGCATCCATTTAGGCTCCTTGTGAATCGACCTAGGTTAGCTTCTCTTTACTATTAGTTAGCTTAGTTTCTTATTTGATAATTAAAATGACAATTATCATTTGGGTGTACCAGTCATCAGTTCACTTGCTTTAGGTACTCATGCGGTAACCCGGTACCATTACCGGACACAAGTCTCTGGTACATAATAAAGGCACACTAGAGAAGAGAAGAGAGAGTTTCTATCTTGCCCAGAGAAGAGAGCAATCACCCAGAATGCACTACCATTATCCTATATTATGAAAACAATAATGATGCTCCCCAATCATGCACTGAGTTTTTGACCGTTGAGCATAATTTCTTTCTCCGTTGAGCTTGTCTTCTTCTATTGAGAATATGACCATTCGAACTAGCCATTGAAACTTATGACACAGTGCGTTTTTACCGTTGAGAGTCCATTTGCTTTAATCTTTGTCTAATCTCATTCTAATCATGTCTTTAGATACCTTAAATGAAGTTTGACACAATCAAAAGAAATTTCGTTCAGCACTTGACTTTCTTCCATCTTCTGATTATCTTTGAGCTCAAGAACAATAGTCATCTTTCAATTATCATAACCTCTTATATTTAACTCCAAACATAGCAAATGACCTATCCCTAAAAATCTCTCTGTCTATTTTCCAATGAACTAAGTTTGACTCCAAAATTTATTATAGACAGAAATATATGATCAATTTAGTGAGTAGAGGTCATAGATAAAGTATTAATCCTATATTCCATATTACGAATGGCATATCTCCCTCCTATGAGACTCTTTGATGATGAAATTGGTATTATTGTACCGTATTCTGAGTCTAGTTTTATATCAATCAAGTTTCACCTCAATCGAATAAGTAGATCTTGAGATATGGTAAAAATACTCAACCTATGTTGATGCAAAGCAAAACTGAGTAGTGAAAAATGAAAAGATTAATCGATTAATTCAATAAAAAAGACATATTTAAGTTAATTTATTGATCATCATCTTCTCCATTTGCTATTCCTTTACTCCTTTGTTTAGTCGATCAAGAGTTCGATAAATTTCTTAATTCTTGAACTTGATTAATAGAATTTATAGTCGATTAATTCGTTCCTCTTCCAATGCCTTCTTCACAGTTCCTCCATATTAAATGAATCCAAATTTGATTAATTGTGACTAATCGAATTGGAGTTCAATTAATGTTCAATTTTTACACTGAACTGATTACCCAATCTATTAATGTCTCCATGTTCTGTTCTTGAACTAAACCATAATCTGGGCTTCTGATCTTAATCCTGTAATCACTTCATTTAATTGAATTGTTAGTAGATAAAGACTTGATATATGAAGTGAGGATTGATGCAATGGATTTAAGATCGAAGAGAATGAATCAGAGAATGATATGATAGTAAGACATTGTATGATCATTTAGTTGAATTCATAGTCGTAGTTTAAGCAATGATTAAGTGTATAAAGAAGTAATAATCAACTCATATTATAAACAATCAAGTTCAAATAAAGTTCGTATGGCTTTCTTTTGAAAAGTATAATGCATTAAACGATTACCTAATCAATTAATCATAATTAATTCAATCAATGTTTAAAGTAATGAGAAGAACAGAAAATCGAGCATCACATTGATTAGTATTTTAAACATAAATTGATAAGTTAAGTTTCTCTAAAGATTTTTCAATGAATAATAATGAGAAATAGAAGCAAACCTTGGGTTTAAATCAAACATATATAATTCAAAGATAGATGCAAATGATTTTAACATAAACAGAAAAGTATAAGTGAAATGTATGGAGTTAATTGAACAACTAATTCATTAATATAAATTAATCAAATCCTTAGTAGATTAATATCTCTGGAGGAATTGACACAAAAAGATATTTAGAACATATTAATCGAACAGTCAATAGATTAATGTATATTAATCGATTAACCAATTGATTAATGGAATTGATTTTAACTTAAAGAAAATAGTTCTGAATACATTAATCAAATAATCAATCCATTAATGTATATTAATAGATTAATGGACTTAGCTTTTGAATTCCAAATAGCAAGGACTTTATATTAATCGAATTATCAATCAATTAATGGACACTCATTAATTGATTGATTATTCGATTAATTGATATTAATCGATTAACCAATAAAAACTGAACATAAAATATTTTGGATAATCGATTAACTAATGCATTAATTTATATTAATAGATTACCTAATCGATTAATTCAGTAAATCATTAAAACAACAGTATTGACATAGAAGCAACTTGAATCAGGTTTGGTATAATCAAAACATGTAATGATCAATCTTGTATTAAAAGCAATTTCTACAAGAAATTGAATCAGATGCTGTTCTAAAAAAACCAAGTGTGAATGCAGTAACTGAACTTCGAACCATTGTGACAAGCTTCATTTTCTCAAAATTATTATAAAGCTATTAAAGACATCATTTGACATTTTAACATTACTGAAATTTTTTTGCCATTTGTTATCATCAAAATATACTTTTCAACAATCTCTCATTTTTTATGATGGCAAATCCTTAATGAAAAATAATATTTTTCATGTCTTATTTCTCCCTGTATTTGTCATCAGCAAAAAAATTGAAGGATATTAAATGTAATGACGGGTAATATATTATCCTTCTAACTTAAAGTGATGCAAATATAAGAGATAAAGTAAATAATGAGAAATATGATTAAAAAAATGGCATGATGCAATGTTTAAAATAAATAGAGAGGGTTTAGAGATGCTGATTTGATTTCGCCAGGATGTTGTATTGATCTTTGAAATCATGTGCCTTCCTTTCTTTCTTCTTTTGAACGTTAAGTCTTCTGCTGCACAACTTTGATTCTTGTTTACATAATTCAGTTCTTTGAACTAAGTTGGATTTTCTTGGATTGCTCAGATTCTAAGTATAAGTGACTTTTAAGATACCAAATGTTTAGCGACATTTCAGGTATAAGCTAAGCGATCACTAATAGGTACCTCAGACACCAAATATTGTTTGACCAACTTGCAGCTCTGGCACTAAACCTTTGCATCTTTAAATGCCTTCTTGATATTTCCACCTTTTGAACCAGAGGCTACATATCAGAGCATCCTTGTAGCTTGTTAATTCTCTTGTAATAATTTCAAAATATTTCTTGCATGGAGAATGGTTATCATCTTCAAGAAACCTTTCCAACTAAAATATTTTATAATTTAATCATGGAAGGGATCATATGAATAACTCATCATCAAAACATGATAATCTTGACAGTAAGTGCATATTAGATGAATCAACTAGTAAATGAAAAAGTTAGGAGGTGAGCTTTAAGTTATACTACACATATAAAAGTGAAGATCCCCTTAATTGTATAGTTAGTTGAAGCTTGGAAGAAGAGAGGCCTTGCTTGTTTCTAATCCTACACAAATAAATTTCTTTGGTACTCAATACTTATTGAGTCCAAGAGGTTAGATAGAGCAATTTTCTTGGTACCAAATGTTGGTGAAAGATCAGGGTACTTTCTAAGTAAATCATTTGCTTTGAAATTCTTTTGAATAAAATGATAAAATCTTTGAAGAATAAATTTTATCTTTGTTATGTAGAAACTTTTGAGGAATAATGTTTCTTTTGGAATAAGGTTTTTATAAAATTTCTCAAAGATTTGATAAAGACAGATGCCTCAGTCAAAAAATACACACTAGTCGAATTGGAATTCAACTAAATCAGTCAAATGATATTTTCAAACCAGTTTCATACAATAATATTTTTTTCCAAATAAAGTATATGAATGTTTATAAAATCAAAATGATTTGATGCATAAACTTAAAATATAATTTTGGATTGTGCATTAATCGATTATATATCCGATTAATGTTTATTAATCGATCAGTCAATCGATTAATTTCACATATAAGCATACATATGAACATTTAACATTGATTAATCGATTAATCACAATTAATCAAACTATTAATCGATTAACTCTATAAAAGTGAAATCATTTAACATAGTTATCACTGGTTAATCAATTAACTGTTCAATTAATCTCAATTAATAGAATAGTTAATCGATTAATTCTATAAAACATAATTCACAGACATCCATTAGTCTATTAATTAATCAATTAAAACGCACGTTTTACAAAAAATAAACAAAATATGATAAAATCGTTGAAGGATGAAAATGCAAACTTTTTCTGAGAAATAATGCTTCCTTTAAAATAAAATTAATCAAAAGATAAAACTTTAAAGACTGGTTTTAAAACTTGTTAAAAACATATGCTTTTGTTAAAACCTTGGAAGTTAGCAAATTGTAGAAAAAATATCAAATAGCTTCATTTTGAAAGATCAAGTTGGATAACCTGTTAAACATTAAAGTTAACACGTTAGAGAACTTTTCAAGAGCAAAATTCATATGAATAAGTGTTAGCAAAAAAGAGTTTGTATGATAAAGATTCAAAGACTTTGCTAATACTCAAATATTGTTTTTTTGAAAAATAATGAACTACAACCTATTAGTCCAAATGACTATCATGTTAAATAAGTTCTCGTCGAGAATATAGGTTATTCCGTTGAAATGATTAACACATTTTTATGCTTGGAAGAACTCAGCTAGTAATGGATAAGCACATTAAGCATAAGGCTTGTATGAATTGTAGTCTTTCTGTGAGGATAAGCTTGACATTCATATAGATGATTAACTCGTTAGACAGATAGTAAATCTAACTCATTGGATAGGAGGACTTAGGAGTTCAAGCATATAATAGTACATTAAGATCAATGATCAGTATTATGAAAATATCTTCAAGATGGATTTGAAGCATTTCTGAAATTTTTACTCAAAGATGTTAACTTCCAACTTTGAAAAAAAATTTGAATGCTGATCAAAATCAAATGCATTTTTCAAATCAAATTTATGCAAGTGAAAATATGAGTATTTTCATAATCAAGTGCATGCAATTTTTGTAGAGATCAAAACATTTGATGCATGATTTTGAAATCCAAGAAAACTAAATTTTGGATTATGCATTTCAAAAAAAAACTCAAAGAAAACTATGCACAATTTTTCTTTTTATTTTTTTTTTGTCCATTTAGCAATCTGAAAATATTTTGAAAACCTTTAATGAATTATTGCTAATGGAATGTAACAAGGAACAAATATTCATCACCCAAATATGAATTCATTTACTAAGCACAAGATTGGGTAGGAATAGATTTCACCATATTTTCACTTGTCCTTGCAATAGTTTGCTTTCTGTGTGCTGCTTACTAATTCTTCAGGTTTATGATATTCAGCACCAGAATCAAAAGTATGCTTCCTCAAGATTTGAATTTGTCTCTTTGTAGCCATATTCTTGAGATGCAGCTTTCTCTAACTTTCTTTCCTACAATATAAATCTTTTTCTTCCATGGTATCCAACTTGCTTGGATCCATCACAATGTAGTTGTAGGAAACATAGCACTATTCACATGCTTAGAGAATATGAATAATTTAGAACAATTGAGTATAGTGAAATAAATATGTCTTTATACATAAAAAGAGATATTTGCTTTTTAGTGTTTATATGCACAAAGATTGAACTAATGAACATTGCCTTTTTTTAATAAAATATTTATCAGTTGAGGTTTCCACAGGATTATGAAAAACACAACAATAGATTTTTGAATTATTGTAATGTTCATTCCTAAGGTTACATATATAAACCTCAAAGAAGTGTTAAGCATGATAATGAAGGAGGTTTACCATTGTACCTTTACCTTAGGTGCATGGAGGATTGCTTTTGTAAAACCATTGCATTTTTTAATATCTTCTCAGTGATGCTTGCAATGGTCTCTCAGCGGACGTAGACTTTGATGCTCGAGAGATCCTCCTTATTTTGTTCTCTTCAAGATAGTTGAATGGTACACTGTGATAGTCCATTCTTGAGGTGGAACATACTCCTTAGGCTTTTCTCCATTGTTTCTTATAAATTGACTTTGAAATTGCAGTAATGGATTCTCCATGAGTTCTCTTGAGTGATATAGATTCAGTAAATCTCCTTGATGAATGAGAAACTCTTGGATCAGTCTTTTTCTTTGTCCAATGATGTCCATTCCTTTTGATAGTATCTTCAAAGTTAAAAAACTAGGAGGATATTTCAGTACTCATTTAACTTTGGGTATTTGAATATTAGTTTTAGACATTGATTGTCCTTTAGAAACCCAAATATATTTATTTTTCACATTATAATTTCTTCTAAAATAATATGTGTGAGAAATATGACATTGTTTTTCACAATAATTGCAAGTAATAGATTTATGTTTATCATGAGCACTTTTTGCAAAAACTGTGTTGGTCTAGTGAAAAAATTTTCTCTGTGAAGTTCTTCTCTCCACATGAATTTCCAGCATTAAGAATATATGAATTTTTCAAGACAGAATTAATAATGGGTTGAAAAATCATTTCATGAAAAGTTTGAAAATCATTTTTCTGAAATGCATAGTAAGAGTTGGAACTTTTTACCATATGTGCTTTTTGAGCTCTAGATGATGATTGATCAGTTTTAAGCACAGTAAGCATTTCTTGATTCTCTTCTTCCTCTTGCTGTTTTGTGTTTGTTTATTCATGGAAGTCTGTTTGGATTTCTCCTTCAATGGTCTATGCTTCCATTTGTTCATCGTTAGTAGATATGTAACTTTCTAATTCTGATGAACTGTTAGTACTTTCAATATCAACACAGAGGTTAGAGGAATAAGTAGATTCAAGCGTATAAAAAATGTCTCTATCATTAGAGAAAAACTTAACTTTCTGGTAATCATTTTCATTTAAGGTATAGTGAATAAGTTTCAAAACTCTAATATTCAAAGAAAATATTTTCTTTTCATAATCAGTCCAATCATTTCTCGGTTTAAAATTAATGTCAGTTGAAAGGATTTCCCCTATATCATAATCAAGAGTTTTAAAAAATATGGTCATTCGACATTTCCAATACAGAAACTCAGAATTTTTAAAAACGGGATGAATGGTGATATCAAAACCTTCAGAAAGCATTTCACAATCAAATCTAGCCATGATCTTTGCACTTGAGATCGTTAGATCATTTAACAAGTGACCTGCTCTGATACCATCACTATCCTATATTATGAAAATAATGATGATGCTCCCCCAGTCATGCATGGAGAAAAAATAGGGGGAGTGGGTGGTTACCTCATAACCATTCCTCCACCATTTTGAATATTTTAGGATATTCAAAATGATAACCCAACTCTTTAGGTATTTCTGCTTCAGCCTCACACACATATATGGGTCTGAGCCTAATACACCAAGGGTGGACGTGAAGGGAATTGGAAGACACGCAACGGAAATTAACTTTAAAAATTTTTCCATTCCCAGCCAGGATCTACCGAATGTATTTAAGTCAAGGAGAAAGAAGTGTTACCTTCAGTATTCGAGCTTTAGTCGTGACCTCCATATCCACTAGTCGTGACTCTTCGCCTCTAGAACTTTCAGTCGTGACCTACTCAGCTTCTCGTCGCGACCTGTCACCTCTGGAGTTGTTAGTCGCGACCTGTCGTCTCTGGAGCTTGCAGTAGCGACCTAATCAGCTTCTAGTCGTGACCTGTCGTCTCTGGAGCTTGCAGTCGTGACCTATTCTGCTACTAGTCACGACCTGTAGTCTCTTTTCGGATTTTTGATGTTCAGAAGCCAATTTGGTCACGACCTCTGAGTCAACTGGTCGCGACCTTGTCAAACCTAATGCTATTTTCTCTTTCGTAAGAAGTCGACAACTCAGATCGGCTTCCTCTACCGGTATCCACACGAATAGCATTCCAACCACGAACGACGTGCTAGCGCCTCTTGTCCCTCTAGGGTTTTCTCAACATTCCGTCCTCACTGTCTTTATTCTGGCAGTTTCTTATCTGCAAACCTTTTGCACTCTCCTTGCCCCTTTTTCTCTTGTGTGTTGTGTTGTGTGTAGAACCCTAGCTCCTAATGTCAAATATATAGGATGCTATCGGGCTTCTAATTTGGCCGGGCTTCAGAATTAATCTTATATTAATTCTAAAATTAATACAATATCATATATTGCATAGTTTGATAAGAAACTAATTAAATAAATATGGTTTTTATTAAATTCGTCCCACAGATTTAAATCACCTATTTATTTAATAAAGATAAGACGGAATTATATTTGATTTATTCTAATAAATCAAATTTGAGATATCTAATCAATTTGAATTTCAAATTCAAATAGATCATATCCATTTAAATTCAAATTCAAAAATGATAGAAATTTAATTTATCCTTATAAATTAAATCTTGCAAATATCTCTTATATTATATATATAATATATATACAAATTTATATATATATAAAATATATAAATCAACCCTAGACTATTCATTGAATCTAGACATCTCTTAGATTCAATGAATCTGGACATCACAGCTCGTGTTGGGCTATTTTGTGTGCGACCCTGTAGGCCCATATGAAGTTGGCAGTAGGCTAGTTACTATACTGACCCACAAGTCGTGAGCGGGCTCTAGCAAGACATCATGACTACCTAAATCATATGAGGATCGATGAACGATGTAACCTTTCATACAACCATATCACGTCCCTTTTGTCACACGATATTTCGGTCATGGATGAGGCATGGTGAACGTCATCCTCCTATTCCTGACCGTTACTTTCTCGATCCCTGAGTAGTCTGAATATAGAAATGGAACTACCTTTCCATTACAGTATGGCCATAAATTTCTCAGACTCACTCATCGAGGGGCCCAGTAATTTCTCTCTACGAATGTGAGGGACAAATTCCATCTTGACCATTCACATTCCTCCGCATGAAAAACCACTAAGCCCGAACATAACCTTTATGATCACTCGGTCAAAAGTAACTTTTGACTAGGTCAGAGCTGAGCGTTTGTCATGTAGGAATCCATGATGATCTCAGGTCAAAGGACATAGTGACATGGCTTGTATATGAGAGAAGCTTATGACTTAGCCCATGCAGCTCTCTCATAGCGGGTCGGTCCAGTACCCTGTACTCTTATATGTGCCTATGACTTTGATTTATATCTCTATATATCTTCAAAGTCATACTGGTCTTATTTCATCTTTGCTCCCGCATAGATGACCGACCAGGGACATTTAGGATAAGATCATGAGTTATCCAAGGATGGTCATCACAGTAAATATGCAAATAATGTGATAACATAATTAAGACATTCAAAAACAATAATGTTTATAAGACAATGATTGGCCCTTAGGGTACAATTTCCAACAGGACGGACCCATTTTGCTACACTTTATATTCTTAATTGATTTACATAATTAATTTATAAAGGTTTCGTTGAATTCTTAAAAGAATTTTTGTTGAAAACTCTTATTACTTTTTGAGGATGAATTATAATTAATAATTAGTGTTTTAAGAAATAAATAATTAGATTTATGAGGCTTCCTAAGGTTCTTCCTTTTGACTTAGTTATGTTAGGATAGGTTGGATCACCCAAGAGGAGGGTGAATTGGGAGTTTGTGGGATTTTAAAACTTTGTCAAAACTCTTTTACAATCTGATTAGTGAAATAGATAAGCTTGAAAATTTTGATCAGATAATTGAAATGAGTTGCTAGAAATATAAAGAGTTAAGGAAAAGAAAAATCACACAGAATAATTATCCTGTTTCGGTCCTCCCTTGACCTACTTCCAGTCCTTAGCTCCTCACTAAGATTTAGAATCCACTATCACCCTAATATTATAATAGGCTCTTGATAACCTTTACAACTTTAATTTTAACAGCTAATTGAGAACCTCCTCAATCTTGAGGTAACAGCACTCTCTGGTGGCACATGCCCCTTCTAGAGACAAGAGCAAATCCCATATTAAATCTCTGATTCTAAGGTTTGCTCTCAGATTTGGATTAGGATAATGAAATATAAAACTCTTTCAGATAGAGTAAATGATACATTGTAGTACATAATATTTTTCTCTCTCAAGATATGATGATGGTACATAATGAAGAACAGAGAGTTGGGGCCTTTTTCAGTCTAACGATGTTTTGACATTTTGATGATGCATTCATATCTAGTATATCCTTTTCTTAATTTTAAATTCTCTTTTATTTATATATGAAGTCGAGTTTTTGATTGTTGAGCATAATATCTTTCTCCGTTGAGCTTTTCTTCTTCTATTGAGAATATGACCGTTGGAACTAGCCGTTGAAGTTTCTGACTCAAAGTGCCTTTTTACCGTTGAGAGTTAGTTTGCTTTAATCTTTGTCTAATCTCATTCTAATCATGTATTTAGATACCTTAAATGAAGTTTGGCACAATCAAGAGAAGTTCTGGTAATAATCGTTCAGCACTTAATCTTTTTTCATCTTCTGATTATCTTTGAGTTCAAGAATAATGATTATTTTTCAATTATCATAACCTCCTCTTTTTAACTCCAAATATAGAAAATGAACTATCCACATAAAGCTCTATGTGTCTACTTTCCAATGAATCACATTTGACCCCAAAATTCATTATAGATAGAAAGATATGATTAATTTAGTGAGTAGAGGTCATGGCCAAGGAGTTAATCCTATGTTCCATATTACAAATGGCATATCTTCCTCATACGAACCTCTTTAGTGATGAAATTGGTATCATTGATCATATTCTAAGTCTAGTTTCATATGAATCAAGTTTCACCTCAATTGGATAAGTATATCTTGAAATAGGTCAAAATACTCAACCGATATTGACGTAGAGAAGAACTGAGTAATAAAAAATGAAGAGATTAATCGATTAGGTATTCGATTAATTCAATAAAAAAAGACATATTTGTGTTGATTTATCGATCATCATCTTCTCCTTTTGCTATTCCTTTAATCCTTTGTATAGTCGATCAAGAGTTTAATTAATTTCTTAATTCTTGAACTTGATTAGTCGAATTCATAGTCGATTAATTCCTTCTTCTTCCAATGCCTTCTTCATAGTTCCTCCATATTAATCGAATCCACATTGAATCAAATTGGAGTTCGATTAATGTTTAATTTCCACACTGAATCGATTACCCAATGTATTAATGACTCCATGTTCTGTTCTTGAACTGAACCAGAATCTTGTTTTCTGATCTTAATCCTGTAATCACTTCATTTAATTGAATTGTTAGTAGATAAAGACTTGATATATGAAGTGAGGATTGATGCAATAGATTTAAGATTGAAGAGAATGAATCAGAGAATGATATGATAGTAAGACATCGCAAGATCATTTAGTTGAATTCATAGTCGTAGTTTAAGCAACGATTAAGTGTATAAAGAAGTAATAATCAACTCATATTATAAACACAATTAAGTTAAAATAAAGTTCAAATGGCTTTCTTTTGAAAAGTATACTGCATTAATCGATTAATCATCATTAATTCAATCAATGAGAAGAACAGAAAATCGAGTATCACATTGATAAGTATTTTAAACATAAATTGATAAGTTAAGTTTCTCTAAAGATTTTTAAATGAATAATAATGACAAACAGAAGTAAACCTTGGGTTTAAATCAAACATATATAATTCAAAGATAGATGCAACTGATTTTAACATAAACAAAAAAGTATCTATGAAATATATGGAGTTAATCGAATAACTAATCTATTAATATAAATTAATCGAATCCTTAGTCGATTAATGTCTCTAGAGGAATTGACAAAAAAGGCTATTCGTAATATATTAATCAAATAGTCAATGGATTAATGTATATTAATCCATTAAACAATCGATTAATGGAATTGATTTTAACTTACAGAAAATAATTCTGAATACATTAATCAAATAGTCAATTAATTAATGTATATTAATCGATTAATGGACTTAGCTTTTGAATTCTAAAGAGCAACGACTTTAGATAAATCTAATGATCAATTGATTAATGGACACTCATTAATTGATTGATTGTTTGATTAATTGATATTAATCGATTGACTAATCGATTAACTAATAAAAACTGAACATAAAATATTTTGGATAATCGATTAACTAATGCATTAATTTACATTAATCGATTAATTAAGTAAATCATTAAAACAACTGTATTGACACAAAAGCAACTTGAATCACGTTTGGTATAATCAAAACATATAATTAATCAATCTTGTATTAAAAATAATTTGTACTAGAAATTGAATTAGATGCTGCTCTAAATAAATCAAGTGTGAATGTAGTAACTGAACTTCAAAGGCATTGTGACAAGCTTCATTTTCTCCCCTATTTGTTAAAGCTTTAAAATTATTTTCTCAAAAGTATTATAAAACCATTAAAGACTTCATTTAACATTTTAACCTTACTGAAAACTTTTTGCCATTTGTTATCATCAAAGCATACTTTCCAACAAGTTATTGTTTTCTTTTACAACTCTGATATATTATTGAACGATGACAACCACACATCAATCATTGAGAGCCCTCATCTTCAGATTGGTAATATCCTTATCTTATTCTCATTTTTTCCTTATTTTTCTAGAAATTCCAATTAATCAAGTTTTCTTCTCTTCTCCTTCTACACACACTTAGTTTAATCTAGAGTTATGGCCTAGATTAATCCCTATACTATATAGAGATTAATTTGGTAATTAATTTGAGTGCTAATGATAGGCGGCATCAGCCTCCTATGGATAAATGACGCCATTGTAGTTTATCAAAGAAAGCGACGTGTTTGGTGTTTCTGCAAAATATTCTGGTGCAGAGGAATGGGTCTCTTACACATTGAATCAAATCAAACAATAAGTTTCAAAACTAGAAATTGAATCCAAAAATATTAAAGAAGTTAGAGGTTGGATGGATCAAATTAAAGGCTTGACTCCTGAGGACGACAAAGAAGCCTAAGGATAAAATTGAAGCGTCGGTCAACAGGAGGGGCGGCTGCCCTTACCCCCCATGTGGACCCTCCCCTGTTAAGAATAATCTTTTTAGAAGATCCCATAAAAATAGTACTTGAATTTCAAAATTCCAAATAAAAAATTCTTACAAAAATGTGTTCTTAATTGCTTATCACATATAGTCAATAGTTCGCAAGTCACACCATCTTGATACTTCTAGTATATTCCCATTTGGTTGTGACATTGAAGAAACACTAGAACATTTATTCATCTCTTGCCCTTATTCAAGGCTATTTGGTTTGTGTTAGAAAGTAGGCTGATCCACCTTTAGTGGATTAGACCCAAACCCAATAGGCATTGGGGCCATTGTGAGAATAAGGGAGAGAGTGGGGGGGTATATATGTGTAATATACCCCATATGAAAAGAAATGGGAGTTACCCACCAGTTTTTGTATGAGGAGAACGTGGGGGGAGGGGAAGTTTCGGTTCCTACTTCCCCTCACTCATGCATGTACATATGACGACGCTTCCGAAGACAACATATACAAGACAGTGTATTTCCATTCCATAGTTGCTCTGAACTCTATCTCTGCGTCCATTCTCTATTTTTGATTCCGTTGATGTTATTTGCTGTGTATTCATGCCAGAGTCCATACAAGGTGCTCTGGTTGCGTGTGGGTATCTCGGTAAGTAGGGGAAGATCCAAGGTAAGCTGAAACCTTCACTGGTATCATGAGCTGAGTTATTTGCTTCCTCATGCTTCTCTGTGTTTTTTCATTTTTCTGGTTATACACTGTTCTGTATGCTTATTTCTGTTTTAGAGTGTTTATTTTGTGATAATATGTATAGAGCATACATTTAAACCATAAATAGAAGCATAAAGAATGTGAACCGTAACAGACAGCTTTCATTTTTGAAATTGGGTCATTAGAAAATAGCATTTTAGGCCTTAAAATTAGTCCCATTGCGTAGAGCATAAAAAAATGAAGAAAACAAAACCAAGAACGTCGAAATCGGACGGAGAAGTTACGGAGGAAAAAGAGTCCGGTTCGACATTTTCCAGTCAGGTTTGTGTGACCCGACTGGAGGTTAGGGATGATCAAAACAGCGTCGTTTTGACGCTGAGACAAAAAAAACAAAGAGGGCTATGTTTCTGTGGACTGGGCTGCGTCCAGCAGTAAATACAAAAAAAGAGGCTACAGTGGGCAGGCCCATTACAAAAAAAAATATTTTATTATTTTTTCCAAAAAAAAAGGAGAAAATATGGAGACTGACACGGAGCAGTAGCCATGTGGTAGCACCAGGTTGGCGCGTGTAATACACCCGCCAGAGGCCGAGAGTGGGCTTTGTTCAGTTTTTCTATTTTTTTTAGAATTGTTTCTTCTTGAGGCGTGTGGGAACTCCGATTGAGGTGCAGTTTATTGCTAAAAAACCCTAAAATTAATATCTTTATTTTGATATATAATTTGCCTAATTTTGAGGGCAATTCTAGATCTATTTATGAATATTCAATATATTTTTTGGCTTTTTTGTGTTTAAAAATTCTAGAAAATTATAATAATTAATATTTTTTATTATTTAGGTGAAGATGACTTCATCTAGGATTGAATCTCTGGGATATAGCTTAAATGATGATATCTCATTCCTGGATGATGTCAATAACCCAGAGAAAAACCTTCAAGAGGACCCCGAGGGGGAGCCTGAAGAGGATCCAGAATGAGAACTTGATGAACTTTCTAAAGAAGACCAGAGGAGTTGATGCAGGAAGTTCCACAAGAGGAACCAAAAGTAATGTATGATTCCGGACCGAGATCGCAAACTTTATTCCCCATCGAACCCCTTCCTTTGCAGCCTTTCATGGATTCTCCAGGATCCAAGTTGGTGCCTACTCTTCACGATGAATCTCCAGTTGAGGATGGAGAGGAAGTAAACTAACCTCTTACCCCTGCTTTGGCCATGGACATAGCTGAAAGAGATGCAACCAAACTAACAAATATAAAAAGCGTTAATGGCGTGATTGGCGACTATATTGAATGCATGACAGACAAGAAGAATACTGAATTATACGAGCAACAAGGGTTAGAGGCAAGCCTAGAACAAGAAGCATGAGAAAAACTTATTGGCTTCAAACAATAGAATTTGTATCTAACCTTCTCAAGCCACCTCGTAAGATTAAGAAACTGAGAAAAGCAATGTTAGATTACTGTAAAGCTCATATCAAATGATGTATATTTGTATTTAATTTCTACTTCTTCGCTTTGTTAAGAACATGTTTTAATTACTCTTTCTTTGTAAAGATTTGTTGTTTATTATATGCCTTATATGTAAGAGAAACATGTTTAGTTATGATTCATGTATACTTTTTATAAGTGGGAGCCTTTTAGATAATGAGTCTTCTAAAAGCAAAATTTGATGAGAATAGTACTTATATTAATTTTGATATAAAGTAATGGCGTTATTAGTGCCTATGTGATGAGAGGTACAAACGTATTCTCTTGATCATGGGTTTAGTGATATTATTATTTTCTGATAAAAAAAAGTACATAACATTGTATACTTTACATGTGGTATATATGTAAATTCACTTAAATGTTCTATGGTTCAATAAATTAATGTGGGAAAAGTTTGTCACAGAACCGATATTGAACAATGGCATCAAAGAACATTATTACTGAATTAAACAAGGGGAAAAACTCAACGGGGACAACTGGGATATTTGGCACCGAAAGGTCCAATATATTCTAGAAGAACATGATGCAATTGAGCCATTAACAATGGAAATGGTAGAGTCTAAGGCTAGAAGTATAGCCCAGCACAGGAGAGACCAGTAAGTATACCTGTCATGGAAAAAGAAGAATAGCATAGCAAGAATCACACTGTTAAGTGCAATGGCTGATGATTTAATGTGTGAATTTGAGACACACAGAATGACACAAGCTATGTGGATTACCTTAAAGGATAAGTTTGGTGGAGTTTCCACGACTAAGCTTAGAAGGTTAACAATCAAATTCGATAGCTATAAGCTAAAACCAAATAATCCTATGAGGCAACATCTACGAGAGATGTCCACAATGATTCGTGAACTGAAGGAGGCTAGACATAATCTATCTGACGAGCAGCAAGTGCAGGCTATAACATCCTAATTCTTGGGTCTAGGAGAACTGGGAGGTAGTCTGATATGGGCAGGCTGCTAAACCCGTAGTCCCAGGGTAGTAATCTGATATGGGCAGATCACTTACCTATATTTTATAGGAATCCGAGGGATGAGCTAAGTCCCTCAGGATTTAAAGATGAGTTAAGTCTTTGACCTACAAAATAGGGACAGTTCACCTAGGTTCAAAAAGAGGAATGTAAGGAATATCCTAAGTCTTAAGCTTAAGAATTCTGTAGGTAGCTAGATATGGGCTGGCTCCTGAGTAAGATAACCTGATATGGGCGGGTTGTCGAGCCTTTCAATTAACAATGACTCCCGAAGAGTTCAGGGGATGAGTTGTTGAAAGAGAATTTTGAGAACTTAAGATGAAGGATAAGAAGATAAGTAAAGATGTCAGAAAGAGAATATAAGGGCATAATCGTAATTATAGGAAAGATCGGGCTGGTAGCCGATGAGTACCATATTTTACCATAAAATAGAGAAAATTATGCTGATCATTTCACTGAACTGTGAAATATGCATATGAGGTCTCTAGAGTATGTAAGAATTATGAAAAGTTAAGGGACTTGATTGAAAAGAAGAAAAGTTTCCAAGGGCAAAATGGTAATTATGGAAAGTTTAGCCAGAAGTGGCTTAGAACTGCCCGGAAGCATTTCAGTCCCAAATTTCATCAGTGGATAGAGGAAATGATGCTAGTTAATCTGGCTTAATACAGGAATTTTATCAGAGTTCCAGATAGCTGAGATTTATCTGATAGTGGAAAAGTTATCTGAAATTTTTATCAGATCTCCTGGACCTCAAATATGAGTGAAAAGTTACAGGAATATGTGTCCTGTGAAGACGGAGGTCAGGGAACTGACAGAATCCCGAAAGGAGTTATGTAGAAGAAGTTATTCACTTTTTAGTGAATTTAGACGGGAGTTTGTGAGCTCCTGGGATCCGATAGGGAGATTTAGCAGTAAATAAACTGGGACTAAATTAGCCCAGATGACATAACGTAAATGCCCATAATGACACCAAGGTTGACCCAGGCCCATGATATCAGTTCAATGGTAAAAGGGACCGGTGTCCGGAAAAAGGTGTAAGATGACGAAAATGCCCTTATGTTATAAAATAGCTGAAGAATGAGTAAAGGGTATTTTGGTCATTTGACTAAGGTTAGTTAGTCAAGAAAGGTTATCTAGATAGTTGACCAGGGTCAGAGAATACTCTGGTAAGATATGAAAAGATAATAATGGCCCTAGATTCATTAAAGTAAATAAAGAGGAACCAAGGGCATTTTGGTAATTTACCAAGGGATGGTTCTTGGGAATTGAGCCATCAGAGTACTTGGACTGGATCAGAGACCCAAGATAGCATTCCCAGAGTCCAAAAACGTAGCCCAAGGAATATGTGGGTTAAAGTGGCATTAAAATATTATTTTAGTATTATTTCCATAAAGTGGAGTTACCCGGTCAAAGTAATAACAGGGGAATTGATCAGATAAAGTTCTGGACTTATCTGGTAGCCATGGGATGGCGTGAAAGGTTCCATCAAGACGCCACATGGCACTAATCTAGAGGGAGAAGAAAAAGTTAAGGACACGTGGCACGATCTCAGCCGTTCATTCTAGGACAAGACTCTGGAATTCTCTGGAAACGCTGAGTCAGCTGGTGAGGTGTCCCAAGGGCCCCACCATTGCGCCACCTAGCATGTGAGGTTTCCCATGATGATGTCACTTTTGATGAGTCATTATGGAGGATGATGTCATCACAATAGCGCAGGCGAAGCTTCTTGAGGAAGCAAGCGATCTGAGCCATTCATCGTGAATCAATCTAAGCCATTCATTCCACCTTGCCTCAAGTATAAATACCCCCTCCCCCCTTGCCATTTCATTCACGGCCCAAGGCAAGAAAGAAGAGAGAGAAAGAGAAAGTGTGAGGAAGGAAGGAAAGGAAGAAGGAAGGAAGTTTTGGCGGAGCCGGAAGCAGTATAGAGATGTTAGAGTTCTGCTAAGCTAGTAAGGTAGTAAACTTACCTAAACTTGTATGTGTTGAATATATGATTGATTGTGTTATGGCTTGATTGATTGCTGTTAATCTGTAATTGTTGAAGCTCTATACTATGATTACCTTGGCCAATTGTATTTCATATGTTACATGGAAGCATGTACATTACATTATGTTGACACAATCACAAGCAAGCACAAATATCAATCATTGATGCATACACTATTTTGTATTGTTTGCTACTGAGATTCCCCCGAATCTCATCCCTATGTATAACCCATTACAGGGAGGTTATGTCAAAGTGAATTTTGAGAATGCTAAAAGACGCCGTTATGCTGCCAAAATTATGGCAAAATATCAGTAATGAAATAAGGAGATGATACCTACACAGTACGTAGGTACTGTCTAAGGAGTCTAGAAGTGAGTGGACCTAGTCGGTTCATCCAGTCTTTCCTGGGTACTTACGTAGAATGGTAGTTCTCACGGGAATTACCGAATCAGTACAGATCAATTATTTTTAAAGATGAAGTATAGTAGTTATACTGCCAGATTTCAGGCAGGAAAGATGTAATAGAGATATGAGGATTTTGTTCATGCCCTTTTGTATAACAATTTATTATTTAATAATAAATATTGTTTGGCATGTTCAGCTTGTGTATGAGGAATTAAGAGAAAAATTCGTAGGTCCCGAGGCAGCGGTGTTCTGACCTCAGTTTGACCTAGTAAACGAAAGAGTTTAGCCACAAAATTTGGCAAGCCAGTAGCACACATCTGGGGCATTACATGGATAGGTAATAAGCCTCATTTGGATGTGTAGAATGAGATAAATCAGTTCTCAAAGTAAAGGTTTAGAATAAGTAACTTCAGAGTAAAATTTTAATTTCTGGGCTTAAGTTAAGATATAATCAAGCCAACATCACTTTCGCAAGTGTACTCTGAGGGATCTAAGGGAGGATGTTTCACAGGCTATCATCAGGTCGATCCCTTCCAGTTGGGAGCACATGAAAGTTAATCTGACCTATAATGAAAATATAATCACTTTCAATGATGTAGCTAAGCATTTAGAGCTAGAGGATGAACGTCTGGAGGTTTATAAGGCCACTGGATAAGCCTATTTGACCGAAGGTGCTGGTCCTTCCCAATCAAAGCCTGAATTCAAAAAGGGCAAGAAATTTCACAAAAATGGGAAGAAAGGCGGTCCTCCACCTAAGAAAGGCAAGCAACAATACAAGAAGAAGGGAAAGAAAGGCGGCAAGAAAAAGCTAGACCTAAAGAAGGTCAAATGCTTTGCCTTCCACAACATGGAACATTTCGTGCGTGATTGCTCTAAACAGGCTGAGAGCGGAAAGGTAACAGTGAATTATGTGAATTCACATGTCTTATTTGTTTCTAGTAATATTTTTCTGATAGAACCTGTTTCATTTTCTTGGATTATTGACTCAGGCTCCACGGACCACGTAAGTTGAGATCGAGGGTCTTTTGTGGAATACCGTCAGTTGCCATTTCAAAGCAAGTGGCTTTTCGTTGGCAATAATGCAAGGATCGAGGTTCGAGGCATTGGCACCTGTAAACTTGTTTTGTGTGGTAGAAAGACCTTGACGCTGCATGATGTGCTTCATGCTCCTGACATCCGACGGAATTTAATTTCTGTAATTTGCTTATTAAACTTTGGGTTTAATGTAAACTTTCATGGTAAAGTTGTAGACATTTATAGCAACTCAATATTTTATGGTTCAGCTTTCCAATTTCAAAAGTTCTTTATTTTGGATCTTGCTGGTGATTTTAATGTTCACGATTGCTTTGCTATTACTTCGAATAATCCTGATATAAATAACTCGCATGCTAGACTAGGACATATTAATCAAAATAGAATGATTAAACTGGAAAAAGAAGGCTTGTTGGGGGTAATCCCTAACATGGATATGTCATTATGCGAAAGTTGTCTAGCAGGTAAGGCTACTAGAAAACAATTTGGTAAGGGAACACGAGCCGAAAATCCATTGCAATTAATCCATTCTGATATTTACGGTCCAATGAGTGTGAGGACAAGACACGAAGCTTGGTATTTCATTACCTTTATTGATGATTTTTCACTATATGGTCATGTTTATTTGATTTCACATAAGTCCGAGGCACTAGAGTGCTTTAGACGATACATAAATGAAGTAGAGAATCAAATGGAGAATAAAATCAAGGCATTATGCACTGATCGAGGCCGTGAATACCTTTCCGATCAATTCAAATAGCTCTATGAAGAAAAAGGGATTATTAGGCAACTAACTGTCCCTAGCACACCTCAACAGAATGGGGTTGCTGAAAGAAGAAATAGAACTCTTCTAGACATGGTTAGATCTATGATGGCTCAGGCAAACCTTCCAATTTCACATTAGGGTGATCTTTATTGACGGCAACCTTCATACTTAATCGTGTGCCCTCAAAATCAGTCGCTTTCACACCCTACGAGTTATGGACTAAACGTCAGCCAGATCTAAGCATCCTTAGACCTTGGGACTCGGCAGCATATATCCATGACAGTTCTCATAGACATGGGAAATTGGGGGGATCTTAGAGGAAAGAAATGTATTTTTATAAGGTACTCTGAACCCTCAAAAGGATATGTATTCATAAGTGAAATTGAAGATGGAACAGTGACTAAAACAGAATTAAGAGATGATGTATTCATTGAAATAGAGTTTCCCAGTAGGGGAGATGTTGACCGCACTATATCACTTTATGAGACTTAGGAACATCACAGTGCTGAATAAATTGACAGACCAGAATCCTCTAGGTATGTCAATATGAGTAGGAGCCAAGAACGATCAACACAAAGACCGAGACAAATGAGAAAAGATAAGCAAGTTGCTCCTACCAGAAAGAGTAATAGGGAAAGTGTTCCAAAGAGATGCTTCTAAATAGAAGGTGAAGCACTCTTAGTTACTCCAGAAGGGGATGAAGAACCCCGCACTGTTCATGAGGCCTTGGCAGGTCATGCCAAGGAGGAATGGAAGAAAGCATTGAAAGAGGAAATGGACTCAATAATGAAAAACTAAGTCTGGGAATTGGTTGATCTACCAAAAGGCCGTAAAGCCATTAAGAACAAGTGGGTTCTCAAAATCAAGAGAAAGGTGGATGGATCAATTGACAAATTTAAAGCGTAATTGGTTGCAAAGGGATATACACAACAGGAAGGTATAGATTATGAGGATACTTTTTCACCTGTTGTGCGCTTCAACTCTATAAGATTTATTCTGGAAATAGTAAACAGTTTAAACCTGGAGTTTCATCAGATGGATGTAAAAACCATATTCCTGAATGGTGATCTGGATGAAGAAATCTATATGGAACAACCAATAGGTTTCATTGAAAAAGGGTTTGAACACAAGAAATGTAAACTCAAATGATCTATTTATGGATTAAAACAGTCATCCAGACAGTGGTACTTGAGGTTTCACAAGGCAATAACCTTATATAACTTCCAAATGATAGAGGAAGACCACTGCGTCTACGTTAAGCGGTTTGAGGATAACTTTGTAATATTATCCTTATACGTAGACGATATACTATTAGCCAAAACTAGTCTTGACTCAGTGATAGCTATTAAAGAATGACTTTCATCAAATTTTGAGATGAAAGACATGGGTGAAGCAGAATACATACTTGGAGTCAAGATTCGAAGGAATCGCTCCAAGAGAATACTCACTCTCTCACAAGAGAATTATATCAAGAAGATACTCGAGTGATTTAATATAAGTGACTGCAATCCCATGGATATCCCTGTAGCCACTGGAGTGGCTTAAGTTCTGATATGTGTCCCAAAATTGAATTAGACAAGAAGCAACTGGAAAGAGTTCCATATGCCAGTGCCGTTGGTAGCCTGATGTATGAGATGATGTGTACAAGACCAAATATTTGTTATGCCGTAGGGCTAGTTAGCAGATTCTAGTCTAACCCCGGTGAGAAACACTAGAAAGCAGTGAAGAGGATCTTGAGATACTTAAAGGGCACAGTTGACTATGCGTTATTTTATCAAGGAAGCGATCTACGCCTAGTCGGATATTCTGATGCTAATGTAGGCGGTGATGAAGAAGAACGAAGATCTTCTTCAGGATACACCTTCTTGCTTAACAACGATGCCATATGTTGGAGTAGCAAGAAGCAGATATGCATTGCTTTACACTCTAAGGAAGCTGAGTTTGTGGCATGCACTGCAGCAGCGCAAGAGGCTGTTTGGCTGAAGAGATTTATCGAATACTTAGGATTTAGGAATGAGAGTACCAATCTGGTGTTGATACACTGTGACAATACTGTAGCCATAGCCTACACGAAAGACCCTAAGTATCACAGCAAGACCAAACATATTGATATCAAGTATAACTTTATGAGGGATTATATAACATAGAAAATTGTAACTGTATAATACATTTCAACCAAATGTATAGTTGCAGACCCCCTAACTAAGCCAATAGGCAAAGAAACATTTGAGAAACATGTAAAAACTATTGGCATGTAAAAAATGTAAAGTTGCAGATTGTATGTAATATTTTTCATTTTCATTAATGATATTATGTCATTTATTATTACTAATATGTCTGAGTGAAAGTATACAATGTCTAGTATGTCGTTCAAAGATGAGAAATGTGTTCACCAGTAAAGCAGCAAGAGTGCTGATATGGTAGAGAAGAAACATAATAAGTGTCGCCTCTGCTTAAAAAGTGCAGTAAGTCGAGATGAGATCCATGAGTAAGGATATGGATCAAACTATGGATACCCACATCCATGAAACTTGTAGCCAAATAACAAATTCTTCAAAATTGACGTCATATTATGTGAATAGAATTGAAGATTTTGGGTTTAGATACTAAGAGTGTCTGGACTTAAGTCTGTACGGTGTGATTGATAGAATTAAAATGACGTACATTCTTATAGGATAAAAGGAACACCGTAACAAATGATTCATACCACATGTGCTAAAGAACCGCAAATGGAAAGCAAGTGAATCAATCCCTGCTTCATTGTTGTGTGAGTTCCAGAAAGGTATCATCCTTTCATTAATGTCCTTTAACTTTGACAGTATTATGGAGGTATGTTTCAGCGATTGCTACTTTAGTATATGTCCTATAGTCAAATTATATATGAACCAAAAGTATTATGCTAGGAAAGCGGTTGATTCATATCAAAATGATACATGGGCGAAAGAAAGATTGCCAGAATATACACATCCATGCTAGTGTCTGTGACTGGTTCCTCGTGATATTATTTTGTTAATTTCATAAGTGTGGATACTATGCATAAGTGGATGCTATATGAGTTATATACTGACTCAAGAGGGATTAGATTAGCCATAAGAAAAGTGTATATAGGTAAATCTAGGACATTCAATGCACTATAACTTATTTGATCGACCTGCACTAAAAGGTTGCTTTGTGCTGGTCTCTGTAAAAGGGATTTCTAGTACAAATGAAGGGAATTGGAAGACACGCAGCGGAAATTAACTTTAAAAATTTTTCCATTCCCAGCCAGGATCTACCTAATGTGTTTAAGTCAAGGAGAAAGAAGTGTTACCTTCGGTTTCGAGCTTTGGTCGCGACCTCAGTGTCCACTAGTCGCGACTCCTCGCCTCTGGAACTTTCAGTCGCGACCTCCTCAGCTTTTAGTCGCGACCTCCTCTGCTTCTAGTCGCGATCTGTCGCCTCTGGAGTTGTTAGTCGCGACCTCTTCTGCCTCTAGTCGCGATCGGACGTCTCTGGAGTTTGTAGTCGCGACGTATTCAGCTTCACGTCGCGACCTGTCTCCTCTTTTCGGATTTCTGGCGTTCAGATGCCCGTATGGTCGCGACCTCAGGGTGTTCTGGTCGCGACCTTGCTTCGTGTCTGGTCGTATCGTAGAAGTCGACAGCTCAGATCGGCTTCCTCTACCGGTATCCACACGAACAGCGTTCCAATCGCGAATGACGTGCTAGCGCCTCTTGTCCCTCTAAGGCTTTCCAGAGATTCCGTCCTCACCGTCTCTATCTCGGCAGTTTCTTATGTGCAAACCTTTTGCACTCTCCCTGCCCCCTCTTCTCACGTCTGAATGTGTGTGTAGAGATCTATCTTGTGTGTAGAACCCTAGCTCCTAATGTCAAATATATAGGAAGCTATCGGGCTTCTAATAGGGCCGGGCTTCAGAATTAATCTTATATTAATTCTGAATTAATACAATATCATATATTGCATAATTTAATAAGAAACTGATTAAATAAATATGGTTTATATTAAATCCGTCCCACAGATTTAATTCACCTATTTATTTAATTTAAAATAAAGATAAGACAGAATTATATTTGATTTATTCTCATAAATCAAATTTGAGATATCTTATCAATTTGAATTTCAAATTCAAATAGATCATATCCATTTAAATTCAAATTCAAAAATGATAGAGATTTAATTTATCCTTATAAATTAAATCTTACAAATATCTCTTATATTATTTATATAATATATATATAAACTAATTTATATATATATATAAAATATATATCCACCCTAGATTATTCATTGAATTTAGACATCTCTTAGATTCAATGAATCTGGACATCATAGCTCGCATTGGGCTGTTTTGTGTGCGACCCTGTAGGCCCATATGAAGTTGGCAGTGACCCAGTTACTATACTGACCCACAAGTCGTAAGCGGTCTCTAGCAAGGCATTACGACTACCCAAAACATATGAGGATCGTTAAACGATGTAACCTTTCATACAACCATATCACGTCCCTTTTGTCACACGATATTTCGGTCAAGGATGAGGCATGGAGAATGTCATCCTCCTGTTCCTGACCGTTACTTTCTCGATCCCTGAGTAGTCTGAATATAGAAATGGAACTACCCTTCCATTCCAGTATGGCCATACATTTCTGAGACTCACTCATCGAGGGGCCCAGTAATATCTCTCTACGAATGTGAGGGACAAATTCCATCTTGACCATTCACATTCCTCCGCATGAAAAACCACTAAGCCCGAGCATAGCCTTTATGATCACTCGGTCAAAAGTGACTTTTGACTAGGTCAAAGCTGAGCGTTTGTCATGTAGGAATCCATGATGATCTCAGGTCAAAGGGCATAGTGACATGGCTTGTATATGAGAGAAGCTTATGACTTGACCCATGCAGCTCTCTCATAGCGGGTCGGTCCAACACCCTGTACTCTTACATGTGCTTATGACTTTGATTTATATCTCTATATATCTTCAAAGTCATACTGGTCTTATTTCATCTCTGCTCCCACATAGATGACCGACCAGGGACATTTAGGATAAGATCACGAGTTATCCAAGGATTGTCATCATAGTAAACATGCAAATAATATGATAACATAATTAAGAAATTCATAAATCAACAATGTTCATAAGATAATGATTGGCCCCTAGGGCACAATCTCCAACATCCTCCCACTTGCACTAGGTACAATCATTAATTTGCCTAATTCCCATTGACCTAACATGACACTCATGTTTTGCTTGCACAAGCGGCTTTGTTAGAGGATCAGCAACATTGTCTTCCCCTGCTACCTTGCATATTTTTATATCACCTCTATCATTGATTTCTCTGATGAGATGAAATCGCCTGAGTATATGCTTGGTCCTTTGATGTGACCAAGGCTCTTTGTCCTGTGCAATGGCACCACTATTGTCACAGAACAAAGTTAGTGGATCTGAGATGGTCGATAACACCCCTAGTTCAGTAATGAACTTCCTGATCCAAACGGCCTCCTTAGCTGCATCAGATGCTGCTATGTACTCAGCTTCCGTTGCAGAATCTGCTACAGTGCTCTGCTTAGAGCTCTTCCAGCTTACTGCTCCATTATTCAGGAGGAATATGTATCCAGATTGCGATTTCTGGTCATCCTGGTCAGTTTGGAAACTTGCATCTGTGTAACCAGTTACATAGAGCTCGTCTTCCAATCCACCATAGACCAAGAATAAGTCCTTAGTCCTTCTTAAGTACTTAAGGATATTCTTGACAGCAGTCCAATGGCCCTCACCAGGGTCCTGTTGATATCTGCTAGTCATACTTAAGGCAAACGAGACATCCGGTCGAGTACATAACATGGCGTACATGATAGATCCTATGGCCGAGGCATATGGAATCTTACTCATGCGACCTCGCTGATCTGGTGTACTAGGACACAAATCCTTGCTGAGGTGAATACCATGAGACATGGGTATGAAACCCCTTTTTGATTCCTGCATACTGAACCTATGCAGTATCTTGTCTATATATGTGCTCTGACTCAGTCCTAGAAGCCTTTTAGATCTATCTCTATAGATCCTAATTCCTAGGATGTAGGTGGCTTCACCCAAGTCTTTCATCGAGAAAGATTTTCCTAACCAAGACTTGACAATCTGCAAGGTAGGAATGTCATTCCCAATGAGTAGGATGTCATCGACATAGAGTACCAAAAATACAACTGTGCTCCCACTAACCTTCTTGTACACACAAGGTTCATCAATGTTTTGAAGAAATCCAAACTCTTTGACTACTTCGAGATGATTCCAACTCCGAGATGCTTGCTTCAGTCCATAAATGGACCTTTGAAGCTTGCATACCTTACCAGAGTCCTCAGAACGCACAAAACCTTCAGGTTGTGTCATGTACACATCCTCAAGGAGCTTTCCATTAAGGAAGGCTGTCTTGACGTCCATCTGCCATATTTCATAGTCATAATATGCTGCAATGGCAAGGAGGATTCTGATTGATTTGGCCATTGCAACTGGGGAAAAGGTCTCATCATAGTCCACACCATGAGTTTGAGTAAATCCTTTTGCAACCAGTCGTGCCTTGAAGACATTTACATTGCCATCCATGTCAGTTTTCTCTTTAAAAACCCACTTGGACCCGACGGTTTTTACACCTTCAGGCGGGTCGACTAAGGTCCATACCTTATTGTCGTACATGGATTGCATCTCAGACTTCATGGCATTAAGCCATTTCTCAGAGTTTGGTCCCACTATAGCTTCTTGATAGGTAGTGGGCTCATTATGCTCAATGAGCAACACATCACGACTATCAGAAATTAGAAATCCATATCTCTGAGGCTGAAGTCGTGCCCTATTAGATCGCCTTGGGCCTTGCGTGACTTGAGGAGTCTCAACAACTTCTTGTGAGTCTTCTCTACTTTCCATCTCTAGTTCTGTGGCGTCTTGTGGCTCTCGAACTTCTTCGAGGTGTACCTTGCTCCCAGTGGTTCTTTTAGAGATAAATTCTCGTTCTAGAAAGATACCATTTCTGACAACAAACACTTTGTTATCAGTGGGGTTGTAGACATAATATCCCTTGGTTTCCTTAGGATATCCCACAAAAAGGCACTTTGAAGATTTGGGCGCTAACTTATCTGAGGCTTGTTGCTTAACATAGACCTCACATCCCCAAATCTTGAGAAAAGACAAACTAGGTTTCCTCCCAGTCCATATCTCATACGGAGTCTTTTCAACTGCCTTAGATGGAACACGATTCAGTGTGAACGCAGCTGTCTCTAGGGCGTGGCCCCAAAAGGATGGTGGAAGATCTGTTCGACTCATCATGGATCGAACCATATCCAATAGTGTTCGATTCCTCCGTTCAGAAACCCCATTCCATTGTGGTGTTCCTGGAGGAGTCAATTGTGAGACTATTCCACAATTCCTAAGATGATCGATAAACTCTTGGCTCAAATATTCACCACCTCGATCAGATCGAAGGGCTTTAATTGTTTTGCCAAGCTGGTTTTGTACTTCATTTTGAAATATCTTGAACATTTCAAAAGATTCGGATTTATGTTTCATTAGATAGACGTAGCCATATCTACTGAAATCATCTATGAATGTAATGAAGTACGAATAACCTCTTCTGGCATTTGTATTCATCGGTCCACACACATCTGTATGTATGAGGCCCAATAAATCGGTGGCCCTCTCACTGTGTCCAGTGAAAGGCGACTTTGTCATCTTTCCTAACAAACAAGATTCGCAAGTATCATATGATTCAAAATCAAATGAGTTGAGAAATCCATCTTGATGGAGTTTAGAAATGCGTTTCTCATTTATGTGGCTTAGACGACAGTGCCAGAGGTACGTCGGATTCAAATCATTTGGTTTGATCCTTTTGGCGGTTATGTTATAGATATTTCCATGATTGGGTTGTTCCAAGTTTAATATGTAATGATCAACATGCAAATCACCATGAGCATAGAAAACATCATTACGATAAATGGAACATTTACCATTCCCAGAAATGGAAGTGTAACCTTCCTTATCCAAATAAGAAAGAGAAACAATGTTACTACTCAAAGCAGGAACATAATAGCAATTGTTCAAAACTAACAAAAGCCCAGTGGGCAGAACTAATTCATAAGTGCCTACAGCTAGAGCAGCAACCTTTGCTCTGTTTCCAACTCGTAGGTCAACTTCGCCCTTCTTCAGCTTTCTACTGTCCTTTAGGCCCTGCACATTTGTACAAATGTGAGAACCACATGCAGTATCTAATACCCATGTAGTGGAAGTAGAGAGATGAATGTCTATAACATAAATACCTGAAGCGATAGCCCCGCTATCCTTCTTGTTCTTTTATCAGATCTTCAAGGTAGAGTTTGCAATTCCTCTTCCAATGACCCGGTTCATTGCAGAAGAAGCAAACTCCTTCCTTTGGAGGCTTTGCCTTCTTTGGTGCAGGCTTGGTTTCGGGCTTGCCTGACTCTTTGGTCTTACCAGATGAGCCGTGACCCTTCCCCTTACCCTTGCCTTTCTTTTTCATACCCTTTCCTTTGTGAACCATCAAAACAGTACTGGGCTTCTTCTTAATAGTCGGCTCAGCAGTTTTAAGCATCCCATGCAGTTCAGAAATAGATTTCTCCATGTTGTTCATGTTGTAATTCATGACAAACTGGTCATAACTTTCCGGGAGTGAGTTCAAGATCAAATCTGTAGCTAACTCCTGGCTCATGGGAAATCCAAGCCTCTCAAGGTGATCTATGTACCCTTTCATCTTTAAGACATGAGTACTCACTGATGCACCTTCAGCCATCTTGCAGGAATGTAAGGCCTTAGTGGTCTCATACCTCTCTTGCCTTGCTTGTTGCTGGAACATTTCCTTAAGATGCACAATCATCTCATAAGCCTCCATGTGTTCCAAATCTCTTTGGAGCTCCGGAACCATGGTGGCAAGCATCAAGCATCCCACATCAACAGAGTCTTCCTTATGCTTCGCATAAGAATCTCTCTGAGCTCTAGGAGCATTGGCTGCTGGCTCCTCAGGAATGGGTTGATCTAGGACATATGCCTTTCTTTCCTGCTTGAGAACAATTCTCAAGTTCCTGAACCAGTCAAGAAAGTTTGTCCCATTGAGTTTGTCCTTCTCAAGGACAGATCGCAACGATAATGTAGCAGTATTACTAGTCGTCATGATTCTACAATTAAAATATGCAAGCGAATTAGCAATCTCCCACTGAATAAAACAACCCTCAATGTAATAATTAGTGGGCTAAGATCCATATTTGGCTTAAACTTGAGTCCGCTTTGGCTGGACGCTCAACTTTAAGTTATTTAGGTAGGTAACAACTTTACCAATTACATCAAATGTAATTCTTAGATATTTATGGGATTCAATCATCATATGATCCGGCATGTTTTAATCCCATCTAATGCCTTGAGACCCAAAACCGTTTTGATAATCTCAATTAAGTCAAACAATAACAAACATAAGAGCAGCACCATTACTCTTGCTTATCTCCCCAAGATAACTCAAATGCACCCACTTTGGTGGACCTACAAATGAGCGATCGAGGTTTTGACAAGTGTCCATTAATTGACGGCATATGACTTAAGATTTCTTTTAGAGGGTTTAATTAATTATCTGGTTTATAAGATGCATGTATCGCGGTTGTATCTCATACAAGTATTATGCATATAAAACATACATGCAGTGATCTAATCAAAAGATGCATAATCTTAAACGTGACACAATATGGCTCACCTATCCTAAGTCCCATCAAGCCAATGAGAGGAGCTCTCTAATTAGAATAGGAAAAGTACATAAGGAAACCTCGTTTTAACATTCGAGGGGAGTGAGATGAGAAGAGAATGTACAACGAGAGTCATTAGAGGAAGGCACGACACGCAGGCCGTATTTAGAAAAATTACAACACTTGTAATCTAGAGCCATATTGTTCACCATACCCAAACATTCAAGAATCAAAATTCATGCTATTTGAAGGGCAATAAATGTTTCAAAACATTCATATATCAGGAAAGTCAATACATATTACGATTATGTTGCGCTACGATTAAATAGCCACGGCGGTCCCGCTAGCCGGTTAGCGGGCGGGGTGTGGGGCAGCGCCCCAATAGAAATTTTTTTTTGATAAATAATCAAGAATCTTAATTCTTTTTCCTTAGACCCCATCAATATTAATTGATCAAATCAATTAACATACACCACCGATTTCAGTTTCCTTTTAGATTCCGTATATGTCATACATAAACAGATTCCATATATGTCATACATATCTCGCATGTTATCATATAATCCGCTAAGAAGTCTAATATACATCACATGTATCAACAATCAAACCTAACTTAAACACAAAACGGCATGGCTTTGATACCACTGAAGGGAATTGGAAGACACGCAGCGGAAATTAACTTTAAAAATTTTTCCATTCCCAGCCAGGATCTACCTAATGTGTTTAAGTCAAGGAGAAAGAAGTGTTACCTTCGGTTTCGAGCTTTGGTCGCGACCTCAGTGTCCACTAGTCGCGACTCCTCGCCTTTGGAACTTTCAGTCGCGACCTCCTCAGCTTTTAGTCGCGACCTCCTCTGCTTCTAGTCGCGATCTGTCGCCTCTGGAGTTGTTAGTCGCGACCTCTTCTGCCTCTAGTCGCGACCGGACGTCTCTGGAGTTTGTAGTCGCGACGTATTCAGTTTCACGTCGCGACTTGTCTCCTCTTTTCGGATTTCTGGCGTTCAGATGCCCGTATGGTCGCGACCTCAGGGTGTTCTGGTCGCGACCTTGCTTCGTGTCTGGTCGTATCGTAGAAGTCGACAGCTCAGATCGGCTTCCTCTACCGGTATCCACACGAACAGCGTTCCAATCGCGAATGACGTGCTAGCGCCTCTTGTCCCTCTAAGGCTTTCTAGAGATTCCGTCCTCACCGTCTCTATCTCGGCAGTTTCTTATGTGCAAACCTTTTGCACTCTCCCTGCCCCCTCTTCTCACGTCTGAATGTGTGTGTAGAGATCTATCTTGTGTGTAGAACCCTAGCTCCTAATGTCAAATATATAGGAAGCTATCGGGCTTCTAATAGGGCCGGGCTTCAGAATTAATCTTATATTAATTCTGAATTAATACAATATCATATATTGCATAATTTAATAAGAAACTGATTAAATAAATATGGTTTATATTAAATCCGTCCCACAGATTTAATTCACCTATTTATTTAATTTAAAATAAAGATAAGACAGAATTATATTTGATTTATTCTCATAAATCAAATTTGAGATATCTTATCAATTTGAATTTCAAATTCAAATAGATCATATCCATTTAAATTCAAATTCAAAAATGATAGAGATTTAATTTATCCTTATAAATTAAATCTTACAAATATCTCTTATATTATTTATATAATATATATATAAACTAATTTATATATATATATATAAAATATATATCCACCCTAGATTATTCATTGAATTTAGACATCTCTTAGATTCAATGAATCTGGACATCATAGCTCGCATTGGGCTGTTTTGTGTGCGACCCTGTAGGCCCATATGAAGTTGGCAGTGGCCCAGTTACTATACTGACCCACAAGTCGTAAGCGGTCTCTAGCAAGGCATTACGACTACCCAAAACATATGAGGATCGTTAAACGATGTAACCTTTCATACAACCATATCACGTCCCTTTTGTCACACGATATTTCGGTCAAGGATGAGGCATGGAGAATGTCATCCTCCTGTTCCTGACCGTTACTTTCTCGATCCCTGAGTAGTCTGAATATAGAAATGGAACTACCCTTCCATTCCAGTATGGCCATACATTTCTGAGACTCACTCATCGAGGGGCCCAGTAATATCTCTCTACGAATGTGAGGGACAAATTCCATCTTGACCATTCACATTCCTCCGCATGAAAAACCACTAAGCCCGAGCATAGTCTTTATGATCACTCGGTCAAAAGTGACTTTTGACTAGGTCAAAGCTGAGCGTTTGTCATGTAGGAATCCATGATGATCTCAGGTCAAAGGGCATAGTGACATGGCTTGTATATGAGAGAAGCTTATGACTTGACCCATGCAGCTCTCTCATAGCGGGTCGGTCCAACACCCTGTACTCTTACATGTGCTTATGACTTTGATTTATATCTCTATATATCTTCAAAGTCATACTGGTCTTATTTCATCTCTGCTCCCACATAGATGACCGACCAGGGACATTTAGGATAAGATCACGAGTTATCCAAGGATTGTCATCATAGTAAACATGCAAATAATATGATAACATAATTAAGAAATTCATAAATCAACAATGTTCATAAGATAATGATTGGCCCCTAGGGCACAATCTCCAACAACAAACGCCCGGAACGAGACGTTATGCCTACACGGTCACAGCAAAGCACCTAGTATGAAAGAAGGAAGAGAACGAGATTGGACCCATGATATCTAATCCACCAAATGTGTGTTGGAGATGTTAGAAAGTGAGCTGATCCACCAGTCAATCCAAATTAAATTTTAAAATCGTGTAAAAAATAAAATATTGGTGTTTGTTGTGAATATATTGAAGCTATTGACTTGATTTCGCTAAGGTATTGTTTGGTTGGAGTTTTTAGAGGGTAAGGGAGATGTGTATTTGGTTGGAAAATGGAGGGGATAAGAAGTTTAAAATTTTGTGCCTTTGTGCTATCTTCCCTTTTAAAATTGGGAATTTTTAGAGAGAAGATAAATAATCAACTATGCTATGGGTATGTTTAGTTTGTTCACAAACCATGGTTTTAAAACAAACAATTATATTTGTTTAAACGGGCTTCTGGACCAAACTATGATTTAAAACTATGATTTCAGATAAGCTGGTCAGAGTAACTTTTGAAACAGTAAAAGCATTTTTCAACTACTCAATTACTATTTTACCCTTACTTTTTTTACACCCTCTCTCTTTCTCCTCTATCTTTTCCACTCTCTCTCCTCTCTCCTCTATCTTTTCCAATATCTCTCATCTCTCATCTATCTTCTCCACCCTCTCTCTTCTATCTTTTTTACCCTCTCCTCTCTCATCTCTCATATATACCATTTTTAGTAATTTTTCAATTACAAACCCCTTTTTGTAATAACTATCCAAACACTCATTTATCCAAAACCACTTTTTTTCCATAATCTATTATCTAAAAACCTTTTTCTATAAACTATCCAAAAACCTATTTTTTTCATAAGCCCTTTTTTAAAATTTTATCCAAACACACACTATGACTAAATTACCCATGCACGTTTCTTACATTCCAGTGTTGCCCTTCAAAATGAAACGTCATTATTTAATCCTCTTGTGCTACTGTTCACGCGTTCAAACTGTCACAACTCCCCTCTTTACAATATAATTATAATATATATTTTGATAAAATAATATAATATATACACACTAATATATATTAATACATATTATATATCTGTTATGATTATAAAATTATTGTGATAGAATTATAAAAAATACTCTATTATATATAAGTATGCAACATGTAGTCAAAGATACATAAATTATAAGAAATATTAATTTTAATATAAATATTATAAAAAATATATATATATAATAATTAAAATATATTTATTAATTTTTAATTAACTCTTACATTTCTCTCTTAAATCAAGAAATATCTCCTCTCCTGAATTAATCTATCCCCTCTGTTAAACCAAATAAAACTTAAGAATTTAGATGACTTTTTAGCCTTTAATTAGTCCTCTCGTGGGTGGATGAAGATGACGAGTGATCAAAGGATGATATCTATCTAATACCATTAATAACTTGTAAACTCGGCATTCCGATATGAATGAATCATTTTCTACTTAAAAAAATATTCTCTCATGCTCACCCGCAAAAATAATAAAGAATATTCTCTCACTTGTAGCTCCTATGCTCTGGTATTTCCCTTTCCAAAGCAACCTTCTCCCCCATCCACGAGTCACTCGCTCAAAATCCGTCATCACCACCCGACACGTCACCACCGTGGGACCTCACCAATCCCAGAAATTCCTTCTTAGTGCGCTCACATGGGTTGGCACGGGATTCTGGGCCTCGTATCGCAAAGGAAAATCACAAGATTGGCCATGTTACCACGTGGACCAATGAGCGATCAGTTTTAGATGGAGGATTTTAGGCCACAAGTCTTTCTACCTTCAATCCTCAGCCACAAGTCTGAGACTTTTTTATTTATATTTTGCTTTACTCGTCTCTTTCCAGCTTTACTCATTCTAGTATTTCAAGCAACTTGCGGCCCACCTTTTTAAAGATTTTGGCTTTTAAAATAATTTGCAATTTGCAAATTGCAAGCCAAAACCGGAGCCGCCTCCGTTTCTTCTTCTTCTTCTACCTGTTGCAACACCGAAAGGTACTAACATCGTTTTTGACAGTCTTATCCTTCTGGGTAGATTTGCTTTCGTCAATTTCAATCTGGAGTTTCTCTTTCTGCAGATAGAGTCTGATTAAGGTTATTTCCTATCCTTCTTTCTCTGTCTTGATGTATGATTTTAACGTGTGAGAAGGATTATCTTGAAATTCTTTACTGTGTTTTACTATATTTTTCCGGTTGAAATGATTTGTCACCTTGTTTGTCTAATATTCTGAAGTCTCCTGGTCTATGAACTCTGTTTTTGGGTATTATTAGTGAAATTCCTGTCTCATATAAAGTGAGATGAACACGACTGAGCCTGATTTATGATATTTAACTTGAAAACTTGGGCTAACGAATTTGACTATAACAAGTTTAAGATATTGGGTTCTTTAACAAATCACGTTCAATGAAGTTTCTGCAAAACGAGTTATGTATGGAGTTTCTTGGTTCTTCTTCTAGGATGCTGGAGAGAGGAAAAGAGAAAGAAGGGTTCCAACGCCTGGTGGAGTAACAAGGGATTCTATAATTCTCTCTAGGCTAAATCAAATGGCTTCTATGTTACTGAGTCGCCAAAATCTGCATGTTTTTTTTTTTTATCTTGGAGGTCATTTTATATCCCAAATTATCGTTGTCTTTACGTTTCTGTGCAGGTTATATCCCATGGATTGGTACTATGGGAGTGGACTCAATGATCTTCTTGTTCCCAAACACGAAGACGTATGGGATAGGCTTCCTTCACCAGGCACTTGGCCAAATTGGGGAATAAATGCACCTGAAGGTTTTAATTCACCTAAAAAGTTTTCAACCATGGATACAAGTTCAAGAGAGGTAGAGTTCAATTTCAATGATGAAAGTTTCAATAATGAAATTGAGCTTGAATCTTCTCTTCTTGAAAAAGATCAGTCTAGCAGTTCAAGTGTATGTGGAGGATTGCCCGAGCAATCGTTTCAACAGACAGCCCTTTCATGTGATCAGCTTCAAGATGTTTCAAGATTCGAACACATGGATGGCATTTTCTTGTACAACTATTACCTCTGGGATTAAGATACTTGGTTTATGCCTGTAGGATTATAATATAGCTTCTGAAATGCTTTAAATTGGCATGAGTGTGCTCTGAATCGTAGGAAGTCCAGTGCAATTGAATTGCTCTGTGGTAATTTTACATTGCAAATTTCTGCATATTTATCTTTTGGAGCCAGTACAGACTAAGACAATCATACTTACAAATTCTTAGAACTGTGTAAGCATGAACATGTAATAGCATGGTGAGGGCTCCTACTTTCTTTAATAATCCTATCACAAAATGATCTTATTTTTCATCTTGCATTACATACTTTTTCTGACAGAGCCATTCAATTTCCACTGGCTTGCCATATGAATATCGGTAATCTTGTTCAAATGACTCTTTTGATGCTACAACCTTCACTTTTTTTCACATCACGCAGGGATTCCATGCTTGAAGCTCTACCCATTGTTGAAAATCTAAAGAAATCTTCTTGCCTCTCTTCTAATCTCCAATTTAGTAACGCGCCTGGTGATCATTTTTTCTTAAACACCACTTCAATGTACATGTATTTCAAACAGTATCTGTGATATGGTAGCACAAAATATCTCAACGTACATGCTTTCTTTCCATCAGGTGGATTGCAGCAAGGAATTGATGTTTCAAATTTTGTTCCATGCAACTCAATATATGACGATTACCAGGATGCAATGGTGAGAATTGCTTTTGTTCCAGTAGTTGATAGGTGCATTGTGCATAACTTTGGTTAATTTACTCTCTTTTTTTTTAACGATGGCAGTGGTGTGTATATGCAGTTGCTTCCTTCTAAATCCGATGTCATAATTCAAAATCTTAAAATATGTAGGCTCCATTTTTGTTCCATATGTAAGCAATCATAGTTACCAAACTACCAAAGGATTTGTAATTCAATCTGAAAACATAGCTTATTCAAGTGGCCTGCACGATGTTTGTGATGCAGTAGGTTATTTTCAGGCCACTTACTGAAGCATGTTTTGCGCATTACATAGATTATATTGTTCTTTGCGTTTTACTTTACTTTTTTTTTTTTGTGGTGAAGAACATGGTTTCTGCAAGCATGAAATTCATTTTCGTCTTAGACTTTCTTCTGTTCAAAAACTCATTTCCATTGGACCTGGCTTATTTTCCTGTTCAACTTTGTTATTTTTACTGTGATGATGCGATGGTTCCCCTGTATTTGTCTTTCTTTGCTTCTGTTTTGTTTAGAGTTCTGCATATTTGAGATGAGCCTTCTTTGTTTCTTTAGTATAGACTGAATTGTCAATATCTGCCATCTTTTTCAACTCTGTTGTTCTTGTAATTGCTGTGAAGCATGTGAGCAGATTGAGAAGCTAGTAAAATTTCTTAGCTGTTTGGTATGAGGGATTTGTAGGGGAGGGAAAATTTTCTAAGCTGGATATAAAAAAAAAATTAGAGACGTGGGGTTAAAAAATTTTAATTAATTTTTCTTACTCTTTTATCTTACATCTTCTCCTTATTAAAATTTTATAACCCCACTTCTCTAATTTTTTCTTTTTTTTTTTTAATTCAACTCAAATTTTTTCCCTCCCCTCCAAATCCCTTATGCCAAACAAGCCCTAAATATCTTGCTGATGTTATGTGCTCCTATTTGAGTAAAAGGTTATCTTGTACCATTCAAATCATAGAGTGTAGCTGCATATTTAAATATTGTTTTAGAGATATTCATAAAACCGATCCCCCACATAGTCGCCGAAACCTAAGTTGAAATCCTTAACATGGTATTTAAGCCTTTACGGGCATGTGGCAGAGTCCAATCCTTCTAGCTCTCCATTCTCGTAATTAGAATTATGTTGTAGCTCAAGGTATGATGATCTCCTGCTTTGTACGCATTTTTAAGCGCAGAAGGTGCATTGAAGATATGAATAAAGCCAATGAGATGGCTTTATTAATAATACGGTGAAATATGAAATCTAATGGAACTAGCTTCTATTCTAATTTTAGAGGTTGTTTGGGATAGCTTAAAAAAAGCGCTTTTGTGCTTTATGAGATAAAACTCCTCTCACATATTTACTTCATATATCACAAAATAACTTAAAATAAGCTAATCCAAACACATACTAAATGTAATATGCACCATTTGGGTGGACCTTTCAAAGTTCACAATGTAACGTAATCATTTAATTTCTCTTTAAGGTGCCACCAGTCAAACTCTTGGGCCCTTTTGAGCAGAGCAGTTCAGATGAGGGTGTACACCAGCAGTCATCTGTTGAGGAATCTATATTACAAGATCTTGAGATGGCAATTGCACAGGTAAAGTGACTGAGAACTGAAGTACATAATAACAACTGACTGATTTCTTGAATTATCTTTGTGAAATTTATTTTCTTTTCAACATGACCAGTTCTCTGACAAGACCCGGATCTGCTTCCGTGATGCCCTATACCGTCTTGCTAGAAACACAAACCAACAGCATGTGGTGCAAGACCAGAATGTAGACCTTAACACGCAAAGGACAACGCCACAGACTGGTCAGAGTGAGACCACAAGGTAACGTGATTTGCATCTGGTGCATGGTTTCATTCATGCCCTTTGAACTGATGCATGTTTTAGATGAAACTGTAACAAAAATCATTTATGATAATCACATGAACAAATGCAGTAGCCTAGTGTTATGCGGTAATTAGTGTTGTTAAGTGCCAGTTTGGGAATCAACAAAAAAGAAGAAGCACTTTTATGCTTTACAAGGCAAAAACTTCTCTCATATATTTACCTCATATAACGTAAAATCACTTAAAATAAGCTATAAATCCAAACAAGAGTGCCAGCTTGTAAATCAACAAAAACACTTGCGCTTTACGAGACAAGACTTCTCTCACATATTTATATCGTACAGCATAAAATCACTTAAAATAAGCTAATCCAAAGAAGTGGGTTAAGAGAGTTATGCAGTAGGCACTATCTAGTATAAATAGGAACATATGGTTATGTATTAGTGCTCTTGCTAGCCTTACAAGTTGTATGTTATTTGATGCATGTTACAAGAATTTGAATGGAAAAAAGAAACTTCATCTGGGTTTATGGAAGACAGCATCAGTTCTATATGGTTCAGCTTGAAACTGATACTTGGGTTTAATTCCTATTGCATAGCATAATTTCTGTTGAGTATATGACATATATGAAATTTAAGTTCCCATGTCAAATCACTGAACTAGCAATGGTAGATTCAATACTGGATAACAGTGAAGTCTTTATATAAAATACTGCTTAGCGCTTGTCTTTTTTATACTAAAATCATGAAACCCTTCTGATCAGAACATGAACTTCCTGTATAGGTATGATGAAAAGAAGCCAATGGAATCAGAGACCAACTCTATTGACAGAGCGATTGCAAATCTCATGTTCAACAAAATGGATATCAATGTACAAGAGCTTCCTCTTACATCATCAATACAATCCAAACAAGAAACCATCAATGGAACTAAACCTCCACAGGGAAAACCCTCAAAAGCCTTGAATCAGGCACAAAACTTCCATCACAATCATCATCATCATCATGATCCCTACCCGTTAAACTTACAGAGCGATGCCACCGCCGAGGTTCCAAGGTTTGATCAAACCAACCTGCAGACAGCTGCGGATTCCCATATTATGTACCAAGACCCTACAAAGAAATCTTTCATGCTAGAGTTTGGTTAGGTAATGTGTGAAGTGTGATATTAGTAGGGTTCCAGGTTGCTAGACTTGATATAAGTAGAATCAGTTTCATGTTTGACTTATGCTGTTTCTGTAATCTGCAATCTGCATGAGTATACCATTTGAATCTGCATTATTTGTTGCTGGTAGAAGTTCGCACGCTGGTCATATATGCTAAAAGTTGCAGCTTGCTGCTGCAGTTGAAGTGGAAGATTTTCCCTGACTCGGTGAAGAATAATCGAACAGTACTAGCTGCTGTTCCCTGCATCCTCCAGTGCTGCAAATGGTCGTTTCTCTCTGAAATGTTCATCAGAGCAATCGTTTCTCTCTGAAATGTTCATCAGAGCAATGGCTTTCAATTGTGGGTTTTGTCCTTGTGGTTAGAGCAACAATGGAACTTGAAGTGGTAGCCTTGGCCTTTTTTTATTTTTGTAGCCTTGGCTTTGCTTTGACTGATTTTAGAGGAGTTGAGATCCTTCTAAATTCCTTAAGATATATTTTCTTATTTAATTTCACAGGAAGGTACACTATGACCTTATCAAACGTGGGTTCTATGTTAATTATGTAAAGTCCCCAAACCCCCCCCCCCTTTTCCCCGGCGGCGTAATTTAGAGGACTTAATCTTATTTAAAAGGAGTAACTAAAAGGTTACGCCAACAATAGGTCAGTCGAGTGAAAGGGATTTGATTTATTTCTCTTGATAAAAATCAAGGAGTGGGACTTTGTGGATAAAAAATAGTACATTAGAAAAGTGTTATTAATTATCAATTAAGCTCGACCCACTGGTTGAATTTTATTTTGTAGCAGATAAATAATGAATGAAAAAAGTTTTACAACAAATTGGTTTTAATCAGATTGTTTAATGGAAGTCGTATGAATCTTTTCCTTCATAGATGGATATTCCATCATCAGTAACAAAATGTAAAAGTGACTCTGGCTTATATAATAATACTGAGTCTCTTTCTATATGTTTGAGAAGTATGTTGCCCATTTTCACAGGAGCTTGTTAGGATATCTAGAAAGAATCATAGAACTAACGGGGTTAGTCCGAGTGGTAAGCGGCTCGGTATCGCTTGAGCGAGATCTCGAGTTCGAACTTTAGCGTATACAGAAAATCTCTGTTGGGAGACTCACCTACTATAGCTAGGTGCATGATGTGGGTCGAATCTGGATGTAGTCGGGGCAAAGCTCCGGTGAACTGGGTGGAGAACTAAAAAAAAAAAAGAATCATAGGATGTTTTCATATATACTTAAATACTTCTATTAAATGAGGTAGGAATAATAAAAAGGCAGACTTAAGGAAAGGCATTTTATTAAGGAAAAAAAATAGAAAGGAGAAATTTTTTTGGTCTATCAACTTTTTTCTTAATTAGGCTTGATTTGGATGAAAGGAAAATGAGTAAAAAAAATAAAGAAAAGAGAATACTGTAAAAAAAGGTTAAAAAATAGTAAAAAAAAATTAATATTTTTTAATTGATCTTTTAATATTTTTTTTTTCATAATTTTCTTTCTATCTAAACTAAGGGTTAATGTGTGTTAATGTTCAAACAAGTTCTTATAAAAATACAAGCTCTTTTAAGAAAATCATGGAGAGAGTGTCACCTAGCTCAGAAATTCAGTATTTTTCATTAGCTTAAAGGCTTATTTGACATCATGTTATGTGATGTCAAATTGACTTTTTTGATGTGAAAAGTCACTTATTCAAAACATGTGATGTGTGCATAATTTTAGGGCACTTGGCTTTTTACTTAAAAGCCATTTTAGAATTGAAATAATTTTTCCTTTCTTTTGATTTTTTTTTAAATTTAAATTTTCTGAAATTGATTTTTTAATTATATTATTTAAACAAGTTTATGTCAAATTGTTTTTTTTTTACAATTTAAGCTATTCAAATATAAATAACATTATATTACTTGACTTTTACTCTAATTTTAGATTATAAAAGTTGAAATAAAAGTTATTTTTGCTTCCTTAATCCTACACCTATTTTTAACGGCTCTTTCTAAAAGATGAGAATATAAATAAGGGTACCTCAAACTAATTTTAGAAGTTTAATTAGCATTCTAAAATATTTAAGGGTGCTGATTTTAGAGGTGCAATTGACACTCTAAAGTATTTAAATTATTATAATTTTTCCCCTTCACTAATAAAAACACAAATTTCTGTTTGATACATGTTACATAAATATTTAAAATACCACATGTGTAATATTATTTTAATAAATTACACTAAATAAATTATAAAATTTCTCAATCTTCATATATAAATTCTATACAATATTAATTTTAAGGTTTATTCCGTACTCTTTTTTAAACAATATGATACATGCAAATTTTTAAATAATAATGTGTTAAAATAAAAAGCTTACATGATATGCATCGGATAAAAATTTGTGTTTCTATCAGTGAAATTGCAGAATTGTACCAATTTAAATACTTTAGGGTGTTGATCACCTTCAAAATTAGTTCAAGGAGCTAATTGAACACTTAAATACTTTATGTACTAATTGCTCCTCTAAAATTAATTTAGAGTGCTGGATGCACTTTACCCTATAAATAATAAACCCTAAGACCAACTTTATTTACACACAGATGCTTGATTTAGGTCAACATCACCATTGGCGTTTCAAAGTTTGCGATTCATGTCCTTATTTATTGTGAAAAAAAATACTTATATACTATATAAGTTTCACTTCATCTAAATTCTATCTAATTAATATATAATAGCTCAATACATTTTAATTTTAGTTAACAAATGACTCATTTAAAATATTTCACATTTTTTTTTGTCTTTCAAAGAATAAACCTATTAATTTGATTTACATTAGTTTTATTTTTTTAAAATAAAATATTTATTTTTTTAAAAATAAAATAAATCGTAAATTTTTATAGACAAGTCATCAACTAAGTTATTATATCTTTATTAGATAAAATTTAAATAATATGATATTCTTAAAATATATAACTATTTCTGATTTATTCTTTGGCATCGCTATCTCCATTTAATTAAGAAGGAAATTGCGAGCCTTCATGGAAACGTCCCTTCTCTTGTCTCACTGTTTCTAACACAGCACATAGTTTTGCATGTTTTGTCTCTTCTGAAATTGGTTTTGTCGTGGACTCAAAACTTTGAATAATTGAAGGGAAAATATTAAAAAATAACCATTTAAAATTTAAAAAGATAAAAAGAGCTCATGAATTTAAAAAAAGATAGATTAGACAAGAGGTCCAATCTGTCATTTTTTAATTACTGTGCACAGTTACAAATACCATTATGGGAGTTGTAAATACTATTAGCAGAGTTGCAAATACTATTATAGGAATTCAAATACAACTAGCAGAGTTGTAAATACCATTAAAAAAGTTACAAATACCATTACAAAAGTTACAAATACTATTGACAAAGTTGTAAAAAATACAATTTCGTTTTCTATTTACAACTCTGCCAATGGTATTTGCAACTCCTATAATGATATTTGCAACTCCCATAATGGTATTTGCAATTGTGCACAGTAATTTCTAAATAACAGATTGAGCCTCCTGTCCAATCTGTCTTTTTCCAAATTCATAGGCCTTTTTTATCCTTTTAAATTTTAAATGGTATTTTTTTGTCATTTTCCTATAATTTAATGCAAGTTGTGTGCATGCATAATATATATAAAAACACCAACTTTATCATGAAACATAAATCATATTTAAAATATTGAAGAACCATAATGACAGCTCATTTTTAAGGTACTGAAGACCATAACCTTCATTGATTGAAATAGTGGTTTAATGATTGGCAATAGAATTAAAGTGAATTTTATTATAATTAAAATAAAATAATATAATATAATTAAAATATAATATCTATCTATGTATAATAATAAAAAAATATTAATTCAAAAGACTATTTACGTGCGAGCTATAATTTTTTTGGAGCAAAAATTACGTATAATTTAAAAAGAAGAGTTACTAATACATAAATTTAACTATTTTTAAAAAGAAAATTCGAAACAATGTTATTTTAGTTTAACTAAAGAGGACAAAAATTATAAAATTCAATGTAGTTGATACATCTAAAATTTTTGACAAGACCTCTTAGTCATCAGTTACTCGTCCAATTGAATGATTGAGATTGAGTTTTGATACTATGCTCATTTCAAAATTTTGATTTTAAACAATGAATATGATACAAACAAAACACAAATAATCATTTTAATTAAGGAATCAAAATGATACTAGCCAACTGGATCATCTATTTGTTATTGGGAAGGAGTAAATACAGCAGACCCGGATGAATCATCAAATTAATTTGAAGAGGAGGAACAATAAAAAAAAATATAGACTTCCAACTAATTCTTCAACTCAGAATCCAAATATAAGTTCTTTAGATATATATCGAAATGGAATATCACTAGTTGATAATTGATATATATATATATATATAATGATGTATCATCACATAATGGAGATGTTTGTTTTCTGACGAACCTCACAGTAGTCGGCCAATTTATTTATTCAAAGACATGTAAGACGATCCAGCCTCAGAAACCGCCATTTCTGCACTGTGCTTAAGCTCTTTAACCCTAGCTCTTATACACTCTCCTTCTTCCACCATTAATCCTCTGATTAACTTCTGAATTTCAAACCTATCAACCAGCACTGAAAATCTGTCATATCCTAATTTTTCCCTATCTGTATAATACTGATAGAGGAAAGAGGTTTGGAAAAGATTGTGATGATGAATAGAGAGAAGAAATGATGATTAGATAAAGGTATAAAGAAGAGGGACTAAAATGAAAAGTCTAAAAGTTCTATGGTACAAAATATAAAGTAGACATAAACTTTGGGCCATTAAGTGTAATTATGAAAAGTTGAGGGCCTAAAGTATAATTATGAAAAGTCCAAGGGCAAAATGATAAATATAAAAAGTTGAGCAGGAAAAAGCTAAAAAATGCCCAGAATCAGTTTAGTCCTAAATTTTCTCAATAAATAGAGAAAATTATTCTGATCATTTTAACGCAACACAAAATTTTGATTTGAGGTCCCGATTAATTGATAAAATTTTTTGAAGATTGAGAAATTAGTACAATATTTTATGAATCTCAGAATTGGTTGAAATTTGGTAGTAAATTCTTATAAATAATATAAGGATTTATGAAACTGACAGAATTAAAAAAAGAGTCCTGTAGAATTAATTATAGAATTTAAGGTGAAATCGAACACCGATAAAAGGTTTTGAGAAAACGTAAGGAATTTTTATAAGAATTTCTGGGTCTCAAAAAATTATGAGCCTTTGTAGGGAATCCATTTTATATTATAATGAATTTTTAAAAATGTTAGAACCATTAAAAGAGGTGTTTACCATTTATTTCAAGATTAGGGTAATTTAAGGATATCTGTATAAGGGAAGTACATTGGGATTTATGCCAATTAGCTATTGGACCTAAAAGAGGCTCAAGATTTCATCCTAGGGCAGCCCAATAAGTCCTAAAAGTTATCTTGGAGCCCAAGTCCAATAATGAATAATTTATAAATTTTTTAAAAAGAAAAGAAAAAGGATAAAGGTAAATTAGGGTTTTGCACATGGTGAGTCCCACAAGCTTTACACATGGCACCAAGAAGAGGAAAGGAAGATTATCCCATGTGCTAAAATGTAATAAAATAATATAAGAATTAACCTAATGATGATTAAGGTTAATTAATCTAAAAACTAACCAATCAAATTTAAAATTAAGCTATTGTAATAATTAGGAAAAGTGAGGACATTATGGACCCAAAGTGCCAAAGTTTTGGCTATAAATACCCCACCTTGTCTTCATAATTTTGTGCATCTAGAGGACCCTTGGGGAAACCATGCCAAAATGTAGAGAAAACTCAAAATAAGATCAAGGAGAAGCCACCTAAGCAAGTATCTAAGGTAAGAGTGTTGGAGATTGTGCCCTAGGGGCCAATCATTATCTTATGAACATTGTTGATTTATGAATTTCTTAATTATGTTATCATATTATTTGCATGTTTACTATGATGACAATCCTTGGATAACTCGTGATCCTATCTTAAATGTCCCTGGTCGGTCATCTATGCGGGAGCAGAGATGAAATAAGACCAGTATGACTTTGAAGATATATAGAGATATAAATCAAAGTCATAAGCACATGTAAGAGTACAGGGTGTTGGACCGACCCGCTATGAGAGAGCTACATGGGTCAAGTCATAAGCTTCTCTCATATACAAGCCATGTCACTATGCCCTTTGACTTGAGATCATCATAGATTACTACATGACAAACGCTCAGCTTTGACCTAGTCAAAAGTCACTTTTGACCGAGTGATCATAAAGGCTATGCTCGGGCTTAGTGGTTTTTCATGCGGAGGAATGTGAATGGTCAAGATGGAATTTGTCCCTCACATTTGTAGAGAGATATTACTGGGCCCCTCTATGAGTGAGTCTGAGAAATGTATGGTCATACTGGAATGGAAGGGTAGTTCCATTTCTACATTCAGACTACTCAGGGATCGAGAAAGTAACGGTCAGGAACAGGAGGATGACGTTCTCCATGCCTCATCCTTGACCGAAATATCGTGTGACAAAAGGGACGTGATATGGTTGTATGAAAGGTTACATCGTTTATCGATCCTCATATGTTTTGGGTAGTGGTAATGCCTTGCTAGAGACCGCTTACGACTTGTGGGTCAGTATAGTAACTGGCCCACTGTCAACTTCATATGGGCCTACAGGGTCGCACACAAAACAGCCCAATACGAGCTATGATGTCCAGATTCATTGAATCTAAGAGATGTCTAGATTCAATGAATAATCTAGGGTGGATATATATTTTATATATATAAATTTGTATATATATATTATATATATAATATAAGAGATATTTGTAAGATTTAATTTATAAGGATAAATTAAATTTCTATCACTTTTGAATTTGAATTTAAATGGATATGATCTATTTGAATTTGAAATTCAAATTGATAAGATATCTCAAATGATTTATGAGAATAAATCAAATATAATTCTGTCTTATCTTTATTTTTAAATTAAATAAATAGGTGAATTAAATCTATGGGACGGATTTAATATAAACCATATTTATTTAATTAGTTTCTTATTAAATTATGCAATATATGATATTGTATTAATTCAGAATTAATATAAGATTAATTCTGAAGCCTGGCCCAATTAGAAGCCCGATAGCATCCTATATATTTGACATTAGGAGCTAGGGTTCTACACATCTCTACACACACATTCAGACGTGAGAAAAGGGGCAGGGAGAGTGCAAAAGGTTTGCAGATAAGAAACTGCTAAAATAGAGACGGTGAGGACGGAATCTCTAGAAAGCCCTAGAGGGACAAGAGGCGCTAGCACGTCGTTCGCGATTGGAACGCTGTTCGTGTGGATACCGGTAGAGGAAGCCGATCTGAGCTGTCGACTGCTTGCGATCGACCAGACACGAAGCAAGGTCACGACCTATTGACACTGAGGTCGCGACCATACGGGCATCTGGACGTCAGAAATCCGAAAAGAGGAGACAGGTCGCGACTTAAAGCTGACGAGGTCGCGACTACAAACTCCAGAGACGTCCGGTCGCGACGTAAAGCAGAGTAGGTCGCTACTAACAACTCTAGAGGCGACAGGTCGCGACTAGAAGCTTAGGAGGTCGCGACTAGAAGCTTAGGAGGTCGCGACTGAAAGTTCCAGAGGCGAGGAGTCGCGACTAGAGGACACTGAGGTCGCGAACAAAGCTTGAATACCGAAGGTAACACTTCTTTCTCCTTGACTTAAACACATTCAGTAGATCCTGGCTGGGAATGGAAAAAAAATTTTAAAATTAATTTCCGCTGCGTGTCTTCCAATTCCCAACAGTGGTATCAGAGCCATGCCGTTTTGTGTTTAAGTTAGGTTTGATTGTTGATACATGTGATGTATGTTAGACTTCTTAGCTGATTATATGATAACATGCGAGATATGTATGACATATATGGAATCTGTTTATGTATGACATATACGGAATCTAAAAGGAAACTGAAATCGGTGGTGTATGTTAATTGATTTGATCAATTAATATTAATGGGGTATAAGGAAATAGAATTAAGATTCTTGATCAAAAATTTCCATTAGGGCGCTGCCCTACACCCCGCCCGCTAACAGGCTAGCGGGACCGCCATGGCTATCTAATCGTAGCGCAACATAATCATAATATGTACTGACTTTCCTAATATATGAATATTTTGAAATATTTATTACCCTTCAAATAGTATGAATTTTGATTCTTGAATGTTTGGGTATGGTGAACAATATGGCTCTAGATTACAAGTGTTGTAATTTTTCTAAATACGGCCTGCGTGTTGTGCCTTCCTCTAATGACTCTCGTTGTACATTCTCTTCTCATCTCACTCCCCTCGAATGTTAAAATGAGGTTTCCTTATGTAATTTTCCTATTCTAATTATACAGCCCCTCTCATTGGCTTGAGGGGACTTAGGATAGGTGAGCCATATTGTATCACATTTAAGATTATGCATCTTATGATTATATCACTGCATGTATGTTTTATATGCATAATACTGGTATGAGATACAATCGAGATACATGCAAACCGGATAGTTAATTAAACCCTCTAAAAGGAATCTTAAGTCATATGCCGTCAATTAATGAACACTTGTCAAAACCTCGATCGCTCATTTGTAGGCTCCACCAAAGTGGGTGCATTTGAGTTATCTTGGGGAGATAAGCAAGAGTAATGGTGCTACTCTTATGTTTGTTATTGTTTGACTTAATTGAGATTATCAAAACGGTTTTGGATCTCAAGGCATTAGATAGGATTAAAACATGCCGGATCATATGATGATGGAATCCCATAAACATCTAAGAGTTACATGTGATGTAATTGGTAAAGTTGTTACCTACCTAAATAACTTAAAGTTGAGCGTCCTGCCAAAGCGGACTCAAGTTTAAACCAAATATGGATCTTAGCCCACTAATTATTATATTGAGGGTTGTTTTATTCAGTGGGAGATTGCTAATTAAATTGCATATTTTAATTGTAGAATCATGACGACTAGTAATACTGCTACATTATCGTTGCGATCTTTCCTTGAGAAGGACAAACTCAATGGGACAAACTTTCTTGACTGGTTCAGGAACTTGAGAATTGTTCTCAAGCAGGAAAGAAAAGTATATGTCCTAGATCAACCCATTCCTGAGGAGCCAGCAGCTAATGCCCCTAGAGCTCAGAGAGATTCTTATGCGAAGCATAAGGAAGACTCTGTCGATGTGGGATGCTTGATGCTTGCCACCATAGTTCCGGAGCTCCAAAGAGATCTGGAACACATGGAGGCTTATGAGATGATTGTGCATCTTAAGAAAATGTTCCAGCAACAGGCAAGGCAAGAGAGGTATGAGACCACTAAGGCCTTACATTCCTACAAGATGGCTGAAGGTGCATCAGTAAGTACTCATGTCTTAAAGATGAAAGGATACATTGATCACCTTGAGAGGCTTGGATTTCCCATGAGCCAGGAGTTAGCTACAGATTTGATCTTGAACTCACTCCCAGAAAGTTATGACCAGTTTGTCATGAACTACAACATGAACAACATGGAGAAATCTATTTCTGAACTGCATGGGATGCTTAAAACTGCTGAGCCGACTGTTAAGAAGAAGCCCAGTACTGTTTTGATGGTTCAGAAAGGAAAGGGTATGAAAAAGAAAGGCAAGGGCAAGGGGAAGGGTCATGGCTCATCTGGTAAGACCAAAGAGTCAGGCAAGCCCGAAACCAAGCCTGCACCAAAGAAGGCAAAGCCTCCAAAGGAAGGGGTTTGTTTCTTCTGCAATAAACCGGGTCATTGGAAGAGGAACTGCAAACTCTACCTTGAAGATCTGAAAAAGAACAAGAAGGATAGCGGGGCTATCGCTTCAGGTATTTATGTTATAGACATTCATCTCTCTACTTCTACTACATGGGTATTAGATACTGCATGTGGTTCTCACATTTGTACAAATGTGCAGGGCCTAAAGGACAGTAGAAAGCTGAAGAAGGGCGAAGTTGACCTACGAGTTGGAAATAGAGCAAAGGTTGCTGCTTTAGCTGTACGCACTTATGAATTAGTTCTGCCCACTGGGCTTTTGTTAGTTTTGAACAATTGCTATTATGTTCCTGCTTTGAGTAGTAACATTGTTTCTCTTTCTTATTTGGATAAGGAAGGTTACACTTCCATTTCTGGGAATGGTAAATGTTCCATTTATCGTAATGATATTTTCTATGCTCATGGTGATTTGCATGTTGATCATTACATATTAAACTTGGAACAACCCAATCATGGAAATATCTATAACATAACCACCGAAAGGGTTAAACCAAATGATTTGAATCCGACATACCTCTGGCACTGTCGTCTGGGCCATATAAATGAGAAACGCATTTCTAAACTCTATCAAGATGGATTTCTCAACTCATTTGATTTTGAATCATATGATACTTGCGAGTCTTGTTTGTTAGGAAAGATGACAAAGTCTCCTTTCACTGGGCACAGTGAGAGGGCCACTGATTTGTTGGGACTCATACATACAGATATGTGTGGACCGATGAATACAAATGCCAGAAGAGGTTATTCGTACTTCATCACATTCATAGATGATTTCAGTAGATATGGCTACGTCTATCTAATGAAACATAAATCCGAATCTTTTGAAATGTTCAAGATATTTCAAAATGAAGTACAAAACCAGCTTGGTAAAATAATTAAAGCCCTTCGATCTGATCGAGGTGGTGAATATTTGAGCCAAGAGTTTATCGATCATCTTAGGAATTGTGGGATAGTCTCACAATTGACTCCTCCAGGAACACCACAATGGAATGGCGTTTCTGAACGGAGGAATCGAACACTATTGGATATGGTTCGATCCATGATGAGTCAAACAGATCTTCCACCGTCCTTTTGGGGCCACGCCCTAGAGACAGCTATGTTCACACTAAATCGTGTTCCATCTAAGGCAGTTGAAAAGACTCCGTATGAGATATGGACTGGGAGGAAACCTAGTTTACCTTTTCTCAAGATTTGGGGATGTGAGGTCTATGTTAAGCAACAAGCCTTAGATAAGTTAGCGCCCAAATCTTCAAAGTGCCTTTTTGTGGGATATCCTAAGGAAACCAAGGGATATTATGTCTACTACCCCACTGATAACAAAGTGTTTGTTGTCAGAAATGGTATCTTTCTAGAACGAGAATTTATCTCTAAAAGAACCAGTGGGAGTAAGGTATACCTCGAAGAAGTTCGGGAGCCACAAGACACCACAGAACTACAGATGGAAAATAGAGAAGACTCACAACAAGTTGTTGAGACTCCTCAGGTCACGCAAGGCCCACGGCGATCTAATAGGGCACGACTTCAGCCTCAGAGATATGGATTTCTGATTTCTGACAATCGTGATGTGTTGCTCATTGAGCATAATGAGCCAACTACCTATCGAGAAGCTATAGTGGGACCAAACTCTGAAAAATGGCTTAGTGCCATGAAGTCTGAGATGCAATCCATGTACGACAATAAGGTATGGACCTTAGTCGACCCGCCTGAAGGTGTAAAAACTGTCGGGTGCAAGTGGCTTTTTAAAGAGAAAACTGACATGGATGGCAATGTAAATGTCTTCAAGGCACGACTGGTTGCAAAAGGATTTACTCAAACTCATGGTGTGGACTATGATGAGACCTTTTCCCCAGTTGCAATGGCCAAATCAATCAGAATCCTCCTTGCCATTGCAGCATATTATGACTATGAAATATGGCAGATGGACGTCAAGACATCCTTCCTTAATGGAAAGCTCCTTGAGGATGTGTACATGACACAACCTGAAGGATTTGTGCGTTTTGAGGACTCTGGTAAGGTGTGCAAGCTTCAAAGGTCCATTTATGGACTGAAGCAAGCATCTCGGAGTTGGATTCATCGTTTTGATGAAGTAGTCAAAGAGTTTGGATTTCTTCAAAACATTGTTGAACCTTGTGTGTACAAGAAAGTTAGTGGGAGCACAGTTGTATTTTTGGTACTCTATGTCGATGACATCCTACTCATTGGGAATGACATTCCTACCTTGCAGATTGTCAAGTCTTAGTTAGGAAAATCTTTCTCGATGAAAGACTTGGGTGAAGCCACCTACATCCTAGGAATTAAGATCTATAGAGATAGATCTAAAAGGCTTCTAGGACTGAGTCAGAGCACATATATAGACAAGATACTGCATAGGTTCAGTATGCAGGAATCAAAGAGGGGTTTCATACCCATGTCTCATGGTATTCACCTCAGCAAGGATTTGTGTCCTAGTACACCAGATCAGCGAGGTCGCATGAGTAAGGTTCCATATGCTTCGGCCATAGGATCTATCATGTACGCCATGTTATGTACTCGACCGGATGTCTCGTTTGCCTTAAGTATGACTAGCAGATATCAACAGGACCCCGGTGAGGGCCATTGGACTGCTGTCAAGAATATCCTTAAGTACTTAAGAAGGACTAAGGACTTATTCTTGGTCTATGGTGGATTGGATGACGAGCTCTATGTAACTGGTTACACAGATGCAAGTTTCCAAACTGACCAGGATGACCAGAAATCGCAATCTGGATACATATTCCTCCTGAATAATGGAGCGGTAAGCTGGAAGAGCTCTAAGCAGAGCACTGTAGTAGATTCTGCAACGGAAGCTGAGTATATAGCAGCATCTGATGCAGCTAAGGAGGCCGTTTGGATAAGGAAGTTCATTACAGAACTAGGGGTGGTACCTACCATCTCAGATCCAATAACTTTGTTCTGTGACAATAGTGGTGCTATTCCACAGGCCAAAGAGCCTAGGTCATATCAAAGGACCAAGCATATACTCAGGCGATTTCATCTCATCAGAGAAATCAATGATAGAGGTGATATAAAAATATGCAAGGTAGCAGGGGAAGACAATGTTGCTGATCCTCTAACAAAGCCGCTTGTGCAAGCAAAATATGAGTGTCATGTTAGGTCAATGGGAATTAGGCAAATTAATGATTGTACCTAGTGCAAGTGGGAGGATGTTGGAGATTGTGCCCTAGGGGCCAATCATTATCTTATGAACATTGTTGATTTATGAATTTCTTAATTATGTTATCATATTATTTACATGTTTACTATGATGACAATCCTTGGATAACTCGTGATCCTATCCTAAATATCCCTGGTCGGTCATCTATGCGGGAGCAGAGATGAAATAAGACCAGTATGACTTTGAAGATATATAAAGATATAAATCAAAGTCATAAGCACATGTAAGAGTACAGGGTGTTGGACCGACCCGCTATGAGAGAGCTGCATGGGTCAAGTCATAAGCTTCTCTCATATACAAGCCATGTCACTATGCCCTTTGACCTGAGATCATCATAGATTACTACATGACAAACGCTCAGCTTTGACCTAGTCAAAAGTCACTTTTGACCGAGTGATCATAAAGGCTATGCTCGGGCTTAGTGGTTTTTCATGCGGAGGAATGTGAATGGTCAAGATGGAATTTGTCCCTCACATTTGTAGAGAGATATTACTGGGCCCCTCTATGAGTGAGTCTGAGAAATGTATGGTCATACTGGAATGGAAGGGTAGTTCCATTTCTACATTCAGACTACTCAGGGATCGAGAAAGTAACGGTCAGGAACAGGAGGATGACGTTCTCCATGCCTCATCCTTGACCGAAATATCGTGTGACAAAAGGGACGTGATATGGTTGTATGAAAGGTTACATCGTTTATCGATCCTCATATGTTTTGGGTAGTGGTAATGCCTTGCTAGAGACCGCTTACGACTTGTGGGTCAGTATAGTAACTGGCCCACTGTCAACTTCATATGGGCCTACAGGGTCGCACACAAAACAGCCCAATACGAGCTATGATGTCCAGATTCATTGAATCTAAGAGATGTCTAGATTCAATGAATAATCTAGGGTGGATATATATTTTATATATATAAATTTGTATATATATATTATATATATAATATAAGAGATATTTGTAAGATTTAATTTATAAGGATAAATTAAATTTCTATCACTTTTGAATTTGAATTTAAATGGATATGATCTATTTGAATTTGAAATTCAAATTGATAAGATATCTCAAATGATTTATGAGAATAAATCAAATATAATTCTGTCTTATCTTTATTTTTAAATTAAATAAATAGGTGAATTAAATCTATGGGACGGATTTAATATAAACCATATTTATTTAATTAGTTTCTTATTAAATTATGCAATATATGATATTGTATTAATTCAGAATTAATATAAGATTAATTCTGAAGCCTGGCCCAATTAGAAGCCCGATAGCATCCTATATATTTGACATTAGGAGCTAGGGTTCTACACATCTCTACACACACATTCAGACGTGAGAAAAGGGGCAGGGAGAGTGCAAAAGGTTTGCAGATAAGAAACTGCTAAAATAGAGACGGTGAGGACGGAATCTCTAGAAAGCCCTAGAGGGACAAGAGGCGCTAGCACGTCGTTCGCGATTGGAACGCTGTTCGTGTGGATACCGGTAGAGGAAGCCGATCTGAGCTGTCGACTGCTTGCGATCGACCAGACACGAAGCAAGGTCGCGACCTATTGACACTGAGGTCACGACCATACGGGCATCTGGACGTCAGAAATCCGAAAAGAGGAGACAGGTCATGACTTGAAGCTGACGAGGTCGCGACTACAAACTCCAGAGACGTCCGGTCGCGACGTGAAGCAGAGTAGGTCGCGAGTAACAACTCCAGAGGTGACAGGTCGCGACTAGAAGCTTAAGAGGTCACGACTGAAAGTTCCAGAGGCGAGGAGTCGCGACTAGAGGACACTGAGGTCGCGACCAAAGCTCGAATACCGAAGGTAACACTTCTTTCTCCTTGACTTAAACACATTCGGTAGATCCTGGCTGGGAATGGAAAAATTTTTTAAAGTTAATTTCCGCTGCGTGTCTTCCAATTCACAACAAAGAGATCCTTCCTAATTTATTTATAAGTGTTTTGGAAGGAAGAAACTTAGGTTTCAATGGTTAGAAACTTCATTCTTCCCTTGGAACCCTTGCTGCCCAAAATTCAAAGTTAAAGGAGGAAGAGGAAAATTAAGTTAGGACTATGAAATTGATGCTTAAACAAGTTAGTTAGATGATTGGTTATTGAATCAAGTTGATATTCTTAACTTTGTCATGGATGAGACCTTTCGGTCTGCACTGTTCATGATAGAAGGAGATGGAATTTCAATGATCTAATACTTCTATTGAATTTATATGATGATTTTGTGTAGGATTGGATAGGTTTTGAACCTTGGAAGCATTGGAATTGAAGGTTGTAATATTTGGAATCTTCTCTATTACTATTCACTCACATAAACAGTGATTAGATTTGCATGATTTTGATGCTTCCAATGATTTTAAAATGAAAAGTTGTGTGGGATAAAGTAGAGAAACAAGTATGGGAAGCATTGGAATCAAAATGATAATTTTTGGAAGAATTATGCATGTTTTTCAAATCTATCCAGAACAGTGCATGGGAGCTGGAATTTCATTATTCTAAACTCATAAATGGATTCAAAAGGTGAAATTGTGTAGGGTAAAGTCAAGACATCAATTGATTCAAATGCCAAGTCAATTAGTAAAGATTAAGGAAAGTTAATGTAGTTAAGTAAGCTCAATGTTAAAGAGAAGTTAGATTGTAATGAATGGACGATTATGTGATGTTAGGATTTGATTGTGGACTCAAAAGAGGCAGCCACACATCAAGGAAAAGTAAGAAGGAAGAAGCAAAGTTAAAGTGAAAGGAAGTAAAGCAATAAGGTAGTAAACTTATCCTAAACTTGTATGTATTGAAGTAAGCTTGGTTGTGCTATGGCTATGTTGAATTGTGTTGCATATGTGTATATGATTGAAGCTCTGTTTCTATGATTACTTTGGCCAATTGTATTTTATATGATACATTGAAGCATGCACATTACACAATGTTAACACTTTCACAATTAAGCACAAGTATTTACATTAATACATGCATTGTTTAGTATATTTGCTACTGAGATTTCCCCAGAAATCTCACCCCTCCATGTAATCCCAATTCTAACAGGTTTATGAATGATGAAAGAGGATGAAGAAGCATGAAGAGGAGTTTGGATTGGTTAATGTAAATGTTATATGATGTTATGTGTAGAATTATTGCAAGTAATGATGCTGTATGACCAATTTAAACAACAATGTTTATGATATAATAAAAAATAGTAAATGATGGAATAAATGTATAAAATTTTACAAACATTAATTTAACATGTCAAGCTTCATTTTGAAACCAAGAACGCCTTATTTTGATGTCTGTACAAAGAGAACGAATTTTTCAAAGTTAGAGACCATAATCTGTTTTCAGAATTTTTGACCAAATGAACAGTAATATTTAACTATTAAACTGTATTAATTGGATAAGTATTTGGTCAGTAACTTATTTTTTCCTTAAACTTTAAGATGTTATCTTCGAGTATAATTTTGAACCACTTCATTCCGATATTTTTAGAATTAATTATGATTTTTTGAAGTTCATCGCCGAATCTGGAATACCATATGAACAATAACTCGCCAAGAGCAAAAATTTTAGATTTAGCTAATAGACTTCCAAGGTCTTGCAAGTGATTCTAAATACTACCGAATGGTCCCTAAGACAAACTAAAGTAAGGATGTTACATTTTGGTATCAAAGCAGAAGTTTCTGGCATCAGATAGGATAGTCCCCTGACCCTAACTCTAAGTAATAAGTACTTTGTTAAGTTAGTGTATTTGTTGGGATAGTTAGCAAGGCTTATTTAAGCAAATCTTGCAGGAGTAGATCTACATTACTAAAGAATTTGTTAAGTTAGTCTTTCCTGAACAGAATATTAAAAATTAGATTGAGACTTGCCTAAGAATTATCCTAGCATATGGCCTAAAGTTAGATAAAGTAATAAAGGGTTGAGTCTATACCCTGGTAAGAGGGTAGTGTGGTAGCCTAAGCGAGATAGATAGATGTTTCAGGTTCTTGAATGAATGATCAGGATCTGACAGATAATGTGATAAAGGAAATAATGTTTTGAGGTTTAATTAGTTTATTGCAATGTGCGATGGATGGTTGATCAAATTATGATGATGATATGGCTTATGTTGCCATAAGTTATGATGAATAGTTTTACCTCCCTTAGGCTCGACACTCCCTTGTGCCATGGCTCTTTCCACATCTTTGACATCTTTGCCCTCCAACCTGATCCTCACCTTGATCAGTCTCCTGCCTAAACTGTTTCCTTTTTCTCTTGTTATTGTTATTGGCTTCATAACTTGAGCTACCTCCCAGAGTGCTCTTAGCCAATACTTCTTTACCTCTTACCTCTGACTTAGTCACTTCCTTGCTCCTTACGCTATTCCCGGCTGTTGTATGATTGTTCATACTTCTCTCTGTCAATCTGCAGACTTCTACCGCTCTATTGAACTGCGTAAGTTGCTGAGAAATTATCCTTTCCTTTAGAGCACCGTTCAGGCCCTCCACTAATCTCTTTGTCAACCATTCTTCGTCCTCCATTCTTCTAAGGTATGCAGAATAGCTCGACAATCAGAGATACTTAGCCAAATACTCATCGAATGGCTCTTTCTCTCCCTATTTTAAAATAAGGAACTGAACTTCCTTCGAGTCCCTCACTGACTGGGGAAAGTATTTTTCCCTAAACTGTCCCAGAAACACTTCCCATGTAACAGGGATTCCTTTTACTTGAAGAATAAGCTCGGTATTCTTCCACCATCTTCGCGTATCCTTTTCTAGCTTGAAGATGGCCATCCGGGCTCTTCTTCCTGATGGGTAGTCTAGCACCTCAAAAATCTTCTCTAGCTGATCTATCCAATCTTCGGCTACTTGGACGTCAAACGTCCCCTCAAACGTCCACTCTATCCACTGCTGAATACTATTAGGATCTGCCACTGGATCCTCTATTCTCGACTGCTCATTATTTGGAGGAACTCTTGACATCCCTTCTGCTGGTCTATCACGAGTCCGCAATTGATTAACTATAGCTGTAAGGGTAGCTATAGTTGCATCTCTTTCCTGATCTCGGCGAACTTGTTTTGCCCTCATTTCTTCCATCATCCTTTGCTACTGATCTAGCCTAGCAAGGATAACTCGCATAGGATCTACCTCATTGGAGTTGCTAGCTTCCTCTACGTGTGGCTCCTCCACTCGAGCTCTACGTCCCCGCCTCGTGTTCACCATCTTGTTCCTTATCAATCAGAAAAAGAAAAGTGAACACATTATGATCATACTACCTACTCATCTAGGAGTTTTACCTCCACTGGGCTTTTCTAAACCTCTATACTTATGAACAAAGCGTTCTATCCTGTGCCAGAACCTCATACTTTGAGCTAGAACCCTTTATTTTGTGCCAAAACCTATTGCTTTGATACCAAAATGAAACATCCTTATTTTTGTACATCTTAGGGACCAATTGGTAGTATTTAGAACCACTTTCAAGGTCATGGAAGTCCAATTTCTCAATCTGGAGTTTTACTCTTATCGAGTACTGTTCACTATGTAAATTCCAGATGAGTGACCTGACTTCGAAAAATCATAACTAATTCTAAAAAAATTGGAATGCAGTGGTTCAAATTGATACATGAAGCTAACTCAATAATCTTTCAAGAAAAGATAACTCGTTGACCATTCCTTATCCAAGTCAACATCAGTCAAAGTTACAACTTTACTGTTTATCCAGCATTTTTTCCTGAATCCAGCATTTTGGTCCCAACTTTGATAATTTATATCTCCATGTGAGACATCCAAATGATACATTCTATATATCAAATCGAATCTTGGTATGTATACTATTTATCATAAAAATATCATATATTTATTTAATCATTTACTATTTTTAATTATAGATCAAACATCACTATATCACCACGAGTTACTGTTCATGGTGGCAAATTCCAGCAATCAACTTTACATACATATGCATACATCAATCACATATCAATCAAACATGCCAAACAATACTTATCATTAAATAATAAATCTTTATACAACAGGGCATGAGCAATATCCTCGTATCTCTATTACAGGGCATGATCAATATCCTCGTATCTCTATTACATCTTTCCTGCTTGAAATCCGGTAGTATAACTACTATACTTCATCTGTAAAAATAACTGATCTTGTACTGATTCGGTAATTCCTGTGAGAACTACCATTCTACGTAAGTACCCAAGAAAGACTGGATGAACTGACTAGGTCTACTCACTTTCAGACTCCTTAGACAATACCTACATACACAGTACGTATCATCTCCTTATGTTCAGTCTAAAATTCGGCAGCATAACGGTGTCTTACAGCATTCTCAAAATTCACTTCGACATAACCTCTCTGTAATGGGTTATAAATAGGGGATGAGATTTGGGAGAATCTCAGTAGCAAACGGTACTAAACAATGTATGCATTGATGATATTTGTGCTTGCTTGTAATTGTGTCAACATAATGTAATGTGCATACTTCCATGTGATATATGAAATACAATTAGCCAAGGCAATCGTAGCACAGAGCTTCAACAATTACAGATTAACAACAATCAATCAAGTCATAACAAATCAATCATACATACAAGTTTAGGGTAAGTTTACTACCTGGCTAAATTTGCAGAACTTTGCTTCTCTATATTGCTTCCAGCTCTGCCAGAACTTCCTTCCTTCTTTCTTCCTTCCACTTTCTATCTCTAGAACTCACTTCTCTCTCTAAAGAAGCTCTTGGATGTGAAGAATGAATGGCAAGGGGGCGGGGTATTTATAGCAAAATCTTGGAAAAATTGAAGGCCAAGATCACCTTGGGAACTATTTGATCTAATGGTTAAAGGTTTGATCTTGAAATATCTTTTCTCCTTTCACTCATGATATCACCACCATCATAGCATCACATGGGACACCTAAGCTCCTTTTTGGTGACACTTTGAAGTCCTTGTGGGTCCCACCATGTGCAAACCCTAATTTTTACTTTATTCTCTTTCCTTTCTTTTCAAAAATCCATAAATTATTCATTATTGGACTTGGGCTCCAAGATAAATTTTGGGACTTATTGGGTTGGCCTAGGACAAAATATTGGGCCTCTTTTAGGTCCAATAGCTAATTGGCCCAAATCCCAATGTACTTTCCTTATACCGATATCCTTAAATTACCCTGATCTTAGAATAAATGCTAAACACCTCTTTTAATTGTTATAACATTTTTAGAAATTCATTCTAATATAAAATAAATTCTCTACAAAGTTTCATAATTTTTTGAGACCCAGAAATCCTGATAAAAATTACATACATTTCCTTTAACCCTTTATCGGTGTCCTTTTTCACCGTAAATTCCATAATTAATTCTACAGGACTCCTTTTTGACTTCTGTCAACTCCATAAATTCTCATATTAATTATAATAATTTACTATCAAATTTCATCTGATATCCATCTATTGTGAAATGACCAAAATGCCCTCAATTATTTTTCTAATTCTTTCATACTCATAGAGACCTCATATGCATATTTCACAGTTTAGTGAAATGATCAGCATAATTTTCTCTATTTTCTGGTAAAATATGGTACTCATCAGCTCCCAGCCCGGTCTTTCTCATAATTACGATTATGCCCCTCAGTTCTCTTTCTGGCATCTTTACTTATCTTCTTATCCTTCATCTTAAGTTCTTGAAATTCTCTTCCAACAACTCATCCCCTGAACTCTTTGGGAGTCATCATTAATTGAAAGGCTCGACAACCCTCCCATATCAGGTTATCTTACTCAGGAGCCAGCCCATATCTAGCTACCTGCAGAATTCCTAGGCTTAAGACTTAGGATATTTCTTACATTCCTCTTTTTGAACCTAGGTGAACTGTCCCTATTTTGTAGGTCAAAGACTTAACTCATCTTTAAATCCTGAGGAACTTAGCTCATCCCTCGGATTCCTACCAAATATAGGTAAGTGATCCGCCCATATCAGATTACTACCCTGGGACTACGGCTTTAGCAGCCTGCCCATATCAGACTACCTCCCAGTTTTTCTAGATCCAAAAATTGTAATGTTACATAAACCACAGTAAAGTAAGAAAGATGAGAAGGAACTCCTGAGTAAGAGAAGAAGTAAGTAAAGTCTTGGTAAATAATATGAGGCTACTGGATGTAATTTTTTTTAAATTTTTATTTATTGAGTTATCAACAAGTGGAAGCAGTTAACCTTATAACTTAATTTGTTGGTTTAAGATCTTCCAGAGATTATGATACAGTACAACAGAATCGCAGTTAGATTCTGGAGGGTCGTAGTTAGATCCTAGCATGGCTCCAGGATCACAGTTAGATCGTAACAGCTTAAGAGTCGCAGTTAGATTCTGAAGAGGCTAACTGTTGATCATAGTTAGATCCTGAGGTCGCAGTTAGACCTAGCCTAAGGAAAGTAATGAGCCATGAAGATATGAGTACAATGTAGTATCTCTCTAGGGAGATGAATGCCAAAGACGAAGGTAAGGAAGCTTCACTAGTTGATAAACTCATCCAGAAAAATTATTTATAATGGTTTTCCTTAGATAGCCTCTATTATATACAGACTGAACTTAGTTTTTCTTAAACGAAGACGGAGTACAAGTTAAAATCTGAGTGCTGATATTCAAAGTTTTGTAGAAGTATGCCTGAGGAATAGAGATGAGAACCCAATATGTTTTAAGAATAGAGAAGCATGAACAGATAGATCCTCCAGATAAGGATAAAGAAATTAAAAGGCTAGAGAGACCCAGAGAAGAGGGTCTAAGGTAGAGTATAGATAGAACATGGTTATATGATAAAGAGAATTCTAGGGCTTAGAACTGTGTAAAGAGTGACCTAGCTCTAACCAAGCATCACGATTGATTGAAAGGTGATCAAGTAAAGAGTAGCCCAATGATGGGTGATATCCCTAGAAGTGATGAGAAGAGGTGTAAATGCCACAAAAGTTTGGCATAGATGCACAAAGTTAAGTAAAATGATAAAAAGAGTTATAAAAAGTTAGAAAGGGATTATGAACGTTAAGGGATTATAATCCTTATGTCAAGTCCAAATAGAGTGGATTTGAAAGGAAAGATTTAGATTACAGATTTATGTCAAGAGGAAGTTAGAAAGACTTAAGAGCAATATCTTCTTTAGAAAGTTATAAGTTAAAGAGGATGTTACACTTATAGTATCTCAAGTCATGATAAGACATGTCATAATATAGCCAGATTTGGCAAGATATGCCATGATACGGAATGAGAAGTATGTAATGAGATACATAATGAGAAATATGTATTGAGAAGTATAATACGAAGTGGCTTTATAGCTAATTCTGCAGACAGATAGAGAGGCTCCCTTTTGTAGGGATAAGATATTTAAATGTTATGTTACAGATGGAATAGTAAGTGAGAGCTTTCACTCCTTGCATGAAATGCCAAGCATTATGTTATATTTGCAAAATATGCTAAAGCTCCGAATGTTAGAGCTGTACAAGCTTCGAGTGTTAGAGCTGTGCATATTAAGAAAAGGAATGCTTGAGCTCTGATGTTAGAGCTTTGCATTCATGAGCAGGTATGCAGTCTTGCAACACGTTGGCCATGCATTATGCATGTTAGAGTATGTGCTCCTACTTAGCAGTAAAGTAAAGAAAAGAATAACTGCATAAGTCCTCTCTCTGTATGATGCTAAATTATTAAACATAATAAGAGCAACAATAGAGTGATAAGAGTTTCTAAGAAAAGAAATATAATTATACAAAAAGAGAGATGAAGCTTTGCGGATGTTAAGGAAAACTGTGAGATACTAAGAGAAGTAATAAGAGATAAATGCTAGAAAGTATGATGAATAGTTGATGAAAACTCCCGAATATAGAAATATTCGAGAGAGTTTGATATGAAAGAAATGGACATTGCTTACAAGTCAAGGATAATGAGTTGTCCATGAGCGAATAGATGCAAAGCAAGTAAGCAAGTAACAAAATGAAGTAGAAGTTAAACTATGATTGAGTTGATTCAGAAAAGCAGAGTAATGATAGCAAATACATGAAGCGGATATTAAAAGCACTCCGCTAGTTGTCAAGATAGAAGATAAGAGATTATCCCCTAAACCTTCATCAAAAAACAGAAAAGGGTATAGAGAGCGGATATACATGTGATAGTTGACTAAGGTATCTAGTAAATTTTGAGGACGAAATTTATTTTAAGGGGGGTAGAAATGTCATATCCTAATTTTTCTTTATATGTATTAGGGGTGTTCATAAAGCCCGTGGCCCGGTATGCCCACCCGAGCCCGCAAAAAAGTAGCCCTGCCCAGCCCGATAAATATAGGGCAGGGCTGGGCATCGGGCTGCAAAATGCAGCTCATGCTTTTTTCGGGCTGGGCACCGGGTAGGGGGGTTGCCCTGCCCTGCCCTGCCCATGAGCACCCCTTTTTTTTATTTTTTTTAATTTTCTCCGTAAATGCTACACTTAGAAGGGAGAGCACCCCTTTTTTTTATTTTTTTTAATTTTCTCCGTAAATGCTACACTTAGAAGGGAGAATATGATAGTTACTGGTGACTAAAGGGTCATTTTAGAAATATAAGTAGTTAAGTACGTAAGTTGCATCTTTTAATATTTATAACTACATTAATTTTTTTAACTTTATTAATCATAATATCATTACATTACAAATTATAATTATTTATTTTATTTTTTTAGATACTTCATCCTTGTCAACATTTGGGAAATTGATGTAAAGTTGTAATTATAAACTACTTAGACTTCAAAATTTTTTTATATGCAATGAATTTCAAGACTTTAATTATTATCTTTTTGTTACCTTATTTTTAGTGGATTATAGATATTATTTAACTCTTGAAGACATATGAATATGATATTATTTTAGAAGTTTATAATTGCAGATTTTTTCCACAACATGAGCATGACATCACAACTTGGGCATGCCCAGCCCGCCTACGCCCAGCCCAAAATGGTTAGGGCTTTTACCGGGCAGGGCCGGGCATCGGGCTGCAAAATACAGCCCATGCTTTTTCTGGGCAGGGTACCGGGCAGGGGGGTCTCCCTGCCCAGCCCTGCCCATGAACACCCCTAATATGTATAAGACTGATAGAGGAAAGAGGTTTGGAAAAGATTGTAATGATGAATAGAGAGAAAAAATGATGATTCGACAAAGGCATAAAGAAGAGGGAATAAAATGAAAAGTCTAAAAGTTCTATGGTACAAAATGTAAAGTAGACATAAACTTTGGGCCATTAAGTGTAATTATGAAAAGTTGAGGGCCTAAAGTATAATTTTCAAAAGTTCAGGGGGCAAATTGGTAATTATGGAAAGTTGAGCCAAAAAAGGCCAAAAAATGCCCAGAAATAGTTTAGTATCAAATTTTTTCAGTAGATAGAGAAAATTAATCTGATCAGTTTAACGCAACACAGAATTTTAATTTGAGGTCCCGATTAATTGATAAAAATTTCTGAAGATTGAGGAATTAGTACAGTATTTTCTGGACCTCAGAATTGGTTAAAATTTGGTAGTAAATTCTTATAAATAATATAAGGATTTATGAAACTGATAGAAGTCAAAAAAGAGTCCTGTGGAATTAATTATAGAATTTAAGGTGAAATCGAACACCGATAAATGGTTTTGAGAAAATGTAAGGAATTTTTATCCGAATTTATGGATCTCAGAAAATTATGAGACTTTGAAGGGAATCCATTTTATATTAGAATGAATTTTTAAAAATTTTATAACCATTAAAAGAGGTGTTTACCATTTATTTCAAGATCAAGGTAATTTAAGGATATCTGTATAAGGGAAGTACATTAGAATTTATTCCAATTAGCTATTGGACCTAAAAAAGGCTCAAGATTTCATCCTAGGGCAGTCCAATAAGTCCCAAAAGTTGTCTTGGAGCCAAAGTCAATTAATGAATAATTTATGAATTTTTTAAAAAGAAAAGAAAAAGGATAAAGGTAAATTAGGGTTTTGCACATGGTGGGTCCCACAAGCTTTACACATGGCACCAAGAAGAGGAAAGGAAGATTATCCCATGTTCTAAAATGTAATAAAATAATATAAGAATTAACCTAATGATGATTAAGGTTAATTAATCTAAAATCTAACCAATCAAATTCAAGATTAAGCTATTATAATAATTAGGAAAAGTGAGGACATTATGGACCCAAGGTGTCAAAGTTTTGGCTATAAATACCCCACCTTGTCTTCACAATTTCGTGCACCTAGAGGACCCTTGGGGAAACCATGCCAAAATGTAGAGAAAACTCAAAATAAGATCAAGGAGAAGCCACCTAAGCAAGTATCTAAGGTAAGAGATCCTTCCTAGTTTATTTATAAGTGTTTTGGAAGGAAGAAACTTAGGTTTCAATGGTTAGAAACTTCATTCTTCCCTTGGAACCCTTGCTGTCCAAAATTCAAAGTTAAAGGAGGAAGAGGAAAATTAAGTTAGAACTATAAAATTGATGCTTAAACAAGTTAGTTAGATGATTGGTTATTGAATCAAGTTGATATTCTTGACTTTACCATGGATGAGACCTTTCAGTCTGCACTGTTCATGACAGAAGGAGATGGAATTTTAATGTTCTAATGCTTCTATTGAATTTATATGATGATTTTGTGTAGGATTGGATTAGTTTTGAACCTTGGAAGCATTCGAATTGAAGGTTGTAATGTTTAGAATTCTTCTCTGTTACTGTTCACTCATATGAACAATGATTGAATTTGCATGATTTTGACGCTTCCAATGGTTTTAAAATGAAAAGTTGTGTGGGATAAAGTAGAGAAACAAATATGGGAAGGATTGGAATCAAAATGATAATTTTTGGAAGAATTATGCATGTTTTTCTAATATGTCCAGAACAGTATATGGGAGCTGGAATTTCATGATTCTAAGCTCATTAATGGATTCAAAAGGTAAAATTGTGTAAGAAAAAGTCAAGACATCAATTGATTCAAATGCCAAGTCAATTAGTAAAGATTAAGGAAAGTTAATGTAGTTAAGTAAGCTCAATGTTCAAGAGAAGTTAGATTGTAATGAATGGACGATTATGTGAGGATGTTACAAGATCCCTCCTCCATCTTCTTCTTCTTCACCCTTAAAGCCACGCCTAGCTCTTCCATCAACATAGTCACATTGATCATCTGCTCGGCATACAACGGCCACGCTATCAACGGAACTCCACTAGCGATTATGCCCTCCGCCGTGGAGTTCCACCCACAGTGTGTCGTGAATCCACCCATTGAACCATGAGCTAAGATCTCTGCTTGTGGGGCCCACTTAGGGACCACAAGTCTGATCTTATCTGTCCTACTTATGAACCCCTCCGGTAAGAAATTGCCACTGCCGTCGGCATTTTTAATGTTAAAAAATGTTCCATTCGTTTTGTGTTCCTTCGTCAAATGAACCACCCAAATGAATCTCTGTTTACTCAGTTCAATCCTCATGCTACTTATGAAGAAACTGGCTAGGACACGTGTCACAATCTCAGCCGTTCATTACGAGATAAGACTCTGGAATTATCTTGAAGCGCTGAGTCAGCAATAAGGTGTCCCAAGGGCCCCACCATGGCGTCACCTAGCATGCAAGGTGTCCTTTGATGATGTCATCATGATGATGCAGGCAAAGCTTGGTGAGAAAGCTAAGCGATCTGAGCCTTTCATCGCAATTCGATCTGGACCATCCATTCCACCTCCTTTCAACTATAAATACCTCCACCCCCTCCATTCTATTCCACAACACGGCAAGGAAGAGAAAGAAGAGAGAGAGAGAGAGAAAGAGAGAAAGAAAGGAAGGAAAAATGAGGAGGTCTGACAAAGCTAGGAGCAACCCAAGGAACTTAGGGACTCGGCAAGTTTAGGAATAAGGTAAGTAATTTATTTTAATCCCTGCTGTAATAAATTAGAGGATTATTCTTATGAAGTTAATAGTTAGAATAGATAAATGTCTCTCTCTTGATAAGCTTAGCCGTGGATAGAAAGAAAGTTATGGGATTATCAGATTAGGGGTATTACCTCAAGCTAAACTTGAGTTAAGTAGAGTTATACTGGATAGGGTAATAATGAAAATATTATTATGCCTTGTATAGGCTCTGACCTATGAAAAGAAAGAACCTCAAAGCAAAGGCTAAAGGACTAAAGGAGAGGCTACACAACAGGTAGTGAACTTATACCTAAACTTGTATGCTTATTGCTTGAGTGTTGTTAATATGCTATTGACTTATCTTGATTATGTGAAGTATATATGATTGAGAATGCTCTGTTTCTTTTTATGCTATGGCCATATGTTATAAGTAAGAATCATGGAAGCATGTATATGTCATAATGCAAGCATAATCATAGTAAAGCAAGCATGTTTAACATTAAGCATATATTTGCATACATTGTTTGTGGTACCGTTTACTACTGAGATTTCCCCATAAATCTCACCCCTTCCATATCAATCCAATCACAGCAAGACTTCTCAAGATGGAGGAGATGAAGATGCATAAAGAGAAGTTAAGAATTATTTAGTATGATTGATATGTGATTGATGCATGTTATGCATATGTATGTAAAGTTGGTTGCTGGAAATTGGCTATTGTGAACAGTGATTCGTGGTGAGGCAGTGACCTTTAAGCTGTAATGAAAAATAGTAAATGATAGAATAAATGTATGATATTTTTTCAGTAAATAGTAGACATATCAAGCTTTGATTTGACATATACATGGAGATATAATTTTTTAAAGTTGGGACCAAAATGCTGGATTTAGGGGAAAATGTTGGATGAATAGTAAATTTGGAGCATTGACAGATGTTGACTTGGTCAAGGAGTGGTCAACGAGTTATTTTTTCCTGAAAGATGTTGACAGATGCTCACTTGGGGCTCGCCCTCAATCTTATGTCCTTCTCTATTGGTAAGAGGCTTAGCAGTAGATAAGCCCATGTTAGTGATAATGTCTAGAGTATACTTTCTTTGATTAAGTACTATACCTTTACTTGACCTTGCTACCTCTATCCCTAAGAAATATTTAAGCTCTCTTATATCCCCTATTCTAAACTTACTGTGCAGAAACTGTTTTGCTTCATTGACTTTGTCAAGTCTATTTCTAGTTATAATTAAATGATTAATATAGGCAACACTAAGGTGATTTCATATTCACCCTTTCTAACAAACATAGAATAATCATATTTACTTTGTTTAAAACCTCCTTCTAACAATGCATTAGTGAGTTTAATGTTCCATTATCGTGAGACTTGCTTGAGCCCATACAATGATTTTGACAACTTGCATACTTTGCTTCTTGTCAAGTCCCCAAAACCCTGTGGTATCTGCATGTATACTTCTTCCTCCAAATCGCATTGGAGAAAAGCATTGTACACATCCATTTGAAAAAGGGCCCAATCATTCCTTATGGCAAGCGCAAGTACAATTCTAATGATAACCATTTTAATCACAGGGAAAAGGTCTTGAAATAATCTATTCCCTCTTGTTGACTATATCCCTTAGTAACTAACCTAGCCTTAAATCTATCAATATTCCCACTAGAATCATATTTTACCTTGAATACCCACCTACACCCAATTGGTATTTTGCCTTAGGTAGGTCTACTAACTGCCAGGTACTATTTTCTTCCAAGGCTTATATTTCTTTCTGCATTGCATCAACACATCTTTGGGCTTGAGTAGCTTCTTCAAAGCTGTGAGGCTTAATAATACTAACATAAATGTGACTCTAAAGGGTATTTTACCTTCCTTTTACCTGTGGTGAGTTCCTCTTGCTAATCTGTATCAAAATAGAACCTTGTTTGGTGACTGTACTGTGCAGTGATAGTCCTGCATCCATGCAGGTGACTTCCCTTCATACACTGGTCTACCAATACTAGGACATCCCATGCTCATTTTGTTAATTGGTACATGAACATTTACTCTTGTATGGATTTGATGGTGTGTGCCGTGCGTGCACTACTAGAAAAAATACTTATTACGACGCTACTTCACGGTGGTTAAAAGTAAAAATGTTGTAAAAAAAGGCGGTGGCATATTTGTAAATAAATCCATATTTTAGAAACATTTTATGGTGGTTTTCATACAACCGCCATTAAAAGTGATACCAAGGACTTATAACAGAAGTTTTTATAAAAATCGCCGTTGTAAGTCAATCATTTTACCTTCTCGCCTTTGCCTCTTTATACCCTACTGCAGAAAGAAAGTATACATCTCTTGCCTCTTCTGTTCCCAATATCTCTAGCCATCATGAGGGTAGGCCAACAGATACTTCTTACGAACAATCTTTTCCTTAATCTTAAATACCCTTCCATTGTTCTACTTCCTTTTCCTCAATCTGTTTCCTCTTGTTATCGTCTTTATCTTACTATTTTTTTTTTCACTTTCTTTACACGGCATCCTCTTTAGGCGCTTCTCCTTCTTGTTCATAAAAAAGATCCCGTAATGATTTTGAGGAGAAGCATCCTCTACATGGCATCTAATTCTATGTTCCACCTATCTACTTTAGTTATTCATTATTTTATCACTTATTACAGCTTCATCTTATATGTTTTTTGTACTTCCATGCAGCAAAATTTTGAACCTATATACTTTGTAAAATTTTGAAGCATCACATCTTAAAGCAACGCAATGAATGGTGGAAAGACTTTAAGTCAAACCTTGTGAAGGACTACCTCCTAGGCAGCAAGATGGGGGAGCATCCAAAGGACACATACCCCAATGTTAGTGACAAAGCTTGGACATTGTTTCTTCAATGGCGGGAAGAGACTACTTATAAGGTTTGATATGTGCTATAAACTTACATTTTAATTAACTTAGTTAGTAATGAATACACATTTTAATCAACTAATCTAACTTTGTTTCATTTTCATAGGCTATTTGTAAGAGGAATCAAGAAATAACCTAGAAGAATGTGTACTAGCACTATATGTCTCAAGGGGTTACAGTGTCCTTGAGAGAAAAATGATGCAAGAGTAGTTGGAGGCTGTGCAACAAGTAACTACATCAGACCCTATTGCCTTAAACTCTTCATCATAGCATCGAGTGTCCATCTCGCTAACAAAAATGGAAGGCTGCGAGGGTGAAGAAGGGACAATATATCACTCTAAAGGTTGCTACAGTTATTGAGAGGATTATAAGTAACTAATTTAAATACTAAGAATTTATATGTTATTACTTGCTCTTCATTTATTTTAACTTGTTAACTTGTATATGTGGTAGGATGTACTGGAGCAACAGGCATCCTAAGGGTGTTTCGTGTAACATCCTAATTTTTATCCTTATAGTTAAGTAAAATTAAAAATATTATTTATTAATAACTTAAAAATATTATCTAATTAAATTATTATGGTTTAGTATTTTTTATTATTTTCAATAAAATAGGATACCTGGATTATCCTACCATTATCTTTACTTAGAATTTTATGATATGATTGTTATTATTAGTTAGGGATTTATTAGGATTTGGGTTCAAATTTAGATATAGATATCAATATTATATACTAGACTAAAACAATAGGATAATAAAATAAGGGGAAGCTTCAAGAATTTTGGAATTAAAAAGACCCAACACCATTCTCCGTCTTCGTCCTTATCATTCTTCATTCTTACTGCCACTATTGCTGTTAGTATGTACTCAAGAAGTTCGCCTTCTTCCCCCCAAACCCACCTTCCTACACTTTGATCTCCGACGAGGCAATGATATCTCATCAGTGTATGTTAAGTATCACAAGGCATTTTGCTTTGTTAATAAAACACAATATAATAGAAGAAAGAGAGAGAACATATCCAGTAAAGTCAACATGACAAACTTATTTCAACCATGGACACGTAGAAGGCCTTGTAAAACTTGCCATTTATAACTAAGCCACTTACGCTTTGAAAATTGAAACAACGCAGTACAACCACTATGGAGTCTTAACAAAAGAGAAGTTCTTGCTTATAGTAATTATTCTTTATTTTAGCGAGAGGTAACTACTTTCTACTTGTTATGTGTGCTAATATGATGTTTGCGAGTGATTTGATATGTATAAATCTATTGTTATTGATATGATTATATTGAAAAAATTTCTAATGATTTTTATTGAAAATAGTTGTGGGACTTAAAATATAAATTAGAAAGTTTGAGTTGAGATTATAAACTTATTATATCTTGAGGTTGGAATTTGAAGAAAGTTATTATCTTGAGAAAAACTCTATTGTGATATTTATTGATATTATTGGTTATCAAGCTATTGAGATTTTGATTAATATGATTATTTTGAGAATTATGCATTGGGGATGGGTGGTGATTGAGTTGTATTTTTACAACGTGGTATAGCCTCTATTGGAGCTCGATGGTTGGCTTTTGTCCCACCAGTTTACTGAGAGATGTGCCCCACCTGTTTACTGAGGGGCTATGACACCCCCACCTGTTTACCGAGGGGGAATGAATCCATGGTCTGGTCAGGTGCTCTATAGATTTTGGCCTACCTATACCACTTGATCGGTTAGCTTTTTGAGTGGTCAGTTATCACTAGGCCATGGGTTCAGTCGGTGGGAATAAGGTGGTTCGGTTGGATTGATGGGAGGAATTTGGGTGGGTTATTCATTTTATTTTGTTATAATAATATGTTATTTTGTATATATTTTACTTTGTGAGATCCTACTTGACACCTCATAAGCACATGTTAGTATGCATAATGAGTAGAATTGATAGTTACTGAGACGTTTGTCTCACCCTATCATTATTAATATTTTTCATGTTATATTCTCATCTTAGGACCCCAGGGAAAATTTTAGAGGCTTGAGTAGAGCTATATTAATTGCATAGCCTTGTCTTTTGAAGGTATGTGTAGAATATTTATATATTGCCACAATAGGTTTTATTTATATTTTAAGAAAAGTCTTTTTATAACCATGGTAGAATTCATTTAAATTTTAGTTAAACTCTTTTCTACCATGGTTAGCTCTCTCGAAATAAACTAAATTTATTTATAATATTATTTTTAAATTATATTGGGTACAAAATAGGTCTAAATAATTAATAATAGTTATAGTTTAGAAGGATTTTATATTTCGTTCCTAAATAAGAAATGGACATCCTGGAAATAGCTGTTGGAACGGATGACCACCCAAGTCAAGTGAAAGGGCCCCCCAAAGGAGTCATACGTAAAGACTTTTTTGACTCCGCCTTTTGAAGAAGTGCACCCTCCACAAACATTCTTTGAGATGAGTTACAAAAGGTTTGATATGAACTTAAAGCAAAGCATCAAGAGGAGTTAGAAAAGATGTGCTCTGGGTTGGATGCCAGAGTCCAAGAACTTATAGATACTAGGCTCTAGCAGCCCATGATGATGATGGGCTTCCCTACACCCAGCCAAAGTTTAGAGATAAACACATATTCATTTACTTCTTTTTAAGGACGTTTAACATGTATTTTGTCTAACTAATTTTGTTTACATTTATAAGGTTCTCCTACGGTGACTAGTGGAAAGGGTAGCGCCAATAAGGAGAAGTTTATCTCCCAACCATCTGGTCTTGATCGTACCCCTGAGCATACTGAGGACAATGGGGAAAAGTGTAGTCTCTATATTGTGACAGACCAAGGGACTACATCCTTCATCGCTCATGGTACTGTGTACCCAGATGCCACAATAATTTACCAGAAAACAATTCCTGATGGTAATACCAAGGTCACGGTATAACACATAAAGAAACGATCAGGCACTACACTAGTTCCTTGTGTCACTAACAAGGTAAAAAATTAGAGCAAGCTCGAAGGCAGTTTATTATATGGCCAACACATCTGATCAAATTGAGAAAGTGAGTCACATCAGAGTCGGTGCCTCAGAAGCAAACCCCAAAAGGCATAGAACCAAAAAAAGGCACCACAGAAGCCCAAGGTTCAGATGGTGATATTTTGGTATGAAAACTCTCTACTTTATGGCAGTAGGATTGGAGGAAGCACTTAGTTTCACAATTTTGTCAGGGGTTTTGACCACACAGGAGATTTACAAATTCACCCTGGATAGGAATGACATAGTATAATTCCTCAATTTTGAGGAGCTAGATTCAACTATCATCCAGTGTGCCATATTATAAGTTTCAACTTTATTTTAATACTTTATGTTTAACCACTAGCACAATACTGACTCCTTTCTCTATTAACAATAGCCACTTCTATTAGATATAGGCATATGGCTTCATGTGTCCTCAACGTGTCTAAGAGATAGGCATTGATAGGAGCACGAGGATTATGTACATGGTAGACATTATCACCCACATCAAGAGGAAGATATATTTTGCACCTTACATTAAAGGGTAAGTATACTCTTATACTTGGCACACTCATATATGTATTAGTCTACATTCATATTCATTAGACTTTGCTTGTCATAGCCCCTGAAGCTAATGTGGTGTACTGGTTTGATTCATTGTTTGGATGGCCAGATATTGAGATTTTTTCTATCGTTAACATGTGAGTTTTTCTTCATAGATTTGTTAACATAAAAATTTAGTAAGTTATAAGATATCTTTTTTTTTCAATTGAAGATAGGGTTGTGCAATGCTTCAACTTGTTCGAAGGCCATCCAGTTAGTACTAATCCTTCATGGATTTATCCTCGAGTAAGTAATTTTTAAATAATTAATTTTAGATTTCATAAATTTATTAGGGCGAAAGTTAGTCACTAATGTGCTCTATGTTTTTCCATTTTGTTAGTACCGTCGTCAACCTGGCATGTTGAGTACGGATATTATATAATATGATATATGCATAAGATCATTGAGATAGGGATCACGGATAACTTACATAAGGTATGAAGTGATCAATATTTAGACTTTTTCAATTTATCATATAGAATATTTACCTATTACTTCTAACTTGCAGTTGTTCAAGCAGAACAAAATGAGCTTTAAAGATGACCAAATATACTCAATGATCGATGCTTTGGAAAAAACCATCCTGGAGAACTTGCCTTAATCAATAATCTATTTCATGTGTTTATATGATTGTACATTATCCATGTATATATGATTGCATTATATTTTGATTCATTGTATGCATTAATAAGAATTCGAATTACTTTATTACCATATATTTTGCATTCATGAGCAGGTATGCAGTCCTCCAACACGTTGGCCAGGCATTATGCATGTTAGAGTATGTGCTCCTACTAAGCAGTAAAGTAAAGAAAAGAATAGCTGCATAAGTCCTCTCTCTATCTGATGCTAAATTATTAAAGATGATAATAGCAACAATAGAGTGATAAGAGTTTCTAAGAAAAGAAATATGATTATACGAAAAGAGAGATGAAGGTTTGCGAATGTTAAGGAACTCTACGAGATACTAAGATAAGTAATAAGAGATAAGTGCTAGAAAGTATGATGAGTAGTTGATAGAAACTCCCAAATACAGAAATATTCGAGAGAGTTTGATATGAAAGAAATGGACACTGCTCACAAGTCAAGGATATTGAGTTGTCCATGAGCGAATAGATGCAAAGCAAGTAAGCAAGTAACAAAATGAAGTAGAAGTTAAACTATGATTGAGTTGATTCAGAAAAGCAGAGTAATGACAGCAAATACATGAAGCGGATATTAAAAGCACTCCGCTAGTTGTCAAGATAGAAGATAAGAGATTATCCCCTAAACCTTCGTCATAAAACAGAAAAGGGTATAGAGAGCGGATATACATGTGATAGTTGACTAAGGTACCTAGTAAATTTTGAGGACAAAATTTATTTTAAGGGGGGTAAAAATGTCATATCCTAATTTTTCTCTATTTGTATAAGACTGATAGAGGAAAGAGGTTTGGAAAAGATTGTGATGATGAATAAAGAGGAAAAATGATGATTAGACAAAGGTATAAAGAAGAGGGAATAAAATGAAAAGTCTAAAAGTTCTATGGTACAAAATGTAAAGTAGACATAAACTTTGGGCCATTAAGTGTAATTATAAAAAGTTGAGGGCCTAAAGTGTAATTTTCAAAAGTTCAGGGGGCAAATTGGTAATTATGGAAAGTTGAGCCAGAAAAGGCCTAAAAATGCCCAGAAATATTTAGTATCAAATTTTTCTAGTAGATAGAGAAAATTAATCTGATCAGTTTAACGCAACACAGAATTTTGATTTGAGGTCCCGATTAATTGATAAAAATTTCTAAAGATTGAGGAATTAGTATAGTATTTTCTGGACCTCAGAATTGGTTGAAATTTGGAATTAGAACTATATGATTAAGGCTTAGATAAGTTAGTTTAGATGATTGGTTATTGAATCAAGTTGATATTCTTGACTTTGCCATGAAAGAGACCTTTCGGTCTACACTGTTCATGATAGAAGAAGAATGAATTTTAATGATCTAATGCTTCCATTGAATTTATATGATGATTTTGTGTAGGATTGGATTGGGTTTTGAACCTTGGAAGCATTGGAAATAAAGTTATAATTGTTGAAAGTCTTCTCTATTACTGTTCACACACATGAATAGTGATTGGATTTTCATGATTTTGATGCTTCCAATGGTTTTAAAATGAAAAGTTGTATGGGATAAAGTAGAGAAACAAGTATGCGAAGCATTGTAATCAAAATAAGAATTTTTGAAAGAACTATGCATGTTTTTCAAATCTGTCCATAACAGTACATGGGAGCTGGAATTTCATGATTCTAAGATCATAAATGGATTCAAAAGGTGAAATTGTGTAGGCTAAAGTCAAGACATCAATTGATTCAAATGCAAGTCAATTAGTAAAGATTAAGGAAAGTTAATATAGTTAAGTAAGCTCAATGTTCAAAAGAAGTTAGATTGTAATGAATGGATGATTATGTAATGTTAGGATTTGATTGTGGACTCAAAAGAGGCAGCCACATATCAAGGAAAAGTAAGAAGGAAGAAACAAAGTTAAAGTGAAAGGAAGTAAAGCAATAAGGTAGTAAACTTATCCTAAACTTGTATGTATTGAATGTATGCTTGGTTGTGCTATAGCTATGTTGAATTGTGTGCATATGTGTATATGATTGAAGCTCTGTTTCTATGATTACTTTGGCCAATTGTATTTCATATGATACATTAAAGCATGCACATTACACAATGTTAACACTTTCACAAGCAAGCACAAGTATTTAGATTAATACATGCATTGTTTAGTACTGTTTGCTACTGAGATTTCCCCAGAAATCTCACCCCTCCATGTAATCCCAATCCCAATAGGTTTATGAATGATGAAAGAGGATGAAGAAGTATGAAGAGGAGTTAGGATGGGTTAATGTAAATGTTATATGATGTTATGTGTAGAATTGTTGCAAGTAATGATGCTGTATGACCAGTTTAAGCAATAATGTTTATAATATAATGAAAAATAGTAAATGATGGAATAAATGTATAAACTTTTATAGACATTGAGTTAACATGTCAAGCTTCATTTTGACACCAAGAACATCTTATTTCGATGTATGTACAAAGAGAACGATTTTTTCAAAGTTAGAGACCAGAATCTATTTTCAGAATTTTTGACCAAATGAACAGTAATATTTAACAATTAAACTGTATTAATTGGCTAAGCATCTGGTCAGAAACTTATTTTTCCCTTAAACTTTAAGATGTTATCTTCGAGTATAATTTTGAACCACTTCATTATAATTTTTCTAGAATTAATTATGATTTTTTGAAGTTCATCGCCTAATCTGGAAACCATATGAACAGTAACTCGCTAAGAGTAAAAAAATTCAGATTTAGCTAATGGACTTCAAGGGTCATATAAGTGGTTCTAAATGCTACCGAATGGTCCCTAAGACGTACGAAAGTAAGGATGTTACAATGTGCATGCAAATTAGTGGCATATGCAAGACATCTAAAGACTCTAATAACGGATAAATTGGATTGATAACCATACAAAATTTCATATGGAGTTTTATATCCTAGAATCCGAGATGGAGTTCTATTAATGAGAATAGCAGCAGTTGCTATGTATTCCCCCCAAAATTTCGTTCAACTACTCCTTTTTGCTAGGGAGTATATGGGCAGGTGGTTTCATGAATGACTCCTTTATCAATTAAGTAAGACTGTAAATCATGATTAAGAAACTGAAACCCATTGTTAGTACGTAATCTTTTAATTAAAGTAGAAAATTTTATGGAAATAAAAGCGAAGAAACTCTTTAAATGGAAAATAGCTTCACTTTTATTTATTATCAAGAATGTCCATGTACATCGTGAGAAATAATCAACAATAGTAAGAAAATAACAAAATTCTTTATGGGTGGTTTTCTATACGGTCCCCATACATCAACATGAAGCAATTCAAAGAAACGACTGGTCCTAAAAGAGCTAGAAGTAAAGGATAAACGGGTTTGTTTGGAGTGTGCACAAATAGCACATTTATTTTGGTGAACAACGAGAACTTTAGTCCTAATCAGATCTAGGTGTTTCAATTTGTCTATGGGTGAATTACCTAGCCTCCTATGCCAAATATCTTGGGGAAAACTAATAGGTTCCTGCTGTTTAACATGCATAATAGTGTCAATCTTCCTATTTCTAGTTATAACATACAATCTAGAATTCTTCCTACCGATCACTTTTTCCTTCCCACTTAAGGTTTCCTATAAAATGCAATATTTAGGATGGAAACACACTATGCATTGCATGTCAGCAGTTAAACATGAGACATAAATGAGATTAAAACAACAACTAGGGCAAAATAAGCATTTCTAAGGATAATCCCATCTATAATATTCACTGTGCCAGTGTGTGTGACTTCCATTATTTCACTATTTGGTGTTATGATTATCCTAGGAGGGTGACATATCTATTAACAATATCAAACATAGTGATACTACGGGAAACGTGTCAAGGTGCCCCTAAGTCAATGATCTAATTAGTCTTAAAAGAAGTATTAGGCATAACACTGACAATACTTGCAACACGGTCATCAATATAATTGGTGGCCACACCTACAACAGTATTATCAGGCTTCTTCCTTAAGATTTGATGTATGTGATCATACTATGACTGCGAGATAAGCCTATGTTCAGAAACAGCAGTTATTGGTGAGCTTTGAGTCTGTGAAGAAGAGGTAGTATTGTCACGCTAAAGAACTTGATTAGCAGAAGCTTTTGTAGTTTGCCTGCCCTGAAAGTTGGGAGGGAAACCATCTAGATGATAACATGTTTCCTTCTTGTGCCCTTTTCGGTGACAGTAAGAGCATTCATCTTAGGTCCTTCCACGGCCTCGTCCTCTTCCTTACCGTCCTCCACGAGTCACCATGGCATAACCTTCTAGTGGATTATTAGGCGACCGAGAAGACATTTCCCTTTGTGATTCATCTTGGAAAATGAGAGAAAAGGCCTGGTTGAGTGAGGAAGAGGTTGTTAGACTCTAATGTAAATATTTTGATGATGACAATTAATTGAAAAAAGATGTCAAAAAAAGACTTAACTGATAAATAGCATTTATCGATAAGCTTATTAGTTAGACAGTTATTCGACAAATGAGAAATAACTTTTAAAGGAAAATATAATTTCTGAATAGTATTTATCGATGACCTATTCGATAAGGTTTCTTATCGATAAAGACTTTGATAAATAAATCAAAATTGGTTTATGAAAATTCTGAGTTCTTGATCTTAAAACTGGAATTATTTGAAGTTCTATTTGATAAATGGATTTATTGAATAAGCCTTCGATAAGTTTTGTAAAGACTCAGTTTGTGAAAAGATTTTATAAAAGGATTTATCGGAGCATTGATTGAACAGAGTATTTATCGATAAAATCTTCGATCAATCATCTCTAATTTTCAAACGAAGCTATTTTGCTTTCAAATACTCATTTATCGAAGGACTATTTGATAAGGGAAGTTATCGAATAATTCTTCGATAAATAAGAAAAGTATTTCAAAAGTATTAAAAAATGATCTTCCACATATTTTACTATTTGCTTTTGATAGAATACTATTTTATTTGTTTAAACATGGTTTAAAAAATTTATGATCAGAAAATAGAAAGGTTTATAAGTTTAAAATTTGATCATTGAAAATATTTTTAAAATTGTCTAGATCACTGAGTTTAAGTTTGAGTTTTTGGATAAATAATCTTTACAGTGATCTAATTGAATTACTTTCTTCTCAAATTAATCTTTGGAATTTTAAGTTACAAATTCATAAAGTCAATTGAAAGAAAGAGAAGATAAGTTGTTTCAAATTCAAATAACTGGAATATTAATATTGATTAATGCTCTTCATGTGATTTTATTGTTTAAAATATTTTGATGATGATTCATTTTTTATAATGCTTGATTGATTTGTTTGAATCATCTATGGTTTGATATATCTTGAATCTATAAAGAAAAGTTTATTCATAGAATATTTAAAGAATAATTCATTATGCTCTTATCAATAAACTATTTAATTATGATATATATCAAAGAGATCTTCGATAAGATCCTTATGAAAAGCTTAATCTGATATCTAATTAATAGTCTATGAATGACATTGTTGAGATTATGAATTACTTTGATTTGATTGGATAAATAATCTTTATGAATTTATAGCTTGTTCATATTTGCTGAAAAGATCTTTATAAGCTTTGTTATGAAGTGATATAATTTTTAAAGCTTATGATTTGGTGATCTGATATGATTTGGTAAATGATCTTGAGTTTTGATCTTATTTGTTAAAATGATCATATGAACTTGAGTTTCCAAATATGATATATGATTTGAGAAAAGATCAGAATGCTTGAAAGTCTATTTGAAAAATAATTTATTGATAATCTATTCAAAGGGTCCATTTATCGAATAACACTTTGATAAATGATGTATTGAGAAATATATCGATAAGTCTGAAAGCATATATGTTGAAAGAATATTTTTTAAAAAGTTTATCGATAAGGACATTTATCAAAGAACTATTCGATAAATCATGAACTATCTCTTTTCAATTTAGTGAGAATTTATCAAAGTGCGTTTCGATAAGGCTAATTATTAAAGAATTACTCGATAAGTTTTAATCTATTTCAAATACAATTCTTCAGCAATTTATCGAAGATTTTTCGATAAGGGTGTTCTTTGATAATCTCTTTGATAAGTCAAGCTATTTTGCAAAAAGAGTTTTAAACCAGCCTTTATCATATTTTGATCTTTAATTCTAAATCATTTGGAAACAATCACTTTATGCTTATAATGATTATATATCATCTCTAAAGTATGTTTCAAGATCATTTACGGCTTAAACAAAGAAAATGAGCAAAGAACAAAAGTCATCAGATGTCCACGTAAGCAATAACAGTTATATTCAACAAACGACTATCTCAATGGCTAGTTCAACGGAAGTATGAAGAATCAAGTATAAAAGAAGAAGAAGCCAAAATAAGAAAGATAAAAAAGTTGGGAGAGACATGTGACAATACAACAACTGCTCAATATGCATTTTGACCATACTCAGTGATAATATCTGTTATATTCTGTTTCTCTTCTTTTGGTTCAGAGCATACATATTCTTATAAGAGAGAACTTAGATAGTGAGCTTAAGTGTTCAACTTATCTATTCTACTGAGAAAGTTTCATTTGATCAATCTTTTTCTAAATTACTCAAGAGGATTCTTGAGTGGGTGGTAACCTTACGACTGCAAGAGGGAGTGAGAGGGATTCTCACTGGAAAGTGACCTTACAGGTTGTAAGGGGGAGTGAGAGGGAATTCTCATGTGAATGTATTGAGGCACCAAGAGCCCGGGGATTCTTAGAATATAGTGGAACACTCATATGTGCTTTGGGGACTGGACTTAGGTCAAGTGGATTGGACCGAACCAATATAAATCGATCAACTTGTGCAATCTCTCTTCAACAACTTCTTGCGGTTATGTCGTTATAAACTCCTCTCATTGATTTTGTTCAAATATATTTTATGAGTTTTCAAAAAATTTAAAATCACCCAATTCACCCCCTCTTGGGCGATACAGGCAGATTCAACATTTGGTATAAGAGTAAGATCACTTGTTAAAGGATCTAATGATCTCAAGTGTAAAGATCATTTTCTAAAGGATTTGATATTACTATTCCTCCTATTTTAGAAAATTCTAATTTTTTGTATTGGAAAGGTCGAATAACCATATTTTTAAAAACTCTTGATTTTGATATGAGGAAAATCCTTTCAAATGATTTTGATTTTAAACTAAGAAATGATTGCAATGAAAATGAAAGGAAATTATTTTCCCTGAATATTAGAGCAATAAAATTTTTATATAATGCTTTAACTGAAAGAGATTATTTGAAAATCAAACTTTGCTATAATGTTAGAGATAGTTTCAATACTCTTGATTCTATCTATTTCTCTGACAATTACATTGAAGTTGATAGTGTTGATAGTTCATCAATAGTTGAAAGTTGCAAATCCTCTACCGATGAACAAATGGGAGATGATGCCCAAAAAAGGGGAAAACACGGAATATCTTCATGAAATAATCAACACAAGAAAAAAAAGGAAGAGGAGAATAAGAAGAGCTCAATGGTAATGAATCTGATGAATTTTTATTCAAAGCTCGAAATACGTTAATGGTAAACAAATTTAATCCTTCTTGTAAATTTGAGAAAAATAATTTCAAAAGTTTTCATGACATGATTTTTCAACCTATCATTAATACTATTTCAAAAAGTAAAAATATTTTTCAATCTAATGATATCACTAAGAAATTTCTTAGGAAGAAAGAAATTTTGACAATAATTATAAATTACTTCCACTAGACCGACACAATACGTGCAGATATTCCTCCAAAGTATACTACTCTATTGTCTGCAATTATTATGGTAAACAAGGTCACATTTCTCGTACATCCTATATTAGAAGAAATTATGTAACATCCTTACTTTTGTACATCTTTGGGATCATCATTTAGAACGACTTACATGACCTTTGAAGTCCATTAGCTAAATTTAGAATTTCCACTTTTCACGAGTTACTATTCATATGGTATTCCAGATTCGGCGATAAACTTCAAAAAATCATAATTAGTTCTAGAAAAATCAAAATGAAGTAGTTCAAAAAGCTACACAAAGCTAACATCTTGAAATCTAAGGGAAAAATATTTCCTTGAACCAATTGATCAGTCAACTAAGTGACTCTGACGTCAAATTTTACTGTTCATTTGGTCAAAATTCTAAAAACAGATCTGGTCCCTGACTTTGGAAATTTTTTTCTCTTTGTACAAATATCGAAATAAGGCATACTTAGTGTCAAAATGAAGCTTGACATGTTAAATAAATATATGTAATATTTCATATATTTATTCCATCATTTACTAATTTTTATTATATCATGAACATTGTTGCTCAAACTTGTCATATAACATTATTACTTTCAACAATTTATACATTCATCATATAATATTTATATTATCCAATCCCTAACTTTTCTTCATGCTTCTTCATCATTTTTCATCATTCATGAACCTGTTGGGATTGGAATTACATGGATGGGGTGAGATTTTTGGGGAAATCTCAGTAGTAAACGGTACTAAACAATGTATACATCAATGTAAATACTTGTGCTTGCTTGTGAAAGTGTAAACATTATATAATGTGCATGCTTCCATGTAACATATGAAATAGAATTGGCCAAAGTAATCATAGATACAGAGCTTCAATCATATACATATATGAAACACAAGTCAACATAGCCATAGCACAACCAAGCATAACATCCAATACATATAAGTTTAGGATAGTTTACTACCTCACATGCTTGACTTCCTTTACTTTAACTTTTGCCTTTTTCTTCTTACTTCTCCTTGATGTGTGGCTGCCCTCTTTGAGCACACCATTCAAATCCTAGTATTACATTATCATTTATTCATTACAATATAACTTCTCTTGAGCATTGAGTTTACTTAACTACAATAACTTTCCCTAATCTTTACTGATTGACTTGGCATTTGAATCAATTGATGTCTTGACCTTACCCTACACAATTTGGCCCTTTGAATTTATTTATGAACTCAGAATTCCCAAATTCTAGAAGCTACACACTGTTCTGGAAAGAATTGAATAACTCCACTTTTTCTTTCAAAAATTCTCATTTTGATTCCAATACTTCCCATACTTGTTTCTCTACCTTACCCTACACAACTTTTCATTTTAAAACCATTGGAAGCATCAAAATCATGAAATTCTAATCACTGTTCATGCATGTGAACAGTACAGAGAAGACTTCCAAAAATTACTATTTTCAATTCCAATGCTTCCAAGGTTCAAAACATATCTAATCCTACACAAAATCATCATATAAATTCAATGGAAGCATTAGATCATTGAAATTCAATCTCCTTCTATCATGAACAGTGCAAACTGAAAAGTAGAATCCCTGGCAAAGTCAAGAATATCAACTTGATTCAATAACCAATCATCTAAATAGCTTGTTTAAGCATGAATCACATAACTCTAACTTTAATTTCTTCTTTCTCCTTTCATCTAGGGTTTTGGATAGCACATATACCCTAGGTAAAGTCTTTCATAAAAACTCTAAGTTCAAGCCCCCAAATTAAAGAAAAATAAGTTATGATAGATTGCTTACCTTAATCCTTAGCTAGCTTGAACTTTGGACCTTGGATTCTTCTTTGTCTTGGCTTAGCTTTTCATTTGGGCAGCACCTCCTCATAGTCTCTTCATGCTACAGTTTTGGGTAGAAAATGGGAGGTATTTATAGACTTCAAGGCATGGAAATAGATGGCCAAGATCACTTTGTGCACTATTTGATCTGATAGCTCATGTTTGGTCTTGATCTTGGCTTACCCTAGAAGCCTAAAGATGACATCATCTATGACATCATCAAGGGACACCTCATATCCACATGTGACAAAATTTCAAGGGGAAGAAGTAACTAGAAAAATTTTAATCCAATCTGGTACCAACTCAATCCAATTACCCAAAAACCAGACTATTTTATAAATCTAATTTTTCTGAGATTTCATGATATACTTTCTGATCTTAAATCCAGTATTCGGATTCTTCCTATCATTGACATTCTTGAACTAGGTCTAAACTTAATTACTGATCCTTTGGCAAATTACAAAACTACCCCTTAGTTCTTCTTTATTTACTTTAATATCTCTAGGGCATTATCGTCTTTTCATACATCACCAGAGTATTCTCTGACCCTGATCAACTATTCAGATAACCCTCCTTGACCATCTAACCTTATTCAAATGATCAAAATACCCTCCATCTATCTCTTGCTCAATGGCACAACACAGTGGCATAACCAATTGCATTTTCATAGTTTTATATTTTTCTGGGGTCTTTATTAGCACTGACTCACATACTTATTTGAAAATATTATTGGGCCTATAAGGTACCATTTTGGGCATTCTACGTGATCCCTTGCCTTCGGGGGCTCAACTCCCAATAAATTCTCCTGAAAAAATGTTTATCGGGTGTTTTATTCCACTATAATAAATTCCACATCACCTTTTTGAGCTCTATCAATTTCATAAATTCTTATATTAATTATAAGAATTTACTGTCAAATTTCATCTGATTCTAAGGTCCAGAGGTTACTGTACTAATTTCCCATTCTTCAGAAATTCACATCAATTTATCGGGGCCTCAAATCAAAATTCTGTGTTGTGTTAAATTGATCAAAATAATTTTCTCTATTTACTGGTAGAATTTGGGACTAGGCAGTTTTGGGCCTTTTCCAGCTCAACTTTCTCATAATTACCATTTTACCCCTGAACTTTTGAAAATTACACTTTAGGTCCTCAACTTTTCATAATTACACTTAATGGCTCATAACTTGTGTCTACTTTCATTTCATACCATGGAACTTTTAGAATTTTCACTTTAGTCCCTTTCTATCTCAAAATGACCATTATGCCCTTGGGACTTTTCTAAAATTATGATCTTACCCTTGCTTGAGCTTTAACATTGTAAATCATCTTTTTGAGATATTTATCTCAACCTTAGGCCTCTAACTAACCTTTTTTTCTCTTTTTAAGCCCAGGAGACTCTTCTGAAGTCTCTAACCTATTTATATATTTTTCCCTAGGAACTTTCTTTATTTACAATTTAGTCCCTAAACTTTTATTATTTGTAGTTTAGTCCCTGAACATCATTTGCATATTTCTGGGACTTCTACTCAATAGGGCCTGGTAGCCTACCTATTTTAGGCTACATACTAGGATTCTAAGCCTAAAAATTGGGATATGACAAATTCCAATGTGAGAAATCTGGTTTGGGTTCCTAAAGGACAATCAAAGTCTAAAACTAATGCTCAAGGACCTAAAGTCAAATGGGTACCAAAATGTCCTTCTAGTGTTTCAAATGTGCACGATAGTACTAAAAGGAATAGACAAGTACAAAGAGAAAAGGGACTCCAAGAGTTTCCTATGAATTAGTGAAGGCTACATCATTAAAGAGAACTCATGGAAAATCTATTACTACTACTACTAAGTCAAAGTATAAGAAGCAATAGAGAAAAGCCTAAGAAGTTTGTTCTACCTCAAGAATAGACTTTCATACTATACCATTCAATTATCTTGAGGATAACAGAAGAAGAAAAAGGATCCCTCAAACCTCAAAGTTTATATCAATTAAGAAACCATTGCAAGCATATAGAATAAATTAAAAAATGCTGGGTTTGCAAAGGAAATCCTTCTTCCACATGAGGTAAAGAGTTGGATACCATGAAACAAAATTAGATAAGTTATTTTGTAGGGAATATGGTTGATGAGGTTCATCTTAAGGTTGGTGGCTACAAAGAGAGATAAGACAAATATTGATGAAAATGAACTAGCCAAGCTTGAATTTTGGTACTGAAGAAAAGTTCAACATTAGATCACCTAAATCAAGCTAGTCGTCACAAGGACAAGAGGAATATGGTGAAATCTAATCTTTACAGCTTTATTGTGCTTAATTAAGTTTTGGATTAGAATAATGAATACTTGCTCCTTGTTACATCATTTAGCATTCAATATTTCAATATTTTAAATGTTCTCAAATTGCTAAATGGATTATAAAAAATTTTGCATACATGTTTTCTACATATTTGTACATTCAATTAATATGTTTTAAAAATCTTTCTATGCGAATTAATTTACTACTCTAGTCATTTGGACTAATGAGTAAATGTGTTTCATTATTCAAACATCATTTGAGAAATGAGCAAAGTCTTCAAAACTTTGTTTTTCTAGTGTGATTCTTGTTAACAGAAAAAAATCTTCAAATGCATTAGTTCAAATTTGTGATCTAACAGGGATATTTTTTCTCCAATATGATGACCTTCAATAATTTCACAAAATTAATATTTCAAAGGTCTATATTTTGAAAAATCAAGATTGAAATTACATATTTGTTTTGAAGGGGAACTTTGTGTCTATTGTTAGAATCAATAATGTTTTGATGATGTCAAAAGTAACTCATAATCATGTCAAAAGTAACTCAAAATAATCAAGTTGTTTCTATGCATAAATTACGTTAAAAGAAGGAGTTAATCAAGTTAATCGATTAGTCAATCGATTAATGATACTTAATCGATTAATGAGTATCAATTAATCGGTGGGTTGTTCGACTAATGTCAGGATATAGTTCTGTGCTATAAAAAGAAAGCCAATTAATGGATTAATGAGTGTCCATTAGTCCATTAACTAGAGTTGTTTTCTAGAATTGAAAAGATAAGTCAATTAAATGATTAGTTAATCGATTAATTCTAATTAATTGAATGATTATTCGATTAATCTATTAAGAACAATTTTCTTTTAGACAAAACTAACTCTATTAATCGATTAGTTAATTGATTAATTTATATTAATGCATTAACTATTTGATTAATTAGTTCAGAATCAGTTTGTGAAAATCAAATGTGAATCTATTAATCGATTGGTTAATTGATTAATTTACATTAATGGATTAATTATTCAATTAATATGTTTTGAAAAGCTTTCTGTATCAATTCTTCTAGAGACTTTAATTGACTAAGGATTTGATTAATTAACATTAATTAATTGACTATTCGATTAATATGTTTTAAAAATATTTCTATGTCAATTCCTCCAGAGACATTAATCGACTAAGGATTCGATTACATTAATGGATTAGTTGTTCGATTAATTGAATATATTTCAATGATACTTCCTATTTACACTGAAATTACTTTCATCTATCTCTGAGCTATATATGTTTGATTCAAATATGAAATATGCTTATGTTTCTCATCATTCTTCATTATATATCTTTTGAGAAACTTATCTTATCAATTTATATTGAATATGGTTGAACACTCTGATCAATGTGATACTCTATTTTCTATTTTCTACATTAATTGAAATAGTGATCAAATTAATAATGATTAATTGATTAGTTAATCGATTAATGCAGTATATTTTTTAGAAAGCCATCTGAACTTTATTAGAACTTGATCTTTATGATATAGTTGATTATCATTTGTTCATACACTTAATCAAGGCTTAAACTACTGACAAATCTTTTGAGATTCTGCGCTAGAACTTTGTTCTGTACTAATGCCAGAACCTTTTGCTTTGATACCAAAATATCACATCCTCACTTTCCTAGCTTCATCTTCTCCAAACCAGTACCCTGTTATGTTTGGAAAATGTAGGAGTGAGATTTCGGAGGAAATCTCAGTAGTAAACGGTACCATTCAATGTATACAAGATGATGCAAGTTCATGGCATAGCTGTAAATTCCCTGAGGTCGACCCTAAGAATAGTTAAGAAGAACTATAGCTGTAAGGGTGACTAAGCTGTAAGGAACTATTTGCCTAGATGATGATGTGGATAATGAAGAGTTCTTTTCTGATCTAGAGAAAGTGGTCATTATAACGAGTCATGAGAGATAATTAGTAAGATAAGAAATCTGTCTTAACTCAGTGATGAGGGTGCTGTATGAGGGGTTAGAACCTGGATAGCTGTAAGCAACTATCATGAGAGATGTTAGTTGCTAAGAATCCATGTGGAAGGTCTGGGACCAAGCTGTTGCTCCTCTAGACCATCACTAGAGTGAGGATAAGACAGAGAGGGATGATCTTACTAGTTATATATACGACTATAGGAATGAGGAGATAGAGAATAGAATTCTGGGTTGAATGAGGAGTCACGGAATTTTGATTTGAGGTACCTATTTTTCTGTAAAAATTCCTGAAGATGGGAATTTACAGTTATAATCGGTAAAGGAAAAGCAATCCGAATAGAGATGATCGGACTGTGGCCAAATGCCATATAGTGTTTCTAAGGCCTATAGTGACACCAGGGAAGGCCCAGGCCCATGATATTAGTTCAGTGGTAAAAGGGGCCGGTGTCCGGGGAAAAAGGTGCAAAATGATGAAAATGCCCTTATGTTATAAAATAGATGAAGAATGAGTAAAGGGTATTTTGGTCATTTGGCTAAGGTGAGACAGTCCAGAGAGGTTATCTGGATAGTTGACCAGGGTCAGAGAATACTCTGGTAAGATGTGAAAAGACAATAATGCCCCTAGATGCATTAAAGTAAAGAAAGAGGGACCAAGGGCATTTTGATAATTTGCCAAGGGATGGTTCTTGGGAATTGAGCTATCAGAGTACTTGGGCTGGATCAGAAACCCAAGATGACATTCCAGAGGCCTAAAAACGTAGGCCCAGTGATACATGGGGAAAAGTGGCATTAAAATAATGTTTTAGTGACTTTTCAATAAAGTAAAGTTACTCGGTTGGCGTGATAACCGGGGAGGTGATCAGATAAGGTCCTAGATTTATCTGGAGGCCATGAGGTGGCAAAAAAGGTGTCCTCATGGGACCCACAAGGCGCCACATGGCATGAGTATAAGGAAAGTAGAAAAGCTAGAGACACGTGGCTCGACCTCAGCCGTGTATTTCGGGACAAGACTCTGGAATTCTCTGGAAACGCTGAGTCAGCTGGTGAGGTGTCCCAAGGGCCCCACCATTATGCCACCTAGCATGTGAGGTGTCCCTTGGATGATGTCATGATGATGATGTCATAAATGGAACAGAAAATAGGAAATTTCAGGAAAACGGTGGCCACAAGTTTAGAGTTCTTGAGAATTATAAAAGTTCCATCCGTGGAAACTATAAATACCCCTCCCCCTTTCATTTGTTCTCACGGCCAAGAGCAAGATTTAGAGAGAGAAGGAAGTTCTAGAGAAAGAAAGTGAGAGGAAAGAAAGAAAGGAAGTTCTGGCGGAGCTGGAAGCAAAATAGAGATAGTAGAGTTCTTCTTAGCTAGCCAGGTAGTAACTAATCCTAGCTTTTATGTAATGGCTTTGTGATTTGTTGTGCTATTGTTTGGTTAGATTGTTGTCTTATATGTTATGCTTGAAGCTTTACTACAATGCTATGATCATATGTTATTGAGTATGGAAGCACGCAGCATACTTATCTGTACACAATCACAAGCAAGCACTGTCACACCGCATTACATATATTGTTATGGTTATTTGTAACATCCCAATTGTTGGGTCTAGTTGAACTGGTAGGTAGTCCGATATGGGCGGGCGTCTAAACCCGTAGTCCTAGGGTAGTAATCTGATATGGGCGGATTATTTACCTAATTTTTGTAGGATCCGAGGGATGAGCTAAGTCCTTCAGGATGTAAAGATGAGTTAAGTCTTTAACCTACAGAATCGGGACAGTTCACCTAGATTCAAAATGAGGAATGTGAGGAATATCCTAAGTCTTAAGCCTAAGAATTCTGCAGGTAGCTTGATATGGGCTGGCTCCTGTGTAAGATAACCTGATATGGGCGGGTTGTCGAGCCTTTCAAGTAATGATGACTCCCGAAGAGTTTAAGGGATGAGTTATTGAAAGAGAATTTCTAGAACTTAAGATAAAGGATGAGAAGATAAGCAATGAGGCCAGAAAGTGAATGCAGGGGCCAAATCATAATTATGGGAAAGATCAGGCTGGTAGCCGATGAGTACCATATTTTGCCAGAAAATAGAGAAAATTATGCTGATCATTTCACTGAACTGTGAAATGTGCATACGGGGTCTCTATGAGTATGAAAGAATTATGAAAAGTTTAAGAACAAAAAGGTGGGGTCCTTAAGTGTAATTTTAGCCAAATAAAAAGGCACTTAAATGGAAAGAAGAAAAGTTCCTTGGGGCTAAAGTGTAATTAAAGAAAGTCAGGCCGGAAGTGATTTGGACTGTCCAATAGCATTTCAGTCCCAGATTTCACCGGTAGAGAGAGCAAGGGACGCTCGGTAATCTGGCTTAATACAGGAATTTTTGAAGACTCCAGATAGCTAGAAATGGACTGATCGTCCGAAAGTTATAAAAATTCATACCGGATACCCTAGATTTCAGATATAAGTGAGAAAATACAGGATGATGCGTCCTTATGGGGCGGTTGTTAGAAAACTGACAGAATACCGATAGGAGGCCTGTAGAAAAAGTTATTCGTAAATTAGAAAATCCAGACGGGAGTGTGAGGCCTCCGGGTATCCGATAGGGAAATTTATCGGTATTTGAAAAGGGACTGAATGAGTTCGGATAACCTCAGTCAGATGACTGATATGACTCACAGGGATGCCTGAACACCGCAGGCCAGTGTATCGGACAGAAGGAGCCGGTGTCCGGATATGTGTATAAACGGTGAAAAATAGATAAAATATTCAATAAACATTAACGGGGGAAGATTCCTCGTAATACGTACCATGAAGGTAATGGACCCTGAAAGGCCCAATAATGGCGCCAACAAAGGCCCAGTAAGATACTTGGACTGATAGGTGGGCCAGTGTCCGGCAGAACCCCGGAAAAGTGCGAAATTACGAAAATACCCCTGTGTTGTACTAAAGGGGTAGGAGATAAATGAGGGCATTTTGGTCATTCTAGACTGGTCGAAAGCCAGGGCACATACAGATAAAGTTACTTAGAGTCAGTATAGGCCCTGACAGAGTACAGAAGGGTGTAAAATGACGATTTTACCCTTAGGGTTAAAATAGTGCAAGAAAGGGCACCCAGGGGTATTTTGGTAATTTGCAAAGGGTTATTTCTTGGGAATCATGCCATCAGAGTACTTGGGCTGGATCAGAGACCCAAGATGATATTCCCAGGCCCAAAAACGTAGCCCATGAAGTACGTGGGAAAAAGTGGCATTAAAATACTATTTTAATGTTGTTTCAATAAAGTAAAGTTACTCGGTCGGCACGATAACCGAGGAGGTGATCAGATAAAGTCCGGGACTTATCTGGATAGCATTGGAAGGCGTGAAAGGTCCCTTCCATATGACACATGGCGTCATCTTAGAGGCAGAAGAAAAGTTAAGGACACGTATTACGGTGCAAGACTCTGGACCGGTACTGGATTGGACTGGAACTGCTGAGTCAGCTGATGAGGTGTCCAGGAATTGTGACATGTGAAGAATGTGGCGATGAGGTGTCCCGGTGAGGTGTCCTGGATGATGTCATGCATGATGCAGTAAAAAGGTATAAAAGAAAATAGGAAATTCAGGAAAAACCAGGACCACAGGATCAGATGGCTTCAAAATTACGGAAATGCCATTGACCAAAACTATAAATACCCCCCCTTTGCCTTCATATGCACGGTTTTGGTAAGACAAAGAGAGAGAAAGAAGAGAGAGAAGGAGAAAGAAAGAAGAAAGGAAGTTCTGGTGAAGTTGGAAGCAGTAGGAAATTCTGAAGTTCTGCTTTTGAGGTAGTAACTAATCCTAGCTTTTATGTAATGACTTTGTGATTTGTTGGGCTATTGTTTGGTTTGATTGTTGTCTTATATGTTATGCTTGAAGCTCTATTACAATGCTATGATCATATGTTATTGAATATGGAAGCACGCAGCATACTTATCTGTACACAATCACAAGCAAGCACCGTCACTCTGCATTACATATATTGTTATGATTATTACTACTGAGATTCCCCCGAATCTCATTCCCATATATAACATTACAGGGGAGGTTCTGTCAAAATAGAATTTGGAAATCTTAAGAGACGCCGTTAGGCTGCCGAAATTCTGGCAACAGGCAAGGATAAAGAAAGGAACTGATGCGTACTGTGTACGTAGGTGCTGTCTAAAGTGGCTGGAAGTGAGTGGACCTAGCAGGTTCATCCAGTCTTTCCTGGGTACTTACGTAGAATGGTAGTTCCTACGGGAATTACGAATCGGTACAAGATCGGTTACTTTCTACAGAAGGAATGTAGCAGTTATGTTGCCAGATTTTTAGACAGGAGAAGATGTAATAGAAATATGATAATTTGCTGTATGCCTTGTTGTATGACATTTTATTATTTAATAATAAATATTGTTTAGCATGTTTAATTTGTGGATGACAAATTAGAAGAGAAATTCGCAGGTCCTGAGGTAGCAGTGTTTTGACCTCAGTTTGACCTAGTAAACGAAGGAGTTTGTCTATGAAATTTGGTGAGCCAGTGGTACACATCTGGGGAATTCCGTGGATAGGTAATAAGCCTTGTTTGGATGTGTAGAATGAGATTAACCAGTTCTCAAATTAAAGGTTCAGAATAAGGAACTTAAGAGTAAAATTTTAAATTTCTGGGCTTAAGTTAAGATATAATCTAGCTAATATTGCTTCTGCAAGTGTACTCTGAGGGGTCTAAGGGAGGATGTTTCATTGTTACTACTGAGATTCCCCCGAATCTCATCCCCCATGTATAACCCATTTCAGGGAGGTTATGTCGAGGTAGATTTTGAGAATTCTGAGAGACGCCGTTATGCTGCTAAAATTTGGGCGGGATGGAGGAAGGATATGATGTGTACTGTGTACGTAGGTACTGTCTAAGGAGGCTGGAAGTGAGTGGACTTAGCCGGTTCATCCAGTCTTTTCTGGGTACTTACGTAGAATGGTAGTTCTAATGGGAGAATTATCGAATCAGTACAACTAGTATCGCTTCCGCAGGTGTACTCTGAGGGATGTAAGGGTGTTTCGTTTTGGTATCAGAGCATAAGGTTCTGGTATAGACCAGAAAGGGCTCTGGCTCAGAGCAATAAGTTCTGGCATAGACCAAACAGGGTTCTGGTTTAGAGCATAAGATTATGGCATAGAATAGAAGGTTCTGGTTCAATGATGCTCTGAGATAGTTATATTTGATGTTTAAATAAGTTAAAGATGTGATTTAGAAAGAGTATTTTCCCTTGAGTGAGAGAGAATGGCACTCGGGTCTCGACTAATGTGGGTTTAGGTCGCGACAATTAATCACAGAGAGCTGAGGTTGCGATGTGAGAAGACCTATGGTCGCAACAAGTAATGTTGCAGCACGCGACTAGTGTGCAAGGGGTCCAGGTCGCGATGGTATAAGAGTTAGGTCGCGACTAAAGGACATAGAAATGTTAAGTCGTGACGAGTAGAGTGCGATGGTCACGACGAAAGATCACAGAGGATATGAGTCACGACTATCCAACACTCACGACGCGACAGTTATTCATGTTAAGGTTTAGAAAAGCCCAGTAGAGATAAAGCTCCTAGATGTGTAAGTAGTAGGATGTGATGTGCTCACTTTTCTTTTTGAGAAGAAAAAAAAGATGGTGAACACAAGACAAGAACGTAAAGCTTAAGTGGAGGAGCAATGCATAGAGGAAGCTGGCAACTTCAATATAGTCATCCTTGCTAGGAGAGATGAGCAGCAAGGGATGATGCAAAGAATGATAATGATGAGTTAAGATGAGCTAGCTAGATAAGCTAGCTAGTATGAGATTTGCCTAGGAATGATCCTAGGATATGGCCTAAGGCTAGAGATGTGATGGTTGATGTTCCCTGAGCAAGAGGGATTCCATCACGGAGAAGTAGTAGACCTAGGGTAGAGTACCCTAGAGAACAAAAGTGATAATAAGAGATGATGAATGAGATCCACGCGACTGAAGTTCGCTAGGATAAAAAAGAAAAGAGATAAAGAAGTATTGGCTAAGAGCACTGTGGGAGGTAGCTCAAGTTGTGAAGCCAATAGCAAGAGAAAGAGGCAATAGTTCAGGCAGGGGACTGATCAAGGTGAGGATCAGGTTGGAGAGCAGAGATGTTAAAGTGGTGGAAAGGGCCATGGCACATGGGAGTGTCGAGCAGGGCAAAGCAGTTGTGGTAAGAAAGGCCACTTTGCAAGAGGTTGCCCTAAGAATGCTAACATCCCTAGGAAAGGTGTTTGCTCTTATCACAGACATAGTCTCCAAATTCCCTGAGGTCGACCCTAAGAATAGTTAAGAAGAACCATAGCTGTAAGGGCGACTGAGCTGTAAGGAACTATTTACCTAGATGATGATGTGGATAATGAAGAGTTCTTTTCTGATCTAGAGAAAGTGGTCATTATAACGAGTCATGAGAGATAATTAGTAAGATAAGAAATCTGTCTTAACTCAGTGACGAGGGTGCTGTATGAGGGGTTAGAACATGGATAGCTGTAAGCAACTATCATGAGAGATGTTAGTTGCTAAGAATCCATGTGGAAGGTCTGGGACCAAGCTGTTGCTCCTCTAGACCATCACTGGAGTGAGGATAAGACAGAGAGGGATGATCTTACTGGTTATATATATGACTGTGTTATAAGAACCACATAGCTGTATAGATCAGTAAGAAGTTCTCTTCAGAGAAGATGAGGTACCCCTTAAAATTTTGAGGACAAAATTTTTAAAAGGGGAGGAGAATTGTAACATCCCAATTTTTTGGTCTAGGAGAACGGGAGGTAGTCTGATATGGGCAGGCTGCTAAACCCCTAGTCCCAGGGTAGTAATCTGATATGGGCGGATCACTTACCTATATTTTGTAGGAATCCGAGGGATGAGTTAAGTCCTTCAGGATTTAAAGATGAGTTAAGTCTTTGACCTATAAAATCGGGACAATTCACCTAGGTTCAAAATGAGGAATGTGAGGAATATCCTAAGTCTTAAGCCTAGGAATTCTGCAGGTAGCTTGATATGGGCTGGCTCCTGGTGTAAGATAACCTGATATGGGCAAGTTGTCGAGCCATCAGAGTACTTGGGCTGGATCATAAACCCAAGATGACATTCCAGAGGCCCAAAAACGTAGGCCCAGTGATACATGGGGAAAAGTGGCATTAAAATAATGTTTTAGTGACTTTTCAATAAAGTAGTTACTCGGTTGGCGTGATAATCGGGGAGGTGATCAGATAAGGTCCTGGATTTATTTGGAGGCCATGAGGTGGCGAAAAAGGTGTCCTCATGGGACCCACAAGGCGCCACATGGCATGAGTATAAGGAAAGTAGAAAAGCTAGAGACACGTGGCTCGACCTCAGCCGTGTATTTCGGGACAAGACTCTGGAATTCTCTAGAAACGCTGAGTTAGCTGGTGAGGTATCCCAAGGGCCCCACCATTGCGCCACCTAGCATGTGAGGTGTCCCTTGGATGATGTCATGATGATGATGTCATAAATGGAAAAGAAAATAGGAAATTTCAGGAAAACGGTGGCCACAAGTTTAGAGTTCTTGAGAATTATGAAAGTGCCATCCGTGGAAACTATAAATACCCCTCCCCCTTTCATTTGTTCTCACGGCCAAGAGCAAGATTTAGAGAGAGAAGGAAGTTCTAGAGAAAGAAAGTGAGAGGAAAGAAAGTGAGAGGAAAGAAAGAAAGGAAGTTCTGACGGAGCTGGAAGCAGAATAGAGATAGTAGAGTTCTTCTTAACTAGCCAGGTAGTAACTAATCCTAGCTTTTATGTAATGGCTTTATGATTTGTTGTGCTATTATTTGGTTGGATTGTTGTCTTATATGTTATGCTTGAAACTCTACTACAATGCTATGATCATATGTTATTGAGTATGGAAGCACGCAGCATACTTATCTGTATACAATCACAAGCAAGCACTGTCACACTGCATTACATAGATTGTTATAGTTGTTACTGCTGAGATTCCCCCGAATCTCATCCCCCATGTATAACCCATTTCAGGGAGGTTATGTCGAGGTAGATTTTGAGAATTCTGAGAGACGCCGTTATACTGCTAAAATTTCGGCGGGATGGAGGAAGGATATGATGTGTACTGTGTACGTAGGTACTGTCTAAGGAGGCTGGAAGTGAGTGGACCTAGCCGGTTCATCCAGTCTTTTCTGGGTACTTACGTAGAATGGTAGTTCTAATGGGAGAATTACCGAATCAGTACAGCTAGTATCATTTTCGCAGGTATACTCTGAGGGATGTAAGGGATCTGGTAGCCTATCTATTTTAGGCTACTTTCTGAGTCTTTGGCCTGAAAATTGGGATATTACATTTTCAAAATATTTTGACATTGCTAAATGGATGAAAAGTAAAATTGTACATAGTTTTTTTTAATTTGTTTTGAAATGTGTAATCCAAAATTTAGTTTTCTTGGATTTCAAATTCACGCATCAAATGTTTTGATCTCTACAAAAATTGCATACACTTGATTATGAAAATACTCATGTTTTGACTTAGATAAATTTGATTTGAAAAATGCATTTGATCTTGATTAGCATTCAATTTTTTGTTTTAAAGCTAGAAGTTAATATCTTTGAGTGAAATTTTTAGAAATGCTTCAAATCCATCTTGAAGATATTTCTGTAATACTGATCATTGATCTTAATGTGCTATTCTATGCTTGAACTTCTGAGTCCTCCTATCCAATGAGTTAGACTTACTATTTGCCTAACGAGTTAATCATCTATTTGAATTTCAAGTCTATCCTCACAGAAAGATTACAATGCATAAGAGCCTTATGCTTAATGTGCACATCCCTTACTGGCTGAGTTATTCCAAGCATGAAAATGTATTAATCATTTCAACGGAATAACTTGTATTCTCTGTTGGAACCTATTTAACACTACAGTCATTTGGACTAACAGGTTGTAGTTCATCATTTTTTTTAAAAAAAATCCAGTATTTAAGTATGAGTAAAGTCTTTGAATCTTCATCATGTAAAGCCTTTTTGGCTAATATTTACTCATATAAATTTTGCTCTTGAAAAATTTTCTAATGTGTTAACTTTGATTTTTAACATGCTATCCGACTAGATCTTTCAAGGTAAAGCTATTTGATATTTTTTTTCTACAAATTGCTAACTTCCATGTTTTTAACAAAAGCATATGTTTTAACAAGTTTTAAAACTTGTTTTCAAAGTTTCATCTTTTAATTAATTTTATTTCAAAGAAAGCATTGTTTCTTAGAAAAAGTTTGCATTCTCATCCTTCAACTATTTTATCATATTGTGTTTATTTTTGTGAAATATGTGTGTTAGTCGATTAATTAATCGACTAATGTAGGCCTGCGAGTTATGTTTTATAGAATTAATCGATAAACTATTCCATTAATTGAGATTAATCAAACAACTAATCAATTAATCAATGTTAAATATTGATATGTGTGCTTATATGTGAAATTAATCGATTGACTGATCGATTAATAAATATTAATAGAGCATTTAATCGATTAATGCACAATCCAAAAGTATATTTCAAGTTTATGCATCAAATCGTTTTGATTTTACAAAAGTTATATACTTTATTTGAAAATTAATTTACTGTATAAAACTGATTTGAAAAACCTCATTTGACTAGTTTAGTTGAATTCCAGTTCGACTAGTATGTATTTTTCTACTAAGGCATCTATCATTATCTAATCTTTGAGAAATTGTATAAAAACATTATTCCAAAAGAAATATTATTTCTCAAAAGTTCTACATTACAGAGATAAAATTTATTCTTCAAAGATTTTATCATTTTATTATATTCAAAAGAATTTCTGAGCAAATAATTTACTCAGAAGGTACCCTGATATGTCACCAACATTTGGTACCTATAAAATTGCTCTATCTAAACCCCTTGGACTCAAAAAGCATTGAGTACCAAAGAAACTCATTTGATTGTAGGATTAGAAGCAAGCAAGGTCTATTTTCTTCCAAGCTTCATCCAACTATAAAATTAAGGGGGAGCTTCACATTTACATATGTAATAATATTACTTAAAGCTCACCTCCTATCTTTTTTGTTTCCTAGCTCATTCATCTAATATGCATTTACTGTCAAGATTATTACGTTTTAATGATGAGTTGTTCATTTAGTCCCTTTCATAATTATAATCTGAGAATACATATATCAGGAAAGGTGATTTAAGAACACTAACTTGAGCATGGGAAAAGGAAAGAATTAATTTTACAGGATGCTCCCTAATCAATTAATTAAGGGAGGTAACTTTATTCTCTTTGTGAAATATGTAGAAAATGTCTTATTTTTGTGAAATTAATCAATTAACAGTTCCATTAATTAAGATTAATCGAACAACTAATCGATTAATCAGTAATAAATATATTAAATGACTTCATTTTTATGGAGTTAATCGACTAATAGTTTGATTAATTTGTATTAATCGAATACCTAATCGATTAATCAATGATACATGTTGATATATGTGTGTTTAAATGTCAAAATTAATCAATTAAGAGTTCCATTATTTGAAATTAATCGAACATCTAATCGATTAATCCGTGCTAAATATGTAGTAAATACTATTTTTCTTTAGACTTAATCGATTAACAATTCGATTAATAGTAATTAATTGAACATATAATCGATTAATTAGTATTGAATATATGTTAAAAATTGTTTTTCTCTAAAATTAATTGGTTAACAATTCGATTAATTGTAATTAATAGAATATCTAATCGATTAATTTGTCTAAATATGTACATATCTGATGTAATTAATCGATTAATATCGAGTTTTATCAGCAATCAGTTGTGACTTTTTACTATTTAACTCGAGCCCTAATCGACTAATCTTTATTTTCTCTCACTTTCAACCTTCACAAATCCTCAAATTTGTTTATGGGATACCTTATGCATGCTTTACCGACCAAAACCCACCAAAAATCACCCACAAATTCCTTCATTTCACCGTTCAATCAGTCAAATTCCTCTTTTTTTTTCGTAACCAATGGCGAGAACAAAGCTACAAATGCTAGCGGGTTTAAGCTTAATCCTTCCAAGTCTGTATCTAATGCTCCTCAGGCATTACTCTTGAAGGAAAAGAAGAAGTATCAAGCTAAGGTGGCCAAAGATGGCCAGAGGTCTCAAAGGGTAAAAGCAAGGTTCAATCAAGCAAGTAATTGGCAAAGGAAGTAACCAAAGACAGAAGCAAAGTTCAAATCACTAAGCCTTTTCAATCTACTTCAAAGAGAAAGGCAAGGTCATAGTAGCATAATTTGGACACATACTCAGATCCTGAATTCACTACAATGCTGGACAAGACAATGAAGAGTGCCACTAAGCCACTAACCAAGGGGCAGAAGACTCTAAGGAAGGCCTCTATAACTCTAGTTCCCTCAAGTTCTCAACTATTAAGTTTAATCTTTCTACAAGGTAACTTGGACTTAGATATTGATATGGCTAAGTTTAATTTAGAGTTTAAGGAGAGGAAGTGTTGCCCAGTAGTCTATGTGGATATTCCTACTCTTAAGGCTGATCAGAAGGTTAATTTGACTTGATAGAGCCTCTACACCACTTTGAGAGTTGTCTTAGGATAGTGAATCATATAGTTTGGAAGTAGTTAGAAGATTTTACTGCAATATAGAAATATTTTATACATTAGATGAAGATGAAAGTATTGTGGATAGTTATCTAACTACAAGACTGAGTGGTCAGGAGATCAAACTGGACTTCAGTGTCATTAATCAGATGCTAGGTGCTCTGACTTTAGTACCAATAAAGAATATGGATCATGCCAAGGCTTATCACATCCTTCTGTAGACCAACAAACCTTTCCATGGGTTTCTCTCCTTCACCCCGAGTCAGATATATGATTTCTATCACATCATCCATTACATCTACTCTAAGTGCATGATTGTCAAGTTCAATAGCTTCACTTACCTCAATCAATAGGACTACATCACACTAGCTAGGATAGTAAGTGGAGAGAAGCTCAACTTAGGAGCTTTCATTTATAGTCAGATGAGGGACTTTTGTCTCAGCTGGATAAGGACCACTCATATGCATTATCCTCAGCTTGTTTCTTTCTTCCTCAAGCATTTCAACAATCATCACCTAGAAGGAAGAAATAAGGAACAAATTAGAGCCTTCAGGATATCTCAGCTGCACAAGATGAAGACCAGGCTTCCATATGATGCCAAGAAGGGCTTAACCCTAGAGATAGTTAAGCCAAGCAACCTTCGGCCAGTGCTTATCTTCCTTAGGATGAAGGTCACTCCTCTACTAGACCTCAAGTATCTACTATAACATCATTTCTGGGTGCATCTATTCAGAGGTATCTTTAGACTGAGTTTGAAGAGATAGAGAGTAGACTCAATACCTCCCAGAAAGAAGTAGACATCATTCATGAGAGGCAAAGTTTTGGGATCTAGACACTTCTCGAGAATCATATCTAGGATTTTCAAGCCTTTAAGGAAGAAGTAAGAGAGAGGCAGGATGCCATTTCTGAGAGACAAGAGGTTATTCATCAAGAAGTGTCTGATATAAAGAATATTTTTCTCGCTTATCTAAACAACATTGGACCTTCCTTCTCAGAGGATGAACTTAGGGATTAGCCACAATCAGCATGTTCCTATAGTTTTTGTCCCCCAACCTCTTCAGCCTCAGCATCTGTTACCCCTACCTATTCACTCATTGTATGCCTTTCTTCTATTACCACCAAACCTAATCTTCCATTACCCTAACTTCCTATGATCATTCCCTCATATCTGGCACCAACCTTTTTAGATGATGTCAAAAGGGGGGAGAAGAAGTGAAGAGAAGGATGAATCTTCTCTTGAGTCAATTGACTCAGCTGTTTCTATTTTTTGATTATTTTGTTCCTTGTATAACTCAATTTGTTATTTTAATGATATTCAAGTTGTGTTTTGACTCAGTCTGTTATGGTGATATTCAAGTTGTGTTAATGATATTCAAATTGTGTTTTGATTCACTTTGTTTTAATGTGTCAATTGATATGTTAATATTTTTGATTCACTTTGTTTTAATGTGTCAATTGATATGTTAATATTTTTTATTCACTTAGTTTTATCATCATTAAAAACGGGGAAAATGTTAGAATCAATAATGTTTTGATGATGTCAAAAGTAACTCATAATCATGTCAAAAGTAACTCAAAATAATCAGTTGTTTCTGTGCTTAATGATGTTAAAAGAAGAATTAATCAAGTTAATCGATTAGTCAATCGATTAATGATACTTAATCGATTATTCAATCAATTAATGATACTTAATCGATTAGTAAATCTATTAATGAGTATCAATTAATCGATTGGTTGTTCGACAATGTCAGGACACCATTCTATGCTATAAAAAGAAAGTCAAGTAATCGATTAATGAGTGTCCATTAGTCGATTAATTTTCTATTAATGTCATGGAGTTGCTCTAATTGAAAAGATAAGTCAATTAAACGATTAGTTAATCGATTAATTCTGATTAATCAAATGATTGTTTGATTAATATATTATAACATATTTTCTTTTAGACAAAACTAACTCTATTAATCAATTAGTTAATCGATTAATTTATATTAATGCATTAACTGATCAATTAATTAGTTCAAAATCAGTTTGTGAAAATCAAATATGAATCTATTAATCGATTAATTTACATTAATAGATTAATTGTTCGATTAATATGTTATGTAAAGCTTTCTGTATCAATACTTCCAGAGACAGAAATCGACTAAGGATTCGATTAATTAATATTAATCGATTGACTGTTCAATTAATATATTTTGAAAATCTTTCTATGCCAATTCCCCTAGAGACATTAATCGACTAAGGATTCGATTAATTTATATTAATAGATTAGTTGTTCGATTAATTGAATATATTTCAATTATACTTCCCATTTACACTGAAATTACTTTCATCTATCTTTGAGCTATATATGTTTGATTCAAATATGAAATATGCTTATGTTTTTCATCATTCTTAATTATATATCTTTTGAGAAACTATCATTCTTTATTATATATCTTTTGAGAAACTTATCTTATCAATTTATATTGAATATGGTTGAACACTCTAATCAATGTGATAATCTGTTTTATGTTTTCTACATTAATTGAAATATTGATCAAATTAATGATGATTAATGTATTAGTTAATCGATTAATGCAGTATATTTTTTAGAAAGCCATATGAACTTTATTAGAACTTGATCTTTATGATATGAGTTAATTATCATTTTATCATACACTTAATCAATGCTTAAACTACTGATAAATCTTTTGAGATTGAGTGTGTTTAGAAAAGGCTAAAAGTTAAAAATGATGAAGGCTACATCAACAGAAACTTGCTACATCAGTCAAAGCAATAAATGCTCACCTAACCACCAACAACACCTTCACTTCAACGGTTACAACGATTACAAAGTCTGAGTCCAACAGCTACCAAACAAAGAAATCTAAAAGAACAAGATCTGTCCAAGTGTATAAGTTAGCAATAACGGCTATATTTTGACAATAGCTACTTAAAAGCTTCAACAGAATTATGAGGACAAAGTATAAAAGAAAGAATTAGCCAAAGTGAGGAAGCTGAAGATGTTAGGAGACTTAACAAGAAAAGCTTACAATGCATTTTGATCATATTCATTAGGTATCTGTTATACCTTGTTTTTCTTCTTATGGTTCAGAGCAAACAGAATCTTAGAAGAAAGAAACTCAAATAGTAAGCTTAAGTGATTATCTTATCCATTCTAATGAGAGAATTTATTTGTATCAACAATTTTTCTTTGAATTGCTCAAGTGGGATTCTTGAGTGATCATATCCTTATAGGTGTAAGGGGAGTGAGAGAGATTCTCACTAGGAATACCTTATAGGTTATTGTAAGGGGGAGTGTGAAGGACTCACATGTTAATTGTACTAAGGCACTAACAGCCCACTGAATCTTTGGGATAGTGGAACACTTATAGGAGCTCTCTGGTGACTAGACATAAGTCAAGTGGTTCGAGTGAACAAGTATAAATCTTCCTGTACATTACTTCTTCGACAACTTCTTCCTTCGGTGATATCATTCTAAACTCTATTCTTTAAACTTGATTTTAAATATCTTTAGAGTACTCAAAAGTTTTAAAATAACCTAATTCACCCCCTCTTGAGTGATATAGCCAGTTTTAACATCTATGTATAACCATTTTTTCTTCAAGCTCAATCCTTTAGCATACTCATATGCTTTTACTAAAGATTGATATGTTTTGATGATGAGTTGATATACGGTCTCACGATATAAATGGAATTTATTTTCTATATGACCATACTAACCAGTCATTCTCCTAGAAAGAAAGGATTTATTTTTAATAGGAGAAAATTACTCAAAGGATTATTATGCTGATCAAGTTTGAGGATTGGCTCAAGTGAACACTAAACAAAGTTCAATTGGTACAATCAAAATGGATCATCACCATTGCCAATGTAGAAAGTGCTCAAATACAATAAAGAGATTAAGGAAACAGAATTTCATGGATCAATTTATTCATCACATTGCCAAAACTGAATAAGCATCTCTTCACCCTCTGTCTTTATATTAAAAATATATTTAAGCTATTTCAATAATTTTTTTATGATATATGTTTCTTTTGTGCTTTTAAGTTTCTTGTGATGCATCATGTTTTAAAGAAAAATACATGTGCTTCAAAACTTATCACAATTTTTTTATGAAATTATCGAAGAAGTTATTGATAAAGGATCTTACAATAAAAGCTTCAATAATCTTGAGAAAAGATATGTGTCCTAATGAATTGAATATTTTTGAAGATATATTCGATAAAATCATTTATCAAATATGTATTCGATAAGAATGAAGTATTTTAAAGATCTTACAAAATATTCTATTACTTTTCATCGATAAATTCTTTCAAATGAATACTTATCCAAATGTTATTCGATAAAAATTGTGAAAAAGAATTAAAATTTATCAAACAACTTATTGATATGGCTACTTATCAAAAAGCTATTCGATAAATAAAGTATTTTTGGAAAAATAACTGAAGTTTTTTATCGAATAACAATTTGATAAAGGTGTTTTTTAAAGAGTTCTTTGATAAATTGTGTGATATATGTAAAAAAAGGGAGTTCATCGAAGAGGTGTTAGATAAATTTCTTACTGTTGTTTGAAGAATTATCGATGAACACTTTAAACAAGACACTTATCGATAAATTATCAGCTATTTATTGAAAATATGACCGTTACTATTTAGTTTATCAAAACACTTTTTGAACAATCTATTAAATTCTCTCAACCTAAAACTCATAACCATTTCCATAACTCCCTCTCAGGAATTAAAACTATCCGAATCCATTTTCCCAACCCTCCAAGATAACTCTCAGATCTAGATCCTCAATCTACCTTCCTCGTCATCTCAAATCTTCACTACTCATCATCTTTTTTGTCAAGCAATGGCAAGGACCAAGGTACCCGAAGTTGGGTTAGTACAAGCAAAGGGAAAGAGACAGGGAGATACTTCAAAAGTGGTAAAGGGAAAGAGACAAGCAAAGGGAAGTTGGGTTAGTACCAAAAGCACGTTCAAGAAAGTCCTGCCCGACAAAGTTCCCAGTATACCTCAAAAAGAAAGGAAAAGGATGAAACTCCTCCTCAAGGTAATTCTGGGTCCTCATCTTCAAATTTTGCCTCTATTCCATTAATCTTTGGTAATCTGGATCAAGGAGTAGATAAAGGGAAGTTGAAGATAGATTATGTTCATAGGGATTTTTGTCTTGTCGTTGTTATAAACCTAAATTATTTAAAGCACAACGATAAGGCTAAGTTGGATTTAAGTAACCCTATGAAGCATTATGAAAACTTGTTAGGAGTAAACCTCTCTTATTGCCCTGAAGTAGTTAGAAGATTATATTATAATATGAGAGTGATAGATGAAGCTATTGATGATGGTGAATTGGTGAGTAGCCATCAGATCATAGAGTTAAGATAAAGAGAAATAAGGCTGGATTCAGATATAATCAACTTGCTGATAAAATCTACAGACTTTAAAGAAAGGCCAAAGCTATCTATGAGACAGATTTATGAGATTTTAATGTTAAAGGACAACTTCTCGAGTGATCTAAAATTTGTTCCCAAGGACATGTGCGATTATCATAGGATAATCTACTACATATATTCAAGAAGTATGGTCAACAAGTCAGGGAGCTTCACATACATGACTCAAGAAGATTATGGGATGCTTGTAAGGATAATCAGTGGGGAGAAGATTAACATTGATGATCTGATATATAATGAAATGAGAAATTTCTATTTCTCAAAATCCAAGTCCACTCCATTGCCTTATCCTCAACTAATCTCTCTCTTCCTTCAACACTACAACATATAATATCTGGAGAAAGGGGAGAAGGAAGTAAAGGTGCTAAGATTTGGGGCTAATAGATCTATCGAATGAGAATTTCTTTGCCACTGATAGATGGAGGAAAGAAGCCACATAAAGGGAAGCAGCCTATGCAACAAGATGAAGCTGAATCTTTAGCTGCTTCTATTGCCACTTCTACTATACCTTCCTTTACTCAAGCAGTCGTGCATAATATGGTCCAGCAAGAGCTTAGAAGTTTTAAAGAAGATATGCTTGCTCAAGTCAAGGAAAGCATGAAGACATCTCATTCTGAACCTAACCTTTATGAGCTGCTCAAAGAGTTTAGACAATCTTTGGAGAATAAGATGGTCTTAGAAGTTGAAAAATGAATTCCAGCCAACAAGAATCATTCAACCACTTTTCTTAAAATAATTGTGCTACATATACTGGCCATCACATTTCTGAGATAAGAGGTAATTGAATTGAAGAATCAAGTTGCATCTATCTTTTCTGATCCTCCTAAACCAACTCATCTATCAACCTCTACTGCTAAACCTACCTACAACTTACCTTACCTACAAGGTTCCATTTTTAGGTCTCTGACCCCATTTTTTATAGATGTCAAAAAGAGAGAGAATAGATGAACTGGTTCAGTTTGTGTTTGTTTTTTAATCTTTTGTAATTGTTTGAAATGAATGAAAACTTGCAATACTTCTCTATGTTTGAATTCTCTGTGGGATAAACTCTTATTTTTGTATAGATATTAGTGTGTTAAATAGTTAGTATTAATATTGTCCCCACTTAATATTAATTTGAGTAATAAATAAATAATATGAATTTGGAATAATTGGGAATTAATTGATATAATTCTAGTAATTTATTGGAATATTATTAGACAATCATTAGTTCTTTCTAAATTTTCATTGTAAGGAAATGTCACTAACACCTAGCAACTATTGTAACAGAATGGGATGGAAAGAAATCAGTTATAATGAAACAAATAGTTAGTTTTGACAGCTGGTTATATACAAGGAGAGGTAGGAGAGGCAGTGAGATTTAGAGAGGATGCATTTACTAATGGTCGAAGGGATATATTTGATAGTCACCAAATGATGGTAAAGGGGATTCACAAGAACAAACTTCACGGAACCAGGCAGAGATCTCTTTTCATCTTCATCTCTAAACTTCTTCACATTTCTCTCCATTTCTTCCATCTTTAACTTCTACAACTTTCTTTTTATCTCATATCTTCCATCATCCACTTAGAATTTGTTTCATCATGGCTGCTATACTCCTTCGGTTGATTGTAGTAGTAACCGGAGCAATGGAAGGCTGATTTAGTCTTGTTTGCTTGGATATCAGCAAAGCCAGAGTCCATAATGAAACATCCCCCCTTAGACCCCTCAGAGTACACTTACGGAAGCGATATTAGCTCGATCATATCTTAACTTAAGCCCAGAAATTAAAATTTCTACTCTTAAGTTCCTTATTCTGAACCTTTACTTTGAAAACTAATTTATCTCATTCTACACATCCAAATGAGTCTTATTACCTATCCACGTAATGCCCCAGATGTGTACCACTGGCTCACCAAATTTCGTGGCCAAATTCTTTCATTTACTAGGTCAAACTGAGGTCAAAACACTGTTACCTCAGGACCTACGAATTTCTCTTTTAATTCCCCATTCACAAATTGAACATGCCAAACAATATTTATTATTAAATAATAAAATGTCATACAACAGGATATATACAAAATTCTCATATTTCTATTACATCTTTTCCTGCCTGAAATTTGGCAGCACAACTGCTAGGCGTCATCTGTACAAAGAACTGAACCGTACTGATTCGGTAATTCTCTCATGAGAACTACCATTCTACGTAAGTACCCAGGAAAGACTGGATGAACCGGCTAGGTCCACTCACTTCCAGCCTCCTTAGACAGCACCTACGTACACAGTACTTATCATATTCTGATGTTCAGTCTTAAATTCGGCAGCATAACGGCGTCTCTCAAAATCCTTAAAATTCACTTCAACATAATCTCCCTGTAATGGGTTAGACATGGGGAATGAGATTCGGGGAAATCTCAGTAGTAAATAATCATAACAATATATGTAATGCAGTGTGATAGTGCTTGCTTGTGATTGTGTACAGATAAGTATGCTGCGTGCTTCCATACTCAATAACATATGATCATAGCATTGTAATAGAGCTTCAAGCATAACATATAAGACAACAATCCAACCAAACAATAGCACAACAAATCACAAAGACATTACATAAAAGCTAGGATTAGTTACTACCTCAAAAGCTTAGCAGAACTCTAGAATCTCTATACTGCTTCCGGCTCCGCCAGAACTTCCTTTCTTCTTTCTTTCTCCTTCTCTCTCTTCTTTCTCTCTCTTTATCTTGTAAAACCGTGGGATGAATGAAAATGGGAGGGGGAGGGGGTATTTATAGTTTCCACCGATGGCATTTCCGTAATTTTTAAGCCCTCTGAACATATGGCCATCGATTTTCCTGGAATTTCCTATTTTCTTTTATTCCTTTTACTGCATCATCAAGGGACACCTCATCAGTCACATTTCTAACATGGCGAAATTGAGAGAGCCAAGAAACCTTCTGGAAGCTTTTCAGTCCAGTCCAGTACCGGTCCGGTCCGATTTCCCATAAACCGGACCCAACGGCTGAGATTGTGCCACGTGTCCTTAACTTTTCTTCTCCCTCTAGACCAGTGCCATGTGGCACCTGGAAGGGACCTTTCACGCCATCCCATGACCTCCAGATAAGTCCCAGACTTTATCTGATCACCTCCTCGGTTATCGTGCCAACCGAGTAACTTTACTTTACTGAAAAGTCATTAAATCGTTATTTTAATGTCACTTTTCCCCATGTATCACTGAGCCTACTTTTTTGGGCTTGAGGAATGCTATTTTGGGTCTCTGATCCAGCCTAATTACTCTGATGGCCCGATTCCCAAGAAACACCCATTGGCAAATTACCAAAATGCCCTTAGTGTCTCTTCCTTTACTTTAATGAGTCTAGGGGCATTATTGTCTTTTTATATCTTACCAGAGTACTCTCTGACCCTGGTCAACTATACAGATACCCTGTCTGGACTGACTATCCTTAGCCAAATGACCAAAATACCCTTTACTCATTCTTTAGTTATTCTATAACATAAGGGTATTTTCGTCATTTTGCACCTTTTTCCCGGACACCGGCCCCTCTTACCACTGAACTGATATTATGGGACTGGGCCTTCCCTGGTGTCACTATGGGTCTTAAAAACACTGTATGGCCTCTGGCCACAGTTCGATCATCTCTATTCGGACTGCTTTTCCTTTACCGATTATAACTGTAAATTCCCATCTTCGGGAATTTTTACAGAAAAATTGGGACCTCAAATCAAAATTCTGTGTTACGTCATTCAACCCAGAATCCTTTTCTCTATCTCCTGGTATTTTCAGATATTTAATTCGGACCGGGCTATTTTTGCCTAAAAGTACGCTCCCGCGCACACTTTTCAAAAATAACCATTTTACCCTTGGTCACATTTCTAATTCTTTCATACTTATAGAGACCTCATATGCACATTTCACAGTTCAGTGAAATGATCAGCATAATTTTCTCTATTTTTTGGCAAAATATGGTACTCATCGGCTACCAGCCCGATCTTTCCCATAATTACGATTATGCCCCTGCATTCTCTTTCTGGCATCTTAACCTAATCTTCTCATCCCTCATCTTAAGGTCTAGAAATTCTCTTTTAATAACTCATCCCCTAAACTCTTTGGGAGTCATTGTTAATCGAAAGGCTCGACAACCTGCCCATATCAGGTTATCTTACACAAGAGCCAGCCCATATCAAGCTACCTGCAGAATTCCTAGGTTTAAGACTTAGGATATTTCTCACATTCCTCATTTTGAACCTAGGTAAACTGTCCCGATTCTATAGGTTAAAGACTTAACTCATCTTTAAATCCTAAAGGACTTAGCTCGTCCCTCGGATTCCTACAAAATACAGGTAAGTAGTCCGCCCATATCAGATTACTACCCTGGGACTACGGGTTTAGCAGCTTGCCCATATCAGACTACCTACCAGTTCTCCTAGACCAAAAATCGGGATGTTACACATAACCTGCACAAGGGAGTTCATATTCTCATTTGCTTTAGTCTAGAATAATGATTGAGCTATGCGAGTTGTGTATATCAATCTAAATTTCTAGACTCTGATATGATTAATGATTGAACTAAAGCATAAAGTTACATAAGATCAGTTTTATGATGAGTTTCTATTAGACCAAGTTAGACTTTCTCATTCTGATTCTAAATTTGAATTGAACTGTCAAGATTGGCGAGTTGGTCACTATTTATAGTTTATTCAATTGATTTTATGGCAAAGCATAATTGTGCCTATTGGTAGAAAGATTAATTCATCATTTACTTTTCCTATTCGGATGATTTCTACCTTGCTTTTGAACTACACAATTGTGAGTTTGATTGTAAGAAGCTAGCGAGTTGTTGGCTTATCATTTACATTCGGTTTCACTCCATATTCTTAGTGGACTAGGAAGGCTAAGGGCTATCTCCAAGGGAACATATTAATCATAAATTCATATCATCATAACCAACATTAAAATATAAACAGTAGTTTTTAGGATTTAAATTCTGAAAGCTCTTCAACAATTCTTCTCTCAATTCATTTGGTTAATTTGATAATTTATGGCTTAAAGAATTACTAGGAACTGAATTTAATTGGCTCCTTGTGAATCGACCTAGGTTAGCTCCAATTTACTATAGGTTAGTTTAGTTTCTTTTGATAAATAGAATGATGTTTATCAAAATGGCACCGTTACCAGGGAGCCTTATTTGTTAAGGTTCCCTAAGCAATCCTTTGGGCCTCAAAAACATAAAAAGTATATAGGTGTTTCAATTTTTTCTTCGAATTTAGGGTTCTGTCTCTATACGTCTCGACCAATTGCTTGTTTAGTCATGACTATATTGCAAAAGATTATTATTGGAGAGTCTTTATGATTATATGTCAAAACCACATTTGGTTGCAGCCTCAAATCAGTACTTAACTCATACTTGCTCTCTGTGACTTTTAGTCACGACGAGATTTTCATTTGGATGTGACTAAAAATCCTTGTCTATCAAGTCATTCTCTCTGTAACTTTTAGTCGTAACCAGATTGACACTTAGTCACGACCAAAAGTCAGTGTTTAGTGAATATTACTCTATGATTTTTAGTCGCGAACTAAATGGCATTTGGTCACAACAAAAAAAATTATGATTTCAAGAATTTTCTCTCTGTGATTTATAGTTGCAACCAAAGGTCATTTTTCATCGGGACCTGAGTAGATTGTTCTATCATTTTTTTGTTTACTCATTCGCAATTGCTAAAAATTTTGCATTAATAATACTTTTAATATGCTGCATGACTATGAAATGTAATTTGCATGACCAGAAGTTCTGAATTCTTTCCTTTAGACAAAGAAATAAATAGAACACTTAGGTAAATTAAGGAAGCTAAAACTTTAAGCCAAATTAGTGTTGCATCTACTGTTGAGCCTAGTTTCTTTGGTGAATCTGTTGTAGCTGAAACTAAATTTGCATTTTGTGATTTCTTAGACAATCATTTTGTCATGAAGCATGTTAACGAAGGTGAAGATCAGAATCATAATCAGAATTTGAATCAAAATGAGCAAAATGAAGAGAATAACATAAACAATAATAGAAAGGCATATAGGAGCATTAGACAACTCACTTCTTCTAATACAAACTTGATCCTTTTCGTCCTTGTCCTATTTTGGATGTTAATTTTGAGCTGAAAGGTCCTTTATTGAGTAACTTGCTAAAATTTTATGGATTAGCAGGTGAGGATCCTTTTAAACATTTGAAGACTATACATTGGGTGTGCTCATCTATGAAACCTATAGGTGCTAATATAGAGCTATGCATAGACAAGTATTCTATTTTACAGTTGAAGGAAAGGTAAATGAATGATTTTACATGCTGTCACATCATGCACCTGATGCTTTGGACTCCTGGAATAACTTGAAAATACTTTCTTAAAGAGATACTTTCCTACTTCTACGACTGCTACATGGAGAAAGGCGATTTTTGGTTCAAAACAGTTTGCTCAAGAGTCTTTTTATGAGTTTTGGGGAAGGTTTCAAGAGCAAAAGTCATCAAATGTCCATGTCAGCTATAATAGCTATATTCAACAAACAACTATCTCAATGTCTACTTAAACAGAATTATAAAGAATCGAGTATAAAAGAAGAAGAAGCCAAAATGAGAAAGATGAAGAAGTTGGGAGAGACATATGACAATACAACAACTGCTCAATATGCATTTTGATCATACTCAGTGATGAACTCTATTATACCCTGTTTCTTTTCTTTTGGTTCAGAGCATACATATTCTTATAAGAGAGAACTTAGATAGTGAGCTTAAGTGTTCAACTATTTACTCTACTGAGAGAGTTTCATCTGTATCAATCTTTTTCTAAATTACACAAGAGGATTCTTGAGTGGGTAGTAACCTTACTGGTGTAAGGGGGAATGAGAGGGATTCTCACTAGAAAGTGACCTTATGGGTTGTAAGGGGGAGTGCGAGAGAATACTCACATGAATGTACTGAGGCACTAAGAGCCCACGAAATCTTGGAATATAGTAGAACACTCATATGTGCTTTGGGGACTGGACTTAGGTTAAGTGGATTGGATCGAACCAGTATAAATCGATCAACTTGTGCAGTCTCTCTTGACCAACTTCTTCCTGCGGTGATATTGTTCTAAACTCCTCTCATTGATTTTATTCAAATATATTTTATGAGTTTTCAAATATTTTAAAATCACCCAGTTCACCCCCTCCTTGGGTGATACAGCTAGATTCAACAGAAGTGTTTGTAGAAGAATTTGAGTCCTAACATTGTCAAAGCTATCATTGAGCCCAAGAAGGAACTGTAGAAGCCTCTATTGCTATAGTGCTCAGGAGTACTCTTGTGTTGATGAACATTAACAGGATAGGAAGATGATTAAATAATCATATTCATCCCAAAGATCCCTCAATTTTGTGCAGTACAATGCTACACTCATATTCCTTAAGTTTGAGAAGTTATTGACTTATGTAGAGAAAATATTCAGAAGCCATTAGTCTTGCGAAAACGCTCTTTCAAGTCAGTCCATACCATTTGTGCACTAGTAGAAAACACAAGTGCAGTGAAACTATGCCGTTCAACTGAATTGATCAACTAAGAAAGAATAATAGAATTACAACGATCCCATATATCTTGAAGGTCAGGCTCCTGCTTCTCAAGGGTATAGGTTCAATCTATAAAGCCAAATTTCTTCTTCCCATAAAGCGATAATTGCATCTTCTGACTCCATATCTTGTAGTTGTTTGACCCACTCAGTAATTATGTAGCAAGAGTGGCTGCTTGAGTATTTGATGGATACAGATACAACAGATAAGAAAAATCTATGGCAGAAATTAGAGCAAGATGGTCTTCCTTTCCCACTGCAGTTGGATTCTATAAGCGATTATACAGAGAAGGATCAATTGAGGGTGGGAGAACTTTAAAACTTGCGTAGAAATGATGAAAAAGTCTAACAAAACTAGAAGAGTTATGGTACTACAATTACCGCCACACTCTTTGTGGTGTGTGGGCTAATTAAACGATAGAACCCACTTCTTATGGTGAATCGACAAACTAAATGGAATTGCTAACTAAGAGTTCTTCTCTACAACAATTATATCCTGGTGATAAACTCATATTTGTATTATTTTTAATATGTTAAAAGAGAGTTTATTATTGATTTTATCCATATTTACTATTATGTTGAGCAAGTTAGTTAATAATATAAAATTGGAATAGTTGGAAATTAAATGATGTGATTTTAGTGATAATTGGACAAATAATCTATTTATTATAATTTTCCATCACAAGCCCATGCACTAACAGAATGGATTAAAGGAAAATGACAGCTAGACTAAAGGAGTTAATGACATATGAAGCACATGGGCTAGATTCAGGAATTGAGGAACAGATTGCAAGTGGGAGATCGTGCATGTGCTGGCACATGGAGGAATACTATTCACGTATAGCATACTGTTCACATATCTGGCACTGATTCACATCCAGCAGACTCCATCTAAACAGAAATCACATGGCTAAATGAACAAGTGGTCTGATAGCTGGAGGGAGCAGAATTCTGGATACACCCACAGCTCATGCAATACACACCTTACCTCACTTCAGAAGTTTTCATTCATATGTTGCTGGACAATTCACATGGAAAATATGGAACAAGAGGAAGCATGTGCTTATAACAGATGTAAGTAGGCTACAGTTAGGGAAGCATGTGCTGGCACATGGGGGAGTTTCAATCACACCATCTGATTCCATCTCACACTCTCACACACTCATTCCACACTCCTATATATCACTCCATCTGCACACATCCATGAATCATCTCGCATACTCCACTTCACAAATCTGATTACATTCCATACTTCTCTCATATCCATACACCCTCATATTCACGCATACCACTCTTCTTCCCCATCTCTATTTTCTCTAACACCACCTGCACTTCTGCTCTGTTTTGAGCAAGAGAAACATAGACCATTCCATCTTCATCTTATCCTTCCATTTCCACATGACTACTGCTGTGCTGTCTATTATTGCTGGAGTTCAGATGGCAATGCAAGGCTAAGCTGTTGTGCTCTCTTGGAGATGATGCTGAACCAGAATCCTTAGATGAAATAGGGAGTGTCATTGTGTCTTTAATTTAGAGTTAAATGTATCGAGTTGATGTAGTTAATTCTATAATTACTGATGCAATTAGAGTAGTAGATGACAAAGAAGTAGGGAACCTAGTTGGATTTCTTATTTCTGCATGATTGATCTTTGATTGATTCTCATCTTTGATAGAATTGAACATAGTTGTGATTAATTGAAGTTATTCTATAACAGAGTACAGTTGTATCTGTTTAATTCATATTCTACTATCTGAGTTTAATGATTCCTATTTCTCTATTCAATGTCTGCGAGTTGTAGCTTTGATTGAGATTTAGCTAGCGAGTTGTTAGCTAACATATTCTAATTCAACTGATTAACTTCTCATATTCTGTGGATAATAAAGGTAAGGTAATCTCCAAGGGAACACGCGTGTCATTGATTCATATCATCATCATAAACACATAAAAGCATAAACAATAGCATAGGATTTACTTTCAGAATTTAGTTAGTATCTCATCTCACAAATCATATGCTTAATTTGTTAATTTATGGCTCATTAGATTAATTAGGTACCTTAGCATCTATCTAGGCTCCTTGTGAATCAACCTAGGTTAGCCTCTACTTTACTATTGGTTAGCTTAGTTTTGTTTGGTAATTAAAATGACAGTTATCAAAATGGCGACGTTGCCGGGGAGCCTTACTTGTTAAGGTTTCCTAAGCAATTTGTTGAGCCTAAAAAAACATAAAAAGTAGATAGGTGTTTTATTTTTTTCTGAGAAATTAGTGTTTTGTGTTTTTAAGTCGCGACCAATTTCCAGTTCAGTCGCGACCATAGTGTAAAAATTCATTTTTGAGCGTGTCTGTGACTTTTAGTCGTTACCAAAGTGCTTTTTGGTCATAACCTGAAATTTGTTTTTAACTCAGATTTGCTCTCTGTGAATTCTAGTTACGACCGGAGTGCCTTTTGGTCGCAACCAAAAAATTTTATCCATCAGTTTTCTTCTCTGTGATTTCTAATTGCAACCAAATGGACAAATAGTTGCGACCAAAAATCAGTGTTCAATTTAGATTTACTCTCTGTGATTGTTGGTCACGACATGAGTGACATTTGGTCGCAACCAGAAATTTCTAACTTCAAGCATTTGCTCTTTGTGATTTTTAGTCGCAACCAAAGTGACATTTGGTCACGACCAAAAATCCTGATTAAAAAATTTTGCTCTCTGTGACCGTTAGTCACGACTTGAAGTTCATTTTTGTCGCGATATCTGCTCTTTGTACTTTTTAGTCGCGACCTTATCTTTTTGAATTGCGATTACTTGATTTCATTTGCTATATTGCTGTATTTTGATATCCTGCATATTTGTTGAGTATGATTTGCATGAACAGAAGCTTTGAATTCTTTCCTTTGGATAGAGAAATCAATAGAGCACTTAGGCAAATCAAGAGAACTAAAATCTTAAATCAAGCTAGTGTTGCATCTGTTATTGAGCCTAGTTATTCTGGTGAATCTGATACTGAACCTGCATCTGGTGATATTTTAGATAATCATTTTGTTATGGAACATGTTAATATTGGTGAAGCTCATACTCATAATTAGAATAATCAACATGAGCAGTATGCAGAGAATAACATGAACAATAGAAGGCCACGTAGGAGCATAAGAGATCTCACTTCTTCTAATACAAACTATGATTCTTTTCACACTTATCCTCCTTTAGATGTTAATTTTGAGCTGAAAGGTCCTTTGTTAAGTAACTTACCAAAGTTTTATGGATTAGCAGGTGAGGATCCTTTTAAGCATTTAAAGATTATGCAGTGGGTTTGCTCATCTATAAAGCCTGTAGGAGCTGATATGGATACTGTACAAAGACAAGTATTTCATTTCACATTGGAAGGAAAAGCAAAAGAATGGTTTTATATGCTACCACATCATGCACCTGGAGCTCTGAATTCCTAAAACAACTTGAGGAATGCTTTCCTAGAGAGATACTTCCCAACATCCAAGACCACTACATTAAGGAAGGAGATTTTTGCTACAAAACAGTATGCTTAAGAGTCTTTTCTTGAGTTCTGGGGAAGATTTCAAGAATTGCTAGCTAGATGTCCATACCATCATATTCCAATTGAATATTTGGTGCAGTACTTTCACTCAGGATTACAAAGGCATGCAGAAAGAATTTGGATGCAGCTAATAGGGGTTCTATTGATGATCTAACCCTGATGAAGCATGGAACTTGATTGAGAAGATAGCAAATAATGACTAGCAGTATGGAGGATATGATGCTAGACAAGTGCATGAGGTTTCTGTAATCTATCTTCTCAAGTAGATGCTATGAATGCTCATATCAACAATCTAGCTACTCAATTGAGCAATTCATATGTTCAAAGCCCATACTCTCAAGCTCTTGTTGTTCCCAGTTATCAGCTTTGTTCAAAGCCCATATTAGTAAAGAGCAAGTTGGGGAACAAGTTACTGATGCTGGAAATGAAGAGGAAGGTGAGGTAGACACTGATTCCATCAGTCTAATTAAGAATAGCATTGAGAAGCCTGAAGATAAGAAGGAAGCATAACTCCTTGAGAAGAAAGAGGATACAACTGAAGCAACACCATCAGCAGTAAGTTCAGAGCTCAAGCAGAAAGAAACTCATTCTTATTCAGCTAAGAAAGAAGTGGACCTGAAGGATTTATTTGTCCCAAAGGAACTCATGAGTAGCAAGAAAGTCTTAAAGGAGCAGAACAAGGAAATCATTGATTGTTTCAGCAAGATTGAAGTAAATGTGCTTATGCTGGAGAAGGTGTAGAGAGTACTAGAATATGCAAAATGTTTGAAGGAGAGTTGGAACCACAGGAAAAGAGACAAACCTAATGAACTGGTGCAAGTAGGACATAGAGCTTCTGCACTTTTCAAAGCTCAATTTCCAGTGAAGTGTCAAGATCCAGGTGCATTTTCTATTCCTTGTTCAATTGGCAAGATAACTGTTCCTAGAGCATTATTAGATTTAGATGCAGCTATTAATGTAATGCCTAGTTCAGTTTATCATGCTCTGGAAGTGAATTTGATTAAGCCAACTAAAGTGTTAGCTCAATTGGCTAGTAAGAGTATTATAAAACCTGAGGGAATCTTAGAAGATATTCTAGTTCAAGTTAAGGACCTTATTTTTCTTGTGGACTTTTATCTTTTTGATATGGCAAATGAATCTCTTGATGATAATACTCTTATTCTAGGAAGGCCATTCTTGAAGACAGCTAGGACCATGATTTACATGAAAGAGGAAATTATTAAAATAGAATTTGGTGGGCATGCAATTCAGTTTAACATGTAGGAAATGATGAGACACCCACATCAAGATTACTCCCTATTAGGCTTAAGTGAAATTAATGCATTTAAAGAAGAGGCTAAAGAGGAACATGAATTGTTGCTACAAAATTCTGATAAACCTGAGAGTGATATGCTTGAATCTGAAATGTCTTTTTCTGTTACTGACCCTTTGAATGAAGGCTTTGGAAAGAACCAACATGATAAATTTACAGGAAAAGACAGTTGTTGAGAATTTCACTACAGGGATAAAACTGGATAATATTGCAGTTACATCAACAAGACCATTTCTACTGTCTTTGGGCTATGCATATATTATGCTAGCTGTTGATTATCTCTCAAGATGGGTAAAGGCTATACCAACAAAGCAGGATGAAGCAGATGGTACAGCATTACAGGTCAATGGCCATCCATAGAAGCTGTTCAAAGAGAATTTTAAACCCCTATAAGATTTAGGTTATCTCCTTCCTTGTTTCCCCACTTACAATAGTTTGCTTTCATTAGTTTTATTATATACTTGAGCTATATTTGTTGATTAAGTATGGGGGAGGAGACCAAGTCAGTAGGGTAGATAAATACTTCCATGAATAAATCAAAGATTCTGGTGTAGTGTTGTCATGATTACTGCTTCCTTTGCATGTGTTTTATTGCTTTTTCACATTGAGAAAAATGTAGAAATTAAGTGTGGGGGAGGATGAACTTGATTAAGTAGGATGGGTGAATGAAAATCATATAATTGCTGTGATTTTGTGAATTTTGGTCACGCCCTCATGTTGTTTTTGTTGTAACTAATGTGTTCAAATTGTCAAAATTTCTTCTCTGTGAAGATTAGTCGCGACCGTTTCTTATTTTTATCGCGACCAAAAGTTCATGTCTTTTTATGTTTACCTATCTATAATGTTTAGTTGTGGTCTGTGTCGTATCCTTAATTTCACCTTTACATATACTCAATTGGAAGTAGCTTGTACCAATTGATTACCTCTTTAACTTAGAAATATGAATTTTCAAGAAAAGGGTTATTGGGTACTGTTCATTGGCACTGTTCATTTAGTATTCCAGAATACAGTCTGAACTTTGAAAATTCATATTTAAATCTAGAAAAATCAAAATAAGGTAGTTAAAATTTCTAATGAAAGCTATTTCATTTAAATTTGAATAAAAATATTAAATTGAGGTTCCCTTGCCCAAATGAAATCAGTTATTTCATTGAAAAATACTGTTCATTTGGTAAATCTGGAAGTTCCAGTTTCCTTACCTTATTTTCAAAAATTTATTTCTCCTTGTTCACTTATCTAATTGAGGAGTGTTACATAGAATTTAAAGATACATATGTGTACTTTAAGTTCATAAAATGTCATGGAAAAAATTGTTCATTTTCCATTTGAAATTTGCACATGAACCTCACTGCCTCTGGTTGCTCATTTTATCTTGTTCCAGATTTTATTTCCAACTTTAAAAAATCATAATAAATCAAATACTTAACCAATTGAGGCTTTCTTGGTGTCCATTTAAAGCTCTGGATATTAACTATTTTCATACCAAATTTCACATCAAAATGTGTTGGCTAATTCATGAAAACTACTGTCGAAAGAGTACTGCCTCGGAATAGGTACATAGTATCATACACCATGCATATCAAAATATCATCTTCTAAGGTCAAGTACTCAACTTTAATTCATATAAAAATTCAACCATCCATATTTACCCTTTTTCCTTGAGATATTCCAGCACCTATAACATGGTTATGTAGATGGAAGGAATGAGATTTCATGGAAATCTCAACAGCAAGTCATACAAACTATAATAACATGCATGTTTAATTAAATGCCTAACATGTTATCATGATATGGGAGCTACTTTGTAAACATACATAAGAAAACTCTAACATGAATATTGTCATGACATTAGTTGCAAGGAGTTACAATCATTCATACTTCATCATTATCATCAAAACATCATCTTAAGCTCAACCAAGAATCATAACTAACAAGCAAGCATAAAGTCAAACAAACATAAGATTATAGTTAGGTATTCTTGCTACCTCTTAGCTATCCTTGTCACTCTCTTCTTGAGATGATCTTCTTCCCACACAAATGTCAAAACCTAGCCATTACAAAGTAACATCAAGTTACAACTCAACTTCAAAACAATTCCAAGACTAGGTTCTCACTAGATTCTATTCTTTGTCTAATTTTATGACTTATACTTCCATCTTCCTAAAATAATTTCTCATGGTTCATTTCCACATAATTTTTCATGTAGAATCCAAATATGAAATCAGAATTTCCAAAACCAAATCACATCCTTGGCTGCTGTACAGAACCGAAATGTCTGCTACATTTTCCAAAAATTCTCATTTTGATTCCAATACTTGTTTCTCTAATTTATCCCCACACAATTTTCCATTTTAAACACATTGGAAGCATCAAAATCATAAAATTCTAACATATGAATAGTGTTTCATATAGTAACAGCCAAGAACATAAAGTTCTATTCACATGCATACCTGGATTTCCAAGCTAGTACCACTTGATTCTAGCTTGTTTAAGCTTATCTAAACTATCCATAACATAAAACTCATATTCTTATTACATATAAACAGCATGTCCATAAGCACCCTCAAGGGAAATATGTCCCAAAAACCTCTTAAAACTAAGAGCAAACTTGCTAGAATAAAGTCCAAGATCAAAGGAACTAATTACCTTTCTTGTTCTTCCAAGGTGTATGTTTCTTTCTTGCTTCAAAGGAAAATTTGGAAGAGGTTCCCTAAGGTCTTCAAAGTGCCAAACAAGTGTGAATTTGAGGGGGTATTTATAGAAAAATTTGGTGGAAATGGAAGGCCAAGATTACTTTGGTTACTATTTGATTAATGGTCCATAATCCACCTTGCAAGAAGCTTGCCCTAGAAGCCTCATTAATGACATCATCCATGACATCATGAAGGCAATGTTTGGCACAAATAATGGGAAAATACTGATAGGAAAAATTCCAGTCTAATCTGATACTGATCCGGTCAGTTTCACAAAAATCAGACTGTTTTATGTTCCCAATTTTTATAATGTTGGAGATTATGCCCTAGGGGCTAATCATTGTCTTATAAACATTATTGTTTTATGAATTTCTTAATTATGTTATCACATTATTTACATGTTTACTGTGATAACCATCCTTGGATAACTCATGATCTTATCCTAAATGTCCCTGGTCGGTCATCTACACGGGAACAAAGATGAAATAAGACCAGTATGACTTTGAAGATATATAGAGATATAAATCAAAGTCATAGGAACATGTAAGAGTACAGGGTGCTGGACCGACCCGCTATGAGAGAGCTACATGGTTTAAGTCATAAGCTTCTCTCATATACAAGCCATGTCACTATGCCCTTTGACCTAAGATCATTATGGATTCCTACATGACAAACCCTCAGCTTTGACCTAGTCAAAAGTCACTTTTGACCGAGTGATCATAAAGGCTGTGTTCGGGCTTAGTGGTTTTTCATGCGGAGGAATGTGAATGGTCAAGATGGAATTTGTCCTTCATATTCGTAGAGAGATATTACTGGGCCCCTCGATTAGTGAGTCTGAGAAATGTATGGCCATATTATAATGGAAGGGTAGTTCTATTACTATAGTCAGACTGCTCAGGGATCGAGAAAGTAACGGTCAGGAATAGGAGGATGACGTTCACCATGCCTCATCCATGACCGAAATATTGTGTGACAAAAGGGACGTGATATGGTTGTATGAAAGGTAACATCGTTCATCGATCCTAATATATTTTGGGTAGTCGTAATATCTTGCTAGAGGCCGCTTACGACTTTTGGGTTATTATAGTAACTAGCCCACTGCCAACTTCATATGGGCCTACAGGGTTGCACACAAAATAGCCCAACACGAGCTGTGATGTCCAGATTCATTGAATCTAAGAGATGTCTAGATTCAATGAATAGTATAGGGTGGATTTATATATTTTTATATATATATAAATTAGTTTATATATTATATATAATATAAGAGATATTTGCAAGATTTAATTTATAAGGATAAATTAAATCTCTATCACTTTTGAATTTGAATTTAAATGGATATGATCTATTTGAATTTGAAATTCAAATTGATAAGATATCTCAAATTTCATTTATGAAAATAAATCAAATATAATTCCGTCTTATCTTTATTAAATAAATAGGTGATTTAAATCTGTGGGACGGATTTAATAAAAACCATATTTATTTAATTAGTTTCTTATCAAATTATGCAATATATGATATTATATTAATTTTAGAATTAATATAAGATTAATTCTGAAGCCCGGCCCAATTAGAAGCCCGATAGCATCCTATATATTTGACATTAGGAGCTAGGGTTCTACACACAACACAACACACAAGAAAAGGGGGTAAGGAGAGTGCAAAAGGTTTGCAGATAAGAAACTGTCGAAATAGAGACGGTGAGGACGGAATCTTGAGAAAACCCTAGAGGGACAAGAGGCGCTAGCACGTCGTTCGTGGTTGGAACTCTATTCATGTGGATACCACTAGAGGAAGCTGATCTGAGTTGTCGACTTCTTGAGAATGAGAAAAGAGCACCAGGTATGACAAGGTCGCGACCAGTTGACATAGAGGTCGCGACCAAATTGGCTTCTGAACGTCAGAAATCTGAAAAGAGACTACAAGTCGCGACTAGTAGCATAGGAGGTCGTGACTGACAACTCCAGAGGATACAGGTCACGGCTAACAACCCTAGAGTCGACAGGTCGCGATGAGAAGCTGAGTAGGTCACGATGAGAAGCTGAGTAGGTTGCGACTGAAAGTTCCAGAGGCGACAGGTCGCGACGAGAAGCTGAGTAGGTCGTGACTGAAAGTTCCAAAGGCGAGGAGTCGTGACTAGTGGATACGGAGGTCAAGACTAAAGCTCGAATACTGAAGGTAACACTTCTTTCTCCTTGACTTAAACACATTCAGTAGATCCTGGAGGGAATGGAAAAATTTTTAAAGTTATTTCCGCTGCGTGTCTTCCAATTCCCTTCAGATAATATTCCAAAATATGTATTCTGTCATGAAAACTAGTGTTTATGTTTCTCCTACCATTGACATTGTTATACTGAGTATTTATCTGCTATCCATCTATTGAGAAATGACCAAAATATCCTTGGTACCTTTTCTTGCATTATATTAACCTTAAAGGCATAATTGTCATTTCACACCTCTTTATACCTTATCAGGGCATATACTGACTTTGAGTAATCATTCCTACACTTTCCTTGTCATTTTGGCCTATCCAAAATGACCAAAATACCCTCCATTCATCTCTTATACATTATTACAACACTGGGGCATTTTCATAATTTCACACTTTTTCGAGGTTCCTCTGGACACTGGCCCACATAACTATTCAATTACCTTATTGGGCCTTTGTGACGCCATTTTGGGCCTTTATATGGGTCCACTATCTTTATGGCATAAATCCCAAGAAACATCTCCTAAAGATATTTATCGGGTATTTTATTTCACTGTAAATTCTATTAAAAATTCTACAGGATTCCTTTTCTAACTCGTCAGTTTTATAAATTCTCATATTAATTATAGGAATTTAATGTAAAGTTTCATCTGATTCTGAGGTTTAAGAAATACTGTAATAATTTTTCCTAACTTCAAAAATTTATATCAATTTATCGGGACCTCAAATCAAAATTTTTACTGGAATAATTTTTTTAGTTACTGGTAAAATTTGGGACTAATCTATTCTCGACCAATTTTGGGCTTTTTCCAGCTCAATTTCTTCATAATTACACTTTTCCCCCTTGAACTTTTGATAAATTATATTTAAGTCCTTAAACTTTTTGAAATTACACTTAACGGCCCAATATTTATGTCTATATTCTATTTTAGCCCTAAAACTTTTATAAATTTCACTTAGGTCCTTGAACTTTCTATTATTTTCAATTCAATCCCTTTCCTTCTTTAAATTGCAACACTTTTCTTAGAAAATCTCATATATACTACGTACCAACTGTACATACAAACCAGATAAAAAAATTAGGGATATGATAGTTTGTGCTTTATCTATGTCAAGACTGTAACTCTCTGTGAATGTTGGTCGAGACGGGATTGACGTGTGGTCACGATAAGAACATATGTGTTTATCAGGTTTACTCTTGGTGATTTTTAGTTGCGACCAATGTTTATTTCAGTCGCGACCAATATTCCCTATTTTCTAAAAATTTCATCTCTGCATAAAACAGTCACAACCAGATGTCCTTTTTGTCGCGACTAAAAGTGATCTTTTACTGAAAACTTCTCCTATTTCATTCTGATTATTGCTTGGTCTAATTGAATTTACTGTCATAGACTCAGATTGAATTTTAAACATATACTTTTGAACATTGGCAAACTTGATGAAGTGTGAGTTGCTTGTTTCATTGATTGATTGCTGGAAATTGTGCATCATGAATGATTAATCTCATGTATTTTGTTTAAAATTCATGCAATCTAGTCACATGAGCTGATTAGGGTGAGTAAGCCAGATAGAAGAAATTTTTAGCCTTTAACATATACTCCTTTACATTGTGTGACACCATCTAGTTTGGTAACTTTGTAGAACTTGTCTCAATCCTTGACTCAAAACCATATTAGCTCCATGGAATTGTGAAAATGATAAGGACATTTCTTTCAAAACCCTCTTGACCAAACAGAACCCACATAAACATTAAATCTTTTGCTTTACCCCTTTGAGACCTTCATTTTCTTTAAAAATTCCATCCTTGATTAATGAATACTATGCAAGATAGTTGCTGCTGCAGTAAGTCTTTAATTATGAATGAATGCTAAGTTGCAATTACTTGTTGAATGTCTGAACCTCAATGTACTGTTATCTGGTTCAATAGTGAAAACAAAGAAAAAATATATACAGAGAAAAGAAAAGAAAAGAGAAAGAAAAGAAAAACAAGAGAAAGAAAAGAAAAAACAGATGTAAAAAGTGCTATTCAATTTGTATGAAAGAATTAGTTTATGACTTGCTATTTTCTGCAGTTGCACAATAAATAGCTTAAAAAAGTAAGAACATATGCAGTATTTCATTAATCATTGCCATGCATTTCCATTTTATCATCTAGCCTTTCCAACATTATAACCCTAATAAAGACCCTTTGATTCATAAATCATGTGGCATTTAGTGGTGGGATGTAGGATGGTTACAAGCCTATGGGAAGCCTAAGCTAGTTGGTTGAGTGAAATTACCTTTATAAGATTGGGAGTAAAACATTATACCTTGTGAGAAAATCTCAACCTAGTTGCTTACTGTCACATCCTTATTTTTATACATCTTAGGAACCATTCAGTAGCATTTGGAACCACTTTCAGGGTTATAGAAGTCCAAACTATCAATCTGGAATTCTACTCTTTCGGTACTGTTCACTGTGGCAAATTCCAGATGAGCGACTTGACTTTGAAAAATCATAACTAATTCTAGAAAAATCAAAACGAAGTGGTTCAAAGTGATACATGAAGCTAACTCAATTATATTTTAGGTAAAAATCATTGGTTGACCATTACTTGACCAATTCATCGTGGGTAAACGTTTCAAAGTTACTGTTCATCCAGTGATTTTCTCCTGAATCCAGCATTCTGGTTTCATCTTTGGTAATTTATATCCTTTCGTACAGACATCCAAATGGGGCATTCTATATATCAAATTAAATCTTAGTATATCTACTTTTTACCATAACAATTTAGTGCATTAATTCAATCATTTACTATTTTTAATGATTTATCAAACATGCATAGGTCCTCACGAGTTACTGTTCACTGAACCTATTTTCAGCATTCAATCTTCACATACACATGCATACAACCATCACATATTAGTCATACATGCCAGATAACAATTATTATTAGATAATCAACTGTTGTGTATCAGTGTATGATCAATCCCCTCAAATTTCTATTACATCTTTTTACTGTCTAAAATCCGGCAGCATAACTGCTACAATTCTTCTATAGAAAGTAACTGATGTTGTACCGATTCGGTAATTTCCTCATAAGAACTACCATTCTACGTAGTACCCAGGAAAGACTGGATGAACCTACTGGGTCCACTCACTTCCAGCCTCCTTAGACAGCACTACGTACACAGTACGTATCAGTTCCTTTCCCTGTTCCTGCTTTCTTGCCGGAATTTGGGCAGCATAACGGCGTCTCTTAAAATTTCCAAATTTCATTTTGACAGAACCTCCCCTGTAATGTTATGTATGGGAATGAGATTCAAAAGAATCCCAGTAGCAACATTCATAACAATATATGTAATGCAGAGTGACGGTGCTTGCTTGTGATTGTGTACAGATAAGTATGCTGCATGCTTCCATATTCAATAACATATGATCATAGCATTGGAATAGAGCTTCAAGCATAACATATAAGACAACAATCCAACCAAACAAAACAACACATCACAAAGATATTACATAAGAGCTAGGATTAGTTACTACCTCAAAAGCAGAGCTTCAGAACTTCCCTACTACTTCCAACTTCACCAGAACTTCCTTACTTCTTTCTTCCTCACACTTTCTCTCTCAAGAACTTCTTTCTACCTCTAAGAATGCTTTTTGGCGTGAAAATGAAGAGCTAGGGGGTATTTATAGTGTTGAACAATGGCAATCTTGTAATTAGGAAGACTTATGATCCTGTGGTCCTGGTTTTTCCTGGAATTTCCTATTTTCTTTAATTTCCTTTTACTGCATCACCCTGGACACCTCATGGGACACCTCATAGGACACCTCACCACCCATATGCTTCATGTGATGAAATTTGGAGGTTCTGGAAGCTTTCCGGTCCAATCCGGTACCAGCCCGGTCCATCGCCTCGAAAAACGTGCCGTTTTGTGAATTTGATGTTTCTGAAGATCCTTTTTATGTCTACTGACCTCACATTTAGTATCTAGACCCTTTATATTATTAAATTTTTAATACTGGGTCCAGACTCAGTTACAGAGCCCCTGCGAAATGACCAAAATGCCCTTGGTGCCCTATCTTGTCCTATTTTAACCCTAAGGGCAAAATCGTCATTTCACACCTTTCTGGACCTGGTCAAAGCTTATACTGGCTCTAGTCAACCTTATTTAGACATGTCTTGACCTCTGGGCCTGCCCAGAATGACCAGAATGCCCTTCATTCATCTACTGCCCTTTTTGTACACCACAGGGGCATTTTCGTAATTTCGCACTTTTCCGGGGTTCTGCTGGACACTGGCCCACCTATCAGTCCAAGAGCCTTATTGGGACTCTAATGGCGCCATTTTTTGGTCTTCCTGGGTCTATTAACTATATGGCACGTATTACGAGGAATCTTTCTCTGTCACAGTTCCCAAATATTTTAATTATTATTTACCGATTATACACATTTTCGGACACCGGCTCCTTTTCTCAGATACAGTGTCCTACTGTGTTCAGGCATCCCTGTGGGTCATAACGGTCATCTGACCGAGGTCATCCGATCTCATTCAGCCCCTTTAAAAATACCGATAAATCTCCTACCCGGATCCCCGGAGGCCTCACACTCCCGTCTGTATTTGCTATTTTGTGAATAAATCTTTCTACAGACCTCCTATCGGTATTCTGTCAGTTTCCTGACATCCGCCCCATAAAGGCGCATCATCCTGTATTTTCTCACTTATATCTGAGATCTAGGATATCCAGTAGGAATTTTTATAAGTTTTGGATGATCAGTCCATTTCTGACTATCTGGAGTCTTCAAAAATTCCGGTATTAGGCTGGGTTACCCGGCGTCCCCTGCCCTATCTTCTAGTAGAATTTGGGACTGAAATGCTGTCGGGCAGTGCAAACCACTTCCGGCCTGACTTTCTTTAATTATACTTTAGCCCCAGGAAACTTTTCTTCTTTATAATTAAATCCCTTTTTATTTGGCAAAAATTACACTTAAGGACCCCACCTTTTTGTCTACTTTTCTTTTTGGCCTTAAACTTTTTCATAATTACATCTAAGTCCCTACATTTTCTTTCTTTTGTAATTTAACCCCTTTCCTTGCATAAATAGCCACTATATCTTTAGGGACTTTCACTATTTACCTACAAGTCCTTGATCTTTGACTTATTTGCAGTTTAGTCCCTAAAAACCCTCTGTATGTTTTTAGGACTTCTGTTCAAAGGAGTCTGATAGTCTATCTATTTCAGGCTCACTTTCTGAGTCTCTGGGCCTGAAAATTGGGGTATTACATTTCTACCCCCCTTAAAATAAATTTCGTCCTCGAAATTTACTTAGTTCCTTCATCAACTATTCTGGATATATCTTCTCGATATATCATTTCTTGGTTTATGTCTAAGGCTTGGGGTATTCATCTATTCATCAATCTTCTACTTACCTACTTCTACTCATGGACAACTTACCAGACTTATAAGTAGTGTCCATTTCTTTCATATTTTTCCTTTCATAATTTTAATGTAATTCTGGGGTCTACCTCAGTCCTCTTATACTTTGCTAATCGCTTAGGAGAAATATCACCTTTCTTTCTCCTAATACAAGATCATAACCCAGATACATCTATGCCACACTTTTCGGGCAACCGCATTCTTTCTTATCCCTTCTTAGGGCTTTTCTATCGTTAAACTATTCTTGCCTTAGCACCTTTCGTGTTACTGAGTTAGAGCTTGGTTGTTCTGTTTATAGCTCTAGGCCTTACTATTCTCTTCTCTATTTTTCAGGAATTCTTCTACAAACCTTTGAATATCAGTACTCAGATTTGATCTTGGACTCCGTCTTAGTTTAAGGGAAAGCTAAGTTCAGTCTGTATATAATAGAGGCGATTTGAGAAAAAGTATTATAAATAATTTTTCTGGATGAGTTTATCAACTAGTGAAGCTTCCTTATCTTAACTTTGTCTTTGGCATTCATCTTCCCAAAGAGATACTACATTGTACTCATATCTCATGGCTCATCTTAGGCTAGGTCTAACTGCGACCTCGGGATCTAGCTGTGATCAACCGTTAGCCTCTTCAGAATCTAACTGCGACTCTGAACCTCTTAGGATCTAACTGCGACCCTGGAGCCATACTAGGATCTAACTGCGACCCTCCAGAATCTAACTGCGATTCTGTTGTACTGTATACCTCCCGAAGATCTTAAACCAACAGACTAAGTTATAAGGTTAACTGCTTCCACCTGTTGATAACTCAATAAAAATTTTAAAATTTTTTTTATAGCCTCGTATTATTTACCTAGACTTTACTTATTTTCTCTCTTACTCAGGAGTTCCCTCTCATCTCAGCTTATTCTAATCTGTGCTCTAACTGCGAGCCATTAAACTATGCTCTAGCTGCGAGCATTCTGTATCAGATCTATCTCTTATCTAAAGAGTGATCTGAAAACAAATGCTTTATTGTTATCTGCTTCCCTTTTTATACAATTCCTTTCAATAGAAATGGCCCTGAGTACTGTATTCACAGTTTATAGAATGATCTGAGTAAAATATATCATATTCATTCCCACATACTAGGTACAGGATAGCTCAATAGTGTGCATACTGGACAATATATACAGGACTTATTAGCTAATGGAAACAGAACACATATGGACTCGTATCTTAATTTGGTGCAGGAGCCTTTCTTATCTCGTTGCCAGTCAGGGCATATACTCTTCCCTGAGTCGGATATCTTTCGCCTGTTGTGTTCTGTGGGCACTCTCTAGCATAATGTCCAGACTTTCCACACCTATAGCATAACCCTTGACCTGCTAGACAAGGCCTCGTACCATGGTCTCGACCACAATTCCCACATACATTAGGCCTTGGTTGCCTACTAACTTCTCTTGGCCCACTACCTGGTCTACTCCCCTGTTTCTTATTAACTTCTGACTCATATACTGGCCCATTTCTCTTCTTACTGTTTCCTTTCGAGGAACCTGGGGGCGTCATTCTCAATGGTACTGATGTAGCAGGCTCACCTTTTTCTGGATATTGCACATTCTTTTCTGTGACCCTGCATACCTCTACTGCTTCATTAAACCTTCATATCTGGCCTTAAACTTTTTCATAATTACATCTAAGTCCCTACATTTTCTTTCTTTTGTAATTTAACCCCTTTCCTTGCATAAATAGCCACTATATCTTTAGGGACTTTCACTATTTACCTACAAGTCCTTGATCTTTGACTTATTTGCAGTTTAGTCCCTAAAAACCCTCTGTATGTTTTTAGGACTTCTGTTCAAAGGAGTCTGATAGTCTATCTATTTCAGGCTCACTTTCTGAGTCTCTGGGCCTGAAAATTGGGGTATTACATTTCTACCCCCCTTAAAATAAATTTCGTCCTCGAAATTTACTTAGTTCCTTCATCAACTATTCTGGATATATCTTCTCGATATATCATTTCTTGGTTTATGTCTAAGGCTTGGGGTATTCATCTATTCATCAATCTTCTACTTACCTACTTCTACTCATGGACAACTTACCAGACTTATAAGTAGTGTCCATTTCTTTCATATTTTTCCTTTCATAATTTTAATGTAATTCTGGGGTCTACCTCAGTCCTCTTATACTTTGCTAATCGCTTAGGAGAAATATCACCTTTCTTTCTCCTAATACAAGATCATAACCCAGATACATCTATGCCACACTTTTCGGGCAACCGCATTCTTTCTTATCCCTTCTTAGGGCTTTTCTATCGTTAAACTATTCTTGCCTTAGCACCTTTCGTGTTACTGAGTTAGAGCTTGGTTGTTCTGTTTATAGCTCTAGGCCTTACTATTCTCTTCTCTATTTTTCAGGAATTCTTCTACAAACCTTTGAATATCAGTACTCAGATTTGATCTTGGACTCCGTCTTAGTTTAAGGGAAAGCTAAGTTCAGTCTGTATATAATAGAGGCGATTTGAGAAAAAGTATTATAAATAATTTTTCTGGATGAGTTTATCAACTAGTGAAGCTTCCTTATCTTAACTTTGTCTTTGGCATTCATCTTCCCAAAGAGATACTACATTGTACTCATATCTCATGGCTCATCTTAGGCTAGGTCTAACTGCGACCTCGGGATCTAGCTGTGATCAACCGTTAGCCTCTTCAGAATCTAACTGCGACTCTGAACCTCTTAGGATCTAACTGCGACCCTGGAGCCATACTAGGATCTAACTGCGACCCTCCAGAATCTAACTGCGATTCTGTTGTACTGTATACCTCCCGAAGATCTTAAACCAACAGACTAAGTTATAAGGTTAACTGCTTCCACCTGTTGATAACTCAATAAAAATTTTAAAATTTTTTTTATAGCCTCGTATTATTTACCTAGACTTTACTTATTTTCTCTCTTACTCAGGAGTTCCCTCTCATCTCAGCTTATTCTAATCTGTGCTCTAACTGCGAGCCATTAAACTATGCTCTAGCTGCGAGCATTCTGTATCAGATCTATCTCTTATCTAAAGAGTGATCTGAAAACAAATGCTTTATTGTTATCTGCTTCCCTTTTTATACAATTCCTTTCAATAGAAATGGCCCTGAGTACTGTATTCACAGTTTATAGAATGATCTGAGTAAAATATATCATATTCATTCCCACATACTAGGTACAGGATAGCTCAATAGTGTGCATACTGGACAATATATACAGGACTTATTAGCTAATGGAAACAGAACACATATGGACTCGTATCTTAATTTGGTGCAGGAGCCTTTCTTATCTCGTTGCCAGTCAGGGCATATACTCTTCCCTGAGTCGGATATCTTTCGCCTGTTGTGTTCTGTGGGCACTCTCTAGCATAATGTCCAGACTTTCCACACCTATAGCATAACCCTTGACCTGCTAGACAAGGCCTCGTACCATGGTCTCGACCACAATTCCCACATACATTAGGCCTTGGTTGCCTACTAACTTCTCTTGGCCCACTACCTGGTCTACTCCCCTGTTTCTTATTAACTTCTGACTCATATACTGGCCCATTTCTCTTCTTACTGTTTCCTTTCGAGGAACCTGGGGGCGTCATTCTCAATGGTACTGATGTAGCAGGCTCACCTTTTTCTGGATATTGCACATTCTTTTCTGTGACCCTGCATACCTCTACTGCTTCATTAAACCTTCATATCTGGCCTTAAACTTTTTCATAATTACATCTAAGTCCCTACATTTTCTTTCTTTTGTAATTTAACCCCTTTCCTTGCATAAATAGCCACTATATCTTTAGGGACTTTCACTATTTACCTACAAGTCCTTGATCTTTGACTTATTTGCAGTTTAGTCCCTAAAAACCCTCTGTATGTTTTTAGGACTTCTGTTCAAAGGAGTCTGATAGTCTATCTATTTCAGGCTCACTTTCTGAGTCTCTGGGCCTGAAAATTGGGGTATTACACTTACTATGATTAAATTGCATGAGTTTGATGCTTTTATTGATAAGAGTTAGTATGGATTGTTGACAATTGAAGGAAAAGAATTGATGATGCAAGTACTTATGTTGAATCTCTTTTACCAACTTTGCTGAACATGTGTGTTTGAAAGTCAGTTTTGATCCATTATTTTGCTCGGAGTGCAAAAGCTAAGTGTGTAGGAGTTGATAAACTCATATTTGTATTGATTTTTAATATGTTAAAAGAGAGTTTATTATTGATTTATCCACATTTACTATTATGTTGAGCAAATTAGTTAACAATATAAAATTGGAATAGTTGGAAATTAAATGATGTGATTTTAGTGTTTAATTAGATAAATAATCTATTTATTCTAATTTTCTATCACAGGCCAATGCACTAACAGAACGGATTAAAGGAAAATGACAGCTGGACTAAAGGAGTTGATGACATGTGATAGCACATGGGCTAGATCCAGTAATTAAGGAACAGATTGCAAGTGGGAGATCATGCACGTGCTGGCAAGTGGAGGAACACTATTTATGCACAGCACGCTGTTCACACATCTGGCACTGATTCACATCCAGTAGACTCCATCTAAACAGAAATCATATGGCTAAATGAACAAGTGGGCTGACAGCTGGATACACCCATAGGTCATGCAATACACACCTCACCTTACTTTAGAAGTTTTCATTCATATGCTGCTGGACAATTCAAGTGAAAAATATGGAACAAGAGGAAGCATGTGCTTATAATAGATACAGGTAGGCTACAGTGGGGGAAGCATGTGTTGGCACATGGGGGAGTTTCAATCACACCATCTGATTCCATCTCATACTCTCACACACTCATTCCACACTCCTATATATCACTCTATCTGCACACATCCATGAATCATCTCGCATACTCCACTTCACAAATCTGATTGCATTCCACACATCTCTCATATCCATACACCCTTACATTCACGCATACCACTCTTCTTCTCCATCTCCATTTTCTCTCACACCACCTGCACTTCTGCTCTATTTTGAGTAGGAGAAATATAGACCATTCCATCTTCATCTTATCCTTCCATTTCCACATGACTACTGCTGTGCTTTCTGTTGCTACTGGAGTTCAAATGGCAATGTAAGGCTAAGCTGCTGTGCTCTCTTAGAGATGATGCTGAACTAGAATCCTTCAGCTGAAATAGGGAGTGTCATTGTGTCTTTAATTTAAGTTAAATATATCGAGTTGATGTAGTTAATTCTATAATTACTGAAGCAATTAGAGTAGTAGATGACAAAGAAGTAGGGAACCGAGTTAGATTTCTTATTTTTGCATGATTGATCTTTGATTGATTCTCATCTTTGATCGAGTTGAACATAGTTGTGATTAATTGAAGTGATTCTATAACAGAGTACAATTGTATCTATTTAATTCATATTCTGCTATCTCTGAGTTGAATGATTCCTATTTCTCTATTCAATGTCTGCGAGTTGTAGCTTTGATTGAGATTTAGCTAACGAGTTATTAGCTAACATATTCTAATTCAACTGATTAACTTCTCATATTCTATGGATAATAAAGGTAAGATAATTTCCAAGGGAACACACTTGTCATTGATTCATTTCATCATCATAAACACATAAAAGCATAAACAATAGCATAGGATTTACTTTTAGAATTTAGTCAGTATCTCATCTCACAAATCATATGCTTAATTTGTTAATTTATGGCTCATTAGATTAATTAGGTACCTTAGCATCCATCTAGACTCCTTGTGAATTAACCTAGGTTAGCCTCCACTTTACTATTGGTTAGCTTAGTTTTGTTTGGTAATTAAAACGACAGTTATCACCTGGAAAAAAAGATGTCAAGAATCGCAAGAAGAAGCCAAAAGATTTTGATGCGACTTCTTTCGTTATCGCTGAGATGTCTTCTCTGATGAGATTTCAACACTAGTCGAGTAGCGATAACACATCTTCTTACAGTGCATCGGCAATCTAGACGGCAAAAATAAGAAGTGTAACGAGACTCACCGAGTCGTGGTGGTGAAAGACTGCTTGAGGCGACAATCTGAACGGCATATTTGGTCAGCATGAGCCTTAACATAGAACATCAGCTGTAACCCTCTCCTCCCTTGATGAAGGGCGATGAAACTGAACTAAACCTAAAAATCCACTAGGGTTTGAGAAGCAATGGACCTATGTGATTGATTGACCTTCATGTGGACTTTAGCAAAAAGGGGTGGCCCAAGGATATATCCACTCTGGTACCATGTGAAGCAACAGGTTAGGATACATAATATTAACTTCTATTAAAAATGAGAATACAGTACATGTACAATAGTCCATATATCATATGTATAAGCTTCCTACCATACTCATATGCCAGGTGACATGGCTAACTACTCGACCTACCAATAACCTACATAATAAATAATTAATATTCTTTTTGAATCCATTTTTTAACACTACCTCCTCTATTTGCGCCTGAGAAAAGGTTCCACCACTGTTAAACAAGACATATAGTACTGACTCATGTGGTTGCCAGTCAAGCCAATTCAAAACCTCATTATTTTTGTTCCTTCCCGGTTTAGTGGTTCTCACTATCGGTCCAGCTGGATAAACCGTCCCCTCAATCATCATTCCTAAACTGTTCTCACTGTCTCTCAAAGCTTTAAGCGTTATGGGCTCAAGATCTTCCCACGTATTTACCATAATCCCATTGGCAGGGCTAATGTTAACCCCCATTTGTACAAACTACTCATACGTAGGTTGTCCCCAAAAAAGTAACAGTTCAAGTATGTCCTCTATTAGTATGTATATGTTTTGATGATGGAAAAAGAGAAAAGAGAATGAAGTTAATTAAAGTTGTGAAAAAATTGTTTTTGAAGTGATGAAAATCAATTTGAAAACAAATAAAGTCAAAAGAAGAAGTTAGTAGAATTAATCGACTAAATGATAGATTAATTGGAAAGGCGGCTTTTTATTTTAAAAAGAAAATTAATTAATTGATTAATGTCGACTGACTTGCCTTCTGTATTTGAGCTGAAAAGTCAATGAATCGATTAATTAAAATCAATCGATTGGTTAATTGATTAATTCATTGAAAACAAATTTTCTCTTGAACAAATATATTGCTATTAATCGTTTAGATAATCGATTAATCCATATTAATCTGTTAACTGTTCGATTAATTAGAGAAGTATCTATTTTGTGAAAATTCAAATATATATCAATTAATTAATTGGCTAATCTATTAATGTGCATTAATAGATTAATTGTTTGATTAATTTGTGTTGAAATATCTTTCCATTTATTTTTCTAAACAAATTAATCGACTAGGCATTCGATTAATCTATATTAATCGATTATTTAATTCTCAAAGCTAAATCAGATATTAGACCAAGAGCAAAGCCAACGAACTTTCAATGACAAAAAGACAAAAAGTCTCAATGGCTATAATGGCTGTTCAACGGTCACATTTCTAACGGGAAGAAAACTCAATGGAAGGAAACCTCAACAGAAATAATGCTCAACGCTTACAAGATCAACTATAAATAAAAGAATTCAAAGTTATGAGGGGTGACGACAAACAGAAAAGCAATGAAAGATTAATATTGTTAGAAGTATTTCAACCCAAAAAACATTCATCTCTCAATTCATTATGTATTATTTTGTTGAGAGAATATTTACAGTGAGCTTCAATGTCAATATACTCACTCTATTTGAGAGTTAGTTATACCCTTCATTCTTCATTTCATCTGAGAGAAAAACCTTAGAATCAGGGGATTCAAAGTTGGGAATTGCTCGTATTAGTTTAAGGGGGAGCATTGCCGCTGGAGTGTGGTGTAACCTCAAGTTTAAGGTGGTTCTCAATTAACCGTTAAAATTGAGATTGTAAAGGCTACCAAGAGCCCGTTATAATCTTAGTGTTTATAGTAGATTAGAAAATCTCAGTGGGAAGCTAAGGACTAGACGTAGGTCAAGGAAAGACTGAATTAGGATAAATTCCTTGTGCAAATTCTTCTTCCTAAACTCTTTGTTTTCTAGTGATTTATTTTCAATCAAGGTTTTCCAAATTACATTGTTCTTTGAAAGAGTAACAAAAGATTTTAAAAAAGTCATCGTTCATCCAATTCATCCCCCTCTTAGGTGATCCAGCCTATCTTCCTGGAACTAACATCCTCGAATCGAACCGGTTTACAACCCATAATTAGGAGTGGTTCAGGTGCCGATCTAGAGCTTCCTCATCGATGACCCAAGTATACACAGTAATTGCAAGAAGCCACACCGTGAAAGTGAAAAAAATGAAGGTTAGTGTAACATCCTTATTTTTGTATGTCTTAGGGAATATTCGGTAGGATTTAGAACCACTTACATGACTTTAGAAGTCCATTTGCTAAATCTGGAATTCTTACTCTTCACGAGTTATTGTTCATATGGTATTCCAGATTCTGCAATGAACTTCAAAAAATCATAATTAATTATAGAAAAATTGAAATAAAGTGGTTCAAAAGGATACTTGAAGATAACATATTGAAATTTAAGGGAAAATACGTTCCTGACCAAATGCTTAGTCAATCAATATAGTTTAATAACCAAATATTACTGTTCATTTGGTCAAAAATTCTGAAAATAGATTCTGGTCTCTTACTTTGGAAAATTCGTTCTCTTTGTAAATACATCGAAATAAGACGTACTCAGTGTTAAAATGAAGCTTGACATGTTAACTAAATTTATGTAAAATTTTATATATTTATTCCATCATTTACTATTTTTAATTATATCATGAACATTGCTGCTCAAACATGTCATATAACATTATTTTTGGAAACAATTTATACATTCATCATATAACATTTACATTATTCAGTCCCTAACTTCTCTCCATACTTCTTCATCCTCTTTCATCATTCATGAACCTGTTGGGATTGGGATTACATAGGTGGGGTGAGATTTCTGAGAAAATCTCAGTAGCAAACACTACTAAACAATATATGCATCAATGTAAATACTTGTGCTTGCTTGTGAAAGTGTTAACATTGTGTAATGTGCATGCTTCTATGTAACATATGAAATACAATTGGACAAAGTAATCATAGCAACATAGCTTCAATCATAAACACATATGCAACATAATCCAACATAGTCATAGCACAATCAAGCATAGCATCTAATACATATAAGTTTAGGATAGTTTACTACCTCACATGCTTGACTTTCCTTTGCTTTTTCCTTCTTACTTCTCCTTGATGTGTGGCTGCACTCTTTTGAGCACACCAATCAATTCCTAACATAGCATTATCATCCATTCATTACAATCTAACTCTCTTGAATATTGAACTTTAACTAACACAACTTTCTCTAATCTTTACTAATTGACTTAACCTTTGAATCAATTGATGTATTGACTTTACCCTACACAATTTGGCCTTCTGAATCCATTTGTGAAATTATAATTTGCAACTATACACTATTCTTGACAGAATTGCATAACTCCCATTTTTTTTCAAAAATTCTCATTTTGATTCTAATGCTTCCCATACTTGTTTTTCTACTTTATCTCACACAACTTTTCATTTTAAAACCATTGGAAGCATCAAAATCAAGAAATTCTAATCACTGTTCATACGTGTAAACAGTAACAAAGAAGACTTCAAAAAATTACATCTTTTAATTCCAATGCTTCCAAGGTTCAAAACCTATTTAATCCTACACAAAATCATCATATAAATTCAATGAAAGCATTAGATCATTGAAATTCCATCTCCTTCTATCATGAATAGTATAGACCAAAAGGTCTCTTCTATGGTAAAGTCAAGAATATCAACTTGATTCAATAACTATTCATATAACTAGCTTGTTTAAGCTTTAATCACATAACTCTAACTTTAATTTCTTCTTTCTCCTTTCATCTAGGGTTTTGGACAGCATATATACCCTAGGTAAAGCTCAACTTTCTTCCATAAAAGCCCTAAGTTCAAGCCCCCAAATTAAAGGAAAATAAGGTAGGATAGATTGCTTACCTTAATCCCTAGCTAGCTTGAACTTTGGACCTTGGATTCTTCTTTGTCTTGGCTTGAGTTTGCATTTGGGAAGCACCTCCACAAGGGTTCCTCATGCCACATTTTTGAGAAGAAAATGGTGGGGTATCTATAGAAAAATCCTAGGGAAAATAAAAGGCCAAAATCACTTTGTGCACTATTTGATCTAATGGCTCATATTTGCTCTTGGATTAAGCTTGCCCTAGAAGCCAAAAGTGACATCATCAAGGGACACTTTATAGCCCCATGTGACAAAATTCCAAGGGGAAGAAGCATCTAAAAAATTTTAGTCTAATCCGGTACTAGTTTAATCCAATTTCCCAAAAATCAGACTGTTTTATAAATCTATTTTTTTGAGATTTCATAATATACTTTCTGATCTTAAATCTAGTATCCATATTTTTCCTATCATTGACATTCTTGAATTGGGTTTAAGCTTAATTACTGATCACATGGCAAATTACAAAAATACCCATTGGTTCTTCTTTATTTATTTTAATATCTCTAGGGCATTATCATCTTTTCACAAATCATCAGAGTATTCCATGACCTTGGTCAACTATTTAGATAACTCTCTTTGACCGCCTAACCTTAGTCAAATGACCAAAATACCCTCCATTTATCTCTTGCTCAATGGCACAACACAATGGCATACCCAATGGCATTTTCATAATTTTATATTTTTTGGGTCTTTATTAGCACTAGCCCACATACGTATCTGAAAATATTATTAGGCCTATAAGGCACCATTTTAGGCCTTCTACGTGGTCCCCTACCTTCGTGGGCTCAACTCCCAAGAAATTCTCCTGAAAAGTATTTATCGGGTGTTTTATTCCACTATAAATTCCATTATAAATTCCACATAACTCCGTTTTGAGTTTTGTTAGTTTTATAAATTCTTATATTAATTATAAAAATTTACTGCCAAATTTCATTTGATTCTGAGGTCCAGAGGATACTATACTAATTTTTCTTTCTTCAAAAATTCATATCAATTTATCGGGACCTCAAATAAAAATTATGTGTTGAGTTCAACTAATCAGAATAATTTTTACTATTTAGTGATAAAATTTGGGGCTAAACCATTTTTGAGCATTTTTGGGCCTTTTCCGACTCAACTTTTCATAATTACCATTAATGGCCCAAAGCTTATGTTTACTTCACTTCATACCTTGGATCTTTTAGATTTTTCACTTTAGTCCCTTTCTTTCTCAAAATAACCATTATGCTTTTAGGACTTTACTAAAATTATGATATTACCCTTGCTTGGATTTAACATTGTAAATTGTAATATCCCTAATTTCTGTACTAAGTTGTATGTACAGATTGAATAAAATATATGAGATTCTTTCAGGAAAAGATGTGGCCATATTTATATAAAGAAATGGATTAAATTGGAAGAGGAAGAAAGTGTAAGAGCCAAAGTGCAAAATTACGAAAATGCCCCGTGATGCCCTAAGAAACCAGAAGTGAATGGAGGGCATTTTGGTCATTTTATTCAATGGATGGATATCAGAGAAAATGTGATAGTAAATTATTAGAATTAATATGAGAATTTATGGAGTTGATAGAAGTCAAAAAGGAGTCCTGTAGAATTAATTATGCAATTTACGGTGAAAAAGGACACCGATAAAGGGTTAAAGAAAACATATATAATTTTTAACAGGACTTCTGGGTCTCATAAAATTATAAAATTTTGTAGATAATTCATTTTATATTATAATGAATTTTTAAAAATGTTAGAACAATTAGAATATGTGTTTAGCATTTATGCTAAGATCAGGGTAATTTACGGATATCGGTATAACGAAAGTACATTGGAATTTGGTCCAATTAGCTATTGGACCTAAAAAGAGACCCAACATGTCATCCTAGGCCACCCCAATAAGGCCCAAAAGTTATCTTAGAGCCCAAGTCCAATAAAGAATAATTTATCGATTTTTGAAAAGAAAGAAAAAGAGAATAAAGTAAGAATTAGGTTTTGCACATGGTGGGACCCACAAGGACATAAGAATGGCGCCAAAGAGGAAGGGTTAGGTTTACCAAGTGAGGCCATGCTAGTGATGTCACGGTGGTAAGGTCATGAGTGAAAAATGAAAAGATATTCCAAGATCAAACCTTTAACCATTAGATCAAATAGTTCCCAAGGTGATCTTGGCCTTCAATTTTCCTAAGATTTTGCTATAAATACCCCTCATTTCCTAGCCAAAACCGTGAGCAAGAAGGGTGGAGAGCCTCTTGAAAAATTCTCTCTCAAGCAAGGAAGAAGCAAGGATCTTGGAGAAGCTTGTAAGGTAAGTTGCTCCCTTGCTTCTAGAATTTGTTCTTATGATTTCTTCTTGAGTTTAAGTTGGTTTTGAGGCTTGAATCTTGGGGAAATGCTGCTGAAATTTCTTCGGATATGTGATAAGAACATGTGTTTATGTTCTAGATAGTTTGCGCAAGCTTAAACAAGCTTGAATCACATGATAATGGCTTAGGAATCCATGTGTGTTTGTGAATCCATAAAGGTGTTCTTTTCTGTACAGTATGAAATCACTATTCATATATTGGAATTTCATGATTTTTATGCTTCCAATGGGTTTAGAATGGAATTTTGTGTGGGGTTATAGTAGGAAAACAAGTATTGGAAGCATTGGAGCCAAAATGAGAACTTTTGGAAAATAAGAGGTCACTTTTCGGTTCTGTACAGAAATGTAAGATGCAATTGGATTCTGGAATTTTTGAATGCATATTTAGATTCTACATGAAAAATTATGTGGAAATGAACAATGAGAGTTTAGTTTAGAAAGATGTAAACAAATGTCACAAAGTAGAGAAAGAAAGGGGCTTATTGAAGCCTAGACTTGGAATGTGTTTGGAATGAAGTTATAATTTGGTAATTGTCTTATAATGTCTAGGTTTTTACATTTGTGGCAAGGGAAAAACCATTGCAAGAAGGAAAGGACAAGGATCTACAAGAGGTAGCAAGAATATCTAACTATAAACTTATGTACTTTGATTGATTTTCTTACTTGTTATGCATGAAGGTTTATTTGAGCATGGAATATTATGTGATGATGTTTATGATGATGATGATGTGCTATGAGTATGTGCCACTCCTTGCAATATATGTCATGACAATATGCATGTTAGAGTTTGCTTATGTATAAGCATGAAGTAGCTCCCATTGCATGATAACATGTTAGGCATTCAATCAAACATGCATAACCTTATAGTTTATATTACTTGCTATTGGGATTTCCATGAAATCTCATTCCTTCCATATAAATAACCATGCTCTAGGTGCTGGATCTTCTCAAGGCAAGAGGGTAAATGTTGATGGATGACTGTACTTAACTTAAAGAGTGTGCACTTTAATTACAAGATGATATTTTGGTGTGTAAGATGCATGCTACTCATAAATCCGATCTGAGGTAGTGTCCTTCCAACGATACTTTAGGTAACTTATCCGATCAGTTTTCATATGAAATTTGGCATGAACATAGCTAAGATCTACATCTTTAAATTCACACCAAGAACGCCCCATTTGGTTAAGAACGCGAATTGTTATGATTTTTCAAAGTCGGGAGTTGAAATCTGGAATAAGATAATACGACTACTCAGAGGCAGTGAGGTTCATGCGCTAATTTCATATAGTAAATGAATGAGTTTTTCCACTAAATTTTGTGAGCTTAAAGTACACATATGGAGCTTTAAATCCATAGGTAGACTCAATTGGATAAGTATACAAGGAGAAATGAATTTTTAAAAATGGGGCAAAGAAACTGGAACTTCCAGATTTACCAAATGAACAGTAAAGTTCCACGAATAAACTGATTTGATCTGGACAAGGAAACCTCATTTTCATATTTTTCTCTCAAATTTAAATGAAATATATTTCATTATAAATTGGAATCACCTGAAAATGATTTTTCTAGATTTAGTTATGAACTTCCAAAGTTCAGGCTGTAATCTGGAATTACCCAGTGAATAGTGGCAGTGAACAGTACCCTTAAGTCAAACTCTTGGAAATTCATGTTTTTGAGGTTAAGAGGTATTCCAATGTTCTAAAATAGTTCCAATTGAGTATAAGTAAGGTTAAGGTTTAAGTTCAAAATTTAAGGTCAAGGTTTTAAGGTTAAGATTTAAAGATATTACTAGAAAATGCCGTTGTGCTGGTAGACTATACAGAGTACTGTGTACGTAGGTGCTGTCTAAGGAGGCTGGAAGTGAATGGACCTAGCCGGTTCATCCAGTCTTTCCTGGGTACTTACGTAGAATGGTAGTTCTCATGGGGAATTACCGAATCAGTACAGTTATTTTCTACCAGGATTTCCGGCAAGAGAGATATAATCCACTTCGAGAGAGCTATAGCAAGAGTACTTTGAGAGATATAATGAAGAATGTTTCATTTTGGTATCAGAGCAAAGGATTCGGGATTAGAAAATGCTCTGAATAGATAATTTGTAGATAGATACCCATTAGTAAAGCTGTCATAAATGACATTAAGTTAGTATTTGCAGGATGGCTAGCATAGAACCAGATCAGAAACCACAGTTAACCAAGGGGATCCCAAACAAGAGGTTTTTAGTACCCATGATTCAGAGGAGGAGCTTGTGATGGACGAGGATCTGGGTATAGCTCACATCTTTGATTCTAGTGACTCTGATCTAGATAGATCCGATAGCTCTTTTGTGCGGTCGAACTTTTTACCAGAAGAACCTGTTCCAGTTCCCCCTGTATCTGTCCCACATCTAGATCCAGCAGATGCTAGTTCAATTGTTATAGGAGGACAGAGGATTGAAGAAGATGTTGTATATACCCCAAAGGATGCTGAGTCTAGTGACTCTACACAGTATGAGTTTGTTGGAGTACCCTTTAATCCTGATGTAAGCTCTATTCCTCCGATGAGAGGACAGATCACAGCTGAGGAAGCTGAGTACTAGTACTGGACTATGGGTAGACCAGACATTATTCCTCCTCTACCAGAGTTTGAGGATAGATTTGATGTGGGTAACTTAGCAGTACCTTGACCTAGAGATCCAGTCACAACCTATGACATTCCCTTCCTATTCATGCAGTCCAGGAATGTATGACAATACAAATAAAGATCAAAAGGATGTTCCTGGTCCTAGTCAAACCCCATCCTTCTTTGCTAAAAACGAATGATGTTGGCTCTACTAGTCTCAAGAAGGCTGTGGAAAATGAATTACTCAGTTTAGGTCGGGGGATGGATAGAAGTAGAGATCAAGAGGAGTCAGTTTACCTGCAATTCTTCAATGTCATAGCAAGGATAATAAACACTTATATAATAGAGGGCATTGACCTGAATTAGGTTTACACTCTAGAAGATTGGTATGAGATTATCGTAAGTTAGATATTGCCATATACTCCCACATGGCATGTGGAGCTAAGTGAGTTTTTGGCCAAAGATCCACTAACTGATATACAAGGGTGGTATTTCCGTATGCAGAAGTATTTACATTTTACAATTCCCTAGAGAAGAACGTAAAAAGAGATGGAGGATAATGTAAACAGTGTAAATTGCATGGATGTATGATAATTATGACTTACCCCTTATATGTAATTAGCATATATGTAATGTATGTATATGACCTGTTTTGAATGGAATATAAATTATATTGTTTATCGTATTCCTCTTCTATTAGAGTTTCTACTAGACAGTAAAGCAAAATGGTTCATACAAGAAGAACCGTTATGACAGAGGAACCGGAGAACACAAGGGATATTAATCAGCTAATCTTAGAAAGGATGGAGCAACAACAGAAAATGATAGAAGAAATACGTGCGACACAAGCACGAAGTGAACTGGATAGAGATGCTGCTATGCCGCAGCAGTAGCTGCCGCAGTAAATAATATAAGGCCTCCAGAACCATCTGAAGCAGCGAATACAACATCAGAAAGAGTACAGCAATAACCAGTACAGCCGCAGAGAATGCCTGAGCAGAGAGATGATACGGTTAGCATCCAGCAATGGATGGTCAGGTTCTGCCAGCATAATCCTCCTGTATTTGAAGGAACATTTGAGGTCCAGGCTGCAGAGGATTGGATCAGTAGATTGGAAAAGATTTTTAAGGTTCTGGATTGCCCAACGGAGACGAAGGCTCAGATGGCCATCTACCAGCTGGAGAAGGATGCTGATAGGTGGTGGAAAAATACAGAACTGCTTATACAAGCAAGAAATATTCCAGTCACTTGGGAAGTATTTCTTGAACAGTTATATGCGAAGTATTTTCCTCAGTCCGTGAGGGATGAAAGAGAAGCAGAATTCCTTATGCTGAGACAAGGAGAAAGAGAATCCTTTGACGAGTACTTGGCCAAATTCATCCGTCTATCTCAGTATTCAACATATTTGCGCCAAGTAGATGATGAAAGGTGGATGACTGAGAGGTTGATCAGAGGATTGAACTCTATGCTGAAGGAGAAGCTGACTCCTCAACAGTACAACCAGTTCAACAAGGCTGTAGAGGCATGCCGCATAGTAGAGAACAGTATGAATCACAGGATGATGTCTAAACCTGTAAGCAAGGAACAGACAATTCTTGAGAGGGCCGGTCAAAGACAAAATGCTGCAAGAAATAGCAACTATAGAAAAAAGAAGCAACCATAGCAGAATAGGAGACCTGGTAGAGGAAACTACCGAGGAAGGCTGAGTAACAGAGACCCCAGAGCCCGAGTATGCAACAAATATGGGAAAAATCATGGGGATAAGCCTTATCAGGTGGGCCAAAATGTCTGCTATACTTGTGGAAAGCCGGGACATTTTGCTCGGGAATATCCTCAGGCAGCAGCTGATCAAAGGCCGCGAACGCAAGGACGCGTATTTGCACTCTCCAGAGAAGATGCGCAGAAATCACCTGAGATGATTCAAGGTACAATATATATCAATGATCACTCAGTGATTGCTCTGTTTGATTCTGGTGTAAGTCATTCTTTTATTTCCTATGATTGTGCTAGACGTCTAGGCCTGATGATTAGTAAATTGCATTATGACATATATGTGGCAACTCCTACAAGTGCTAGGGTAGTTACCTCCAATGCTTGTTTGAATATTATTGTGAGGTATGAGAACTGTTATACAACCCTAGACTTAATATGCATGCCTTTCCGAGAGATGGAGGTTATACTTGGTTTAAATTGGTTGTCCTCCAATAATGTAATGCTGGACTGCAAAAACAAGACGCTAGTTCTTGGTTCGACGGTAGCGATCTGAGTCCAGAAGTACGACTTAATTTCATAACGGAGGCACAAGAAGATAAATGCTTGCGGAAAGGATGTCAAGGATACATGGTTTTCCTCTCTATTCAACTAGAAGTTGAAGAAGGAATTGAGACGATTGCAGTAGTTAATGAATTTCCTGAAGTCTTTCCAAAGGAAATTCAAGGATCGCCTCCGGAGCGAGAAGTGGAGTTTGCAATTGATATTGTGCCTGGAGCGGGACCAGTATCCAAAGCCCCATACCGAATGGCTCCTAATGAGATGAGTGAGCTGAAGAAGCAGATTGAGGAGCTTTTAGAGAAGGGTTTCATACGACCTAGTGTTTCTCCCTGTGGTGCTCCAGTTCTATTTGTGAAGAAGAAAGATGGCAGCTTAAGACTGTGTATTGACTACAGAGAGCTTAATAAGATCACGGTTAAGAACAAGTACCATCTCCCCAAAATTGACGATTTGATAGATCAATTGGCTGGAACGAGTCTATTCTCCAAGATTGATTTACGATCTAGCTATTATCAGTTGAGAATTAAGTCAGATGATATTTTAAAGACTGCTTTTAGAACACGTTATGGGCATTTTGAATTTTTAGTTATGCCTTTTGGTCTGACTAATGCGCCTGTAATTTTCATGGATTATATGAACTGGATCTTGAGGCCTTATTTAGATCAATTTGTGGTGGTCTTCATAGATGATATTCTAGTTTACTCCAAGTCTGCTGTGGAGCATGAAAGGCATTTGAGAATTATTATTGGTACCCTTAAAGAGAGGAAGCTCTACGCTAAGCTTAGTAAGTGTGAGTTTTGGCTTTCAGAAGTCAAATTTCTTGGTCACGTCATATCCCAAGACGGGGTAGCTGTGGATCCTAGCAAAGTTGAAGCTGTTTTAAGCTGGGAGCAACCTAAGACGGTGACAGAGATCAGAAGTGTCTTAGGCTTAGCAGGGTATTACAAAAGATTCATCCAGGACTTTTCTCGAATTGCCTTGCCACTAACCAAGCTTACCAGAAAGAATCAGCAGTTTAAGTGGGACGAGAAGTGCAAGGCTAGTTTTCAAGAGTTAAAGCAGAAATTAACCACTACTCCCGTGCTGATTATCCCAGACCCAACTCAGACTTATGTAGTCTACACTGATGCTAGTAAATAGGGGTTGGGATGTGTGCTGATGCAGCAAGATAGAGTAGTAGCCTATGCCTCTCAGCAGTTAAAGCCGCATGAACAGAATTATCCCACTCATGATCTGGAGCTTGTAGCGGTGGTTTACGCTCTGAAGATATGGAGGCATTATTTATATGGAGCTACAATTGAATTGTATTGTGACCACAAAAGCCTGAAGTATCTGCAGGATCAGAAGGAGCTGAATATGAGACAACGACGATGGATGGAATTGTTAAAGGATTACGATTTCCAAATTAAATACCATCCAGGAAAAGCCAACGTAGTGGCCGATGCTCTGAGTAGAAAGGTGGTGCAGGTAGCATATATGATGATCAAAGAATTAAAGTTGATTGAGGATATGCGAGATTGGAGCCCTTTGTATCATATGCAAGTGACTGAAAGTTCCTACGGGGGAGTGTGTAACATCCCAATTTTTGGGTCTAGGAGAACTGGGAGGTAGTCTGATATGGGTAGGCTGCTAAACCCGTAGTCCCAGGGTAGTAATCTGATATGGGCGGATCACATACCTATATTTTGTAGGAATCCGAGGGATGAGTTAAGTCCTTCAAGATTTAAAGATGAGTTAAGTCTTTGACCTACAAAATCGGGACAGTTCACCTAGGTTCAAAATGAGGAATGTGAGGAATATCCTAAGTCTTAAGCCTAGAAATTCTGCAGGTAGCTTGATATGGGCTGGCTCCTGTGTAAGATAACCTGATATGGGCGGGTTGTCGAGCCTTTCAATTAACAATGACTCCTGAAGAGTTCAAGGGATGAGTTATTGAAAGAGAATTTCTATAACTTAAGATGAAGGATGAGAAGATGAGAAAAGATGTCGGAAAGAGAATGCAGGGGCATAGTCGTAATTATAGGAAAGATCGGGCTGGTAGCCGATGAGTACCATATTTTGTCAGAAAATAGAGAAAATTATGCTGATCATTTCACTAAACTGTGAAATATGCATATGAGGTCTCTATGAGTATGAAAGAATTAGAAATGTGATCAAGGATAAAATGGTTATTTTGAAAAGTGTGCGCGTGAGCGTACTTTCAGGCAAAAATAGCCCTGTCCAGATTTAATATCTGAAAATACCGGGAGATAGAGAATAGAATTTTGGGTTGAATGAGGAGTCACGAAATTTTGATTTGAGGTCCCGATTTTTCTGTAAAAATTCCTGAAGATGGGAATTTACAGTTATAATCGGTAAAGGAAAAGCAGTCCGAATAGAGATGATCGGACTGTGGCCAGAGGCCATATAGTGTTTCTAAGGCCTATAATGACACCAGGGAAGGCCCAGGCCCATGATATCAGTTCAATAGTAAAAGGGGCCGGTATCCGGGGAAAAAGGTGCAAAATGACGAAAATGCCCTTATGTTATAAAATAGCTGAAGAATGAGTAAAGGGTATTTTGGCCATTTGGCTAAGGTGAGACAATCTAGAGAGGTTATCTGGATAGTTGACCGGGGTCAGAGAATACTCTGGTAAGATGTGAAAAGACAATAATGCTCCTAGATGCATTAAAGTAAAGAAAGAGGAACCAAGGGCATTTTGGTAATTTGCCAAGGGATGTTTCTTGGGAATGGAGCCATCAGGGCCCAAGATAACATTTCCAAAGCCCAAAAACGTAGCCCATGAATTATGTGAGAAAAAGTGGCATTAAAATAATATTTTAGTGACTTTTCAATAAAGTAAAGTTACTCGGTTTGCGTGATGACCGGGGAGGTGATCAGATAAGGTCCTGAACTTATCTGGAGGCTATGAGGTGGCGAAAGGTGTCCTCATGGGACCCACAAGGTGCCACATGTCATGAGTATAAGGAAAGTAGAAAAGCTAGAAAAAGGTGAAGGACACGTGGCTCTATCTCAGCCGTGTATTCCGATGCAAGACTCTGAAATTTTTCCAGAGGCTTCTTGGACCTGCATTTTTGCCATGTGAGAGATTAGGTGTCCCATGAGATGTCCCTTGGATGATGTCATGATGATGATGTCATAAATGGAAAAGAAAATAAGAAATTCCAGGAAAATCGGTGGCCACAAGTTCAGAGTTCTTAAGAATTACAAGAATGCTATCCGTGAAAAGTATAAATACCCCCTCCCCCTCCCATTTTCATCATCCCACGGTTTTGCAAGAGAAAGAGAGAGAAAGAAGAGAGAGAAGGAGAAAGAAAGAAAGAGAGAAAGGAAGAAAGAAAGAAAGGAAGTTTTGGCGGAGCTGAAAGCAGTATAGAGATTCTAGAGTTCTGCTAAGCTTTTGAGGTAGTAACTAATCCTAGCTTTTATGTAATGGCTTTGTGATTTGATGTGCTATTGTTTGGTTGGATTGTTGTCTTATATGTTATGCTTGAAGATCTACTACAATGCTATGATCATATGTTATTGAGTATGGAAGCACGCAGCATACTTATCTGTACACAATCACAAGCAAGCACTGTCACACTGCATTACATATATTGTTATGATTATTTACTACTGAGATTCCCCCGAATCTCATTCCCCATGTCTAACCCATTAAAGGGAGATTATGTTGAAGTGAATTTTGAGAATTTTAAGAGACGCCGTTATGCTGCCGAAATTATGGCAAAATGGCAGTAATGAAGAAAGGAGATGATACGTACTATGTACGTAGGTACTGTCTAAGGAGTCTGGAAGTGAGTGGACCTAGCAGGTTCATCCAGTCTTTCCTGGGTACTTACGTAGAATGGTAGTTCTCACGAGAATTACCGAATCAGTACAAGATCAGTTACTTTTAAAGTTGAAGCCTAGCGGTTATACTGCCAAATTTTAGGCAGGAAAAGATGTAGTAAAAATATGAGGATTTTGTATATGCCCTGTTGTATGACATTTTGTTATTCAATAATAAATATTGTTTGGCATGTTCAATTTGTGGATGAGGAATTAAAAGAGAAATTCGCAGGCCCTGAGGTAACAGTATTCTGACCTCAATTTGACCTAGTAAACGAAAGAGTTTGGCCACGAAATTTGGTGAGCCAGTAGTACACATCTGGGGCATTCCGTGGATAGGTAATAAGCCTCATTTGGATGTGTAGAATAAGATTAATCAGTTCTCAAAGTAAAGGCTCAGAATAAGGAACTTAAGAGTAAAATTTTAATTTCTTGGCTTAAGTTAAGATATAATCAAGCTAATATTGCTTCCGCAAGTGTACTCTGAGGAGTCTAAGGGAGGATGTTTCAGAGTGCATGTCAACGTTTGCATAGAAGAGGAGATAAAAGAGGCTCAAGAACATGATTTTTAAGGACAAGCTGGTGAGAGGGTAGACTAAGAATTTTGAGATTTCCTCAGATGGATTATTGCAGTTTAGAGGAAGACCCTACATCCCTAATGCTAGGGGACTAAGGGAGAAGATTCTGGATGAAGCACACAAAAGCCGATATACAGTGCATCCAGGTATGACCAAGATGTACCATGATGTTAAAAGATTATTCTGGTGGCTTGGACTGAAGAAAGATGTGGTGGCCTATGTGTCTAAGTGCTTAACATGCCAGAAAGTGAAGATTGAGCATCAGAAGCCAGCAGGAACATTGCAACCTCTAGATGTCCCTGAATAGAAGTAGGACAGTATTGCCATGGACTTTGTAGAAGGACTACCCATGACCCCAACTAAGCATGATGCAACATGGGTGGTGATTGATCGGTTGACAAAGTCAGCTCATTTCCTGGCAATAAATAAGAGGGATTCTCTAGAGAAGTTGGTAAAATTGTACATAAAGGAAATTGTTAGACTGCGTGGAATCCCAAGCAGTATTGTGTCTGACAGAGACCCTCGATTCACGTCAAACTTCTGGAGGGCTTTGCAGAGAGAAATGGGTACTACTCTCAGATTCATCATAGCTTATCATCCTCAAACAGATGGTCAGTCTGAGAGAACAATCCAGACACTAGAAGATATGTTGAGAGCATGTGTCTTGGATTTTAAAGGCAGTTGGGATACTCATCTACCATTGATAGAATTTGCATACAATAATAGCTATCAAGCTAGTATTCAGATGGCCCCATTCGAAGCTCTTTATGGACGAAAGTGTAGATCTCCCTTATGCTGGCTTGAGTTAAGTGAGAGAAGAATATATGGTCCTGATATTGTGGATCAGACTTCTAAGCAAATTGCAATGATCAGAAAACGGATGATAACGGCTCAAAGTCGACAAAAAAGTTATGCAGATGTCAGACAAAAGCCATTAGAGTTTGAAGAGGGCGAGTATGTATTTCTTAAGTTAACTCCAACTACGGGAGCCAAACGATCAATCAAGGTGAAGAAGTTGCATCCTAGATACATCGGACTATTTCAGATTCTCTCAAGGATAGGATCAGTGGCCTACAAGTTGGCACTTCCTCTAAATCTCAGCCAGATACATGATGTATTCCATGTTTCCCAGCTAAAGAAGTATATTCCAGATCCAACGCATGTGATTGAACAAGATGAAGTTGCGCTGCGAGATGACCTGACCTATGAAGTTGGACTAGTACAAATAGTTGATCGAAAGGTCAAGCAGCTGCGTAATAAGCAGATTCCTATAGTTAAAGTGATCTGGAAAGGACTAACAGAGAGTGAAGCTACCTGGAAAATAGAAGAAAAGATGAAGGAGATGTACCCTGAATTATTTCAGTAGAGTGTATATGTTGTAAATTTCGGGGACGAAATTTATTTTAAGGGGGAGGGAAATGTAACATCCCTAATTTCTGTACTAAGTTGTATGTACAGATTGAATAAAATATATGAGATTCTTTCAGGAAAAGATGTGGCCATATTTATATAAAGAAAGGGATTAAATTGGAAGAGGAAGAAAGTGTAAGAGCCAAAGTGCAAAATTACGAAAATGCCCCGTGATGCCCTAAGAAACCAGAAGTGAATGGAGGACATTTTGGTCATTTTATTCAATGGATGGATATCAGAGAAAATGTGATAGTAAATTATTAGAATTAATATGAGAATTTATGGAGTTGACAGAAGTCAAAAAGGAGTCCTGTAGAATTAATTATGGAATTTACGGTGAAAAAGGACACTGATAAAGGGTTAAAGAAAACATATGTAATTTTTAATAGGACTTCTGGGTCTCATAAAATTATGAAACTTTGTAGATAATTCATTTTATATTAGAATGAATTTCTAAAAATGTTAGAACAATTAAAAGATGTGTTTAGCATTTATGCTAAGATCAGGGTAATTTACGGATATCGGTATAAGGAAAGTACATTGGAATTTGGGCCAATTAGCTATTGGACCTAAAAAGAGACCCAACATGTCATCCTAGGCCAACCTAATAAGGCCCAAAAGTTATCTTAGAGCCCAAGTCCAATAAAGAATAATTTATGGATTTTTGAAAAGAAAGAAAAAGATAATAAAGAATTAGGTTTTGCACATGGTGGGACCCACAAGGACATAAGAATGGTGCCAAAGAGGAAGGGTTAGGTGTACAAGGTGAGGCCATGCTAGTGATATCATGGTGGTAAGGTCATGAGTGAAAAATGAAAAGACATTCCAAGATCAAACATTTAACCAATAGATCAAATAGTTTCCAAGGTGATATTGGCCTTCAATTTTCTCAAGATTTTGCTATAAATACCCCTCATTTCCTAGCCAAAACCGTGAGCAAGAAGGGTGGAGAGCCTCTTGAAAAATTCTCTCTCAAGCAAGGAAGAAGCAAGGATCTTGGAGAAGCTTGTAAGGTAAGTTGCTCCCTTGCTTCTAGAATTTGTTCTTATGATTTCTTCTTGAGTTTAAGTTGGTTTTGAGGCTTGAATATTGTGGAAATGCTGCTGAAATTTCTTCGGATATGTGATAAGAACATGTGTTTATGTTATAGATAGTTTGCACAAGCTTAAATAAGCTTGAATCACATGATAATGGCTTAGGAATCCATGTGTGTTTGTGAATCTATAAAGGTGTTCTTTTCTGTACAGTATAAAATCACTGTTCATATGTTGGAATTTCATGATTTTGATCCTTTCAATGGGTTTAGAATGGAATTTTGTGTGGGGTTATAGTAGGAAAACAAGTATTGGAAGCATTGGAGCCAAAATGAGAATTTTTGGAAAATAAGAGGTCACTTTTCGGTTCTGTACAGAAATGTAAGATGCAATTGGATTCTGAAATTTTTGAATGCATATTTAGATTCTACATGAAAAATTATTTGGAAATGAACAATGAGAGTTTAGTTTAGAAAGATGTAAACAAATGTCACAAAGTAGAGAAAGAAAGGGGCTTATTGAAGCCTAGACTTGGAATGTGTTTGGAATGAAGTTATAATTTGGTAATTGTCTTGTAATGTCTAGGTTTTGACATTTGTGGCAAGGGAAAAACCATTGCAAGAAGGAAAGGACAAGGATCTACAAGAGGTAGCAAGAATATCTAACTATAAACTTATGTGCTTTGATTGATTTGCTTACTTGTTATGCATGAAGGTTTATTTGAGCATGGAATATTATGTGATGATGTTTATGATGATGATGATGTGCTATGAGTATGTGCCACTCCTTGCAATATATGTCATGACAATATGCATGTTAGAGTTTGCTTATGTATGAGCATGAAGTAGCTCCCATTGCATGATAACATGTTAGGCATTCAATCAAACATGCATAACCTTATAGTTTATATTACTTGCTATTAGGATTTCCATGAAATCTCATTCCTTCCATATAAATAACCATGCTCTAGGTGCTGGATCTTCTCAAGGCAAGAGGGTAAATGTTGATGGATGACTGTACTTAACTTAAAGAGTGTGCACTTTAATTACAAGATGATATTTTGGTGTGCATGATGCATGCTACTCATAAATCCGATCTGAGGTAGTGTCCTTCCAACGATAATTTAGATAACTTATCCGATGAGTTTTCATATGAAAGTTGGCATGAACATAGATAAGATCTATAGCTTTAAATGGACACCAAGAACGCCTCATTTGGTTAAGAACGCGAATTGTTATGATTTTTCAAAGTCGGGAGTTGAAATCTGGAATAAGATAATACGACTACTCAGAGGCAGTGAGGTTCATGCGCTAATTTCATATAGTAAATGAATGAGTTTTTCCACTAATATTTGTGATCTTAAAGTACACATATGGAGCTTTAAATCCATAGGTAGACTGAATTGGATAAGTATACAAGGAGAAATGAATTTTTAAAAATGGTACAAAGAAACTGGAACTTCCAGATTTACCAAATGAACAGTAAAGTTCCACGAATAAACTGATTTGATCTGGACAGGGAAACCTCATTTTCATATTTTTCTCTCAAAGTTAAATCAAATATATTTCATTATAAATTGGAATCACCTAAAAACGATTTTTCTAGATTTAGTTATGAATTTCCAAAGTTCAGGCTGTAATCTAGAATTACCCAGTGAATAGTGGCAGTGAACAGTACCCTTAAGTCAAACTCTTGGAAATTCATGTTTTTGAGGTTAAGAGGTATTCCAATGTTCTAAAATAGTTCCAATTGAGTATAAGTAAGGTTAAGGTTTAAGTCCAAAATTTAAGGTCAAGGTTTTAAGGTTAAGATTTAAAGATATTACTAGAAAATGCCGTTGTGCTGGTAGACTATACAGAGTACTGTGTACGTAGGTGCTATCTAAGGAGGCTGGAAGTGAATGGACCTAGCCGGTTCATCCAGTCTTTCCTGGGTACTTACGTAGAATGGTAGTTCTCATGGGGAATTACCGAATCAGTACAGTTATTTTCTACCAGGATTTCCGGCAAGAGAGATATAATCCACTTCGAGAGAGCTATAGCAAGAGTACTTTGAGAGATATAATGAAGGATGTTTCATAAATCATCCCTTTGAGATCTTTATCTCAACCTTAGGCCTCTAACTAACCTCTTTTCTCTTTCTACGCCCAGGAGACTCTTCTGAAGTCCCTAACTTATTTATATATTTTCCCTCATAAACTTTCACTATTTACAATTTAGCCCCTAAACTTTTATTATTTGCAGTTTAGTCCCTGCACATCATCTATATATTTTTGGGACTTCTACTCGTTAGCCTACTTGTTTCAGGCTATGTATTGGGCTTATAGGCCTAAAAATTAGAATAAGACAGTTAGCATCCCAAGGTTATATTGAGGGTGGTTGGCCGAAGTTCCATTAAGAGGATCGCGGAACGGAGAAGTGGCAGCGACTTCTCTATTACTAACTTGATGAGTGGTCCGATTGGTGAGTCTGATCTGAGTTCGAGGAGATATTTATAGGAGGCAGGATAACGATGTTGATAAGGGAAGGTTAAAGGTTTGAAGTTTGCTGGTTAATTTGTGATTGTGTGGTTCAGAAATCGGTGGAGACGACAAAGATTGTGTCGTCAGAGAAATGGTGAGAGAGAAGATATTTGCTGAGTTCGATGATCAAAATGAGATGGCCCATACCGATGCTACAAAGCAACGCTATAGTGGGATTATTTGTGCCCGCAGTCGCCATGGCTATAGAGAAGAAGGAAGGGAGAAAGGTGGTTTTGTGTAGATACAAAAGAGAGAATGTGTTTCTCAACTTTAGTTATACTGTTATCATTGAGAAATTCTTACATGAACCTGGTTGCTACATAACTCTTGGACTATCCAATAAGTTTATGCCATGTAACATCAATTTATACTATGTTGTAGCCTCTCCTTTGCCATTTTATAAAAAAAAATCTCAAATTTTCTCTCTCTTTTGGAGTGCCTTTTCAGCATTCTAGGACTTTTCTATCTCCTTTTCTTCTTCCTCCTCCTCATTATTTTCACTATCTTCTTTCTCCTCATTCTTCCTTCCGCCATGCTTATTCTCCAGCCCATTTGTCCCTTCTTTCTCCAAAACCCCTCTTTGTCAGTTTCTCCCTCTCATACCCCAACCACCCCAATTTCATTACACCTCCCCCACCACAAATGCCCTCCACCGCCATTATGTTGACCAAGGTTAGCTCATACTTGTAAGAGCTATTTTTCTCGCCCATGCTCCAGCTCCTTTCTTCATCTTCCCTCCTTCAATAAACTAAGCATCATTAAAATGGCGACGGAGGGGCTTTAAAAATTTTGATGAAACGCTGGATGGCCGAACTCAGCTCCTTATTTTCCCTATAAAATGCTACATTGAGCAGGTTTAAAGTTTAGCACTTCATCCCATTATACTTTAGGATTTTGGTTTGCTATACATATAATCTTGCAATTTGTTGTCTTTGAAAAACTTAAAAAAATGGTGGAAGGAAGAATGAGGAGAGAGAAGATGGGAGAAGATAATTAATGAGAAAGAAGGAGAAAAGAAAGAGAGAGGAGAATCCTGATAAACACAAAAGGGGTACACCAGGGGAGAGAGAGAGAGAGAGAATATGAGGGTTTTTTTGTTAAAAAAATGGCAAAAGAGTAGAGCTGGTAAAACGTGGGTTGAGCCCGTTTTATAACAAAACGGGGTGAGCTCGGGTTCAAAAAAATCCATCCCATTTTTTGGTGGACTGAAGAGGGCTAGCCCATTTTTAAACGGGGCTAGCCCACATTTTTTTAATTAAAAAAAATTATTCCTCACTCAACAGTCGACATAAGCACAACACTCATCAGTCAATTCATAAAATTTCATCACCTTTACTCTTTCTTATTATCCTCTCTTCCACTCGTCTCTCGCCTCATCAGACAGATCGTGAAACATTCTTACTTTCGTACGTCTTAGGGACTATTTGGTGGTATTTAGAACCACTTTTAAGGTCATTGAAGTCCAATTTCTCAATCTGGAGTTCTACTCTTATCGAATACTGTTCACTATGAAAATTCCAGATGAGTGACCTGACTTTGAAAAATCATAACTAATTATAGAAAAATCAAAATGAAGTGGTTCCAATTTCTACTTGAAGCTAACTCAATTATATTTCAGGTAAAAATAACTCATTGACCATGAATTGACCGAGTCAACATAAGTCAACGTCACAACCTTACTGTTTATCCAGCGTTTTTCTCCTGAATCCAGCATTCTGGTCCCAACTTTGATAATTTATATCTCCATGTGTAGACATCCAAATGAGGCATTCTATATATCAAATCGAAGCTTGATATGTCTAATATTTACCCTAAAAATATAATACATTTATTCATTCATTCACTATTTTTACTTATTTATCAAACCTCATTAGGTCACCATAAATTACTGTTCATAGTGGCAAATTCCAGCACTCAACTTTGCAAACATATGCATACATCCATCATGTATCAGTCAAGTATGCCAAACAGTATCTATTATTAAATAATAAGTTGTTATACATCAGAGCATGTACACAAATTCTCATATTCCTATTACATCTTTTCCTGCCTAAAATCCGGCAGCATAACCGCTACGCTTCATCTTCAGAAAGTAACTGATATTGTACCGATTCGGTAATTCCCGTGAGAACTACCATTCTACGTAAGTACCCAGGAAAGACTGGATAAACCGGCTAGGTCCACTCACTTCCAGCCTCCTTAGATAGTACTACGTACACAGTACGTATCAGCTCCTTTCTTCACTACTGCTATCTTGTCATAATTTCGGCAGCATAACGGTGTCTCTTAAGATTCTCAAAATTTACTTTGACATAACCTCCCTGTAATGGGCTATTTATTGGGATGACATTCGAGGGAATCTCAGTAGTAATAATCATAACAATATATGTAATGCAGAGTGACAGTGCTTGCTTGTGATTGTGTACAGATAAGTATGCTGCGTGCTTCCATACTCAATAACATATGAACATAGCATTGTAGCAGAGCTTCAAGCATAACATATAAGACAACAATCCAACCAAACAATAGCACAACAAATCACAAAGCCATTACATAGAAGCTAGGATTAATTATTACCTCAAAAGCTTAGCAGAACTCTAGAATCTCTATCTTGCTTCCAGCTCCGCCAGAACTTCCTTTCTTTCTTTCTTTCTTCCTCTCATTTTCTCTCTCTAGCACTTCCTTCTCTCTCTTGAATGCTCTTGGCCATGGAGAATGAAGAGCAAGGGGGGGTATTTATAGTTTTGGTGAATGGCATTTCCGTAATTTTGAAGCCTTCTGAACTTGTGGCCCTGGTTTTTCCAGAATTTCCTATTTTTCTTTATTCCCTTTACTGCATCATCATGACATCATCCCAATAGACACCTCATGGGACACCTCATATGTCACATGGCAAAATTGCAAGCTCCTGGGACACCTCATCAGCTGACTCAGCGTTTCCAGATAGTTCCAGAGTCTTACACCAGAATACACGGCTGAGATCGTGCCACGTGTCCTCAACTTTTTCTTCCTCCTCTATGTTGGCACCATGTGGCATCTTGCTGGCACCTTTCATGCCATCCAATGCTATCCAGATAAGTCCAGGACTTTATTTGATCACTTCCTCGATTATCGTTCCGACCGAGTAACTCTACTTTATTGAAAAGTCACTAAAACATTATTTTAATGTCACTTTTCCTCACATACTTCATGGGCCACGTTTTTGGGCTTTGGAATGTCATCTTGGATCTCTGATCAAGCTCAAGTACTCTGATGGCTCGATTCCCAAGAAACAGCCCTTGGCAAATTACCAAAATACCCCTGGGTGCCCTTTCTTGCACTATCTTAACCCTAAGGGTAAAATCATCATTTTACACCCTTCTGTACCCTGTCAAGGCATATACTGACTCTGAGTAACTTTATCTGTATGTGCCTTGGCTTCTGGGCTTGTCCAGAATGACCAAAATGCCCTCCATTCCTCTATTACCCTTTAATACAACACAGGGGCATTTTCGTAATTACACACTGTTTCGGGGTTCTGCTGGACACTGGCCCACCTATCAGTCCTGTTGGAAATTGTGCCCTAGGGGCCAATCATTGTATCAGGTTATCACATTATTTGCATGTTTACTGTGATGATCATCCTTGGATAACTCATGATCTTATCCTAAATGTCCCTGGTCGGTCATCTATGTGGGAGCAGAGATGAAATAAGACCAGTATGACTTTGAAGATATATAGAGATATAAATCAAAGTCATAAGCACATGTAAGAGTACAGGGTGTTGGACCGACCCTCTATGAGAGAGCTGCATGGGTCAAGTCATAAGCTTCTCTCATATACAAGCCATGTCACTATGCCCTTTGACCTGAGATCATCATGGATTCCTACATGACAAACGCTCAGCTTTGACCTAGTCAAAATTCACTTTTGACCGAGTGATCATAAAGGCTATGCTCGGGCTTAGTGGTTTTTCATGCGGAGGAATGTGAATGGTCAAGATGGAATTTGTCCCTCACATTCGTAGAGAGATATTACTGGGCCCCTCGATGAGTGAGTCTGAGAAATGTATGGCCATACTGGAATGGAAGGGTAGTTCCATTTCTATATTCAGACTACTCAGGGATCGAGAAAGTAACGGTCAGGAACAGGAGGATGACGTTCTCCATGCCTCATCCTTGACCGAAATATCATGTGACAAAAGGGACGTGATATGGTTGTATGAAAGGTTACATCGTTTATCGATCCTCATATGTTTTGGGTAGTCGTAATGCCTTGCTAGAGACCGCTTACGACTTGTGGGTCAGTATAGTAACTGGGCCACTGCCAACTTCATATGGGCCTACAGGGTCGCACACAAAACAGCCCAATACGAGCTATGATGTCCAGATTCATTGAATCTAAGAGATGTCTAGATTCAATGAATAATCTAGGGTGGATATATATTTTATATATATATAAATTAGTTTATATATATTATATATATAATATAAGAGATATTTGTAAAATTTAATTTATAAGGATAAATTAAATCTCTATCATTTTGAATTTGAATTTAAATGGATATGATCTATTTGAATTTGAAATTCAAATTGATAAGATATCTCAAATTTGATTTATGAGAATAAATCAAATATAATTCTGTCTTATCTTTATTTTAAATTAAATAAATAGGTGAATTAAATCTGTGGGACGGATTTAATATAAACCATATTTATTTAATTAGTTTCTTATTAAATTATGCAATATATGATATTGTATTAATTCAGAATTAATATAAGATTAATTCTGAAGCCCGGCCCTATTAGAAGCCCGATAGCTTCCTATATATTTGACATTAGGAGCTAGGGTTCTACATACAATATACATCTCTACACACACATTCAGACGTGAGAAGAGGGGGCAGGGAGAGTGCAAAAGGTTTGCACATAAGAAACTGCCGAGATAGAGATGGTGAGGACGGAATCTCTAGAAAGCCCTAGAGGGACAAGAGGCGCTAGCACGTCGTTCGCGATTGGAACGCTGTTCGTGTGGATACCGGTAGAGGAAGCCGATCTGAGCTGTCGACTTCTACGATACGACCAGACACGAGGCTAGGTCGCGACCAGAAAACCCTGAGGTCGCGACCATACGGGCATCTGAACGTCAGAAATCCGAAAAGAAGAGGAAGGTCGCGACGAGAAGCAGATTAAAGTTAATTTCCGTTGCGTGTCTTCCAATTCCCTTCAGTGGTATCAGAGCCATGCCGTTTTGTGTTTAAGTTAGGTTTGATTGTTGATACATGTGATGTATGTTAGACTTCTTAGCTGATTATATGATAACATGCGTGATATGTATGACATATATGGAATCTGTTTATGTATGACATATACGGAATCTAAAAGGAAACTGAAATCGGTGGTGTATATCAATTGATTTGATCAATTAATATTGATGGGGTCTAAGGAAAAAGAATTAAGATTCTTGATTATTTATAAAAAAAAATTTCTATTGGGGCGCTGCCCCACACCCCGTGGCTAAGGAAAAATTTCTAAAAGGAAATTTCTAGCGGGACCGCCGTGGCTATTTAATCGTAACGCAACATAATCGTAATATGTATTGACTTTCCTGATATATGAATGTTTTGAAACATTTATTGCCCTTCAAATAGCATGAATTTTGATTCTTGAATGTTTGGGTATGGTGAACAATATGGCTCTAGATTACAAGTGTTGTAATTTTTCTAAATACGGCCTGCGTGTCGTGCCTTCCTCTAATGACTCTCGTTGTACATTCTCTTCTCATCTCACTCCCCTCGAATGTTAAAACGAGGTTTCCTTATGTACTTTTCCTATTCTAATTAGAGAGCTCCTCTCATTGGCTTGAGGGGACTTAGGATAGGTGAGCCATATTGTATCACGTTTAAGATTATGCATCTTTTGATTAGATCACTGCATGTATGTTTTATATGCATAATACTTGTATGAGATACAACCGTGATACATGCATCTTATAAACCAGATAATTAATTAAACCCTCTAAAAGAAATCTTAAGTCATATGCCGTCAATTAATGAACACTTGTCAAAACCTCGATCGCTCATTTGTAGGTCCACCAAAGTGGGTGCATTTGAGTTATCTTGGGGAGATAAGCAAGAGTAATGGTGCTACTCTTATGTTTGTTATTGTTTGACTTAATTGAGATTATCAAAACGGTTTTGGGTCTCAAGGCATTAGATGGGATTAAAACATGCCGGATCATATGATGATGGAATCCCATAAACATCTAAAGAGTTACATGTGATGTAATTGGTAAAGTTGTTACCTACCTAAATAACTTAAAGTTGAGCGTCCTGCCAAAGCGGACTCAAGTTTAAGCAAAATATGGATCTTAGCCCACTAATTATTACATTGAGGGTTGTTTTATTCAGTGGGAGATTGCTAATTAAATTGCATATTTTAATTGTAGAATCATGACGACTAGTAATACTGCTATATTATCGTTGCGATCTGTCCTTGAGAAGGACAAACTTAATGGGATAAACTTTCTTGACTGGTTCAGGAACTTGAGAATTGTTCTCAAGCAGGAAAGAAAAGTATATGTCCTAGATCACCCCATTCCTGAGGAGCCAGCAGCCAATGCTCCTAGAGCTCAGAGAGATTCTTATGCGAAGCATAAGGAAGACTCTGTTGATGTGGGATGCTTGATGCTTGCCACTATGGTTCCGGAGCTTCAAAGAGATCTGGAACACATGGAGGCTTATGAGATGATTGTGCATCTTAAGAAAATGTTCCAGCAACAGGCAAGGCAAGAGAGGTATGAGACCACTAAGGCCTTACATTCCTGCAGGATGGCTGAAGGTGCATCAGTGAGTACTCATGTCTTAAAGATGAAAGGGTACATAGATCACCTTGAGAGGCTTGGATTTCCCATAAGTCAGGAGCTAGCTACAGATTTGATCTTGAACTCACTCCCGGAAAGTTATGACCAGTTTGTCATGAACTACAACATGAACAACATTGAGAAATCTATTTCTGAACTGCATGGGATGCTTAAAACTGCTGAGCCGACTGTTAAGAAGAAGCCCAGTACTATTTTGATGGTTTAGAAAGGAAAGGGTATGAAAAAGAAAGGCAAGGGCAAGGGGAAGGGTCATGGCTCATCTGGTAAGACCAAAGAGTCAGGCAAGCCCGAAACCAAGCCTGCACCAAAGAAGGCAAAGCCTCCAAAGGAAGGAGTTTGCTTCTTCTGCAATGAACCGGGTCATTGGAAGAGGAATTGCAAACTCTACCTTGAAGATCTGAGAAAGAACAAGAAGGATAGCGGGGCTATCGCTTCAGGTATTTATGTTATAGACATTCATCTCTCTACTTCCACTACATGGGTATTAGATACTGCATGTGGTTCTCACATTTGTACAAATGTGCAGAGCCTCAAGGACAGTAGAAAGCTGAAGAAGGGCGAAGTTGACCTACAAGTTGGAAATAGAGCAAAGGTTGCTGCTCTAGCTGTAGGCACTTATGAATTAGTTCTGCCCACTGGGCTTTTGTTAGTCTTGAACAATTGCTATTATGTTCCTGCTTTGAGTAGTAACATTGTTTCTCTTTCTTATTTGGATAAGGAAGGTTACACTTCCATTTCTGGGAATGGTAAATGTTCCATTTATCGTAATGATATTTTCTATGCTCATGGTGATTTGCATGTTGATCATTACATATTAAACTTGGAACAACCCAATCATGGAAATATCTATAACATAACCGCCAAAAGGGTCAAACCAAATGATTTGAATCCGACATACCTCTGGCACTGTCGTCTGGGCCACATAAATGAGAAACGCATTTCTAAACTCCATCAAGATGGATTTCTCAACTCATTTGATTTTGAATCATATGATACTTGCGAATCTTGTTTGTTAGGAAAGATGACAAAGTCGCCTTTCACTGGGCACAGTGAGAGGGCCACTGATTTGTTGGGCCTCATACATACAGATGTGTGTGGACCGATGAATACAAATGCCAGAAGAAGTTATTCGTACTTCATTACATTCATAGATGATTTCAGTAGATATAGCTACGTCTATCTAATGAAACATAAATCCGAATCTTTTGAAATGTTCAAGATATTTCAAAATGAAGTACAAAACCAGCTTGGTAAAATAATTAAAGCCCTTCGATCTGATCGAGGTGGTGAATATTTGAGCCAAGAGTTTATCGATCATCTTAGGAATTGTGGAATAGTCTCACAATTGACTCCTCCAGGAACACCACAATGGAATGGGGTTTCTGAACGGAGGAATCGAACACTATTGGATATGGTTCGATCCATGATGAGTCGAACAGATCTTCCACCTTCCTTTTGGGGCCACGCCCTAGAGACAGCTGCGTTCACACTGAATCGTGTTCCATCTAAGGCAGTTGAAAAGACTCCGTATGAGATATGGACTGGGAGGAAACCTAGTTTGTCTTTTCTCAAGATTTGAGGATATGAGGTCTATGTTAAGCAACAAGCCTCAGATAAGTTAGCGCCCAAATCTTCAAAGTGCCTTTTGTGGGATATCCTAAGGAAACCAAGGGATATTATGTCTACAACCCCACTGATAACAAAGTGTTTGTTGTCAGAAATGGTATCTTTCTAGAACGAGAATTTATCTCTAAAAGAACCACTGGGAGCAAGGTACACCTCGAAGAAGTTCGAGAGCCACAATACGCCACAGAACTAGAGATGGAAAGTAGAGAAGACTCACAAGAAGTTGTTGAGACTCCTCAAGTCACGCAAGGCCCAAGGCGATCTAATAGGGCACGACTTCAGCCTCAGAGATATGGATTTCTGATTTCTGACAGTCGTGATGTGTTGCTCATTGAGCATGATGAGCCGACTACCTATCAAGAAGCTATAGTGGGACCAAACTCTGAAAAATGGCTTAATGCCATGAAGTCTGAGATGCAATCCATGTACGACAATAAGGTATGGACCTTAGTCGACCCGCCTGAAGGTGTAAAAACCGTCGGGTGCAAGTGGGTTTTTAAAGAGAAAACCGACATGGATGGCAATGTAAATGTCTTCAAGGCACGACTGGTTGCAAAAGGATTTACTCAAACTCATGGTATGGACTATGATGAGACCTTTTTCCCCAGTTGCAATGGCCAAATCAATCAGAATCCTCCTTGCCATTGCAGCATATTATGACTATGAAATATGGCAGATGGACGTCAAGACAGTCTTCCTTAATGGAAAGCTCCTTGAGGATGTGTACATGACACAACCTGAAGGTTTTGTGCGTTCTGAGGACTCTGGTAAGGTGTGCAAGCTTCAAAGGTCCATTTATGGACTGAAGCAAGCATCTCAGAGTTGGAATCATCGTTTTGATGAAGTAGTCAAAGAGTTTGGATTTCTTCAAAACATTGATGAACCTTGTGTGTACAAAAAGGTTAGTGGGAGCACAGTTGTGTTTTTGGTACTCTATGTCGATGACATCCTACTCATTGGGAATGACATTCCTACCTTGCAGATTGTCAAGTCTTGGTTAGGAAAATCTTTCTCGATGAAAGACTTGGGTGAAGCCACCTACATCCTAGGAATTAGGATCTATAGAGATAGATCTAAAAGGCTTCTAGGACTGAGTCAGAGCACATATATAGACAAGATACTGCATAGGTTCAGTATGCAGGAATCAAAAAGGGGTTTCATACCCATGTCTCATGGTATTCACCTCAGCAAGGATTTGTGTCCTAGTACACCAGATCAGCAAGGTCGCATGAGTAAGATTCCATATGCCTCGGCCATAGGATCTATCATGTACGCCATGTTATGTACTCGACCAGATGTCTCGTTTGCCTTAAGTATGACTAGCAGATATCAACAGGACCCTGGTGAGGGCCATTGGACTGCTGTCAAGAATATCCTTAAGTACTTAAGAAGGACTAAGGACTTATTCTTGGTCTATGGTGGATTGGTAGACTAGCTCTATGTAACTGGTTACACAGATGCAAGTTTCCAAACTGACTAGGATGACCAGAAATCGCGATCTGGATACATATTCCTCCTGAATAATGGAGCAGTAAGCTGGAAGAGCTCTAAGCAGAGCACTATAGCAGATTCTGCAACGGAAGCCGAGTATATAGCAGCATCTGATGCAGCTAAGGAGGCCATTTGGATCAGGAAGTTCATTGCTGAACTAAGGGTGGTACCGACCATCTAAGATCCAATAACTTTGTTCTGTGACAATAGTGGTGACATTGCACAGGCCAAAGAGCCTAGGTCACATCAAAGGACCAAGCATATACTCAGGCGATTTCATCTCATCAGAGAAATCAATGATAGAGGTGATATAAAAATATGCAAGGTAGCAGGAGAAAACAATGATGCTGATCCTCTAACAAAAACGCTTGTCCAGGCAAAACATGAGCGTCATGTTAGGTCAATAGGATTGAGACAAATTAATGATTGTTCCTAGTGCAAGTGGGAGGATGTTGGAAATTGTGCCCTAGGGGCCAATCATTGTATCAGGTTATCACATTATTTGCATGTTTACTGTGATGACCATCCTTGGATAACTCATGATCTTATCCTAAATGTCCCTGGTCGGTCATCTATGTGGGAGCAGAGATGAAATAAGACCAGTATGACTTTGAAGATATATAGAGATATAAATCAAAGTCATAAGCACATGTAAGAGTACAGGGTGTTGGACCGACCCTCTATGAGAGAGCTGCATGGGTCAAGTCATAAGCTTCTCTCATATACAAGCCATGTCACTATGCCCTTTGACCTGAGATCATCATGGATTCCTACATGACAAACGCTCAGCTTTGACCTAGTCAAAATTCACTTTTGACCGAGTGATCATAAAGGCTATGCTCGGGCTTAGTGGTTTTTCATGCGGAGGAATGTGAATGGTCAAGATGGAATTTGTCCCTCACATTCGTAGAGAGATATTACTGGGCCCCTCGATGAGTGAGTCTGAGAAATGTATGGCCATACTGGAATGGAAGGGTAGTTCCATTTCTATATTCAGACTACTCAGGGATCGAGAAAGTAACGGTCAGGAACAGGAGGATGACGTTCTCCATGCCTCATCCTTGACCGAAATATCATGTGACAAAAGGGACGTGATATGGTTGTATGAAAGGTTACATCGTTTATCGATCCTCATATGTTTTGGGTAGTCGTAATGCCTTGCTAGAGACCGCTTACGACTTGTGGGTCAGTATAGTAACTGGGCCACTGCCAACTTCATATGGGCCTACAGGGTCGCACACAAAACAGCCCAATACGAGCTATGATGTCCAGATTCATTGAATCTAAGAGATGTCTAGATTCAATGAATAATCTAGGGTGGATATATATTTTATATATATATAAATTAGTTTATATATATTATATATATAATATAAGAGATATTTGTAAAATTTAATTTATAAGGATAAATTAAATCTCTATCATTTTGAATTTGAATTTAAATGGATATGATCTATTTGAATTTGAAATTCAAATTGATAAGATATCTCAAATTTGATTTATGAGAATAAATCAAATATAATTCTGTCTTATCTTTATTTTAAATTAAATAAATAGGTGAATTAAATCTGTGGGACGGATTTAATATAAACCATATTTATTTAATTAGTTTCTTATTAAATTATGCAATATATGATATTGTATTAATTCAGAATTAATATAAGATTAATTCTGAAGCCCGGCCCTATTAGAAGCCCGATAGCTTCCTATATATTTGACATTAGGAGCTAGGGTTCTACATACAATATACATCTCTACACACACATTCAGACGTGAGAAGAGGGGGCAGGGAGAGTGCAAAAGGTTTGCACATAAGAAACTGCCGAGATAGAGATGGTGAGGACGGAATCTCTAGAAAGCCCTAGAGGGACAAGAGGCGCTAGCACGTCGTTCGCGATTGGAACGCTGTTCGTGTGGATACCGGTAGAGGAAGCCGATCTGAGCTGTCGACTTCTACGATACGACCAGACACGAGGCTAGGTCGCGACCAGAAAACCCCGAAAAGAAGAGGAAGGTCGCGACGAGAAGCAGATTAGGTCGCGACTAAAAACTCCAGAGGCGACAGGTCGCGACTAAAAGCTGAGGAGGTCGCGACTGAAAGTTCCAGAGGCGAGGAGTCGCGACTAGTGGACACTGAGGTCGCGACCAAAGCTCAAATACTGAAGGTAACACTTCTTTCTCCTTGACTTAAACACATTCGGTAGATCCTGGCTGGGAATGGAAAAAATTTTAAAGTTAATTTCCGCTGCGTGTCTTCCAATTCCCTTCAAGTCCAAGGGCCTTACTGGGCCTTTGATGGCGCCATTATTGGGCCTTTTAGAGTCTATTACCTTTATGGCACGTATTACAAGGAATCTTCCCCCGTCAATGTTCATCGAGTAGTTCCGCCGTTATACACCGTTTATACACATCTCTGGACACCGGGTCCTTTTACCAGATACACTGGCCTGCTGTGTTTAGGAATCCCTGTGAGTCATAACAGTCATCTGACTGAGGTCATCCGAACTCATTCAGTCCCTTTTTAAATACCGATAAATCTCCTAATCGGATCCCCGGAGGCCTCACACTCCCGTCTGTATTTACTGATTTGCGAATAACTTTTCCTACAGACCTCCTATCGGTATTCTATTAGTTTCCTGACCTCCGCCCCATCAGGACGCATCATTCTGTAATTTCTCACTTATATCTGAAATCTAGGATATCCGGTAGGAATTTTTATAACTTTTAGACTATCAGATCAATTTTGGCTATCTGGAGTCTTAAAAACTTCCTGTAGTAAGCTGGATTACCCAGCGTCACTTGCTCTCTCTACTGGTGAAATCTGGGACTGAAATGCTTCCGGGCAGTCCAAACCACTTCTGGCCTAATTTTCTTTAATTATACTTTAGCCCCAAAGAACTTTTCTTCTTTTCAATTAAGTCCCTTTTATTTGGCTAAAATTACACTTAAGGACCCCACCTTTTTGTCTACTTTTCCTTTTTGGTTTTAAACTTTCCATAATTGCACTTAAGTCCTTCCATTTCCTTTCTTTTGCAATTTAATCCCTTTCTTTGCATAAATGGCCATCATATCTCTAGGGACTTTCACTATTTACATATAAGTCCCTGGACTTTCACTTATTTGTAGTTTAGTCCCTAAAAACTTTCTACATGTTTCTAGGACTTCTGCTCAAAGGGATATATCTATTTCAGGCTACTTACTAAGTCTCTGGGCCTGAAAATTGGGGTGTTACAGATCGCCTATCCTCGGCGTCCTCTCTATCGTCACCCAGCCCTGTAGCCCAAGTTGCCTCGTCGCCCTCACCTCTTGTTTCCTGCACATTGCCCTTGCCTGCTGTTGCCACTCGTTTGCACATCGGCGCCCAGGTTCGTGTCGCCTCACCTCACCTCGTGTTACCCTCGTTGCGTCACATGCTATCTCCTACAGTCCTACAGATTGCCCTCGCCTTGACGCTTCATCGCCTACTATCACCTCTCCTCACTCTCATCGCATGTCACCCAGGTTCGCCTCGCCTACCATCTGTTGAGTCTGAAATCATTGTAGATCCTAAGTAAGTTTTAAGCAATTTTCGTAGATCACTTACTGGGATTTAGTGTTTATATGTTTCTGTTCTGAATCTGATAAGTTAATGTTAGAATTAGAATTATATTTTTGGAATGTAGTTGACTTTTGGGTGTTGATGTAACATCCCAATTTTCAGGCCTAGAGATGCAGGGAATAGCCTGAGATTAAGAGGATACCAGACCCCTTTTGGGTAAGAGTCCCAAGGGGTAGAATGGCTATTTTGGGATAAAGATTGGAAAGTCAAGTGTTGACCATGCTGGTCGCGACTTTAGAGTATTATGGTCACGATTAATATTGACAGAGAGGTATGGTCGCGACGGAAATATGTGTGTGTTGCGACTAATAGACAAAATAAGCTTGGTTGCGACTAGAAAATGATGGGGTCGCGACTAGATTGTGTTGTGGTCGCGACTAGATTATGTTGCGGTCGTGACTAGATTGTGTTGTGGTCATGACTAATGAACACAGAAGGGGTAGGTCGTGATCAGATGATGTTAGGTCGCGACTACGTAATGAGAAAGATGTTAGACGTATGGGCTAAGAGTTATGAAGGTTCAAGGAGATAGTTACCCAGTTGGAGATAGAACTGGGGAAAAGGTCAGATAGAGACAGTCAATAAAGGTTATCTGAATTGTTAACCAGGGTCAGGGAATACTCTGGTAAGATGAGAAAAGCCGATATTGCCCCTAGACTTATTAAAGTAAATAAAGAGGAACCAAGGGCATTTTGGTAATTTACCAAGGGATGTGTCTTGGGAATCGAGCCATCAAAGTACTTGGGCTTGATCAGAGACCCAAGATGATATTCCAGAGGCCCAAAAACGTGGCCCAGTAGTGATGTGAGGAAAAGTGGCATTAAAATGATGTTTTGGTGACTTTTCCATAAAGTAAAGTTACTCGGTTGGCACGATAACTGAGGAGGTGGTCAGATAGAGTCTTGGACTTATCTGGATAGCATTGGATGGCGTGAAGGGTGCCACCTTGATGCCATATGGCACTGATCTGGAGGAAGCAGATAAAGCTAAGAACACTTATTATGGTGCAAGACTCTGAACCGGTGACTCAGCAGGCTGAGTCAACAAGTAATCATGAGGGGCACTGAGTCAGCATGCTGAGTCAGCAGGTAATTATGAAAGGCTATGAGTCAGCATGATGTCATGATGATGCAGTAAAGGAAATAAAGAAAATAGGAAATTCCAGGAAAATCGGTGGCCACAAGTTCAGAGTTCTTGAAAACTACAGAATTGCCATCAGAAGAAACTATAAATACCCCATTCCCCCATTCATTTGGCTTCACGGATTGGAAAGGAGAAGGGAGAGAAAGAAGAGAGAGAAGGAGAAAGAAAGAAAGAGAGAAAGGAAGAAAGAAAGGAAGGAAGTTCTGGCGAAGCTGGAAGCAGTATAGTGATAGTAGAGTTCTGCTAAGCTAGCCAGGTAGTAACTAATCCTAGCTTTTATGTAATGGCTTTGTGATTTGTTGTACTATTGTTTGGTTGGATTGTTGTCTTATATGTTATGCTTGAAGCTCTGCTACAATGCTATGTTCATATGTTATTGAGTATGGAAGCACGCAGCATACTTATCTGTACACAATCACAAGCAAGCACTGTCACTCTACATTACATATATTGTTATGATTATTAGTACTGAGATTCCCCCGAATCTCATCCCCCATCTATAACCCATTACAGGGGAGGTTATGCCGAAGTAAATTCTGAGAATGCTAAGAGACGCTGTTATGCTGCCAAAATTAAGGCAAAATATCAGTAATAAAGAAAGGAGATGATACGTACTGAGTACATAGGTACTGTCTAAGGAGGCTGGAAGTGAGTGGACCTAGCCGGTTCATCCAGTCTTTCCTGGGTACTTACGTAGAATGGTAGTTCTCACGGGAATTACCAAATCAGTACAAGATCAGTATTTGTAAAGATGAAGCCTAGCCGTTATACTGCCGGATTTCAGGCAGGAAAAATGTAATAGTAATATGAGGATTTTGTTCATGACCTGCTGTATGACAATTTGTTATTTAATAATAAATATTGTTTGGCATGTTAAATTTATGTATGAGGAATTAAGAGAGAAATTCGCAAGTCATGAGGTAGCAGTGTTCTGACCTCAGTTTGACCTAGCAAACGGAAGAGTTTGGCCACAAAATTTGGTGAGCTAGTAGTACACATCTGGGACATTACGTGGATAGGTAATAAACCTCAATTGGATGTGTAGAATGAGATTAATCAGTACCCAAAGTAAAAGTTTAGAATAAGGAACTTAAGAGTAAAATTCTGAATGTCTGGGTTTAAGTTAAGGTATAATCAAGCTATCTAGCTTCTGCAGGTGTACTCTGAGGGGTATAAGGAAGGATGTTTCAGTTGATGTTAAAAAGAACAAGCATCTCGATCGGTTGACTTCTGGGTGTTGACAAAATTTTTCTTGTTCTAAAATAGACATATCTGGTCTAATTGTTTCTTGTTCCTTTTTTGCCTGTTGTCGCCTGCATATCAAGGGTTTATGTATTATAATTGAGTTTTCTTTTTCCAATTGTAATTTGCAGTATAATTTGTAGAAAGTAAAGATGGATTCAAGTGACATTGTCATTGGGGGGAATGAAATGAAGGTTATTGATGATAATATCAATGCAACTAATGTGGAAAATCAATCTACACCAGCTAACCCCTCTATTTCTGTAGAAGATAATCCAAGAAGTAAAGAAAACTACCTTTGATGTTTGGAACTATTTCACTAAAATTAGTAAAGTAGAAGGCAAAGAAAAAGCTTAATGTAAATGGTGTAAAAAACCACATATTATGGAAGGTAAGGATTATGGGACTTCACATCTTTGTCGTCATATAAATACTTGTGCAGTAATTCCTAAATATAAAGATGTTGGTGCCATGATGTTAGACCACACAGGGAATGTTAGAGCTAGAAACTTGATTAGAACAAAGTTCGAGATATGTTGGCTTATTGTATCATTAGACATGATATTCCATATTCTTTCGCTGAGTGGGAGGCATTTAGAGATTTTCACTCATTTAAATCCTAACTATAGGCCCATTACAAGAAAAATGTTACAATTAATGTTATGAATTTCCATCTTAGAGCAAAAGAGAACCTAAAAAATCAGTTAGTGAGGAGTCCTGGTAAAGTATGTTTAATTGCTGATTATTTGACTTCATTAGCTATTGAAGGATATCTTTGTTTGACTGCACACTTTAATGATGAGAAATGGAATCTTAATAGCAAGATACTAGCATTTGCTAGGATGAAGCCTCCACACTCTGGTATTGAATTGTCAAATAAGGCACATGATATCATTACAGATTGGAGTATTCAAAATAAAATATTGTGTATTGCTTTGGATAATGCCTCAGCAAATGTTAGTATGCAAGCTTTGCTGAAAAATAGGTTGAATTTATGTAATGGCTTGATATGTAATGGGGAATTTTTCCATGTGAGATGTTATGCCCACATCTTAAATCTCATAGTGCAAGAGGGTTTAATAATAGCAAGTAATGATGTACAAAAGATTTGAAACAGTATTACATATGTGAAGCACTTGGATTTGAGGTTGACAAACTTCAAGAAGTATGTTCAACAAGTTAGGGGCATTGATAGTTCAGTGGGGTTGAGGTTACATGTCCCTACTAAATGGAATTCAACACATGCAATGCTTCAAAGTGCAATCAGATATCGCTGTGCTTTTGTAAACTTATCTTTGTGTGACAGCAATTACAGACATTGCCCATCACCTGAAGAGTGGACTAGACCATAAGTTATGTGCACATTCTTGAAGCCATTTGTAGTGATTACAAATTTGATTTATGGGTCATCTTATTTGACTGCTAACATGCATTTCATGCAAATATCTAAAATTGAGACATTATTGAAGCAACATGTGGAAAGTGATGATCTTTTGATATAAGATATGACTGAGAGGATGCTTCAAAAAATTGACAAATATTGGGGTGATTGTAGTGTCATTCTTGCATTGGCAAATATTCTTGACCCACGGATGAAGTTTGATGTTGTAAAGTTTTCTTATGCAAAACTTGATCCTACAAATTATGAAGACAAGAACTAATTCATAAGTGCCTACAGCTAAAGCAGCAACCCTTGCTCTGTTTCCAACTCGTAGGTCAACTTCACCTTTCTTCAGCTTCCTACTGTCCTTTAGACCCTGCACATTTGTACAAATGTGAGAACCACATGTAGTATCTAATACCCATATATTGGAAGTAGAAAGATGAATGTCTATAACATAAATACCTGAAGCGATAGCCCTGTTATCCTTCTTGTTCTTTTTCAGATCTTCGAGGTAAAGCTTACAATTCCTCTTCTAATGACCAGGTTCATTACAGAAGAAGCAGACTCATTCCTTTGGAGGCTTTGCCTTCTTTGGTGTAGGCTTGGTTTCGGGCTTGCCTGACTCTTTGGTCTTACCTAATGAGCCATGACCCTTCCCTTTGCCCTTGCCTTTCTTCTTCATACCCTTTCTTTTCTAAACCATCAAAATAGTACTAGGCTTCTTCTTAACACTCAACTCAGCAATTTTAAGCATCCCATGCAGTTCAGAAATAGATTTCTCCATGTTGTTCATGTTGTAGTTCATGACAAACTGGTCATAACTTTCTGGGAGTGAGTTCAAGATCAAATCCGTAGCTAACACCTGGCTCATGGGAAATCCAAGCCTCTCAAGGTGATCAATGTACCCTTTCATTTTTAAGACATGAGCACTAACTGATACACCTTCAGCCATCTTGAAGGAATGTAAGGCCTTAGTGGTCTCATACCTCTCTTGCCTTGCCTGTTGCTGGAACATTTCCTTGAGATGCACAATCATCTCATAAGCCTCCATGTGTTCCAGATCTCTTTGGAGCTCCGAAACCATGGTGGCAAGCATCAAGCATCCCATATCATTATCCCATTCTAGCTCTCAGGTCTTTTATTCAACTAGGTTGAATAAGACTTTTACCATGTAGATCTACTCCTCGTAATCACATGGAGGATCTGTCTCATTCTAGCTAGCTCATCTTAACTTATCATTATCATCCTTTGCGGCCTATCCTACCTAGCAAGGATGACTTGCTTAGTGGAGTTGCCAACTTCCTCTATGCATGGCTTCTCCACTCAAGCTCTATGTTCATGCTTTGTGTTCACCTGTCTTTTCCTTTACAACGAAACATGAACACCTCTTATTCCATCTAGGAGCTTTATCTCCACGGGCTCTTCTAAACCCATAATAGTCCCGATCTGAATCTTCTAATGTCATACCAGGACATCTCTGTCATTCCGTCGCGATATGAGTATTGGGTAATCGCTATTCATAGCCTCTATGATTCTTCATTACCCTTAACTCCTCACGACTTATCATTTCTATTCTTTAGTCGTGACCTACAGCTTCAGACGTCGCGTCCTTATTTTCTGTCTTCTAGTCGCGACCTAAATCTTCTGTCGTCGCGACCTTAACCTTTCCACGTCGCGACTCAACTCCTCTACCGTCGCGACCAGGATATTCTCTCGTCGCGACTTATGTCTCTTCACGTCGCAACCATAGCCATTTCTAGTCGCGACATTAAACTTTTCTCGTCACAACCTTAGCTCTCTGTTAAATAACGTCGCGACCTAGGAACATACTCGCCGCGACCAAATCTTTTTGTGAATAACCGTCGTGACCTATAAACTTATGCGTCGCGACTAAACCTCTCATTGAGGCTACCAGTCGCGACATAAACCACGTTAGTCGCGACCGGAGTGCTATTCTGTCGTACTCAAGGGCTAAATCAGAGCATCACTGAGCCAGAACCTTCTGTTCTGTGCCAGAATCTTATGCTCTGAACCAGAGTCCTTTCTGGTTGGTGCCAGAACCTCTTGCTCTGATACCAAAATGAAACATCCTCCCTTACAGCCCTCAGAGTACACTAGCGGAAGCAATATTAGCTTAAAATAGCTTAACTTCATCATTCATAATTTGAATATGCCAAACCATATTTATCATTGAATCATAAAATGTCATACAATATGGTATACACAACAAGACATATACATAATCCTCATATCTCTATTACATCTCGTTCTGCCTAAACTTCGGCAGCATAACCGCTACGCTTCAGCTGTATAAAGAACTGAACTGTACTGATTCGGTAATCTCCTCATGAGGACTACCATTCTACGTAGTACCCAGGAAAGACTAGATGAACCGGCTAGGTCCACTCACTTCTAGCCTCCTTAGACAGCACTACGTACACAGTACTTATCATATACTATGACGTTCAGTCTTAACTTGGGCAGCATAACGGCGTCTCCTGGCTTTCTCAAAATCTACTTCAACATAACCTCCCTGTAATGGGTTATGGATGGGGATGAGATTCGGGGGAATCTCAGTAGCAACAATCATAACAATATATGTAATGCAGTGTGACAGTGCTTGCTTGTGATTGTGTACAGATAAGTATGCTGCGTGCTTCCATGCTTAATAACATATGACCATAGCATTACAGCAGAGCTTCAGACATAACATATAAGACAACAATCCAACCAAACAATAGCACATCAAATCACAAAGCCATTACATAGAAGCTAGGATTAGTTACTACCTGGCTAGCTCAGCAGAACCCTACTATCTCTATTCTACTTCCAGCTCCGCCAGAACTTCCTTTCTTCCTTTCTCCTTTCTCTCTTCCTTCCTTCTCCTTCTCTCTCTTCTTTCTCTCTCACTCTCCTCTTGCTCTTGCGCAAGTGAAGGCCATGGGGGGGGTATTTATAGCCTCCCTCAATGGCACAATCGTAAATACCATGAACTTTGATCCTGCGGTCCTGGTTTTTCCTGGATTTTCCTATTTTCTTTAATTCCTCATTTACTGCATCATCGTGCCAACTCACCATGCTGACTCAGCGCCTCATTTTTCACATGCTTGAATTCCCGGGACACCTCAGCATGCTGACTCACCATGCTGACTCACCGGTCCAGTCTCCTGCCTCGTAATGCGTGCCATCAACTTTATCTGCTTTCTGCAGACTAATGCCATGTGGCGACTGGAAAAGACCTTGCACGCTTCCCAATACCATCCAGATAAGTCCCTGACTTTATCTGATCATTTCCTCGGTTATCGTGCCTCCTCGGTTTTCGTGCCAACCGAGTATCCTTACTTTACTGAATTATTACTTTAATGCCATGTGGCATCTTGTGGGTCCCATGAGGATACCTTATCAGTCTACCTCATGGTTTCCAGATAACCTTTCCTGTATCTGATATCCTGCCTCCGGTCTATCTCCAACCGGGTAACTATCTCTCTTGGACCTTCACCACTCTTGGCCCGTACGCTTAGCGCCACTTTAGTCACTAGTCGCGACCTCAACATCATCTTGTCGCGACCTTACAATTCTGTGTACATTAGTCGCGACCAAAACATCTTCTCGTCGCGACCACAACATGCTATCGTCGCGACCATAACACTTTTTAGTCGCGTCTAAGGCTTTCTGCCACTATTAGTCGCGATGTCACTGCTTTCTAGTCGCGACCATACTTCTTTTATGTCGTGACCATAATGCTTTCTTGTCGCGTATAGCTCTTTCTGTAACCACTAGTCGCGACCATACTTTACTCTAGTCGCGACCAGAACGGTCAGCTCGTAACTCTTCAACCTTTGACCTTTACATCATCCCAAATGGCCATTCTACCCCTTGGGACTTCCACTGTTTACACATAAGTCCCCGTACCTTTACTTACTCGTAGCTCAGTCCCTAAAAACTCTCTTATATCTCTGGGACTTCTGCTCAAAAGGGGTCTGGTAGCCTCTCATTCTCAGGCTATTTCCGTGTCTCAAGGCCTGAAAATTGGGATGTTACAAGTAGCACCATTACTCTTTCTTATCTCCCCAAGATAACTCAAATGCACCCACTTTTGTGGAGCCTACAAGTGAACGATCGAGGTTTTGACAAGTGTTCATAAATTGACGGCATTATGACTTAAGATTTCATTTAGAGGGTTTAATTAACTATCTGGTTTACAAGAATGCATGTATCTTGGTTGTATCTCATACAAGTAATACGCATATAGAACATACATGCAGTGATATAATTATAAGATGCATAATTTTAAACGTGATATAATATGGCTCACCTATCCTAAGTCCCCTCAAGCCAATGAGAGGAGCTCTCTAATAAGAAAAATAAAGAAACCTCGTTTTAACATCAAGAGGAGTGAAATGAGAAGAGAATGTGTAACACCCCAATTTTTAAGCCTAGAGACGCCAGAAGGAGAATTCAAGGGCATAATCGTAATTATGGGAAAGATCGGACTGGTGGCCGATGAGTACCATATTTTGCCAGAAAATAGAGAAAATTATGCTGATCATTTCACTGAACTGTGAAATGTGCATATGAGGTCTCTAGGTGTATGAAAGAATTAGAAATATGACCAGGGGTAAAATGGTCATTTTGGAAAAGTGTGCGCGTGAGTGCTTTTTCAGGCCAAAACAGCCCTGTCCGGATAAAATATCTGAAAATACCGAGAGACAGAGAAAAGGATTCCGGATTGAATGAGGAGTCACAGAATTTTGATTTGAGGTCCCGATTTTTCTGTAAAAATCCTCGAAGATGGGAAATTACAGTTATAATCGGTAAAGGAAGAGCAGTCCGAATAGAGATGATCGGACTATGGCCAGAGGCCATACAGTATTGTCTAAGGCCCGTAATGATACCAGGGAAGGCCCAAGCCCATAATACCAGTTCAGTGGTAAGGGGGCCGGTGTCCGGGAAAAATGTGCAAAATGACGAAAATGCCCTTATGTTATAGAATAACTGAAGAATGAGTAAAGGGTATTTTGGTCATTTGGCTAAGGTTAGACAGTCAAGAAGGGGTATCTGGATAGTTGACCAGGGCCAGAGAATACTCTGGTAAAATATGAAAAGACAATAATGCCCCTAGACCTAGTAAAGGAAATGAAAGGACTTAAGTGCAATTATGGAAAGTTTCAAGGCCAAAAAGGAAAGTAGACAAAAATGTGGGGTCCTTAAGTGTAATTTTAGCCAAATAAAAAGGGACTTAAATGAAAAGAAGAAAAGTTCCCTGGGGCTAAATTGTAATTAAAGAAAGTCAGGCCGGAAGTGGTTTGGACTGTCCGACAGCATTTCAGTCCCAGATTTCACCGGTAGAGAGAGCAAGTGACGCTCGGTAATCTGGCTTAATACAGGAATTTTTGAAGACTCCAGATAGCCAGAAATGGACTGATCGTCCAAAAGTTATAAAAATTAATACCGGATATCCTAGAATTCAGATCTAGGTGAGAAAATACAGGATGATACGTCCTTATGGGGCGGATGTTGGGAAACTGACAGAATACCGATAGGAGGCCTGTAGAAAAAGTTATTCGCAAATTAGAAAATCCAGACGGAGTGTGAGGCCTCCGGGTATCCGATAGGGAGATTTATCGGTATTTGAAAAGGGACTGAATGAGTTCGGATGACCTCAGTCAGATGACTAATATGACTCACAGAATGCCTGAACACCACAGGCCAGTGTATCGGACAGAAGGAGCCGGTGTCCGGATATGTGTATAAACGGTGAATAATAGATAAAATATTCAATAATTGTTAACGGGGGAAGATTCCTCGTAATGCGTGCCATGAGGATATTGGACCCAGAAAGGCCCAATAATGGCGCCAACAGAGGCCCAGTAAGACCCTTGGACTGATAGGTGGGTCAGTGTCCGGCAGAACCCCAGAAAAGTGCGAAATTACGAAAATGCCCCTGTGTTGTACAAAAGGGTAACAGATGAATGAAGGGCATTTTGGTCATTCTGGACAGGCCCAGAAGCCAAGGTATATACAGATAAAGTTACTTAGAGTCAGTATATGCCCTGACAGAGTATAGAAGGGTGTAAAATGACGATTTTACCCTTAGGGTTAAAATAGTACAAGAAAGGGCACCCAAGGGCATTTTGGTAATTTGCCAAGGGCTGTTTCTTGGGAATCGAGCCATCAGAGTACTTGAGCTTGATCAGGATCCAAGACAACATTCCCAGAGCCCAAAATCGTAGGCCCAGTAATGTGTGGGAAAAAGTGGCATTAAAATATTATTTTAATGCTGTTTCAATAAAGTAAAGTTACTCGGTTGGCACGATAACCGAGGAGGTGATCAGATAAAGTCCTGGATTTATCTGGATAGCATTGGAAAGCGTGACAGGTGCCAGTAAGATGACACATGGCGCCAACATAAAGGCAGAAGAAAAAGTTGAGGACACGTATTACGAGGCAAGAGACTGGACCGGTGAGTCAGCATGCTGAGTCAGCTGCTGAGGTGTCCAGGATTTCAGACATGTGATAAATGTGGCGCTGAGGTGTCCTGGTGAGGTGTCCCAATGATGTCATGCATGATGCAGTAAAGGAGGAATTAAAGAAAATAGGAAAATCCAGGAAAAACCAGGACCGCAGGATCAAAGTTCATGGAAATTACGACATTGCCATCGGAGGAGGTTATAAATACCCCCCTTTCATTATTGTGCTTCACGGCCAAGAGGCATTTTAGAGAGAGGAGGAGGTGCTAGAGAGAGAAAGTGAGAGGAAGAAAGAAAGAAAGGAAGTTCTGGCGGAGCTGGAAGCAGAATAGAGATAGTAGAGCTCTGCTGAGCCTTTGAGGTAGTAACTAATCCTAGCTTTTATGTAATGGCTTTGTGATTTGTTGTGCTATTGTTTGGTTGGATTGTTGTCTTATATGTTATGTCTGAAGCTCTGCTGTAATGCTATGATCATATTTTATTAAGCATAGAAGCACGCAGCATACTTATCTGTACACAATCACAAGCAAGCACTGTCACTCTGCATTACATATATTGTTATGATTGTTGCTACTGAGATTCCCCCGAATCTCATTCCAATAAATATCCTATTACAGGGGAGGTTATGTCGAAATGAATTTTGGGAATTTTAAGAGACGCCGTTATGCTGCCGAAGTAAAGACTGAACATCAGTATATGATAAGTACTGTGTACGTAGTGCTGTCTAAGGAGGCTAGAAGTGAGTGGACCTAGCCGGTTCATCTAGTCTTTCCTGGGTACTACGTAGAATGGTAGTTCTCATGAGGGGATTACCGAATCAGTACGGTTCAGTTCTTTGTACAGATGAAGCGTAGCGGTTATGCTGCCGGATTTCAGGCAGAAAAAGATGTAATAGCAGTATGAGAGTTTATGTACATACCCTGATGTAAAACAACTTATTAATTAATAATAATTGTTGTTTGGCATGTTTGACTGATATATGATGGATGTATGCCTATGTACGTAATATTGGTTGCTGAAAATTAACGCTATGAACAGTAACCCGTGGGGACATGAGGATGTTTGACCCATAATTAAAAATAGTAAATGGATGAATAAATGTATGATATTTTTATGGTAGATAGTATACATACCAAGCTTTAATTTGATATATAAAACGTATCATTTGGATGTCTACACAAGGAGATATAAATTATCAAAGTTGGGACCAGAATGCTGGATTCAGGAGAAAAACGCTGGATGAACAGTAAAGTTGAAACGTTGACTGGTGTGGACTCGGTCAACGAATGGTCAACTAATTATTTTTCCCTGAAATATAAGTGAGTTAGCTTCATGTATCCATTGGAACCACTTCATTTCAATTTTTTAAGAATTAGTTATGATTTTTCGCAGTCAGGTCACTCATCTGGAATTTTCAAGTGAACAGTACTCGATAAGAGTAAAATTTCAGATTTGGGGAATTGGACTTCAATGACCTTGAAAGTGGTTCTAAATGCTACTGAATGGTCCCTAAGACATATGAAAGGAAGGTTGTTTCATTTTGGTATCAGAGCAAAGGATTCTGGCTTAGGAAATGCTCTGAACAGATAATTTATGGTGTTAGTACAGAATAAGGTTAGCACAGAACAAAGGGTTCTGGCTCAGAGCATAAGATTCTGGCACAGAACAGAAGGTTCTGGCTCAGTGATGCTCTGGTTTAGTTAGTTTGATTCCTTAAACAAATGAGAAGTTTGAGTGATCCTCTCCCTGGAGTATGATATAGGGATGGTGTTCACTGCTTGAAAAGGCTTAGACAGAAGACAGTGACACCCAGATGAATGAGGCTGGACCCTGAGCTTTATAGTCTTACGAAGGATGTGATTATGATGGGCTAATCTTAGTCAGCCGATACAGTCGAGGTCTCGTGTTTATTAACACAATATGGCTGGACTAAGCAGAACAAGGTTTAAGAAGCAGTTTCCTCCAGAGATAGAGACAGAGGCTGATCAGTTTATGACTAAGGAAGCTGCAAGAGTAGCTCGAGGTATCGTGTTGTGACCAGATACTATAGTGAGGATGCCAGATATCCAAGTTACAACAAGTTAAGTCATAAGTCACGATGAGATGTGGGCAACCCAGGCTCGCCAAGATCAAGAGCGAGATTCTGCTATTACTACGGCGGTTGCTGCTGCGGTTGCAAGATTACAGCAGTCTGGGAAGGAGGTAGTACCAGAGAATGATATAGAACCTGAACCTCAACCAGATCATGAGCAGACTGGAATGAATAGACATCAGGGGTCTATAAGAAATAATAATGACCAGGAAAGTCTCCAAACATGGATGGAACGATTCCATAAGTTTAATCCGCCCATGTTTGAAGGGACTTTTGACACCCAAATAGCTGAGGATTGGGTAAGCCAGTTAGAGAAAATCTTTAAGGTTTTAGAATGTCCCACTGAAAGAAAGACCCAGCTGGCAGTTTACAAGCTAGAAAAGAATGTGCAATAACTAGAAAAGAGTGAGCCTACTCCATCAGTACCACTGAAAGTGATGCCACCAGGTTCTTTGGAAGGAACAGTAAGAAGAGAAATGGGCCAGCATATGGGTCAAAAGTTAATAAGGAACAGGGAAGTAGGCCAGGTAGTGGGCCAAGAGAAGTTAGTAGGCAACCAAGGCCTAATGAATGTAGGAACTGTGGTCGAGACCATGGTATGAGGCCTTGTCCAGTAGGTCAAGGGTTACGCTATAGGTGTGGAAAGTATGGACATTATGCCAGGGAGTGTCCACAGAACATAACAGGCGAAAGATACCCGACTCAGGGAAGAGTATATGCCCTGACTGGCAACGAGATAAGAAAGTCGCCTGTGCCAAACTAAGGTACGAGTTTAATTGTGTTCTGATTCCACTGGCTAATGAATGGATAAATCCTGTATGTGATTGGATTGTATTGTCCAGTCTGCACCCTATTGAGTCACCCTATACCTAGTATGTTGCCGTTGTATGAGGATGAGTATGACTACATGTTTTAAAAGTAGGAAGTAGAGAAGAGGGGTCTTATGTTGTGACTAATATGTACAGATAAGTTGATGTTGTGACATGAGAAGACCTCAGGTCGCGATGAGTAATATTGCAGTACGCGCCCAGTGTACAAAGGAGTTTAGGTAGTGATGTTATAGGTTGCGACTAAAAGTCGCAGAGCATGTGAGTTGTGACTATGCAGTTCTCAAGTCGCGACTATAATTGGCAGAGGCCATATGATAACGAAGGTACCAACCATTGCTGAAGTCCATCAGCTAGAGGATTGGAATAGCATATGGTAAGCCAGATAGTACAAAGGTACTGAGGTACGAAAGATCAGTTTAAGACAATGTGAAAAAGTAGATCCTCTATGTGGTAACTAAGAGTAGATCTACATTACAGAGGTTTTATTCAGCTGCTCTGAATAGAAGACCTAAAAGTTAGATTGAGATTTGCCTAGGAATGATCCTAGCACATGGCCTAAGGTGAGAGACGTGATGGGTAATAGATAAAGAGCTAAATGTTCTCTGAGGAGAGAGATTCCATCATGGAGAAGTAATAGACTTAGGGGAGAATACCCTAGAGAATAGAAGTAATAGTAAAAGATGATGAATGAGATCCATGCGACTCAAGTTCGCTAGGATAAAAAGAAAGATCAATAAGGAACCATAGTCTGGTCAAGAATAGACTGGGACTGATGGATAGATAGAAGAAGTTGAAAGATAGTAAAGAGGTAGCCACAATTAAGAGATAAAGTGACTCCCCTATATCCTATATGAGATAGAGTAATGAAGGGTTGAGTCTATACCCTGGTAAGAGGGTAGTGTGGCAGCCTAAGTAAGATAGACAGATGTGCCTGTCAGATCCTGATTATGTGATTGATAATCTGACAGATAATGCGATAGATAGTATGATATGATGATGATATGGCTTATGTGACATAAGATGTGATAGTTACATCTCCTTGCAGTTGTCAAAGGATGACATGCATGTTAGAGTATGCTATGATGAATGGATACTCCCCTTTTGCAGTACATGCAGGGTAGAGTATATATGAGTACATATATGAGATAAGAAAGTTATGAGAAAGTCGGTTGCTCCCATACCAAATGATAGGAGGATGATATGAATACATTAAGGATGATAGATAGTCTCAGTTTATGGGACGATAAGTTATGATATGATATTTAGATATGAATTATGATTGAGGTTACTCAGGTATTTCTATAGGCTTGTGAATACAGTACTCAGGGCCATTTCTATTGAAATGAATGATGTACAGAAAAAGTAACAGATAACGGTAAAGGGATTGTTTCTAGATCACTCTTCAGATAAGAGCTGGATCTGAAATAGATGGCTCTCAGACAGAGCTAGATTCAGATGAGTATAGATCACTCTTCAGATAAGAGTTGGATCTGATATAGAATGCTCGCAGTTAGAGCATAGTTCAAATGGCTCGTAGTTAGAGCACAAGTTGAAAGATGTGAAGGAACTCCTGAGTAAGAGAGGAAGTAAGTAAAGTCTGAGTAAATGATATGAGGCTATAAAATTTTCAAATGTTTAATTATGGAGTTATCAACAAGTGGAAGCAGTTAACCTTATAACTTAGTCTGTTGGTTTAATATCTTCGGGAGATATACAGTACAACAGAATCACAGTTAGATTCTGGAGGGTCACAGTTAGATCCTAGCATGGCTCCAGGGTCGCAGTTAGATCCTAACAGCTTCAGAGTCGTAGTTAGATTCTGAAAAGGCTAACGGTTGATCGTAGTTAGATCCCGAGGTCGCAGTTAGACCTAGCCTAAGGAAAGTAATGAGCCATGAGATATGAGTACAATGTAGTATTTCTTTGGGAAGATGAATGCCAAAGACGAAGTTAAGATGAGAAGCTTCACTAGTTGATAAACTCACCCAGAGGAATTATTTTATAATGGTTTTTCTCAGATAGCCTATAGTATACAGACTAAACTTAGCTTTCCCTTAGCAAAGACGGAGTCCAAGTCCAAAGCTGAGTACTGATATTCAAAGTTTAGTAGAAGTATGCCTGAGAAGCAAAGAACAGAATCCTCTATGTGTTGAGAATAGAAAAGCATTGGCTAAGAGCACTCTGGGAGGTAGCTCAAGTTGTCAAGCCAATAGCAAGAGAAAGAGGCGATAGTTCAGACAAGGGACTGATCAAGGTAATGGTCAGATTGGAGAGCAGAGATGTCCATGTGGTGGAAAGAGCCATGGCACATGGGAATGCCGAGCAGGGAAAAGCAGTTGTGGTAAGAAAGGCCACTTTTCAAAAAGTTTCCTAAGAATGCTGACATCCCTAGGAAAGGTATTTGCTCTTACCCCAGACACAGTCTTCAATATTCCCTAAGGTCGACCCTAAGAATGGTTAAGAAGAACCATAGCTGTAAGGGCGACTGAGCTGTAAGGAACTATATGCCTAGATGATGATATGGATAATGAAGAGTTCTTTTCGGATCTAAAGAAAGTGATCATGATAACAAGTCATGAGAGTTTAAAAGGCCAGAGAGACCTAGAGAAGAGGGTCTAAGGCAAAGCAAAGATAGAACGTAGTTCTATAAGAAAGAGATTGCTAGGGCCTAAAGCTATATAAAGAGTAATCTAGCCCTAACCCAATAGCACGTTAAATTGAAAGGTGCTAAGGCAAGAGTAGCCTAAAGATATGTAATCCCTAAGAAGGGATAAAAAGTGCATGAAGTTATGAGAACAGTTAAGAAAAGTCAGAGAAGTTATCTGGGTTATGATCTCGTATCAGGAGAAAGGAAGTCAGAAGAACAATATTTCTCCTGAGAGATTTGCAAAGTGTAAGAGGAGTAAGGTAAACCCAGAATTACATCAAAATTTTGCGGAATAAGATATGAAAGAAATGGACACTACTCACAAGTGTAATGAATTGTCCATAAGCATAAGAGGAGGAATGCCCCAAGCCTTAGTCATAAACCAGGAAAGGATATATAGAAGAGCTATATCCAGGATCGTTGACTAAGATGCCAAGTAAATTTTGAGGACGAAATTTATTTTAAGGGGGTAGAAATGTAACACCCCAATTTTTAGGCCTAGAGACGCCAGAAGGAGAATTCAAGGGCATAATCGTAATTATGGGAAAGATCGGACTGGTGGCCAATGAGTACCATATTTTTTCAGAAAATAGAGAAAATTATGCTGATCATTTCACTGAACTGTGAAATGTGCATATGAGGTCTCTAGGTGTATGAAAGAATTAGAAATATGACCAGGGGTAAAATGGTCATTTTGGAAAAGTGTGCGCTTGAGTGCTTTTTCAGGCCAAAACAGCCCTGTCCGGATAAAATATCTGAAAATACCGGGAGACAGAGAAAAGGATTCCGGATTGAATGAGGAGTCACAGAATTTTGATTTGAGGTCCCGATTTTTCTGTAAAAATCCTCGAAGATGGGAAATTACAGTTATAATCGGTAAAGGAAGAGCAGTCCGAATAGAGATGATCGGACTATGGCCAGAGGCCATACAGTGTTGTCTAAGGCCCGTAATGATACCAGGGAAGGCCCAAGCCCATAATACCAGTTCAGTGGTAAGGGGGCCGGTGTCCGGGAAAAATGTGCAAAATGACGAAAATGCCCTTATGTTATAGAATAACTGAAGAATGAGTAAAGGGTATTTTGGTCATTTGGCTAAGGTTAGATAGTCAAGAAGGGGTATCTGGATAGTTGACCAGGGCCAGAGAATACTCTGGTAAAATATGAAAAGACAATAATGCCCCTAGACCTAGTAAAGGAAATGAAAGGACTTAAGTGCAATTATGGAAAGTTTCAAGGCCAAAAAGGAAAGTAGACAAAAATGTGGGGTCCTTAAGTGTAATTTTAGCCAAATAAAAAGGGACTTAAATGAAAAGAAGAAAAGTTCCCTGGGGCTAAATTGTAATTAAAGAAAGTCAGGCCGGAAGTGGTTTGGACTGTCCGACAGCATTTCAGTCCCAGATTTCACCGGTAGAGAGAGCAAGTGACGCTCGGTAATCTGGCTTAATACAGGAATTTTGAAGACTCCAGATAGCCAGAAATGGACTGATCGTCCAAAAGTTATAAAAATTAATACCGGATATCCTAGAATTCAGATCTAGGTGAGAAAATACAGGATGATACGTCCTTATGGGGCGGATGTCGGGAAACTGACAGAATACCGATAGGAGGCCTGTAGAAAAAGTTATTCGCAAATTAGAAAATCCAGACGGGAGTGTGAGGCCTCCGGGTATCCGATAGGGAGATTTATCGGTATTTGAAAAGGGACTGAATGAGTTCGGATGACCTCAGTCAGATGACTGATATGACTCACAGGAATGCCTGAACACCGCAGGCCAGTGTATCGGACAGAAGGAGCCGGTGTCCGGATATGTGTATAAACGGTGAATAATAGATAAAATATTCAATAATTGTTAACGGGGGAAGATTCCTCGTAATGCGTGCCATGAGGATATTGGACCCAGAAAGGCCCAATAATGGCGCCAACAGAGGCCCAGTAAGACCCTTGGACTGATAGGTGGGTCAGTGTCCGGCAGAACCCCAGAAAAGTGCGAAATTACGAAAATGCCCCTGTGTTGTACAAAAGGGTAACAGATGAATGAAGGGCATTTTGGTCATTCTGGACAGGCCCAGAAGCCAAGGTATATACAGATAAAGTTACTTAGAGTCAGTATATGCCCTGACAGAGTACAGAAGGGTGTAAAATGACGATTTTACCCTTAGGGTTAAAATAGTACAAGAAAGGGCACCCAAGGGCATTTTGGTAATTTGCCAAGGGCTGTTTCTTGGGAATCGAGCCATCAGAGTACTTGAGCTTGATCAGGATCCAAGACAACATTCCCAGAGCCCAAAAACGTAGGCCCAGTAATGTGTGGGAAAAAGTGGCATTAAAATATTATTTTAATGCTGTTTCAATAAAGTAAAGTTACTCGGTTAGCACGATAACCGAGGAGGTGATCAGATAAAGTCCTGGATTTATCTGGATAGCATTGGAAGGCGTGATAGGTGCCAGTAAGATGACACATGGCGCCAACATAAAGGCAGAAGAAAAAGTTGAGGACACGTATTACGAGGCAAGAGACTGGACCGGTGAGTCAGCATGCTTTGTCAGCTGCTGAGGTGTCCAGGATTTCAGACATGTGATAAATGTGGCGCTGAGGTGTCCTAGTGAGGTGTCCCAATGATGTCATGCATGATGCAGTAAAGGAGGAATTAAAGAAAATAGGAAAATCCAGGAAAAACCAGGACCGCAGGATCAAAGTTCATGGAAATTACGAGATTGCCATCGGAGGAGGTTATAAATACCCCCCCTTTCATTCTTGTGCTGCACGGCCAAGAGGCATTTTAGAGAGAGGAGGAGGTGCTAGAGAGAGAAAGTGAGAGGAAGAAAGAAAGAAAGGAAGTTCTGGCGGAGCTGGAAGCAGAATAGAGATAGTAGAGCTCTGCTGAGCCTTTGAGGTAGTAACTAATCCTAGCTTTTATGTAATGGCTTTGTGATTTGTTGTGCTATTGTTTGGTTGGATTGTTGTCTTATATGTTATGTCTGAAGCTCTGCTGTAATGCTATGATCATATGTTATTAAGCATAGAAGCACGCAGCATACTTATCTGTACACAACCACAAGCAAGCACTGTCACTCTGCATTACATATATTGTTATGATTGTTGCTACTGAGATTCCCCCGAATCTCATTCCAATAAATATCCCATTACAGGGGAGGTTATGTCGAAATGAATTTTGGGAATTTTAAGAGACGCCGTTATGCTGCCGAAGTAAAGACTGAACATCAGTATATGATAAGTACTGTGTACGTAGTGCTGTCTAAGGAGGCTAGAAGTGAGTGGACCTAGCCGGTTCATCTAGTCTTTCCTGGGTACTACGTAGAATGGTAGTTCTCATGAGGGGATTATCGAATCAGTACGATTCAGTTCTTTGTACAGATGAAGCGTAGCGGTTATGCTGCCGGATTTCAGGCAGAAAAAGATGTAATAGCAGTATGAGAGTTTATGTACATACCCTGATGTAAAACAACTTATTAATTAATAATAATTGTTGTTTGGCATGTTTGACTGATATATGATGGATGTATGCCTATGTATGTAATATTGGTTACTGAAAATTAACGCTATGAACAGTAACCCGTGGGGACATGAGGATGTTTGACCCATAATTAAAAATAATAAATGGATGAATAAATGTATGATATTTTTATGGTAGATAGTAGACATACCAAGATTTAATTTGATATATAAAACGTATCATTTGGATGTCTACACAAGGAGATATAAATTATCAAATTTGGGACCAGAATGCTGGATTCAGGAGAAAAACGCTGGATGAACAGTAAAGTTGAAACGTTGACTGGCGTGGACTCGGTCAACGAATGGTCAACTAATTATTTTTCCCTGAAATCTAAGTGAGTTAGATTCATTTAGCCATTGTAACCACTTCATTTCGATTTTTTTAGAATTAGTTATGATTTTTCGAAGTCAGGTCACTCATCTGGAATTTTCAAGTGAACAGTACTCGATAAGAGTAAAATTTCAGATTTGGGGAATTGGACTTCAATGACCTTGAAAGTGGTTCTAAATGCTACTGAATGGTCCCTAAGACATATGAAAGGAAGGATGTTTCAGAATGTACATAAAGAGTAAATAGAGGAAGGCACTAGGGGTGTTCATAAAGCCCGCGGCCCGGTATGCCCACCCGAGCCCGCGAAAAAATGGCCCTGCCCAGCCCGATAAATATAGGGCAGGGCTGGGCATCGGGCTGCAAAATGCAACCCATGCTTTTTTCGGGCTGGGCACCGGGCAGGGGGGTTGCCCTGCCCTGCCCTGCCCATGAGCGCCCTTTTTTTTTTTTCTCCGTAGATACTACATTTAGAAGGGAGAATATGATAGTTACTGGTGACTAAAGGGTCATTTTAAAAATATAAGTAGTTAAGTATGTAAGTTGCATCTTCTAATATTTATAACTACATTAATTTTTTTAACTTTATTAATCATAATATGATTATATTACAAATTATAATTATTTATTTTATTTTTTTAGATACTTCATCCTTGTCAACATTTGGGAAATTGATGTAAAGTTGTAATTATAAACTACTTAGACTTCAAGGTTTTTTTATATGCAATGAATTTCAAGACTTTAATTATTATCTTTTTGTTACCTTATTTTTAGTGGATTATAGATATTATTTAACTCTTGAAGACATATGAATATGATATTATTTTAGAAGTTTATAATTGCAAATTTTTTTCACAATATGAGCATGGCATCACAACTTGGGCATGCCCAGCCCGCCCACGCCCAACCCGCCCATGCCCAACCCAAAATGGTTAGGGCTTTTACCGGGCAGGGCCGGGCATCGGGCTGCAAAATGCAGCCCATGCTTTTTCTGGGCAGGGCACCGGGCAGGGGGTCGCCCTGCCCAGCCCTGCCCATGACACCCCTAGAAGGCACGACACGCAAGCCATATTTAGAAAAATTACAGCACTTGTAATCTAGAGCCATATTGTTCACCATACCCAAACATTCAAGAATCAAGATTCATATTATGTGAAGGGAAATAAATGTTACAAAACTAAAACATTCATACATCAATAAATGTTACGATTATGTTGCGCTATGACCATGTAGCCATGGCGGTCCCGCTATGATCACTAATTTACAAATAATCGCACACATAGGTAACGAACGATTTCAGTTCCAATTCGGATTCCCTATATGTCATAAATAATCTCATACGTTCATAACAATTTTCTTCGCACAATGATTATACAATATGCATATTCAATTCGAATTATAGAAATAACTAGTCAGACATAGCGCACATGTTATCATATGATCGACCAAGAAATTCAACATACATCACATGTATCAACAATCCAACCTAACTTAAACATAAAAAGGCACGACTCTGATACCACTGTAGGGAATTGGAAGACACACAGCGAAAATTAACTTTAAAATTTTTTTAATCCCTGCCTAGATCTAACGATTGTGTTTAAGTCAAGTGGTAGGAGGTGTTACCTTCGGTATTCGAATTATTGGTGGCTCGGGGATTCCCACATTCAGGATGCCTACGCTCTCTTTTTGATCATGAGAAGTCGACGACTCAGATCGACTTCCTCTACCAGTATCCACATGAACAGCATTCCAACCATGAATGACCTGCTAGCGCCTCTTATCCTTCTAGGGTTTTTTTGGAGAATCCGTCCTCATCGTCTTTATTTTGGCCGTTTCTTATTTGCAAAACTTTTGCACTCTGCCTTCCAAAACTCTAGCCCCTAATGTCAAATATATAGGATGCTATCGGTGTTCTGACGGATATTAGTTTTCAGAATTAATCCTAAATTAATTCTGAAATTAATACAATATCATATATTGCGTAAGCTGATAAGAAATCACTTAAATAAATAAGGTTTCTTATATTAAATTCGTCCCATAGATTTAATTCACCTATTCATTTCATTTAAAATAAAGATATGACAGAATTATATTTGATTTATTCTCATAAATCAAATTTGAGATATTATATTATATCATATCAATTTAAATTTTAAATTCAAAAGTAATAGAGATTTAATTTATCCTTATAAATCAAATATTATAAATATCTCTTATATATAATATATATATAGAAGAATTTATATATATACACACACGTCCACCCTAGATTATTCATTGAATCTGGACATATCTTAGATTCAATGAATCTGGACATCATAGCTCGTATTGGGCTATTTTGTTTGTGACCCTGTAGGCCCATATAAAGTTGGCAGTGGGCCATTTACTATACTGACTCACAAGTCGTAAGCGGTCTCTAGCAAGACATCAAGACTACCCAAATCATATGAGGATCGTTGAACGATATAACCTTTCGTACAACCATATCATGTCCCTTTTATCACACGATATCTTGGTCATGGATGAGGCATGAAGAACGTCATCCTCCTGTTTCTGACCGTTACTTTCTCGATCCCTGAGTAGTCTGACTATAGAAATGGAACTACCTTTCTATTATAGTATGGCCATACATTTCTCAAACTCACTCATCGAGGGGCCCAGTAATATCTCTCTACGAATGTGAGGGATAAATTCCATCTTGACCATTCACATTTCTCCGCATAGCCTTTATGATCACTCAGTCAAAAGTGACTTTTGACTAGGTCAAAGCTGAGCGTTTGTCATGTAGGAATCCATGATGATCTCAGGTCAAAGGGCATAGTGACATGGTTTGTATATGAGAGAAGCTTATGACTTAACCCATGCAGCTCTCTCATAGCGGGTCGGTCTAACACCTTGTACTCTTACATGTGCCTATGACTTTGATTTATATCTCTATATATCTTTAAAGTCATACTGGTCTTATTTCATCTCTGCTCCCGTATAAATAACTTACCAGGGACATTTAGGATAAGATCATGAGTTATCCAAGGATGGTCAATACAGTAAACATACAAATAATGTGATAACATAATTAAGAAATTCATAAATCAACAATGTTCATAGAACAATGATTGGCCCCTAGTGCACAATTTCCAACAAGGTTCTGTGTAGAAAAAGTTCTTTCTACACCGGTTGCCTTTAAGTATGGTTTAGATGTTTTATTTCTACATCCGATATAATTTCATTAGGTGTAGATTAGCTTCGTCCTCTTGTGACTATTTAGTTCTTGTCTATGTTTTCCCACTTCTTTTCTGTAACTTCTTTAGACAGTTCATCTCATTCTTCGGTTCCCAACATTTGTAGTCATTATGATAGAAGGCCAATTGCATTCTTCTATATTCTTTTCTAAAACCTTTCTTATTTCTCAACCTTATATATATACCCTTCCTATGATCAGTACTTTTTGTCTCATCACTTTATCTCTGTTTTCTTTTATTTTCTTCTATATGAACCCTCCAATGGCTTCTTCCTCACGCATACCACTTTCTCCGCTACATAAAAGAAACAGAGACAATTTTGAAGACAAACATCCTGACCCTCACCCTTTAGTTCCTTCTCCTCCTCCTTGTGACTCTGATAAAGCACCTTGAGGAATTCATCCTGCACTTCAATGGCCTAGAGGACTCCTGGAAGAACTGACTTTGAAACTTGACATAGTGAAAGACTATTTTATAGCCTTTCTGTATGAAGTTCGCTGCCATCAACATAATGATAGTTTCTATAATCCTTTTGATCCCCACTTTGAGTCACAAAACTCTGAATTTGAGGAGTGAAAGCCTACACCTTTATCTGCACCTCTTTTTTTATCTTTTTGATGTAATGACCAAAAAGGAGAGAATATATTACATATATAGGTTGATAGATATTTTTTTTTAGATTTCAAACTTTGGATGTAAAGTTATTAGTAAAGTTCGAATAAATTAAGTTTCTTGTTCTGATGACATGGTGTTCCTTTTATTTTTCAAAAACAAAAAAAAATACAAAAGACTGAAACTGGACATGTAAACGTCAGGTGTAGATTATCACATTTTCTACACCATATGCAAATTTCATCCGGTGTAGATTTGATTCTGAAATAAGTTTTAATAATTAAAATATGACCATGGAAACTTTCTACACCGATTTACCATTTGATCAGATGTTGAAAACTTTCTAAACCTGAAGTGAATTATACCAGGTTTAGAAAAAAGTTCTTTTTACACCGGTTGTCCATTTGATCCAATGTAGATTTTCTTCTAAAATACTTTTTAATAATTAAAACATGATCCATGGCATCTTTCTACACTAGTTGTCATTTTCATCAAGTTTAGATTGGCTTTTGAAATACACTTTAATTTAATTGAAATCCCCTTCACGCCTCTTATCTCTCATTTTTCATTGATTCGCACGTGTATGTGTTTTCGACCGTTCTGTCGTGGTGAGTTTTGTTTTGAACTCCTTGTCTCGAGAGCTGAAAATTTATGCACTACTGGTAGCTTTTGTTGTTATTTGTGTGGATTCATTGCTGTCATTTACTAGTTTGAATTAGTGAGTTTTTTCACTTGTGCGTGATATATTCTCTTCCCAAATTAGCTTCAAGATAGGTTTTCTTATTTTCTGGTTTTCTTGTCTGCCATAAATATGTATAGTAGTTGGATAAATGCTAAACGAACAAGTGTTGAGTATTCTGAAGGGGTGAAGGAGATTTTGGATTTTGCTAAACGATGTGTGGATGATGATAATGGAAGATTTTATTGTCCTTGTGTGAGATGTTTGAATGAGAGAAAACTAAGTCCTACAGATATGTACACTCATTTAATGTGTGAGATACCAATTCATTAACGAAGCTACTTGGGAAGAATTTGTTAGGCTTCAGACCACACCAACAACTATTTTGAGTTGATCTATCTTACAGTTCATTCCCATTATGGATTATCATATGTATTGATTTTAACTACTTTAATTCTTACAGGAAAAAAGGGCAAAAACGATTAAACACGCTCTCAAGAATGATTGCCCCTACACAATGTCTCGAGGGAGTTACGTGAAGGCTGAAAGAGACTTGATGGCGGCCAAGAGGAAGAGGTTAGAAGAAAACACAGAGTCAGATCCTTCTGCTCTTCTTTCTCGCCCATCTCCAGTATATCGAGAAGAAAAACGATTGTACGCTCACCAAACAAGGAGCGGATCATATACAAGCGATCATGCTCGCATGAATGCGAAAAAAATTATAAGCACTACTATTTTTTTTTAGTAGACTAATTATATTATTACTTATGTTTATTCTTTATATGATATAGACCGATCTTAAACAACAAAAGGCCCAGGGATCCTTCAAGTCAGAGGGCAGGAATGACATCTTGACTGTAACTACGAACAAACAAGAGCAAGGGGGACTTGTCAGGCGAGTTGGAGGAGTTGTGGGTATAAGAGATTATTTTAGAGCATGTTCATAATATTCCCCACATGTGGTGCCAAGGGCAGAATTGAAATCATTGTTGGCCACTATGAGGGCAGAGGCAGAAGCTTCAATTGACGCACGATTACAAGAGGGGTTGGCAAAGCTCAAGGAAGAAATGTTGTCCATGATGACATCAAGGCAACAGGAGCCAAGTGCCCCCATACGCATTCACCTGCAGCCCGTCATAGTACTAAAGGAAGTTGCATTGCCAGTCTAGAGGATCCGGATGCTGAACCTTGTGATCTATATGTGGAGGATCCTCTTAGACAGTTAGTGGCATATAGTTCCATCCACAGCTTAGGGGCAACTGTACACCACATCAAAATTCAGGACGATCAATTAAGGGTGACAGTTGAAGACGTGGTAATTGAAGATGCTCATGTCCCAATTCCCACTGATGAGGTGAAGACAGTGAGTCAAACAAAGAGAACTTTCATATTATGACCCAAACATCTTGATTCAGAACACGTCGTGTCATCCTCGAGCAAACTTCCAACTCCTCCCCATAAGCTAGATCTACCTCCCACTTTGAGTGCCATACAACGTGTGACCCTTTTATCATTTGACAAAATGTTCCATCTGGATGGCTTGCCTATGGATTCAGTTATGGGCAACGTAGGGGTACCGGCCTATCTTGACTATATGAATATGGCATCTCTTATCACACCTAAGGATCAACTGACTGTCGTGTGCATCCAAGTGTTTTTGAGGTAAGTCTAATTTAAATGTAAATATATATAAGAAAAACTTTTAACTCTTATAACTAACGTCGTGTTTGTATTAATTATAGGTACATGCTGTTGGAAATTGTGCCCTAGGGGCCAATCATTGTATCATGTTATCACATTATTTGCATGTTTGCTGTGATGATCATCCTTGGATAACTCATAATCTTATCCTAAATATCCCTGGTCGCTCATCTATTCGGGAGCAGAGATGAAATAAGACCAGTATGACTTTGAAGATATATAGAGATATAAATCAAAATCATAGGCACATGTAAGAGTATAGGGTGCTGGACCGACCCGCTATGAGAGAGCTGCATGGGTTAAGTCATAAGCTTCTCTCATATACAAGCCATGTCACTATGCCCTTTGACCTGAGATCATCATGGATTCCTACATGACAAACGCTCAATTTTGACCTAGTCAAAAGTCACTCTTGACCGAGTGATCATAAAGGCTATGTTCGGGCTTAGTGGTTTTTCATGTGGAGGAATGTGAATGGTCAAGATGGAATTTGTCCCTCACATTCGTAGAGAGATATTACTGGGCCCCTCAATGAGTGAGTCTGAGAAATATATGGCCATACTGGAATGGAAGGGTAGTTCCATTTCTATAATCAGACTACTCAGGGATCGAGAAAGTAACGGTCAGGAACAGGAGGATGACGTTCTCCATGCCTTATCCATGACCAAAATATCGTGTGACAAAAGAGACGTGATATGGTTGTATGAAAGGTAACATCGTTCATCAATCCTCATGTATTTTGGGTAGTCGTAATGTCTTGCTAGAGGCCGCTTACGACTTGTGGGTTAGTATAGTAACTGGCCCACTGCCAACTTCATATGGCCTACAGGGTCGCACATAAAATAGCCCAACACGAGCTGTGATGTCCAGATTCATTGAATCTAAGAGATGTCTAGATTCAATGAATAGTCTAGGGTGAATTTATATATTTTATATATATATAAATTTGTATTTATATATTATATATTATATAAGAGATATTTGTAAGATTTAATTTATAAGGATAAATTAAATCTCCATCACTTTTGAATTTAAATTTAAATGGATATGATCTATTTGAATTTGAAATTCAAATTGATAAGATATCTCAAATTTGATTTATGAGAATAAATCAAATATAATTTCTTCTTATCTTTATTAAATAAATAGGTGATTTAAATCTGTGGGACGAATTTAATAAAAACTATATTTATTTAATTAATTTCTTATCAAATTATGCAATATATGATATTGTATTAATTTCATAATTAATATAAGATTAATTCTGAAGCCCAGCCCAATCAGAAGCCCGATAGCATCCTATATATTTGACATTAGGAGCTAGAGTTCTACACACAATACAACACACAACACACAAGCGAAAAAGGGGCAAGGAGAGTGAAAAATGTTTGCAGATAAGAAACTGCCGGAATAGAGACGGTGTGGACGGAATCTTGAGAAAACCCTAGAGGGACAAGAGGCGCTAGCACGTCATTCGTGGTTGGAATGCTATTCGTGTGGATACCGGTAGAGGAAGTCAATCTAAGTTGTAGACTTCTTGCGAACGAGAAGAGAGCACCAGGTACGACGAGAAGTGACCAGTTGACGCAGAGGTCACGACCAAATTGGCCTCTGAACGTCAGAAATCCGAAAAGAGACTACAGGTCATGACCAGAAGCAGAGTAAGTCACGACTGAGAACTCCAGAGACGAAAGGTCGCGACTAGAAACTTATTAGGTCACGACTAAAACTCCAGAGGCGAAAGGTCGCGACGAGAAGCTGAGTAGGTCGCGACTGAAAGTTCCAGAGGCGACAGGTTGTGACGATAAGCTGAGTAGGCCGCGACTGAAAGTTCCAGAGGCGAGGAGTCGCGACTAGTGGATACGGAGGTCGCAACCAAAGCTTGAATACCGAAGGTAACACTTCTTTCTCCTTGACTTAAACACATTCGGTAGATCCTGGCTGGGAATGGAAAAAAATTTAAAGTTAATTTCCGCTGCGTGTCTTCCAATTCCCTTCAGTGGTATCAGAGCCAGGCCATTTTATGTTTAAGTTAGGTTTAATTGTTGATACATGTGATGTATGTTAGACTTCTTAATTGATTATATGATAACATGCGAGATATGTATGACATATATGGAATCCATTTATATATGACATATACGGAATCCGAAAGGAAACTGAAATCGGTGGTGTATGTTAATTGATTTGATCAATTAATATTAATGGGGTCTAAGAAAATAGAATTAAGATTCTTGATCAAAAAATTTTATTGAGGCGCTGCCCCACACCCCGCCCGCTAACCGGCTAGCAGGACTGTCGTGGCTACCTAATCGTAGCGCAACATAATCGCAATATATATATTGATATATGAATATTTTGAAACATTTAATGCCCCTCACATAATATGGATTTTGATTCTTGAATGTTTGGGTATGGTGAACAATATGGCTCTAGATTACAAGTGTTGTAATTTTTCTAAATACGGCCTGCGTGTCATGCCTTCCTCTAATTACTCTCGTTGTGCATTCTCTTCTCATCTCACTCCCCTCGAATGTTAAAACGAGGTTTCCTTATGTAATTTTCCTATTCTAATTAGACAGCTCCTCTCATTGGCTAGAAGGGACTTAGGATAGGTGAGCCATATTGTATCACGTTTAAGATTATATCACTGCATGTATGTTTTATATGCATAATACTGGTATGAGATACAATCGAGATACATGCAAACCGGATAGTTAATTAAACCCTCTAAAAGAAATCTTAAGTCATATGCCGTCAATTAATGAACACTTATCAAAACCTCGATCGCTCATTTGTAGGCTCCACCAAAGTGGGTGCATTTGAGTTATCTTGGGGAGATAAGCAAAGAGTAATGATGCTACTCATATATGTTTGTTATTGTTTGACTTAATTGAGATTACCAAAACGGTTTTGGATCTCAAGGCATTAGATGGGATTAAAACATGCCGGATCATATGATGATGGAATCCCATAAATATCTAAGAGTTACATTTGATGTAATTGGTAAAGTTGTTACCTACCTAAATAACTTAAAGTTGAGCGTCCTGCCAAAGCGGACTCAAGTTTAAGCCAAATATGGATCTTAGCCCACTAATTATTACATTGAGGGTTATTTTATTCAGTGGGAGATTGCTAATTCGCTTGCATATTTTAATTGTAGAATCATGACGACTAGTAATACTGCTACATGAGCCAGGAGTTAGCTACAGATTTGATCTTGAACTCACTCCCAGAAAGTTATGACCAGTTTGTCATGAACTACAACATGAACAACATGGAGAAATCTATTTTTGAACTGCATGGGATGCTTAAAACTGCTGAGCCGACTGTTAAGAAGAAGCCCAGTACAATTTTGATAGTTCAGAAAGGAAAGGGTATGAAAATGAAAGGCAAGGGGAAGGGGAAGGGTCATGGCTCATCTGGTAAGACCAAAAAGTCAGGCAAGCCCAAATCCAAGCCTGCACCAAAGAAGGCAAAGCCTCCAAAGGAAGGAGTTTGTTTCTTCTGTAATGAACCGGGTCATTGGAAGAGAAATTGCAAACTTTACCTTGAAGATCTGAAAAATAACAAGAAGGATAGCGGGGCTATCGCTTCAGATATTTATGTTATAGACATTCATCTCTCTACTTCCATTACATGGGTATTAGATACTGCATGTGGTTCTCACATTTTTACAAATATGCAGGGCCTAAAGGATAATAGAAAGCTGAAAAGGGGTGAAGTTGACCTACGAGTTGGAAATAGAGCAAAGGTTGCTGCTTTAGCTATAGGCACTTATGAATTAGTTCTGCCCACTGGGCTTTTGTTAGTTTTGAACAATTGCTATTATGTTCCTGCTTTGAGTAGTAACATTGTTTCTCTTTCTTATTTGGATAAGGAATGTTACACTTCCATTACTGGGAATGGTAGATGTTCCATTTATCGTAATGATGTCTTCTATGCTCATGGTGATTTGCATGTTGATCATTACATATTAAATTTGGAACAACCCAATTATGGAAATATCTATAACATAACCGCCAAAAGGGTCAAACCAAATGATTTGAATCCGACATACCTCTGGCACTGTCGTCTGGGCCACATAAATGAGAAACGCATTTCTAAACTCCATCAAGATGGATTTCTCAACTCATTTGATTTTGAATCATATGATACTTGTGAATCTTGTTTGTTAGGTAAGATGACAAAGTCACCTTTCACTGGGCACAGTGAGAGGGCCACTGATTTGTTGGGCCTCATACATACAGATGTGTGTGGACCGATGAATACAAATACTGGAGGAGGTTATTCGTACTTCGTCATATTCATAGATGATTTCAGTAGATATGGCTACGTCTATCTAATAAAACATAAATCCGAATCTTTTGAAATGTTCAAGATATTTCAAAATGAAGTACAAAACCAGCTTGGTGAAATAATTAAAGCCCTTCGATCTGATCGAGGTGGTGAATATTTGAGCCAAGAGTTTAACGATTATCGGAGGAATTGTGGGATAGTCTCACAATTGACTCCTCCAGGAACACCACAATGGAATGGCGTTTCTGAACGGTGGAATCGAACACTATTAGATATGGTTCGATCCATGATGAGTCGAACAAATCTTCCACCGTCCTTTTGGGGCCACGCCCTAGAGACAGCTGCGTTCACACTGAATCGTGTTCCATCTAAGGCAATTGAAAAGACTCCGTATAAGATATGGACTGGGAGGAAACCTGGTTTGTCTTTTCTCAAGATTTGGGAATGTGAGGTTTATGTTAAGCAACAAGCCTCAGATAAGTTAGCGCCCAAATCTTCAAAGTGCCTTTTTCTGGGATATCCTAAGGAAACCAAGGGATATTATGTCTACAACCCCACTGATAACAAAGTGTTTGTTGTCAGAAATGGTATCTTTCTTGAACGAGAATTTATCTCTAAAAGAACCAGTGGGAATAAGGTACATCTCGAAGAAGTTCGAGAGCCACAAGACACCACAGAATTAGAGATGGAAAATGGAGAAGACTCACAACAAGTTGTTGAGACTCCTCAAGTCACGCAAGGCCCACGGCGATCTAATAGGGCACGACTTCAGCCTCAGAGATCTGAATTTCTGATTGCTGACAATCGTGATGTGTTGCTCATTGAGCATAATGAGCCAACTACCTATCGAGAAGCTATAGTGGGACCAAACTCTGAAAAATGGCTTAGTGCCATGAAGTCTGAGATGCAATCCATGTACGACAATAAGGTATGGACCTTAGTCGACCCGCCTGAAGGTGTAAAAACTGTAGGGTGCAAGTGGGTTTTTAAAGAGAAAACCGACATGGATGGCAATGTAAATGTCTTCAAGGCACGACTGGTTGCAAAAGGATTTACTCAAACTCATGGTGTGGACTATGATGAGACCTTTTCCCCAGTTGCAATGGCCAAATCAATCAGAATCCTCCTTGCCATTGCAGCATATTCTGACTATGAAATATGGCAGATGGACGTCAAGACAGCCTTCCTTAATGGAAAGCTCCTTGAGGATGTGTACATGACACAACCTGAAGGGTTTGTGCGTTCCGAGGACTCTGGTAAGGTGTGCAAGCTTCAAAGGTCCATTTATGGACTGAAGCAAGCATCTCAGAGTTGGGATCATCGTTTTGATGAAGTAGTCAAAGAGTTTGGATTTCTTCAAAACATTGATAACCTTGTGTGTATAAGAAGGTTAGTGGGAGCACAGTTGTGTTTTTGGTACTCTATGTCGATGACATCCTACTTATTGGGAACGATATTCCTACCTTGCAGATTGTCAAGTCTTGGTTAGGAAAGTCTTTCTCGATGAAAGACTTGGGTGAAGCCACCTACATTCTAGGAATTAGGATCTATAGAGATAGATCTAAAAGGCTTCTAGGACTGAGTCAGAGCACATATATAGACAAGATACTGCATAGGTTCAGTATGCAGGAATCAAAGAGGGGTTTCATACCCATGTCTCATGGTATTCACCTCAGCAAGGATTTGTGTCCTAGTACACCTGATCAGCGAGGTCGCATGAGTATGGTTCCATATGCCTCGGCCATAGGATCTATCATGTACGCCATGTTATGTACTCGACCGGATGTCTCGTTTGCCTTAAGTATGACTAGCAGATATCAACAGGACCCCGTTGAGGGCCATTGGACTGCTAGCAAGAATATCCTTAAGTACTTGAGAAGGACTAAGGACTTATTCTTGGTTTATGGTGGATTGGATGACGAGCTCTGTGTAACTGGTTACACATATGCAAGTTTCCAAACTGACCAAGACGACCAGAAATCGCAATCTGGATACATATTCCTCCTGAATAATGGGAGCAATAAGCTGGAAGAGCTCTGAGCAGAGCACTGTAGCAGATTCTGTAATTGAAGCTGAGTATATAGCAGCATCTGATGCAGCTAAGGAGGCCGTTTAGATCAAGAAGTTCATTGCTAAACTAGGGGTGGTACCGACCATCTCAGATCCAATAACTTTGTTATGTGACAATAGTGGTGCCATTGCACAGGCTAAAGGACCAAGCATATACTCAGGCGATTTCATCTCATCAAAGAAATCAATGATAGAGGTGATATAAAAATATGCAAGGTAGAAGGAGAAGACAATGTTGCTGATCCTCTAACAAAGCCGCTTGTGCAGGCAAAACATGAGCGTCATGTTTGGTCAATAAGATTGAGACAAATTAATGATTGTTCCTAGTGCAAGTGGGAGGATGTTAGAAATTGTGCCCTAGGGGACAATCATTGTATCGTGTTATCACATTATTTGCATGTTTACTGTGATGACCATCCTTGGATAACTCATGATCTTATCCTAAATGTCCTTTGTCGGTCATCTATGCGGGAGCAGAGATGAAATAAGACCAGTATGACTTTAAAGATATATAGAGATATAAATCAAAATCATAGGCACATGTAAGAGTACAGGGTGCTGGACCGACCCGCTATGAGAGAGCTGCATGGGTTAAGTCATAATCTTCTCTCATATACAAGCCATGTCACTATGCCCTTTGACCTGAGATCATCATGGATTCCTACATGACAAACGCTCAGCGTTGACCTAGTCAAAAGTCACTTTTGACCGAGTGATCATAAAGGCTATGTTCGGGCTTAGTGGTTTTTCATGCGGAGGAATGTGAATGGTCAAGATGGAATTTGTCCCTCACATTCGTAGAGAGATATTACTGGGCCCCTCGATGAGTGAGTCTGAAAAATGTATGGCCATACTGGAATGGAAGGGTAGTTCCATTTCTATAGTCAGACTACTCAGGGATCGAGAAAGTAACGGTCAGGAACAGGAGGATGAAGTTCTCCATGCCTCATCCATGACCGAAATATCGTGTGACAAAAGGGACGTGATATGGTTGTATGAAAGGTAACATCGTTCATCGATCCTCATATGTTTTGGGTAGTCGTAATGTCTTGCTAGAGGCTGCTTACGACTTGTGGGTTAGTATAGTAACTGGCCCACTGCCAACTTCATATGGGCCTACAGGGTCGCACACAAAATAACCCAACACGAGCTGTGATGCCCAGATTTATTGAATCTAAGAGATGTCTAGGTTCAATGAATAGTCTAGGGTAAATTTATATATTTTATATATATATAAATTTGTATTTATATATTATATATTATATAAGAGATATTTGCAAGATTTAATTTATAAGGATAAATTAAATCTCTATCACTTTTGAATTTGAATTTAAATGGATATGATCTATTTGAATTTGAAATTTAAATTGATAAGATATCTCAAATTTGATTTATGATAATAAATCAAATATAATTCCGTCTTATCTTTATTAAATAAATAGGTGATTTAAATCTGTGGGACGGATTTAATAAAAACTATATTGATTTAATTAGTTTCTTATCAAATTAGGCAATATATGATATTGTATTAATTTTATAATTAATATAAGATTAATTATGAAGCCCGGCCCAACAGAAGCCCGATAGCATCCTATATATTTGACATTAGGAGCTAGGGTTCTACACACAATACAACACACAACACACAAGCGAAAAAGGGGCAAGGAGAGTGCAAAAGGTTTGCAGATAAGAAACTGCCAGAATAGAGATGGTGAGGACGGAATCTTGAGAAAACCCTAGAGGGACAAGAGGTGCTAGCACGTCGTTCATGGTTGGAACGCTATTCGTGTGGATACCGGAAGAGGAAGCCGATCTGAGTTGTCGACTTCTTGCGAACGAGAAAAGAGCACCAGGTACGACGAGAAGCGACCAGTTGACGCAGAGGTCGCGACCAAATTGGGCTCTGAAAGTCAGAAATTCGAAAAGAGACTACAGGTCGTGACCAGAAGCAGAGTAAGTCGCGACTGAGAACTCCAGAGATGAAAGGTTGCGACGAGAAGCTGATTAGGTTGCCACTGAAACTCCAGAGGCTAAAGGTCGCGACGAGAAGCTGAGTAGGTCGCGACTGAAAGTTCTAGAGGCGAGGAGTCGCGACTAGTGGATACAGAGGTCGCGACCAAAGTTTGAATACCGAAGGTAACACTTCTTTTTCCTTGACTTAAAGACATTCGGTAGATCCTGGTTGGGAATGGAAAAATTTTAAAGTTAATTTCCGCTGCGTGTCTTCCAATTCCCTTCACATGCAAGATGAGTTGGTTTCCAAGGGCAAACAAGGTGAGTTTGGATTCCTATGCCCAATTCATATTTATGCAAAAGGGACCTCTCAAGATGATATTCATACTTCAATACATTTTGAGGAGGCTCGATGAAACTGATATTGATTATTTCTTCGCACCATATATGCATGAGTAAGAATAATAATATTTATTTTATTTCATACTACTTTTGTATTTGCTTAATAATAGTACTCATTCTTTTTTAACTTCTACAGTAACCATTGGCAATTGGTCATCCTATTAAGCACAGTTATAAAGTTGTTTTCTTATGCTCCCTCCATTACAAGCCATATGTTGATGTAAAGAATATTATGAACTCGTGAGTTTTCTTCTGCAGAACATTATTGTGTCAAATAGGACTGACATGACTGAGGAGGTAAAATTATGTTTCTAATGATTTCATATTTTTTTTCAGTTTAATATATATTAGTAATGCCTAAATTTCTTTAATTTTAATTTTATATTTCATATGTTTAATCAACCTGACCCTTTTCCTGAACAAGATATTGATGATCTGCGCAATCGTTGGGTTGAGTTTTTTGTTCAAAACATTTCTTCTCAATAGTATATATTTACCTTTCAATACATTTTTTTAATTTTTTGTGCAAATTGTGGCACTTTTTGTATTGAATTTTATTAAATGAATAATGAACAATTGAATTTTGTCTCTATCATCTTGATCTCTATCTCTGTTGTTGTCTCTTTGATTCGTATATTTAGGCTGTTTATTTATATGAAGCTTCAAGGGATGGGTAATGAAATAGGGAATATGTTGTATTAAAAAAATAACATTTAAACTGGACAACAGTAGTTTGATGTAGAAACAATTTCATCTAGACTGGTTGAGTGAAGGACATGTGTAGAAAATACATTAATCTACACCTGATGATATCTCAACCAGTGTAGATATTAGTACATTTTACACCGGATTTCTTTGGGATCAGTTTAAATGTTATTTTTTTTTCCTTAGAAAATGAGCCTTCTACACCTTATATTTAGACCAGTTTAAAAAAAGATTTCTTCTACACTGATTTACCACCCGGTTTAAAAGGTGGTACACTTTCTACATGGGTTATATCTACACCGGTCCTTGGTTAGGTGTAAAATACTATTTTCAACCGGATTATAAAGCCTATTTTGTAGTAGTGATAATATTAAAGTTAGAAGACTAAAAAGATAGGACAAAATTAAAACTTTTATAAAATTAGATGAACAAACATACACTTTTGCCATATGGTTTAGTCCACGTGGCAAATCAAAGAAATCTTTAGACCCTTTCATAAAAAACAAAAACTCGAGGCCCGACCCAAAATCAATATTTTTTGAGAATTACAATATCAACTTACACTCATTGTTTTAACATAAAAAAATTATTCTTTTAAAAATATTTAATTAAAAATATTTATAAAGATTATGTATCATTCTACCCAAGAGTATCCCTCTAGTCTGATGGCAAGCTAATATTATGCATGTCCCAACACGATTCTGTTTTTTGTTGGGTAAGGGAGAAAGTGTTTATATTTGAACTCGGTGCACTTAAGTTGAAATAAAAAATTATTTTTATTAAATTCTTTAATTTTCAACAACCACGTTAAATTTTTATTTTTTATTTGATTACAAAGGGGATTGGCACATTTTTGTGATTGAACCATTTTTGCAGACACCTCTAACTTTTTTAATAGATACAGGTATTATTTTATTAGATACACTATCAGGTATTAAATATAAGCACATCTTTTAACAAAAATTCGAACCTTAGTTTAGTGCGTTGTGAGGGGCTAGGCTTTGCACTAAACTTAACATTTCATTAATCAATCATTACTTAACCTAGAAATCGTGGTAAGCTTTGAGGGTCCGCTTGGTAGGATGCACTGCATGAGTGGTAATGATAATCAGAATTCCATTGCCAATAGCTGTTTGGTGTTTTGACTGGTCTTCAACTTTGCAAGCTACAAGGGTTTAATAAGATTCTTGTTTTTACTAATTCTTTGAAAGTTATCCAAATGCTTATGGTAAATAGTGAAAGTAATCATTTGCTAAGATAAGAGATCATGGAAGTAAGAAATATGATATATTCCGATTGGGATATTAAAATCAGATATGCATCACGTGAAGCCATTCAAATTCTTGCCGTTTTGTTTTTTTCTTTTTGAAAAAACCATTACCAACGTGCATTTGATTGGCTTTTTACATGGTAAATGTGAAAGCTAATTGCACAAAAAGTAGCAATCTTGATTCGTTGGGGCTCCCTATGAAAGATGATTGTAGTCTCCAAAATTTTTTGAAAGATCAATTTTATTCTTAGTTTATTAATTTTTTTTATTTAAAATGACAGACATGCATAATTTGAGGTTATAAGCGAAATTAAATTTATGACCTTTAACTTATAATAGAATTTTTATGAAGTTATAAGGTCATTAACCTTATTTTATCATCTGAAATGACACACATTCCCCCATAAACTTTCATATGATCCCTCTAGATGCTGTGCCACTGCCATCTCTCCCTCGTCTCCATCTCCTCATCGTTGACACCAAGGTGGCAACCCCCTTCTTCACTATCCGATTTCCTCTCCAACGTCGATGGGTGCTTCTCCGTCACCGAGTTTGTTAGAGTCATCACCATTTCTTTACCTCCGTTGTCTTCTTCCTCAGGTGATAGGATCTTTCTAATTGGTGATTGATAGATTTGGGTTCTATCAAAAAAATTCTGGGTTTAAAGCAATTCCTGATACAATTATGCAATTCCATTTTTATTTAGCTGTGTTTACTGACCTATAAATAATTGAAGATTGATGATGGATGATTCTGGTTTGGCTTATATGGATGGATAATTCTCGTTCGGCTTTAATGATGATGCCATGAACACATTGCCCAGAAAGAGAATCGACGGGGAAGCAAGGAGTTTGAAGTTTTTTTTTCAAGGGTAATTATGGCGTTTCACTTGTAATTTTTATTTAATCTTATATTAAAAATATATCCCGTTGCACCTTTGAAAGCATACCAAAGAATATCCCGGTAATGAAATATTGCCTTGCATTTAACGGGCCAGAAGTCATGTATTACTCATAACCTAACCCAAAAATTTCCACGTAATTCAAAATTTCAAGTTACTAAAACAAAAAATAGAGTAATGAAAATTGCACTAAACCGGTCGATAAGAGGTGACATAAATAGTAAGGAATGGATTCGTATCCTATAAGGATATGAGTTAAATTTCTACTATCGTCGTGAGAACTCCTTTGGTAGACAATATCGTAATCCCCTGTAAACGCTCTCTGAGCCTTAAGGCTATGTCTTAACTTTAGTAAGAAACTGGTGTAAAATCTACCTAAACTTCTTTATACAAAAAAAATTACACTAAACCAATTTAAATTTAAACCAACTTTAATACTCCTACTCCATCCGGTCTTAATTATAAAAAATAGTTACATTTTTTAGATAGATCTAAAAAACTAAATAAATCGATTAATTATAATTAAATTTAACCCCTTAAAATAAATTCATATTATATACTTTTTAATATACATAAATTAATTAATTATCTCTTATATTAATCATAACTAACTAATTTATTTTATTTTTTAAATTTATTTAAAAAATTTATTTATAAGTAAGACCAGAGGTAATATTTTTATTTTTTTACCTTTTGGTTTAGTAAGAGCGTTCTTCTTGGACGTGTAGTTGACAGAGAAACCCGCAAATTTAAGTGGACAAGTGTCTGATTCTTAAACTTTTCATCTCAATTCTCAATGGTAAATACATTAAAACCAATTGAAATGTTTAAGCTGAAAATGAGTAAGTAAAGTGAAAACCAAAGGCAAAATTACATTAAATATGTTCAACTTAAAAAGACAATTCAGAAGCTAGAACCAAAATTTGCTCATCAAACAATCTTCTGTCACATTACTAGAAAAACATGAAACATGGACGAACACGCTAGCCTCCCTCAGCAGTTACAAAGATCAAGGTGCAGCCGCAATCCGACCACTGACTTGATCAAGATCCCTCCGACCGCTAGAAGTAATTCTTCTGCCACTGTTACACAAGGATACTTTAGATAATTACAAATCTTGATAGACCTTGAGAGGTTGAGCTCAAGATAGAAGAATGCCGAAAACAACCCCATGAATGAGAAAAGAAACAGTGAATTGCTAGCAAATGCTAAGCGAATGACCGGGGGGCTACTGAAAGGCCTAAACTTGATAAGAATGACACGAAAGGATCTTAAAAATTGAAGTTCCTCTAAGGAACCAAGGTTACCACTACTGCCTTCCTGAAGTTATCCTGTAGTCTTCCGAATGTTACAAGGACTTGTTTGATTTGTAACTTTAGGAAGCATTAACCTTGTTGAACACAAGTGATAACTTAGGAAGGCAACAATGATAGCTATGGTCCACCTGAGCAATTTTTATTTGTCTTTTAAGGTCATTTTAACTTTGGGTCCTTAAGTGTAATTTTCTTCAAACAATGGCCTGTGGTATATAGGTGCATGTACATACTGTAATTTTTTAAATCAAGCTAATAAATAAAATATAAGTAAAGATAAGAATATTTCATAAGACAAACAATCTTCCAAAAAAGGATAATAACCTATAATCTATAATCAACCATAGCACTAGCAATCAAATTTCCTAACATAACCTCAAAGCTTATGCAATTGTATTAAAAGTAGATCATAGTAGTGGATGATATCAAAATCATGCATGAATCTAACTGCACCTGTGCTTTCATTACAACACATGCAACTATTCTCAGTGCATGAAAATGTAAAGATAAAGAGGACAGAAATTTAAATAACCTTTCAATACAACTACGATTAATTCCCAAAGGACAAAGGTAAAAGAGTTCTTCCTTACCCGTTAGGGTCGGCCTCAATAATGTCCATGTTCTGCAACTGATAAAGAATGTGACGAGCAATAGAACCGCTGCTCTTACAAAAATGACGAGGACGGCTACCATTCCTCTTGCTCCCACCATAGATCCTCTGGAAACCACCAACACCAAGGCCCCCTCTCATGTAGATTTTTCTGGCCATGGAGGCTGCAATCAGCAATAAATTAAGCACAAAAAGTTATTTCGAATACAAAAAGAAGTGGAGGGAAACTTATTAATTACAGATATCAGAATGTGCTTTGCACACTCTAATAGTCTAAATGTGCAAAAAAAAGTTTACTTAGTACTTACCAGCCCTAACATAGTACCAATCAGGATCATAAGGAGCCAATTCTTTAAATCTTGCAGTCTTTACTAAATCAGTCCACTCAGGAAGCTCCATCTGTTGAGAAACAAGAAGGAAGAAAAAAGAGATTCAGTAAGGCAACCAAATTTCAACTCAGGGAATCAATAATAGAAACCAAAGAGAAATATCACTGATGTAATCTCCAAGAATTAAGAGCACAAATCCAATCAGCAAGCATGAAGAACAACCGTAAAAGAAGCACACTATATAATGTGATCAAGCAAAACTAAACAGCTTGACCATACTTAACTTTCAGGCTCATATCTTATTTCCTGATATATCATATCTAGTTCGCTTTTAACTGAGTTTCTGATACAAATTTCTATTCATTCCTTTCACACTCTCACACATATGGGAAAGCAAAACATAAACTGATATCACTTCAAGCCACATGGGCATCTTCACTCTAAAAAAGAAAGAATCATATTCTAACATTGACATTCTTGACCATTCAGCCAGTGTTATACAAACTTAAGATGTGTTCTGGAAATCATATAGACCGCATCTTCTAACCAAAACATGTATACAATCTAAAAGGGAGATTATCAAATCAACCAGATCTCAAAAAACACACTTGAGAAACACTACATAAAACACAAGCATAAAACTACCAACAATGAGACACATTCCATTTAGCACAGTTAAATTTTCCTCCTACAATACCACCCCTGCTTTCCCAAGAAACAAACAAAAGATAAAGTAGGAAGTCAGCCGTAAATTTCCCTACCTTGCCGGATCTCTTCAGGTGAGCCGCGTAGGCCTTGACGAACTCGTGAGGCGAAACATCCTTGACAGTCCTCGCAGTAGCCATGGCTGAAGCAGAGAGAACCGTGGAGGACGCGAAGCTAAGTCCGCCGCGGAGATAAACGAAACTGTTGTCGAATAAATAGTTATCCCTATTAGGGTTTCTCGCTTGAGTAATTACGCACCTTTCTAAACGACATCGTTTAGAATCTATGAACTTATGTGCCTTAGGCACGGCATAATGCTCGAGAATGGTTTAACCTTCATTAGACTAGCCCATCACAGTCCCTTCTTAATTGTTTGGTGTGGCTAGTCCATGTTTCAACCGTTATGGGCCGGCCCATGACAGGGTAGCTTCAAATGAAATATTATATCCTGTCTTTAATATAAAAGTTACTTTTTTTAAGTAGATTAATAAAGTTAAATAAATAAATTAATTATAACTAAATTTAATCTCTTAAAATAAATTCATATTACTATACTCATCAATCTACCCAAATTAATCAATTAGCTCTTATATTATTTATGGTTAATTGATTTATTTAGCTTCTTTTATTTATCTAAAAAAATCAACTAACTTTTATAATTAGAAATGGAGGTAGTACTTTTTTACCCAACATGCTTAAACAGTATATTAAAACACAACTCATGTTAGCCAATCAGACTAGTGACAAGTTTTCTAACTAGTTCAATTCAAACTTTTAGCTAAATCAATTAAGTTGGATTTTATTTCCCTTTACTCAGCATGAAATAACATCATTTTAAATTAAAAAAAATAATTTATCATATTTATATTTTAATAATTTTATTTTTATAAATAATAATTTATTTTTTATTTAAATATTACTCTTTTTTAAGGTAGTTAAAATCAAACTGGTAAACGAACTAGTTGGGGCAATATTTCAAAGGTCAGTAGGTTAAATCGATATCAACTCAGAATCAAACTAAGCATTATTAAAATAATATAATTTAATAAAAATATGTTTATTTAAATTTTTTAAAGATAAATATAAATATTTTTAATTAATTAAATTTAAAATATGCTTTTAGTAAAACATCCTCCCTTAGACCCCTCAGAGTACTCTTACGGAAGCGATATTAGCTCAATCATATCTTAACTTAAGCCCAGAAATTAAAATTTCTACTTTTAAATTCCTTATTCTGAACCTTTAATTTGAGAACTGATTAATCTCATTCTACACATCCAAACAAGGCTTATTACCTATCCACGTAATGCCCCAGATGTGTACAACCGGCTCACCAAATTTCGTGGCCAAACTCCTTCGTTTACTAGGTCAAACTGAGGTCAAAACACTGCTACCTCAGGACCTGCGAATTTCTCCCTTAATTCCCCATTCACAAATTGAACATGCCAAACAATATTTATTATTAAATAATAAAATGTCATACAACAAGTCATACACAAAATTCTCATATTTCTGTTACATCTTTTTCTGCCCGAATTTCGGCAGTATAACCGCTAGGCTTCATCTGTACAAAGAACTGAATCGTACTGATTCGGTAATTCCCTCATGAGAACTACCATTCTACGTAAGTACCCAGGAAAGACTGGATGAACCGGCTAGGTCCACTCACTTCCAGCCTCCTTAGACAGTACTACGTACACAGTACTTATCATATTCTGATGTTCAGTCTTAAATTCGGCAGCATAACGGTGTCTCTCAAAATTCTTAGAATTCACTTCAACATAATCTCCCTGTAATGGGTTAGATATGAGGAATGAGATTCGGGGGAATCTCAGTAGTAAATAATCATAACAATATATGTAATGCAGTGTGACAGTGCTTGCTTGTGATTGTGTACAGATAAGCATGCTGCGTGCTTCCATACTCAATAACATATGATCATAGCATTGTAGTAGAGCTTCAAGCATAACATATAAGACAACAATCCAACCAAACAATAGCACAACAAATCACAAAGCCATTACATAAAAGCTAGGATTAGTTACTACCTCAAAAGCTTAGCAGAACTCTACTATCTCTATACTGCTTCCAGCTCCGCCAGAACTTCCTTTCTTCTTTCTCTCTTCTTTCTCTCTCTTTCTCTTACCAAAACCGTGGGATGCATGAAATGGGAGGGGGAGGGGGTATTTATAGTTTCCTTCGATGGCCTTTTCGTAATTTTGAAGCTATCTGAACATGTGGTCCTGGTTTTTCCTGGATTTTCCTATTTTCTCTTATTTTCTTTTACTGCATCACCCAGGACACCTCACCGGGACACCTCATCGCCACATTCTTCACATGTCACAATTCCTGGACACCTCATCAGCTGACTCAGCATTTCCAGTCCAATCCAGTACCGGTCCGGTCCGATTTCCCACAAACTGGACTCACCGGCTAAGATTGTGCCATGTGTCCTTAACTTTTCTTCTCCCTCTAGACCAGTGCCATGTGGCGCCTGGAAGGGACCTTTCACGCTTTCCAATGCTATCCAGATAAGTCCCAAACTTTATCTGATCACCTCCTCGGTTATCGTGCCGACCGAGTAACTTTACTTTATTGAAACAGCATTAAACTAGTATTTTAATGCCACTTTTTTCCACATATCCCTGGGCCTACGTTTTTGGGCTCTAGGAATATCATCTTGGGTCTTTGATCCAGCCCAAGTACTCTGATGGCACGATTCCCAAGAAGTACCCCTTGGCAAATTACCAAAATGCCCTTAGTCTCTCTTTCTTTACTTTATTAGGTGTAGGGGCATTATTGCCTTTTCACATCTTACCAGAGTATTCTCTGACCCTAGTCAACTATCCAGATACCCTGTCTGGACTGACTAACCTTAGCCAAATGACCAAAATACCCTTTACTCATTCTTCAGTTATTCTATAACATAAGGGCATTTTCGTCATTTTGCACCTTTTTCCCGGACACCGGCCCCTCTTACCACTGAACTGATATTATGGGCCTGGGCCTTCCCTGGTGTCACTATGGGTCTTGAAAACACTGTATAGCCTCTGGCCACAGTCCGATCATCTCTATTTGGACTGCTTTTCCTTTACCGATTATAACTGTAAATTCCCATCTTCGGGAATTTTTACAGAAAAATCGGGACCTCAAATCAAAATTCTGTGTTGCGTCATTCAACTCGGAATTCTTTTCTCTATCTCCCGGTATTTTCTGGCAAAATATGGTACTCATCGGCTATAGCCCGATCTTTCCCATAATTACGATTATGCCCCTGCATTCTCTTTCTGGCCTCGTTACTCAGCTTCTCATCCTTCATCTTAAGTTCTAGAAATTCTCTTTCAATAACTCATCCCTTAAACTCTTCGAGAGTCATCGTTACTTGAAAGGCTTTACAACCTGCCCATATCAGGTTATCTTGCACAGGAGCCAGCCCATATCAAGCTACCTGCAGAATTTCTAGGCTTAAGACTTAGGATATTTCCTCATATTCCTTATTTTGAACCTAGGTGAACTGTCCCAATTCTGTAGGTTAAAGACTTAACTCATCTTTAAATTTTGAAGGACTTAGCTCATCCCTCGGATTCCTACAAAATACAGGTAAGTAATCCGCCCATATCAGATTACTACCCTGGGACTATGGGTTTTGTAGCCTGCCCATATCAGACTACCTCCCAGTTCTCCTAGACCAAAAATCAGGATGTTACATTTAGCAAGGTAAAAGAAGTGCATCAGGACCATCATGCATTTAGACCAACTGGTTAAGGGGTTGGCTAACCTAACCAAAGGTCCTGAGTATTGAAAATTGTGCCGTAGGGGCCAATCATTGTATTATGAACATTGTTGATTTATGAATTTTTTAATTATGTTATCACATTATTTGCATGTTTACTGTAATGACCATCCTTGGATAACTCATGATCTTATCCTAAATGTCCCTGGTCAGTCATCTATGCGGGAGTAGAGATGAAATAAAACCAGTATGACTTTGAAGATGTATAGAGATATAAATCAAAGTCATAGGCACGTGTAAAAGTATAAGGTGTTGGACCGACCCGCTATGAGAGCTGCATGGGTTAAGTCATAAGCTTCTCTCATATACAAACCATGTCACTATGCCCTTTGACCTGATATCATCATGGATTCTTATATGACAAACGCTCATCTTTGACCTAGTCAAAAGTCACTTTTGACCGAGTGATCATAAAGACTATGTTCATGTTTAGTCATTTTTCATGAGGAGGAATGTGAATGGTCAAGATGGAATTTGTCCCTTACATTCGTAGAGAGATATTACTGAGCCCCTCGATGAGTGAGTCTGAGAAATGTATGGCCATACTATAATGAAAAGGTAGTTCCATTTCTATAGTCAGACTACTCAGGGATTGAGAAAGTAACGGTCAGGAACAGGAGGATGACGTTCTCCATGCCTCATCCATGACCAAAACATCGTGTGACAAAAGGGACGTGATATGGTTGTATGAAAGGTTACATCGTTCATCGATCCTCACATGATTTGGGTAGTCGTGATGTCTTGCTAGAGACCGCTTACGACTTGTGGGTCAGTATAGTAAATAGCCCTCTGCCAACTTTATATGGGCCTACAGGGTCACACACAAAATAGCCCAACACGAGCTATGATGTCCAGATTCCTTAAACATAAGATATATCCAGATTCAATGAATAATCTAGGGTGGACGTGTATATATATAAATTCGTGTATATATATATTATATGATATAAGAGATATTTATAAGATTTAATTTATAAGGATAAATTAAATCTCTATCACTTTTGAATTTGAAATTTAAATTGATATGATATAATATCTCAAATTTGATTTATGAGAATAAATCAAATATAATTCTATCATATCTTTATTTTAAATTAAATGAATAGGTGAATTAAATCTGTGGGACGAATTTAATATAAGAAATCATATTTATTTAATTGATTTCTTATAAGCTTATGCAATATATGATATTGTATTAATTTCGGAATTAATTTAGGATTAATTCCGAAAACTAATATTCGTGATAACACCGATATCATCCTATATATTTGACATTAGGGGCTAAGGTTTTTAGGAAGGAGAGTGCAAAAGGTTTACAGATATGAAACGGCCAAAATAAAGACGGTGAGGACGGATTCTCGAGAAAAACCCTAGAAAAACAAGAGGCGCTAGCACGTCGTTCGTGGTTGGAACGCTATTCGTGTGGATACTGGTAGAGAAAACCGATATGAGTCGTCTACTTCTCACGATCGAAAAGAGAGCGTAGGCATCCTGAATGTCGGAATTCCCGAGCCACCAATAATTCGAATACCGAAGGTAACACCTCCTACCACTTGACTTAAACACAATCGGTAGATTCAGGCAGGGATTGGAAAAATTTTAAAGTTAATTTTCACTGTGTGTCTTCCAATTCCCTACAGTGGTATCAGAATCGTGCCGTTTTGTGTTTAAGTTCGGTTGGATTGTTGATACATGTGATATATGTTGAATTTCTTGATCGATCATATGATAACATGTGCGCTATGTCTGACTAGTTATTTCTATAATTCGAATTGAATATGCATATTGTATAATCATTGTGTGAAAAAAATTGTTATGAACGTATGAGATTATGCATGACATATAGGGAATCCGAATTGAAACTGAAATCGTTCGTTACCTATGTCGTGGCTACCTGGTCATAGCGCAACATAATCGTAACATTTATTGATGTATGAATGTTTTAGTTTTATAACATTTATTGCCCTTCACATAATATGAATCTTGATTCTTAAATGTTTGGGTATGGTAAACAATATGACTCTAGATTACTTCTCAACACTGTTCCCCAACATAAGTCAGAAGCATCTGTCTGAATAAAGAGATAATCGTCTTCTTTTGGAATCTTTACTGGAACAGCTGTTTCACAAATAATTCTTTTTACCTTTTCCAGTTCTTCCATGTCTTCTTTAGTCCACTCAAAAGGTTTTTTCCCTCTTAACTTGGACTATAATTTTTCTCTTATCTTAGAACAATAAGGAATAAATTCTTGTGCATAATTTATTATTCCAAGTATCTGTTCTAATTGTTCTAATTTATTATTCTTTCTTTCAGTTTTTCCAATTATGGTTTTCTTCTTTGAAATAACTAAACCATTTTCTTTTGCTTTCATAGCAAATACAAACAAATATTTTTTATGATCTTTCTCATTTTGTGAGTATACTAAGATATCATCAATATAAACTATTATAAAGTGATGATACTTATTAAATATTTTGTCCATTCTTTCTGGAAAAATAGAAGGACTTGTTTTCAATCCCATAGGCAGTAAGTTCCATTCATAATGCCCATTTAGTACGGAGAATGCTGTGTATTCTCTACATTCTTCTTTTAATTCTATTTGAAAAAATCCTGATTTACAATCAAACTTGCTAAATATCTTAGCATTTTGGATTTTATCAAAAAGAATATATTTTCTTGGGATAGGATAAGTATTAGCTTTAACTACCACATTCAAAGGCTTTTAGTTAATAACTAACCTTGGTTCTCCTCTTTTTAATTCAGAATAATTTCTAACCAAAAATCTTGGACAATTCCAAGGACTATGAGAAGCTCTTATTAATCCTAATTTGACATTTTTTCTCAATAATAGGAGGAAATTCTTCTAAATCTTGTTTAGAATATCTCATTGGTTTTTCATAAACTGGTTTCTTTGTTAATACTTCTATCTTTGCTACATTCAGATAAATCAAGAGTGGGTCTATTCTTGCAGTACAACACAAGTCATGCTAGCAAGAAAAAAGTAGAAAATGATGAAAGGAACTCTGGCCCAGATTACTACTTTCATCATTTTCTACTTTTTTCTTGCTAGCATGACTTGTGTTGTACTGCAAGAATAGACCCACGCTTGATTTATCTGAATGTAGCAATGATAGAAGTATTAACAAAGAAACCAGTTTATGAAAAACCAATGAGATATTCTAAACAAGATTTAGAAGAATTTCCTCCTATTATTGAGAAAAATCTCAAATTAGGATTAATAAGAGCTTCTCAGAGTCTTTGGAATTGTCCAGGATTTTTGGTTAGAAATTATTCTGAATTAAAAAGAGGAGAACCAAGGTTAGTTATTAACTACAAGCCTTTGAATGCGGTAGTTAAAGCTAATACTTATCCTATCCCAAGAAAAGATATTCTTTTTGATAAAATCCAAAATGCTAAGATATTTAGCAAGTTTGATTGTAAATCAGGATTTTTTTCAAATAGAATTAAAAGAAGAATGTAGAGAATACACAGCATTCTCCGTACCAAATGGGCATTATGAATGGAACGTACTGCCTATGGGATTGAAAACAAGTCCTTCTATTTTTCCAGAAAGAATGGACAAAATATTTAATAAGTATCATCACTTTATAATAGTTTATATTGATGATATCTTAGTATACTCACAAAATGAGAAAGATCATAAAAAATATTTGTTTGTATTTGTTGCAGATTGTGCCCTAGGGGCCAATCATTATCTTATGAACATTGTTGATTTATGAATTTCTTAATTATGTTATAATATTATTTGCATGTTTACTATGATGACAATCCTTGGATAACTCGTGATCTTATCCTAAATGTCCCTGGTCGGTCATCTATGCGGGAGCAGAGATGAAATAAGACCAGTATGACTTTGAAGATATATAGAGATATAAATCAAAGTCATATAAGCACATGTAAGAGTACAGGGTGTTGGACCGACCCGCTATGAGAGAGCTGCATAGGTCAAGTCATAAGCTTCTCTCATATACAAGCCATATCACTATGCCCTTTGACCTGAGATCATCATAGATTCCTACATGACAAACGCTCAGCTTTGACCTAGTCAAAAGTCACTTTTGACCGAGTGATCATAAAGGCTATGCTCGGGCTTAGTAGGTTTTCATGCGGAGGAATGTGAATGGTCAAGATGGAATTTGTCCCTCATATTCGTAGAGAGATATTACTGGGCCCCTCGATGAGTGAGTCTGAGAAATGTATGGCCATACTGGAATGGAAGGGTAGTTCCATTTCTATATTCAGACTACTCAGGGATCGAGAAAGTAACGGTCAGGAACAGGAGGATGACGTTCTCCATGCCTCATCCTTGACCGAAATATCGTGTGACAAAAGGGACGTGATATGGTTGTATGAAAGGTTACATCGTTTATCGATCCTCATATGTTTTGGGTAGTCGTAATGTCTTGCTAGAGGCTGCTTACGACTTGTGGGTTAGTATAGTAACTGGCCCACTGCCAACTTCATATGGGCCTACAGGGTCGCACACAAAACAGCCCAATACGAGCTATGATGTCCAGATTCATTGAATCTAAGAGATGTCTAGATTCAATAAATAATCTAGGGTGGATATATATTTTATATATATAAATTTGTATATATATATTATATATATAATATAAGAGATATTTGTAAGATTTAATTTATAAGTATAAATTAAATTTCTATCACTTTTGAATTTGAATTTAAATGGATATGATCTATTTGAATTTGAAATTCAAATTGATAAGATATCTCAAATGATTTATGAGAATAAATCAAATATGATTCTGTCTTATCTTTATTTTAAATTAAATAAATAGGTGAATTAAATCTATGGGACGGATTTAATATAAACCATATTTATTTAATTAGTTTCTTATTAAATTATGCAATATATGATATTGTATTAATTCAGAATTAATATAAGATTAATTCTGAAGCCCGGCCCAATTAGAAGCCTGATAGCATCCTATATATTTGAGATTAGGAGCTAGGGTTCTACACATCTCTACACACACATTCAGATGTGAGAAAAGGGGCAGGGAGAGTGGAAAATGTTTGCAGATAAGAAACTGCCGAAATAGAGACGGTGAGGACGGAATCTCTAGAAATCCCTAGAGGGACAAGAGGCGCTAGCACGTCGCTCGCGATTGGAACGCTGTTCGTGTGGATACCGCTAGAGGAAGCCGATCTGAGCTGTCGACTTCTTACGATCGACCAGACACGAAGCAAGGTCGCGACCTATTGACACTGAGGTCACGACCATACGGGCATCTGGACGTCAGAAATCTGAAAGGAGGAGACAGGTCGCGACTTGAAGCTGACGAGGTCGCGACTACAAACTCCAGAGACGTCCGGTCACGACGTGAAGCAGAGTAGGTCGCGACTAACAACTCCAGAGGCGACAGGTCGCGACTAGAAGCTGAGGAGGTCGCGACTGAAAGTTTCAGAGGCGAGGAGTCGCGACTAGAGGACACTGAGGTCCCGACCAAAGCTCGAATACCGAATGTAACACTTCTTTCTCCTTGACTTAAACACATTCGGTAGATCCTGGCTGGGAATGGAAAATTTTTTAAAGTTAATTTTCGCTGCGTGTCTTCCAATTCCCAACAGTGGTATCAGAGTAATGCGTTTTGTGTTTAAGTTAGGTTTGATTGTTGATACATGTGATGTATGTTAGACTTCTTAGCTGATTATATGATAACATGCGAGATATGTATGACATATATGGAATCTGTTTATGTATGACATATACGGAATCTAAAAGGAAACTGAAATCGGTGGTGTATGTTAATTGATTTGATCAATTAATATTAATGGGGTATAAGGAAATAGAATTAAGATTCTTGATCAAAAAATTTTATTGAGGCGCTGCCCCACACCCCGCCCGCTAACCGGCTAGCGGGACTGCCGTGGCTACCTGATCGTAGCGCAACATAATCGCAATATTTATATTGATATATGAATGTTTTGAAACATTTAATGCCCCTCACATAATATGGATTTTGATTCTTGAATGTTTGGGTATGGTGAACAATATGGCTCTAGATTACAAGTGTTGTAATTTTTCTAAATACGGCCTGCGTGTCGTGCCTTCCTCTAATTACTCTCGTTGTGTATTCTCTTCTCATCTCACTCCCCTCGAATGTTAAAACGAGGTTTCCTTATGTAATTTTCCTATTCTAAATAGACAGCTCCTCTCATTGGCTAGAGGGGACTTAGGATAGGTGAGCCATATTGTATCACGTTTAAGATTATATCACTGCATGTATGTTATATATGCATATTACTTGTATGAGATACAACCGAGATACATGCATTCTTGTAAACTAGATAGTTAATTAAGCCCTTTAAATGAAACCTTAAGTCATAATGCCATCAATTTATGAACACTTGTCAAAACCTCGATTGCTCACTTGTAGGCTCCACCAAAGTGGGTGCATTTGAGTTATCTTGGGGAGATAAGAAAGAGTAATGGTGCTAGTCACATATGTTTGTTATTGTTTGACTTAATTGAGATTAACAAAATAGTTTTGGGTATCAAGGCATTAGATGGGATTAAAACATGCCGGATCATATGATGATAGAATCCCATGAACATCTAAGAGTTGCATTTGGTGTAATTGGTAAAGGTGTTACCTACCTAAATAACTTAATTTTAAGCGTCCTGCCAAAGCGGACTTAATTTTAAGCCAAATATGGATCTTAGCCCACTAATTATTACATTGAGGGTTGTTTTATTCAGTGGGAGATTGCTAATTAAATTGCATATTTTAATTGTAGAATCATGACGACTAGTAATACTGCTACATTATCGTTGCGATCTGTCCTTGAGAAGGACAAACTCAATGGGACAAACTTTCTTGACTGGTTCAGGAACTTGAGAATTGTTCTCAAGCAGGAAAGAAAAGTATATGTCCTAGATCAACCCATTCCTGAGGAGCCAGCAGCGAATGCTCCTAGAGCTTAGAGAGATTCTTATGCAAAGCATAAGGAAGACTCTGTCGATGTGGGATGCTTGATGCTTGCCACCATGGTTCCGGAGCTCCAAAGAGATCTGGAACACATGAAGGCTTATGAGATGATTGTGCATCTTAAGGAAATGTTCCAGCAACAGGCAAGGCAAGAGAGGTATGAGACCACTAAGGCCTTGCATTCCTGCAAGATGGCTGATGGTGCATCAGTAAGTACTCATGTCTCAAAGATGAAAGGATACATTGATCACCTTGAGAGGCTTGGATTTCCCATGAGCCAGAAGTTAGCTACAGATTTGATCTTGAACTCACTCCCAGAAAGTTATGACCAGTTTGTCATGAACTACAACATGAACAACATGGAGAAATCTATTTCTGAACTACATGGGATGCTTAAAACTGCTAAGCCGACTGTTAAGAAGAAGCCCAGTACTGTTTTGATGGTTCAGAAAGGAAAGGGTATGAAAAAGAAAGGCAAGGGCAAGGGGAAGGGTCATGGCTCATTTGGTAAGACCAAAGAGTCAGGCAAGCCCAAAACCAAGCTGCACCAAAGAAGGCAAAGCCTCCAAAGGAAGGGGTTTGTTTCTTCTGCAATGAACCGGGTCCTTGGAAGAGGAACTGCAAACTCTACCTTGAAGATCTGAAAAAGAACAAGAAGGATAGCGGGGCTATCGCTTCTGGTATTTATGTTATAGACATTCATCTCTCTACTTCCACTGCATGGGTATTAGATACTGCATGTGGTTCTCACATTTGTACAAATATGCAGGGCCTAAAGGACAGTAGAAAGCTGAAGAAGGGCGAAGTTGACCTACGAGTTGGAAATAGAGCAAAGGTTGCTGCTTTAGCTGTAGGCACTTATGAATTAGTTCTGCCCACTGGGCTTTTGTTAGTTTTGAACAATTGCTATTATGTTCCTGCTTTGAGTAGTAACATTGTTTCCCTTTCTTATTTGGATAAGGAAGGTTACACTTCCATTTCTGGGAATGGTAAATGTTCCATTTATCGTAATGATATTTTCTATGCTCATGGTGATTTGCATGTTGATCATTACATATTAAACTTGGAACAACCCAATCATGGAAATATCTATAACATAACCACCAAAAGGGTCAAACCAAATGATTTGAATCCGACATACCTCTGGCACTGTCGTCTGGGCTATATAAATGAGAAACGCATTTCTAAACTCCATCAAGATGGATTTCTCAACTCATTTGATTTTGAATCATATGATACTTGGGAGTCTTGTTTGTTAGGAAAGATGACAAAGTCTCCTTTCACTGGGCACAGTGAGAGGGCCACTGATTTGTTGGGACTCATACATACAGATGTGTGTGGACCGATGAATACAAATGCCAGAAGAGGTTATTCGTACTTCATCACATTCATAGATGATTTCAATAGATATGGCTACGTCTATCTAATGAAACATAAATCCGAATCTTTTGAAATGTTCAAGATATTTCAAAATGAAGTACAAAACCAGCTTGGCAAAACAATTAAAGCCCTTCGATCTGATCGAGGTGGTGAATATTTGAGCCAAGAGTTTATCGATCATCTTAGGAATTGTGGGATAGTCTCACAATTGACTCCTCCAGGAACACCACAATGGAATGGCATTTCTGAACGGAGGAATCGAACACTATTGGATATGATTCGATCCATGATTAGTCGAACAGATCTTCCACCGTCCTTTTGGGGCCATGCCCTAGAGACAGCTATGTTCACACTAAATCGTGTTCCATCTAAGGTAGTTGAAAAGACTCCGTATGTGAAACATCCTTCCTTTCATATGTCTTAGGGACCACTTGGTAGCATTTAGAACCACTTTCAAGGTCATTGAAGTCCAATTCCCCAATCTGGAGTTTTACTCTTATCGAGTACTGTTCACTTTGAAAATTCCAGATGAGTGACCTAACTTCGAAAAATCATAACTAATTTTAGAAAAATCGTAATGAAGTGGTTCCAATTGCTAAATGAAGATAACTCAATTATCTTTCAGGGAAAAATAACTCGTTGACCATTCAATGACCAAGTCAACGTCAGTCAACGTGTCAACTTTACTGTTCATTCCACGTTTTTCTCCCTGAATCCAGCATTCTGGTCCCAATTTTGATAATTTATATCTCCTTTTGTAGACATCCAAATGATACGTTTTATATATAAAATTAAAGCTTGGTATGTCTACTATTTACCATAAAAATTTCGTACATTTATTCATCCATTTACTATTTTTAATTATTTATCAAACATTATCATGTCACCACGTGTTACTGTTCACAGTGGTAATTTCCAACAATCAACTTTGCATACATATGCATACATCCATCATATATCAGTCAAACATGCCAAACAACAATTATTATTAATTAATAAGTTGTTTTACATCTGGCCATGCACATAAATTCTCATATCTCTATTGCATCTTTTACTGCCTGAAGTCCGGCAGCATAACCGCTACGCTTCATCTGTACAAAGAACTAAACCGTACTGATTCGGTAATCCCCTCATGAGAACTACCATTCTACGTAGTACCCAGGAAAGACTAGATGAACCGGCTAGGTCCACTCACTTCTAGCCTCCTTAGACAGCACTACGTACACAGTACTTATCATATACTGATGTTCAGTCTTTACTTCGGCAGCATAACGGCGTCTCTTAAAATTCCCAAAATTCATTTTGACATAACCTCCCCTGTAATGGGTTATTTATTGGGATGAGATTCGGGGGAATCTCAGTAGCAACAATCATAGCAATATATGTAATGCAGAGTGACAGTGCTTGCTTGTGATTGTGTACAGATAAGTATGCTGCGTGCTTCCATGCTTAATAACATATGATCATAGCATTACAGCAGAGCTTCAGACATAACATATAAGACAACAATCCAACCAAACAATAGCACAATAAATCACAAAGCCATTACATAAAAGCTAGGATTAGTTACTACCTCAAAGGCTCAGCAGAGCTTTACTATCTCTATTATGCTCCCAGCTCCGCCAGAACTTCCTTTCTTTCTTTCTTCCTCTCACTTTCTCTCTCTAGCACCTCCTCCTCTCTCTAAAAGCTCCTTGGCCGTGCAGCATATGAATGAATGGGGGGGTATTTATAACCTCCTCCAATGGCATTTCTGTAATTACCATGAACTTTGATCCTGCGGTCCTGGTTTTTCCTGGATTTTCCTATTTTCTTTAATTCCTCCTTTACTGCATCATGCATGACATCATCGGGACACCTCACCAGGACACCTCAGCGCCACATTTATCACATGTCTGAAATCCTGGACACCTCAGCAGCTGACTCAGCATGCTGACTCACCGGTCCAGTCTCTTGCCTCGTAGTACGTGTCCTCAACTTTTTCTTTTGCCTTTATGTTGGCGCCATGTGTCATCTTACTGGCACCTGTCACGCCTTCCAATGCTATCCAGATAAATCCAGGACTTTATCTGATCACCTCCTCGGTTATCGTGCCGACCGAGTAACTTTACTTTATTGAAACAGCATTAAAATAATATTTTAATGCCAGTTTTTCCCACACATTACTGGGCCTACGTTTTTGGGCTCTGGGAATGTTTTCTTGGATCCTGATCAAGCCCAAGTACTCTGATGGCTCGATTCCCAAGAAACAGCCCTTGGCAAATTACCAAAATACCCTTGGGTGCCCTTTCTTGCACTATTTTAACCCTAAGGGTAAAATCGTCATTTTACACCCTTCTGTACTCTGTCAGGGCATATATTGACTCTAAGTAACTTTATCTGTATGTACCTTGGCTCCTGGGCCTGTTCAGAATTACCAAAATGCCCTTCATTCATCTGTTACCCTTTTGTACAACACAGGGGCATTTTCGTAATTTCGTACTTTTCCGGGGTTCTGCCGGACACTGGCCCACTTATCAGTCTAAGGGTCTTACTGGGCCTTTGATGGCGCCATTATTGGGCCTTTCTGGGTCCAATATCCTCATGGCACGCATTACGAGGAATCTTCCCCCGTTAATAATTATTGAATATTTTATCTATTATTCACCGTTTATACACATATCCGGACACCGGCTCCTTCTGTCCGATACACTGGCCTGCGGTGTTCAGGCATTCCTGTGAGTCATATCAGTCATCTGACTGAGGTCATCCGAACTCATTCAGTCCCTTTTTAAATACCGATAAATCTCCCTATCGAATACCTCAAGGCCTCACACTCCCGTCTGGATTTTCTGATTTGTGAATAACTTTTTCTACAGGCCTCCTATCGGTATTCTGTCAGTTTCCCAACATCCGTCCCATAAGGACGTATCATCCTGTATTTTCTCACCTAGATCTGAATTCTAGGATATCCGGTATGAATTTTTATAACTTTTGGATGATCAGTCCATTTCCGGCTATCTGGAGTCTTCAAAAATTCCTGTATTAAGCCAGATTACCGAGCGTCACTTGCTCTCTCTACCGGTGAAATCTGGGACTGAAATGCTTTCGGACAGTCCAAACCACTTCCGGCCTGACTTTCTTTAATTACAATTTAGCCCCAGGGAACTTTTCTTCTTTTCATTTAAGTCCCTTTTTACTTGGCTAAAATTACACTTAAGGACCCCATATTTTTGTCTACTTTCCTTTTTGGCCTTGAAACTTTCCATAATTGCACTTAAGTCCTTTCATTTCCTTTACTAGGTCTAGGGGCATTATTGTCTTTTCATATTTTACCAGAGTATTCTCTGGCCCTGGACAACTATCCAGATACCCCTTCTTGACTGTCTAACCTTAGCCAAATGACCAAAATACCCTTTACTCATTCTTCAGTTATTCTATAACATAAGGGCATTTTCGTCATTTTGCACATTTTCCCCGGACACCGGCCCCCCTTACCACTGAACTGGTATTATGGGCTTGGGCCTTCCCTGGTGTCACTACGGGCCTTAGACAACACTGTATGGCCTCTGGCCATAGTCCGATCATCTCTATTCGGACTGCTCTTCCTTTACCGATTATAACTGTAATTTCCCATCTTCGAGGATTTTTACAGAAAAATCGGGGCCTCAAATCAAAATTCTGTGACTCCTCATTCAATCCGGAATCCTTTTCTCTATCTCCCGGTATTTTCAGATATTTTATCCGGACCGGGCTGTTTTGGCCTGAAAAAGCACTCACGCGCACACTTTTCTAAAATGACCATTTTACCCCTGGTCATATTTCTAATTCTTTCATACACCTAGAGACCTCATATGCACATTTCACAGTTCAGTGAAATGATCAGCATAATTTTCTCTATTTTATGGCAAAATATGGTACTCATCGGCCACCAGTCCGATCTTTCCCATAATTACGATTATGCCCTTGAATTCTCCTTCTGGCATCTCTAGGCCTAAAAATTGGGGTGTTATATTTCTACCCCCCTTAAAATAAATTTCGTCCTCGAAATTTACTTAATACCTCAATCAACTATCCAGGATATAGCTCCTCTGTATATCTTTTCCTGGTTTATGACTAAGGCTTGGGGCATTCCTCCTCTTACACTTATGGACAATTCATTACACTTGTGAGTAGTGTCCATTTCTTTCATATCTTATTCTGCAGAATTCTGATGTAATTCGGGGGTCTACAACACTCCTCTTACACTTTGCTAATCTCTCAGGAGAAATATTGTTCTTCTAATTTTCTTTCTCCTGATACGAGATCATAGCTCAGATAACTTCGCAACTTTTCTTAACTGTTCTCATAACTTCATGCATCTATGCCAAACCTTTGTGGCATTTGCACTTCTTCTTATCCCTTCTCAGGGCTTACATCTCACTAGGCTACTCTTGCCTTAGCACCTTTCAATTTAACGTGCTACTGGGTTAGGGCTAGATTACTCTTTATATAGCTTTAGGCCCTAACAATCTCTTTCTTATAGAACTACGTTCTATCTTTGCTTTGCCCTAGACCCTCTTCTCTAGGTCTCTGGCCTTTTAATCTCTCATGACTTGTTATCATGACCACTTTCTTTAGATCAGAAAAGAACTCTTCATTATCCATATCATCATCTAGGCATATAGTTCCTTACAACTCAGTCGCCCCTACAGCTATGGTTCTTCTTAACAATTCTTAGGGTCGACCTTAGGGAATATTGAAGACTGTGTCTGGGGTAAGAGCAAATACCTTTCCTAGGGATGTCCGCATTCTTAGGGCAACCTCTTGCAAAGTGGCCTTTCTTACCACAACTGCTTTACCCTGCCCGACATTCCCATGTGCCATGGCTCTTTCCACCACATGGACATCTCTGCTCTCCAACCTGATTATGCACATTTCACAGTTCAGTGAAATGATCAGCATAATTTTCTCTATTTTATGGCAAAATATGGTACTCATCGGCCACCAGTCCGATCTTTCCCATAATTACGATTATGCCCTTGAATTCTCCTTCTGGCATCTCTAGGCCTAAAAATTGGGGTGTTACAGTATGAGATATGGACTGGGAGGAAACCTAGTTTATCTTTTCTCAAGATTTGGGGATGTGAGGTCTATGTTAAGCAACAAGCCTCAGATAAGTTAGCGCCCAAATCTTCAAAGTGCCTTTTTGTGGGATATCCTAAGGAAACCAAGGGATATTATGTCTACTACCCCACTGATAACAAAGTGTTTGTTGTCAGAAATGGTATCTTTCTAGAACGAGAATTTATCTCTAAAAGAACCAGTGGGAGTAAGGTATACCTCGAAGAAGTTCGAGAGCCACAAGACACCACAGAACTACAGATGGAAAATAGAGAAGACTCACAACAAGTTGTTGAGACTCCTCAAGTCACGCAAGGCCCACGGCGATCTAATAGGGCACGACTTCAGCCTCAGAGATATGGATTTCTGATTTTTGACAATCGTGATGTGTTGCTCATTGAGCATAATGAGCCAACTACCTATCGAGAAGCTATAGTGGGACCAAACTCTGAAAAATGGCTTAGTGCCATGAAGTCTGAGATGCAATCCATGTACGACAATAAGGTATGGACCTTAGTCGACCCGCCTGAAGGTGTAAAAACTGTCGGGTGCAAGTGGGTTTTTAAAGAGAAAACCGACATGGATGGCAATGTAAATGTCTTCAAGGCACGACTGGTTGCAAAAGGATTTACTCAAACTCATAGTGTGGACTATGATGAGACCTTTTCCCCAGTTGCAATGGCCAAATCAATCAGAATCCTCCTTGCCATTGCAGCATATTCTGACTATGAAATATGGCAGATGGACGTCAAGACAGCCTTCCTTAATGGAAAGCTCCTTGAGGATGTGTACATGACACAACCTGAAGGATTTGTGCATTTTGAGGACTCTGGTAAGGTGTGCAAGCTTCAAAGGTCCATTTATGGACTGAAGCAAGCATCTCGGAGTTGGAATCATCATTTTGATGAAGTAGTCAAAGAGTTTGGATTTCTTCAAAACATTGATGAACCTTGTGTGTACAAGAAGGTTAGTGGGAGCACATTTGTATTTTTGGTACTCTATGTCGATGACATCCTACTCATTGGGAATGACATTTCTACCTTGCAGATTGTCAAGTCTTGGTTAGGAAAATCTTTCTCGATGAAAGACTTGGGTGAAGCCACCTACATCCTAGGAATTAGGATCTATAGAGATAGATCTAAAAGGTTTCTAGGACTGAGTCAGAGCACATATATAGACAAGATACTGCATAAGTTCAGTATGCAGGAATCAAAGAGGGGTTTCATACCCATGTCTCATGGTATTCACCTCAGCAAGGATTTGTGTCCTAGTACACCAGATCAGCGAGGTCGCATGAGTAAGGTTCCATATGCGTCGTCCATAGGATCTATCATGTACGCCATGTTATGTACTCGACCGGATATCTCGTTTGCCTTAAGTATGACTAGCAGATATCAATAGGACCCCGGTGAGGGCCATTGGACTGCTGTCAAGAATATCCTTAAGTACTTAAGACGGACTAAGGACTTATTCTTGGTCTATGGTGGATTGGATGACGAGCTCTATGTAACTGGTTACACAGATGCAAGTTTCCAAACTGACCAGGATGACCAGAAATCGCAATCTGGATACATATTCCTCCTGAATAATGGAGCGGTAAGCTGGAAGAGCTCTAAGCACAGTACTGTAGCAGATTCTGTAACGGAAGCTGAGTATATAGCAGCATCTGATGCAGCTAAGGAGGCCGTTTGGATAAGGAAGTTCATTACAGAACTAGGGGTGGTACCTACCATCTTAGATCCAATAACTTTGTTCTGTGACAATAGTGGTGCCATTGCACAGGCCAAAGAGCCTAGGTCACATCAAAGGACCAAGCATATACTCAGGCGATTTCATCTCAACAGAGAAAACAATGATAGAGGTGATATAAAAATATGCAAGGCAGCAGGGAAGATAATGTTGCTGATCCTCTAACAAAGCCGCTTGTGCAAGCAAAATATGAGTGTCATGTTAGGTCAATGGGAATTAGGCAAATTAATGATTGTACCTAGTGCAAGTGGGAGGATGTTGGAGATTGTGCCCTAGGGGCCAATCATTATCTTATGAACATTGTTGATTTATGAATTTCTTAATTATGTTATTATATTATTTGCATGTTTACTATGATGACAATCCTTGGATAACTCGTGATCTTATCCTAAATGTCCCTGGTCGGTCATCTATGCGGGAGCAGAGATGAAATAAGACCAGTATGACTTTGAAGATATATAGAGATATAAATCAAAGTCATAAGCACATGTAAGAGTACAGGGTGTTGGACCGACCCGCTATGAGAGAGCTGCATGGGTCAAGTCATAAGCTTCTCTCATATACAAGCCATGTCACTATGCCCTTTGACTTGAGATCATCATAGATTCCTACATGACAAACGCTCAGCTTTGACCTAGTCAAAAGTCACTTTTGACCGAGTGATCATAAAGGCTATGCTCGGGCTTAGTGGTTTTTCATGCGGAGGAATGTGAATGGTCAAGATGGAATTTGTCCCTCACATTCGTAGAGAGATATTACTGGGCCCCTCGATGAGTGAGTCTGAGAAATGTATGGCCATACTGGAATGGAAGGGTAGTTCCATTTCTATATTCAGACTACTCAGGGATCGAGAAAGTAACGGTCAGGAACAGGAGGATGACGTTCTCCATGCCTCATCCTTGACCGAAATATCGTGTGACAAAAGGGACGTGATATGGTTGTATGAAAGGTTACATCGTTTATCGATCCTCATATGTTTTGGGTAGTCGTAATGCCTTGCTAGAGACCGCTTACGACTTGTGGGTCAGTATAGTAACTGGCCCACTGCCAACTTCATATGGGCCTACAGGGTCGCACACAAAATAGCCCAATACGAGCTATGATGTCCAGATTCATTGAATCTAAGAGATGTCTAGATTCAATGAATAATCTAGGGTGGATATATATTTTTTATATATATAAATTTGTATATATATATTATATATATAATATAAGAGATATTTGTAAGATTTAATTTATAAGGATAAATTAAATTTCTATCACTTTTGAATTTGAATTTAAATGGATATGATCTATTTGAATTTGAAATTCAAATTGATAAGATATCTCAAATGATTTATGAGAATAAATCAAATATGATTCTGTCTTATCTTTATTTTAAATTAAATAAATAGGTGAATTAAATCTATGGGACGGATTTAATATAAACCATATTTATTTAATTAGTTTCTTATTAAATTATGCAATATATGATATTGTATTAATTCAGAATTAATATAAGATTAATTCTGAAGCCCGGCCCAATTAGAAGCCTGATAGCATCCTATATATTTGACATTAGGAGCTAGGGTTCTACACATCTCTACACACACATTCAGACGTGAGAAAAGGGGCAGGGAGAGTGCAAAAGGTTTGCAGATAAGAAACTGCCAAAATAGAGACGGTGAGGACGGAATCTCTAGAAAGCCCTAGAGGGACAAGAGGCGCTAGCACGTCGTTCGCGATTGGAACGCTGTTCGTGTGGATACCGGTAGAGGAAGCCGATCTGAGCTGTCGACTTCTTGCGATCGACCAGACACAAAGCAAGGTCGCGACCTATTGACACTGAGGTCGCGACCATACGGGTATCTGGATGTCAGAAATCCGAAAAGAGGAGACAGGTCGCGACTTGAAGCTGACGAGGTCACGACTACAAACTCCAGAGACGTCCGGTCACGACGTGAAGCAGAGTAGGTCGCGACTAACAACTCCAGAGGCGACAGGTCGCGACTAGAAGCTGAGGAGGTCGCGACTGAAAGTTCCAGAGGCGAGGAGTCGCGACTAGAGGACACTGAGGTCGCGACCAAAGCTTGAATACCGAAGGTAACACTTCTTTCTCCTTAACTTAAACACATTCGGTAGATCTTGGCTGGGAATGGAAAAATTTTTTAAAGTTAATTTCCGCTGCGTGTCTTCCAATTCCCAACAGTATTTGCTATGAAAGCAAAAGAAAATGGTTTAGTTATTTCAAAGAAGAAAGCCATAATTAGAAAAACTGAAATAGAATTTCTTGGAAGAAAAATAGGAAATGGGAAAATAGAGTTATTAGACAATATTATTAACTCTATAAAAGTATTTCATAATATCCTCAAAGAAAGAAAACAATTAGAACAGATACTTGGAATAATAAATTATGCACAAGAATTTATTCCTTATTGTTCTAAGATAAGAGAAAAATTATAGTCCAAGTTAAGAGGGAAAAAACCTTTTGAGTGGACTAAAGAAGACATGGAAGAATTGGAAAAGGTAAAAAGAATTATTTGTGAAACAGCTGTTCCAGTAAAGATTCCAAAAGAAGACGATTATCTCTTTATTCAGACAGATGCTTCTGACTTATGTTGGGGAGCAGTGTTGAGAATAAAAGATAATAAAATAAATCCTGTAGTTTTGTATGCATCTGGTAAATTTACAAGAGCAAAAATAAATTATGACATCAATGAAAAAGAAACTCTTGCTGTCATAAAAGCTATAAAGAAGTTTGAACATTGGATTGTCTCAAAAGAATTTGAAGTCCAGACTGATAATTCCCAGGTAAAGGCTTTTATTGAGAAAAATGTCCTGATGCTATTGTATAAAGAAGAAGAGCACGATGGAGTGTAGTCTTTTCTTGTTATTCCTTTAAAGTTGTAAAACGAGGTTTCTTTATTTTTCTTATTAGAGAGCTCCTCTCATTGGCTTGAGGGGACTTAGGATAGGTGAGCCATATTGTATCACGTTTAAAATTATGCATCTTATGATTACATCACTGCATGTATGTTATATATGCATATTACTTGTATGAGATACAACCGAGATACATGCATTCTTGTAAACTAGATAGTTAATTAAGCCCTTTAAATGAAACCTTAAGTCATAATGCCATCAATTTATGAACACTTGTCAAAACCTCGATTGCTCACTTGTAGGCTCCACCAAAGTGGGTGCATTTGAGTTATCTTGGGGAGATAAGAAAGAGTAATGGTGCTAGTCACATATGTTTGTTATTGTTTGACTTAATTGAGATTAACAAAACAGTTTTGGGTATCAAGGCATTAGATGGGATTAAAACATGCCGGATCATATGATGATAGAATCCCATGAACATCTAAGAGTTGCATTTGATGTAATTGGTAAAGGTGTTACCTACCTAAATAACTTAATTTTAAGCGTCCTGCCAAAGCGGACTTAATTTTAAGCCAAATATGGATCTTAGCCCACTAATTATTACATTGAGGGTTATTTTATTCAGTGGGAGATTGCTAATTAAATTGCATATTTTAATTGTAGAATCATGACGACTAGTAATACTGCTACATTATCGTTGCGATCTGTCCTTGAGAAGGACAAACTCAATGGGACAAACTTTCTTGACTGGTTCAGGAACTTGAGAATTGTTCTCAAGCAGGAAAGAAAGGCACATGTCCTAGATCAACCCATTCCTGAGGAGCTAGCAGCCAATGCTCCTAAAGCTCAAAGAGATGCTTACACGAAGCATAAGGAAGACTCTATCGATGTGGGATGCTTGATGCTTGCCACTGTCATATCCTAATTTTTCCCTATCTATATAATACTGATAAAGGAAAGAGGTTTGGAAAGGATTATGATGATGAATGGAAAAGAAAAGAATGATTAGATGAAGGTTTAAAGAAGAGGGACTAAATTGAAAAGTATAAAAGTTCCATGGCGCAAAATGTAAAGTAAACATAAATTTTAGGCCATTAAGTGTAATTATGAAAAGTTGAGGGCCTAAAGTGTAATTTTCAAAAGTTTAAGGACCTAAATGTAATTTATCAAAAGTTCAAGGGGCAAAAGTGTAATTATGAGAAAGTTGAGCCGGAAAAGGCCCAAAAATGCCCAGAATCAGATCAGACCCAAATTTTACCAGTAACTAGAGAAAATTATTCTGGTTAGTTTGATGCAACACAGAATTTCGATTTGAGGTCTCGAAAAATTGATATAAATTTCAAAGTTAGGAAAAATTATTACAGTATTTCCCGGACCTCAGAATTAGATGAAGCTTTACAATAAATTCTTGTAATTAATATGAGACTTTATAAAACTGACAGGATCAGAAAAGGAATCCTGTAGAATTTTTAATAGAATTTACAATATAATAAAATACCCAGTAAATACCTTCGGGAGAGGTTTCTCGGGATTTATGCCATAAAGGTAGTAGACCATATAAAGGCCCAAAATGGCGTCACAAAGGCCCAATAAGGTAACTGAACAGTTATGTGGGCCAGTGTCTAGGAATCCAGGAAAAATATGAAATTACGAAAATGCCCCTAGGTTATAATAATGTACAAGAGATGAACGGAGGACATTTTGGTCATTCTGGATAGGTCAAAATACCAAAGCAAGTGCAAGAAAGAGTACTCATAGTTAGTATATGCCCTGATAAGGTATAAAGAGGTGTGAAATGACAATTATGCCCTAAGGGTTAATATAGTGCAAGAAAGGGCACCAAGGGTATTTTGGTCATTTGCCAAGGGATCTATAATTAAGTTTAGACCCAGTACAAGAATGTCAATGGTAGGAAGAATCCGGATAATGGATTTAAGGTCAGAAAACATATTATGGAATCTCAGAAAAATTAGATTCAGAAAACAGTCTGGTTTTTGGAAAATCGAACTGTGCTGGTACCGGATTGGACTAGAATTTTTTCAGAAGCTTATTCCCTTGGAAATTTTGCCACATGTCCTATGAGGTGTACCTTGATGATGTCATGGATGATGTCATCTCATTGGCTTCTAGGGCAAGCAATCCAAGAGCAAATATGAGCCATTAGATCAAATAGTGCACAAAGTTATCTTGGCCATCTATTTTCCATTGGATTTTTCTATAAATACCCCCATTTTTCTGATGCAAAATCCTGAAGCAAGAAGCCTTGGGAAAACTATGGCAAAATGAAAACTCAAGCCAAGACAAAGAAGAATTCAAGGTCCAAAGTTCAAGCAAGCTAGGGATTAAATGCAAGCAATCTATCCTAGCTTATTTTCCTTTGATTTGGGAGCTTGAACTTAGGGTTTTCATGGAAGAAAATTGAGTTTTATCTAAGGTGTAGATGCTGTCCAAAATCTTAGATGAAAGGAGAAAGAAGAAATTAAAGTTAGAGTTATGAGATTAAAGCTTAAACAAGCTAGTTAGATGATTGGTTGTTGAATCAAGTTGATATTCTTGACTTTGCCATGGTTGAAATATTTTGGTTTGCACTGTTCATGCACTGTTTATGATAGAAGGAGATGGAATTTCAATGATCTAATGCTTCCATTGAATTTATATGATAATTTTGTGTAGGATTGGATAGGTTTTGAGCCTTGGAAACATTGGAATTGAAAGTTGTAATGTTTGGAATTCTTTTTTGTTACTGTTCACTCGTATGAACAGTGATTGATATTTTATGATTTTGATGCTTCCAATGGTTTTAAAATGAAAAGTTGTGTGGGATAAAGTAGATAAACAAGTATGTGAAGCATTGGAATCAAAATGAGATTTTTTGAGAAAATTGTGTATGTTTTTCAAATCTGTCCAGAACAGTGCCTAGGAGCAGGAATTTCATGATTCTAAGCTCATAAATGGATTCAAAGGATGAAATTGTGTAGGGTAAGGTCAAGACCTCAATTGATTCAAAGGCCAAGTCAATTGGTAAAGATTAAAGGAAGTTATGTTAGTTAAAGTAAGTTTAATGTTCAAGAGAAGTTAGATTGTAATGAATGGATGATTATGTGATGTTAGGATTTGATTGTGGACTCAAAAGAGGCAGCCACACATCAAGGAAAAGTAAGAAGGAAGAAGAAAGTGAAAGAAAGTAAAGCAATAAGGTAGTAAACTGACCCCAAACTTGTGTGTATTGAATGTTATGCTTGATTGTGCTATGACTTTGTTAAATTGTGTGCATATGTATAAATGATTAAAGCTCTGTTTCTATGATTACTTTGGCCAATTGTATTTCATATGATACATAAAAGCATGCTCATTACACTATGGTAACACTTTCACAAGCAAGCACAAGCAATTACATTAATACATGCATTGTTTAGTATCGTTTGCTACTGAGATTTCCCTCAAAATCTCACCCCATCCATGTAATCCCAATCCCCACAGGTTTATGAATGAGGAAAGAGGATGAAGAAGCATGAAGAGGAGTTAGGGATTGGTCAATGTAAATGTTATATGATGTTATGTAAAGAATTCTTGCAAGTAATGATGTTGTATGCTTAGTTTAAGCAATAATGTTTATGATGTGAGGAAAAATAGTAAATGATGGAATAAATGTATAAAATTTTACAGACATTTAATTAACATGTCAAGCTTCGTTTTGACACCAAGAACACCTTATTTTAATGTCTGTACAAAGAGAACCAATTTTCCAAAGATGGGGACCAGAATTTGTTTTCAGAATTTTTGACCAAATAAATAGTAAAATTTAACGAATAAACTGTATCAATTTGCTAAGCATTTGGTCATAAACTTATTTTTCCCTTAAATTTAAAGATGTTAGATTTGAGTAGAATTTTGAACCACTTCATTTCGATGTTTCTAGAATTAATTATGATTTTTTGAAGTTCATCGCCGAATCTGGAATACGAGTAACTCGCCAAGAGTAAAAATTCCAGATTTAGCTAATGGACTTCAAAGGTCATGTAAGTGGTTCTAAATGCTACTGAATGGTCCCTAAGACGTACGAAAGTAAGGATGTTACAGCCACCATGGTTCCGAAGCTCCAAAGAGATCTGGAACACATCGAGGCTTATGAGATGATTGTGCATCTCAAGGAAATATTCCAGCAACAGGCAAGGCAAGAGAGGTATGAGACCACTAAGGCCTTACATTCCTGCAAGATGGCTGAAGGTGCATCAATTAGTGCTCATGTCTTAAAAATGAAAGGGTACATTGATCACCTTGAGAAGCTTGGATTTCCTATGAGCTAGGAGTTAGCTACGGATTTGATCTTAAACTCCCGGAAAGTTATGACCAGTTTGTCATGAACTACAACATGAACAACATGGAGAAATCTATTTTCTGAACTGCATGGGATGCTTAAAACTGCTGAGCCAAGTATTAAGAAGAATCCTAGTAATATTTTGTTGGTTCAGAAAGGAAAGGGTATGAAGAAGAAAGACAAGGGCAAAGGGAAGGGTCATGGCTCATCAGGTAAGACCAAAGACTCAGGCAAGCCCAAAACCAAGCCTGCACTAAAGAAGGCAAAGCCTCCGAAGGAAGGAGTCTGCTTCTTCTGCAATAAACCTGGTCATTAGAAGAGGAATTGTAAGCTATACCTTGAAGATCTGAAAAATAACAAGAAATATAACGGGGCTATCGCTTCAGGTATTTATGTTATAGGCATTCATCTTTCTACTTCCAATACATGGTTATTAGATACCGCCGTGGCTACCTGGTCGTAGCACAACATAATCGTAACATATGCTGCCTTTCATGATGTATGAATATTTTGAAACATTTATTGCCCTTCACATAATATGAATTTTGATTCTTGAATGTTTGGGTATGGTGAACAATATGGCTCTAGATTACAAGTGTTGTAATTTTTCTAAATACGGCCTGCGTGTCGTGCCTTCCTCTATTTACTCGCGATGTACATTCTCTCCTCATCTCACTCCCCTCGAATGTTAAAACGTGGTTTCTTTATGGAATTTTACAATTCTCATTAGAGAGCTCCTCTCATTGGCTTAAGGGGACTTAGGATAGGTGAGCCATATTGTATCATGTTTAAAATTATGCATCTTATGATTATATCACTGCATGTATGTTCTATAAGCATAATACTTGTATGAGATACAACTGAGATACATGCAAACCGGATAGTTAATTAAACCCTCTAAATGAAATCTTAAGTCATAATGCCGTCAATTTATGAACACTTGTTAAAACCTCAATCACTCACTTGTAGGCTCCATCAAAGTGGGTGCATTTGAGTTATCTTGGGGAGATAAGCAAAGAGTAATGATGCTACTCATATATGTTTGTTATTGTTTGACTTAATTGAGATTACCAAAACGGTTTTGGATCTCAAGGCATTAGATGGGATTAAAATATGCCGGATCATATGATGATGGAATCCCATGAACATCTAAGAGTTACATTTGATATAATTGGTAAAGGTGTTACCTATCTAAATAACTTAAATTTGAGCATCCTGCCAAAGCGGACTTAAGTTTAAGCCAATTATGGATATTAGCCCACTAATTATTACATTGAGGGTTGTTTTATTTAGTGGGGGATTGCTAATTCAATTGCATATTTTAATTGTAGAATCATGACGACTAGTAATACTGCTACATTATCGTTGCGATCTGTCCTTGAGAAGGACAAACTCAATGGGACAAACTTTCTTGACTGGTTCAGGAACTTAAGAATTGTTCTCAAGCGAGAAAGAAAGGCACATGTCCTAGATCAACCTATTCCTGAGGAGCCAGCAGCTAATGCTCCTAGAGCTCAGAGAGATGCTTACGTGAAGCATAAGGAAGACTCTGTCAATATGGGATGATTGATGGTTCCGAAACTCCAAAGAGATTTGGAACACATGGAGGCTTATGAGATGATTGTGCATCTCAAGGAAATGTTCCAGCAACAGGCAAGGCAAGAGAGGTATGAAACCACTAAGGCCTTATATTCCTGCAAGATGGCTGAAGGTGCATCAGTCAGTGCTCATGTCTTAAAGATGAAAGGGTACATTGATCACCTTGAGAGGCTTGGATTTCCCATGAGCCAGGAGTTAGGTACGGATTTGATCTTGAACTCACTCCCGAAAAGTTATGACCAGTTTGTCATGAACTACAACATGAACAACATGGAGAAATCTATTTCTGAACTGTATGGGATGCTTAAAACTGCTGAGCCGAGTGTTAAGAAGAAGCCCAGTACTGTTTTGATGGTTCAGAAAGGAAAGGGTATAAAAAAGAAAGGCAAGGGCAAGGGGAAGGGTCATGGCTCATCAGGTAAGACCAAAGAGTCAGGCAAGCCTGAAACCAAGCCTGCACCAAAGAAGGCAAAGCCTCCAAAGGAAGGAGTTTGCTTCTTCTGCAATGAACCTGATCATTGGAAGAGGAATTGCAAACTCTACCTTGAAGATCTGAAAAAGAACAAGAAGGATAGCGGGGATATCGCTTCTGGTATTTATGTTATAGACATTCATCTCTCTACTTCCATTACATGGGTATTAGATACTGCATGTGGTTCTCACATTTGTACAAATGTGCAGGGCCTAAAGGACAGTAGAAAGCTGAAAAAGGGCAAAGTTGACCTACGAGTTGGAAACAGAGCAGGGGATGCTGCTTTAGCTGTAGGCACTTATGAATTAGTTCTGCTCACTGGGCTTTTGTTAGTTTTGAACAATTGCTATTATGTTCCTGCTTTGAGTAGTAACATTGTTTCTCTTTCTTATTTGGATAAGGAAGGTTACACTTCCATTGCTGGGAATGGTAGATGTTCTGTTTATCGTAATGATATTTTCTATGTTCATGGTGATTTGCATGTTGATCATTACATATTAAATTTGGAACAACCCAATCATGGAAATATCTATAACATAACCGCCAAAAGGGTCAAACCAAATGATTTGAATCCGACATACCTCTGGCACTGTCGTCTGGGCCACATAAATGAGAAACGCATTTCTAAACTCCATAAAGATGGATTTCTCAACTCATTTGATTTTGAATCATATGATACTTGCGAATCTTGTTTGTTAGGTAAGATGACAAAGTCACCTTTCACTAGGCACAGTGAGAGGGACACTCATTTGTTGGGCCTCACAGATACAGATGTGTGTGGACCGATGAATACAAATGCTAGAGGAGGTTATTCGTACTTCATCACATTCATAGATAATTTCAGTAGATATGGCTACGTCTATCTAATAAAACATAAATCCGAATCTTTTGAAATGTTCAAGATATTTCAAAATGAAGTACAAAACCAGCTTGGTGAAACAATTAAAGCCCTTCATCTGATCGAGGTGGTGAATATTTGAGCCAAGAGTTTATCGATCATCTTAGGAATTGTGGGATAGTCTCACAATTGACTCCTCCAGGAACACCACAATGGAATGGCGTTTCTGAACGGTGGAATCGAACACTATTAGATATGGTTCGATCCATGATGAGTCGAACAGATCTTCCACCATCCTTTTGGGGCCACGCCCTACAGATAGCTGCGTTCACACTGAATCGTGTTCCATCTAAGGCAGTTGAAAAGACTCTGTATAAGATATGTACTGGGAGGAAACCCAGTTTGTCTTTTCTCAAGATTTGGGGATGTGAGGTCTATGTTAAGCAACAAGCCTAAGATAAATTAGAGCCCAAATCCTCAAAGTGCCTTTTTGTGGGATATCCTAAGGAAACCAAGGGATATTATGTCTACAACCCCACTGATAACAAAGTGTTTGTTGTCAGAAATGGTATCTTTCTCGAACGAGAATTTATCTCTAAAAGAACCAGTGGAAGCAAGGTACACCTCGAAGAAGTTCGAGAGCTACAACACACCACAGAACTACAGATGGAAAATAGAGAAGACTCACAACCAGTTGTTGAGACTCCTCAAGTCACACAAGGCTCACGGTGATCTAATAGGGCATGACTTCAGCCTCAGAGATATAGATTTCTGATTTCTGATTTCTGAAAACTGTGATGTGTTGCTCATTGAGCATAATGAGCCGACTACCTACCAAGAAGCTATAGTGGGACCAAACTCTAAAAAATGGCTTAATGCCATGAAGTCTGAGATGCAATCCATGTAAGACAATCAGGTATGGACCTTAGTCGACCTATCTGAAGGTGTAAAAACTGTCGGGTGCAAGTGGGTTTTCAAGGAGAAAACTGACATGGATGGCAATGTAAATGTCTTCAAGGAACGACTGGTTGCAAAAGGATTTACTCAAACTCATGGTGTGGACTATGATGAGACCTTTTCCCCAGTTGCAATGGCCAAATCAATCAGAATCCTCCTTGCCATTGCAACATATTATGACTATGAAATATGGCAGATGGACGTCAAGACAGCCTTCCTTAATGGAAAGCTCCTTGAGAATATGTACATGACACAGCCTGAAGGGTTTGTGCGTTACGAGGACTTTGGTAAGGTGTGCAAGCTTCAAAGGTCCATTTATAGATTGAAGCAAGCATCTTGTAACATCCCAAATTTTCTGTACTAAGTTGCATGTACAGATTGAATAAACTATATGAGATTTTTATGAAAAGATGTGGCCATATTTATGTAAAGAAAAGGATTAATTGGAAGAGGAAGAAAGTCTAAGAGCCAAAGTGCAAAATTACGAAAATGCAACTGTGAATGCCCTAAGAAACCAGAAGTAAATAGAGGGCATTTTGGTCATTTCACACAATGGATGGATATCAGAGAAAATTTAATAGTAAATTATTATAATTAATATGAGAATTTATGGAGTTGACAGAAGTCAAAAAAGAGTCCTGTAGAATTAATTATAGAATTTACGGTGAAAAATGACACCGATAAAAGGATTACAGGAAACGTATGAAATTTTTATCAGGACTTCTGGATCTCAGAAAATTATAAAACTTTGTAGAGAATTCATTTTATATTAGAATGAATTTCTAAAAATGTTAGAACAATTAAAAGAGGTGTTTATCATTTATGCTAAGATCAGGGTAATTTACGGATATCGGTATGAGGAAAGTACATTGGGATTTGTGCCAATTAGCTATTGGATCTAAAAGAGACCCAACATTTTGTCCTAGGCCAGCCCAATAAGGCCCAAAAGAAGGACTTCAAAATGGCTCTAAAAAGGGGGATTAGGTGTACCAAGTAGGCCATGCTAGTGATGTCATGGTGGTAAGGTCATGAGTGTGAAGAGAAAAGACATTTCAAGATCAAACCTTTAACCATTAGATCAAATAGTTCCCAATGTGATCTTGGCCTTCAAATGGCCCATGACTTTTGCTATAAATACCCCCTCATTTGCAAGCCAAAACCATGAGCAAGAAAGGGGAAGGAAGCTCTTGGAAAATATTTCTCAAGCAAGGAAGAAGCAAGGATCTTGAAGAAGCTTGTAAGGTAAGTTGCTCCCTTACTTCTAGGCTTTGTTCTTATGGTTTGTGCTTGAGTTTAAGTGGTTTTTGAGGCTTAAATCTTGCAGAGATGCTGCTGGAGTTTTTGTGTATATGTGAAAGGAATATGAGTTTTAAGTCATAGATAGTTAAGACAAGCTTAAACAAGTTAGTTACATGCTTGGTTGTGAAGTAAGTTGATGTTCTTGACTTTACCATTTCGGTTTGAACTGTTCATACACTGTTCATGATAGAAGGAAATGGAATTTCAATGATTTAATGCTTCCATTGAGTTTATATGATGATTTTGTGTAGGATTGGAAAGGTTTTGAACCTTGGAAACCATTGGAATTAAAGGTTATAATGTTGAAAATTCCTCTCGGGTACTGTTCACTCGCGTGAACAGTGATCTGAATTTCATGATTTTGATGCTTCCAATGGTCTTAAAATGAGATTTTGTGTGGGGGAAAAGTGGAGGAACAAGTATGGGAAGTATTGGAATCAAAATGAGAATTTTTGGAAGATTTATGTTTGCTTTTCCAAATCTGTACAGAACAGTGTATTGTTGCTAGAATTTGGTTATTTTGAGTTCATAAATGGATTCAAAAGGTGAAATTGTGTAGGGTAAGGTCAAGACATCAATTGGTTCAAAGGCCAAGTTAATTGGCAAAGATTAAAGAAAGTTATGCTAGTTAAAGCAAGTTAAAGGTTCAAGAGAGGTAGTCTTGAGTAGTGTTTGAGTTCATGGTCCTAATGGATTATGTAATGAATATGAATGTGTTTAGGACCTTGAAACCTCTAAGAAGATGTTGGGGAATGATTGACCAAAAAGCTTGGGAAGCAAGTGCAAGCATAAGAAAGAGAGCTTAAATCCAAGGTAGTGGACTTACCCTAAACTTGTATATATGTAATGTATGCTTGATTGTGCTATGGCTTGGTTGAATTGTGTGTATATGGTAGATGATTGAAGCTCTATTATTTTATGATTTCTTTGGCCAATTGTATTTCATATAATACATGGAAGCATGCTCATCACACTATGATAACACTTTCACAAGCAAGCACAAGTCTTTACATTAATACATGCATTATTTGGTATTGTTTGCTACTGAGATTCCCCTGAATCTCACCCCCATAACCATGATCTAGGTGCTGGAACTCACAAGGAAGGAGGTAATTATGGATGTATGAATGGTGTATGACTTGGAAAGCATGCCGTTAATTTATGTGATGATATATTGGTATGTATATTGTATGCATGCACTGGATCCGATGAGAGTCAGTCTATTTTCAGCGATAGTTTGAGAAGCTTATACAGCTATTTTTTATGTGAAATTTTGCATGAATATAGATAAGCTCCATAGATTTAATTGGACACCAAGAACGCATAATTTGGTTAAGTTTTCAAATTGATATGATTTTTCAAAGTTGGGCTTAAACTCTGGATCAAGATAAAACAAGTCATCCGATACAGTAAGGTTCATACGCGGTTTTCATATAGTAAATGAATGATTTTGTCCGTGATATTTGGTGAGCTTAAAGTACACATTCTGATCTTTAAATAAATAGGTAATTAGACTCAATTGGATAAGTATACAAGGAGAAATGAATTTTTGAAAATGGGGCAAAGAAACTGGAACTTCCAGATTTACCAAATGAACAGTAAAGTTCAACGAATAAACTGATTTGATATGGACAAGGAAACCTCATTTTGATATTTTTCTATCAAAGTTTAATTACATATATTTCATTATAAATTGGAATCACCTCAAAAAAAAATTTCTAGATTTGATTATGAATTTTCAAAGTTCAGGCTGTAATCTGGAATTACCCAGTGAATAGTGATAGTGAACAGTACCCGTAAGCCCAACTCTTGGAAATTAATGTTTTTAAGTTTAAGAGGTATTCCAATGATCTAAGATAATTCCAATTGAGTATATGTAAGGTTAAGATTTATGGGCAAGATTTAAGGTTAAAATTTAAAGATGTGTACTAGAAAAATGCCGTTGTGCTAGTAGACTATACAGAGTACTGTATACGTAGGTGCTGTCTAAGGAGGCTGGAAGTGAGTAGACCTAGCCGGTTCATCCAGTCTTTCCTGGGTACTTACGTAGAATGGTAGTTCTCATGGGGAATTACCGAAGCAGTACAGTTATTTTCTACCAGAATTTTCGGCAAGAGAGATATAATCCAGTTGAGAGTGCTATAGCAATAGTACTCTGAGAGATATAAAGAAGGATGTTTCACATCTCGGAGTTGGAATCATCGTTTTGATGAAGTAGTTAAAGAGTTTGGATTTGTTCAAAATATTGATAAACCTTGTGTGTACAAGAAGGTTAGTGGGAGCACAGTTGTGTTTTTGGTACTCTATGTCAATGACATCCTACTTATTGGGAATGACATTCCTACCTTGCAGATTGTCAAGTCTTGGTTAGGAAAGTCTTTCTCGATGAAAGACTTGGGTGAAGCCACCTACATCCTAGGAATTAGGATCTATAGAGATAGATCTAAAAGACTTCTAGGGCTCAGTCAGAGTACATACATAGACAAAATACTGCATAGGTTCAGTATGCAGGAATCAAAGAGGGGTTTCATACCCATGTCTCATGGTATTCACCTCAGCAAGGATTTGTGTCCTAGTACACCTGATCAGCGAGGTCGCATGAGTATGGTTCCATATGCCTCGGCCATAGGATCTATCATGTACGCCATGTTATGTACTCAACCGGATGTCTCGTTTGCCTTAAGTATGACTAGCAGATATCAACAGGACCCTGGTGAGGGCCATTAGACTGCTGTCAAGAATATCCTTAAGTACTTGAGAAGGGCTAAGGACTTATTCTTGGTCTATGGTGGATTGGATGACGAGCTCTGTGTAACTGGTTACATAGATGTAAGTTCCAAACTGACCAGGACGACTAGAAATCGTAATCTGGATACATATTCCTCCTGAATAATGGAGCAGTAAGATGGAAGAGCTCTAAGCAGAGCACTGTAGTAGATTCTGCAACGGAAGATGAGTATATAGCAGCATCTGATGCAGCTAAGGAAGCCGTTTGGATCAGGAAGTTTATTACTGAACTAGGCGTGATACCTACTACCTCTGATCTAATAACTTTGTTCTATGACAATAGCGGTGCCATTGCACAGGCCAAAGAGCCTAGGTCACATCAAAGGATTAAGTATATACTCAGACGATTTCATCTCATCAGAGAAATCAATGATAGAGGTGACAAAAAAGTATGCAAAGTAGCAGGAGAAGACAATGTTGCTGATCCTCTAATAAAGTCGCTTGTGCAGGCAAAGCATGAGCGTCATGTTAGATCAATAGGATTGAGACAAATTAATGATTGTTCCTAGTGTAAGTGGGAGGATGTTGGAAATTGTGCCCTAGGGGTCAATCATTGTATTATGAACATTATTGATTTATGAATTTCTTAATTAGGTTATCATATTATTTGCATGTTTACTATGATGACCATCCTTGGATAACTCGTGATCTTATCCTAAATGTCCCTGTTTGGTCATCTATGTGGGAGCAGAGATAAAATAAGACCAATATAACTTTGAAGACATATAGAGATATAAATCAAAGTCATAGGCACATGTAAGAGTATAAGGTGTTGGACCGACCCACTATGAGAGAGTTGCATGGGTTAAGTCATAAGCTTCTCTCATATACAAACCATGTCACTATGCCCTTTGACCTGAGATCATCATGGACTCCTACATGACAAACGCTCAGCTTTGACCTAGTCAAAAGTCACTTTTGACAGAGTGATCATAAAGGCTATGTTCAGGCTTAGTGGTTTTTCATGCGGAGTGTCACATCCTTATTTTTATACATCTTAGGGACCATTCAGTAGCACTTTAAACCACTTCCAGGGTCATTGAAGTCTAAACACTTAATCTGGAATTTTATTCATATCGAGTACTGTTCACTGTGGCAAATTCCAGATAAGTGACCTGATTTTGAAAATTCATAACTAATTCTAGAAAAATCGAAATGAAGTGGTTCAAATTGCTACGTGAAGCTAACTCAAATATATTTCAGGGAAAAATCATTGGTTGACCAATCCTTGACCAATTCAACGTGAGTAAACGTTCAAATATTACTGTTCATCCAATGACTTTCTCCTGAATCCAGCATTCTGGTCCCAACTTTAACCATTTATATCTTTTCGTGTATACATCCAAATTAGACATTCTATATATCAAATTAAAGCTTAGTATGTCTACTGTATACCCTAAAAATTTCGTATATTAATTCAATCATTTACTATTTTTAATGATTTATCAAACATGAATGGGTCTTCACGAGTTACTGTTCACTGAGCCTATTTTCAGCATTTAGTCTTTACATAACCAAGCATACAACCAACACATATCAGTCATACAAGCCAGATAACAATTAATATCAAATAATCAACTGTTATATATCAGTGCATGATTAACTCTCTCATATTTTATTACATCCTTCTCTGTCTAAAATCCGGCAGCATAACTGCTACAATTCTTCTCTAGAAAGTAACCGATGTTGTACCGATTCGGTAATTCCCTTGTGAGAACTACCATTCTACGTAGTACCCAGGAAAGACTGGATGAACCTTCTGGGTCCACTCACTTCCAGCCTCCTTAGACAGCACTACGTACACAGTACGTATCAGTTCCTTTCTTTGTTCCGTCTTCGTTGCCGGAATTCCGGCAGCCTACCGGCGTCTCTTAAGATTTCCAAATTTTATTTTGACAGAACCTCCCCTGTAATGTTATGTTTGGGAATGAGATTCAAAAGAATCCCAGTAACAATAATCATAACAAAATATGTAATGCAGAGTGACGGTGCTTGCTTGTGACTGTGTACAGATAAGTATGCTGCATGCTTCCATATTCAATAACATATGATCATAGCATTGGAATAGAGCTTCAAGCATAACATATAGGACAACAATCAACCAAACAAGACAACACATCACAAAGACATTACATAAGAGCTAGGATTAGTTGTTACCTCAAAAGCAGTGCTTTAGAACTTCCCTACTACTTCCAACTTCACCAGAACTTCCTTACTTCTTTCTTTCTCTCACTTTCTCTCTCAAGAACTTCTTTCTTCCTCTCTTTCTTGCTTGCACCGAAATGAAGGGGGTAAGGGGGGTATTTATAGTGTTGAGCAATGGCAATCTTGTAATTTTGAAGACTTATGATCCTGTGGTCCTGGTTTTTCCTGAATTTCCTATTTTTCTTTATTCCTTTTACTGCATCATGCATGACATCACTCAATGCCAACTCATGGGACACCTCACCTCCCACATTCTTCACATGGCGAAATTGAGAGGGAGCTAGAGCCTTCCGGAAGCGTTCCGGTCCATTCCGGTACCGGCCCGGTCCATCGCCTCGAAAAACGTGCTGTTTTCTGCACCTGATGTTTCTGAAGATCCTTTTTATGTCTACTGACCTCACATTTAGTATCTAGACCCTTTATATCATTAACTTTTTAATACTGGGTCCAGACTCAATTACAGATCCCCTGCGAAATGACCAAAATGCCCTTGGTGCCCTATCTTGTCCTATTTTAACCCTAAGGGCAAAATCGTCATTTCACACCTTTCTGGACTCGGTCAAAGCTTATACTGGCTCTAGTCAACCTTATTTAGACATGTCTTGACCTCTGGGTCTGTCCAAAATGACCAGAATACCCTTTATTCATCTGCTGCCCTTTTTGTACAACATAGGGGCATTTTCGTAATTTCGCACTTTTCCGGGAATATGCTGGACACTGGCCCACCTATCAGTCCAAGAGTCTTATTGGGCCTCTAATGGCGCCATTTTTGGGCTTCCTGGGTCCATTACCTGCATGGCACGCATTACGAGAAATCTTCCTTTAACACAGTTCATTGAATATTTTAACTATTATTTACCGATTATACACCTTTTTCGGACACCGGCTCTTTTTCCCAGATACAGTGTCCAACTGTGTTCAGGCATCCTTGGGGGTTATAACGGTCATCTGACCGAAGTCATTCGATCGCATTTAGCCCCTTTAAAAATACCGATAAATCTCCAACCCGGATCCCTGGAGGCCTCACACTCCCGTCTGGAATTTTTATTTTGTGAATAACTTTTCCTACAGACCTCCTATCGGTATCCTGTCAGTTTCCCGACATCCGCCCCATAAGAGTGCATCATCCTGTATTTTCTCACTTATATCTGAAACCTAGGGTATCCGGTATTAATTTTTATAACTTTTGGACGATCAGTCCATTTCTGGCTATTTGGAGTCTTCAAAAATTCCGGTATTAGGCTTGGTTACCCGGCGTCCCCTGCCCTACCTTCTGGTAGAATCTGGGACTGAAATGCTGTCGGGCGGTGCAAACCACTTCTGGCCTATTTTCTTTAATTATACTTTAGCCCCAAGGAACTTTTCCTTCTTTATAATTAAGTCCCTTAATTTGGCTAAAATTACCCTTTAAGACCCCACATTTTTGTCTACCTTTCCTTCCTTACCTTAAACTTTCCATATTTGCATTTAAGTCCTTTCTTTTCCTTTCTTTTGCAATTTAATCATTTTCTTTACATAAAGGACCACATCTTTTTCCTGAAACAGAGCTCATATATTCCGTTTATTCTGTACATAGGAACCAGTACAGAAAATTAAGGATATTACACGGAGGAATATGAATGGTCAAGATGGAATTTGTCCCTCACATTCGTAGAGAGATATTACTAGGCCCCTCGATGAGTGAGTCTGAGAAATATATGGCTATACTGTAATAGAAAGGTAGTTCCATTTCTATAGTCAGACTACTCAGGGATCGAGAAAGTAACGGTCAGGACAGGAGAATGACGTTCTCCATGCCTCATCCATGACCAAAATGTCGTGTGACAAAAGGGACGTGATATGGTTGTATGAAAGGTGACATCGTTCATTGATCCTCACATGATTTGGGTAGTCATGATGTCTTGCTAGAGGCCGCTTACGACTTGTGGGTTAGTATAGTAACTGGCCCACTGCCAACTTCATATGGGCCTACAGGGTCGCACACAAAATAGCCCAACACGAGCTATGATGTCCAAATTCATTGAATCTAAGATATGTCCAGATTTAATGAATAATCTAGGGTGGATATATATATTTTATATATATATAAATTCGTATATATATTATATATAATATAAGAGATATTTATAAGATTTAAATATAAGGATAAATTAAATCTCTATCACTTTTAATTTTGAATTCAAATGGATATGATCTATTTGAATTTAAAATTTAAAATTGATATTATATCTCAAATTTGATTTATAAGAATAAATCAAATATAATTCTGTCTTATCTTTATTTTAAATTAAATGAATAGGTGAATTAAATCTGTGGGATGGATTTAATATAAACCATATTTATTTAATTAGTTTCTTATCAGATTATGCAATATATGATGTTGTATTAATTTCACAATTAATATAAGATTAATTCTGAAATCCAAATCAGTGTGAAAACTCCAGAGACGAAAGGTCACAACTAGAAGCTGAGGAGGTCGCGACTGAAAACTCCAGAGACAACAAGTCGCGATTAGAAGCTGAGTAGGTCGCGACTGAAACTCGAATACCGAAGGTAAGACTTCTTACTCCTTGACTTAAACACACTCGGTAGATCCTGGCAGGAATTGGAAAAATTTTTAAGTTAATTTTCGCTGCGTGCCTTCCAATTCCCTTTAGAAAAAGGACGAAGTTGACCTACGAGTTGAAAATAGAGCAAGGGTTACTGCTTTAGCTATAGGAACTTATGAATTAGTTCTGCCCACTGGGCTTTTGTTAGTTTTGAACAATTGCTATTATGTTCCTGCTTTGAGTAGTAACATTATTTCTCTTTCTTATTTGGATAAGGAAGGTTACACTTCCATTGCTGGGAATAGTAGATGTTCTATTTATCGTAATGATGTTTTCTATGCTCATGGTGATTTGCATGTTGATCATTATATATTAAACTTGGAACAACCCAATCATGGAAATATCTATAACATAACCGCCAAAAGGGTCAAACCAAATGATTTGAATCCGACATACCTCTGGCATTGTCGTCTAGGCCACATAAATAAGAAACGTATTTCTAAACACCATCAAGATGGATTTCTCAACTCATCTGATTTTGTATCATATGATACTTGAAAGTCTTGCTTGTTAGAAAAGATGACAAAGTCACCTTTCACTGGGCACAGTGAGAGGGCCACTCATTTGTTGGGCCTCATACATACAGATGTGTGTGGACCGATGAATACAAATGCTAGAGGAGGTTATTCGTACTTGATCACATTCATAGATGATTTTAGTAGATATGGCTACGTCTATCTAATGAAACACAAATCTGAATCTTTTGAAATGTTCAAGATATTTCAAAATGAAGTACAAAACCAGCTTGGCAAAATAATTAAAGCCCTTCGATCTGATCAGGGTGGTGAATATTTAAGCCAAGAGTTCATTGATCATCTTAGGAGTGTGGGATAGTCTCACAATTGACTCCTCCAGGAACACCACAATGGAATGGCATTTCTGAACGAAAGAATCGAACACTATTAGATATGGTTCAATCCATGATGAGTCGAACAGATCTTCCATCGTCCTTTTGGGGCCATGCCCTAGAGACAGCTGCATTCACACTGAATTGTGTTCCATCTAAGGCAATTAAAAAGACTCCGTATGAGATATAGACTGGGAGGAAATCTAGTTTATCTTTTCTCAAGATTTGGGGATGTGAGGTCTATGTTAAGCAACAAGCCTCAGATAAATTAGCGTCCAAAGCCTCTAAGTGCCTTTTTGTGGGAAAATCTTTCTATGTCAATTCCTCCTGGGCCATTAAGTGTAATTATAAAATGTTGAGGGCCTAAGTGTAATTTTTAAAAGTTCAGGTGCAAAATGGTAATTATAGAAAGTTGAGCCATAAAAGGCCCAAAATTGCCCAAAAATGTTTTAGCCCCAAATTTTATCAATAAATAGAGAAAATTATTCTGATCGATTTAACGCGACACAAAATTTTGATTTGAGGTCCCAATAAATTGATATTAATTTTTAAAGTCTAGAGATTAGTGTAGTATTTTCTAGATCTCAAAATCAGATGAAATTTGGTATTAAATTCTTATAATTAATATAAGAATTTATGAAACCAGCAGAAGTAAAAAAGGAATCCTGTAGAATTAATTATAGAATTTAAGGTGAAAAAAAGGACACCGATAAATGATTTGAAGATGTATGAATTTTTAACAGGACTTTTGGGTCTCAAAAAATTATGAGACTTTAAAAGAAATTTATTTTATATTAGAATGAATTTATAAAAATGTTATAACCAATAAAAGAGATGTTTAGAATTTATCTCAAAAATCAGGGTAATTTAAGAATATCGGTATAAGGAAAGTGCCTTGGGATTTGTGTCAATTAGCAATTGGACCTAAAAGATACTCAAGATGGCATCATATAAGAAGGCCCAAAGTTTCAAGCATTGTCTTGGAGCACAAGTTGTATTTTACAATATTTTCATGGAATTTTCAAAGGGAAAAAGAAAGGAAATTTCAAGGAAGTTTCCATGTGGTGCAAGGTGTCTTGTGAGGTGTCCTTGTGGGACCCACATGCTCTACACATGCCGCCAAGAAGGAGGAAGAAAGGTTGTCCTATGTGCTAAAATTTATTAAAATAATATAAGAATTAAGTTAATGAAGATTAAGGAATTAAGTAACCAATAAGATTCAAGATTAAGGAGTTGTAATAATTAGTTGAAGGAGGGATATTTTTGTCCCAAGGTGCCAAAATTTTGGCTATAAATACCCCCTCATTCCTTCACAAACCTGTGAGCCAAAGTGAAGCTAAGGGGAAACTCTTGTCGACCAAAAACTTGACCTAAGCAAAGGCACTTAGAGATCAAGGTAGTTAAAGCATAAGGTATGTAATCCTTCCTATTTTATTTGTATGAGTTTTGGAAGGATAAGACTTAAATTTTAATGGAAGAAAAGTGATATATTCTCTTGTTAATGGTGCTGTCCAAATCCGGATAGAAATAAAAAAAGAAGAAAAGCAAGATAGAATCAAGTAGAAGACACTTAGATAAGCTAGTTTGATTATTGATTGTTGAATTGAGTTAATATTCTTTACTTTACTCTTTCTTGAGGCCTTTCAGCCAATACTGTTCTAGATAGGAGGCGATAGACTTTCAATGATCTAATGCTTCCGTTGAATTTAAATGATGATTTTGTGTAAGATTGGATAGGTTTTGAACTTTGGAAGCATTGGAATTGAAAGTTGTAATTTTTTAAGTCTTTTCTATATGTTCACACACATGAACAATGATTGGAATTTTATGATTTTGATGCTTCTAATGGTTTTAAGATGAAAAATTATGTGGGATAAAGTAGAGAAATAAGTATTACAATCAAAAATAATTTTTCCTCAACCTAGAAGCAAGGGATCAGATCATTTGCTTTGAATGCAAGAAGAAGCTAGGACACGTTAAAGCTAGTTGTCCACAACTAATAAAGAAGGACAAATTTCAAAGAAGAAAAGCTCTATTTACATCTATCTGGGGAGTAGCTCATCAGAGGATGAAGATAATGACAATAAAGAAGTGGCAAACATTTGTCTTGTAGCCCAAGAACAAGAAGAGTCTATACTAATGAGGTAATCAATCTTGAACCTACCTATGATGAATTGCTATCTAAGTACAATGTTTATGAACTGAATTGATAAGAAAGTTAATGTTCTTGAAGAATAACTTAAGTAAAAAGATGAGAATGTACAATTGCGTACAAAATGTAAAGAATTGGAGAAAAGAGGAATTGAAATTACAAAGGGAGTGAAATGCTCAAAGGAATTCTTGGAAGTCAGAGATGTATTACTGATAAGTCTAGAATTAGATATGATCTAACTCTATATAAAAAGGAAAGGAAGAAAGAAGAATGGTGAAAATCGTATTTAATTAACTTATTTTAAAAGTTATGTTCATTCTTCTAACTCATTTGTTAAGTGTACATACTGTAACTGTAAGGGTTATACTGGCACATTGATAGTGGATGCTCAAGACATATGACTAAAGATATTGACAAATTATTCAAACTCAAACCTAAAGAAGGAGGAAAAGTCAGTTTTGGTGGAAACCAGCCAAAAACAGTAGCTGGAATTAGAGAAATTGGAAATTAAGAAGGAATAAGGATTAAAGAAGTCTATTATGTGGAAGAATTACGGCACAATTTGTTGAGCGTGAGTCAAAGTGCAAACAAAGACAATTGAGTGATCTTTTAGAGGAATGCCTGATCATCAACAAAAAGGACTCACTACTCAACAAAGACGAACTAAAGATAAAGCTCAGAGCACCAAGGGATGGTAACTGTTATACTATTTCAATTAACTCCAATCCCTCTCAAAATTGCTCTGTGGGAAAAACAAGTGAAATTTGGGTTTGGCATACATTTAACTCATATTAATATGGGCCAAGTTTTAAAATTGATCAAAAAGAATTTAGTAATTAGTTTACCCAAGATGAATTTTGAAAATAATGTTGTATGTGATGTTTGTCAAAAAGGAAAACAAACAAAGTCTTCTTTCAAATCAAAGAAGATAGTCTCAACTAAAATGCTACACCAAATACTTCATATGGATTTGGTTGGTCCAGTAAAAGTTAAAAGTTTTTTAGGAAACTTATATACTCTTGTAATAGTTAATGACTATTCAATATTTACCCAGACTTCATTTCTTTCATCTAAAGGTGAAACATTTCAAGCATTTATTATATTTGCTAAAAAGGTCTAAAATTAGAAAGGTATTTTTATTGTGTCTATTACGATTGAACGTGGAGGAGAATTTGAGAATCATAAGTTTGTTGAGCACTAGAGGAGCATGGAATCAATCATAATTTCTCATCTCCATGGACACCTCAATAAAATGTAGTAGAAAGAAAGAATAGAATTCTCACTGACATGGCTAGAGTATGCTAAATAAAAAGGGATATCTCAAGTTTTTTGGGCAGAAACAATAAGCACGATTTGTCATATTTCTATGAGAGCTTATAGTAGAATAATGCTTGAGAAAACTGCCTATGAGCTGTACAAAGGAAGAAAGCATAAAATAGCCTATCTGAAGATCTTTGGAAGCAAATGTTTTATTCACAACAACAAGAGAATATGGGTAAATTCAATCTAAAGTCTATTGAAGGACTATTTTTTGGATATTATAATCATAGTAAAGCTTATAGAATTTTTAACAAAAGAACTTTTGTTATAGAAGAGTTTATTCATATTGTGTTTTCTAAAATTTAGCCAATTTTAAAACCTTTTGAGGATGATGCTGAGAGTGTTCAAAAATTTAAAAAATTGAGTCTTGACAAAAACCAAGCATCATCAGATTTCGAATATAGAGAAAAACCCAATGTAATTTTTTTTCAAGAAGAGGATACCCAACCTAAAGCCTGGAATAATAACAAGGATCATCCCCTGGATCAGGTCATTGGTGAAGTCATTGAAGGGGTGAAACCTAAAGACAAGTGTTTAATGAAGTATCGTTCTCTGCATTTATCTCAAATATTGAACCAACCAATATTGACAAAGGTCTAACAAATACATTCTGGATAGAAGCTATGAAAGAAGAGTTTAATCAAGTTTGGGACTTGGTACCTGGCCCAATGACATCCAGTTATAGGCACTAAATGGGTATTCAAGAATAAGCTCAATGATTATGCAATAATAGTCAGAAATAAGGCTAGACTTGTTGTAAAAGGCTATAATTAGGAAGAAGGAATTTATTATGAGGAAACATATACTCCAGTGGCTAGATTGGAAGCTATACGAGTACTCTTAGCCTTTGCCTGTATGAAATATTTTAAACTTTATCAAATCGATGTTAAAAGTGCATTTCTAAATGGTTATATTATGGAGAAAGTTTATGTTGAGTAAACCCCTGGTTTTAAAAGTTTAAACTATCCTGATCATGTTTATAAATTGAAAAAGGCTTTATATGGTTTAAAGCAAGCTCCAAGAGCTTGGTATGAATGCCTTAGCAATTTTCTTTCTTTTAGGGAAAAGCTTTGATAAAGGAAAAGTGGATATAACACTCTTTCTAAAAAGAAATAAACAATATTTATTAGTAGTTCAAATTTATATTGATGGTTATAATATTCGGGGCTACTAAGGAAGATCTTTGTTAAGAGTTTATCAAGATGATGCAGAGAGAATTTGAGATGTCTATAATGGGAGAACTTAATTTCTTTCTCTGATTAAAAATCAAGTAAAAGAACAATGACATATTCATCTCGCAAATGAAGTATCTCAAGGAAATTTAAAGAAGTTTGAGATGCATCAAGCCAAAAGTATGGCCACACTTATATGTTCAACAATTCAATTAGATGTAAATGAGAAAGGGAAAGAATTCAACATCACTAAATATCGAACAATGATTAGATCTCTCTTATATCTGATTGTAAGTAGGTTAGATATTCAATTCATTATAGGCATATGTGCAAGTTATCAAGTTACACCCAAAGAATCACATGTTGAAGCTGTGAAGAGAATATCCAAATATATTTATGGTACCATCAACCTTGGAATATGGTTTCCCAAGGAGGTGGAGAATCATTGGTAACCTACTCAAATTCATATCATGCTGGTTGCAAGACTGATAGAAAAAGTACCAGTGTATTGCTTCTTACTGAACCAAGAAACTAAACAATCACCAAGAAATTAGCATTATCAACTAGTGTGTGTGAAGCTGAGAAATTATGATTGATTTCATGCTCCTCACGGTACTCGACAAACTCATGATTTTCAAATTCTCCTCCATGGTCAGTCCGAATAGACATAATAGAAATACCTTTCTCATTTTGGACAATTTTAGCAAATACAACAAAAACTTAAAATATTTCATCTTTTGATGAAAGAAACAAAGTCCAGATAAATCTTGAATACTCATAAACTATTACAAGAGTATACAAGTTTCCTCCAAAACTTTTAACTCTTGTTGGACTAACCAAATACATATGAAGCATTTAGGGTGGCCTTTCAGTTGAGACTGTCTTCTTTGAGTTGAAGACTTTGTTTGTTTCCCTTTTTGACAAACATCATGTAACATCCCGATTCTTGTAGGACTTAAAGTTGCAGCATTGCCTTTAAGAATGTCATAGGATGAAGCATTAGGCCTAGGAAGAATATATGTATATATAGATATATATCTACATATATATAATTAGGGGTTTAAGTGTGGATAAATAATCAATAATCATCTTAAATAGTAGATGATATACATATATATAATAATATAATAAACTGATTAGATCTTTGAATATTTTAAACCCTTTGGTTATTTTGAAATTATTCCTCCACCCAATAATATATATAGGGAAAATGTACATATATCTATAAGGATAAATAAATGGTGATTAGTTATAAAGATAATAATCTAAGAATTCGAATAGATCTTTGAATATTTTAAACCCTTTGGTTATTTTGAAATTATTCCTCTACCTAATAAGATTTTTTAAGTATAATATTAGCAATAATATAGGAGCAAGATAATAATAATACTAAAAAATAATAAGATCATATTAGATAAGATTGGATATAGGAGCAAGATAATAATATTGAAAAATAATAAGATCAGATTAGATAATGTTAGAATTTTAAACCTTACAAATTATTTATCATCACCCTAAACCTATCCCCAATTACTATTACCATATAGTTTCTATCTTCACTTCCTATAACCTAATTATTTGTTAAACCACCAGATTATTTGTGATTGATGTCGTTGTACATGGGGCCACTCGACTTGTGGTAATTATTCATTGCTTTGGCGAGAGGAAATCACTTTCTACTTGTTATATATGTTAATTTCTTACTTGTGAGTAGTTTTGGTTTGTTGAACTATTGGAATGTTGTTAGAATTATGTTAATATATATTAAAATAAAATTGTCTTGTGGGACTGGTGTTTGAAAAATGTCATTGTGGGAACTTTCAATATCGTGTTGGAATCTTGAGAATTGTGATTTGGAAAATGATTATGGAATTTAAAATTGACCACTTGTTGAGTGTTGAGCATGATGTATATAATGAGGATTGGTGAGTAGACTGTGTTGGTTACTGTCATGTGATGAGGTCTCCATTAATGCATGATGGTTGGCTCTGTCGCCTCCTATGTTGGGCAGTCCCTAGTGGCTCTCTTTTCATTCTCCTTAATGGTGATATGCCTTTCATGGCTACTTTCATCCTCCTACATGGGGATAGGCCTTTACGAGTATTTGATTATAGTTTTAGGATTGCATTTGCATCATGGCATTGGAAATTACTTATTTACTATTAATTATAATATTATTATATATTTATCCCATTTGACACCTCACGAGCACATATTGGTATTTGTGATGAGTAGGATTGATGGTTCCTGAGACGTTTGTCTCACCTATGGTTATTAATATTTTTTAGGTGATAGTCTCATGCTAGAATCTTAGAGAAGGCTTCAGAGGCTTGATTAGTACTATATCAATTGTATAGCCTCCTCCTTTTGATTTATGTGTGGAATAGTTGTATATTATCATAGTAGGGCTCATTTTACATACTATAATATGATGTAATAATTTATTTGGATTTGATTCTAGGAATGCGTGCTAATAGTGGGCTTGAGCCTTAGGTTATTGCTTGTAATTTATTGATTGTGGATCCACTTTTAGAATGTGTGATATTGAGAATTTATTTATTAATGAGTATTATATAGGATCTTGGTTGTGAAGTTAGCTTATGTGATATCATTCCTGGGTTCGATGCCTAGAGGCCCATTTGAGATGATTGTGTTGATAATTATGATATTACTGCTTTGGACTGAACAAAGACAGCCAGGGTAGCTTGCACCCATCGGCACACAATACCACAATGCCGCCAGTGTCGAGTACAAGCCACCAAGCACCATATGATGCTAGTTTACCTCAAATAATTATCCACCGCTTGAATGGCCACAATTATTTGCAGTTGGATTATGAACCAATAAACTTTGCCATCTTTAAGAGAGGTGTTATTTATGGTTAAGCAAGAAGAAAGCAGACGACATCTTCCAACCACACTATAAAAGACAGCTCATAAGAACAATCCAGAGGCTCTCCTTGTAAGAACTAACAGCTCTAAGGGCTTGAAAAGTGGAAAGTGGTGTGATCTTTGTAAGAAATCAGAACACACTAGAGATGAATGCTGGAAGCTACACAGTAAACCACCTCATCTGAAAGGTAAAGGCCGAAATGAGGCAAATACTCATGTTACTTTCTCTTATTCAAATATTGCACATGATGAGAAATTATGCAGAGAGGAACTCGAAGTTCTCAGAAAAATACTACAACAACATGGGGCCATAAACCAGACTATAGCCACGGGTAATATAGCATATACAGGTAATGCTATTTTAGTATTTCAGACCAAGGTTGATAATGATCAAATGTGGATTGTTGATTCTTGAGCTATTGATCATATGTCTGGTAACCTTAATCTTCTTTAAAATGTTAAACCTTGTGATACTCTTATGTTTATAAAAGTAGTAGATGGGAAATATATTAAAGTTCAAGGAATAGGAGAAGTTTGCTTGTTTGGTACTGTTATGCTTACTAATATCTTATATGCGCCTGACTTGAAGTGTAACATGCTTTCTATTAGTAAAGCTACCCTATCCAGGCGATGCCATATTGACTTGTCAGCCACTCTTTGTTTATTTCAGGACTTGGAGTTGGGGAAGACGATTGGAACGGCTAAGCTACTACTATAGGGGTTTTACTGTGTGGATGAAATTTTTTAAAACAGAACTCAAGACAAGTGACTAGCTGTGCAACCGACACACATGTTTAGTTTTTAGATGAAGAAATTCTACTTTTGCACTATAGGTTAGGCCAACCAAATTTCAAATACATGTCCAAAATTTTCCCAAAGTCTATGAATAAAACTTCATCTTTTAACTCTTATGAAATCTGCGAACTGTCTAAACATACTAAACATAGCTACAAACACCATTCCCATGAATTCTCATCCCTTCTCTCTTGTATATAGTGATATTTGGGGACCTGACCGTGTACCAACCCTCTCACATGCAAAATAGTTTGTCACCATCATTGATGACCACACACAGTTTACTTGGGTTACCCTCATGAAAGAAAAATCTGACTTCACACAAATCTTTATCAATTTTCACAAAATGATACAAATGCAGTATAACACCTCTATAAAAATCCTTAGAAGTGATAATGGGAGGGAATATACAAGTGTACAACTCCAAACCTACCTTTAACATAATGGTATTATACACCAAACCAGCTGTATTAACATACCACAACAGAATGGCACTGTTGCCATCTCCTTGATGTTACCCATGCCATCATGTTGACAAATAATATTCTAAAATATTATTGTGGGAAGCCATTGTCACCACTTCTTACTTAATTAATAGGTTACCCTAAAAAACCCTCACCTATTCCACCCTTTTTAACCTCCTCTCAAAAGCCTATCCGACTTCCCATCTCCTAAACCACCTCCCTAAAATGGTCTTCTGGTGTATTGTTGATAAACTCTTATTTTTATTTTGATTTTATTGTGTTTAAACAGAGTTTTATTATTGATTTTGTCCTCATTTACCAATATGTTGAGCAATTAATAAATAATATAAAATTGGAACAGTTGAGAATTCATTGACATATTCTAGTGATTAATTGGATAAATAATCTGTTTCTTTTAAATTTCTATTACAGGCTAATGTAGTAACAACTAACAGATTAGGTAGAGATTAGTGAGGATGAAAAAAGTTCAACTCAAATTTGCCCTGTTATTTTTAGTTGCACCGGAGTGCTTTTTAGTCTCAACCAAAAAAATATGTTTAAAAAATTTTTATCTCTGTGATTTCTAGTCGCAACCAAATTAACACTTAGTCACGACTAAACCTCTCTGTGGTTTGTGGTTGCGACCAGAGTACATTTTGGTGGCAACCAGAAATTTCTAACTTCAAACCTTTGCTCTCTTTGATTTTTAGTCGCAACCAAAGTGAAATTTGGTCGCGACCAAAAATCCTGATTCAAAAAATTTTGCTCTCTGTGACTATCAGTCGTGACTTGAAGTTCACTTTTGTTGCGATATCTGCTCTCTGTAATTTTTAGTCGCGACCTAGTGTACTTTTAGTCGCGACCTTACCTTTTCTGAACTGCGAATAACTGATCTCATTTGCTGAATTTATTGCATTGCTGATATATTAAGATCTTCTACATTATTGTTGACCGTGATTTGTATGAACAAAAGCTCTGAATTCTTTCCATTGGATAGAGAAATCAATAGAACACTTAGGCAAATTAAGAAGGCTATAAAAATCAAGCTAGTGTTGCATCTGTTGCTGTTGATACTGAATCTGCATCTGGTGATATTTTAGATAATCATCTTGTCATGGAGCATGTTAATGTAGGTGAAGCAACATAAAATAATCAAAATGAGCAACATGCAGAAAATAACATGAACAATAGAAGGCCACATAGGAGCATAAGAGAACTTGAAACATCCTTCCTTTCATATGTCTTAGGGACCATTTAGTAGCATTTAGAACCACTTTCAAGGTCATTGAAATCCAATTTCTCAATCTAGAGTTTTACTCTTATCGAGTACTGTGCACTATGAAAATTCCAGATGAGTGACCTGAATTCGAAAAATCATAACTAATTCTATAAAAATCTAAATGAAGTGGTTCCAATTGCTACATGAAGCTAACTCACTTATATTTCAGGGAAAAATAATTCGTTGACCATTCGTTGACCGAGTCCACGCCAGTCAACATTTGAACTTTACTGTTCATCCAGCGTTTTTCTCCTGAATCCAGCATTCTGGTCCCAACTTTGATAATTTATATCTCCTTGTGTAGACATCCAAATGAGTCATACTATATATCAAATCGAATCTTGGTATGTCTACTATTTACCTTAAAAATTTCATACATTAATTCATCCATTTACTATTTGTAATTATTTATCAAGCATTATCATATCACCACGTGTTACTGTTCACAGTGGTAATTTCCAGCAATCAACTTTGTATACATATACATCCATCCATCATATATCAGTCAAACATGCCAAACAGCAATTATTATTAAATAATAAGTCATTATACATCAGAGCATGTATGAAATTCTCATATTTCTATTACATCATTTTTTTGCCTAAACTCCGGCAGCATAACCACTACGCTTCATCTGTACAAAGAACTCAACCGTACTGATTCGGTAATCCCCTCATGAGAACTACCATTCTACGTAGTACCCAGGAAAGACTAGATGAACCGGCTAGGTCCACTCACTTCTAGCCTCCTTAGACAGTACTACGTACACAGTACTTATCATATACTGATGTTCAGTCTTTACTTCGGCAGCATAACGGCGTCTCTTAAAATTTCCAAAATTCATTTCGACATAACCTCCCCTGTAATGGGTTATTTATTGGGATGAGATTCGGGGGAATCTCAGTAGCAACAATCATAACAATATATGTAATGCAGAGTGACAGTGCTTGCTTGTGATTGTGTACAGATAAGTATGCTGCGTGCTTCCATGCTTAATAACATATGATCATAGCATTACAGCAGAGCTTCAGACATAACATATAAGACAACAATCCAACCAAACAATAGCACAACAAATCACAAAGCTATTACATAAAAGCTAGGATTAGTTACTACCTCAAAGGCTCAGTAGAGCTCTACTATCTCTATTCTGCTTCCAGCTCCGCCAGAACTTCCTTTCTTTCTTTCTTCCTCTCACTTTCTCTCTCTAGCACCTCCTCCTCTCTCTAAAATGGCTCTTGGCCGTGGCATATGAAGGCAAAGGGGGTGTATTTATAACCTCCTCCAATGGCAATCTCGTAATTACCATGAACTTTGATCCTGCGGTCCTGGTTTTTCCTGGATTTTCCTATTTTCTTTAATTCCTCCTTTACTGCATCATGCATGACATCATTGGGACACCTCACCAGGACACCTCAGCGCCACATTTATCACATGTCTGAAATCCTGGACACCTCAGCAGCTGACTCAGCATGCTGACTCACCGGTCCAGTCTCTTGCCTCGTAATACGTGTCCTCAACTTTTTCTTCCTCCTCTGTGATGGTGCCATGTGGCATCTTACTGGCACCTGTCACGCCATCCAATGCTATCCAGATAAATCCAGGACTTTATCTGATCACCTCCTCGGTTATCGTGCCGACCGAGTAACCTTACTTTATTGAAACAGCATTAAAATAGTATTTTAATGCCACTTTTTCCCACATACTTCATGGGCTACGTTTTTGTGCTTTGGGAATGTTGTCTTGGATCCTGATCAAGCTCAAGTACTCTGATGGCTCGATTCCCAAGAAACAGCCCTTGGCAAATTACCAAAATACCCTTGGGTGCCCTTTCTTGCACTATTTTAACCCTAAGGGTAAAATTGTCATTTTACACCCTTCTTCACTCTGTCAGGGTATATACTGACTCTCAGTAACTTTATCTGTATGTACCTTGGCTCCTGGGCCTGTTCAGAATTACCAAAATGCCCTTCATTCATCCGTTACCCTTTTGTACAACACAGGGGCATTTTCTTAATTTCGCACTTTTCCGGGGTTCTGCCGGACACTGGCCCACCTATCAGTCCAAGTGTCTTACTGGGCCTTTGTTGGCGCCATTATTGGGCCTTTCTGGGTCCAATACCCTCATGGCACGCATTACGAGGAATCTTCCCCGTTAATAATTATTGAATATTTTATCTATTATTCACCGTTTATACACATATCCGGGCACCGGCTCCTTCTGTCCGAAACACTAGCCTGCGGTGTTCAGGCATCCCTGTGAGTCATATCAGTCATCTGACTGAGGTTATCCGAACTCATTCAGTCCCTTTTCAAATACCGATAAATCTCCCTATCGGATCCCCCGAGGCCTTACACTCCCGTCTGGATTTTCTGATTTGCGAATAACTTTTTCTACAGGCCTCCTATCGGTATTATGTCAGTTTCCCGACATCCGCCCCATAAGGACGTATCATCCTGTATTTTCTCACCTAGATCTGAATTCTAGGATATCCGGTATGAATTTTTATAACTTTTGGACGATCAGTCCATTTCTGGCTATCTGGAGTCTTCAAAAATTCCTGTATTAAGCCAGATTACCGAGCGTCCCTTGCTCTCTCTACCGGTGAAATCTGGGACTGAAACGCTTTCGGACAGTCCAAACCACTTCCGGCCTGACTTTCTTTAATTACAATTTAGCCCCAGGGAAATTTTCTTCTTTTCATTGAAGTCCCTTTTTATTTGGCTAAAATTACACTTAAGGACCCCACCTTTTTGTCTACTTTCCTTTTTGGCCTTAAAACTTTCCATAGTTGCACTTAAGTCCTTTCATTTCCTTTACTAGGTCTAGGGGCATTATTGTCTTTTCATATTTTACCAGAGTATTCTCTGGCCCTGGTCAACTATCCAGATACCCCTTCTTGACTGTCTAACCTTAGCCAAATGACCAAAATACCCTTTACTCATTCTTCAGTTATTCTATAACATAAAGGCATTTTCGTCATTTTGCACATTTTCCCCGGACACCGGCCCCTCTTACCACTGAACTGATATTATGGGCCTGGGCCTTCCCTGGTGTCACTACGGGCCTTAGACAACACTGTATGGCCTCTAGCCATTGTCCGATCATTTCTATTCGGACTGCCTTTCCTTTACCGATTATAACTGTAAATTCCCATCTTCAGGAATTTTTACAGAAAAATCGGGACCTCAAATCAAAATTCTGTGACTCCTCATTCAATCCGGAATCCTTTCCTCTATCTCCTGGTATTTTCAGATATTTTATCCGGACCGGGCTGTTTTGGCCTGAAAAAGCACTCATGCGCACACTTTTCCAAAATGACCATTTCACCCCTGGTCATATTTCTAATTCTTTCATACACATAGAGACCTCATATGCACATTTCACAGTTCAGTGAAATGATCAGCATAATTTTCTCTATTTTCTGACAAAATATGGTACTCATCGGCTACCAGCCCGATCTTTCCCAAAATTACGATTTTGCCCTTGAATTCTCCTTACGGCATCTCTAGGCCTAAAAATTGGGGTGTTACAGAACTCACTTCTTCTAATGCAAACTATGATCCTTTTCACACTTGTCCTGCTCTAGATGTGAACTTTGAGTTGAAAGGTCCCTTGCTGAGTAACTTACCAAAGTATTATGGATTGGTAGGTAAGGATCCTTTCAAGCATTTGCAAAACTATGAAGCCTGTAGGTGCTGGTATGGATGCTGTACAAAGACAAGTATTCCATTTTACACTTGAAGGAAAGGCAAAAGAATGGTTCTATATGCTGCCACATCATGCACCTCAAGCTCTACGCTCCTGGAACAACTTAAGAAATGCCTTCTTGGAGAGATATTTTCCTTCATCAAAGACTGCTACATTAAGGAAGGAAATTTTTGCTGCAAAACAGTATGCTGAAGAATCTTTCTATGAGTTTTGGGGCAGATTTCAAGAGTTGCTGGCTAGATGTCCATATCATCATATTCCAATGGAACATTTGGTGCAGTACTTTCATTTAGGATTATACCATGCATGCAGAAAGAATTTGGATACAGCTGCTGGGGGTTCCATTGATGATCTAACTCCTGATGAAGCATGGAACTTAATTGAGAAGATAGCAAACAATGACCAGCAGTATGGGGGATATGATGCTAGAAAAGTGCATGAGGTTTCTGCAAGTTTTTCTCAAGATCATAATAATTTGTCTTCTCAAGTTGCTGCTATCAGTGCTCAAATCAACAACTTAACTACTCAACTAGGCAATTCACATATTCAAAGCCCATATTCTCAAGCTCTAGTTGCTTCTAGTTGTCAGTTTTGTTCTTCTCCAATGCATATCAGTGCAAATTATCCTTCACATCATGAGGAGGTATCAGCTATCTATCAAGGAAGACTAAACCAGTATCCAAAAGGAATCCATATTCTAATACATACAATGAAGGATGGAGAGAGCTTCCTAATTTTAGATAGAGAGATGGAGGTGGAGCTGCTGGGCATAACAGGTTCAATAATGACAAGCAAGTGGCTGAATCCTCTAGAGCCATAGAAGTGTCTAATGCTGCAAAGGATAATGGAATTTCTGAGATACTCAAAAGTATCAATGTGATGAACTCAAATAAAAATTCCATGAACATACACTTCAGCTCTAACTTCAAGGATTTGAGGTCTACAATGGAGAACAACTTAGTAATGGTAGAATCTAAGTTTGCTACTTTGGAGAACAAATTAGAACAGTGGGAAACAAAAGCTAAAAACATGAATGGCTATGTATCATAACTAGCCAATTCAGTAAATGATGTTCAGGACAGAATGGGAGGAAGTCTACCTTCAAATACAGTTGTTAACCCAAAATTTGTGAATGCTGTGAGCTTGAGAAGTGGCAAAATAGTGGGGAAAATAGATGCTGATAAGAAGGACAAGGAGTCAAATGAGCAGCGAAAGGGACCTAAAACTGAAGAATTGACTGAAGAAATATCCTCATTTATTCAAGAATCAGAAAGCAGTAAGAAGAAGGGTATATTGCAGCAGCATAATGAGCAAACTGAATGCTGCACAACAATCTGATATGCATGAAGCGGCTGCTAGTGCCAGCAATACAAATCAGGAATCCAGCAGAAACTAGAATAAAAAGGAGCATGAAGATGCAGAGCAGAATGACAAAGAAATAAGTATTAAACACCTACCTTTCCCTAATTCATACATGTGTACAAAGAAGTTTTTAAAGGATAAACAGGAACAAGATATTCTGAATCTGTTAGGTAAATTGGAAGTTAATGTACCACTTGTGGATCTAATCAAGAGTATACCTAAGTATGGAAAATTTATGACAGAACTCTACACTAATAAAAGAATCTGCAAACTAAATAAAAGGGTTCAAGTAGGATCTAGTGTGTCAGCTTTACTTAAGCCACAGCTTCCTATAAAATGTGATGATCTAGGTTCATTTACAGTTCCAATTACTATTGGCAAGTTTCAGTACGTTAATGCTTTGTTAGATCTTGCTGCAGCTATTAATGTAATGCCAACTTCCATTTATACATCATTAGGCATAGGTATGTGCTCACTTAAGGAGGCTTCAATGATAGTGCAGCTTGCTGATTGAACCACTAGAAAACCAGAGGGACTGTTAGAGGACATATTAGTGAAGGTCAAAGACTTGATTATACCTACAGATTTTTATGTCTTAGACATGTCACATGAGTCAAATTCAGAGGGACCTATTATCTTGGGTAGGCCATTCCTTAGGACAACCAACACTATGATAAGCATGAAAAATGGGAGCATTACTGAAACATCCTTACTTTCGTACCTCTTAGGGACCATTTGGTAGCATTTAGAACCACTTTCAAGGTCATTGAAGTCCAATTTCTCAATCTGGAGTTTGACTCTTATCGAGTACTGTTCACTGTGTAAATTTCAGATGAGTGACCTGACTTTGAAAAATCATAACTAATTCTAGAAAAATCTAAATGAAGTGGTTCAAATTGATACATGAAGATAACTCAATTATATTTCAGGAAAAAATCACTCATTGACCACTCTTTGACCAAGTCAACATGGGTCAACGTTACAATTTTACTGTTCATCCAGCGTTTTTCTCCTGAATCCAGCATTTTGGTCTCAACTTTGATAATTTATATCTCCATGTGTAGACATCCAAATGAGGCATTATATATATAAAATCGAAGCTTGGTATGTCTACTATTTACCTTAAAAATATCATACATTTATTCATCGATTTACTATTTTTAATTATGGATCAAACATCATCAAGTCACCACGTGTTACTGTTCATAGTGGTAAATTCCAGCACTCAACTTTATATACATATGCATAAATCCATCACATATCAGTCAATCATGCCAAATATCACCTATTATTAAATAATAAGCTGTTATACATCAGGGCATGTACAGAATCCTCATATTTCTATTACATTTTTCTCTGCCTGAAATCCGGCAGCATAACCGCTACGCTTCATCTTTAGAAAGTAACTGATCTTGTACCGATTCGGTAATTCCCGTGGGAACTACCATTCTTTGTAAGTACCCAGGAAAGACTGGATAAACCGGCTAGGTCCACTCATTTCCAGCCTCCTTAGACAGTACCTACGTACACAGTATGTATCAGCTCCTTTCTTCACTACTGCTATTTTGTCATAATTTTGGCAGCATAACGGCGTCTCTTAAAATTCCCAAAATTCATTTCAACATAACCTCCCTGTAATGGGTTAGATTTGGGGAATGAGATTCGGGGGAATCTCAGTAGTAAATAATCATAACAATATATGTAATGTAGTGTGACAGTGCTTGCTTGTGATTGTGTACAGATAAGTATGCCGCGTGCTTCCATACTCAATAACATATGATCATAGCATTGCAGTAGAGCTTCAGACATAACATATAAGACAACAATCCAACCAAACAATAGCACATCAAATCACAAAGTCATTACATAAAAGCTAGGATTAGTTACTATCTCAAAAGCTTAGCAGAACTCTAGAATCTCTATACTGCTTTCAATTTTGCCAGAACTTCCTTTCTTCTTTCTTCCTTGCTCCTTCTCTCTCTAGAACTTCCTTCTCTCTCTTTATTGAGCCTTAGGCCATGATGAATGAAGGCAAGGGGGTATTTATAGTTTTGATGGATGGCATTTCCGTAATTTCCAAGAGCTTTGAACTTGTGGCCACGGTTTTTCTGGAATTTCCTATTTTTCTTTATTCCCTTTACTGCATCATCATGACATCATCCAAGGGACACCTCATGGGGACACCTAATCTATCACATGGCGCAAATGCAGGCTCCTGGGATACCTCATCAGCTGACTCAGCGTTTCAAGATAGTTCCAGAGTCTTGCACCGGAATACACAGCTAAGATCGTGCCACGTGTCCATAACTTTTTCTTCCTCCTCTATGTTGGCGCCATGTGGCATCTTGCTGACACCTTTCACGCCATCCAATGCTATCCAGATAAGTCCTAGACTTTATCTGATTACCTTCTTGGTTATCGTACCGACCGAGTAACTTTACTTTATTGAAACAACATTAAAATAATATTTTAATGCCACTTTTTCCCACATATATGTTGGGCTACGTTTTTGGGCCTTGGAATATCATCTTGGGTCTCTGATCCAGACCAAGTACTCTGATGGCTCGATTCCCAAGAAACATCCCTTGGCAAAATACCAAAATGCCCTTGGTGCCCTTTCTTGCACTATCTTAACCCTAAGGGTAAAATCGTCATTTTACACCACTCTGTACCATGTCAGGGCATATACTGACTCTGGTTAACCTCACCTATGCATGCCTTGGCATTTTGGCCTGTCCATAATGACCAAAATGCCCTCCATCCATCTATTATCCTTTAAGACAATATAGGGGCATTTTCGTAATTTCACACTTTTCTGGGGTTCTACTGGACACTGGCCCACCTATCAGTCCAAGGGTCTTACTGGGCCTTTGATGGCGCTATTATTGGGCCTCTAAGGTCCATTACCTTTTATAGCACGCATTAAGTGTAACATCCCAATTTTTAGGCCTAGAGATGCAGAGATAGCCTAAGATTAAGAGGCTACTAAACCCCTTTTTAGCAAAAGTCCCAGAGGAACGTAAAGAGTTTTAGGGACTGAGCTGCGAGTAAGTAAAGGTACGGGGACTTATGTGTAAACAGTGGAAGTCCCAAGGGGTAAATGGCCATTTGGGATGATGTAAAGGTCAAAGATTCAAGAGTTGACTAGTTAGGTCGCGATGATGGAGACTTTGGTCGCGACGAGAGTGTATTATGGTCGCGACTAATATTGGCAGAGAGGCTTGGTCGTGATGGATATGTATGTGGTGTCGCGACTAATGAGTAGAATAAGCCTGGTTGCGACTAAAAAGTGATGTCGCGACGAAAGACTGTTATGGTCGCGACTAAAGAATGTTATGGTCGCGACTAAAGAATGTTGTGGTCGCGACTAGAGAAAGCTGTGGTCGCGACTAATGAACCAAAAGATGCTATTTCGCGACGAGATGATGGCTAGGTCGCGACTAGTTACTATAAGTGGTGCTAGCCGTATGGGCCAAGAGTTGAGAAGGTCCAAAAGAGATAGTTACCCGGTTAGAGATAGACCAGAGGTAGGAGGCCAGATACAGGAAAGGTTATCTGGAAACCATGAGGTAGACTGATAAGTGGTACTCATGGGACCCACAAGATGCCACATGGCATTAGAGTGGTGATTCAGTAGAGTAAAGTTACTCGGTTGGCACGAAAACCGAGGAGGTGATCAGATAAGTCTGGGACTTATTTGGATAGCATTGGGAAGCGTGCAAGGTCTCTTCCAGTCGCCACATGGCATTAGTCTGGAGAAAGCAGATAAAGCTGAGGGCAAGCATTACGAGGCAGGAGACTGGACCGGTGAGTCAGCATGCTGAGTCAGCTGCTGAGGTGTCCAGGAATTTCAGCATGTGATAAATGTGGCGCTGAGGTGGCATGCTGAGGTGTCCCGATGATGTCATGCATGATACAGTAAAAGGAAATTAAAGAAAATAGGAAAATTCAGGAAAAACCAGGACCGCAGGATCAGAGTTCATGGAAATTACGGGATTTCCATTGGAGGAGGTTATAAATGGCCACTATATCTCTGGGGACCTTCACTATTTACATGTAAGTCCTTGGACTTTCACTTATTTGCAGTTTAGTCCCTAAAAATTCTTTGTAGGTTTATGGAACTTCTGCTCAAAGGGTCTGGTAGTCTATCTATTTCAGGCTTACTTTTTGAGTCTCTGGGCCTAAAAATTGGGATATTACAATTATAAAAGAAATGGGTGATAATGTCATAACTTTTAATGTCTATGAAGCAATGAGACATCCATTTGAAGATTACTCACTATTAGGCTTAAGTACAATTGATGCGTACATTGAGGAAGCTAAAGATGAACATGAAATATTGCTGCTGCAAAATTCTAAGAAAGCTGAATGTGAAATGCTTGAATATGAAATTTCTTCTTTTTCTGAATTTTCCTTGGATAGTAGTGGTGATGTGTCAAGTATTAACTATATTTCAGTTGATAGCTTAATTTCCACCCTACAATCTTGTTCTTTTACTGTTACTGACTTTTTTTTTCTGAGGATCTAATTGCAGGGACAGAATTGGATGTTGCAGAACCTGTGATGACAGAATTATTAAACCCCGTTGCAGCTTTGGAAACTAGGAAGTTGGTTCCATCAATTGTCCAGTATAACATCCCAATTTTTAGGCCTAGAGATGCAGAGATAGCCTAAGATTAAGAGGCTACTAGACCCCTTTTTAGCAGAAGTCCTAGGGGAACGTAAAGAGTTTCAGGGACTGAGCTGCGAGTAAGTAAAGGTACGGGGACTTATGTGTAAACAGTGGAAGTCCCAAGGGGAAGAATGGCCATTTTGGGATGATGTAAAAGTTAAAGGTTGTAGAGTTGAGAGCTAACCATTTTGGTCGCGACTGGAGATAGGTGTGGTCGCGACTAATAGTTACAGAAAGAGCTAGGCGCGACGAGAGTATATTATGGTCGCGACTAATATTGGCAGAGAGGATTGGTCATGACGAATATGTATATGGTGTCGTGACTAATGAGTAGAATGAGCCTGGTTGCGACTCAAAAGTGATGTGGTCGCGACGAAAGACTGTTATGGTTGCGACTAAAGGATGTTGTGGTCGCGACTAATGAACCAAAAGATGTTATGTCGCGATGAGATGATGGCTAGGTCGCGACTAGTGACTATAAGTGGTGCTAGCCGTATGAGATCTAGTGGGCCAAGAGTGGTGAAGGTCCAAATGAGATAGTTACCCAGTTAGAGATAGAACTGGGGAAAGAGGTCAGATACAGGAAAGGTTATCTGGAGACCATGAGGTGGACTGATAAGGTATCCTCATGGGACCCACAAGATGCCACATGGCATTAGAGTGGTGATTCGGTGACCTTTCAGTAGAGTAAAGTTACTCGGTTGGCATAAAAACCGAGGAGGTGATCAGATAAGTCTGGGACTTATCTGGATAGCATTGGGAAGCGTGCAAGGTCTCTTCCAGGCGCCATATGGCATTGATCTGGAGGAAGCAGATAAAGCTGAGGACACGTATTACGAGACAGGACTCTAGACCGGTGAGTCAGCATGCTGAGGTGTCCAAGAATTATGACAAGTGATAAATGTGGTGCTGAGGTGTCCCGGTGAGGTGTCCCGATGATGTCATGCATGATGCAGTAAAAGGAAATTAAGGAAAATAGGAAATTCCAGGAAAAACCAGGACCACAGGATCAGAGTTCCTGGAAATTATAATATTGCCATTGGAGGAGGTTATAAATACCCCCCCTTCCCTTATTCATTTGCATCCGCGGTTTGAGAAGAAAAAGGGAGAGAAAGAAGAGAGAGAAGGAGAAGGAAGGAAGAGAGGAAGTTCTGGCGGAGCTGGAAGCAGAATAAGGCTAGTAAGGTTCTGCTACGCTAGCCAAGTAGTAACTAATCCTAGCTTTTATGTAATGGCTTTGTGATTTGTTGTGCTATTGTTTGGTTGGATTGTTGTCTTATATGTTATTGAGTATGGAAGCACGCAGCATACTTATCTGTACACAATCACAAGCAAGCACTGTCACTCTGCATTACATATATTGTTATGATTGTTGCTACTGAGATTCCCCCGAATCTCATCCCCATACATAACCCATTACAGGGAGGTTATGCTGAAGTGGATTTTGAGAATGCTAAGAGACGCCGTTATGCTGCCGAAGTTAAGACTGAACATCAGTATATGATAGGTACTATGTACGTAGTGCTGTCTAAGGAGGCTAGAAGTGAGTGGACCTAGCCGGTTCATCTAGTATTTCCTGGGTACTACGTAGAATGGTAGTTCTCATGAGGGGATTACCGAATCAGTACAGTTCAGTTCTTTGTACAGATAAAGCGTAGCGGTTATGCTGCCGGAGTTTAGGTAGAAAGAGATGTAATAGAGATAGAAAGATTATGTATATGTCTTGTTGTATGCCTTGCTGTATGACATTATGTTATTCAATGATAAATATTGTTTGGCATATTCAATTTGTGGATGGTAAATTAAGGGGAAATTCGCAGGTCCTGAGGCAGCAGTGTTCTAACCTCAGTTTGACCTAGTAAACGGAGGAGTCTGGCCACGAGATTTAGTGAGCCGGTAGTACACATCTGGGGCATTCCGTGAATAGGTAATAAGCCTCATTTGGATGTGTATAGTGAGAGAAACCAATTCTCAAAGTAAAGGTTCAGAATAAGGAACTTAGGAGTAAAAGTTCAATCTCTGGACTTAAGTTAAGCTAATAATGCTTCTGCAAGTGTACTCTGAGGAGTCTAAGGGAGGATGTTTCATCCAGCCACCTGAGTTGGAACTCAAACCACTTCCTAGTAACCTTAAATATGTGTTTTTGGCTGAAAATAATACATTACCTGTCATAATTGCTAATGCACTTTCTGTTTCTGAGGAAGAGAGATTAATTTCAGTCTTAAAAACACATAAGAGAGCAATAGGTTGGGCTCTAGCTGATATACCTGGTATAGATGTATCTGCATGCACACACCAAATTCTGTTAAATGATAGAGCCAAGCCTATTGAACAGCAACAAAGAAGACTAAACCCCTTGATATCTTATGTAGTCAAGAAAGAGGTGACTAAGTTGTTAAATGCTGGCATTATTTACCCAATTTCAGACAGTGAATGGGTAAGTCCAGTTCATGTGGTGCCTAAGAAGAGCGGTATAACTGTGGTAAGGAATGAAAAGAATGAACTAATCCCTACTAGAGTGCAGAATTAATGGAGAATGTGCATTGATTATAGGAAATTGAATGATGCAACTAGGAAGGACCATTTTCCTTTACCATTTATAGATCAAATGTTGGAAAGACTTGCTAGAAAGGCTAATTACTATTTTCTTGATGGTTTTTCAGGATATTTTCAAGTTCCAATTACACCAGAAGATCAAGAGAAAACCACATTCACATGTCCATTTGGTACCTTTGCCTATAAGAGGATGCCATTTGGCTTGTGCAATGCTCCAGGAATATTTCAAAGAGCTATGATGTCTATATTCAGTGAATTCTTGGAGGAGAACATGGAGGTATTCATGGATGATTTCACAGTGTATGTTGAGGATTTTGATGAATGCTTAGAGAGTCTAGATAAATCTTAGCAAGATGCATTAAGAAAAATCTTGTGCTGAATTTTGAGAAGTATCATTTTATGGTAGATAAAGGCATAGTTATAGGACACTTAATATCTAAGAATGGGATTGAGGTAGATAAAGCTAAGATTAAGGTTATTTCTTCTCTTCCCTATCCCAGATCTTTAAAGGAACTAAGGTCATTCCTAGGACAGGCTGGATTCTATAGAAGATTCATTAAGGATTTTAACAAGATTGCATCTCCACTATCTAAACTCATGCAAAAAGATGTAGAGTTCTATTTTGATGATACTTACAAGAGAACATTTGACACTATTAAAGTTATGCTTACCACACCACCTATACTTGTTACACCTAATTGGCACTTAGATTTTGAGCTTTCATGTGATGCATCAAACGAATCTGTAGGTGCCATGTTAGGACAAAAAGATGGTAAGCTATCTAAAGTCATTTCATATGCCTCTAAGATATTAAATAGTGCTCAACAGAACTACACTACTACAAAAAAAAAACTCTTTGCTATAGTGTTTGTACTTGACAAATTCAGATCTTATCTTTTGAGTTCTAAAGTGATACACTAACCATACTGCTATAAAGTTCTTGTTTAAAAAGCCACAGTCCAAGCCTAGACTCTTGAGATGGATGCTGCTAATCCAAGAATTTGATGTGGAAATAAGGGAAAAAATTGGAGCAAAAAATGTGGTAGCTGACCATTTGAGTAGATTTCCTAGAAATACAAGGGGAGTATTAGATTCTAACATCATTTGTGATACATTTAGAGATTGTTCTATTTTTGTGATTTCTATGATTGCACCTTGGTATTGCCACATAGTAAACTACATTGTTACTGGTCTAATTTCACCTTCTTTATATCATTTCTAGGGCCAGAAGATCAATCATGAGACAAAATTTTACATTTGGTAACCACCCATCCTATGGAAGATATGCAGTGATCAAGTTATAAGAAGGTGTGTGCCAAGTGAAGAAGTAGACAGCATTCTTACAGCATGCCATTCTTCTGTTTGTGGAGGATATTTCAATGCAAAGAAGACTTTCAGAAAGATTTTGGATGCTGGTTTTTATTGGCCACAGATATTCAAAGACTGCTATGAATACTGCAAAGCTTGTGACAGGTGTCAACATTTCGATGGACTGATTAAGAGACATGAAATGCCTCAGCAGCCTATGCTATTTTGTGAGGTGTTTAAAGTATAGGGCATTGACTTCATAGGACCATTTCTACCATCCTTTGGTTATGCATATATTCTATTAGCTCTGGATTATCTCTCAAAATGGGTGGAGGCTATACCAACAAGAAAGGATGATGCAGTGACAGTTTCCAAGTTTCTTAAGTCAAACATCTTTTCAAGGTTTGGTGTGCCAAGAGCTATAGTGGTGATCAATGCTCTCATTTCTGTAATAAGATTTTTGGAGGGTTATTTGCCAAGTTTGGGATCAAGCACAAGGTTTCAACAGCTTATCATCCTCAAACAAATGGTCAAGCTGAGAATTCTAACAAAGCTATTAAGAGGATTCTAGAGAGTATAGCAAGACCCTCAAGGAAAGATTGGAGTACAAGGTTAGATGAAGCTTTGTGGGCATACATAACAGCTCATAAAACACCACTTGAGATGTCCCCATACCAAAGGGTCTACGGTAAAACATGTCATCTACTAGTAGAAGTTGAGAATAAAGCATTCTGGGCAGTTAAAACTTGTAACATGGATTTTGACACTGTTGGAGAAGAAAGAATGTTGCAGATTCAGGAACAAGAAGAAATAAGACTCGATGCTTATGAGAATTATAGAATCTACAAAGAAAAGGCCAAGCTTCTTCATGATAAGCAGATCTTGTGTAAGGAATTTCATGTTGGAGATAAAGTTTTGAGATTTAAGGCTAGATATGCTTTCAAACCTGGAAAACTTGCTGCAAGATGGGATGGTCCATATTGGTGACTAAGATTCATGACTATGGAACAATTGAATTGATGGATGAAGCAGATGGTACAGTATTTCAGGTCAATGGTCACTTATTAAAGCTGTACAAGGAGAACTTCAAACCCCCATGATATTCAGGTTGTCTCCTTCCTTGTTTCCCTACTTACAATAGTCTGCTTTAATCAGTTTTCCTATATACTTGAGCTATATTTGTTGATTAAGTGTGGGGGAGGAGACCAAGTCAGTAGGGGTAGCAATAAAAACTAAAAAATTCATCTTTGATTCTGGTGTAGTGTTGTCATGATTACTGCTGCTTTGCATGTGTTTCATCACTTCTTCATATTGAGGATAATGTAGAATTTAAGTGTGGGGAGGATGAGCTTTATTAAGTGAGATGGGTGAATGAAAATCAGATATTTGCTGTGATTTTGTCTTTCGGTTGTGACCTTATGATGTTTGTGTCTCGACTAATGTGTTCAAATTGTCAAAATTCTTCTCTGTGAAAACTAGCTATAACCTTTGCATATTTTTGTCGCGACCAAAAGTTCATTTTTTCTAATATTTACCTATCTGTGATGTTTAGTCATGGTCTGTGCTTTATCTATGTCACAACTGGAACTCTCTGTGAATTTTAGTCGCGACTAAATTCTCTATTGTGTCGTGACTGGAACTCTCTGTGAATTTTGGTCGCAACTGGATTGCTATTTGGTTGTGGCTAGAACATATGTGTTTAACAGGTTTACTCTAGGTGATTTTGAGTCGCGACCAATGTCCATTTATGTCGCGACCAATATTCCCTGTTTTCTAAAAATTCCTTCTATATGTAAAATAGTCAGGACCGGATATCCATTTTGTCGCGACTAACATTGATCCTTTGCTGAAAATTCCTTCTATTTCATTCTGATTAGTGCTTGGTTTTTGGAATTTACTGTCATGGATTCAAAATTGAGCTTTGAACATATACTTTTGACATTGGCAAGCTTGATGAAGTGTTAGTTGCTTGTTTCATTATTTCGCTACTGGAAATTGTGCATCATGAATGATTAATCTCATGTATTTTGTCTAAAATTCATGCAATCTAGTCATGTGAGCTGATTAGGGTGAGTAAGCCAGATGGAAGCATTTTGAGCCTTCAACATATACTCCTTTACATTGTGTGACACCATCTAGTTTGGTAACTTTGCAGAACTTATCTCAATCCTTGATTCAAAACCACATTAGCTCCATGGAATTGTGAAAATGATAAGGGCATTCCTTTCAAAACCTTCTTGTCCAAACAGAAATCACATAAATAGTAAATCCTTTGATTAATGAATACTATGCAAGATAGTTGCACCTGCAGTCAGTCTTTGATTGTGAATGATTGCTAAGTTAAAATTACTTGTTGAATCTCTAAACTTCAATATATTTGCTATCTGGTTCAAGAAAATGAAAACAAAGGAAAAATACAGAGAAAAGAAAAAGAAAAGTACAAAGAAAAGAGAAAGAAAGAAAAGAAAAACCAGATGCAAAAAGTGCTATTCAACTAGTATGAAAAGAATTAGTTTATGACTTGCAGCTGCATGACTGGAACTTTGATTATGTATAGTATTTTATTAATCATTGACGTGTATTTCATAAACCTTATGGCAATTAGTGGTGGAGATGTAGGATGGTTACAAGCCTATGGGAAGCCTAAGCTAGATGGTTGAGTGAAATTACCTTAATAAGAGAATGAGTGAAACACTATTCCTTGTGAGGAAATCTCAACCTAATTGCTTACTATGATTTAATTGCATAAATTAGATCAATTTATTGTTATGAGATTAGTATGGATTGTTGTCAATTGAAGGGAAATGATTAATAACTACAAGTGCTTATGCTGAATCTATTTTGCCAAATTTGCTGAACATGTGTATTCAAATTTCAGTTTTGATCGATAATTTTGCTCGGAGTACAAAAGCTAAGTGTGGGGGAATTGATAAACTCATATTTGTATGGATTTTTAATATGTTAAAAGAGAGTTTATTATTAATTTTATCCACATTTACTACTATATTGAGCAAATTAGTTAATAATATGAAATTAGACAAGTGGGAATTTAAATGAGGTGATTTTAGTGCTTAATTGGATAAATAATCTATTAAATGTCCATTTCAGGTCAATGCAGTAATCAGTCAGAGCATCGATGTGGAATTCAGTCGCGACCTGATGTACCCAACGTCGCGACCATACATCAATTAGTAAAGAAGAGCATTCTCTGTAAATATTAGTCGCGACCTGATGTAATTATAGTTGCGACCAAACTTTAATGCAAAAATCAATCAACGAATGACTTAAAGGAGAGGACAGCTGGACAAGAGGAGATGGAAGCATGTGCTGCTTAAGAAGAGCATTCACTTGGAAATATGGCTGTGAAGAACAGGTTCAATCATGCATGTGTTGGATCTAGGAGCTAATAACATAAGCAATTGGGTTGACAGCTGGAACATGTGCTACAACAGATTGAACATGTGTTGGATCCAGATCTGATAACAGATTACAAGTGGGAGATCAAGCATGTGCTGTAATAGAATAGAACTACATGCATGTGGCACTGTTCACGCACACAACATCCTCTCACACCATTCACATTACCTGCAAATCAATCATGCAGAGAGACAGATCCATATCAGCTCTTGAGATTCAGTCATCACCCATCCCACACTTCTGCTATATATATCACAGATTACACAGCTATCCATCATCCAGAATTCATATAACACATCCACACGCAGACCACTCGCTCTCTCTATCTCCATTTTCTCTCACACTGCCTGCACTTCTGCTCTATTTTGAGCAGAAGAAACAGAGACCATTTCATCTTCATCTTCTCCTTCTTCTTCCATCATGACTGCTGCTAAGCTTTCATTGCTGCTGGAGTTCAGAAGATAATGCATGGCTAAGCTGTGGTGCTCTCTTGGAGATGATACTGAACCAGAATCCTTGAGCTGACCAGGGAGTGTCATTGTGTCTTTAATTTCGAGTTAAATATATCGAGTTGATGTATTTACTTATGGTTTATTGATGTAATTAGAGTAGTAGATGACAAAGAAGTAGGGAACTGAGTTGGATTTCTTATTTCTGCATAAATGATCCTTTAATTTATTCTCATCTCTGATTAAGTTAAACAAAGCTGTGATTAATTGAAGTGATTTTGTTTAATTCATATTCTACTATCTCTAAGTTGAATGATTCATATTCTCTATTCAATGTCTGCGAGTTGTAGCTTTGATTGAGATTTAGCTAGCGAGTTGTTAGCTAACCTATTCTAATTCAACTGATTAACTTCTCATATTCTGTGGATAATGAAGGCAAGGCAATCTCCAAGGGACACACTTGTCATTGATTCATTTCACCGTCTTAATCACTTAAAATCAGAAACAATAGCATAGAATTTACATTCAGTTTTAGTTTAATCATCTCATCATTCAATCATCTCATTAACTTGTTAATTTATGGCTAAATTGATTGATTAGGTACCTTAGCATCCACTAGGCTCCTTGTGAATCGACCTAGGTTAGCCTCCGGTTTACTATTGGTTAGCTTACTTTTGTTTGATAATTAGAAATGACAGTTATCAGTCTTTAATTCTAGATCTAATTGTATTAGTTGATGTAGTTAATTCTAGTTTTAATGATTCAATTAGAGTTAGTAGATGCTGAAGGGAAGCCGAGTTAGATTTTCTTATTCTGTACAATTGAGCTTTAATTGATCTTCATCCTTAAACTAGTTAGACATGGATGTGGTTAATTAGAGCAATTCTATAGTAGAGTATAGTTGTACCTGTTTAGTTGAATGATTCAGATTTCTCTGTTAAATGTTTGCGAGTTGTAACTTTGATAGAGATTTAGCTGGTGAGTTGTTAGCTAACCCATTTTAATTTAACTAATTAACTACTCATACTCTATGGACAATAAAGGTAAGGTAATCTCCAATGGAACACACTTGTCATTAATTCATATCATTATCCTTAACACCTAAATTCATAAACAGTAGTATAGGATTTACATTTAGAGTTTCTCAATAGTTCATCTCACAATTCATTTGATTAATTTGTTAAATTGTAGCTCATTGGATTAGTTAAAAATTTTAGAATCCATTTAGGCTCCTTGTGAAGAATGACCTAGGCTGGACTCTACTTTACTACATGTTAGCTTAGTTTCTTTTGATAATTAGAATGACGGTTATCAAAATGGCGCCATTGCCGAGGACCCTTGTTAAGGTTTCTTAAGCAATCTTCTGGGTCTCAAAAACAAAAAAAAATATAGGTGTTTTAGTTTTTCTGGGAATTTAGTGTTTTGTCTTTTGGAGTCGTGACCAAATGCATGTTTAATCGCACTATAGTGCAAAAATTGATTTATGAGAGTCTCCGTAACTTTTAGTCTCTACCAGTGTGATTTTTAGTCGCAACCAAAACTCATTATCCATCAAGTCGTCAACTCTGTGATTTTTAGTTGCGACAGGAGTGACATTTGGTCGCAACCAAAAACTTTTAATTTCAAGAAATTGCTCTCTGTGATTTTTAGTCGCAACCATAGTGACATTTGGTCATGACAAAAAATCCTGATTTCAAAAATTTTATTCTCTGTGACTAACAATCGCGACTTGAAGCTTACTTTTGTCATGATTTCTGCTGTCTATGATTGTTATTTGCAACCTTAGCTTTTTGAACTGTGATTGCATGGTCTCAATTTCTGAAATTGTTGTATTATGATGTATTTAATATCCTGCATAATTGTTGAGTGTGATTTGCATGAACAGAAGCTTTGAATTCTTTCCTTTGGACAAAGAAATAAATAAAACACTTAGGCAAATTAAGAAAGCTAAAATCTTAAATCAAGCTAGTGTTGCATCTACTGTTGAGCCTAGTTCTTCTGGTGAATTTGTTGCAGCTGAGACTGATTTTGTATTTGGTGATATCTTAGATAATCATTTTGTCATGGACCAAGTTAATGAGGGTGAAGCTCAAACTCATAATCAGAATTTGAATCAAAATGAGCAACATGAAGAGAATAACATGAATAATAGAAGGGCACGTAGGAGAATTAAAAAACTCACTTCTTCTAATACAAACCTTGATCCTTTTCATACTTATCTTGCTTTAGATATTAATTTTGAGCTGAAAGGTCCTTTGTTGCGTAACTTACCAAAATTTTATGGATTGGCAGGTAAGGATTCTTTCAAGCACTTAAAGACTATGCAGTGGGCTTACTCATCTATAAAGCCTGTAGGTGCTGATATGGATGATGTGCAGAGACAAGTATTCCATTTTACACTTGAAGAAAAGGCAAAGGAATGTTTTTATATGCTGTGACATCATGTACCTTATGCCTTGGACTCCTAGAATAACTCAAGGAATGCTTTCTTAGAGAGATACTTCCCTACATCAGAGACTGTTACATTGAGGAAGGAGATTTTTGCTAAAAAATAGTTTGCTCAAGAGTCTTTTCTTGAGTTTTAGGGAAGGTTTCAAGAGCTTCTAGCTAAATGTCCTTACCACCAGATTCCAAGTGAATATTTGGTGTAATATTTTCACTCAAGACTGCGTACTACAGACAAAAATAATTTGGATGCAGCTGCTGGGGGTTCTATTGATGACTTAACTCCTGATGAAGCATGGAACTTGATTGAGAAGATAGCAAATAATAACCAGCAGTATGGGGGTTATGATGCTAGGCAAGTTCATTAGGTTTCTACAAGGTCTTCTAAAGATTATAATAATTTGTCTTCTCAAGTTGCTGCTATGAATTCTCAGATCAAAGAGTTAACTGCTCAATTGAGTAATACATATGTTTAGAGCCCACAATCTCAAGCTCTAGTTGCTCCTAGTTGTCAGCTTTGTTATTCTCTAATGCATACCAGTGTCAATTGTCCTATGAAACACCCTTCCTTACATCCCTCAGAGTACACCTGCGGAAGCGATACTAGCTGTACTGATTCGGTAATTCTCCCATTAGAACTACCATTCTACGTAAGTACCCAGGAAAGACTGGATGAACCGGCTAGGTCTACTCACTTCCAGCCTCCTTAGACAGTACCTACGTACACAGTACACATCATATCCTTCCTCCGTCCCGCCGTAATTTTAGCAGCATAATGGCATCTCTTAAAATTCTCAAAATCTACCTCGACATAATCTCCCTGAAATGGGTTATACATGGGGGATGAGATTCGGGGGAATCTCAGTAGTAAATAATCATAACAATATATGTAATGCAGTGTGACAGTGCTTGCTTATGATTGTGTACAGATAAGTATGCTGCATGCTTCCATACTCAATAACATATGTGAAGGGAATTGGAAGATACGCAGCGGAAATTAACTTTAAAAATTTTTCCATTCCCAGCCAGGATCTACCAAATGTGTTTAAGTCAAGGAGAAAGAAGTGTTACCTTCGGTATTCGAGCTTTGGTCGCGACCTCAGTGTCCACTAGTCGCGACTCCTCGCCTCTGGAACTTTCAGTCGCGACCTCCTCAACTTCTAGTCGCGACTTGTCGCCTCTGGAGTTGTTAGTCGCGACCTACTCTGCTTCTCGTCGCGACCGGACGTCTCTGGAGTTTGTAGTCTTAACCTCGTCATCTTCAAGTACCGACCTGTCTCCTCTTTTCATATTTCTGACGTTCAGATGCCCGTATGGTCGCGACCTCAGTGTCAATAGGTCGCGACCTTGCTTCGTGTCTCGTCGATCGTAAGAAGTCGACAGCTCAGATCGGCTTCCTCTACTGGTATCCACACGAACAGCGTTCCAATCGCGAACGACGTGCTAGCGCCTCTTGTCCCTCTAGGGCTTTCTAGAGATTCCGTCCTCACCGTCTCTATTTCGGCAGTTTCTTATCTGCAAACCCTTTTGCACTCTCCCTGCCACCTTTTCTCATATCTGAATGTGTGTGTAGAGATGTCTAGAACCCTAGCCCCTAATGTCAAATATATAGGAAGCTATCGGGCTTCTAATAGGGCCGGGCTTCAGAATTAATCTTATATTAATTCTGAATTAATACAATATCATATATTGGATAATTTAATAAGAAACTAATTAAATAAATATGGTTTATATTAAATCTGTCCCACAGATTTGATTCACCTATTTATTTAATTTAAAATAAAGATAAGACAGAATTATATTTGATTTATTCTCATAAATCAAATTTGAGATATCTTATCAATTTGAATTTCAAATTCAAATAGATCATATCCATTGAAATTCAAATTCAAAAGTGATAGAGATTTAATTTATCCTTATAAATTAAATCTTACAAATATCTCTTATATTATATATAATATATATATACTAATTTTTATATATAAAAAATATATATCCACCCTAGATTATTCAGTGAATCTAGACATCTCTTAGATTCAATGAATCTGGACATCATAGCTCGTATTGGGCTGTTTTGTGTGCGACCCTGTAGGCCCATATGAAGTTGGTAGTGGGCCAGTTACTATACTGACCCACAAGTCGTAAGTGGTCTCTAGCAAGGCATTACAACTACCCAAAACATATGAGGATCGATAAACGATGTAACCTTTCATACAACCATATCACGTCCCTTTTGTCACACGATATTTCGGTCAAGGATGAGGCATGGAGAACGTCATCCTCCTGTTCCTGACTGTTACTTTCTCGATCCCTGAGTAGTCTGAATATAGAAATGGAACTACCCTTCCATTCCAGTATGGCCATACATTTCTCAGACTCACTCATCGAGGGGCCCAATAATATCTCTCTACGAATTTGAGGGACAAATTCCATCTTGACCATTCACATTCCTCCGCATGACAAACCACTAAGCCCGAACATAGCCTTTATGATCACTCGGTCAAAAGTGACTTTTGACTAGGTCAAAGCTGAGCGTTTGTCATGAAGGAATCCATGATGATCTCAGGTCAAAGGGCATAGTGACATGGCTTGTATATGAGAGAAGCTTATGACTTGACCCATGCAGCTCTCTCATAGCGGGTCGGTCCAACACCCTATACTCTTACATGTGCTTATGACTTTGATTTATATCTCTATATATCTTCAAAGTCATACTGGTCTTATTTCATCTCTGCTCTCGCATAGATGACCGACCAGGGACATTTAGGATAAGATCATGAGTTATCCAAGGATGGTCATCACAGTAAACATGCAAATAATGTGATAACATAATTAAGAAATTCATAAAACAATAATGTTTATAAGACAATGATTGGCCCCTAGGGCACAATTTCCAACAATATGATCATAGCATTGTAGTAGAGCTTCAAGCATAACATATAAGACAACAATCCAACCAAACAATAGCAATCAAATCACAAAGCCATTACATAAAAGCTAGGATTAGTTACTACCTGGCTAGCTAAGCAGAACTCTAGAATCTCTATACTGCTTCCAGCTCCGCCAGAACTTCCTTCTTTCTTTCTTTCTCTCACTTTCTCTCTCTAGAGCTCCTTCTCTCTCTTAAAGGGCTCTTGGCCGTGAAGACAATGGCAAGGGGGAGGGGGTATTTATACTTTTCATGGATGGCATTTCTGTAATTCTTAAGAACTCTGAACTTATGGCCACCGATTTTCCTAGAATTTCCTATTTTCTTTTCCATTTATGACATCATCACCATGACATCATCCAAGGGACACCTCAAATGCTAGGTGGCGCAATGGTGGGGCCCTTGGGACACCTCACCAGCTGACTCAGCGTTTCCAGAGAATTCCAGAGTCTTGTCCCGGAATAAACGGTTGAGATCGTGCCACGTGTCCTTTAACTTTTCTACTTTCCTTATACTCATGCCATGTGGCGCCTTGTGGGTCCCATGAGGACACCTTTTTCGCCACCTCATGGCCTCAAGATAAGTCCAGGACCTTATTTGATCACCTCCCCGGTCACCATGCCGACCAAGTAACTTTACTTTATTGAAAAGACACTAAAATATTATTTTAATGTCACTTTTCCCCATGTATCACTGGGCCTACATTTTTGGGCCTCTGGAATGTCATCTTGGGTCTCTGATCAAGCTCAACTACTCTGATGGCTCGATTCCCAAGAAACATCCCTTGGCAAATTACCAAAATGCCCTAAGTCTCTCTTTCTTTACTTTACTAAGTCTAGGGGCATTATTGTCTTTCCACACCTTACCAGAGTATTCTCTGACCCTGGTCAACTATATAGATAACCTCTCTGGACTGACTAACCTTAGCCAAATGACCAAAATACCCTTTACTCATTTTTTCAGCATTTTACAACATAAGGGCATTTTCGTCATTTTGCACCTTTTTCCCGGACACCGGCCCCTTTTACCACTGAACTGATATCATGGGCCTGGGCCTTCCCTGGTGTCACTATAGGCCTTAAAAAACACTATATGGCCTCTGGCCACAGTCCGATCATCTCTATTCGAACTGCTTTTCATTTACTGATTATAACTGTAAATTCCCATCTTCAGGAATTTTTACAGAAAAATCGGGACCTCAAATCAAAATTCAGTGACTCCTCATTCAACCCGGAATCCTTTTCTCTATCTCCTGGTATTTTCAGATATTTAATCCGGACCGGGCTGTTTTTGCCTGAAAGTATGCTCGCGCACACAACTTTTCAAAATGACCATTTTACCCTTGGTCATATTTCTAATTTTTTCATACTCATAGAGACCTCATATACATATTTCACAGTTCAGTGAAATGATTAGCATACTTTTCTCTATTTTTTGGTAAAATATGGTACTCATCAGCTACCAGCCCGATCTTTCCTATAATTACGATTATGCCCTTGCATTCTCTTTCTGACATCTTTTCTTATCATTCCTCTTAAGTTCTAGAAATTCTCTTTCAACAACTCATCCCCTGAACTCTTTGGGAGTCATTGTTAATTGAAAGGCTCGACAACTTGCCCATATCAGGTTATCTTACACAGGAGCCAGCCCATAACAAGCTACCTGCAGAATTCCTAGGCTTAAGACTTAGGATATTCCTCACATTCCTTTTTTTGAACCTAGGTGAACTGTCCCTATTTTGTAGGTCAAAGACTTAACTCATCTTTAAATCCTGAAGGACTTAGCTCATCCCTCGGATTCCTACAAAATATAGGTAAGTGATCCGCCCATATCAGTTTACTATCTAGGACTATAGGTTTAGCAGCCTGCCCATATCAGAATACCTCCCAGTTCTCCTAGACCCAAAAATTGAGATGTTACATCCTACACACTATGAAGGTGTATCAGCCATCTATCAAGGCAAACAAAATCATTATCCATAAAGGAATCCATACTCCAACACATATAATGAAGGATAGAGAGATCATCCCAATTTTATATAGAGGGATGGAGGTGGAGACAGGAATTTTGAGCAAAATAGATTCAACAATGATAAACAAGTGGCCAGATCCTCTAGAGCTATGGAAGTTCCTATTGTTGTAAAGGATGATGGTATATCTGAGATAATCAAGAGCATTAATGTGATGAATTCAAACATAAATTCCATAAACACAAACTTTAGCTCTAATTTCAAGAACTTGAGATCTACATTGGAGAGCAACCTAGTAATGAAAATTCTAAGTTTGATGCCTTGGAGAGTAAAATAGAGTAGTGGGAAACCAAAGCTTCAAACATGAATGGCTATATATCACAGTTAGCTAATTTAGTGAGTTATGTTCAGGCAAGGATTGGTGGAGATCTACCTTCAAATACAGTTGTTAACCCCAAATCTGTGAATGCTATAAGTTTGAGAAGTGGAAACCAAGTTGGGGAGCAAGTTACAGATGCTAAAAATGAAGAGAAATGTGATGTAGACAATGATGTCAACAGTCTAATGAGGAATAGCATCAAGAAGTTTGAAAGCAAGAAGGAAGCACAACTCCTTAGGAAGGAAGAGGTTATTTGATCTTACAGAAAGTCAAATCGATTCTAACAAGATTTTGAAGGTTGTGGACAACCAAATAGAAAGAAAACTAAGCTACTTAAGCAGAAAGAAGCACAATCATCAGTAAATTCAGGGCTTAAGCAGAAAGAAACAACTTCTAGTTCAACTAAGAAAGAAGTGAATCTGAAGGCTTTTCCAAGGGAATTTATGAGTAGTAAGAAGAAAGCCTTAGAAAAATAGAACAAGGAAGTAATTGATTTTTTTTAGTAAGATTGAAGTAAATGTGCCTATGCTGGGTTTAAAGAGTGCCAGAATATGTAAAGTATTTGAAGGACAGTTACACACACAAGAAAAGATACAAACCTAATGAACTGGTGTAAGTGGGACCTAATGCTTCTGCACTTTTCAAAGCTCAACTTCCAGTGAAGTGTCAAGATCCAGGTGCATCTTCTATTCCTTGTACAATTGGTAAGATAACTGTTTCTAGAGCATTATTAGATTTAGGTGTTGCCATTGATGTGATGCCTAGTTCAGTTTATCATGCTCTAGAAGTGAATTTGATTAAACCAACTAGTGTGTTAGCTCAATTGGCTTATAAGAGTATTATAAATCTGAAGGGAATCTTAGAAGACATTTTAGTTCAAGTTAAGGACCTTGTTTTTCCTGTTGACTTTTATGTTTTGGATAAGTCAAATGAGTCTCTTAATGATAGTACTTTTATTCTTGGAAGACCATTCTTGAGGATAGCTAACATCATGATTTGCATGAAAGATGTAATTATTAAAATGGAATTTAGTGGGCACATAATCCAGTTTAACATGTATGAAATGATGAAACACCCATATGAGGATTATTCTCTCCTAGGACTTAACATGATTGATGCATTACTTGAAAATGAGTGTGATGCTATTAGTGAGCATGATAATGATGATGAAGTTGAAGAACCTTCTATTTCTTACTCTGCCACTAATTTCTCTTCTTTTTCTTCATCCAATGGGGATGTGTTATGCATTAATTATAAAATTGATGGCTGGCTTCCCACTATGGGTGACTTTTCTTCATTTTCATATACTATTTCTTCCATTAGAACTAACCACACTGTTTCAAGTGATAACAATGTTCAGGAAAGTTTATGGCAGATTTAACAGAATTGCAGGGCAAGGATATTACTGCAGACTTTAAGAGACAAGAAGTTTGAATTTCTGAGCTAGGAAGTTCTCAATTTAATAGTTATAATATCCTTTACTCTAACCCTGTTCATAGGAGCTTCAACTTGGAATTTGAAGATATTTCAGGGTTGCAGAAATTGAAGGATATTGTCCAGCATCAACGAAATTTCATGGCTGGAACTTCAAAGCTTAACTTTACATCACAAGTTGCTGAATTATGTAGTCTAGGGAGTATTGATTTTAATTCAGAATTTACTTCTGAATTGAGAATTTCTAAGATTATTACTCACCCAACATTAATTTCCATTGCTGTTCCAGAGGTGTTTTGGGAGCATTTTTGCCTATGGAACCCAAACTGAACTACAAGGGAGGAGTTGTTGCTATGTATGGTGCCGATTTGGTGTAGAAATTAGAGAACAACACATCTAGAGTAGAGCCTAAGAAGTTAATTCCATCAGTGATTCAACTACTAGAGATTGAGCTCAAACAACTTCCAGGGAATCTAAAATATATATTTCTTGCTGAAAACAACAAACTGTTGTTTTGGAGCAGAAAATTGGAAAGGTCGCTCTTGTTATTTCTTATGCATAAAAAACAATTCAAAGGGAATGTCCATTTACTGAAGTTATATAAGGAGAAATTCCAACCAGCTTAATTTTCAGGTTGTCTCCTTCTTTGTTTCCCCACATATAATAGTCTGTCTTCCACATTTTTTTCTTATATACTTGAGCTACTATGTGTTGATTAATTGTGGGGGAGGTGTAATATCCCAATTTTCAGGCCCAGAGACTCAAAAAGTAGCCTGAAATAGATAGGCTACCAGAACCCTTTGAGCAAAAGTTCCAGAAACATACAGAGGGTTTTTAGGGACTAAACTGCAAATAAGTGAAAGTACAGGGACTTATATGTAAATAGTAAAAGTCCTAGGGGCATAATGGTCATTTTAGAAAAGAGAGGGACTAAAGTGAAAAGTTTAAAAGTTCCATGGTAAGATATTAAATCTGGTATTTTGGCCAGTATTTTCAGATATTAAATTCGGACCAGGCTGTTTTGGCCTGAAAGTACGCTCGAGCGCATAGTCTTTCCAAATCACCATTTTACCCTTGGTCACTTTTCTAATTCTTACATACTCATAGGGACCTCATGAAGGGAATTGGAAGACACGCAGCGGAAACTAACTTTAAAAATTTTTCCATTCCCAGCCAGGATCTACCGAATGTGTTTAAGTCAAGGAGAAAGAAGTGTTACCTTCGGTTTCAAGCTTTGGTCGCGACCTCAGTGTCCACTAGTCGCGACTCTTCGCCTCTGGAACCTTTTAGTCGCGACCTCCTCTGCTTCTCGTCGCGACCTGACGTCTCTAGAGTTTGTAGTCGCGACCTCGTCAGCTTCAAGTCGCGACCTGCCTCTTCTTTTCGGATTTCTGACGTTCAGATGCCCGTATGGTCGCGACCTCAGCGTGTTCTGGTCGCGACCTTGCTTCATGTCTGGTCGTATCGTAGAAGTCGACAGCTCAGATCGGCTTCCTCTACCGGTATCCACACGAACAGCGTTCCAATCGCGAACGACGTGCTAGCGCCTCTTGTCCCTCTAGGGCTTTCTAGAGATTCCGTCCTCACCATCTCTATCTCGACAGTTTCTTATGTGCAAACCTTTTGCACTCTCCCTGCCCCCTCTTCTCACGTCTGAATGTGTGTGTAGAGATCTATTTTTCTGTAGAACCCTAGCTCCTAATGTCAAATATATAGGAAGCTATCGGGCTTCTAATAGGGCCGGGCTTCAGAATTAATCTTATATTAATTCTGAATTAATACAATATCATATATTGCATAATTTAATAAGAAATTGATTAAATAAATATGGTTTATATTAAATCCGTCCCACAGATTTAATTCACCTATTTATTTAATTTAAAATAAAGATAAGACGGAATTATATTTGATTTATTCTTATAAATCAAATTTGAGATATCTTATCAATTTGAATTTCAAATTCAAATAGATCATATCCATTTAAATTCAAATTCAAAAATGATAGAGATTTAATTTATCCTTATAAATTAAATCTTACAAATATCTCTTATATTATATATGTAATATATATATAAACTAATTTATATATATATAAAATATATATCCACCCTAGATTATTCATTGAATTTAGACATCTCTTAGATTCAATGAATCTGGACATCATAGCTCGCATTGGGCTGTTTTGTGTGCGACCCTGTAGGCCCATATGAAGTTGGCAGTGGCCCAGTTACTATACTGACCCACAAGTCGTAAGCGGTCTCTAGCAAGGCATTACGACTACCCAAAACATATGAGGATCGATAAACGATGTAACCTTTCATACAACCATATCACGTCCCTTTTGTCACACGATATTTCGGTCAAGGATGAGGCATGGAGAACGTCATCCTCCTATTCCTGACCATTACTTTCTCGATCCCTGAGTAGTCTGAATATAGAAATGGAACTACCCTTCCATTCCAGTATGGCCATACATTTCTCAGACTCACTCATCGAGGGGCCCAGTAATATCTCTCTACGAATGTGAGGGACAAATTCCATCTTGACCATTCACATTCCTCCGCATGAAAAACCACTAAGCCCGAGCATAGCCTTTATGATCACTCGGTCAAAAGTGACTTTTGACTAGGTCAAAGCTGAGCGTTTGTCATGTAGGAATCCATGATGATCTCAGGTCAAAGGGCATAGTGACATGGCTTGTATATGAGAGAAACTTATGACTTAACCCATGCAGCTCTCTCATAGCGGGTCGATCCAACACCCTGTACTCTTACATGTGCTTATGACTTTGATTTATATCTCTATATATCTTCAAAGTTATACTGGTCTTATTTCATCTCTGCTCCCGCATAGATGACCGACCAGGGACATTTAGGATAAAATCACTAGTTATCCAAGGATTGTCATCATAGTAAACATGCAAATAATATGATAACATGATACAATGATTGGCCCCTAGGGCACAATTTCCAACATCCTCCCACTTGTACTAGGAACAATCATTAATTTGTCTCAATCCTATTGACCTAACATGACGCTCATGTTTTGCCTGGACAAGTGGTTTAGAGGATCAGCATCATTGTCTTCTCTTGCTACCTTGCATATTTTTTATATCACCTCTATCATTGATTTCTCTGATGAGATGAAATCGCCTGAGTATATGCTTGGTCCTTTGATGTGACCAAGGCTCTTTGGCCTGTGCAATGTCACTACTATTGTCACAGAACAAAGTTATTGGATCTGAGATGGTCGATACCACCCCTAGTTCAGTAATGAACTTCCTGATCCAAACGGCCTCCTTAGCTGCATCAGATGCTGCTATATACTCGGCTTCCGTTGCAGAATCTGCTACAGTGCTCTGCTTAGAGCTCTTCCAGCTTATTGCTCCATTATTTAGGAGAAATATGTATCCAGATTGCGATTTCTGGTCATCCTGGTCAGTTTGGAAACTTGCATCTGTGTAACCAGTTACAGAGAGCTCGTCATCCAATCCACCATAGACCAAGAATAAGTCCTTAGTCCTTCTTAAGTACTTAAGGATATTCTTGACAGCAGTCCAATGGCCCTCACCGGGGTCCTGTTGATATCTGCTAGTCATACTTAAGGCAAACGAGACATCCGGTCAAGTACATAACATGGCGTACATGATAGATCCAATGGCCGAGGCATATGGAATCTTACTCATGCGACCTCGCTGATCTGGTGTACTAGGACACAAATCCTTGCTGAGGTGAATACCATGAGACTTGGGTATGAAACCCCTCTTTGATTCCTGCATACTGAACCTATGCAGTATCTTGTCTATATATGTGCTCTGACTCAGTCCTAGAAGCCTTTTAGATCTATCTCTATAGATCCTAATTCCTAGGATGTAGGTGGCTTCACCCAAGTCTTTCATCGAGAAAGATTTTCCTAACCAAGACTTGACAATCTGCAAGGTAGGAATGTCATTCCCAATGAGTAGGATGTCATCGACATAGAGTACCAAAAATACAACTGTGCTCCCACTAACCTTTTTGTACACACAAGGTTCATCAATGTTTTGAAGAAATCCAAACTCTTTGACTACTTCATCAAAACGATGAATCCAACTCCGAGATGCTTGCTTCAGTCCATAAATGGACCTTTGAAGCTTGCACACCTTACCAGAGTCCTCAGAACGCACAAAACCTTCAGGTTGTGTCATGTACGCATCCTCAAGGAGCTTTCCATTAAGGAAGGCTGTCTTGACGTCCATCTGCCATATTTCATAGTCATAATATGCTGCAATGGCAAGGAGGATTCTGATTGATTTGGCCATTGCAACTGGGGAAAAGGTCTCATCATAGTCCATACCATGAGTTTGAGTAAATCCTTTTGCAACCAGTCGTGCCTTGAAGACATTTACATTGCCATCCATGTCGGTTTTCTCTTTAAAAACCCACTTGCACCCGACGGTTTTTACACCTTCAGGCGGGTCGACTAAGGTCCATACCTTATTGTCGTACATGGATTGCATCTCAGACTTCATAGCATTAAGCCATTTTTCAGAGTTTGGTCCCACTATAGCTTCTTGATAGGTAGTGGGCTCATTATGCTCAATGAGCAACACATCACGACTATCAGAAATCAGAAATCCATATCTCTGAGGCTGAAGTCGTGCCCTATTAGATCGCCTTGGGCCTTGCGTGACTTGAGGAGTCTCAATAACTTCTTGTGAGTCTTCTCTACTTTCCATCTCTAGTTCTGTGGCGTCTTGTGGCTCTCGAACTTCTTCGAGGTGTACCTTGCTCCCAGTGGTTCTTTTAGAGATAAATTCTCGTTCTAGAAAGATACCATTTCTGACAACAAACACTTTGTTATCAGTGGGATTGTAGACATAATATCCCTTGGTTTCCTTAGGATATCCCACAAAAAGGCACTTTGAAGATTTGGGCGCTAACTTATCTGAGGCTTGTTGCTTAACATAGACCTCACATCCCCAAATCTTGAGAAAAGACAAACTAGGTTTCCTCCCAGTCCATATCTCATACGGAGTCTTTTCAACTGCCTTAGATGGAACACGATTCAGTGTGAACGCAGCTGTCTCTAGGGCGTGGCCCCAAAAGGATGGTGGAAGATCTGTTCGACTCATCATGGATCGAACCATATCCAATAGTGTTCGATTCCTCCGTTCAGAAAACCCATTCCATTGTGGTGTTCCTGGAGGAGTCAATTGTGAGACTATTCCACAATTCCTAAGATGATCGATAAACTCTTGGCTCAAATATTCACCACCTCGATCAGATCGAAGGGCTTTAATTGTTTTACCAAGCTGGTTTTGTACTTCATTTTGAAATATCTTGAACATTTCAAAATATTCGGATTTATGTTTCATTAGATAGACGTAGCCATATCTACTGAAATCATCTATGAATGTAATGAAGTACGAATAACCTCTTCTGGCATTTGTATTCATCGGTCCACACACATCTGTATGTATGAGGCCCAACAAATCAGTGGCCCTATCACTGTGCCCAGTGAAAGGAAACTTTGTCATCTTTCCTAACAAACAAGATTCGCAAGTATCATATGATTCAAAATCAAATGAGTTGAGAAATCCATCTTGATGGAGTTTAGAAATGCGTTTCTCATTTATATGGCCTAGACGACAGTGCCAGAGGTACGTCGGATTCAAATCATTTGGTTTGATCCTTTTGGCGGTTATGTTATAGATATTTCCATGATTGGGTTGTTCCAAGTTTAATATGTAATGATCAACATGCAAATCACCATGAGCATAGAAAATATCATTACGATAAATAGAACATTTACCATTCCCAGAAATGGAAGTGTAACCTTCCTTATCCAAATAAGAAAGAGAAACAATGTTACTACTCAAAGCAGGAACATAATAGCAATTGTTCAAAACTAACAAAAGCCCAGTGGGCAGAACTAATTCATAAGTGCCTACAGCTAGAGCAGCAACCTTTGCTCTATTTCCAACTCGTAGGTCAACTTCGCCCTTCTTCAGCTTTCTACTGTCCTTTAGGCCCTGCACATTTATACAAATGTGAGAACCACATGCAGTATCTAATACCCATGTAGTGGAAGTAGAGAGATGAATGTCTATAACATAAATACCTGAAGCGATAGCCCCGCTATCCTTCTTGTTCTTTTTCAGATCTTCAAGGTAGAGTTTGCAATTCCTCTTCCAATGACCCGGTTCATTGCAGAAGAAGCAAACTCCTTCCTTTGGAGGCTTTGCCTTCTTTGGTGCAGGCTTGGTTTCGGGCTTGCCTGACTCTTTGGTCTTACCAGATGAGCCATGACCCTTCCCCTTGCCCTTGCCTTTCTTTTTCATACCCTTTCCTTTCTGAACCATCAAAACAGTACTGGGCTTCTTCTTAACAGTCGGCTCAGCAGTTTTAAGCATCCCATGCAGTTCAGAAATAGATTTCTCCATGTTGTTCATGTTGTAATTCATGACAAACTGGTCATAACTTTCCGGGAGTGAGTTCAAGATTAAATCTGTAGCTAACTCCTGGCTCATGGGAAATCCAAGCCTCTCAAGGTGATCTATGTACCCTTTCATCTTTAAGACATGAGTACTCACTGATGCACCTTCAGCCATCTTGCAGGAATGTAAGGCTTTAGTGGTCTCATACCTCTCTTGCCTTGCTTGTTGCTGGAACATTTCCTTAAGATGCACAATCATCTCATAAGCCTCCATGTGTTCCAAATCTCTTTGGAGCTCCGGAACCATGGTGGCAAGCATCAAGCATCCCACATCAACAGAGTCTTCCTTATGCTTCGCATAAGAATCTCTCTGAGCTCTAGGAGCATTGGCTGCTGGCTCCTCAGGAATGGGTTGATCTAGGACATATGCCTTTCTTTCCTGCTTGAGAACAATTCTCAAGTTCCTGAACCAGTCAAGAAAGTTTGTCCCATTGAGTTTGTCCTTCTCAAGGACAGATCGCAACGATAATGTAGCAGTATTACTAGTCGTCATGATTCTACAATTAAAATATGCAAGCGAATTAGCAATCTCCCACTGAATAAAACAACCCTCAATGTAATAATTAGTGGGCTAAGATCCATATTTGGCTTAAACTTGAGTCCGCTTTGGCAGGACGCTCAACTTTAAGTTATTTAGGTAGGTAACAACTTTACCAATTACATCACATGTAACTCTTAGATGTTTATGGGATTCCATCATCATATGATCCGGCATGTTTTAATCCCATCTAATGCCTTGAGACCCAAAACCGTTTTGATAATCTCAATTAAGTCAAACAATAACAAACATAAGAGTAGCACCATTACTCTTGCTTATCTCCCCAAGATAACTCAAATGCACCCACTTTGGTGGACCTACAAATGAGCGATCGAGGTTTTGACAAGTGTTCATTAATTGACGGCATATGACTTAAGATTTCTTTTAGAGGGTTTAATTAATTATCTGGTTTATAAGATGCATGTATCGCGGTTGTATCTCATACAAGTATTATGCATATAAAACATACATGCAGTGATCTAATCAAAAGATGCATAATCTTAAACGTGATACAATATGGCTCACCTATCCTAAGTCCCCTCAAGCCAATGAGAGAAGCTGTCTAATTAGAATAGGAAAATTACATAAGGAAACCTCGTTTTAACATTCGAGGGGAGTGAGATGAGAAGAGAATGTACAACGAGAGTCATTAGAGGAAGGCACGACACGCAGGCCGTATTTAGAAAAATTACAACACTTGTAATCTAGAGCCATATTGTTCACCATACCCAAACATTCAAGAATCAAAATTCATACTATTTGAAGGGCAATAAATGTTTCAAAACATTCATATATCAGGAAAGTCAATACATATTACGATTATGTTGCGCTACGATTAAATAGCCACGGCGGTCCCGCTATTTAATCAATATTAATTGATCAAATCAATTGATATACACCACCGATTTCAGTTTCCTTTTAGATTCCGTATATGTCATACATAAACAGATTCCATATATGTCATACATATCACGCATGTTATCATATAATCATCTAAGAAGTCTAACATACATCACATGTATCAACAATCAAACCTAACTTAAACACAAAACGGCATGGCTCTGATACCACTGAAGGGAATTGGAAGACACGCAGCGGAAATTAACTTTAAAAATTTTTCCATTCCCAGCCAGGATCTACCGAATGTGTTTAAGTCAAGGAGAAAGAAGTGTTACCTTCGGTTTCAAGCTTTGGTCGCGACCTCAGTGTCCACTAGTCGCGACTCTTCGCCTCTGGAACCTTTTAGTCGCGACCTCCTCTGCTTCTCGTCGCGACCTGACGTCTCTGGAGTTTGTAGTCGCGACCTCGTCAGCTTCAAGTCGCGACCTGCCTCTTCTTTTCGGATTTCTGACGTTCAGATGCCCGTATGGTCGCGACCTCAGCGTGTTCTGGTCGCGACCTTGCTTCATGTCTAGTCGTATCGTAGAAGTCGACAGCTCAGATCGGCTTCCTCTACCGGTATCCACACGAACAGCGTTCCAATCGCGAACGACGTGCTAGCGCCTCTTGTCCCTCTAGGGCTTTCTAGAGATTCCGTCCTCACCATCTCTATCTCGACAGTTTCTTATGTGCAAACCTTTTGCACTCTCCCTGCCCCCTCTTCTCACGTCTGAATGTGTGTGTAGAGATCTATTTTTCTGTAGAACCCTAGCTCCTAATGTCAAATATATAGGAAGCTATCGGGCTTCTAATAGGGCCGGGCTTCAGAATTAATCTTATATTAATTCTGAATTAATACAATATCATATATTGCATAATTTAATAAGAAACTGGTTAAATAAATATGGTTTATATTAAATCCGTCCCACAGATTTAATTCACCTATTTATTTAATTTAAAATAAAGATAAGACGGAATTATATTTGATTTATTCTTATAAATCAAATTTGAGATATCTTATCAATTTGAATTTCAAATTCAAATAGATCATATCCATTTAAATTCAAATTCAAAAATGATAGAGATTTAATTTATCCTTATAAATTAAATCTTACAAATATCTCTTATATTATATATGTAATATATATATAAACTAGTTTATATATATATAAAATATATATCCACCCTAGATTATTCATTGAATTTAGACATCTCTTAGATTCAATGAATCTGGACATCATAGCTCGCATTGGGCTGTTTTGTGTGCGACCCTGTAGGCCCATATGAAGTTGGCAGTGGCCCAGTTACTATACTGACCCACAAGTCGTAAGCGGTCTCTAGCAAGGCATTACGACTACCCAAAACATATGAGGATCGATAAACGATGTAACCTTTCATACAACCATATCACGTCCCTTTTGTCACACGATATTTCGGTCAAGGATGAGGCATGGAGAACGTCATCCTCCTATTCCTGACCATTACTTTCTCGATCCCTGAGTAGTCTGAATATAGAAATGGAACTACCCTTCCATTCCAGTATGGCCATACATTTCTCAGACTCACTCATCGAGGGGCCCAGTAATATCTCTCTACGAATGTGAGGGACAAATTCCATCTTGACCATTCACATTCCTCCGCATGAAAAACCACTAAGCCCGAGCATAGCCTTTATGATCACTCGGTCAAAAGTGACTTTTGACTAGGTCAAAGCTGAGCGTTTGTCATGTAGGAATCCATGATGATCTCAGGTCAAAGGGCATAGTGACATGGCTTGTATATGAGAGAAACTTATGACTTAACCCATGCAGCTCTCTCATAGCGGGTCGATCCAACACCCTGTACTCTTACATGTGCTTATGACTTTGATTTATATCTCTATATATCTTCAAAGTCATACTGGTCTTATTTCATCTCTGCTCCCGCATAGATGACCGACCAGGGACATTTAGGATAAAATCACTAGTTATCCAAGGATTGTCATCATAGTAAACATGCAAATAATATGATAACATGATACAATGATTGGCCCCTAGGGCACAATTTCCAACACCTCATATGCATATTTCATAATTCAGTGAAATGATCAGCATAATTTTCTCTATTTTATGGTAAAATATGGTACTCATCAGCTACTAGCCCGATCTTTCCCATATTTACGATTATGCCCCTATATTCTCTTTCTGACCTCTTTACTTATCTTCTTATTCTTCATCTTAAGTTCTCGAAATTCTCTTTCAACAATTCATCCCCTGAACTCTTCAGGAGTTATTGTTAATTGAAAGGCTCAACAACCCGCCCATATCAGGTTATCTTACTCAGGAGCCAGCCCATATCTAGCTACCTGCAGAATTCCTAGGCTTAAAGACTTAGGATATTCTTTACATTCCTCTTTTTGAACCTAGGTGAATTGTCCCTATTTTGTAGGTTAAAGACTTAACTCATCTTTAAATCCTGAGGGACTTAGCTCATTCCTCGGATTCCTATAAAATATAGGTAAGTGATCTGCCCATATCAAATTACTATCCTAGGACTATGGGTTTAGTAACCTGCCCATATCAGACTACCTCCCAGTTCTCCTAGACCTAAAAATCGGGATGTTGCAGTAACCAACTAACAGATTAGGTAGAGATTAGTGAGGATGAAATAAGTTGACAGCTAGACAGAAGGAGATTGAAGCATGTGCTGGACAGGGAGCTAACTGAGTGGATAACAGAAATCACATGGGAGAATGCATTATGAGATGCATGTGGGAGGCTCAGGCTATCATAGGGGGAATGCTGTCACTGCCCATATACCATTGCACTACTCACGTTGAACACACCTTCCCTATAAGAATGAATCACGCCATTCATACATGACATATCAGACTGCTCCAAGATCATTCATTCCATTGTCTTACTCCACCTCTCACGCTCTGCTGCTTCCACACAGCTTCTATCCAGATCCATTCCATTTCTTTCTCACTCTCTCACTAGATTCATAGGTTCCATCTAGATCCACTCCATCTCTCTCTGACACTATCAGTCTCTCTCTCCATCTCTATTTTCTCTCATCTCATCTGCAACTTTCCTCTATTCTAAGTAATAGAACCATAGGAACCTCCTTCCATCTTCATCTTCTTCTTCTACATTGACCATGACTGTGGCTGATTTATTTGCTGCTGCTGTTGAAGTTATGATAGTAATGGAAATCTAGATCTGTTGTGCTCTCTTAGAGATGATGTTGAACCAGAGTCCTTGACCTAAAATAGGGAGTTCAATTGTGTCTTTAATTTCAGATCTGATTATATCAGTTGATGTAGTTAATTCTAGTTTTAATGATTCAATTAGAGTTAGTAGATGCTAAAGATTAGGGAACCGAGTTGGATTTCCTGATTCTATATAATTGAGCTTTAATTGATCTTCATCCTTGAACTAGTTGGACATGGTTGTGGTTAATTAGAGCAATTATATAGTAGAGTATAGTTGTACCTATTTAATTCATCTTCTTCTACCTCTTCAGTTGAATAATTCAGATTTCTCTATTAAATGTCTATAAGTTGTAACTTTGATAGAGATTTAGCTTGCGAGTTGTTAGCTAACACATTTAATTCAACTAATTAACTCCTCATACTCTGTGGGACAATGAAGGTAAGGTAATCTCTAAGTGAACACACTTGTTATTAATTCATATAATCATCATTAGTACCTAAATTCATAAATTGTAGCATATGATTTACATTTAGAGTTTCTCAATAGCTCATCTCATAATTCATTTAATTAATTTGTTAAACTGTGGCTCATTGGATTAGTTAGGAACTTTAGCATCCATTTAAGCTCCTTGTGAAGAATGACCTAGGCTAGACTCCACTTTACTATAGGTTAGCTTAGTTTCTTTTGATAATTATAATGATGGTTATCAATTGCTTATGTTCACAATGACAGTGGTGGAAAACTTTATCCCACATGCCATAAAATGTATTTTCTTTGGGCACTCACCTATGCATAAGGGATATAAATGCTACTCTCCTACCGAAAATAAATTCTACAACACCATGAATGTCACCTTTGCTAAACACTTGCCCTTTTACCCTAAAACACCTATTCAGGGGGAAAGCATGGAAGAATGGGAGTTTCTTATTGATACACCAGCAGCACCCATACCAACAACTCCTCCTCAAACTGCAACCTTTCCTACTCGAGATGACCTTGAAACTGGCCTTGACACTAGCCTAACCTCACTAAGACAGCACCATGTGATGACTAAGAGATAGATGTAGAGGTAACAAACACTGAAATAGTGAAGGATATAATGGAAGAGGAGGAAAATCTGGATCATGTAAAGCCCTTTGGTACTGAACCTTCTTAGGAGTCAACCTCGGTTCCTAGTTATGGAGATCTTAGGTGGTCAATTACCTTGAGAAAATGGGTAAGATCATGTACTTGACATCTTATCAAAAACTTTGTTTCCTATTGATAAACTCATATTTGTACTAATTTTTAATATGTTAAAAGAGAGTTTATTATTGATTCTTATCCACATTTACTACTATATTGAGCAAATTGGTTAATAATACGAAATTGGACAAGTGAGAATTAAATGATGTGATTTTAGTGCTTAATTGGATAAATAATCTATTAAATGTCCATTTCAGGTCAATACAGCAATCAGTCAGCAAAGTAGAGCGTCCCTGTAAAATTTAGTCGCGACTTTATGAACTTCATGTCGCGACCAAACTTAATCAGCAAAGAGGAAGCGCTCTCTGTAAATAGAAGTCGCGACCATATGTATATAAGGTTGCGACCAAACTTCAAATGCAGAAATCAGTCACGAGTAACAGAAGGGACAGCTGGACAGAAGGTGATTTAAGCATGGATTGCATAGCTGGACTTAACAAATTGCAAGTGGGAGATCAAACATGTGCAGCAACAGAATTGAACTCCACACATCTGGCACTGTTCACGCGCGCACTGTTCACACATCAATATTTTCCATCTAAACAGAATGAGCAAGTTGCCAACAGCAAGTGGGAAGCATGTGCTATAAACAGAATACCAGACCATGTGCTGACTGAAATATCCTCCCTTAGACCCCTCAGAGTACACTTACGGAAGCGATATTAGCTCAATCATATCTTAACTTAAGCCCAGAAATTAAAATTTCTACTCTTAAGTTCCTTATCTGAACCTTTAATTTGAGAACTGATTAATCTCATTCTACACATCCAAACAAGGCTTATTACCTATCCACGTAATGCCCCAGATGTGTATAACCGGCTCACCAAATTTCGTGGCCAAACTCCTTCGTTTACTAGGTCAAACTTAGGTCAAAACACTGCTACCTCAGGACCTGCGAATTTCTCCCTTAATTCCCCATTCACAAATTGAACATGCCAGACAATATTTATTATTAAATAATAAAATGTCATACAACAGGACATACACAAAATTCTCATATTTCTATTACATCTTTTCCTGCCCAAAATTCGGCAGCACAACTGCTGCTAGGCTTCATCTGTATAAAGAACTGAACTGTACTGATTCGGTAATTCCCTCATGAGAACTACCATTCTACGTAAGTACCCAGGAAAGACTGGATGAACCGGCTAGGTCCACTCACTTCCAGCCTCCTTAGACAGCACCTGCGTACACAGTACTTATCATATTCTGATGTTCAGTCTTAAATTCGGCAGCATAACGGCGTCTCTCAAAATTCTTAGAATTCAGTTCAACATAATTTCCTTGTAATGGGTTAGATATGGGGAATGAGATTCGGGGGAATCTCAGTAGTAAATAATCATAACAATATATGTAATGCAGTGTGACAGTGCTTGCTTGTGATTGTGTACAGATAAGTATGCTGCATGCTGTAATATCCTTAGTTTCTGTACTGATTTCCATGTACAGATTAAATGGAATATACGAGTTCTGTTTTAGGAAAAAGATGTGGTCCTTTATGTAAAGAAAATGATTAAATTGTAAAAGAAAAGAAATGAAAGGACTTAAATGCAAATATGGAAAGTTTAAAGTTAGGAAAGAAAGGTAGACAAAAATGTGGGGTCTTAAAGTGTAATTTTAGCCAAATAAAGGGACTTAAGTGCAAAGAAGGAAAAGTTCCCTGGGGCTAAAGTATAATTAAAGAAAATTAGGCCAGAAGTGGTTTGGTCTGACCGGTGGCAATTCAGTCCCAGATTTTACCAGAAGATAGGGCAAGTGATGCTGGGTAATCCAGCCTAATACTGGAATTTTTGAAGACTCCAGATAGCCGAAAATGGACTGATCGTCCGAAAGTTATAAAAATTTATACCCGATACCCTAGATTTCAGATATAAGTGAGAATTACAGGATGATGCACCCTTATGGGGAGGATGTCGGGAAACTGACAGAATACCGATAGGAGGTCTGTAGGAAAAGTTATCTGCAAATTAGAAAATCCAGACGGGAGTGTGAGGCCTCCAAGGATCCGGGTAAGAGATTTATCGGAATTTTTAAAGGGGCTGAATGCGATCGGATGACTTCAGTCAGATGACTGTTATAACCCACAAGGATGCCTGAACATAGTAGGACACTGTATCTGGGAAAAGAAGCTGGTGTCCGGAAAGGTGTATAATCGGTAAATAATAATTAAAATATTCGGTGAACTGGGTAGAGGAAGACTCCTCGTAATGCGTGCCATACAGGTAATGGACCCAGGAAGCCCAAAAATGGCGCCATTAGAGGCCCAATAAGACTCTTGGACTGATAGGTGGGCCAGTGTCCAGCGAAACCCCGGAAAAGTGCGAAATTACGAAAATGCCCCTGTGTTGTACAAAAAGGGCAGCAGATGAATGGAGGGCATTCTGGTCATTCCGAACAGGCCTGGATGCTAAGACATATCTAAATAAGGTTGTCTAGAGCCAGTATATGCTTTGACCAGGTTCAGAAAAAGGTGTGAAATGACCATTTTGCCCTTAGGGCTAAAATAGGACAAGATAGGGCACCAAGGGCATTTTGGTCATTTCGTAGGGGATCTGTAACGGAGTCTGGACCCATTATTAAAAAGTTAATGATATAAAGGGTCTAGATACTAAATGTGAGGTCAGTAGACATAAAAAGGATTTTCAGAAAAATCAGATTCGAAAAACAGCACGTTTTTCGAGGTAGCGGACCGGGCCGGTACCGGATTGGATCGGAAAGCTTCCGGAAGGCTCTAGCTTCCTCTCAATTTCGCCATGTGAATAATGTGGGAGGTGAGGTGTCCCATGAGTTGGCATTGAGTGATGTCATGCATGATACAGTAAAAGGAATAAAGAAAAATAGGAAATTCAGGAAAAACCAGGACCACAGGATCATAAGTCTTCAAAATTAGGAGATTGCCATTGCTCAACACTATAAATACCCCCCCTAGCTCCTCATTTCGGCACAAACAAGAAAGAGAGGAAGAAAGAAGTTCTTGAGAGAGAAAGTGAGAGAAAGAAAGAAGTAAGGAAGTTCTGGTGAAGTTGGAAGTAGTAGGGAAGTTCTGAAGCTCTACTTTTGAGGTAGCAACTAATCCTAGCTCTTATGTAATGTCTTTGTGATTTGTTGTGCTTTTGTTTGGTTGGATTGTTGTCTTGTATGTTATGCTTGAAGCTCTATTCCAATGCTATGGTCATATGTTATTGAATATGGAAGCATGCAGCATACTTATCTGTACACAATCACAAGCAAGCACCGTCACTCTGCATTACATATATTGTTATGATTATTGCTATTGGGATTCTTTTGAATCTCATTCCCAAATATAACATTACAGGGGAGGTTCTGTCAAAATAAAATTTGGAAATCTTAAGAGACGCCGGTAGGCTGCCGAAATTCGACAAAGAAGAGAGGACAAAGAAAGGAACTGATACGTACTGTGTACGCAGGTGCTGTCTAAGGAGGCTGGAAGTGAGTGGACCTAGCAGGTTCATCCAATCTTTCCTGGGTACTTACGTAGAATGGTAGCTCCTACGGGAATTACCGAATCGGTACAAAATCGGTTACTTTCTACAGACAGAATGTAGCAGTTATGCTGTCGGAATTTTAGACAACGGAAAGTGTAACAGAAATAGGAGAATGTTAATCATGCACTATTATATAACAGTTGATTATTTAATATTAATTGTTATCTGGACTGTATAACTGATATGTGTTGGTTATATACATGTGTATGTAAAGACTAAATGCTGAAAATAGGCTAAGTGAACAGTAATTCGTGAGGACCTATTTATGTTTGATAAAACATTAAAAATAGCAAATGATTAAATTAATGTACGAAATTTTTAGGGTACAAATTAGATATACTAAGGTTTAATTTTATATATATATTGCCTCATTTGGATGTATACACGAAAATATATAAATTGTTAAAGTTGGGACCAGAATGCTGGATTCAGGAGAAAGTCATTGGATGAACAGTAAGATTAAAATGTTGACCCACGTTGATTTTGTCAAGGATTGGTCAACCAATGATTTTTACCTGAAATATACTTAAGTTATCTTCATGTAGAAATTTGAACCACTTTATTTCGAATTTTCTAGAATTAGTTATGAATTTTCAAAGTCAGGTCACTCATCTGGAATTTGCCACAGTGAACAGTACCCGATATGAATAAAATTCCAGATTTAGAGTTTAGACCTTAATGACTCTGAAAGTGGTTCTAAATGCTACTGAATGGTCCCTAAGATGTATAAAAATAAGGATGTGACATTTTGGTATCAGAGCAAAGGATTCTGGCTTAGGAAATGCTCTGAGTAGATAATTTGTAGGTAGATATACCATGATAAAGCCGTCATAATTGACACTAAGTTAGTGATTGCAGGATGGCTAGACATAGATGTGGGTCTGAAATTACAGTAAACCAATGGGAATTAAGACCAGAGGTCTCTAGTTCAGACAGTTCAGAAGAAGAGATAGTAAGCAATGATTCTGACCTCTGGACATCTCCAGTAGCTGGTGATTCTGAGGAGGATAGTTCCTCGGTAGGATCAAACTTTCCAATTGATGATCAGGAGGTGATGATAACAGAAGGCCCTATTCCTGCCATTCCCATAAGTGCGGTACCCTTGAATATAGCAGACAGTTCAGGATCCAGCCAGGTACGTGGTCAGGGTAATGCGTCAGGTCCCAGTAGGCCCGAAGTGACTCTAGTAGAAATACATTTGGGAGGTTTAATCATAAGAATGGTCCCAGGGAGGAACCTGAATAGAGAACAATTTGAGAGCTCGGTAGCATTAGCCCGACAACTATATGAATTGAGGCAGACTTTGATCAGAAACATAGATCAAGATTATACGGTCTACAAGGAGTTTATTACGAGAGTAAAAGCAATATACCAAGCTTGGGATCTAAATGTGCTGACCATGAGTCTTTGGGAAGCTATCATGGATGATGTATTACCCATTACCCCTACGTGGAGATCAGAGTTGGACCGGTATTTTGATGAAGAACCATACTGTACCGTATCCGACTGGATCTACTTAGTAGGAGAGTTTATTAGAATAAAGTTTAAGAAAAATTAGAGTAATGTTTCCAATGTGTAAAAGATCAGTACAGTAGCATATGTAAGACTGTAATATGTACTTTGTATGCTATGTTTGTAATGAAATAAGAAATGTTGTTGTTTATCGCATTCCTTTCTATGTTAGAACATAACAAAATGGTTCGAACAAGAAGAACGATTCCAGCGGAGGAACCACAGGAAGCTGGAAATCTTAATCAACTAATTTTAGAGCGATTAGAGCAACAACAAAAGATGATAGAAGAAATGAGAGCTGCTCAGGCACGAAATGAGCAGGAAAGAGATGCTGCCATAGCCGCAGCAGTAGCAGCAGCGATAAATAATTTAAGACCGCCAGAGCCTTCAGGAGCAACTAGTAGAGAACCTGAAGAAGTACCACAGCAGGCGGAGCAGCCCCAGAGACGGGTTGAATCGAGGGAGGAGGCAGTAGGAATCCAACAATGGATGGTTCGATTTTGTAAACACAATCCTCCAGTATTCGAAGGGACATTCGAAGTACAGGTAGCAGAGAATTGGGTCAGCAGATTAGAGAAGATCTTTAAGGTCCTCGACTGCCCAACTGAAACTAAGGCCCAAATGGCCATCTATCAATTGGAAAAGGATGCAGATAGATGGTGGAAGAATACAGAGTTACTTCTCCAAGCAAGAGACATTCCAGTTACCTGGGAAGTGTTTCTTGAGCAATTTTATGAGAAATATTTTCCTCAATCTGTCAGAGATGAAAGGGAGGCCGAATTCCTTGTGCTGAGGCAAGGAGAAAAAGAAGCTTTTGACGAATATTTGGCCAAGTTCATCCGGCTGTCCCAGTATTCTACGTATCTACGCCAAGTGGATGACGAACGCTGGATGACAGAAAGAATGATTCGAGGGTTGAATTCCATGCTGAAGGAGAAGTTAACTCCGCAACAATACAGCCAGTTCAATAAGGCTATGGAAGCGTGCCGAATTGTAGAAAATAGCATGAATCATCGAATGCTGTCTAGACCCGGGAGTAGAGATCAGGTGATCCTGGATAAGGCCGGTCGAAGTCAAGAAGCTGCGGGTGGAAGCGGCTATAAGAAGAGGAAGCGACCGTGGCAGAGCAAAAAGCCAAACAGAGGAAATTTCCGCAGCAGATCCAACAACAGGGATTCAAAGGCCCCAGTATGTGAAAAGTGTGGAAGAAATCATGGGGATAAACCATGTTTAATGGGCCAGAATGTGTGTTACACCTGCGGAAAGCCCGGACATTTTTCCAGAGAATATCCTCAAGCTATAACTGATCCAAGGCCAAGGACGGCGAGACGAGTGTTTGCACTCACTACAGAGGACGCGCAGCGATCATCTGAGATGATCCAAGGTACAATCTATCTCAATGATCATGCTGTGACTGCTCTATTTGATTCGGGTGCAAGTCATTCCTTTATATCTTATGACTGTGTTAAAAGCCTAGGCCTTCTGATCAGTAAATTGCGTTATGATATACAGGTGAAAACCCCCACCAACACTAAAGTAATTACGTCTGATGCCTGCCTAAATATCGTTGTGCGTTATGAGCACTGCAGTACCACCCTGGACATGATATGTATGCCTTTTTGAGAGATTGATGTCATACTCGGTCTAAATTGGTTATCCTCCAATAATGTGATGTTGGACTGCAGAAACAAGACCCTGGTTCTTGGTCCAAAGATCACTGATCGGAGCTCAGAAGTACAACTGAACTTCATGACGGAGGCTCAGGCGGAAAAATGTTTACGGAAAGGATGTCAGGGATATGTGGTATTCTTTTCTGTCCAAACAGAAGTAGAAGAAGGCATCGAGGAGATTCCTGTAGTTAATGAATTTCCTGAAGTCTTTCCAAAGGAGATTCAGGGATTGCCTTCAGAGCGTGAAGTGGAGTTTGCGATCGACATTATACCTGGAGCTGGACCAGTGTCAAAAGCCCCGTACAGGATGGCTCCCAATGAAATGATGGAATTGAAGAAGCAAATTGAGGAGCTATTGGGAAAGGGTTTCATAAGACCCAGTGTATCACCATGGGGTGCTCCAGTGCTATTTGTCAAGAAGAAAGATGGCAGTTTAAGGCTATGTATTGACTACAGGGAATTAAATAAGCTTACAGTTAAGAATAAGTATCCTCTTCCCAGAATCGATGACCTGCTGGACCAGTTGGCAGGAGCGAGCTTATTCTCCAAGATTGACTTGATATTCCAAAGACGGCATTCAGGACGCGCTACGGGCATTTTGAGTTTCTTGTGATGCCTTTTGGGCTAACCAATGCACTTGCTATTTTCATGGACTACATGAATCGGATCTTCAGGCCTTATCTAGATCAGTTCGTTGTGGTCTTTATTGATGATATTCTGGTGTACTCCAAATCTCCAGAGGAGCATGAAAGGCATTTGAGGATTGTTCTTGGTACCCTTAAAGAGAAGAAGCTCTATGCTAAGCTGAGTAAATGCGAGTTTTGGCTGTCAGAAGTCAAATTTCTCGGTCATGTCATATCCCGAGACGGCGTAGCTGTGGATCCTAGCAAACAGAAGATTTATTCAAGACTTTTCTCGAATTGCCTTACCACTTACTAAGCTGACCAGAAAGAATCAGCAGTTCAAGTGGGATGAGAAGTGCGAGGCTAGCTTCCAGCAGTTGAAGCAGAGATTAACACTACTCCCGTGCTGATTATTCCAGACCCAACTCAGACTTATGTAGTCTACACTGACGCTAGCAAGCAGGGGCTGGGATGTGTGCTTATGCAGCAAGGTCGAGTAGTAGCCTACGCCTCTCGGCAGTTAAAGCCGCATGAAGAGAATTATCCCACTCATGATCTGGAGCTTGCGACGGTGGTCTATGCCCTGAAGATATGGAGGCATTATTTATATGGAGCAACGATAGAATTGTTTTGCGACCACAAAAGCCTGAAATATCTACAGGATCAGAAGGAGTTGAACATGAGGCAGCGGCGATAGATGGAGTTGTTAAAAGATTATGATTTTCAGATCAAATACCATCCAGGAAAGGCCAATGTGGTAGCTGATGCCCTGAGTAGAAAGGTGGTGCAGGTTGCATACATGATGATCAAGGAATTAGAACTGATAGAAGATGTGCTCGACTGGAGCCCTCTATATCAAATGCAACTGACAGAGAATCCTTTCGGAGGAGTTCATGTCAGAGCTTGCATGGAAGATGAGATCAAAGAGGCTCAAAAGCAAGATAAGCTCGCGGCAATATTCAAAGACAAGCTGGAGAAGGGGAAGACAAGGAATTTTGAGATGTCCCCAGACGGATTACTACAGTTTCGGGGGAGACCCTATATCCCTAATGTTGTGGGATTAAGGGAAAGGATTCTGGAGGAAGCACATAAAAGTCGGTATACTGTACATCCAGGTATGACCAAGATGTACCATGATGTTAAAAGGTTATGTTGGTGGCCTGGATTGAAGAAAGATGTTGTGACTTACGTGTCTAAGTGCTTAACCTGCCAGAAAGTGAAAGTTGAACATCAAAAGCCAGCAGGAACATTACAGCCTCTAGAAATCCCTGAGTGGAAATGGGATGGGATTGCCATGGACTTTGTGGAAGGACTACCCCTGACTCCAAGTAGACATGATGCAGTGTGGGTAGTAATTGATCGACTGACAAAGTCAGCCCATTTTCTGGCAATCAATAAGAGAGATTCTCTTGAAAAGTTGGCAAAGCTGTATATAAAGGAGATAGTTAGACTTCATGGTATCCCGAGTAGCATTGTGTCTGATAGAGACCCTCGATTTACTTCAAATTTCTGGAGGGCTTTACAGGAAGGAATGGGCACTACTCTCAGATTTAGTACAGCTTATCATCCTCAGACAGATGGTCAATCTGAAAGAACAATACAAACGTTAGAGGATATGCTGAGAGCATGTGTCTTAGATTTCAAAGGCAGCTGGGATATCCATTTGCCCCTTATAGAGTTTGCTTATAACAATAGTTATCAGGCCAGTATTCAGATGGCCCCTTTTGAAGCACTTTATAGACGGAAATGTAGATCCCCCTTATGCTCGCTAGAGCTGAGCGAGAGAAGAGTGCTTGGTCCAGATATAGTAGATCAAACCGCATAACAAGTCGCAATGATTAGAAAGCGATTGTTAACAGCTCAAAGTAGACAGAAAAGCTATGCAGATATCAGAAGGAAGCCGTTGGAGTTTGAAGAAGGAGAACATGTATTCCTTAAGTTAACTCCAACCACGGGAGCCGAACGGTCGATTAAAGTGAAGAAGTTGCATCCAAGATACATATGACCATTTCAGATTCTCTCAAAGATAGGAACAGTAGCCTACAAGTTGGCTCTTCCTCCGAATCTCAGCCATATACATGATGTGTTTCATGTTTCCCAAATAAAGAAGTATGTTTCAGATCCATCTCATGTGATTGAGCAAGATGAGGTCGCACTGCGAGATGACTTGACCTATGAGGTTGGACCGGTGCGAATTGCTGATAGAAAAGTCAAGCAGTTGCGGAATAAGCAGATTCCTTTAGTTAAAGTGATTTGGAAAGGCTTGACTGAACAAGAGGCTACATGGGAAACAGAAGAAAAGATGAGAGAAAGTACCCTGAATTATTGTATAGGATAGATGTAATGTAAATTTCGGGGACGAAATTTATTTTAAGGGGGAGAGAAATGTAATATCCTTAGTTTCTGTACTAATTTCCATGTACAGATTAAATGGAATATACGAGTTCTGTTTCAGGAAAAAGATGAGGTCCTTTATGTAAAGAAAATGATTAAATTGCAAAAGAAAAGAAATGAAAGGACTTAAATGCAAATATGGAAAGTTTAAAGTTAGGAAAGAAAGGTAGACAAAAATGTGGGGTTAGTGTAATTTTAGCCAAATAAAGGGACTTAAGTGCAAAGAAGGAAAAGTTCCCTGGGGCTAAAGTATAATTAAAGAAAATTAGGCCAGAAGTGGTTTGGTCTGACCGGTGGCAATTCAGTCCCAGATTTTACCAGAAGATAGGGCAAGTGATGCTGGGTAATCCAGCCTAATACTGGAATTTTTGAAGACTCCAGATAGCCGAAAATGGACTGATCGTCCGAAAGTTATAAAAATTTATACCGGATACCCTAGATTTCAGATATAGGTGAGAAATTACAGGATGATGCACCCTTATGGGGCGGATGTCGGGAAACTGACAGAATACCGATAGGAGGTCTGTAGGAAAAGTTATCTGCAAATTAGAAAATCCAGACGGGAGTGTGAGGCCTCCAGGGATCCGAGTAGGAGATTTATCGGTATTTTTAAAGGGGCTGAATGCGATCGGATGACTTCAGTCAGATGACTGTTATAACCCACAAGGATGCCTGAACACAGTAGGACACTGTATCTGGGAAAAGAAGCCGGTGTCCGGAAAGGTGTATAATCGGTAAATAATAATTAAAATATTCGGTGAACTGGGGTAGAGGAAGACTCCTCGTAATGCGTGTCATACAGGTAATGGACCCAGGAAGCCCAAAAATGGCGCCATTAGAGGCCCAATAAGACTCTTGGACTGATAGGTGGGCCAGTGTCCAGCGGAACCCCGGAAAAGTGCGAAATTACGAAAATGCCCCTGTGTTGTACAAAAAGGGCAGCAGATGAATGGAGGGCATTCTGGTCATTCCGGACAGGCCTGGATGCTAAGACATATCTAACTAAGGTTGTCTAGAGCCAGTATATGCTTTGACCAGGTTCAGAAAAAGGTGTGAAATGACGATTTTGCCCTTAGGGTTAAAATAGAACAAGATAGGGCACTAAGGGCATTTTGGTCATTTCGCAGGGGATCTGTAACGGAGTCTGGACCCAGTATTAAAAAGTTAATGATATAAAGGGTCTAGATACTAAATGTGAGGTCAGTAGACATAAAAAGGATTTTCAGAAAAATCAGATTCGAAAAACAGCACGTTTTTCGAGGTAGCGGACCGGGCCGGTACCGGATTGGATCGGAAAGCTTCCGGAAGGCTCTAGCTTCCTCTCAATTTCACCATGTGAAGAATGTGGGAGGTGAGGTGTCCCATGAGTTGGCATTGAGTGATGTCATGCATGATGCAGTAAAAGGAATAAAGAAAAATAGGAAATTCAGGAAAAACCAGGACCACAGGATCATAAGTCTTCAAAATTACGAGATTGCCATTGCTCAACACTATAAATACCCCCCCTAGCTCCTCATTTCGGCACAAGCAAGAAAGAGAGGAAGAAAGAAGTTCTTGAGAGAGAAAGTGAGAGAAAGAAAGAAGTAAGGAAGTTCTGGTGAAGTTGGAAGTAGTAGGGAAGTTCTGAAGCTCTACTTTTGAGGTAGCAACTAATCCTAGCTCTTATGTAATGTCTTTGTGATTTGTTGTGCTTTTGTTTGGTTGGATTGTTGTCTTGTATGTTATGCTTGAAGCTCTATTCCAATGCTATGGTCATATGTTATTGAATATGGAAGCACGCAGCATACTTATCTGTACACAATCACAAGCAAGCACCGTCACTCTGCATTACATATATTGTTATGATTATTGCTATTGGGATTCTTTTGAATCTCATTCCCAAATATAACATTACAGGGGAGGTTCTGTCAAAATAAAATTTGGAAATCTTAAGAGACGCCGGTAGGCTGCCGAAATTCTGACAACGAAGAGAGGACAAAGAAAGGAACTGATACGTACTGTGTACGCAGGTGCTGTCTAAGGAGGCTGGAAGTGAGTGGACCTAGCAGGTTCATCCAATCTTTCCTGGGTACTTACGTAGAATGGTAGCTCCTACGGGAATTACCGAATCGGTACAAAATCGGTTACTTTCTACAGACAGAATGTAGCAGTTATGCTGTCAGAATTTTAGACAACGAAAAGTGTAACAGAAATAGGAGAATGTTAATCATGCACTATTATATAACAGTTGATTATTTAATATTAATTGTTATCTGGACTGTATAACTGATATGTGTTGGTTATATACATGTGTATGTAAAGACTAAATGCTGAAAATAGGCTAAGTGAACAGTAATTCGTGAGGACCTATTTATGTTTGATAAAACATTAAAAATAGCAAATAATTAAATTAATGTACGAAATTTTTAGGGTACAAATTAGATATACTAAGGTTTAATTTGATATATATAGTGCCTCATTTGGATGTATACACGAAAATATATAAATTGTTAAATTTGGGACCAGAATGCTGGATTCAGGAGAAAGTCATTGGATGAACAGTAAGATTAAAATGTTGACCCACATTGATTTTGTCAAGGATTGGTCAACCAATGATTTTTACCTGAAATATACTTAAGTTATCTTCATGTAGAAATTTGAACCACTTTATTTCGAATTTTCTAGAATTAGTTATGAATTTTCAAAGTCAGGTTACTCATCTGGAATTTGCCACAGTGAACAGTACCCGATATGAATAAAATTCCAGATTTAGAGTTTAGACCTTAATGACTCTGAAAGTGGTTCTAAATGCTACTGAATGGTCCCTAAGATGTATAAAAATAAGGATGTGACACATGCTACCATACTCAATAACATATGATCATAGCATTGCAGTAGAGCTTCAGACATAACATATAAGACAACAATCCAACCAAACAATAGCACATCAAATCACAAAGCCATTACATAAAAGCTAGGATTAGTTACTACCTCAAAAGCTTAGCAGAACTCTACTATCTCTATACTGTTTCCAGCTTCGCCAGAACTTCCTTTCTTCTTTCTTTCTCCTTCTCTCTCTTCTTTCTCTCTCTTTCTCTTGCCAAAACCGTGATGCAAATGAATAGGGAGGGGGTATTTATAGTTTCCTTCGATGGCATTTTCGTAATTTTGAAGTCTTATGAACTTGTGGTCCTGGTTTTTCCTGGAATTTCCTATTTTCTTTTATTCCTTTTTACTGCATCATCCAGGACACCTCAGCGGACACCTCAGCAACACATTTCTCACATGTCTAAAACCCGGGACACCTCAGCAGCACATTTCTCACATGTCTAAAACCCGGGAAACCTCATCAGCTGACTCAGCCTGCTGACTCACCGGTCCAGAGTCTTGCACCGTAATACGTGTCCTTAGCTTTATCTGCTTCCTTTAGATCAGTGCCATGTGGCGACAAGGTGGGTCCCTTCACGCCATCCAATGCTATCCAGATAAGTCCAAGACTCTATCTGATCACCTCCTCGGTTATCGTGCCAACCGAGTAACTTTACTTTACTAAAAAGTCATTAAATCATTATTTTAATGTCACTTTTCCCCCTGAATCACTGGGCCTGCGTTTTTGGGCCTGAGAATATCATCTTGGATCTCTGATCCAGTCCAAGTACTCTGATGGCACGATTCCCAAGAAACACCCCTTGGCAAATTACCAAAATGCCCTTAGTCTCTCTTTCTTTACTTTATTAAGTCTAGGGGCATTATTGTCTTTTCCCATCTTACTAGAGTATTCTTTGACCTTGGTCAACTATCCAGATAACTTCCCTGGACTATCTAACCTTAGGCAAATGACCAAAATACCCTTTACTCATTTTTCAGCTGTTATATAACATAGGGGCATTTTCGTCATTTCGCACCTTTTTCCCAGACACCGGCCCCTTTTACCATTGGACTGATCTAATGGGCTTGGGCCTTCCCTGGTGTCACTAAAGGCCTTAAAAACACTGTATGGCCTCTGGCCATAGTCCGATCATCTCTATTTAGACTGCTTTTTCTTTACCGATTATAACTGTAAATTCCCATCTTTGGGATTTTTTACAGAAAAATCGGAACCTCAAATCAAAATTCCGTGAATCCTCATTCAACCCGGAATCCTTTTCTCTATCTCCCAGTATTTTCAGATATTTTATCCGGACCAGGCTATTTTGGCCTGAAAAAGCGCTCACGCACACACTTTTCCAAAATGACCATTTTACCCCTAGTCACATTTCTAATTCTTTCATACACATAGAGAGCTCATATGCACATTTCACAGTTCAGTGAAATGATCAGCATAATTTTCTCTATTTTCTAGCAAAATATGGTACTCATCAGCTACAGCCCGATATTTTCCATAATTACGATTATGCCCTTGCATTCTCTTTCTGGCCTCGTTACTCAGCTTCTCATCATTCATCTTAAGTTCTAGAAATTCTCTTTCAATAACTCATCCCTTAAACTCTTCGGGAGTCATCGTTAGTTGAAAGGCTTGACAACCTGCCCATATGAGGTTATCTTGTGAAACATCCTCCCTTAGACTCCTCATAGTACACTTGCGGAAGCAACATTAGCTTGATTATATCTTAACTTAAGCCCAGAAATTCAAAATTTTACTCTTAAGTTCCTTATTCTGAACCTTTGATTTGAGTACTGATTAATCTCATTGTACACATCCAAACAAGGCTTATTACCTATCCACGTAATGCCCCAGATGTGTACGACTGGCCCGCCAAATTTCGTGGCCAAACTCCTTCGTTTACTAGGTCAAACTGAGGTCAAAACACTGCTACCTCAGGACCTGCGAATTTCTCTTTTAATTCGTCATACACAAGTTAAACATGCCAAACAATATTTATTATTAAATAATAAAATGTCATACAACAAAGCATACACCAAATTCTCTTATTTCAATTACATCTTTTCCTGTCAAAAATCTGGCAGCATAACTGCTACATTCCTTCTGTAAAAAGTAACCGATCTTGTACCGATTCGGTAATTCCCGTAGGAACTACCATTATACGTAAGTACCCAGGAAAGACTGGATGAACCGGCTAGGTCCACTCACTTCCAGCCTCCTTAGACAGCACCTACGTACACAGTACGTATCAGTTCCTTTCTTTGTTCCTTCTTCGTTGCCAGAATTTTGGCAGCCTAACGGCGTCTCTCAAAATTCTTAGAATTCAGTTCAACATAATCTCCCTGTAATGGGTTAGACATGGGGAATGAGATTCGGGGGAATCTCAGTAGTAATAATCATAACAATATATGTAATGCAGAGTGACGGTGCTTGCTTGTGGTTGTGTACAGATAAGTATGCTGCGTGCTTCCATATTCAATAACATATGATCATAGCATTGTAATAGAGCTTCAAGCATAACATATAAGACAACAATCCAACCAAACAATAGCACAACAAATCACAAAGACATTACATAAGAGCTAGGATTAGTTACTACCTCAAAAGCAGAGCTCCAGAACTTCTATACTGCTTCCAACTCCACCAGAACTTCCTTTCTTTCTTTCTTTCTCCTTCTCTCTTTTCTTTCTCTCTCTTTTCTTGCCAAAAATGTGGGATGCATAAAATGGGAGGGGAAGGGGGTATTTATAGCTTTAATGGATGGCATTCTTGTAATTTTGAAGCCATCTGAACATGTGGTCCTGGTTTTTCCTGGATTTTCCTATTTTTCTTTATTCCTTTTTACTGCATCATGCATGACATCATCCAGGACACCTCACCGGGACACCTCATCGCCACATTCTTCACATGTCACAATTCCTGGACACCTCATCAGCTGACTCAGCAGTTCAGTCCAATCCAGTACCGGTCCAGAGTCTTGCACCGTAATACGTGTCCTTACTTTTCTTCTGCCTCTAAGATTACGCCATGTGGCACCTGGAAGGGACCTTTCACGCCTTCCAATGCTATCCAGATAAGTCCCGAACTTTATCTGATCACCTCCTCGGTTATCGTGCCGACCGAGTAACTTTACTTTATTGAAACAACGTTAAAATAGTATTTTAATGTCACTTTTTCTCACATATCACTGGGCCTACGTTTTTGGGCTCTGGGTATGTTATCTTGGATCCTGATCAAGCTCAAGTACTCTGATGGCTCAAATTACCAAAATACCCCTGGGTGCCCTTTCTTGCACTATTTTAACCCTAAGGGTAAAATCGTCATTTCACACCCTTCTGTACTCTGTCAGGATATATACTGACTCTAAGTAACTTTATCTGTATGAGCCTTGGCTCCTAGGACTGTCCAGAATGACCAAAATGCCCTCATTCATCTACTACCCCTTTAGTACAACACAGGGGCATTTTCGTAATTTCGTACTTTTCCGGGGTTCTGCCGGACACTGGCCCACCTATCAGTCTAAGTGTCTTACTGGGCCTTGTTGGCGCCAATATTGGGCCTTTCAGGGTCCATTACCTTCATGGCACGCATTACGAGGAATCTCCCCCGTTAATGTTTATTGAATATTTAATCTATTTTTCACCGTTTATACACATATCCGGACACTGGCTCCTTCTGTCCGATACATTGGCATGCGGTGTTCAGGCATCCCTGTGAGTCATATCAGTCATCTGAACGAGGTTATCCGAACTCATTCAGTCCCTTTTTAAATACCGATAAATTTCCCTATCGGATACCCGAAGGCCTCACACTCCCGTCTGGATTTTCTAATTTGCGAATAACTTTTTCTACAGGTCTCCTATCGGTATTCTATCAGTTTCCCGACATCCGCCCCATAAGGACGTATCATCCTGTATTTTCTCACCTAGATCTGAAATCTAGGATATCCGGTATGAATTTTTATAACTTTTGGACGATCAGTCCATTTCTGGCTATCTGGAGTCTTCAAAAATTCCTGTATTAAGCCAGATTACTGAGCGTCCCTTGCTCTCTCTATCGGTTGAATCTGGGACTGAAATGCTGTCGGACAGTCCAAACCACTTCCGGCCTGACTTTCTTTAATTACACTTTAGCCCCAAGGAACTTTTCTTTTTTTCATTTAAGTCCCTTTTTATTTGGCTAAAATTACACTTAAGGACCCCACCTTTTTGTCCTTAAACTTTTCATAATTCTTTCATACTCACAGAGACCTCGTATGCTCATTTCACAGTTCAGTGAAATGATCAGCATAATTTTCTCTATTTTCTGGCAAAATATGGTACTCATCGGCTACCAGCCCGATCTTTCCCATAATTACAATTTTGCCCCTGCATTCTCTTTCTGGCCTTATTACTCATCTTCTCATTACTTATCTTAAGTTCTAGAAATTTTCTTTCAATAACCCATCCCTTAAACTCTTCGGGAGTCATCGTTAATTGAAAAGCTCGACAACCCGCCTATATCAGGTTATCTTACACAGGAGCCAGCCCATATCAAGCTTCCTGCAGAATTCCTAGGCTTAAGACTTAGGATATTTCTCACATTCCTCATCTTGGACCTAGATGAACTGTCCCGATCTCCTAGACCAAAAATCGGGATGTTACATCTTGCACAGGAGCCAGCCTATATCAAGCTACCTGCAGAATTCCTAGGCTTAAGACTTAGGATATTCCTCATATTCCTCATTTTGAACCTAGGAGAACTGTCCCGATCTGTAGGTTAACTCATCTTTAAATCCTGAAGGACTTAGCCCATTCCTCGGATTCTTACAAAATATAGGTAAGTGATCCGCCCATATCAGCTTACTACCCTGGGACTACGGGTTTAGCAGCCTGCCCATATCAGACTACTTCCCAGTTCTCCTAGACCAAAAATCGGGATATTACACTGACAACTGGAGCACATCTGGACAGCTCCATATACTCACTCATGCATTTCAAACTTCTGAGATATATCACACATTCTATACAGCATTCCAAATCATCATTCATCACCTGGACAGATCCATTCATGTAACTTCATCCATTTAAGCACACATATCCATTTCACACTTCTCTGATTCCATTCATAGCACAACTCACGCACACCATCATCTTCTTCTCCATTCTCACTTCTCTTATGCAACTTTGCTCTATTCTAGTTAATAGAACCAGAGCAAAGTTCTGCAGTTAATCATCTTCATTCTTTCCTTCCATTTCCACATGACTGCTGCTGCTGTACCAATGTTTGCTTATGGAGTTCAGATAGCAATGCAAGGCTGAGCTGCTGTGCTTCCTTGGAGATGACACCAAACCAGAATCTTAGAGCTGAAACAGGGAGTATCATTGAGTCTTTAATTCAGATTTACTTGTATAGAGTTGATATGTTTACTTCTGGTTTATTGATTCAATTAGAGTAATAGATGACAAGGAATTAGGAACTGAGTTGGATTCTTTCTTCCTACAGTAATGATCATTTGATTAATATTCATATTCTATTATCTCTAAGTTGAACAATTCCTCTTCTCTATTGATGTCTGCAAGTTGTAGCGTTAATTGAGATTTAGCTAGCGAGTTGTTAGCTAACCTATTCTAGTTCAATTGATTAACTCTTGATATTTTGTGGATAATGAAGGTAAAGTAATCTCCAAGGGAACACACTTGTCATCATCCATTCATCCCATCATTATAAACACTTAAAATCATAAACAATAGAATAGATTTACTTTCTGAATTAGTTGATGGTTCAAAACATAACTCATCTGCTTAATTTGTTAAATTATGGCTCAATAGATTAATTAGGAACTCTAACATTCAGTAGCTCCTTGTGATCCGACCTAGGTTAGCCTCCCTTACTATTGGTTAGCTTAGTTTTGTTTGATAATTAAAATGACAGTTATCAAAATGGCGTCGTTGCCAGGGAGCCTTACTTGTTAAGGTTTCCTAAGCAATCTCCTGGGCTCCAAAAACAAAAGAGTAGGTAGTTGTTTTGAGTTTTTCTGCAATTTTTCTGTTTCATATCTGTTAAGTCGCGACCATTTGGTTTTTTCGCCGCGACTAAAGTGATCTGTGATTTCAATGATAGATTGTCAATATCTATGCCCAGTTTTGTTGTCCACTTAGCAGATGAAAAACTGTCTACTACCTTTGAATCGCTAAAACTAGAAAGAGGCCATTGTAGAAGAATTGAAAACCCTCATTAAAAACCAAACTTGGGAAATCATGAAACTACCACCACGAAAGAAGACTGTGGGGTGCAAATGGGTATTCATTAAGAAGTATAACTCTGATGGCTATGCAAACAAATACAAGGCTCAGCTTGTACCAAAGGGATACTCTTAAACCTATGGCCTTGACTATCAAGAGACCTTTACACCAGTGGCCAAATTAAACACTATCCGAATACTTTTATCCCTAGCAACCAATTTGGACTAGCCTCTACATCAACTAGATGTGAAAAATGCCTTTCTCAATGGAGACCTTGTTGGAAATTGTGCCCTAGGGGCCAATCATTGTATTATGAGCATTATTGATTTATGAATTTCTTAATTATGTTATCATATTATTTGCATGTTTACTGTGATGATCATCCTTGGATAATTTTTTAATTTTCTTTCTCATGATTTTCTATTTGTTTGCACAATTTCCTTATTTTATTTGTGTTTAAACTGTGTTTTGTTTATTTATAAATTAACATTGTAACTCAAACATGTTTTAGCATTTAAAAAGCTATAACGTCATTCTAAAACAACTTGCTAGAATGATGATCATTACTTTAAACTAGTATTACATTATTAGTTTTTTTCTTTATACTTGTTATGAAATGACACACGAAGTTGCATTCTTATATATGTGGCAAGCATTAGATTATGAATTATCTATGTTACTCCTTAAAAAAAGATTACGAATTAAACTACCATTAATATATGTTACTGTATAAAAATTCGATGATGATGTGCTTTCAAAAAATATTTATAAAAATTTGTTATTTTTTTAAAAGGAATACTGTATATTTACTTTCGTGTATTATTATGTCAGAACATTAAAAGAATAAACTGTAGTTCTAATTAAAAATAAATACAATAAATATAATCGTTTTTTACCATCAAATAAATACAATTTTCAAGAAAAGATACACAAAATCCAACCCAACTATTTATGAGTCATAAATACGTATTTTATTGCTTAAATTCTATACAATGTACTACTTTAATTAACATGCAGTTCATTTGTTTTAATGTATTTATTAATTCTAGTGGTTGGTGGAATGCTTACTCCACGCACTGTAATTAAGGTGTGTTAGGAAATGGGCCAGTCCACCCATGGTGGATTAGGCCCAAGTCCAAATGAGAAGTGAAAGGAATGGAGGGAACGGTTGCATTTTGAAGAAAGGGAAATGAGGGAGTGGGCAGTTAAGACCCCACTCCTCATAACACACATACACACGTAGAGGCAGAGATGGGTGTGAGTGATCGAAAAGAATTCCCGAGTATGTGCAACTTTGGCTCTGCAGAAAAGGAGAAAGTTTTTCCTTTCTTTTATCCTCCTCTGTTTTCCTTTCTCTTGGCTTTTCGTTTTTCCAGTGTGCTTCTCGATGCTCTTCTGTTCTTCGGTGCATTTGTTGTGTATACGTGCCAGAGTCCATATAAGGTGCTCCGGCGATGCGTGGCTATCTCGGTGAATAGAAAAACATCCAAGGTACGCCCGAAAACCATCAGTGGCATTAGAGCCCGCTTCCACATATTCTGTATTTTTTCTTTTTTTTTTTCTGGTAGCATGCTGTTCTTGCATATATTTCAATACAAACATGTTTGTTTTATGCCAAGATACATATAGCATGCGTTTAAACCATAAACAGAAGCAATTTTGCAGTGAACCGAAACAGAGATGTTTCGTTTTTCAAATTGGGTCATTAGAAAACAATGTTTTTAGGCTATGATATTAGTCCCATTGCGTAGAGCTCGAAAAAATGAACGTATACTCCTGATCGTGGGTCTAGTAATATTATTATTTTCTGATCAAAAATGATAAAAGTACATGACATTGTATACTTTACATGTGCTATATAAATTCACTTAAATGTTCTATGGTTTAATAAATTAATGTGGGATAGGTTTGTCACAGAACCAATATTGAACAATGGCCTCAAAGAACATTATTTTTGAATTGAACAAAGGGAAAAACTCAACGGGGACAACTGGGATATTTGGCACCGAAAGGTCTAATATATTCTGGAAGAACAGGATGCCGTTGAGCCATTAACCATGGCAATGGTAGAGCCTGAAGCTGGAAATATGGCCCAGCACAGGAGGGACCAAGAAGCATACCTGTTATGGAAAAAGAAGAATAGCATAGCAAGAATTACACCGCTGAGTGCAATGGCAGATGATTTGATGTGTGAGTTTGAGACACACAGAACGGCACAAGCAATATGGATTACCTTAAAGGATAAGTTTAGTGGAGTCTCCACGACTAAGCTTAGACGGTTGACGATTAAATTCGACACCTATAAGCTAAAACCAAATAATCCTATGAGGCAACATTTGAGAGAGATGTCCACAATGATCTGTGAATTGAAGGAGGCTGGACATAATTTATCTGACGAGCAGCAAGTGTAAGCTGTCATCAGGTTGCTTCCTGCCAGTTGGGAGCACATGAAAGTTAATCTGACCCACAATGAGAACATAATCACTTTCAATGATATAGCTAAGCATTTGGAGCTAGAGGATGAACGTATTGAGGCTTATAAGGCCACTGGACAAGCCTATCTGACCGAAGGTGCTGGTCCTTCCCAATCAAAGCCTGAATTTAAAAAGGGCAAGAAATTTCAGAAAAATGGGAAGAAAGGCGGTCCTCCTCCCAAGAAAGGCAAGCAACAATATAAGAAGAAGGGAAAGAAAGGAGGCAAGAAAAAGCTAGACCTAAAGAAGGTCAAATGTTTTGCCTGCCATAATATGGGACATTTCGCATGTGACTGCTCTAAACAGACCGAGAGCGGAAAGGTAAAAGTGAATTATGTGAATTCACATGTCTCATTTGTTTCTAGTACTGTTTTTCTAACAGAACCTGTTTCCTTTTCTTGGATTATTGACTTAGGCTCCACAGACCACGTAAGTCGAGATCGGGGATCTTTCGTGGAATACCGTCGGTTGCCATTTCAAAGCAAGTGGCTTTTCATTGGCAATAATGCAAGGATCGAGGTTCGAGGCATTGGCACCTATAAACTTGTTTTGCATGGTGGAAAGACCTCGATGCTGCCTGATGTGCCTCATGCTCCTGACATCCGACGGAATTTAATTTCTGTAATTTGCTTATTAAACTTTGGGTTTAATGTAAACTTTCATGGTAAAGTTGCAGACATTTATAGCAACTCAATATTTTATGGTTCAGCTTTTCAATTTCAAAAGTTCTTTATTTTGGATCTTGCTGGTGATTTTAATGTTCACGATTGCTTTGTTATTACTTCGAATAATCCTGATATGAATATCTGGCATGCTAGACTAGAACATATTAATCAAAATAGAATGATTAAACTGGCAAAAGAAAGCTTGTTGGGGGTAATCCCTAACATGCATATGTCACTATACGAAAGTTGTCTAGCAGGTAAGGCTACCAGAAAACCATTCGGTAAGGGAACACGAGCCGAAAATCCATTGCAATTAATTTATTCCGATATTTACAGTCCAATGAGTGTGAGGGCAAGACACAGAGCTTGGTATTTTATTACCTTTATTGATGATTTTTCATGATATGGTCATGTCTATTTGATTTCACACAAGTCTGAGGTACTAGAGTGCTTTAGACGATACATAAATGAAGTACAAAATCAAATGGACAATAGAATCAAGGCATTACGCACTGATCGAGGTCGTGAATACCTTTCGGATCAATTCAAACAGCTCTATGAAGAAAAAGGGATTATTAGACAACTAACTATCCCTGGCACACCTCAACAGAATGGGGTTGCCGAAAGAAGAAATAAAACTCTTCTAGACATGGTTAGGTCTATGATGGCTCAGGCAAACCTTCCAATTTCACATTGGGGTGATGCTTTCTTGACAGCAACCTTCATACTTAATCGTGTGCCCTCCAAGTCAGTCGCTTCCACACCCTACGAGTTATGGACTAAACGCCAGCCAGATCTAAGCATCCTGACCATGGGGTTCGGCGGCCTATATCCATGACAGTTCTCATAAGCATGGGAAACTGGGTCCTAGAGGGAAGAAATGTATCTTCATAAGGTACTCTGAACCCTCAAAAGGATATGTATTCATAAGTGAAATTGAAGATAGAACAGTGACTGAAACAGAATCAAGAGATGCTGTATTCATTGAAACAAAATTTCCTAGTAGGGGAGATGTTCACCGCACTGTATCTCTTTATGAGACTCAGGAACAGGACAGTGCTGAACAAATTGACAGACCAGGATCTTCCAGGTATGTCAATCTGAGTGGGAGCAAAGAACAGTCAACACAAAGACCGAGGCAAATGAGAAAAGATAAGCAAGTTGCTGTTGCTCCTACCAGAAAGAGTAACAAGGAAAGTGTTCCAAAGAGACGCTTCCAAATAGAAGGCGAATCACACTTAGTTACTCTAAAAGGGGATAATGAACCCCGCACTAATCATGAGGCCTTGGCAGGTCCTGCTAAGGAGGAATGGAAGAAAGCAATGGAAGAAGAAATGGACTCAATGATGAAAAACCAAGTCTGAGAATTGGTTGATCTACCAAAAGGTGTAAAGCCATTAGGAACAAGTGGGTTCTCAAAATTAAGAGAAAGGTGGATGGATCAATTGACAAATTTAAAGCTCGATTGGTTGCAAAGGGATATACACAACAGGAAGGTATAGATTATGAGGATACTTTTTCACCTGTTATGCGTTTTAACTCTATAAGACTTATTCTGGCAATAGTAAATAGTTTAAACTTGGAGTTACATCAGATGGATGTAAAAAATGTATTCCTAAATGGTGATCTGGATAAAGAAATCTATATGGAACAACCAATAGGTTTCATTGAAAAAGGGTTTGAACACAAGAAGTGTAAACTCAAAAGATCCATTTATGGATTAAAACAGTCATCCAGACGGTGGTACTTGAGCTTTCACAAGGCAATAACCTCATATAACTTCCAAATGATAGAGGAAGACCACTGCGTCTACGTTAAGCGGCTTGAGGGTAACTTTGTAATATTATCCTTATACGTAGACGATATACTATTAGCCGGAAATAGTCTTGACTCGGTGATAGCTATTAAAGAATGGCTTTCATCAAACTTTGAGATGAAAGACATGGGTGAAGCAGAATATATACTTGGAGTCAAGATTCGAAGGAATCGCTCTAAGAGAATCCTCACTCTTTCACAAGAGAGTTATATCAAGAAGATACTTGAGCGATTCAATATGAGTGAATATAATCCCATGGATACCCTGTAGCCACTGGAGTGGCCTTGAGTTCAGACATGTATCCCAAAACTGATATAGACAGAAAGCAAATGGAAAGAGTTCCATATGCCAGCGCCATTGGTAGCCTGATGTACGCAATACTGTGCACTAGACCAGATATTTGTTATGCAGTGGGGATGGTTAGCGGATTCCAGTCCAACCCCGGTTAGAAACACTGGAAAGCAGTGAAGAGGATATTGAGATACTTAAAGGCCACATCTGATTATACGTTGTGTTATCAAGGAAGCGATCTGTGCCTAGTCGGATATTCCGATGCTGATATAGGCGGTGATAAAGAAGAATGAAGATCTACTTCAGGATACACCTTCTTGCTTAACAACGGAGCCATATGTTGGAGTAGCAAGAAGCAGACGTGCATTGCTTTACACTCTATGGAAGCTAAGTTTGTGGCATGCACTGCAGTAGCGCAAGAGGCTATTTGACTGAAGAGATTTATTGAACACCTAGGATTTGGGAATGAGAGTACCAATCCGGTGTTGATACACTGTGACAATACTGCAGCCATAGCCTACACCAAAGACCCTAAGTATCACAGCAAGACCAAACACATTGATATCAAGTATAACTTTGTGAGGGATTATATAGCACAGAAAATTGTAACTGTACAATACATTTCAACCAAGTGTATGGTTGCAGACCCCCTGACTAAGCCAATAGGCAAAGAAATATTTGAGAAACATGTAACAGCCATTGGCATGCGAAAAATGTAAAGTAGCAGACTGTATGTAATACTTTTGTTTTTTTATTAATGATATCATGTCATTTATTATTACTTATATGTCTGAAAGAAAGTATACAATGTCTAGTATGTCGTACAGGTTGAAAAAGGGTAGCTCTCTCACACGAGCAATCGCCTTTGATGCTAGAGAAGCGTTCAAAGATGAGACATGTGTTCACCAGTAAAGCAGCAAGAGTGCTGATATGGTAGAGAAGAAACACAATAAATGTCTCCTTGGCTTAAAAGTGTAGTAAGTCAAGATGAGATCTATGAGTAAGGATATTGATCAAACTATGGATACCCAACCTGTAGCCAGATAACAAATTCTTCAAAATTGACGTCATATTATGTGAATAGAGTTGAAGAGTTTGGGTTTAGTTACTATGAGTATCTGGACTTAAGTCTGTAAGGTGTGATTGATAGAATCAAAATGACGTACACTCTTATAAGATAAGAGGAACACCGTAACATGTGATTCATACCACATGTGCTAAAGAACCTCAAAAGGAAAGCAAGTGAATCAATCCCTACTTCATTGTTATGTGAGTTCCAGAAAGGTATCATCCTTTCATTAATGTCCTTTGACTTTGATAGTATTATGGAGGTATGTTTCAGCGATTGTTACTTTAGTATATGTCCTAGGTCAAAATTATATATGTACCAAAGGTATTATGCTAGGAAAGCGGTTGATTCATATCAAAATGATACATGGGCGAAAGAAAGATTGCCAGAATATACACAGCCATGCTAGTGTCTATGACCGGTCCCTTGTGATATTATTTTGTTAATTTCATAAGTGTGGATACTATGCATAAGTGGAGGCTATCTGAGTTATATACTGACTCAAGAGGGATTAGAATAGCCATAAGAAAAGTGTATATAGGCAAATCTAGGACATTCAAGGCACTAGAACTTATTTGATCGAACTGCACTAAAGGGTTGCTTTGTGGTGGTCTCTGTGAAAGGGATTTCTAGTACAAATGCCCGGAAGGAGACGTCATGCCTACGCGGTCACGGCAAAGCACCTAGTATAAAAGAAGGAAGAGAATGTGATTGGACCTAAGACATCTAATCCACCAAGTGTGAGTGGGAGATGTTAGGAAATGGGCCAGTCCACCCATAGTGGATTAGGCCCAAGTCCAAATGAGAAGTGAAAGGAATGGAGGGAACGGTTGCATTTTGAAGAAAGGGAAATGAGGGAGTGGGCAGTTAAGACCCCACTCCTCATAACACACATACACACGTAGAGGCAGAGACGGGTGTGAGTGATCGAAAAGAATTCCTGAGTGTGTGCAACTTTGGCTCTGCAGAAAAGGAGTAAGTTTTTCCTTTCTTTTATCCTCCTCTTTTTTCCTTTCTCTTGGCTTTTCATTTTTCTAGTGTGCTTCTCGGTGCTCTTCTGTTCTTCAGTGCATTTGCTGTGTATACGTGCCAGAGTCCATATAAGGTGCTCCGGCGACGCGTGGCTATCTCGGTGAATAGGAAAACATCCAAGGTATGCCTGAAAACCATCAAGGTGGGTTATATAATTACTGAAATGAAGACTCACGTTTTCGGTGAAGCAAATATATATGCACAAACCATTAATGAATAAATGCTTACTTTAATTCTTGGATGTATATGATTATGAATATACATTGAATATGTGAGAGGATTTTCTGCTTCCTAAGGTTAATTAAAGAGTTTTTTTATGTTTTTCTTTTTGAATTCTTTAACATTTTGAGATTTTTGTGAATTACTTTCTCCTTTTTTGATCCATTCCTTTTCATACGCGCGGGTGACTTACTTATGTATGTGTATAGATGTATCATATTTCTCTTAATTTCAAGATTTGCTTGTAGTAATTTAATTGTTATTTAATGGTGCTTTTAGGACTAGATGCAATCTTTTACATCAGCCCTTCAGATTCTTTAATTAAAACGTGTAAATTTACCTTCAAAATTTCTAGTCAAGAGTGTTGGGTATTTGGACGTTTTTTAGGAGTAGTGTTACCCCGAAGTTTTCAAATCATAGCAATATCGCCCTGACTGTTACCCAAAGTTAAGTTTGACTGTTAGTTGACTAACGTGGCATGCCACATGGTATCTACGTTATCTTTTATTTTGGGTTAAGATGCAAATTTGCTCCGGAAGTTTTCACTTAGGAGTGCTGGATATCCAAAAAAAATTAGTTCAATATCACCTTGACCATTATACAAGTTTAGTTTGAACGTTAGTTTAACCAAATATACTATGTTGGTCAGTACATATGCCATCCACTTCATTTTTTGCCAAGTCATATTTATAAAAATAAAAAATAAAAAAATGCATCCCTCCAAGCTCTGTCGTTATTAGAGTATCACTCTTAGCATGTCATACTCTAGTAACCTCTCGTTAAATAATATATGATAGACCCATATGTTATCTTCTTATACTTATAAGTTAACATATGCCCATGATTATTACTAAAATGGATAAGTCATTCACATATTTCAAGAATTCTTATGAGTCCTGTTAGAATATAAACATCTCATACATAACATAATCCATCCAGATTATAATATATATAAGTATAAAACTTATATGAGATGTAGCGGAAGAAAGATATGATATTCAACTTGAATAAAAGGAAGATAGATGATTTGTTATTTTCTACAGTCGCACAATTGGAATTGTGATTAAGTGTTGAAGTAGCTTGAAGAAGTAAGATTAATTAATCATTAACACTTATTTCCATTTCATCATTAGCCTTTCCAACATTATAACCCTAATAAAAGACCCTTTGATTCACAACCCTTGTGGCATTTAGTGGTGGAGATGTAAGATGGTTACAAGCCCATGAGAAGCTAAGCTAGATGGTTGAGTGAAAATAACCTTAATAAGAGAGTAAGTGAAACACCAAACTTTGTGAGGAAATCTCAACTTAGTTGCTTACTATGATTTAATTGCATGAGTTAAATTCTTTGATTGATATGAGATTAGTTTGGATTGTTGCCAATTGAAGGGAAAAGATTGATGAATGCAAATACTCATGCTGAATCTGTTTTGCCAATTTTGCTAAACATGTGTGTTTGAATTTCAATTTTGATCCATAATTTTGCTCGGAGTGCAAAAGTTAAGTGTGGGGGAATTAATAAACTCTTTTTTGTATTAATTTTTGTGTGTTTAAAGAGAGTTTTATTATTGATTTCTGTCCCCATTTACTAATATGATGAGAAATTAAGTAATAAAATAAAATGAGAACAATGGGGAATTAATTGAAATAATTTTGGTCATATATTGGAATATTATCTTATTAGATAAATAATTTGTATCTTTTAAATTCCCATTTTAGGAAAATGCTCACTAATTACGAAGTCAACTTGCTACTGTAGCTGAGGTGGAAAGATTAATGAAACAGAATGCAAAATGCACATGCTGGAAGGGAACTTTCATTCATACACGTGCTGGACCAAGAAAGAAAGGGAGTTGGTAGTAGCATGTGATGGCACATGGGGATTACAGTTACACAGGCTAGATCCATGAATTCAGGAGCTGCTAAACAGAAATCACATGGGAGAAGGCAATAGGAGATGCATGCACGTGCTGGGAAAGAGTGATTAACTTCTGGACAGCTCACACACCTCATGCACATCAGCTCACTCATTATAGGTAGAACATAATAGATTCATTCCACTTCACTCATTCCATACTTCTATATATCACATAGATCACGCATGATATCGGGAGATCACATATCATTCCATTTTCTGTTCCATCTGCAGTTCTCTCACACACGCCATTTCTCCATCTCCATTCTCTCTCTTTCATCAGCAACTTTCCTCTGTTCTAAGCAATAGAACCAGAGGAAAGCTCATCTTCCATCTTCATCTTCTCCTTCTACATTCACCATGATTGTTACTGATATGTTTACTACTGCTATTGAGGTCTTGACAGCAATGGAAGGCTAGATCCATTGTGCTCTCTTAGAGATGATGCCGAACCAGAATACTTAATCTGAAATAGGGAGTTTAAATTGTGTCTTTAACTCAGATTTAATTGTATCGAGTTGATGTAGTTAATTATGGTTTTATTGATTCAATTAGAGTTAGTAGATGATGAACATTAGAGAACTGAGTTGGATTTCCTGATTATGTTTAATTGAGCTTTGATTGATTCTCATCCTTGAACTACTTGGACATGGCTGTGGATAATTAGAGTAATATATAACAGAGTACAGTTGTATCCGTTTAATTCATCTTCTTCTACCTCTTGAGTTGAATGATTCATATTTCTCTATTCAATGTCTGCGAGTTATAGCTTTGATTGAGATTTAGATGGCGAGTTGTTCGCTAACTATTCTAATTCAACTTATTAACTCATAATATTCTGTGGATAATGAAGGTAAGGTAATCTCTAAGGGAACACACTTGTCATTAATTCATTTCATCATCATTAACACTTAAATTCATAAACAGTAGCATAGGATTTATATTCAGAAGTTATTCGATATCTCATCTCACAATTCATCTGATTAATTTATTAATTTGTGGTTCATTGGATTAGTTAGGAACTTTAGCATCTATTTGGGCTCCTTGTGAATCGACCTAGGTTAGCTTCACTTTATTGTTGGTTAGCTTAGTTTCTTGTTTGATAATTAAAATGACAGTTATCATCTAGCCACCTTGCATGTCTCTTGTTTAGTTTACCTTGACCATTTATGTGCTTCAAAGATTGATGATCAGTGTGAATTAGAAATTGCTTAGGCTAAAGGTGGTGTTACCAATTCTCCAATGCTCTTTTGAGTACATAAAGCTCCTTGTCATATATTAGATATTTCAAGGCTACTCCATTTAGCTTCTAACTAAAATAAGCAATTGGCTTTCCTTCCTGTATTAAAACAACTCTCTTCCAACCCTAGATGCATCACATTCAATTTCAAAAGTTATGTTAAAGTCAGGCAAAATTAACACAGGTGCAGAACACAATTTATCCATGCAAAAGTCACACTTTTTTAGATTTATAAACAATTTTTCCTTTCCCAAAACATCAAGCACACAATGAAAATGATTCCAATTCTCATCAAGTTTCTTGCTATCAATCAAAATATTATCAAAACAAACCACAACATTCACATAATATGAACACCTATGAACCAAAAAATTCATGTAACAATGAAAATTCAATGTGTGCATTTCAAGGCATCTAAGAGATAGTAAGCTATCAAGTATAGCAAACTTTAGGCCACCTCAGAATATTTTTCAATATCACTTGAATGAGATAAAGGTTCAATGCTTCTTGAGGATAAGAATCCATCAGGTGGCTTCTTAGGGAAAAATTCTCTTAATACCTTCCACACACCAAAATCACAAGGAAAAGAATGATTAAGATTATTACTAACCAAAGAAGTGTCCTTGTAATCACTTTTAACCTCCCTTTTCTCACAACTCTCTTGATATTTTATTTCATTCAAATTAACACTCCCATTTTTACTCTCTTTATATTGAAAACAACCTATGCTCTCAAACTCTTTTTCTCCCCCTATTTCAATTTATCTCTCTAGAACAGTTTCACTAAAAGCACTCTCACTCTCATTTTCACATTTCTTCTCCAGATTTAGGGAATTTTCTTCAACCACAAGATTGGTACTTTCAATGAGGAGGTATTCTTCTACACATTTGTCAACTTCATTTTCAACATTGAATTCTTTTTCCTCCTCCTTGTTTGGCTCAACTTCTAGCTTATTGTCAGAATAGTAACAGTCATGGTTTCAATCTTCTTTGCATTTGAGCTACTTCATGAACCTCTCTTTTGATTGATTTCTTGCTCATGCTTAGCAACTAATGGAACTAAAACTCAATATCCATAAAGCTCCACATCTTTGCAAAAGTGGCAATCTTCTTTGCATTTGAGCTACTTCCTGAACCTCTCTTTTGATTGATTTCTTGCTCATGCTTAGCAACTAATGGAACTAAAACTCAATGTCCATAAAGCTCCACATCTTTGCAAAAGTGGCTATCTCATGATTAAGCCCATGTATAAATCGATCATTTGTAGCTTTTGGAGTTTCGTCCACACAAGCTCTTATCATAGCTAACTGCATCTCTTGGAAGTATTTCTCAAAACTCATGGAGCCTTGTTTCAACTCCATCTCTTGGAAGTATTATAAAAATCTTTTTTCATTTTGATGCTCCCAAGGTTTCTGTCAAAATGAGATTTTTTCTTTGGTGTAGACAACTAATTTTTCCCTATCTGTAGGAAATTGAGAGATAAAAGAGGTAAGGAAAGGACTGTGACGATGAGCAAAAGAAATGATAATGGTTAGATGAATTTTAAGTTGAAGAAAAACATGAAAAGTATAAAGTTATAATGCTTAGGGACGTGAACATCATTTTGATGAAAGTTTAATATAAAGAATTCAAGGGACCTAAATAGAATTTTGAGAATTCAGGGACCTGACCGAATTGAAATCTTAAATTTGGTTAAAACGGACTAAAATGACATTTCCAAAATTTGAAGTAAGGGACCAAAATAGAATTTGACAAATTGAGCGACTAAAGTGTAATTTGTCAAATTCAAGGGGCAAAAATATAATTATAAGAAAGTTGAGCTAAAAAGGCCCAAAACTGCTCGAAAATATTTTGGTCTTAAATTTTATCAATAAATAGAGAATAAAATTTGTGCCAGATATATATCTCAGAATTTTGATTTAAGGTCATGATAAATTGATATTAATCTCTAAAGTCTAGTAATTAGTACAATATCTTCTAGACCTTATAATCATATGAAATTTTATAGTAAATTCTTATAATTAATATAAGAATTTGTAAAACTGACAGAAGTTAAAAAGGACTCCTGTAGAATTTATTATATAATTTAAGGTGAAAAAGGACATTAATAAAAGATTTAAAGAAAATATATAAAATTTTTATCAGGACTTCTGGGTCTCAAAAAATTATAAAACTTTGTAAAAAATTCATTTAATAGTAGAATGAATTTCTAGAAATGTTAGGACCCTTAAAAGAGATTTATAGAATTTATCTAAAAAATCAAGGTGATTTAGGATACCCGGTATAGAAAGTGCCTTGGGATGTATGCCAAATAATGTATTGGATCCAAAGAAAGCCCACAATGGCGTCATATAAGAGCCCAACAAGCCAAGGAAATTATCATGTGATTAAATGGATTTTATGTGATATTTTCATGAATTTTAAATAAGTAAAAAAAATAAATTTCAAGGAAACTACATGTGTTGCAAGGTGGCATGGTGAGGTGTCTCCTTGGATCCCACTTAGCCCAAACCTTGTGCCACATGGTAGCCAAATAAGGAGGAGAATTTCATTATGTGACCTATTAATTTAGCTTGAAGATTAACCCAAAAGTGAGAACAATTTTGGACCATTAGATTAAATAGTATTGGAAGCAATCTTGGCCATTCATTCCTTTATGATTTGGCCTATAAATACCCCTCCATTCCTCTTCATCTTGGCGTGAAACAAGGGTGCTATGGGGAGGTGCTGCCAAAATGAAATCTAAGCAAGAAGAAGAAGAAATCCAAGAGTCAATCAAGTAAAGATTCAAGGTAATTTCTTCCTCCTATCTTTGTATTATGTTGTAGGAAGATTTCTCTTAGGTTTGGATGGTTGAAACATCATTTTTCTCTCCATATGAGTTGCTGTCCAGAACTGTACAATATTGGGGGAAAATGAAATTAAAGCTAGAAACATGAAATTGAAGCTTAGATAAGTAAGAATCAAGTAGTTTTGGCTTGGAAATTCAAGTATGCATGGAATTAGGGTTTTGAGTTCATTGTTGCCACTATACAAATAACTATTCATATATGAGAATTTCATGATTTTGATGCTTCCAATAAGTTTAAAATGAAAAATTGTGTGGGGTAAAGTAGAGAAACAAGTATTGGAAGCATTTGAATCAAAATGAGAATTTTTGGGAAACAAGGGAAAGTGGTTCGGTCAAGGGCAGTAGACAAGGGAGGAGTTGGAATTTTAAAATTCTAACCTCATATTTGGATTCCTTGGACAAAATTATGTGGGAACGGTCTAAACAAATAATTATTACAAAGCTAAACCATTAACTCCAAGAATTGAGTTAAGAGTTAGGGGTTTTAAGGAATTTGATGTACAATGTCTATGTAATGACTCTAATGAGTTGTATACTCAATGTAATTGTGTTTAGGGCCATGATAAATAGTTAAAGAGGATGAGCAAGAAACCAATGTGTTGACATGTATATGATAATTGAATGATGTTGTGACATGATAAATGATGTTGAATATGTTATGAATAACATGTTTCCTATGGCCATGCATTTTTATACAAAGCATATAGCATGATAGCATGTCACTAATGAAAGAAAGTTTAATGAAATTACATATCATACATTAGCATCCATCTTACATATTTAAGTGGTAATGTTTGCTACTTAGATTCCCTAGAATCTCACCCCCACAACCAACCAATTTAGGTCAAGCATGATAGAAAATGTATGCATGGAGAAGAGCTAAAGAATGGAAGAAAGAAAGTGAAGTAATTGATGTCCTAGCATATGCTATGAATTTCCATGTATGTAAATGCCATGTAAAGTGAATATTTATGTGATGAAAATGAATGAAATAATTGTGGCATAACTCCATGTTGTATATGAGTATATAGGAAGCCTAATTGATGGTTTATGAATGCTGGATTAATTTACTAAAATTAAAGAAAAATGTTGAAATGGCAAAAATGTAGGTCTTAGAGCAGTTTTGCTGTGACTCCAGTTTGACCTAGTAAATGAAGGAATTAATTCATAAAATTTTATGATAACTTAGTAGACATCCAGAGCTTTAAATTCATAGCTAACAATTCTCATTTTGGATGTGTATATCAAGAGAAATGAATTTCTAAATTTAAGAGATAGAATATGGAATTTCTAGAATTTCCATATGAACAGTAAAACATAATGATTTAACTGTATTGATTGGCAAGGTAAATGTCCAGATTTATATTTTTCTCTTAAAAAACTATGAAATAGCTTAAATTAAAAAATTTGTGCTACCTCTATATGATTTTTCTAGAATTAGTTATGAATTTTTAAAGTTGGACTGTCAATATGGAATTTACCAAATGAATAGTACTCAAAAGTCAAATTTGAAAATTTTAAATTTTTAGGCTAAAGTAATGCTACTGCTAGGTAAATATACTTCCAAATACGTATTCTAAGGGGTGAAAGATAGGATATTTTATTTTGGTATCAAAGCAAAAGGTTCTGGCATTGTTACAAAATAAAGTTTTAGCATAGGATAAAAGTTATGGTGCAAGATAACTTGTTCTGATTAGGAAATAGAGTACGCAGCGAATTAGCTAAGGCCCATTCAAGATTGAAGTTAGAGATGGATTACCTTTCATAGTGCAAATAAGAGTATGAATTAGAGGTGACTGCTCTATGGTAAGTATGTTAGACATGATGAGCCATAACCCTAGGTCGTGATTAAAGAAGACAAAAAATGTTGGTCACGATGAGAAGGTACTTTGGTCGCGACAAATATTCACAGAAAATATTATTCATAACAAAATTATATTTTGGTCATGACAAATAGGCACAGTGAATCTAGTGACAAAATAGTGTTGTGATCGCGACGAATGAACACAAAAGATTTTAGTCGCGACTAAACCACACAGTGATCCTTAGATGTTTAATGGGAAAATAAGAGATAGTTTCTCGCCTGATAGTGATCATTGAGGATAGGGGAAACTTAACAGTATGAATGGCTTAGAGATAAGAGCCAGACCCTACCTCAGAAGGAAAGCAGCTAACTCAATTATGGATTATAGTAAGGCCAAGGACATAGAAGTCCTTCAGGCTAGGGACACAGAAGTCTTACAGGCGATGGGAGATGTTATGATTGAATAAAACTAAGAATGACTAGCAGTGGTTAAGGGAAAGGTAGCCACAAAGTAAGAGACTCCCCTATCTAAGAAAGAGTAATGCTTGAGAGTTAGATAAGGTAAGGGTTGAGTCTATACCCTGTACCTAACAATAAGGTAAAGTGGCAACCTAAGCTAAATGAATGAATGTAGCCTAGTTAAGGTAAGATGGCCTGATAGAATAGCTATCTCAGATTCCTGAACTGATGAACAAGATCTTGGAGATAGTAAGCTAAAGATAAATAGCCTTAGTAATTTTTTGGGGATTAATAGATAGAGATGATAAGAGATAGATAATGAGATAGACAGTTATGGGAAACTAGTATTATGAGAGACAAGTATATTTCTGATAATGTTCATAGTTACTCAGTTTGGGGTAGGTTGAGATGCTCATGAGTAAGGAATACGATGTATGAAAGTTCTGGCCACCTAGTTTTTTAAGATTTGGATATATGTCCTCCATTAAGAAAAAAAAAGAGAATACAGTCGAGGTAAGGCAAGCAGAGTTGAGTTTACCCAATACAAGCATGATTGGCTAAGAACAAAGTTTAGGGATAGAGCTTAACAAGGTATTAAGCATGTAAGAAAGAATAGACTGGTATAAGTCATCTCCTTCTAATTTTATGGAAAAGAAGATGATTTTACAGATGACCCTGTAGAGAGATAGAGAGGCTCCCTTTTGGTGGGGATAAGATGTTTGAATGTTATGCTATAGATAAAATAGCGAGAGCTTTTACTCCTGCCATTAAATGCCAGACACTATATTATGTTTGTAAAATATGCTAAAGCTCCAAATGTTAGAGTAGTGCAAGCTCCACGTGATAGAGCTGTGCAAGCTTCAGGTGTTAGAGTTATGGATATTAAGTAAAGGAATGCTTGAGCTCCGACGTTAGAGCTACATATTCATGAGCAGGTGTGTAGTCCTATAACACGTTGGCTAGGTATTATGTATGTTAGAGTATATGCTCCTACTTAGCAATAAAGTAAAGAAAAGAACAATCGCATAAGTCCTCTCTCTATACTGATTATAATTATTATAGATGGTGAGAGCAGCTGGAGGAGCGAGAAAACCCCTAAGACTTCTAATGTAAATTGAGTAAAGTATAAAATAAGGCCTAAGCCAAACCTAAAAAAAAAGGATGGATAGGTTGTTGGCTAGATAATTGCTAAGGCCTAAGAAAATGGTACTAGTATATGGGAACGAATTAGAATCGTTCGGTGTACCTAGAGGTAGCAACCAGATGCTATAGAGACGATGAAAATAAAGGCACCAACCTCGCTGAACTTTATCAGCTAGAGGATTGATACAATGTGCGGTTGAGCTAGCTAGTGCAATACAATGACATATGAATGATCAATTTAAGGAATGTTAAAAAATAGATCATCCATGCAATAATCTAGAGTAGTTCTACATTATGGAAGACTTAATTATGCTAGTCTTTTTCCAAATGAAAGAAGCATTAGAGGATAGACTGAGGCTTGTCTAGAGACTTGCCTAGCATACTGTCTAAAGTAAAAGACGTAATGATGAATAGATTAAGAGTTGATGTTTCCAAAATGGAGGAATTCCATCACAGAGGAACTAATGACACAGTAGACCCAGTACAAAATATCTTGAATAGGCGAAAGTAACAATAGCATATCAAAAATGAAATCCACGCTATTCAAGCTCGCCAGGAATAAGAGAGATGATGCTATCGCGATGATAGAAGCAATGATTGTTGCTAGTTTATGATGTCCTGAGAAAAGGTTCAAGAAGGAGCCATAGTCCAATCAGGAGTAAACTGAGACTAGCAGACAGTCAGGGTCTACTAAGGAATAAGATAATATTCAGTTACATAAATATGAACCTCTTATGTTCAAAGGAACATTTAAGACATCTAAAGTATTGCAATGTCCCTTAGAGTGGAAGGCGTAGTTAGTTGTTTATAAAATATATAAAAATCTTAAGAGATAGTAAAGAGCACAGAAATTACCCTACAGGAAAAGAATAATTGCTTAACTGGGAACTTTAACTTAAACAGTTTTATGAAAAGCATTTACCTCAGTCAGATAAAGATGAGCGTAAGGCTAAGTTTAAGTGACAAGACAAGGTAAGAGAAGAGACCCTTTGATAAATACTTAGCCAAATTCATCCACATGAATTATGAGAGATGTATAACTGAGCAAGTAACTAATGACTGAGTTTCATGTTGTAAGAAAGGATTCTTTTCAGGCAGTTACAAAAGTTTAATGGAGTAGTCGGTGCATGCAAGATTACAGAGATAAGTTTACAATGCCCAAAAACATGTAAAGGCTAAAAGTTAAGAAGATGTAATGAGTTAGAAGTGCAAACACATAATTAGAACCTAAGAATGCAAGATATGTGGTAGAGACCATTGAAGTTCCAGCAGTGCAATTCTGTTAATGTTGAATAACATCCTTAAATTTTTGCACCCCTTGAGATGTCTAAAGATTCCAAGTTAAAGCTCCTCTGAACAAGGTTAGAATAAATGATATTATAACTATTAATTTGAAATTTCCTTAACCCATAAATTCTGACTTCTTGTCTCTCAAAATCTGCTATAATGTCCTTGCCCTGTAATTCTGTTATATTTACCGAAAACTTTCCTGTATATTGTCCATCACTTGAAACAGTATGGTTAGTTCCAAAGGAAGAAATAGTATATGGAGATGAACAAAACTCACCTATAGTGGGAAGCCAGCCATCAATGTTAGAATTAATTCATAACACATCACCATTGGATGAAGAAAAAGAAGAGAAATCAGTGGAGGAATAGGAAATGGAATGTTCTTCAACTTCATCTTGATTATCAAGCTCACAAATATCATCACACTTATTTTCAAGTAATGCATCAATCATATTAAGTCCTATAAGATAATAATCCTGATGTGGGTGTCTATACTCCCCCACATTTAGCTTTTGCACTCCGAGCAAAATTATGGATCAAAACTGAATTTCAAACACACATGTTCAGCAAAATTGGCAAAATAGATTCAACATAAGCACTTGTATTCATCAATCTTTTCCTTCAATTGGCAACAATCCAAACTAATCTCATATCAATCAAAGAATCAAACTTATGCAATTAAATCATAGTAAGCAACTAGATTGAGATTTTCTCACAAGGTATAGTGTTTCACTCCCTCTCTTATCAAGGTAATTTCACTCAACCATCTAGCTTAGGCTTCCCATAGGCTTGTAACCATCCTACATTTCCACCACTAAATGCCACAAGGTTTATGAATCAAAGGGTCTTTATTAGGGTTGTAATGTTGGAAAGGATAGACGATGAAATGGAAATTCATGTCAATGATTAATGAAATACTGCACATGTCCTTACTTCTTTCAGCTATTTCAATTTTAATCACAGTTCCAATTGCGCAGCTGTAGAAAATAGTAAGTCACAAACTAATTCTTTCATACAAGTTAAATATCACTTTTTGCATCTGGTATTTCTTTTCTTTCTCTTTTCTATGTACTTTTTTTTCTTTGTTTTCACTATTGAACCAGATAACAATACATTGAGGTTCAGACATTCAACAAGTAATTACAACTTATCATTCATTCACAATTAAAGAATTAATGCAGCAGCAACTATCTTATACAGTATTCATTAATCAATGATGGAATTTTTAAAGAAAATGAAGGTCTCAAAGGGGTAAAGCAAAGGATTTAATATTTATGTGGGTTCTGTTTGGTCAAGAGGGTTTTGAAAGAAATGCCCTTATTATTTTTATAATTCTATGGAGCTAATGTGGTTTTGAGTCAAGGATTGAGACAAGTTCTGTAAAGTTACCAAACTAGATGGTGTCACACAATGTAAAGGAGTATATGTTGAAGGATAAAAATTCTTCCATCAGGTTTACTCACGCTAATTAGCTCACATGACTAGATTACATGAATATTTAACAAAATATATGAGACTAATCATTCATGATGCACAATTTTTAGTAGTGAATCAATGAAACAAGCAACTAACACTTCATCAAGCTTACAAATGTTCAAAAGTATATGTTCAAAATTTAATTTGAGTCCATGACAGTAAATTCCAGTAGACCAAGCAATAATTAGAATGAAATAGGAGGATTTTTCAGAAGTGGATCAATGTTAGTCGCGACAAAATGGACATCAGGTCGCGACTATTTTACACAGAGACGGAATTTTTAGAAAATAGGGAATATTGGTCACGATAGAAATGGACATTAGTCACGACTAAAAATACCGAGAGTAAACCTGTTAAACACATGTGTTATTGTCACAATCAAATGATAATCCATAGAGAGTTACAGTCACGACAAAGATAAGCACATACCACGACTAATCATCATAGATAGGCAAACATCAGAAAATATGAACTTCTGGTAGCGACAAAAATAGGCAGCGGTCGTGACTAGTTTTTACAGAGAAGAAATTTGACAATTTGCATATATTAGTTGCGATAAAAATAACATAAGGTCACGAACAAAAGACAAAATCACAGCAATTATCTAATTTTTATTCACCTATCTTACTCAATCAAATTCATCCTCCCTCACACTTAATTTCTACATTGGAATCTGATGATATGGACATCTAGCCAGCTACTCCTGAAATCTGCCCTAAAACTCATAGAAAGATTCTTCAGTATACTGTTTTGCAGCAAAGATTTCCTTCCTTAATGCAGCAGTCTTTGATGAAGGAAAATATCTCTCCAAGATGGCACTTCTTAAGTTGTTCTAGGATTCTAGAGCTTGAGGTGCATGATGTGGAAGCATATAGAACCATTCTTTTGCCTTTCTTTCCAGTGTGAAATGAAAGACTTGTCCCTGCACATCATCCATGTCAGCACCTACAAGCTTCATAGTTGAGCAAAGCCACTGCATAGTCTACAAACGCTTGAAAGGATCCTCACCTGCCAATTCATAATACTTTGGTAAGTTACTCAGTAAGGGACCTTTCAGCTCAAAGTTCACATCTAAAGCAGGACAAGTATGAAAAGGATCATAGTTTGCATTAGAAGAAGTGAGATCTCTTATGCTCCTACGTGGCCTTCTATTGTTCATGTTATTTTCTACATATTGCTCATGTTGATTATTTTGATTATGAGTCTGAGCTTCACCTACATTAACATGCTCCATGACAAGATGATTATCTAATATATCACAAGATGCAAGTTCAGTATCAGCAGCAACAGATGCAACACTAGCTTGATTTTTAGCTTTCTTAATTTTCCTAAGTGTCCTATTGATTTCTCTATCTAAAGGAATGAGCTCAGAGCTTCTGGTCATGTAAATCACGCTCAACAATATTGCAAAAGATCAAATATATCAGTAATGTAGCAAATTCAGCAAATGAGATCAAGTAATCGCAGATTAAAAAGCTCAAGTCACAACTAAAAGGACTCTAGGTCGTGACTAAAAATCACAGAGAGTAGATATTGCGACAAAAATGAACTTCAAGTCACGACTGACAGTCAAAGAGAGTAAAATTTTTATAATCAGGATTTTTTATCGCGACCAACTATCACTTTGGTTATGACTAAAAATCACAGAGAGGAAATTTTGAAGTTAGAAATTTCTGGTTACGACCAAAATGCAGACCAAAAACCACAGAGAGGTTTAGTCGTGACTAAGTGTCAATTTGGTTGCGACTAGAAATCAAAGAGAAGGAAATTTGAAGAAAAATATTTTTGGTTGGGACCAAAAAGCACTCCGATAGCGACTAAAAGTGACAGAGAGCAAATTTAAGTTGAAAACTGATTTCTTGTTGCAACCAAATGTGTATCTGATCGCGACTAGAAATCAAGAGCAATTTAGTCACGACTAAGAATCCAATTGGTCGCAACTAAACAGATATAAAACATAAAATTTGCACAAAAACTAAAAGAACTACTTACTCTTTATGTTTTTGGGCCCAGGAGATTGCTTAGGAAACCTTAACAAGTAAGGCTCCCCGACAACGGTGTAATATCCCTCATTTTCTATGCTGGATAGTATGTACAGTTTGCACGTAATATATACGAAATTTTCTAGGAGATTTGTTGCTATTTATGTAAAGAAAGGGATTAAATTGAAAAAGGAAGAAAATGCAAGGACTTAAGTGAAATTATGAAAGGTTTAAGGCCAAAAGAGAAAGTAGACAAAAATATGGGGTCTTTAAGTGTAATTTTAGCTAAATTTGAGGGACTTAATTGAAAAGAAGAAAAGTTCCCAGGGGCTAAATTGTAATTAAAGAAAGTTAGGCCAGAAGTGGTTTGGACTATCCAAAAGCATTTCAGTCCCAAATTTCATCAGTAGATAGAGGAGAAGATGCTGGGTAATCTGGCTTAATATAGAAATTTTATCAGGGTCCTAGATAGCTTAAATTGATCTGATAATGAAAAAGTTATAAAAATTATTATCAGATCTCCTAGACCTCAGGTATACGTGAAAGGATTACAGGATGGTGCGTCCAGTGAAGACGGAGGTAAGGAAACTGACAGAATTCCGAAAGGAGTCCTGTGGAAAAAGTTATTCACTTTTTAGTGAATTTAGACGGGAGTTTATGAACTCCTGGGATCCGATAAGGAGATTTAGCAGTAAATAAACTGGAACTGATTGAGCCTAGATGGCCAAACGTAGATGCCCAAAAGAACAAGTGGCATCAAGAAGGCTCAGTAAGATCATTGGACTGATAGGGGGCCAGTGTCCGGGGAAACCCTATAAAAGTGTGAAATAACGAAAATACCCCTGTGTTGTCTTAAGAAGTAACAGATAAATGAAGGGCATTTTGGTCATTTTGGATAGTCTAGAATGCCCAAGGTATGTATAGGAAGGTTAGTCAAACTCAGTATATGCCCTGACGAGGTACAAAGAGGTGTGAAATGATGATTTTGCCCTTAGGGTTAATATAGTGCAAGAAAGGGCACCAAGGGTATTTTGGTCATTTCCAAGGGATCTAAAATTAAGTTTAGACCCAGTATAAGAATGTCAATGATATAAAAAACCCAGATACTGAATTTAAGGTTAGAAGACATATTACGAAATCTCAAAAAAATTAGATGTAGAAAATAGTCCAGTTTTTGAGGAATTGGACCGGGCCGGTACCGGATTGGATTGGAATTTTTCCAGAGACTTCTTGGCTCTTCAATTTTTCCACATGGCTAATTAGGTGTCCCATGAGGTGTCTCTTGGATGATGTCATGGTGGTGATGTCATAAATGGAAAAGAAAAGAAAATCCAAGATTAAATTTAAGCCACAAGATCAAATAGTACCCAAAATGATCTTGGCATTTCATTTCCACCCAAATTTGTCTATAAATACCCCTCCATTTCAGATTCATTTCGGCATGCATGAGAACCATAGGTAAACTCTTGCAAAATTTCCATTCAAGCCAAGAGAAAGCAAGCACCTTGGAAGAACTATCAAGGTAATTAATCCCCTTGATCCAAGACTATGTTCTAGTAGATTTGCTCTTGAGTTTAAGTGATTTTTGAGGCATAAATATTTTGGAGGTGCTGCTGGAATTTCTGTGTATGTGTGAAAAGAACATGAATTTTATGTTATGGATAGTTTAGACAAGCTTAAACAAGCTAGAATCAAGTGGTACTGGCTTAGGAATTCAAGTATGCTTGTGAATCCAAGATTGTGTTCTATTCTGTACAATACAAAATCACTGTTAATATGTTGGAATTTCATGGTTTTAATGCTTCCAATGGGTTTAAAATAGAAAATTGTGTGGGGTTATAGGAGAGAAACAAGTATTGGAAGCATTGGAATCAAAATGAGAATTTTTGGAAACAAGAGGGGGCCTTTCGGTTCTGTACAGTAGCATGAGAAGCAATTTGATTCTTGAAAATCTGAATGAATATTTGGATTCTACATGAAAAATTATGTGGAAGAGAACCATGAAAGTTTAGTTTAGAAAGATGTAATCATAAGTCACAAAGTAGAGAAAGAAAGGGGCTTAATGAAACCCTAGCCTTGAGATTGGATTGGAATTGAGTTGTAACTTGGTAATTGCTTTGTTATGCCTAGGTTTTGATATTTGTGGGAAGGAAGGATCAAGTTAAGAAGGAACTTGCAAAGATATATAAGAGGTAGCAAGAATACCTAACTAGAAACTTATGTTGTTTGAGTGATATGCTTGCTTGTTATGCATGAAGTTTGGTTGAGCATGAAATGTTATGTGATGATGATGATGATGAGTTATGAATACTTGCAACTGCTTGCAACTCATGTCATGACAATATGCATGTTAGAGTTTGCTTATGTATGATCATGAATTAGCTCCCATTGCATGATAACATGTTAGGCATTTGATCAAGCATGCATAACCTTATAGTTGGTATGACTTGCTATTGGGATTTCCATGAAATCTCATTCCTTCCATATATATATAATCATGCTCTAGGTGCTGGAACTTCTCAAGGAAGAGGGTAAATGTGGATGAATAATTTGTATATGGCCTAAAGAGTATGTATTTAACCTAGGAGATGTTGTATTGATATGTAAAATGCATGCACTCACTGGATCCGATCCAAGGCAGAACATTTCCACTGATAGTTTAAGTGACTTATCCAACGAGTTTTCGCATGAAATTTTGCATGAAAATAGCCAAGATCTAGAGATTTTGGATAAGACTTAGAATTGTTATGATTTTTCAAAGTCAGGACTAAAATCTGGATTAAGATAAAACGAGTGTTTAGAGGCAATGAGGTTTAAATACGAATTTCAAATAGCAAATGAAGAAATTTTTCCACGAGATTTTATGAGCTTAAATTTCACATATGGAGCTTTAAATCCATATGTAATATGCCTCATTTGGACAACTATACAAAGAGAAATGTATTTTTTAAAATAAGGCACAGAAACTGGAACTTCCAAAGTTACCAAATGAACAGTATTTTTCAATAATTAAACTGATTTCATTTGGACAAGGAAACCTAAATTTAATATTTTTACTTCAAAGTTTCATGAAAGATATTTCATTAGAAATTGGAACCACCTTATTTCAATTTTTATAGATTTAATTATGTATTTCCAAAGTTTATGGTATAATATGGATTTACCAAATGAATAGTGCCATAAACAGTACCCGATGACTTAACTCTTGGGAATTCATGTTTTTAAGCTAAAATTGTGTTCCAATGATCTAAGATACTTCCAATTGAGTATATGAAAGGATGCTACAAACAGCGCCATTTTGATAACTGTCATTTTAATTATCAAACAAAACTAAGCTAACCAATAGTAAAGCGGAGGCTAACCCAGGTCGGATCACAAGGAGCTACTGGATGTTAGAGTTCCTAATTAATCTATTGAGCCACAATTTAACAAATTAAGCAGATGAGTTGTGTGTTGAACTGTTTGAACTAAAACTGAATGTAAAGTCTATGCTATTGTTTATGCTTTATGTGTTTATAATGATGAAATGAATGAATGATGACAAGTGTGTTCGCTTGCATTGCTATCTGAACTCCAGCAGCAAATATCAGTACAGCAGCAATCATGATGAAAATGGAATGAGAAGATGAAGATGAATCTGCAGAACCTTCCTCTGTTTCTATTGACTAGAACAGAGGGAGTTGCAGAAGAGAAATTGGAGATAAAGAAGAAGATGAATGTGTGCGAGAATGATGGTGAAATCTGGATGGAAAGTGGATGAAGTGTGATATCAATGGATAGAGGGAATAGATCTGAAGTGAGGTGACGCGTGAATGTATGGGGTGTCAGAATATGAGTCCATCTCTGCTGTGTAATCTATGTAATATATAGCAGAAGTGTGGGATGGGTGATCAAATGCATGAACCAATATGTTCTTTAGTCCACTTGCTTCTGTTAGCACATGTCAATTCTGTTTATAGCACATGCTCACCACTTGTTATCAGCAACTTGCTCATTCTGTGCAGATGGAGTATGCTGATGTGTGAACAGTGCCAGACGCGTGAACAGTGCTCAACTCATGCATGATCTCCCACTTGCAATTTGTTATCAACTCTTGTTTGTAGTCTGTTAAGTCTAGCCATGCAATTCATCACATGCTTAAATCACCTTCTGTCCAACTGTCCCTTATGTCATTCGTTGATTGATCTCTGCATTGAAGTTTGGTCACGACGGTATGTACATCAGGTCCACAGGGATGCTCTACTTGGCTGATTGATTGCTATGTTGACCTGAAATGGACATTTAATAGATTATTTATCCAATTAAGCACTAAATCACATCATTTAAATTCCCACTTGTCCAATTTCATATTATTAACTAATTTGCTCAATATAGTAGTAAATGTGGATAAGAATCAATAATAAACTCTCTTTTAACATATTAAAAATCATTACAAATATGAGTTTATCAGTCTCCTCCCCCACACTTAATTAACAAATATAGCTCAAGTATATAATAAAACTGATTAAAGTAGACTATTGTAAGTGGGGAAATAAGGAAGGAGACAACCTGACTATCATGAGGGTTTGAAGTTCTCCTTGTATAGCTTCCATGGATAGCCATTGACCTATACTGCTGTACCATCTGTTTTATACTGCCTTGCTGGTATAGCCTTTACCCATCTTGAGAGATAATCCACAGCTAGTAGAATATAGGCATAGCCAACATATAGTGGAAATGGTCTTGTTGATGTAACTATTGTATTATTCAGTTCTACCCCTGCAGTGAAATTCTTAACAACTATGTCTTTTCCTACAAATTTATCATGTTGGTTCTTTCCAAAGCCTTCATTCAAATTGTCAATAACAGAAAAAGACATTTTAGATTCAAGCATATCACTTTCAAGCTTATCAGAATTTTGCAGCAACAATTCATGTTCTTCTTTAGCCTCTTCTTTATTTGCATCAATTCACTTAAACCTAACAGTGAGTGATCTTGATGTGGGTACCTATACATGTTAAACTGAATTATGTACCCACCAAATTCCATTTTAATAATTCCCTCTTTCATGCAAATCATGGGGTTAGCTATCCTCAAGAATGGCCTTCCTAGAATAAGAGTACTATCATCAAGAGATTCATTTGTCATATCAAAAACATAAAAGTCCACAAGAAAAACAAGGTCCTTTACTTGAACTAGAATGTCTTCTAAGATTCCCTTAGGATTTATAATACTCTTATCAGCCAATTGAGCTAACACTTTAGTTGGCTTAATCAAATTCACTTCCAGAGCATGATAAACTGAACTAGGCATCACATTAATAGCAGCACCTAAATCTAATAATGCTCTAGAAACAATTATCTTACCAATTGTACATGGAATGGAAAATGCACCTGAATCTTGACGCTTTACTAGAAATTGAGCTTTGAAAAGTACAGAAGATTTAGGTCCCACTTGCACCAGTTCATTAGGTTTGTCTCTTTTTCGGTGGTTGTAACTCTCCTTCAAACATTTTGCATATTCTGGTACTCTCTGCACCCTCTTTAGGATAGGCACATTTACTTCAATCTTGCTGAAACAATCAATGATTTCTTTTTTCTGCTCCTTTAAGACTTCCTTGCTACTCATGAGTTCCTTTTGAACAAGTAAATCCTTCAGGTCCATTCTTTCTTAGCTGAATCAGAATGAGTTTATTCCTACTTGAGCTCTGAACTTACTGCTGATGGTATTGCTTTAGTTGTACCCTCACTAGGATTTCTTGACTCAGTATCAATAGTCTCCAGTAGCTCAATTTCATTGCCAGCTGTCCATAACCCTCTGAATCTTGTGCAGAATTGATTTGACTTTCTGTATCCTCTTTCTTCTCAAGGAGTTGTGCTTCCTTCTTGTATTCAGGATTCTCAATACTATTCTTTATTAGACTGCTAGAATTAGTATCTTTCTTACCTTCCTCTTTATCTCTAGCATCAGTAACTTGTTCCCCAACTTGCTCTTCACTTTGCAGACTTATAGCATTCAAAGTTTTAGGCTTAACAACTGTATTTGAAGGTAGATCTCAACTAATCCTTGCCTGAACTTCACTTACTGAATTGGCTAATTGTGATACATAGCCATTCATGTTTGATGTGTTGGTTTCCCACTGCTCAATTCTACTTTTCAAGGCAAAAAATTTAGAATTGGTCATTGCTAAGTTGCTATCCACTGTAGATCTCAAGTACTTGAAGTTGGTACTGAAGTTTACGTTGATGGAATTTATATTTGAATTCATTACAGTAATGCTCTTGAGTATCTCAGAAATTCCATCATCTTTTACTGCAGTAGGTACTTCTATAGCTCTAGAGGATTCAGCTACTTGCTGTCATTGTCGAATCTGTTTGGCCCAACATTTCTGTCTCCACTTCCATCCCTCCATCTAAAATTGGGATGATCTCTCCATCCTTCATTGTATGTGTTGGAGTATGGATTCTTTTGTGGATACTAGTTTGGTCTGCCTTGATCAAAGGCTGAGACTTCCTCATAGTGTGAAGGACAATTAGCACTGGTGTGCATTGGAGATGAATAAAGTTGACAACTGGGAAAACTAGAGCTTGAGAGTATGGGCTCTAAACATGTGAATTGCTCAATTGAGCAGCTAAATTATTGATCACTCATAGCAGTTACTTGAGAAGATAGATTACTATGATCTTGAGAAAACCTTGCAGAAACCTCATGCACTTGTCTAGCATCATATCCTCCATACTGCTGGTCATTGTTTGCTTTCTTCTCAATCAAGTTCCATGCTTCATCAAGTGTCAAATCATCAATGGAACCCCCAGCAGCTGTGAAACATCCTCCTTTAAACTCCTCAGAGTACACTTGCGAAAGCTATACTAGCTTAACTTAAGTCCAGAGATTGAACTTTTACTCCTAAGTTCCTTATTCTGAACCTTTACTTTGAGAATTGGTTTCTCTCATTATACACATCCAAATGAGGCTTATTACCTATTCACGGAATGCCCCAGATGTGTACTACCGGCTCACTAAATCTTGTGGCCAGACTCCTCCGTTTACTAGGTCAAACTGAGGTCAGAACACTGCTACCTCAGGTCCTGCGAATTTCCCCTTAATTTACCATCCACAAATTGAATATGCCAAACAATACTTATCATTGAATAACATAATGTCATATAGCAAGGCATACACAACAAGACATATACATAATCTTTCTATCTATATTACATCTCTTTCTGCCTAAACTCTGACAGCATAACCGCTACGCTTCATCTGTACAAAGAACTGAACTGTACTGATTCGGTAGTTCCCTCATAAGAACTACCATTCTACGTAGTACCCAGGAAAGACTAGATGAACCGGCTAGGTCCACTCACTTCTAGCCTCCTTAGACAACACTACGTACACAGTACTTATCATATACTGATGTTCAGTCTTTACTTCGGCAGCATAGCAGCGTCTCTTAGCATTCTCAAAATCCACTTCAGCATAACCTCCCTGTAATGGGTTATGTATGGGGATGAGATTCGGGGGAATCTCAGTAGCAACAATCATAACAATATATGTAATGCAGTGTGACAGTGCTTGCTTGTGATTGTGTACAGATAATATGCTGCGTGCTTCCATACTTAATAACATATGATCATAGCATTGTAGTAGAGCTTCAGACATAACATATAAGACAACAATCCAACCAAACAATAGCACATCAAATCACAAAGCCATTACATAAAAGCTAGGTTTAGTTACTACCTGGCTAGCTTAGCAGAAACTTACTATCTCTATTCTGCTTCCAGCTCCGCCAGAACTTCCTTTCTTCCTTTCTCTCTTCCTTCCTTCTCCTTCTCTCTCTTCTTTCTCTCCCTTCCTTTCCATACGTGAATGCAAATGAAGGCAAGGGGGGTTTATATAGCCTCCCTCAATGGCACTATCGTAGTTTCTTTGAACTCTGAATATGTGGTCCTGGTTTTTCCTCGAATTTCCTATTTTCTTTTATTCCTCCTTTACTGCATCATCGGGACACCTCACCGGGACACCTCAGTAGCACATTTATCACATGTCACAATTCCTGGACACCTCAGCATGCTGACTCATCAGGCTGACTCACCGGTCCAGAGTCCTGCCTCGTAATGCGTGTCCTCAGCTTTATCTGCTTTCTCCAGACTAATGCCATGTGGCACCTGGAAGAGACCTTGCACGCTTCCCAATGCTATCCAGATAAGTCCCAAACTTATCTGATTACTTCCTCAGTTTTCGTGCCAACCGAGTAACTTTACTCTACTGAAAGGTCACTGAATCACTACTCTAATGACATGTGGCATCTTGTGGGTCCCATGAGGATACCTTATCAGTCTATCTCATGGTTTCCAGATAACCTTTCCTGTATCTGACCTCTTTCCCCAGTTCTATCTCTAACCAGGTAACTATCTCATTTGGACCTTCACAACTCTTGGCCCATACGCTTAGCACTACTTTAGTTACTAGTCGCGACCTCATCATCACCTTATCGCGACATAACATCTTTTGGTTCATTAGTCGCGACCACAACATCCTTTAGTCGCGACCATAACAGTATTTCATCGCGACCACATCACTTTTTAGTCGCAACCAGGCTCATTCTACTCATTAGTCGCGACACCACAACATTATCCGTCACGACCAATCCTTTCTGCCAATATTAGTCGCGACCATAATACACTCTCGTCGCGACCAACTTCTTTATCATCGTGACCTAACTGGTCAACTCTTGAACCTTTGACCTTTACATCATCCCCAAATGGCCATTTACCCCTTGGGACTTCCACTGTTTACACATAAGTCCCCGTACCTTTACTTACTCGCAGCTCAGTCCCTGAAACTCTTTGCGTTCCTCTGGGACTTCTGCTAAAAAGGGGTCTAGTAGCCTCCTAATCTTAGGCTATCTCTGCATCTCTAGGCCTGAAAATTGGGATATTACAAGCTGCATCCAAATTCTTTCTGCATGCAAAGCGTAATCCTGAATGAAAATACTGCACCAAATGCTCCATTAGAATCTGATGGTATAGACATCTAGCTAGCAACTCTTGAAACCTTCCCCAAAACTCATAGACTCTTCAGCATACTATTTTGTAACAAAGATCTCCTTTCTCAATGTATCAGTCTTTGATGTAGGGAAGTATCTTTCCAAGAAAGCATTCCTGAATGTATTCCAAGAGTCCAAGGCTTGAGGTGTGTGATGTGGCAGCATATAAAACCATTCCTTTGCCTTTTCTTCAAGTATGAAATGAAATACTTGTCTATGCACAACATCCATATCAGCTCCTACAGGCTTCAAAGATGAACAAACCCACTACATAGTCTTTAAATGCTTGAAAGGATCCTCACCTGCTAATCAATAAAATTTAGGTAAGTTACTTAACCAAGGACCTTTCAGCTCAAAATTAACATCTAAAGTAGGACAAGTATGAAAAGGATCATAGTTTGTGTTAGCAGAAGTGAGATCTCTTATGCTCCTACGTGGCCTTCTATTGTTCATGTTATTCTCTGCATACTGCTCATGTTGATTATTCTAATTATGAGTATAAGCTTTACCTACATTAACATGCTCCATTACAAGATGATTATCTAGGATATCACCAGATGCAAATTTAGTTTTAGCTGCAATAGATTCACCAGAAGAACTAGGCTCAACAATAGATGCAACACTAGCTTGATTTAAAATTTTAGCCTTCTTCATTTGCCTAAGTGTTCTATTGATTTCTCTATCCAATGGAAAGAATTCAGAGCTTTTGATCATGCAAATCACACTCAACAATGATGCAGGATATTAAGTACATCAACAACACAGCAAATTTAGCAAATGAGATCAAGTAATCGCAGTTCAGAAAGATAAGGTCGTGACTAAACGGACACTAGGTTAGGATTAAATAGTACAGAGAGTAGATATCATGACAAAAATGAACTTCAAGTCGCGATGACAATCACAGAGAGTAAAATTTTTGAATCAAGATTTTTGGTCGCGGCCAAATATCACCTTGGTTGGGTCTAAAATCACAAAGAGCAAATGCTTGAAGTTAGAAATTTCTGGTTACGACTAAAAATTATAGAGAGTAAATCTGAATTGAACACTGATATTTGGTCACGACTATGTGTCAATTTAGTTGCGACTAGAAATCACAGAGAAGAAAACTAATGAATTTTTTTTTTGGTTACAACCAAAAGGCACTCCGGTCTCGACTAAAAGTTACAGACAGAAAATCTGAGCCAAAAACTAAGTTCATGTTACGACCAAATATGTATTTGGTCGCGACGTATAAAGACAAAACTCTAATAAATCCATTTTAATAATTCCCTCTTTCATGCAAATCATAGTGTTAGCTGTCTTCAAGAATGGCCTTCCTAGAATAAGAGTACTATCATCAAGAGATTCATTTGTCATATCAAAAACATAAAAGTCCACAAGAAAAACAAGGTCCTTTACTTGAATTAGAATATCTTCTAAGATTCCCTTAGGATTTATAATACTCTTATCAGCCAATTGAGATAACACTTTAGTTAGTTTAATCAAATTCACTTCCAAAACATGATAAACTGAACTAGGCATCACATTAATAGCAGCACCTAAATCTAATAATGCTCTAGAAATAGTTATCTTACCAATTGTACAGGGAATATAGAATGCACCTGGATCTTTACACTTCACTGGAAATTGAGCTTTAAAAAGCAAAAGCTTTGATCTTTACTAATAATGCAAAATCTTTACACTTCCACTAGCACTAGTTCATTAGGTTTGTCTCTTTTTCTGTGGTTGCAACTTTCCTTCAAACATTTTGCATATTCTGGTACTCTCTTCACCCTCTCTAGCATAGGCATATTTACTTCAATCTTGCTGAAACAATCAATGATTGCTTTGTTCTTCTCCTTTAACACTTCCTTGCTGCTCATGAGTTCCTTTAGAACAAGTAAATCCTTCAGGTCCACTTCTTTCTTAGCTGAATTAGAATGAGTTTCTTCCTGCTTGAGCTTTGAACTTACTGCTGATGGTGTTGCTTTAGTTGTATCCTCACTAGGATTTCTTGACTCAGTATTACTAGTCTCCAGCAGCTCAATTTCATTGTTATTTAGCTGTTCATAACCCTTAGAATCTTGTGCAGAATTGATTTGACTTTTTGTATCCTCTTTCTTCTCAAGGAGTTGTGCTTCCGTCTTGCCTTCAGACTTCTCAATGCTATTTTTCATTAGACTGCTGGAATCAGTATTTTCCTCACCTTCCTCTTTATTTCCAGCATCAGTAACTTGCTCTTCACTTTGCAAACTTATAGCATTCAAAGTTTTAGGGTTAACAACTGTATTTGAAGGTAGATCTCCACTGATCCTTGCTTGAACATCACTTACTAAATTAGCTAGCTATGATACATAGCTATTCATGTTTGATATGTTGGTTTCCTGTAACATCCCTAATTTTTGTACTAAGTTGTATGTACAGATTGAATAAAATATATGAGATTTTTCAGGAAAAGATGTGGCCATATTTATGTGAAGAAAGGGATTAAATTGGAAGAGGAAGAAAGTGTAAGAGCCAAAGTGCAAAATTATGAAAATACCCTATGATGCCCTAAGAAACCAGAAGTGAATGGTGGGTATTTTGGTCATTTTAGACAGGTTAAAATGCCAAGGAAGATACAGGAAGGATTAGTAAGAGCCAGTATATGCTCTGATTAGGTACAAAGAGGTGTGAAATGACAATTTTGCCCTTAAGATCAATATAGTGAAAGAAAGGGGCACCAAGGATATTTTGGTCATTTTATTCAATGGATGGATATCAGATGAAATTTGATAGTAAATTATTAGAATTAATATGAGAATTTATGGAGTTGATAGAAGTCAAAAAGGAGTCCTGTAGAATTAATTATGGAATTTACGGTGAAAAAGGACACCGATAAAGGGTTAAAGGAAACGTATGTAATTTTTAACAGGACTTCTGGATCTCAGAAAATTATGAAACTTTGTAGAGAATTCATTTTATATTAGAATGAATTTCTAAAAATGTTAGAACAATTAAAAGAGGTGTTTAGCATTTATGCTAAGATCAGGGTAATTTAAGAATATCTGTATAAGGAAAGTACATTGGGATTTGGGCCAATTAGCTATTGGACCTAAAAGAGGCCCAACATGTCATCCTAGGCCAGCCCAATAAGGCCCAAAAGTTATCTTGGAGCCCAAGTCCAATAATAAATAATTTATGGATTTTTGAAAAGAAAAAAAAAAGAGAATAAAGTAAGAATTAGGTTTTGCACATGGTGGGACCCACAAGGACACCAAAGAGGAAGGGTTAGGTGTACCAAGTGAGGCCATGCTAGTGATATCATGGTGGTAAGGTCATGAGTGAGAAGAGAAAAGATATTCCAAGATCAAACCTTTAACCATTAGATCAAATAGTTTCCAAGGTGATCTTGGCCTTCAATTTTCCCAAGATTTTTCTATAAATACCCCCTCATTCTCAGCCAAAACCATGGAGGAGAAAGTGTAGGGAACCTTTTGCAAAATTTTCTCTCAAGCTTGGAGGAATCAAGGATCTTGGAGAAACAAGTAAGGTAAGTTGCTCCCTTGCTTCTAGACTTTGTTCTTATGGTTTGAGCTTGAGTTTAAGTGGTTTTTGAGGCTTAAATCTTGGGGAGGTGCTGCTGGAATTTTTGTGTGTATGTGAAAGGAATATGAGTTTTAAGTCATAGATAGTTAAGACAAGCTTAAACAAGTTAGTTACATGCTTGGTTGTGAAGTAAGTTGATGTTCTTGACTTTACCATTTCGGTTTGCACTGTTCATACACTGTTCATGATAGAAGGAAATGGAATTTCAATGATTTAATGCTTCCATTGAGTTTATATGATGATTTTGTGTAGGATTGGAAAGGTTTTGAACCTTGGAAACCATTGGAATTAAAGGTTATAATGTTGAAAATTCCTCACGGTTACTGTTCACTCGCATGAACAGTGATTTGAATTTCATGATTTTGGTGCTCCCAATGGTCTTGAGATGAGATTTTGTGTGGGGGTAAAGTGGAGGAACAAGTATGGGAAGCATTGGAATCAAAAAGAGAATTTTTGGAAGAATTATGTATGTTTTTCCAAATCTGTACAAAACAGTGCATTGTTGCTGGAATTTGGTTATTTTGAGTTCATAAATGGATTCAAAAGGTAAAATTGTGTAGGGTAAGGCCAAGACATCAATTGGTTCAAAGGCCAAGTTAATTGGCAAAGATTAAAGAAAGTTATGTTAGTTAAAGCAAGTTAAAGGTTCAAGAGATGTAGTCTTGAGTAATGTTTGAGTTTATGATCCTAATGGATTATGCAATGAATATGAATGTGTTTAGGACCTTGAAACCTCTAAGAAGGTGTTGGGGAAAGATTGACCAAAAAGCTTGGGAAGCAAGTGCAAGCATAAGAAAGAGAGCTTAAATCCAAGGTAGTGAACTTACCCTAAACTTGTATGTATGTAATGTATGCTTGATTGTGCTATGGTTTGATTGAATTGTGTGTATATGTGTAGATGATTGAAGCTCTGTTCTTATGATTACTTTGGCCAATTGTATTTCATATGATACATGGAAGCATGCTCATCATACCATAGTAACACTTTCACAAGCAAGCACAAGTCTTTACATTAATACATGCATTGTTTGGTATTGTTTGCTACTGAGATTCCCCCGAATCTCACCCCCCATAACCATGATCTAGGTGCTGGAACATCACAAGTAAGGAGGTAATTGTGGATGTATGAATGGTATATGACTTGAAAAGCATGCCTTTAACTTACATGATGATGTATGGGTATGTATAATGTATGCATGCACTGGATCCGATGAGAGGCAGTCTGCTTCCAGCGATGGTTTAAGCAACTTATCAACGATTTTTCACATGAAATTTGGCATGAATATAGCTAAGATCCATATCTTTAATTGGACACCAAGAAAGCCTAATTTGGTTAAGTTTTCAAATTGATATGATTTTTCAAAATTGAACTTAAACTCTGGATCAAGATAAAACTAGCCCTGCGATATAGTGAGGTTCATACACGGTTTTCATATAGTAAATGAATGAGTTTGTCCGCGATATTTGGTGATCTTAAAGTACACATTCTGAGATTTAAATCCATAGGTAATTCGACTCAATTGGATAAGTATACAATGAGAAATGAATTTTTGAAAATGGGACAAAGAAACTGGAACTTCCACATTTACCAAATAAACAGTAAAGTTCAACGAATAAAATGATTTGATCTGGACAAGTAAACCTCATTTTCATATTTTTATATCAAATTTAAAGAAAATATATTTCATTAGAAATTGGAATCACCTCAATACAATTTTTCTAGATTTAATTATGAATTTCCCAAATTTAGGCTATAATCTGGATTTACCCAGTGAATAGTGACGGTAAACAGTACCCATAAGCCCAACTCTTGGAAATACAAGTTTTTGAGGTTAAGAGGTATTCCAATGTTCTAAAATAATTCCAATTGAGTATAAGTAAGGTTAAGGATTAAGCTCAAAATTTCAGGTCAAAGTTTAAGGATTGAGATTAAGGATATTTACTAGAAAATGGTGTTATACTGGCAGAATATCGAAAGTACTGTGTATGTAGGTGCTATCTAAGGAGGCTGGAAGTGAGTGGACCTAGCCGGTTCATCCAATCTTTCCTGGGTACTTACGTAGATTGGTAGTTCTCATGGAGAATTACCGAATCAGTACAGTTATTTTCTGCCAGGATTTCTGGCAAGAGAGATATAATAAAGTTCAGATTACTTCCGTAAGTGTATTGTGAGAGGTTTAAAGGAGGATGTTTCATTTCCCACTGTTCAATTCTATTCTCCAAAGCAGCAAATTTAGAATTGGTCATTGCTAAGTTGCTCTCCACTATAGATCTCAAGTCCTTTAAGTTAGAGCTAAAGTTTGTGTTGGTGGAATTTATATTTGAATTCATTACAGTAATGCTCTTGAGTATCTCAAAAATTCCATCATCCTTTGCAGTAGCAGGTACTTCTATAGCTCTAGAGTGTTCAGCCACTTGCTTATCATTATTGAATCTATTTGGCCCAATATTTCTATCTCCACTTCCATCCCTCTATCTGAAATTGGGATGATCTCTCCATCCTTCATTGTATGTGTTGGAGTATGGATTCCTTTATGGATACTGGTTTGGTCTACCTTAAAAAATGGCTGAGACTTCCTCATATTGTGGAGGATAATTAGCACTAGTGTGCATTGGAGATGAACAAAGCTGACAACTGGGAACAACTAGAGCTTGAGAGTATAGGCTCTGGACATGTGAATTGCTCAATTGAGCAGCTAAATTGTTGATTTGAGCACTTATAGCAACTACTTGAGAAGACAGATTACTATGATCTTGAGAAGACCTTCTAGAAATCTCATGCACTTGTCAAGCATCATATCCTCCATACTGCTGGTCATTGTTTGCTATCTTCTCAATCAAGTTCCATGCTTTATCAGGTGTTAGATCATCAATGGAACCTTCATCAGCTGCATCCAAATTCTTTCTGCATGCCATTTGTAATCCTGAGTGAATGTCTGCACCAAATATTTAATTGGAATCTGATGGTATGGACATCTAGCTAACAATTCTTGAAATCTTCCCCAGAACTCATAAAAAGACTCTTGAACATAATGTTTTGCAGCAAAAATCTCCTTCCTTAATATAGTAGTCTTGGATGTCGGGAAATATCTCTCTAGGAAAGCATTCCTCAAGTTGTTCCAAGAATTCAGAGCTTGAGGTGCGTGATGTGGCAGCATATAAAACCATTTTTTTGCCTTTCCTTCCAGTGTAAAATAGAATACTTTCCTTTGCAAGCATCCATATTAACACCTATAGGCTTCATAGATGAACAAACCCATTGCATAGTCTTTAAATGCTTGAAGGGGTCCTCACCTGCTAATCCATAAAACTTTGGTAAGTTACTTAACAAAGGACCTTTCAGCTTAAAATTAACATCTAAAGCAGGACAAGTGTGAAAAGGATCATAGTTTACATTAGAAGAAGTCAGTTCTCTTATGCTCCTACGTGCCCTTCTATTATTCATGTTATACTCTGCATGTTGCTCATTAAGATTATTTTGGTTATGAGTATAAGCTTCACCTTCATTAACATGCTCCATGATAAAATGATTATTTAAGATATCACCAGATGCAAATTCAGTTGTAGCTACCATAGAAGAACTAGGCTTAACAACAGATGCAACACTAGCTTGATTTAAAATTTTAGCCTTCTTAATTTGCCTAAGTGTTCTATTGATTTCTCTATCCAAAGGAAAGAATTCAGAGCTTCTTTTCATGCAAATCACATTCAACAATGATACAAGATAATACAGTAATTTCATGAAGATAAGATCAGTTAATCATAGTTCAAAAATATCAGGTCGCGACTAACAAGTACAGAGAGAAGATATCGCGATAAAAATGAACTTCAAGTCCCGACCATCAGTCACAGAGACCAAAATTTTTTAATCAGGATTTTTGGTCGTGACCAAATGTCACTTTGGTTGCGACTAAAAATCACAGAGAGCAAATGCAGTTAGAAATTTCTAGTTGCAACCAAATGTCACTCAAGTAACAACTAAAAATCATAGGGAGTAAATATGAATTGAACACTGATTTTTGGTCGTAACTAAGTGTCAATTTGGTTGTGACTAGAAATCACAGAGAATAAAACTTATGGATAAAAGTTTTTGTTTGTGACCAAAAGGCACTCTGGTCAGGACTAAAAGTTACAGAGAGCAACTATGAGTTAAACAACGATTTCAGGTTGCGACCAAAAAGCACTCTGGTTACGACTAAAAATCATAGAGACTCTCAGAAATCAATTTTCACACTCTAGTCGTGACTAAACAGGCAATTGGTCGCGACTTAACAACACAAAACACTAATTTCGTAGAAAAAAAGTGAAACACCTATATACTTTTTATGTTTTTTAGGCCCAGCAGATTGCTTAGGAAACCTTAACAAGTAAGGCTCCCCGACAACGACGCCATTTTGATAGCTGTCATTTTAATTATCAAACAAAACTAAGCTAACCAATAGTGAAGTAGAGGCTAACCTAGGTCAATTCACAAGGAGCCTAAATGGATGCTAAGTTCGTAATTAATCTAATGAGCCACAAATTAACAAATTAAGCATATGATTTGTGAGATGAGAAATTGACTAAATTCTAAAAGTAAATCCTATGCTACTGTTTATGATTTTATGTGTTTATGATGAAGAAATGAATGAATGACAAGCGTGTTCCCTTGAAGATTACCTTACCTTCATTATCCATAGAATATGAGAAGTTAATCAGTTGAATTAGAATATGTTAGCTAACAACTCGCTAGCTAACTCTCATTCAAAGCTACAACTCGCAGACATTGAATAGAGAATATGAATCATTCAACTCAGAGATAGAAGAATATGAATTAACAGATACAACTGTACTCTATTATAGAATTACTTCAGTTAATCACAACTATATTCAACTTGATCAAGGATGAGAATCAATAAAAGGTCAATTATGCAGAAATAAGAAATCCAACTTCGGTTCCCTACTTTATCATCTACTAACTCTAATTGTATCAGTAATTACAGAATTAACTACATCAACTTGATACAATCAATCTGAATTAAAAACATAATGACACTCCCTGTTTCAGCTCAAGGATTCTGGTTCAGCATTATCTCTAAGAGAGCACAGTAGCTTAGCCTTGCATTGCCATCTGAACTCTAGCAGCAACAAAAAGCATAGCAGTAGTCATCTGGAAATGGAAGGAGAAGATGAAGATGAGCTACAGAATCTTCCTCTGGTTCTATTGACTAGAATAGAGGAAGTTGCAGAGGAGAAAATGAAGATGGAATGGATGGAATGGCGTGAGAGAGAGATGGAGATGCAGAGATGAATATGGTGTACGTGCAATAAGATGAGAGAAGTCTAGAATACAGATGTGGATGGAATAGGTCTATGGCGTGTGTCTCTAATATGAATAAGGTCTCATATATATACAAGAGTAAGGTATGCGTTGATATCTGAATAGAGTGAAATGTCAAGTGTATGAATGAATCTCCAGATGCGTGAAGTGTATGAATAATGTGTGATCAGATTGCATGTGCCTTAGGTGTGATGTGAGCTATTACAGAAGTGCTATGTGCATGAAGCAATCAGAAAAATGGAGTGAAGTCTGGTATGAAGTGTGCTGATATATGAACAGTGTGCTGTGCGTGAACAGTGCTCCTCCATGTGTTAGTACATGCATGATCTCCCACTTGTAATCTGTTCCTCAATTCCTGGATCTAGCCCATGTGCTATCACATGTCATCAACTCCTTTAGTCCAGCTGTCATTTTCCTTTAGTCCATTCTGTTAATGCATTGGCCTATGATGGAAAATTAGAATAAACAGATTATTTGTCCAATTAAGCACTAAAATCACATCATTTAATTTTCAACTATTCCAATTTTATATTATTAACTAATTTGCTCAACATAATAGTAAATATGGATAAAATCAATAATAAACTCTCTTTTAACATATTAAAAATCAATACAAATATGAGTTTATCAACCATGAAGATAGACTTTGTTTAATACGTCAAGGAAGCTGCTACAGATGTTACAAGCCAGGACATTTTGCCAGGAAATATTTACAGAATACGACAGATAAGAGATCCCAGACAAATGAAAGAACTTTTGCCCTGATTAGAAAAAAGTTAAGTCACCTGAGATAATCTAGGAGATGGTATGGATTAACGATCACTAAGTAGATGCGATATATGACTCAAGTGCTAGTCATTCATTTATAACGATGACTGTAATGGGCAATTGGATCTTCTTGTTGGTACTCTACCATATGATGAATGTTTTCCTATTTCCACTGGCTTAAGGGTGGTAGTACCCTATGCATGTTTAAGTAGTCATGTCTAGCATGCGTACTGTTGAGATACCCTAGACCTGATATGTTTACATTTACATGTTAAAGATAGATGAGATATAGTTATGAAAATAATGAAGTAGCTCCGAGAGAGTAGCAACTATGTAATAAAAGTAAATGCTCTCCAATAGAGCTAGATTGGTCTTGCGATAGAGTCATATTGCTCTTAAGATGGAGCTAGTTTAAGGAAATGGACAGTGCAGCTCGTGTTAAAGCCATGTCTACCAAATGAGCTGAGAAATTCTTCAGCAGTTCTGCACAGAACTATAATAAGAAAGATAAGATGTATAGTTTATAGCAGTAAGTGCATGGTACAGCTTGTGTAACTCTCTGCAGTACTGTACATATCAAAGTCATATTTTGAAATGAAAGATGAGAAAGATATGAGAAATTCCTGAGTGAAAGAGGAAATAAGTAAAGTCTCAATGAAGAATATTGTTTAAAAAAATTGGGGAAATTATCAATTGAGTTACTAACTAAGTGGAAGTGGCTAACTTTATAAATAAGTAAAGTCCATTGGTTTTAGGTCTTCTAGAGAATTATGACATAGTATAACAAAATCACAGTAGATTCTGGAGGATCACAATTAGATCCTAGATAGCTCGTACAAAATTTTAGGGTCGCAATTAGATCCTGAAGAGGCTTACTGTAACATCCCAATTTTTGGGTCTAGGATAACTGGGAGGTAGTCTGATATGGGCAGGCTGCTAAACCCGTAGTCCCAGGGTAGTAATCTGATATGGGCGGATTACTTACCTATATTTTGTAGGAATCCATGGGATGAGCTAAGTCCTTCAGGATTTAAAGATGAGTTAAGTCTTTGACCTACAAAATAGGGACAGTTCACCTAGGTTCAAAAAGAGGAATGTAAGGAATATCCTAAGTCTTAAGCCTAGGAATTCTCCAGGTAGCTTGATATGGGCTGGCTCCTGTGTAAGATAACCTGATATGGGCGGGTTGTCGAGCCTTTCAATTAACAATGACTCCCGAAGAGTTTAGGGAATGAGTTGTTGAAAGAGAATTTCTAGAACTTAAGATGAAGGATAAGAAGATGAGAAAAGATGCTAGAAAGAGAATGCAGGGGCATAATCGTAATTATGGGAAAGATCGGGCAGGTAGCCGATGAGTACCATATTTTACTAGAAAATAGAGAAAATTATGCTGATTATTTCACTGAAATGTGAAATGTGCATATGAGGTCCCTATGAGTATGAAAGAATTAGAAATGTGACCAAGGGTAAAATGGTTATTTTGAAAAGTGTGCGCGCGAGCGTACTTTCAGGCCAAAATAACCCGGTCAAGATTAAATATCTGAAAATACTGGGAGATAGAGAAATAAATTCTGGGCTGAATGAGGAGTCACAGAATTTTGATTTGAGGTCCCGATTTTTCTGTAAAAATTCCTGAAGATGGGAATTTACAGTTATAATCGGTAAAGGAAAAGCAGTCCGAATAGAGATGATCGGACTGTGGCCAGAGGCCATATAGTATTTTAAAGGCCCAAAGTGACACCAGGGAAGGCCCAGGCCCATGATATCAGTTCAGTGGAAAAAGGGGCCGGTGTTCGGGGAAAAAGGTGCAAAATGACGAAAACGCCCTTATGCTATAAAATAGTGAAAGAATGAGTAAAGGGTATTTTGGTCATTTGGCTAAGGTTAGATAGTCTAGTAAGGTTATCTGGATAGTTGACCAGGGTCAGAGAATACTCTGGTAAGATGTGAAAAGATAATAATGCCCCTAGACTCATTAAAGTAAAGAAAGAGAAACTAAGGGCATTTTGGTAATTTGCCATGGGGTGTTTCTTGGGAATCGAGCCATCAGAGTACTTGAGCTTGATCAGGGCCCAAGATAGCATTCCTCGAGCCCAAAAACGTAGCCCAGGAGATATGAGAGAAAAAGTGACATTAAAATAATATTTTAGTGTCTTTTCATAAAGTAAAGTTACTCGATTGGCGTGATGACCGGGGAGGTGATCAGATAAGGTCCTGGACTTATCTGGAGGCCATGAGGTGGCGGAAAAAGGTGTCCTCATGGACCCACAAGGCGCCATATGGCATGAATATAAGGAAAGTAGAAAAAGCTGAAGGACACATGGCACGATCTCAGCCGTGTATTCCGGTGCAAGACTCTGGAATTCTCTGGAAATGCTGAGTCAGTTGGTGAGGTGTCCCAAGGGCCCTACCATTGTGCCACCTAGCATGTGAGGTGTCCCTTGGATGATGTCATGATGATGATGATGTCATAAATGGAAAAGAAAATAGGAAATTCCAGGAAAATCGGTAGCCACAAGTTTAGAGTTCTTGAGAATTACGAAAGTACCATCCGCGGAAACTATAAATACCCCCTCCCCCTTGTTATTTGCATCACGGCCAAGAGCCCTTAAAGAGAGAGAAGGAGCTCTAGAGAGAGAAAGTGAGAGGAAGAAAGAAAGAAAGGAAGTTCTGGCGGAGCTAGAAGCAGAATAGAGATAGTAGAGTTCTGCTAAGCTAGCCAGGTAGTAACTAATCCTAGCTTTTATGTAATGGCTTTGTGATTTGATGTGCTATTGTTTGGTTGGATTGTTGTCTTATATGTTATGCTTGAAGCTCTACTACAATGCTATGATCATATGTTATTGAGTATGGAAGCACGCAGCATACTTATCTGTACATAATCACAAGCAAGCACTATCACATTACATTACATATATTGTTATGGTTGTTACTACTGAGATTCCCCGAATCTCATCCCCCATGTATAACCCATTTCAGGGAGGTTATGTCGAGGTAGATTTTGAGAATTCTAAGAGGCACCATTATGCTGCTAAAATTTCGGCAGGTTGGAGGAAGGATATGATGCGTACTGTGTACGTAGGTACTGTTTAAGGAGGCTGAAAGTGAGTGGACCTAGCCGGTTCATCCAGTCTTTCCTGGGTACTTACGTAGAATGGTAGTTCTAATGGGAGAATTACCTAATCAGTACAACTAGTATCGCTTCCGCAGGTGTACTATGAGGGATGTAAGGAAGGATGTTTCACTTACGGTAGATCATAGTAGATCCCAAGGGTTACAGTAGACCAAGCCTAAGGAAAGGTATGAGCCATGAAGTTATGGGTACAGTGTAGTATTTCTCTGGAAAGACGATTACCAAGGACAAGGTTAAGGTAGGAAAGCCTCATGAGTTGATTAACTAAAACTGATAGTACCCACAGTATTTCTCCAGAGAATTTTGTTATATGGACTAAACTCAGAATCCTCTTACACGAAGAAGGAATTTAAGTCAATAGAGTTAAAGTTTTCAATCCTGAGTACAAGGTATTAATAAGTCTGTAGGGAGAACACCTAAAAAGAGAAGAAGAGTAACACCACATGAAATAAGAAGAGATTTAAGTCTAAGCAGATAAGTTCCTAAGATGAAATTAAAGAGAATAAGAGCCAGATAGACCCAAGAGAGATATTATGAGAAGGGTCTAAGATAAGGAAGTACCAGGGTAGGAGTCTGTTAGCACTAGTGCTTCAGATGTTTATCAGTACTTCTCATTTAAGTTTGCTCAGGCCAGAGTAGCCCAATCATAGGAGACCCCTGGGAAGTGATGAAAAATGGTGCAAATGCCACATATGTTTGGCATAGATTCATAAAGTATGTAAGATGATAAGGAAAAGCTAAGAAGCGTTAGAAAAAGTTATGAAAAGTAAGAAAGTAGAACCCTTTATGTTAGATCCAAATAAAATATCTAAAAGGAGATATTTAGATTACGACTTTGTTTTAGGAGAAAGAAAGGCAAAAGATCAATATTCTCCTGAGAGGTTAGCAAAGTTGTAAGTCAAATAGAATGTTAGACTTATGATATCTCAAGATATATAAAGAAAAACCTGTAATGAGACATGTAATGAGATAAGAAGTATGATGAAAAATAAAAAACCCAGAATTTCATTAAATTTCTGGAAGGTTATCTATGAAAGAAATATACACTACTCACAAGACAAGTATGGTGAGTCGTCCATAAATAGATGAACGAATGACAGATGAAAAAACATAGAAACTAATTGAGTTAAACTAGAAAAAAAGGAGTGTCATAATATGAGAAGGATGAAAAGCTTTGCGGATGCTAAGAAAATTTTGCCAAATGTTAAGACAAGAGATGCAAATTTGTAAAATACCCTGAACCTTAGTAATGAAACAGAGAAGGATATAACAGAGATATATCCATAATGGTTTAACTAAAGTATGACTTAAATTTCGAGGACAAAATTTATTTAAGGGGAGAAGAAATGTCAATCTTGATTTTTTCTTATTTGTAGACAACTAATGTTTCCCTATCTGTAGAAGACTGATAGAGGAAAGAGATAAGGAAAAGGCTGTGATGATGAGCAGAAGAAATGATAATGGTTAGATGAGTTTTAAGTTTAAGAAAGACCTAAAAAGTATAAAGTTATAATGCTTGGGAACGTGAACATCATTTTGATGAAAATTTAATATAAAGAATTCAATGGACCTAAATGGAATTTTGAGAATTCAAGGACCAAATTAGAATTTTAAATTTTTGTTGAAAGGGACTAAAATGACATTTCTAAAATTTGAAGTAAGGGATCAAAATGGAATTTAACAAATTCAGGGACTAAAGTGTAATTTGTCAAATTTAAGGGGCAAAAATATAATTGTGAGAAAGTTAAACTGAAAAGGCCCAAAACTGCCCAAAAATATTTCAGTATCAAATTTTACCAGTAAATAGAGTATAGAATTTGGGCTAGGTATATCTCTCAGAATTTTGATTTAATTAAAGTCCCGATAAATTGATATTAATCTCTAAAGTCTGGCAATTAGTACAGTATCTTCCAGACCTCATAATCAGATGAAATTTGTAATAAATTCTTATAATTAATATAAAAATTTATGAAATTAACAGAAGTCAAAAAGAAATCTTGTAGAATTTATGATGGAATTTAAGTTTGCTCAGGCCAGAGTAGCCCAATCATAGGAGACCCCTGGGAAGTGATGAAAAATGGTGCAAATGCCACATATGTTTGGCATAGATTCATAAAGTATGTAAGATGATAAGGAAAAGCTAAGAAGCGTTAGAAAAAGTTATGAAAAGTAAGAAAGTAGAACCCTTTATGTTAGATCCAAATAAAATATCTAAAAGGAGATATTTAGATTACGACTTTGTTTTAGGAGAAAGAAAGGCAAAAGATCAATATTCTCCTGAGAGGTTAGCAAAGTTGTAAGTCAAATAGAATGTTAGACTTATGATATCTCAAGATATATAAAGAAAAACCTGTAATGAGACATGTAATGAGATAAGAAGTATGATGAAAAATAAAAAACCCAGAATTTCATTAAATTTCTGGAAGGTTATCTATGAAAGAAATATACACTACTCACAAGACAAGTATGGTGAGTCGTCCATAAATAGATGAACGAATGACAGATGAAAAAACATAGAAACTAATTGAGTTAAACTAGAAAAAAAGGAGTGTCATAATATGAGAAGGATGAAAAGCTTTGCGGATGCTAAGAAAATTTTGCCAAATGTTAAGACAAGAGATGCAAATTTGTAAAATACCCTGAACCTTAGTAATGAAACAGAGAAGGATATAACAGAGATATATCCATAATGGTTTAACTAAAGTATGACTTAAATTTCGAGGACAAAATTTATTTAAGGGGAGAAGAAATGTCAATCTTGATTTTTTCTTATTTGTAGACAACTAATGTTTCCCTATCTGTAGAAGACTGATAGAGGAAAGAGATAAGGAAAAGGCTGTGATGATGAGCAGAAGAAATGATAATGGTTAGATGAGTTTTAAGTTTAAGAAAGACCTAAAAAGTATAAAGTTATAATGCTTGGGAACGTGAACATCATTTTGATGAAAATTTAATATAAAGAATTCAATGGACCTAAATGGAATTTTGAGAATTCAAGGACCAAATTAGAATTTTAAATTTTTGTTGAAAGGGACTAAAATGACATTTCTAAAATTTGAAGTAAGGGATCAAAATGGAATTTAACAAATTCAGGGACTAAAGTGTAATTTGTCAAATTTAAGGGGCAAAAATATAATTGTGAGAAAGTTAAACTGAAAAGGCCCAAAACTGCCCAAAAATATTTCAGTATCAAATTTTACCAGTAAATAGAGTATAGAATTTGGGCTAGGTATATCTCTCAGAATTTTGATTTAATTAAAGTCCCGATAAATTGATATTAATCTCTAAAGTCTGGCAATTAGTACAGTATCTTCCAGACCTCATAATCAGATGAAATTTGTAATAAATTCTTATAATTAATATAAAAATTTATGAAATTAACAGAAGTCAAAAAGAAATCTTGTAGAATTTATGATGGAATTTAAGTTTGCTCAGGCCAGAGTAGCCCAATCATAGGAGACCCCTGGGAAGTGATGAAAAATGGTGCAAATGCCACATATGTTTGGCATAGATTCATAAAGTATGTAAGATGATAAGGAAAAGCTAAGAAGCGTTAGAAAAAGTTATGAAAAGTAAGAAAGTAGAACCCTTTATGTTAGATCCAAATAAAATATCTAAAAGGAGATATTTAGATTACGACTTTGTTTTAGGAGAAAGAAAGGCAAAAGATCAATATTCTCCTGAGAGGTTAGCAAAGTTGTAAGTCAAATAGAATGTTAGACTTATGATATCTCAAGATATATAAAGAAAAACCTGTAATGAGACATGTAATGAGATAAGAAGTATGATGAAAAATAAAAAACCCAGAATTTCATTAAATTTCTGGAAGGTTATCTATGAAAGAAATATACACTACTCACAAGACAAGTATGGTGAGTCGTCCATAAATAGATGAACGAATGACAGATGAAAAAACATAGAAACTAATTGAGTTAAACTAGAAAAAAAGGAGTGTCATAATATGAGAAGGATGAAAAGCTTTGCGGATGCTAAGAAAATTTTGCCAAATGTTAAGACAAGAGATGCAAATTTGTAAAATACCCTGAACCTTAGTAATGAAACAGAGAAGGATATAACAGAGATATATCCATAATGGTTTAACTAAAGTATGACTTAAATTTCGAGGACAAAATTTATTTAAGGGGAGAAGAAATGTCAATCTTGATTTTTTCTTATTTGTAGACAACTAATGTTTCCCTATCTGTAGAAGACTGATAGAGGAAAGAGATAAGGAAAAGGCTGTGATGATGAGCAGAAGAAATGATAATGGTTAGATGAGTTTTAAGTTTAAGAAAGACCTAAAAAGTATAAAGTTATAATGCTTGGGAACGTGAACATCATTTTGATGAAAATTTAATATAAAGAATTCAATGGACCTAAATGGAATTTTGAGAATTCAAGGACCAAATTAGAATTTTAAATTTTTGTTGAAAGGGACTAAAATGACATTTCTAAAATTTGAAGTAAGGGATCAAAATGGAATTTAACAAATTCAGGGACTAAAGTGTAATTTGTCAAATTTAAGGGGCAAAAATATAATTGTGAGAAAGTTAAACTGAAAAGGCCCAAAACTGCCCAAAAATATTTCAGTATCAAATTTTACCAGTAAATAGAGTATAGAATTTGGGCTAGGTATATCTCTCAGAATTTTGATTTAATTAAAGTCCCGATAAATTGATATTAATCTCTAAAGTCTGGCAATTAGTACAGTATCTTCCAGACCTCATAATCAGATGAAATTTGTAATAAATTCTTATAATTAGTATAAAAATTTATGAAATTAACAGAAGTCAAAAAGAAATCTTGTAGAATTTATGATGGAATTTAAGTTTGCTCAGGCCAGAGTAGCCCAATCATAGGAGACCCCTGGGAAGTGATGAAAAATGGTGCAAATGCCACATATGTTTGGCATAGATTCATAAAGTATGTAAGATGATAAGGAAAAGCTAAGAAGCGTTAGAAAAAGTTATGAAAAGTAAGAAAGTAGAACCCTTTATGTTAGATCCAAATAAAATATCTAAAAGGAGATATTTAGATTACGACTTTGTTTTAGGAGAAAGAAAGGCAAAAGATCAATATTCTCCTGAGAGGTTAGCAAAGTTGTAAGTCAAATAGAATGTTAGACTTATGATATCTCAAGATATATAAAGAAAAACCTGTAATGAGACATGTAATGAGATAAGAAGTATGATGAAAAATAAAAAACCCAGAATTTCATTAAATTTCTGGAAGGTTATCTATGAAAGAAATATACACTACTCACAAGACAAGTATGGTGAGTCGTCCATAAATAGATGAACGAATGACAGATGAAAAAACATAGAAACTAATTGAGTTAAACTAGAAAAAAAGGAGTGTCATAATATGAGAAGGATGAAAAGCTTTGCGGATGCTAAGAAAATTTTGCCAAATGTTAAGACAAGAGATGCAAATTTGTAAAATACCCTGAACCTTAGTAATGAAACAGAGAAGGATATAACAGAGATATATCCATAATGGTTTAACTAAAGTATGACTTAAATTTCGAGGACAAAATTTATTTAAGGGGAGAAGAAATGTCAATCTTGATTTTTTCTTATTTGTAGACAACTAATGTTTCCCTATCTGTAGAAGACTGATAGAGGAAAGAGATAAGGAAAAGGCTGTGATGATGAGCAGAAGAAATGATAATGGTTAGATGAGTTTTAAGTTTAAGAAAGACCTAAAAAGTATAAAGTTATAATGCTTGGGAACGTGAACATCATTTTGATGAAAATTTAATATAAAGAATTCAATGGACCTAAATGGAATTTTGAGAATTCAAGGACCAAATTAGAATTTTAAATTTTTGTTGAAAGGGACTAAAATGACATTTCTAAAATTTGAAGTAAGGGATCAAAATGGAATTTAACAAATTCAGGGACTAAAGTGTAATTTGTCAAATTTAAGGGGCAAAAATATAATTGTGAGAAAGTTAAACTGAAAAGGCCCAAAACTGCCCAAAAATATTTCAGTATCAAATTTTACCAGTAAATAGAGTATAGAATTTGGGCTAGGTATATCTCTCAGAATTTTGATTTAATTAAAGTCCCGATAAATTGATATTAATCTCTAAAGTCTGGCAATTAGTACAGTATCTTCCAGACCTCATAATCAGATGAAATTTGTAATAAATTCTTATAATTAGTATAAAAATTTATGAAATTAACAGAAGTCAAAAAGAAATCTTGTAGAATTTATGATGGAATTTAAGTTTGCTCAGGCCAGAGTAGCCCAATCATAGGAGACCCCTGGGAAGTGATGAAAAATGGTGCAAATGCCACATATGTTTGGCATAGATTCATAAAGTATGTAAGATGATAAGGAAAAGCTAAGAAGCGTTAGAAAAAGTTATGAAAAGTAAGAAAGTAGAACCCTTTATGTTAGATCCAAATAAAATATCTAAAAGGAGATATTTAGATTACGACTTTGTTTTAGGAGAAAGAAAGGCAAAAGATCAATATTCTCCTGAGAGGTTAGCAAAGTTGTAAGTCAAATAGAATGTTAGACTTATGATATCTCAAGATATATAAAGAAAAACCTGTAATGAGACATGTAATGAGATAAGAAGTATGATGAAAAATAAAAAACCCAGAATTTCATTAAATTTCTGGAAGGTTATCTATGAAAGAAATATACACTACTCACAAGACAAGTATGGTGAGTCGTCCATAAATAGATGAACGAATGACAGATGAAAAAACATAGAAACTAATTGAGTTAAACTAGAAAAAAAGGAGTGTCATAATATGAGAAGGATGAAAAGCTTTGCGGATGCTAAGAAAATTTTGCCAAATGTTAAGACAAGAGATGCAAATTTGTAAAATACCCTGAACCTTAGTAATGAAACAGAGAAGGATATAACAGAGATATATCCATAATGGTTTAACTAAAGTATGACTTAAATTTCGAGGACAAAATTTATTTAAGGGGAGAAGAAATGTCAATCTTGATTTTTTCTTATTTGTAGACAACTAATGTTTCCCTATCTGTAGAAGACTGATAGAGGAAAGAGATAAGGAAAAGGCTGTGATGATGAGCAGAAGAAATGATAATGGTTAGATGAGTTTTAAGTTTAAGAAAGACCTAAAAAGTATAAAGTTATAATGCTTGGGAACGTGAACATCATTTTGATGAAAATTTAATATAAAGAATTCAATGGACCTAAATGGAATTTTGAGAATTCAAGGACCAAATTAGAATTTTAAATTTTTGTTGAAAGGGACTAAAATGACATTTCTAAAATTTGAAGTAAGGGATCAAAATGGAATTTAACAAATTCAGGGACTAAAGTGTAATTTGTCAAATTTAAGGGGCAAAAATATAATTGTGAGAAAGTTAAACTGAAAAGGCCCAAAACTGCCCAAAAATATTTCAGTATCAAATTTTACCAGTAAATAGAGTATAGAATTTGGGCTAGGTATATCTCTCAGAATTTTGATTTAATTAAAGTCCCGATAAATTGATATTAATCTCTAAAGTCTGGCAATTAGTACAGTATCTTCCAGACCTCATAATCAGATGAAATTTGTAATAAATTCTTATAATTAGTATAAAAATTTATGAAATTAACAGAAGTCAAAAAGAAATCTTGTAGAATTTATGATGGAATTTAAGTTTGCTCAGGCCAGAGTAGCCCAATCATAGGAGACCCCTGGGAAGTGATGAAAAATGGTGCAAATGCCACATATGTTTGGCATAGATTCATAAAGTATGTAAGATGATAAGGAAAAGCTAAGAAGCGTTAGAAAAAGTTATGAAAAGTAAGAAAGTAGAACCCTTTATGTTAGATCCAAATAAAATATCTAAAAGGAGATATTTAGATTACGACTTTGTTTTAGGAGAAAGAAAGGCAAAAGATCAATATTCTCCTGAGAGGTTAGCAAAGTTGTAAGTCAAATAGAATGTTAGACTTATGATATCTCAAGATATATAAAGAAAAACCTGTAATGAGACATGTAATGAGATAAGAAGTATGATGAAAAATAAAAAACCCAGAATTTCATTAAATTTCTGGAAGGTTATCTATGAAAGAAATATACACTACTCACAAGACAAGTATGGTGAGTCGTCCATAAATAGATGAACGAATGACAGATGAAAAAACATAGAAACTAATTGAGTTAAACTAGAAAAAAAGGAGTGTCATAATATGAGAAGGATGAAAAGCTTTGCGGATGCTAAGAAAATTTTGCCAAATGTTAAGACAAGAGATGCAAATTTGTAAAATACCCTGAACCTTAGTAATGAAACAGAGAAGGATATAACAGAGATATATCCATAATGGTTTAACTAAAGTATGACTTAAATTTCGAGGACAAAATTTATTTAAGGGGAGAAGAAATGTCAATCTTGATTTTTTCTTATTTGTAGACAACTAATGTTTCCCTATCTGTAGAAGACTGATAGAGGAAAGAGATAAGGAAAAGGCTGTGATGATGAGCAGAAGAAATGATAATGGTTAGATGAGTTTTAAGTTTAAGAAAGACCTAAAAAGTATAAAGTTATAATGCTTGGGAACGTGAACATCATTTTGATGAAAATTTAATATAAAGAATTCAATGGACCTAAATGGAATTTTGAGAATTCAAGGACCAAATTAGAATTTTAAATTTTTGTTGAAAGGGACTAAAATGACATTTCTAAAATTTGAAGTAAGGGATCAAAATGGAATTTAACAAATTCAGGGACTAAAGTGTAATTTGTCAAATTTAAGGGGCAAAAATATAATTGTGAGAAAGTTAAACTGAAAAGGCCCAAAACTGCCCAAAAATATTTCAGTATCAAATTTTACCAGTAAATAGAGTATAGAATTTGGGCTAGGTATATCTCTCAGAATTTTGATTTAATTAAAGTCCCGATAAATTGATATTAATCTCTAAAGTCTGGCAATTAGTACAGTATCTTCCAGACCTCATAATCAGATGAAATTTGTAATAAATTCTTATAATTAGTATAAAAATTTATGAAATTAACAGAAGTCAAAAAGAAATCTTGTAGAATTTATGATGGAATTTAAGTTTGCTCAGGCCAGAGTAGCCCAATCATAGGAGACCCCTGGGAAGTGATGAAAAATGGTGCAAATGCCACATATGTTTGGCATAGATTCATAAAGTATGTAAGATGATAAGGAAAAGCTAAGAAGCGTTAGAAAAAGTTATGAAAAGTAAGAAAGTAGAACCCTTTATGTTAGATCCAAATAAAATATCTAAAAGGAGATATTTAGATTACGACTTTGTTTTAGGAGAAAGAAAGGCAAAAGATCAATATTCTCCTGAGAGGTTAGCAAAGTTGTAAGTCAAATAGAATGTTAGACTTATGATATCTCAAGATATATAAAGAAAAACCTGTAATGAGACATGTAATGAGATAAGAAGTATGATGAAAAATAAAAAACCCAGAATTTCATTAAATTTCTGGAAGGTTATCTATGAAAGAAATATACACTACTCACAAGACAAGTATGGTGAGTCGTCCATAAATAGATGAACGAATGACAGATGAAAAAACATAGAAACTAATTGAGTTAAACTAGAAAAAAAGGAGTGTCATAATATGAGAAGGATGAAAAGCTTTGCGGATGCTAAGAAAATTTTGCCAAATGTTAAGACAAGAGATGCAAATTTGTAAAATACCCTGAACCTTAGTAATGAAACAGAGAAGGATATAACAGAGATATATCCATAATGGTTTAACTAAAGTATGACTTAAATTTCGAGGACAAAATTTATTTAAGGGGAGAAGAAATGTCAATCTTGATTTTTTCTTATTTGTAGACAACTAATGTTTCCCTATCTGTAGAAGACTGATAGAGGAAAGAGATAAGGAAAAGGCTGTGATGATGAGCAGAAGAAATGATAATGGTTAGATGAGTTTTAAGTTTAAGAAAGACCTAAAAAGTATAAAGTTATAATGCTTGGGAACGTGAACATCATTTTGATGAAAATTTAATATAAAGAATTCAATGGACCTAAATGGAATTTTGAGAATTCAAGGACCAAATTAGAATTTTAAATTTTTGTTGAAAGGGACTAAAATGACATTTCTAAAATTTGAAGTAAGGGATCAAAATGGAATTTAACAAATTCAGGGACTAAAGTGTAATTTGTCAAATTTAAGGGGCAAAAATATAATTGTGAGAAAGTTAAACTGAAAAGGCCCAAAACTGCCCAAAAATATTTCAGTATCAAATTTTACCAGTAAATAGAGTATAGAATTTGGGCTAGGTATATCTCTCAGAATTTTGATTTAATTAAAGTCCCGATAAATTGATATTAATCTCTAAAGTCTGGCAATTAGTACAGTATCTTCCAGACCTCATAATCAGATGAAATTTGTAATAAATTCTTATAATTAGTATAAAAATTTATGAAATTAACAGAAGTCAAAAAGAAATCTTGTAGAATTTATGATGGAATTTAAGTTTGCTCAGGCCAGAGTAGCCCAATCATAGGAGACCCCTGGGAAGTGATGAAAAATGGTGCAAATGCCACATATGTTTGGCATAGATTCATAAAGTATGTAAGATGATAAGGAAAAGCTAAGAAGCGTTAGAAAAAGTTATGAAAAGTAAGAAAGTAGAACCCTTTATGTTAGATCCAAATAAAATATCTAAAAGGAGATATTTAGATTACGACTTTGTTTTAGGAGAAAGAAAGGCAAAAGATCAATATTCTCCTGAGAGGTTAGCAAAGTTGTAAGTCAAATAGAATGTTAGACTTATGATATCTCAAGATATATAAAGAAAAACCTGTAATGAGACATGTAATGAGATAAGAAGTATGATGAAAAATAAAAAACCCAGAATTTCATTAAATTTCTGGAAGGTTATCTATGAAAGAAATATACACTACTCACAAGACAAGTATGGTGAGTCGTCCATAAATAGATGAACGAATGACAGATGAAAAAACATAGAAACTAATTGAGTTAAACTAGAAAAAAAGGAGTGTCATAATATGAGAAGGATGAAAAGCTTTGCGGATGCTAAGAAAATTTTGCCAAATGTTAAGACAAGAGATGCAAATTTGTAAAATACCCTGAACCTTAGTAATGAAACAGAGAAGGATATAACAGAGATATATCCATAATGGTTTAACTAAAGTATGACTTAAATTTCGAGGACAAAATTTATTTAAGGGGAGAAGAAATGTCAATCTTGATTTTTTCTTATTTGTAGACAACTAATGTTTCCCTATCTGTAGAAGACTGATAGAGGAAAGAGATAAGGAAAAGGCTGTGATGATGAGCAGAAGAAATGATAATGGTTAGATGAGTTTTAAGTTTAAGAAAGACCTAAAAAGTATAAAGTTATAATGCTTGGGAACGTGAACATCATTTTGATGAAAATTTAATATAAAGAATTCAATGGACCTAAATGGAATTTTGAGAATTCAAGGACCAAATTAGAATTTTAAATTTTTGTTGAAAGGGACTAAAATGACATTTCTAAAATTTGAAGTAAGGGATCAAAATGGAATTTAACAAATTCAGGGACTAAAGTGTAATTTGTCAAATTTAAGGGGCAAAAATATAATTGTGAGAAAGTTAAACTGAAAAGGCCCAAAACTGCCCAAAAATATTTCAGTATCAAATTTTACCAGTAAATAGAGTATAGAATTTGGGCTAGGTATATCTCTCAGAATTTTGATTTAATTAAAGTCCCGATAAATTGATATTAATCTCTAAAGTCTGGCAATTAGTACAGTATCTTCCAGACCTCATAATCAGATGAAATTTGTAATAAATTCTTATAATTAATATAAAAATTTATGAAATTAACAGAAGTCAAAAAGAAATCTTGTAGAATTTATGATGGAATTTAAGTTTGCTCAGGCCAGAGTAGCCCAATCATAGGAGACCCCTGGGAAGTGATGAAAAATGGTGCAAATGCCACATATGTTTGGCATAGATTCATAAAGTATGTAAGATGATAAGGAAAAGCTAAGAAGCGTTAGAAAAAGTTATGAAAAGTAAGAAAGTAGAACCCTTTATGTTAGATCCAAATAAAATATCTAAAAGGAGATATTTAGATTACGACTTTGTTTTAGGAGAAAGAAAGGCAAAAGATCAATATTCTCCTGAGAGGTTAGCAAAGTTGTAAGTCAAATAGAATGTTAGACTTATGATATCTCAAGATATATAAAGAAAAACCTGTAATGAGACATGTAATGAGATAAGAAGTATGATGAAAAATAAAAAACCCAGAATTTCATTAAATTTCTGGAAGGTTATCTATGAAAGAAATATACACTACTCACAAGACAAGTATGGTGAGTCGTCCATAAATAGATGAACGAATGACAGATGAAAAAACATAGAAACTAATTGAGTTAAACTAGAAAAAAAGGAGTGTCATAATATGAGAAGGATGAAAAGCTTTGCGGATGCTAAGAAAATTTTGCCAAATGTTAAGACAAGAGATGCAAATTTGTAAAATACCCTGAACCTTAGTAATGAAACAGAGAAGGATATAACAGAGATATATCCATAATGGTTTAACTAAAGTATGACTTAAATTTCGAGGACAAAATTTATTTAAGGGGAGAAGAAATGTCAATCTTGATTTTTTCTTATTTGTAGACAACTAATGTTTCCCTATCTGTAGAAGACTGATAGAGGAAAGAGATAAGGAAAAGGCTGTGATGATGAGCAGAAGAAATGATAATGGTTAGATGAGTTTTAAGTTTAAGAAAGACCTAAAAAGTATAAAGTTATAATGCTTGGGAACGTGAACATCATTTTGATGAAAATTTAATATAAAGAATTCAATGGACCTAAATGGAATTTTGAGAATTCAAGGACCAAATTAGAATTTTAAATTTTTGTTGAAAGGGACTAAAATGACATTTCTAAAATTTGAAGTAAGGGATCAAAATGGAATTTAACAAATTCAGGGACTAAAGTGTAATTTGTCAAATTTAAGGGGCAAAAATATAATTGTGAGAAAGTTAAACTGAAAAGGCCCAAAACTGCCCAAAAATATTTCAGTATCAAATTTTACCAGTAAATAGAGTATAGAATTTGGGCTAGGTATATCTCTCAGAATTTTGATTTAATTAAAGTCCCGATAAATTGATATTAATCTCTAAAGTCTGGCAATTAGTACAGTATCTTCCAGACCTCATAATCAGATGAAATTTGTAATAAATTCTTATAATTAGTATAAAAATTTATGAAATTAACAGAAGTCAAAAAGAAATCTTGTAGAATTTATGATGGAATTTAAGTTTGCTCAGGCCAGAGTAGCCCAATCATAGGAGACCCCTGGGAAGTGATGAAAAATGGTGCAAATGCCACATATGTTTGGCATAGATTCATAAAGTATGTAAGATGATAAGGAAAAGCTAAGAAGCGTTAGAAAAAGTTATGAAAAGTAAGAAAGTAGAACCCTTTATGTTAGATCCAAATAAAATATCTAAAAGGAGATATTTAGATTACGACTTTGTTTTAGGAGAAAGAAAGGCAAAAGATCAATATTCTCCTGAGAGGTTAGCAAAGTTGTAAGTCAAATAGAATGTTAGACTTATGATATCTCAAGATATATAAAGAAAAACCTGTAATGAGACATGTAATGAGATAAGAAGTATGATGAAAAATAAAAAACCCAGAATTTCATTAAATTTCTGGAAGGTTATCTATGAAAGAAATATACACTACTCACAAGACAAGTATGGTGAGTCGTCCATAAATAGATGAACGAATGACAGATGAAAAAACATAGAAACTAATTGAGTTAAACTAGAAAAAAAGGAGTGTCATAATATGAGAAGGATGAAAAGCTTTGCGGATGCTAAGAAAATTTTGCCAAATGTTAAGACAAGAGATGCAAATTTGTAAAATACCCTGAACCTTAGTAATGAAACAGAGAAGGATATAACAGAGATATATCCATAATGGTTTAACTAAAGTATGACTTAAATTTCGAGGACAAAATTTATTTAAGGGGAGAAGAAATGTCAATCTTGATTTTTTCTTATTTGTAGACAACTAATGTTTCCCTATCTGTAGAAGACTGATAGAGGAAAGAGATAAGGAAAAGGCTGTGATGATGAGCAGAAGAAATGATAATGGTTAGATGAGTTTTAAGTTTAAGAAAGACCTAAAAAGTATAAAGTTATAATGCTTGGGAACGTGAACATCATTTTGATGAAAATTTAATATAAAGAATTCAATGGACCTAAATGGAATTTTGAGAATTCAAGGACCAAATTAGAATTTTAAATTTTTGTTGAAAGGGACTAAAATGACATTTCTAAAATTTGAAGTAAGGGATCAAAATGGAATTTAACAAATTCAGGGACTAAAGTGTAATTTGTCAAATTTAAGGGGCAAAAATATAATTGTGAGAAAGTTAAACTGAAAAGGCCCAAAACTGCCCAAAAATATTTCAGTATCAAATTTTACCAGTAAATAGAGTATAGAATTTGGGCTAGGTATATCTCTCAGAATTTTGATTTAATTAAAGTCCCGATAAATTGATATTAATCTCTAAAGTCTGGCAATTAGTACAGTATCTTCCAGACCTCATAATCAGATGAAATTTGTAATAAATTCTTATAATTAATATAAAAATTTATGAAATTAACAGAAGTCAAAAAGAAATCTTGTAGAATTTATGATGGAATTTAAGGTGAAAAAGGACACCGATAAAGGATTTAAAGAAAATTTATATAATTTTTATCAGGACTTCTCTGAGTCTCAGAAAATTATAAAACTTTGCAGGAAATTTATTTAATAATAGAATTAATTTATAGAAATGCCAGGACCTTTAAAAGATATTTATAGAATTTATCTCAAAAATCAAGATAATTTAGGATACCCGGTATAGAAAGTTCCTTGGGATGTGTGCCAAATAATGTATTGGACCCAAAGAAAGCCCATAATGGCATCATATAAGAGCCCAAGAAGCGAAGGAAATTATCATATGATTAAATGGATTTTATGTGATATCTTCATGTATTTTAAATAAGTAAAAGAAAAGAAATTTCAATGAAACTACATGTGTTGCAAGGTGGCATGGTGAGCTATCTCCTTTATGTCCCACTTAGCCCAAACCTTGTGCCACATGGTAGCCAAATAAGGAGGAAAATTTCAGCATGTGACCTATTAATTTAGCTTGAAGATTAAGCCAAGAATGAGAGCAATTTTGGACTATTAGATTAAATAGTGTTGGAAGCAATCTTGGCCATTCATTCCCTTATAATTTGGCTTATAAATACCCTTCTATTCCTCTCCATCTTGGCGAGAAACAAGGGAGCTATAGGGAGGTGCTGCCAAAATAAAAACAAGAAGAAGAAGCAATCCAAGAGGCAATCAAGTAAAGATTCAAGGTAATTTCTTCCTCCTATCTTTCTATTATGTTGTAGGAAGATTTCTCTTAGATTTGGATGGTTGAAACATCATTTTTCTCTCCATATAAGCTGTTGTCCAGGACTATACAATATTGGGGGGGAATGAAATTAAAGCTAGAAACATGAAATTGAAGCTTAGATAAGTAAGAATTAAGTAGTTTTGGTTTAGAAATTCAAGTATGCATGGAATCAAGGTTTTGAGTTCATTGCTACCACTGTATGAATCACTATTCATCTATGAGAATTTCATGATTTTGACGCTTTCAATAAGTTTAAAATGAAAAATTGTGTAGAGAAACAAGTATTGTAAGCATTGGAATCAAAATAAGAATTTTTGGGATAAAAGGGAAAATGGTTTAGTCAAGGGTAGTAGGCAAGGGAGGATTTGGAATTTTGAAATTCTAACCTCATATTTGGATTCTTTGGACAAAATTATGTAGGATTGGGCTAAAGAAACAATTATTACAAAGCTAAACCACTAACTCTAAGAATTGAGTTAAGAGTTAGGGGTTTTAAGGAACTTGATGTACAATGTAATATCCCAGTTTTCAAGCTCAGAGACTCAGAAAATAGCCTAAAATAGATAAGCTACTAGACCCCTTTGAGCAGAAGTCCCAGAAACATGCAGAGGGTTTTTAGGGACTAAATTGCAAATAAGTGAAAGTCCAGGGACTTATATGTAAATAGTGAAAGTCCCTAGGGATATCATGGCCATTTATGCAAAGAAAGGGATTAAATTGCAAAAGAAAGAAAATGTAAGGACTTAAGTGCAATAATGGAAAGCTTTAAGGTTAAAAGAGAAAGTAGACAAAAATGTGGGGTCCTTAAGTGTAATTTTAGCCAAATAAAAGGGATTTAATTGAAAAGAAGAAAAGTTCCAGGGGCAAAAGTGTAATTATGGAAAGATGAGCCAGAAGTGGCTTAGCACTGCCCGGAAGTATTTTAGTCCCAAATCTTACCAGTAGATAGAGCAAAGGATGCTGAGTAATCCAGCTTAATACAGGAATTTTATCAGGACTCCAGATAGCCGAAATTTATCTTATAGTCTAAAAGTATAAAAAATTCTTACCGGATATCCTAGACCTCAGATATGAGTGAAAATCTGAAGGAAGATGCGTCCTGTAGAGACGGATGTCAGGGAACTGACAGAATACCGAAAGGAGGTCTGTAGAAAAAGTTATTCACAAATTAGTGAATTGAGATGGGAGTTTGTGACCTCCGGAGATCCGATTAGGATATTTATCGGTATTCAAGCTGAGACTGAATGATCTCAGATAACATCAGTCAAATGTCTGTTATGACCTAAAGGGATGCTTAGACTCAGTATGTCAGTTTATCTGATAAAAGGAGTCAGTGTCCGGAAAAAGGTGTAAAATGACGAAAATGCCCTTATGTTATAAAATAGTGAAAGAATGAGTAAAGGGTATTTTGGTCATTTGGCTAAGGTGAGACAGTCAAGAAAGGGTATCTGGATAGTTGACCAGGGTCAGAGAATATTCTGGTAAGATGTGAAAAGATAATAATGCCCCTAGACTCATTAAAGTAAATAAAGAGGAACCAAGGGCATTTTGGTAATTTTGCCAAGGGATGTTTCTTGGGAATCAAGCCATCAGAGTACTTGAGCTTGATCAGAGATCCAAGATGATATTCCAAGGCCCAAAAACGTGGCTCAGTGGTTATGTGGGAAAAAGTGGCTTTAAAATAATGTTTTAGTGACTTTTCAATAAAGTAAAGTTACTCAGTTGGCGTGATGACTGGGGAGGTGATCAGATAAGGTCCTAGATTTATCTGGAGGCCATGAGGTGGCGAAAAAGGTGTCCTCATGGGACCCATAAGGCGCCACATGTCATGAGTATAAGGAAAGTAGAAAAAGCTAGAAAAATGTGAAGGACACGTGGCACGATCTTAGCCGTGTATTCCGGTGCAAGACTTTGGAATTTTTCCAGAGGCTTCTTGGACCTGCATTTTCGCCATGTGAGAGATTAGGTGTCCAATGAGGTGTCCCTTGGATGATGTCATGGTGATGATGTCATAAATGGAAAAGAAAATAGGAAATTCCAGGAAAATCGGTGGCCACAAGTTCAGAGTTCTTGAGAATTATAGAAATGCCATCCATGAAAACTATAAATACCCCCTCCCCCTCTCATTTTCATCATCCCACGGCTTTGCAAGAGAAAGAGAGAGAAAGAAGAGAGAGAAGGAGAAAAAAGAAAGAGAGAACGGAAGAAAGAAAGAAAGGAAGTTCTGGCGGAGCTGAAAGCAGTATAGAGATTCTAGAGCTCTGCTAAGCTAGCCAGGTAGTAACTAATCCTAGCTTTTATGTAATGGCTTTGTGATTTGATGTGCTATTGTTTGGTTGGATTGTTGTCTTATATGTTATGCTTGAAGCTCTACTACAATGCTATGATCATATGTTATTGAGTATGGAAGCACGCAGCATACTTATCTGTACACAATCACAAGCAAGCACTGTCACTCTGCATTACATATATTGTTATGGTTGTTACTACTGAGATTCCCCCAAATCTCATCCCCTATGTATAACCAATTGCAGGGAGGTTATGTCAAGGTGAATTTTGAGAATGCTAAAGGACGCCGTTAGGCTGCCGAAATTATGGCAGAGTGTCCGTAAGAAAGAAAGAAGATGATGCGTACTGTGTACGTAGGTACTGTCTAAGGAGGCTGGAAGTGAGTGGTGAAGGGAATTGGAAGACACGCAGCGGAAATTAACTTTAAAAATTTTTCCATTCCCAGCCAGGATCTACCGAATATGTTTAAGTCAAGGAGAAAGAAGTGTTACCTTCGGTATTCGAGCTTTGGTCGCGACCTCAGTGTCCACTAGTCGCGACTCCTCGCCTCTGGAACTTTCAGTCATGACCTCCTAAGCTTCTAGTCGCGACCTGTCGCCTCTGGAGTTGTTAGTCGCGACCTACTCTTCTTCTCGTCGCGACCGGACGTCTCTGGAGTTTGTAGTCTCAACCTCGTCAGCTTCAAGTCGCGACCTGTCTCCTCTTTTTGGATTTTTGACGTTCAGATGCCCGTATGGTGGCTACCTCAGTGTCAATAGGTCGCGACCTGTCTTCATGTCTGGTTTCTTTTCTCGATCGCAAGAAGTCGACAGCTCAGATCGGCTTCCTCTACCAGTATCCACACGAACAGCGTTCCAATTACGAACGACGTACTAGCATCTCTTGTCCCTCTAGGGCTTTCTAGAGATTCCGTTCTCACCGTCTCTATTTCGGCAGTTTCTTACCTACAAACCTTTTGCACTCTCCCTGCCCCTTTTTCTCACGTCTGTATAGATGTGTGTTATGTATTGTGTGTGGAACCCTAGCTCCTAATGTCAAATATATGGGATGCTATCGGGCTTCTAATTGGGCCGGGCTTCAGAATTAATCTCATATTAATTCTGAAATTAATACAACATCATATATTGCATAATTTAATAAGAAACTAATTAAATAAATATGGTTTATATTAAATCCGTCCCACAGATTTAATTCACCTATTTATTTAATTTAAATAAAGATAAGACGGAATTAAATTTGATTTATTCTCATAAATCAAATTTGAGATATCTTATCAATTTGAATTTCAAATTCAAATAGATCATATCCATTTAAATTCAAATTCAAAAGTGATAGAAATTTAATTTATCCTTATAAATTAAATCTTGCAAATATCTATTATATTATATATATAATATATATATACAAATTTATATATATATATAATATATAAATCCACCCTAGACTATTCATTGAATCTAGACATCTCTTAGATTCAATGAATCTGGACATCATAGCTCGCATTGGGCTGTTTTGTGTGCGACCCTGTAGGCCCATATGAAGTTGGCAGTGGGCCAGTTACTATACTGACCCACAAGTCGTAAGCGGTCTCTAGCAAGGCATTACGACTACCCAAATCATATGAGGATCGATAAACGATGTTACCTTTCATACAACCATATCACGTCCCTTTTGTCACACGATATTTCGGTGATGGATGAGGCATAGAGAACGTCATCCTCCTGTTCCTGACCGTTACTTTCTCGATCCCTGAGTAGTCTAAATATAGAAATGGAACTACCCTTCCATTCCAGTATGGCCATACATTTCTCAAACTCACTCATCGAGGGGCCCAGTAATATCGCTCTACGAATGTGAGGGACAAATTCCATCTTGATCATTCACATTCCTCCGCATGAAAAACCACTAAGCCCGAACATAGCCTTTATGATCACTCAGTCAAAAGTGACTTTTGACTAGGTCAAAGATGAGCGTTCGTCATGTAGGAATCCATGATGATCTCAGGTCAAAGGGCATAGTGACATGGCTTGTATATGAGAGAAGCTTATGACTTAACCCATGCAGCTCTCTCATAGCGGGTCGTTCCAGCACCCTGTACTCTTACATGTGCCTATGACTTTGATTTATATCTCTATATATCTTCAAAGTCATACTGGTCTTATTTCATCTTTGCTCCCGCATAGATGACCGACCAGGGACATTTAGGATAAGATCATGAGTTATCCAAGGATGGTCATCACAGTAAACATGCAAATAATTTGATAACATAATTAAGAAATTCATAAAATAATAATGTTTATAAGAAAATGATTGGCCCCTAGGGCATAATTTCCAACAGGTTTATGCTCAAGAAGATGATAGAATCATCGTGAAAGTTACCAATCAAACGCCTTTCAATGTCACAATACACTGGTAATCCCATGTCAAACCTCATGCATGCATAAAATTAAACATTATAAGGAGTGATGAAAAATATATTAGAATTTTGAAATCTTATTAAAATTACACTTTTATTCCAGCTTTAGCTTAACTTCACATATTGTGCCAACTATGTTAATATTAGTAGTTTTAAAATTTTGGGATGTGACCATCAGCTTTAATATGTCTTGGCTTCTAGCATTTGAAGCAAATGATATGATCCCTGGCTTCTAAGGTTGAGGGGGGGAAATTTTGACTAAAATTTTCTTCTAAGGTTGAGGGAAAAAAATTTGACTGAAATTTTCTTCTAGCTCTATTTTTGTAAAATTTTGGAATCTCTTCACAATGAGACCCATTTTGTCATCCTTTAGCTCATCATGTTTATCTTCACTTTCCTGAGCTTTAAGTGCAATTCCTTTACAATTTTTCTCCTTTAGGTCCTTCTTGTATATCTATTTGCTCTCGTATTCTGACAAGCTTTCAAAGAGTGTAGCAACTGATTGCATTGATTCCACTTTTACTTCTGCTATAGTAGTCACCTTTAGTTCCCATTCTTTGGTGAGTCCATCAACAATTTTTCTTACTTGATCCTTGTAACATCCTAATTTTTAGGCCCCTTTGAGCAGAAGTCCAGAAACATACTGATGAGCAGGTTGGATTGTCGCCTTCCAACCCATCAAAATAAGTTATGTTTGCACCAAATAATGTAGTATAAGGCACAACCCTATCGTTCTTCTTGAGGAGCTTTTCTATTGGAGACCTAGCGTATTGGTGACAAAACTATTAAAAAACCTGAGTGAAGATAAAATGGTTTTGGGTTTTGGTTGGTGCAGTAAAATAAAGGTGCAATAAAGTAAACATTTTTGTGCTTTTGATTTAGATGAAAATGAGTTGGTTTGTGAAAGTAGTATGTGATGACAGACTCTTGATGATGAAAATTTATCTATCCTTGCACTCAATTGATATGGAGTTTGAAATCACTAAGTCTTAAATAAAACCTCAATCGATCGATTGAGTCCAGAGCATTAATATTTCTTAAACTCCTTTAATCAAAGCTAGTTTAAGAACTCTTAATGAACTGTTAAGAATCACTTAATGTGTAATTTAAACCAGATGTTGAAAATGCCCTCGAATGAGCGTCGATCGACTAACCCTAGATTTCAAGCAATTGAATTAATTAGCAAAGATCGTTGATAATAGTTCAACTATCTTAAAATCAAAACTGAAATATTGTATTAAAACCAGCATTCAAAACATCCAAAGTAAATTACAATTGTTCTAATCTTTGAATAGTCAATCAAAATTCAATTCCCTTATTCATATAATGAAACCCTAGATCTAGCAGAATCAAAACATGAAAGAACAGGTGTAGATCAAAACAGAAAACTCCCCGTGCAGTCCATGAGCTCAAGATATTAGATCAATCACCAAGAGACTAAGGGTTTTGCCTCTCTTGACTCCTATTATGCTGCAATCGCTGTTCACATATGATGCCATAGAGAGAAGTAGAAGGTGAGATGAACAGATGGATGATGGAAGGTGTGTGCAGGTCGTAGAGATGGTGTAGAGAGCGTTTGAGCACTGTTTCGTAGCCTAATCAGGTCAAAAACCAGCCTCCCCAAGTCTGCGACTTGCCTCTCCTTTTAACAGCAGCTTACCTAATCAGAAACGCGCAGCTTCACGACTGTCTTCTCTGGTCATGACCAGATCCATATTTTGGTCACGACCTGTCAACGCAGAGAAGTTTCCCAGGAGAAATTAGGTCGCGACCTGTGGATACTTTGGTCACGACTGAAACACACAGAAGCTGCTTCCTTGCTTTGATTCCCCTTCTTGTGATTTCTTTCCTACTCACATTAGTCCTTGCTCCTCTAAAATACCTGAATTTAAAACCAAAGCTCATTGTAAAAGTCCCACAAGTAAGGGAATAACAATTATGCAGTTTAGAGGAGTTATTTTACCATTTTACCCTTAAAATAGCACATTGCCAAGCACAATCATGTATTACCACAAAAGCACAATTACAGGCATAAATGAATGGTAAAACTGTTATAAAACCATTAAAAATATCGCAGAAACCATACACAAATTGTGTCCTAAGGGAAAAAATGAAAAATAAAGCCAGGGACTCCAGATGAGCCCTTGAGGCCCAAAAAGAGAAGAGAAAGGAATTGTAAAAGAACACAAGTAAGAGTTCAAAAGGACCTAAGTATAAAGTCTAGAGGAACTAAAGTGAAAATTATAAATGTTTTAAGGCTCGAAGTAAATGTAGAAACAAGTTAAGCGCATTAAGCATAATTTGAATAAATAAGGGATATAAATGTCATTCTTGAAAAAGGCAAGGATACAAAATTAATTATGGAAAAATAGCCAGAAACCAGAATTCAGGAGAGATAGAGGGGGTTTTCTGAGCTGTTTGACTGGAGTCAGAATTTTTATTTGAGTCCCCGATTAATTGATATGAATTTCTAATGAAATTAAATTTATAGTAGAAGTTTTTTGGTATTATTAGATCAAATATCTAACTAAGAAAATAACCCTAGGCAGTAAGTCAAAGAGGGTTACAGGAATAGGGGACTATGGCTAAGAAATACCCTGGTAAAATATGAAAAGATGAAAATATCCCTATTGTTATAAAAGTGAATGAAGGGTATTTTGGTCATTTTAAAGGGCCAAGTAATAAAATCCTTACCCAGTCTAATAAAGTTAAAGGCAGGAAGAATATAGACATTGAATCTACTGTAAGAAAATAAATTATGAAACCTCATAAAAATTAGATTTAAAAATAGTATGGTCTTTAGAAAATCTGACTAAACCGGTACAGGATTGGATAGGATTTTTCAAGAAGCCTTCTTCTACCATGAGACGGAACCACCTAAGCATGATGATGCCATGAGAAGGAGTTGATGATGTAAGAAAGCTAGGTGGTTAAATCTAGACCCTTGATTTGTAAGATGCAATCTTGGCCATCCATTATAAGATTAAATATTGGCTATTCATCTAATCTTGAAGTTGCCTATAAATGCCTACTCTCCCTTCATGGCTGGCAAGAATTGGTACCTATAGGGAACCTCTTGCAAAATTTTTAATCAACCCAAAATCAAGCTTCCAATCTTTCAAACTTCATGGAAATCAAAGTAAATTCTTCCTCCAAGTTTTAGGTTGTGTAGTTGGAAGATTAATCTTTTGATTTGGTGGTTGAAATTTCTTTTTTTATCCCTTGAGCATGCTTGCCAAAATGTATAGTTGGAAGGGGAGGATAAATTTCAAGTTATAAGTAGTCAAGACAAGTTGAAATAAGCTAGATTTAGGTGGTTTAAACTTATGGAATCAATATATTCTTGGAATTCTATGCTTGGCATGCTTGCTGCTACTGTTAAGAACTATAGTAAGGAGGTTGAATTTGTTGATTTTGATGCTTTTAATGGGTTTAAAATAGAAAATTACTTGGGGTTAAGTAGAGAAGCAAACATTGGAAGCATTAGGATCAAAATATGGAATTTTTTAATATTGAAGGAAGTGCAACAGTTCTGTCCATATTTGGGAAAGGAGTTGGAATTTCAAAATTCTAACTTTGTAATTGAATTCTACATGGAAAATTATGTAGGATTAAATCTTGGGGACTAATTTTAGATAGATGAAACTAAAACCTTTAAAAGTGAATTAAAAGGGGTACTTAGAGAGCTTAAGCATTAGAATTATGTTTATGGATTGTATTATGATATTCCAATATTTTTTAATTTATAGGCTTTGAATTTGCTCAAGGAGAGCATCAATTCTATAGGAAAACATCAAGGATTCTTCAAAAGGTAGCAAGGATATAATACTTTAAAGTTTACTATGTTGATTATTTAATTGTATTGAGTTTATGATGGTTGGTTGAGCTTGTTATGTATTGTTGCCATGGGCTATGTTGCCATGAGCTATGATGGTTGTTAATCTTCTTGCACTGTATGTCATGACAATATGCATGTTAGAGTATGTTTGATGTTAAGGTTATGTTGCTCCCATGTCATATACATGTAATTAGATCATTTAACTTAGTTGCTCCCATATCATATACATGTAATTAGATCATTTAACTTAGTGAATGATAAAGAGTATATCACTTGCTATTGAGATTTATTTGAAATCTCATTGAAACATCCTCCCTTAGACTCCTCAGAGTACACTTGCGGAAGCAATATTAGCTTAATTATATCTTAACTTAAGCCCAGAAATTAATATTTCTACTCTTAAGTTCCTTATTCTGAATCTTTAATTTGAAAATTAATTTATCTCGTTCTACACATCCAAATGAGGCTTATTACCTATCCACATAATGCCCCAGATGTGTACGACTGGCCTGCCAAATTTTGTGACCAAATTCCTCCGTTTACTAGGTCCAACTAAGGCCAGAACACTGCTACCTCAAGACCTGCGAATTTCTCTCTTAATTCCTCATACACAAGTTTAACATGCCAAACAAAATTTATTATTAAATAATAAAATATCATACAACAAGGCATACACAAAATTATCATATTTCTATTACATCTTTTCCTGCCTAAACTCCGGCAGCACAACCGCTAGGCTTCATCTGTACAAAGAACTGAACCGTACTGATTCGGTAATTCCCTCATGAGAACTACCATTCTACGTAAGTACCCAGGAAAGACTAGATGAACCGGCTAGGTCCACTCACTTCCAGCCTCCTTAGACAGCACCTACATACACAGTACTTATCATATTCTGATGTTCAGTCTTTAAATTCGGCAGCATAATGGCGTCTCTCAAGATTCTTAAAATTCACTTCAACATAATCTCCCTGTAATGGGTTAGATATGGGGAATGAGATTCGGGGGAATCTCAGTAGTAATAATCATAACAAAATATGTAATGCAGAGTGACAGTGCTTGCTTGTGATTGTGTACAGATAAGTTGCTGCGGGCTTCCATATTCAATAACATATGATCATAGCATTGTAATAGAGCTTCAAGCATAACATATAAGACAATAATCCAACCAAACAGTAGCACAACAAATCACAAAGACATTACATAAGAGCTAGGATTAGTTACTACCTCAAAAGCTTAGCAGAACTCCAGAACCTCTATACTGCTTCCAGTTCCGCCAGAACTTCCTTTCTTTCTTTCTTTCTCTCACTTTCTCTCTCTAGAACTTCCTCCTCTCTCTAATCTTGCTCTTGGCCATGCATAATGAGGGCAAGGGGGGTATTTATAGTTTTGGTCAATTGCATTTCCGTAATTTTGAAGCTATCTGATCCTGTGGTCCTGGTTTTTCCGGAATTTCCTATTTTTCTTTATTCCTTTTACTGCATCATGCATGACATCATCTCAAGGCCACCTCATGGGACACCTCATCGCCACATTCTTCACATGTCACAATTCCTGGACACCTCATCAGCTGACTCAGCATTTCCAGTTCAGTCCAGTACCGGTCCGGTCCGATTTCCCACAAACCGGACTCAACGGCTGAGATTATGCCACATGTCCTTAACTTTTCTTCTCCCTCTAAGATGACGCCATGTGGCATCTGGAAGGGACCTTTCATTCCTTCCAATGCTATCCAGATAAGTCCAGGACTTTATCTGATCACCTCCTCGATTATCGTGCCAACCGATTAACTTTACTTTATTGAAACAGCATTAAAATAGTATTTTAATGCCACTTTTTCTCACATACTTCATGGGCTACGTTTTTGGGGTCTGGGAACATCATCTTGGGTCTCTGATCCAGCCCAAGTACTCTGATGGCATGATTCCCAACAAACATCCCTTGGCAAATTACCAAAATACCCCTGAGTGCCCTTTCTTGCACTATTTTAACCCTAAGGGTAAAATCATCATTTTACACCCTTCTGTACTCTGTCAGGGCATATACTGACTCTAAGTAACTTTATCTGCATGTACCTTGGCTTCTGAGCCTGTCCAGAATGACCAAAATGCCCTTCATTCATCTGTTACCCTTTTATACAACACAGGGGCATTTTCATAATTTTGCACTTTTTCGGGGTTCTGCCGGACACTGGCCCACCTATCAGTCCAAGTGTCTTATTGGGCCTTTGATGGTGCCATTATTGGGCCTCTCAGGGTCCATTACCTTCATGGCACGCACAACGAGGAATCCTCCCTTGACAATGATTATTGAATATTTTATCTATTATTCACCATTTATACACATATCCGGACACCGGCTCCTTCAGTCCGATACACTGACCTGCGGTGTTCAGGCATCCCTGTGAGTCATATCAGTCATCTGACTGAGGTCATCCGAACTCATTCAGTCCCTTTTCAAATACAGATAAATTTCCCTATCGGATACCCGGAGGCCTCACACTCCTGTCTGGATTTTCTAATTTGTGAATAACTTTCTCTACAGGCCTCCTATCGGTATTCTGTCAGTTTCCTGACATCCGCCCCATAAGGGCGCATCATCCTGTAATTTCTCACTTATATCTGAAATCTATGATATCCGGTAGGAATTTTTATAACTTTTGAACTATCAGCTCAATTCTGGCTATCTGGAGTCTTGAAAAATTCCTGTATTAAGCCAGATTACCGAGCGTCACTTGCTCTCTCTACTGATGAAATTTGGGACTGAAATGCTTTCGGGCAGTCCAAACCACTTTCGACCTAACTTTCTTTAATTATACTTTAGCCCCAAGGAACTTTTCTTTTTTTCATTTAAGTCCCTTTTATTTGGCTAAAATTACACTTAAGGACCCCACCTTTTTGTCTCCTTTTCCTTTTTAACCTTATACTTTTCATATTTGCACTTAAGTCGTTCCATTTCCTTTCTTTTGCAATTTAATCCCTTTCTTTGCATAAATGGCCATCATATCTCTAGGGACTTTCACTATTTACATATAAGTCCCTGGACTTTCACTTATTTACAGTTTAGTCCCTAAAAGCCCTCTGTATGTTTCGGGGACTTCTGCTCAAAGGGATATATATATTTCAGACTACTTCCTAAGTCTCTGGCCTGAAAATTGGGGTGTTACCCATATCAAGCTACCTGCAGAATTCCTAGGCTTAAGACTTAGGATATTCCTCACATTCCTCATTTTGAACCTAGGTGAACTGTCCCGATTCTGTAGGTTAAAGACTTAACTCATCTTTAAATCCTAAAGGACTTAGCTCATCCCTCGGATTCCTACAAAATACAGGTAAGTAGTCCGCCCATATCATATTACTACACTGGGACTACGGGTTTAGCAGCCTGCCCATATCAGACTACTTCCCAGTTCTCCTAGACCAAAAATCGGGATGTTACACTCATTCTTTCCATGAATTTGCGATTGTTATAGGGGCTGAATCATCCAAAGGAAAGGCTTAAGTATAGGGAATTGGAAGACACGCAGCAGAAATTAACTTTAAAAAATTTTCATTCCCTGTTAGGATCTACCGAATGAGTTTAAGTCAAGGAGAAATAAGTGTTACCTTCGGTATTCGAGCTTTGGTCGCGACCTCAGTATCCAGTAGTCGCGACTCTTTGCCTTTAGAACTTTCAGTCGAGACCAACACAGCTTCTAGTCGCGACCTGTCGCCTCTGGAGTTTTCTGTCGCGACCTCCTCAGCTTCTAGTCGTGACCTGTCATCTCTGGAGTTTGTAGTCGCGACCAAATCAGCTTCCAGCGCGACCTGTCACCTTTTTTGGATTTCTGACATTCAGATGCCTATTTAGTCACGACCTATGTGTCAAATGGTCACGACCTATTGTCGTACCTGTCCTCTTCTCTCGATCGCAAGAACTCGACAACTCAGATCGGCTTCCTCTACCGGTATCCACACGTACAGCGTTCCAATCACGAATGACGTGCTAGCGCCTCTTGTCCCTCTGGGGTTTTCTGGAGATTCCGTCCTCATCGTCTCTATTTCGACAATTTCTTATCTGCAAACCTTTTGCACTCTCCTTGCCCCTTTTTCGCACGTTTATGTGTGTGTGTAGAACCCTAGCTCCTAATGTCAAATATATAGGATGCTATCGGGCTTCTAATTGGGCTGGGTTCCAGAATTAATCTTATATTAAATCTGAAATTAATACAATATCATATATTGCATAATTTAATAAGAAACTAATTAAATAAATATGGTTTATATTAAATCCGTCCCACAGATTTAATTCACCTATTTATTTAATTTAAAATAAAGATAAGACAGAATTATATTTGATTTATTCTCATAAATCAAATTTGAGATATCTTGTCAATTTAAATTTCAAATTCAAATAGATCATATCCATTTAAATTCAAATTCAAAAGTGATAGAGATTTAATTTATCCTTATAAATTAAATCTTGCAAATATCTCTTATATTATATATAATATATATATACTAATTTATATATATATATAAAGTATATATCCACCATAGATTATTCATTGAATCTAGACATCTCTTAGATTCAATGAATCTGGACATCATAGCTCGCATTGGGCTATTTTGTGTGCGACCCTGTAGGCCCATATGATGTTGGCAGTGGGCTAGTTACTATACTAACCCACAAGTCGTAAGCGGACTCTAGCAAGACATTACGACCACCCAAATCATATGATGATTGATGAACGATATTACCTTTCATACAACCATATCACGTCCCTTTTATCTCTCGATATTTCGGTCATGGATGAGGTATGGTGTAACATCCCGATTTTTGGGTCTAGGAGAACTGGGAGGTAGTCTGATATGGGCAGGCTGCTAAACCCGTAGTCCTAGGGTGGTAATCTGATATGGGCGGATTACTTACCTTTATTTTGTAGGAATCCGAGGGATGAGCTAAGTCCTTCAGGATTTAAAGATGAGTTAAGTCTTTAACCTACAGAATAGGGACAGTTCACCTAGGTTCAAAATAAGGAATGTGAGGAATATCCTAAGTCTTAAGCCTAGGAATTCTGCAGGAAGCTTGATATGGGCTAGCTCCTGTGTAAGATAACCTGATATGGGCGGGTTGTCAAGCCTTTCAAGTAACGATGACTCCCGAAGAGTTTAAGGGATGAGTTATTGAAAGAGAATTTCTAGAACTTAAGATGAAGGATAAGAAGGTGAGTAAAGATGCCAGAAAGAGAATGCAGGGGCATAATCGTAATTATGGGAAATATCGGGCTGTAACCGATGAGTACCATATTTTGCCAGAAAATAGAGAAAATTATGCTGATCATTTCACTGAACTGTGAAATGTGTATATGAGGTCTCTATGTGTATGAAAGAATTAGAAATATGACCAGGGGTAAAATGGTCATTTTGGAAAAGTGTGCGCGTGAGTGCTTTTTCAGGCCAAAACAGCCCGGTCCGGATAAAATATCTGAAAATACCAGGAGATAGAGAAAAGAATTCCGGGTTGAATGAGGAGTCACGGAATTTTGATTTGAGGTCCCGATTTTTCTGTAAAAATTCCTGAAGATGTGAATTTACAGTTATAATCGGTAAAGGAAAAGCAGTTCCGATAGGGATGATCGGACTGTGGCCAGGGGGCCGTATAGTGTTTCTAAGGCCTTTAGTGACACCAGGGAAGGCCCAGGCCCATTAGATCAGTCCAGTGGTAAAAGGGGCCGGTGTCCGGAAAATGGTGCAAAATGACGAAAATGCCCCTATGTTATAGAACAGCTGAAGAATGAGTAAAGGGTATTTTGGTCATTTGCCTAAGGTTAGACAGTCCAGGGAAGTTATCTGGATAGTTGACCAGGGTCAAAGAATACTCTGGTAAGATGGGAAAAGATAATAATGCCCCTAGACCTAGTAAAGTAAAGAAAGAGAGACTAAGGGCATTTTGGTAATTTGCTAAGGGGTGTTTCTTGGGAATCGTGCCATCAAAGTACTTGGGCTGGATCAGAGACCCAAGAGGATATTCCCAGGCCCAAAAACGCAGGCCCAGTGATTCAGGGGGAAAAGTGACATTAAAATAATGATTTAATGACTTTTCAGTAAAGTAAAGTTACTCGGTTGGCACGATAACCGAGGAGGTGATCAGATAAGTCTGGGACTTATCTGGATAGCATTGGGAAGCGTGCAAGGTCTCTTCCAGGCGCCACATGGCATTAGTCTGGAGAAAGCAGATAAAGCTGAGTACACGCTTTACGAGGCAAGAGACTGGACCGGTGAGTCAGCATGCTGAGTCAGCTGCTGAGGTGTCCAGGATTTCAGACATGTGATAAATGTGGCGCTGAGGTGTCCCGGTGAGGTGTCCTGGATGATGTCATGCATGATGCAGTAAAAAGGAATAAAAGAAAATAGGAAATTTCAGGAAAAACCAGGACCACAAGTTCATATGGCTTCAAAATTACAGGAATGCCATTGAAGAAAACTATAAATACCCCCTCCCCCTCTCATTTCATGCATCCCACGATTTTGAGCCTTTTAGAGAGAGGAGGAGGTGCTAGAGAGAGAAAGTGAGAGGAAGAAAGAAAGAAAGGAAGTTCTGGCGGAGCTGAAAGCAGAATAAAGATAGTAGAGCTCTGCTAAGCTTTTGAGGTAGTAACTAATCCTAGCTTTTATGTAATGGCTTTGTGATTTGTTGTGCTATTGTTTAGTTGGATTGTTGTCTTATATGTTATGCTTGAAGCTCTACTGCAATGCTATGATCATATGTTATTGAGTATGGAAGCACGCAGCATACTTATCTGTACACAATCACAAGCAAGCACTATCACACTGCATTACATATATTGTTATGATTGTTGCTACTGAGATTCCCCCGAATCTCATCCCCATCCATAACCCATTACAGGGAGGTTATGCTGAAGTGGATTTTGAGAATCCTATGAGACTCCGTTATGCTGCCGAAGTAAAGACTGAACATCAGTATATGATAAGTACTGTGTACGTAGTGCTGTCTAAGGAGGCTAGAAGTGAGTGGACCTAGCCGGTTCATCTAGTCTTTCCTGGGTACTACGTAGAATGGTAGTTCTCATGAGGGGATTACCGAATCAGTACAGTTCAGTTCTTTGTACAGATAAAGCGTAGCGGTTATGCTGCCGGAGTTTAGGCAGAAAGAGATGTAATAGAGATAGCAAGATTATGTATATGTCTTGTTGTATATGCCATGCTGTATGACATTTTGTTATTCAATAATAAATATTGTTTGGCATGTTCAATTTGTGAATGGGGAATTAAGGGAGAAATTCGCAGGTCTTGAGGTAGCAGTGCTCTGACCTCAGTTTGACCTAGTAAACGAAGGAGTTTGGCTATGAAATTTGGCAGGCCAGTCGTACACATCTGGGGCATTACGTGGATAGGTAATAAGCCTTGTTTGGATGTATAGAATGAGATAAATTAATTTTCAAATTAAAGGTTCAGAATAAGGAACTTAAGAGTGAAATTTTGAATTTTTGGGCTTAAGTTAAGATATAATCAAGCTAATATTGCTTCCGCAAGTGTACTCCGAGGAGTCTAAGGAAGGATGTTTCATATGGAGTGAAACATCCTCCCTTAGGCTCCTCCGAGTACACTTGCGGAAGCCATATTAGCTCGATTATATCTTAACTTAAGCCCAGAAATTCAAAATTTTACTCTTAAGTTCCTTATTCTGAACCTTTAATTTGAAAATTAATTAATCTCATTCTACACAACCAAATGAGGCTTATTACCTATGCACGTAATGCCCCAGATGTGTACGACTGGCCTGCCAAATTTCGTGGCCAAACCCCTTCGTTTACTAGGTCAATCTGAGGTCAAAACACTGCTACCTCAGGACCTGCGAATTTCCCCTTAATTTACCATACATAAATTGAATATGCCAAACAACACTTATCATTGAATAACATAATGTCATACAGCATGGCATACACAACAAGACATATACATAATCTTGCTATCTCTATTACATCTCTTTCTGCCTAAACTCCGGCAGCATAACCGCTACGCTTTATCTGTATAAAGAACTGAACTGTACTGATTCGGTAACCCCCTCATGAGAACTACCATTCTACGTAGTACCCAGGAAAGACTAGATGAACCGGCTAGGTCCACTCACTTCTAGCCTCCTTAGACAGCACTACGTACACAGTACTTATCATATACTGATGTTCAGTCTTTACTTCGGCAGCATAACGGCGTCTCCTAGGATTCTCAAAATCCACTTCAGCATAACCTCCCTGTAATGGGTTATGGATGGGGATGAGATTCGGGGGAATCTCAGTAGCAACAATCATAACAATATATGTAATGCAGAGTGACAGTGCTTGCTTGTGATTGTGTACAGATAGGTATGCTGCGTGCTTCCATACTCAATAACATATGATCATAGCATTGCAGTAGAGCTTCAAGCATAACATATAAGACAACAATCCAACCAAACAATAGCACAACAAATCACAAAGCCATTACATAAAAGCTAGGATTAGTTACTACCTCAAAAGCTTAGCAGAGCTCTACTATCTCTATTCTGCTTCCAGCTCCGCCAGAACTTCCTTTCTTTCTTTCTTCCTCTCACTTTCTTTCTCTAGCACCTCCTCCTCTCTCTAAAAGGCTCAAAACCGTGGGATGCATGAAATGGGAGGGGGAGGGGGTATTTATAGTTTCCTTCAATGGCATTCCTGTAATTTTGAAGCCATATGAACTTGTGGTCCTGGTTTTTCCTGAATTTTCCTATTTTCTTTTATTCCTTTTTACTGCATCATCCAGGACACCTCAGTGGACACCTCAGCGGCACATTTCTCACATGTCTAAAACCCGGGACACCTCATCAGCTGACTCAGCCTGCTGATTCACCGGTCCAGAGTCTTGCACCGTAATACGTGTCCTTAACTTTTCTTCCGCCTCTAAGATGACGCCATGTGGCATATGGAAGGGACCTTTCACGCCTTCCAATGCTATCCAGATAAGTCCCGGACTTTATCTGATCACCTCCTCGGTTATCGTGCCAACCGAGTAACTTTACTTTCTGAAAAGTCATTAAATCATTATTTTAATGCCACTTTTCCTCACATAACTACTGGGCCACGTTTTTGGGCCTGGGAATATCATCTTGGGTCTCTGATCCAGTCCAAGTACTCTGATGGCACGATTCTCAAGAAACACCCATTGGCAAATTACCAAAATGCCCTTAGTCTCTCTTTCTTTACTTTATTATGTCTAGGGGCATTATTGTCTTTTCCCATCTTACCAGAGTATTCTTTGACCCTGGTCAACTATCCAGATAACTTCCCTGGACTGTCTAACCTTAGGCAAATGACCAAAATACCCTTTACTCATTCTTCATCTGTTCTATAACATAGGGGCATTTTCGTCATTTTGCACCATTTTCCCGGACACCGGCCCCTTTTACCACTGAACTGATCTAATGGGCCTGGGCCTTCCCTGGTGTCACTAAAGGCCTTAGAAACACTATACGGCCCCCTGGCCACAGTCCGATCATCCCTATCGGAACTGCTTTTCCTTTACCGATTATAACTGTAAATTCACATCTTCAGGAATTTTTACAGAAAAATCGGGACCTCAAATCAAAATTCCGTGACTCCTCATTCAACCCGGAATCCTTTTCTCTATCTCCCGGTATTTTCAGATATTTTATCCGGACCGGGCTGTTTTGGCCTGAAAAAGCACTCACGCGCACACTTTTCCAAAATGACCATTTTACCCCTGGTCACATTTCTAATTCTTTCATACACATAGAGACCTCATATGCACATTTCACAGTTCAGTGAAATGATCAGCATAATTTTCTCTATTTTCTGGCAAAATATAGTACTCATCGGCTACCAGCCCAATCTTTCCCATAATTACGATTTTGCCCCTGCATTCTCTTTTTAGCATCTATTCTCATCTTCTTATCCTTCATCTTAAGTTCTAGAAATTCTCTTTCAATAACTCATCCCTTAAACTCTTCGGGAGTCATCATTAATTGAAAGGCTCGACAACCCGCCCATATCAGGTTATCTTACACAGGAGCCAGCCCATATCAAGCTACCTGCAGAATTCCTAGGCTTAAGACTTAGGATATTCCTCACATTCCTCATCTTGGACCTAGATGAACTGTCCCGATCTCCTAGACCAAAAATCGGGATGTTACATGGAGAACGTCATCCTCCTATTCCTGACCGTTACTTTCTCGATCCCTGAGTAGTTTGAATATAGAAATGGAACTACCCTTCCATTACAGTATGGCCATACATTTTTCAGACTCACTCATCGAGGGGCCCAGTAATATCTCTCTACGAATGTGAGGGACAAATTCCATCTTGACCATTCACATTCCTCCGCATGAAAAACTACTAAGCCCGAACATAGCCTTTATGATCACTCGGTCAAAAGTAACTTTTGACTAGGTCAAAGCTAAGCGTTTGTCATGTAGGAATCCATGATGATCTCAGGTCAAAGGGCATATTGACATGGCTTGTATATGAGAGAAGCTTATGACTTAACCCATGCAGCTCTCTCATAGCGGGTCGATCAGACACCCTATACTCTTACATGTGCCTATGACTTTGATTTATATCTCTATATATCTTCAAAATTATACTGGTCTTATTTCATCTCTGCTCCCGCATAGATGACCGACCAGGGACATTTAGGATAAGATCACGAGTTATCCAAGGATGGTCATCACAGTAAACATGCAAATAATGTGATAACATAATTAAGAAATTCATAAATCAACAATGTTCATAACATAATGATTGGCCCCTAGGGTACAATCTCCAACACTAAGTATGGACAATTAGGCATGTTATGTTATGTAAATATGATACCACATTTTTTTATTAAAAGATTTGGAATGATGGCATGTATTCTTAAGTTTTGATTATGGCTATGTTTTGATTCTGTTGCTGGACAAATTTTAATGTGATATTTGGCATGTTTATAGTTAAGATAAGGATATCTAAATGGACACTAAGATCACCTAATTTGGTTAAGTATATAATTTAATATGATTTTTCAAATTTAGAGTTCATAATCTTAAAAACTGGAAATAAGCCGAATTCATAGGTAATGGAGTAGCAAGTTTCCAGCTTTAGTTAAACCCAATAAATGGACGAATTTGCCCATGAAATTTGGTGAGAATAAAGTATACATCCTAAGCTTTAAAAGCATGAGTAGTTTGCCTTAATTGGATATGTGAGCTAGGAGATATGAATTTCCAAATTTAAGGCATAAAAACTAGAAGGTCTAAAGATTTACCAAATGAACAGTAAAGTTAAATAATTTGTAAATATATTGATTGGTTAAGTAAATGTCTAGTTTTATATTTTCATCTTGAAGAGTACTGAAAGAGCTTCAAGTAGGAATTTGAACCATCTCATTTCAATTTTTCTAAAATTAATTATGAATTTTTAAATTTGGGTTATAAATCTAGAATTTATCATATGAACAGTATCCAAGAAGAAAATTTTTGAAAGTTCACTTTTCCAACTTAAAGAGGTCTTAATGTGGTTCAAATAGTTTCCAAATGCGCAAATATGCATAGTAAAATAAGGACGTTACAATCATCTTGACTATATCTCTTGCCAAGTGCAATTAAGTGGTTCATGAGGTGAGAGAATCTAACTTCCATGTCTCAGATGCTTTCTCCTGTATTCCTATAGAATAACTCGAATTATATGGTCAGAGTGTTGACTCTGCTCTACTTCACTCCAGAAGTTCCTTCATGAGCAATTTCAAGTGCCTCTTACATCTCATTTGTTGTCTCTAGACTTGATATTCTAAAGTACTCTGTCTGACTTAGAGCACAGTGAGTATGTTGACAGCTTTGTCATTTAGCATAACGAGCTTCTTGCCATCATCATCACACTCATTTGGTACTTTAGGAATCCTTTGACCATTTACAACTTTCATCGGAACGTAGTTTCCTTCTTGGATTACACCCTATAATCCATATTCTGAAGCCTTAAATGAAAGTCTTCATTCTCATCTTTCAGAAGGCAAAGTTCTCTCAATTGAATCCTAGTGGCTTTGTTGTAGAGCTACCTTCAGGTAGCACACTATCACCAAATCCTTCCATTAAGATTTACTCTTGGATGTTTAAGTCTTTTCCAAGAGACCTACTTTGATATCAAATGTTAGAATAACAGATTCACCTACAAGAAGGGGTGAATTGGGTTTGACTAAATTTTTAAATTAAATTGAACGACATATATTGAGTTAAGAAGTAAGAGTTTATACTAGTTCAGCCCAACTACTTGGCCTATATCTAGTTCTCAGAGTTCCTTTGAGTATTCTACTATTTTTTAAGATTCGCAGGCTCTAGGTGCCTCAGTATATCAACAAGAGATAACATCTCTTACTCCCCCCTTACTTCCAATAAGATTACAATCTACTAACTCAAGAGACCCACTCTTGAGTATCTCAGATGAAAGAATAAAATATTTCTAAGTCTTTTTCTTAAATAGAGTGCTAGTGATAAAAACTGAAGATCAAAGGTACTCTACTCAGAAAATGAAAAATAGAGTATAATAGAGTATGAAAATAAATGCAGAAGGTTAACAATCAATGCTCAATATATATTCTTCTGTTGTTCGATGTCTTTTGCAATTAATGTGGTTTCTTTTATAGTTGAGTCTGAAGATCAGTTTGTTGAGTAGCCGTTGGTACCCCTGCGAAAAGGATTACAAAGTTCAACAAAATTTCTTAGTCACCGTGCCTTGGCAATTCCAGGTAAGGAAGGAGCAATCCATCATAAAAGTAGAGAAGTTAGTGCTCTATCTTGGAGTTATTTAAGGCCGATTCATCCTCAAATCAAGTATCAACTGCTTTTGCTAAGATTGCATTTTATCTAAGGAGAGGGGGCTCCTAAAGCTTCAGCTAATGCTTTCATAAGTTCTTGCGATGGGGTTCTAATGGCATCTTTGAACTTGGGCTTGTGGTTTCAAATTCTAAGGCTTGATTGTAGTTTAAAGTGTCTCTTAGATAGGCTTTTATCCAGTGGTAAGTTGTCCTTGATAGTACATGTTGAAAGATTAGGCTTGTGAGTAGTAGGATCAGTGGTGGTCTGGTGTGGGCTTTGGCCTTGATCAGAGCTGTAACAAGAAAGTTGTGGGTAAACAGGATTCAACATAGGCAGGTGATGAGAATAGAGAGTCAGAGCAGGTCTTGGTTGGTGTATTCTTGGGGTGTGTGCGCTTTTATGGGGTCAGTGCTTTGAGTAGCTTTCTTCTCTTTGTCTATCATTGACTTAGCAACCCATTCCTTTTTTAGGCCTTCTTTTGTTATGTTAGAGGGTATGGGGGCCAGGGCCATTTTGTCCACATTTATTCCTATCTCCATATTTCCTTCTACATGTATATTAGCATCGTCTGAGGTAGCCAAAATACCAAACCTGTTACCTCAACTTTCATGCTTTTGGAAATTGCTTCCAACCTCCTTTTTGCTGCCTCTGCGAGATCGTCAGGCTTGAAAAGGGGCCTTCATCCAAAAACCAAAGACTTGGTCTTCACATGACTTGATCTCACGTGCCCATGCTTCAGGTGACGATGGAACATTATGGTTTTGAGCCTAGCTGGACGTTGGTATGTTGGCTGAGGTAGTGGTTGGAGCTTACTGCTGGATTTTCCAGGGCCATGAGGTTTCTAGATGACCATAACGCCCACATTGGTAACATATTATGGGTAGGTGTTGATAAGACACATTTTGTATATGGTTTCTATGACAATTTTGAGAGTTTTATAATAACTTTACCATTCATTTCATGCCTTAAATTGTGCTTTTGTGTTGATACATGATTGTGCGGGGCAATGTGCTAATTAAAGGGTAAAATGGTAAATTAACCTTCCAAACTGCATATATTCTGTTATTTACTGATTTGGACTTTTACATTGAGTTCTTATATTGAATTGCAAGTACTTTGGAAGAGAGCAAGGACCAGGAAAGAGATCATAAGTCAATGAAACTAGAATCACGCTTCTATACTATTTAGTCGCGACCAAAGAGTCAGACGGTCGCAACCTATAATTCTTCTGGAAAATTCTCAATGTTCATAGGTCATGACCAAAAACATGTATATGGTCGCGACTAAAATGCGAAATCATTGGAACTGCGCCTTTTGAATTAGGTCATGCTATTATAAGAAGAGACGGAGGCTGCCATCGAGAGGGAGGCTTATTTTTGGACCTGATTAGGTTAAGAAGCAGTACTCGAGCATTCTCTACACACCTTCTCCACATATTCCATCCTTCAACACCTTTCCACAGATCTCTACATCATTCACCCTTCATCTCTTCATCATTTTGTCATGGCATCACATCTGAACAATGATTGCAGTGTAGTAGAAGTCATGAGAGGCTAAACCTTTAGTCTCTTGGTGATGGATCTAATATCTTGAAATGGGGAGTTTTTACTGTTCTAATTTGTATTCCTTTACATGTCATGATTGCTCCTAGATCTAGGGTTTTCATTCTATGTTTAAGGATTGAATTCGATTGATCATTCTCGAATTAGACTGTCGTATTTGATTTTGGATGATTTGAACGTTTGCTTTTAATAGAATATTTCAGTTTCGATTTTAAGAAAGTTAGGTTATTTTCAGCGATCGTTGCAAATCAATTCAATTGCTTGAAATCTAGGGTTTTCGATTGACGACTACTCGAGGGCGTTCTCATCATCTATGGTTGATTACATGCTAAGTGTTTCTAACAGTTCACTAATAAGTTCTTAAACTAGCTTTGATCAAAGGAGTTTAAGGAATATTAGGGTTCTGGATTTAATCGATCGATTGAGGTTTTTCTGAGACTTAGTGATTTAAAATTCCGATTTAATATAGGAGCAAGGAAAGATAAGTTTTCATCATCAAGAGTCTACCATTACATATTTCTTCAACAAACCAACTCTTTTCATCTCAATCAAAAATAAAAAAATATCTACTTTTCTGCACCTTTATTTTATTGCATTAAACACCCAAAACCCCAAAACCATTTTTACTACTACTCAGGTTTACCATTAGTTTTGACATCCAATTTACTAGACGACTTTATTATGATGGGCCAGACGACGACAATCCGATAGCCTCATCAGTAGGCCTTCTATTCAATAAATTGTGTAACCCCATCAAGTTTAATCATTGAAACAAGGGGTTTTGTTAGATCAATCTTAATAGCCATGCGAGGAATGAGAGATTTATCAACTCCTTCTGTGTTGTAATATATTTTGTAGCACCTTTGCAATAACTTCTCCTATAGCTCTCAGAACACTCTTATGATATTAATGATAGGGTAATCCAAGTGTGTTCCCTTGGAGATTACCTTACCTTCATTATCCAGAGAATATTAGGAGTTAATTAGTTGAATTAGAATATGTTAGCTAACGACTCACCAGATAAATCTCAATCAAGCTACAACTTACAGACATTGAATAGAGAAATAATAATCATTCAACTCAAGAGATAGAAGAAGATGAATTAAACATATACAATTGTACTCTGTTATAGAATTACTCTAATTAATCACAACAATGTCCAACTAGCTCAAGGATAAGAATCAATTATGTAGAAATAGGAAATCCAACTCGATTCCCTAATCATTAATCATCTACTAACTCTAATTGTATCAGTAATTATAGAATTAACTACATCAACTCAATATAATCAAATCTGAATTAAAGACACAATGGACTCCCTGTTTTAAATCAAGGATTCTAGTTCAGTATCATCTCTAAGAGAGCACAGTGAAACATCCTTCCTTAGACCCTTCAGAGTACACTTGCGGAGCAATCTTTACTTTATTAATTCTCTCCTTCCGAAAATCCTGGCAGAAAATAACTGTACTAATTCGGTAATTCCCATGAGAACTACCATTCTACGTAAGTAGCCAGGAAAGACTGGATGAACCGGCTAGGTCCACTTACTTCCAGCCTCCTTAGACAGCACCTACGTACACAGTACTTTTTATATTCTGCCAGTACAACAGTATTTTCTAGTAAATATTCTCAAAATTCAACCTTAAATCTCGACCTTAAACCTTAACCTTACCTATAATCAATTGGAAGTATCTTAGATCATCGGAATACCTCTTAACCTTAAAAACATGAATTTTCAAAAGTTAGATTACAACCTGTTACAACCTGTTCTCAAAATGTTCATCGTTATTGTTCACTTGGTAATTCCAGATTACAACCTGAACTTTGGAAATTCATAATTAAATCTAGAAAAATCATATTGAGGTGGTGACAAATTCTAATGAAAGCTATTTTATTTAAATTTGATAGAAAAATATGAAAATAAGGTTTCATTGTCCAGATCAAATCAGTTTAATGGTTGAAAAATACTGCTCATTTGGTAAAACTGGAAGTTCCAGTTTCTTGACCCCATCTTCAAAAATTCATTTCTCCTTGTATACTTACCCAATTGAGCCAAACTACCTATGGATTTAAAGCTCAGAACGTTTACTTTAATATCACCAAATATCGCGGAAAAAATCATTCATTTACTATATGAAAATTGGGTAGGAATCTCACTGTATCGCATGACTTGTTTTATCTTGATCCAGAGTTTAAGTCCAACTTTGAAAAATCATATCAATTTGAAAACTTAACCAAATTAGGCGTTCTTGGTGTCCAATTAAATCTCTCGATCTTAGCTATGTTCATGCCAAATTTTATGTGAAAACTCGTTGGATAAGTTGCTTAAACTATCGCTGGAAATAGTCTGCCTCTCATCTGATCCAGTGCATGCATACATTGTACATACCCATACATCATCATCTAAGTTAAAGGCATGCTTTTCAAGTCATATACACATTGTTCATTCCCATTTACCTTCCTCCTTATGAAGTTCCAGCACCTAGAGCAATGTTTATTGATATGGGAGGAATGAGATTTCATGGAAATCTTGAAACATCCCCCTTAGACTCCTCAGAGTACACTTGCGGAAGCAATATTAGCTTGATTATATCTTAACTTAAGCCCAGAAATTAAAATTTTACTCTTAAGTTCCTTATTCTGAACCTTTACTTTGAGAATTGATTTATCTCATTCTACACATCCAAATAAGGCTTATTACCTATCCACGGAATGCCCCAGATGTGTATTACTGGCTTACCAAATTTTGTGGCCAAACTCTTACGTTTACTAGGTTAAACTGAGGTCAGAACACTGCTACCTCAGGGCCTGCAATTTCTCTTTTAATTCCTCATCCACAAATTGAACATGCCAAACAATATTTATTATTGAATAACAAAATGTCATACAACAGAGCATACACAAAATCCTCATATTTCTATTACATCTTTTCCTGCCTAAAATTCGGCAGTATAACCGCTAGGCTTCAACTTTAAAAATAACTGATCTTGTATTGATTCAGTAATTCTCGTGAGAACTACCATTCTACGTAAGTACCCAGGAAAGACTGGATGAACCTGCTAGGTCCACTAACTTCCAGACTCCTTAGACAGTACCTACGTACACAGTACGTATCAGTCCCTTTCTTCATCACTTCCATTTTGCCATAATTTCGGCAGCATAACGGTGTCTCTTAAAATTCTCAAAATTCACTTCAACATAATCTCCCTGTAATGGGTTAGACATGGGGAATGAGATTCGGGGGAATCTCAGTAGTAAATAATCATAACAATATATGTAATATAGTGTGACAGTGCTTGCTTGTGATTGTGTACAGATAAGTATGCTGCGTGCTTACATACTCAATAACATATGATCATAGCATTGTAGTAGAGCTTCAGACATAACATATAATACAACAATCCAACCAAACAATAGCACATCAAATCACAAAGCCATTACATAAAAGCTAGGATTAGTTACTACCTGGCTAGCTTAGCAGAGCTCTAGAATCTCTATACTGCTTTCAGCTCCGCCAGAACTTCCTTTCTTTCTTCCTTTCTCTCTTTCTTTCTTTCTCCTTCTCTCTCTTCTTTCTCTCTCTTTCTCTTGCAAAACCGTGGGATGATGAAATGGGAGGGGGAGGGGGTATTTATACTTTTCACTGATGGCATTCTTGTAATTCTTAAGAACTCTGAACTTGTGGCCACCGATTTTCCTGGAATTCCTCATTTTCTTTTCCATTTATGACATCATCATCATGACATCATCCAAGGGACACCTCATGGGACACCTAATCTCTCACATGGCAAAAATGCAGGTCTAAGAAGCCTCTGGAAAAATTCCAGAGTCTTGCACCGGAATACACGGCTGAGATCGTGCCACGTGTCCTTCACCTTTTTCTAGCTTTTTCTACTTTCCTTATACTCATGACATGTGGCACCTCGTGGGTCCCATGAGGACACCTTTTTCGCCACCTCATGGCCTCCAGATAAGTCCAAGACCTTATCTGATCACCTCCCTGGTCATCACGCCAACTGAGTAACTTTACTTTATTGAAAAGTCACCAAAATATTATTTTAATGCCACTTTTTCCCACATAATTCATGGGCCACGTTTTTGGGCTTGAGGAATGCTATCTTGGGCCCTGATCAAGCTCCAGTACTCTAATGGCTCGATTCCCAAGAAAATCCCTTGGCAAATTACCAAAATACCCTTGGTTCCTCTTTATTTACTTTAATGAGTTTAGGGGCATTATTATCTTTTCACATCTTACCAGAGTATTCTCTGACCCTGGTCAACTATCCAGATACCCTGTCTTGACTGTCTAACCTTAGCCAAATGACCAAAATACCCTTTACTCATTCTTTCACGATTTTATAACATAAGGACATTTTCGTCATTTTGCACCTTTTTCCCGGACACCGGCCCTTTTTTACACTGAACTGGTATCATGGGCCTGGGCCTTCCCTGGTGTCACTATGGGCCTTAAAAATACTATATGGCCTCTGGCCACAGTTCGATCATCTCTATTCGGACTGCTTTTCCTTCACCGATTATACCTGTAAATTCCCATCTTCCGGAATTTTTACAGAAAAATCGGGACCTCAAATCAAAATTCCGTGACTCCTCATTCAACCCGGAATCCTTTTCTCTATCTCCTGGTATTTTCATATATTAAATCCGGACCGAGCTGTTTTTGCCTGAAAGTACGCTCGCGCGCACACTTTTCAAAATGACCATTTTACCCTTGGTCACATCTCTAATTCTTTCATAGTCATAGGGACCTCATATGCACATTTCACAGTTCAGTAAAATGATCAGCATAATTTTCTCTATTTTCTGGCAAAACATGGTGCTCATCAGCTACTAGCCCGATCTTTCCCATAATTACGATTATACCCCTCTGTTCTTTTTCTGGCCTCTTTACTCATCTTCTCATCCTTCATCTTAATTTCTAGAAATTCTCTTTCAATAACTCATCCCCTAAACTCTTCGGGAGTCATCGTTAATTGAAACGCTCGACAACTCGCCCATATCAGGTTATCTTACACAGGAGCCAGCCCATATCAAGCTACCTGCAGAATTCCTAGGCTTAAGACTTAGGATATTCCTCACATTCCTCATTTTGAACCTAGGTGAATTGTCCCTATTTTATAGGTCAAAGACTTAACTCATCTTTAAATCCTGAAGGACTTAGCTCATCCCTCGGATTCCTACAAAATATAGGTAAGTAATCCGCCCATATCAGATTACTACCTTGGGACTACGGGTTTAGCAGCCTGCCCATATCAGACTACCTCCCAGTTCTCCTAGACCCAAAAATCGGGATGTTACAAATCTCAATAGCAAGTAATAGAAACTATAAGGTTATGCATGCTTGATTAAATGCCTAACATGTTATCATGCAATGGGAGCTAATTCATGATCATACATAAGCAATCTCTAACATGCATATTGCCATGACATAGATTGCAAGGAGTTGCACATATTCATAGCTCATCATCATCATCATAATCATCATCACATAACATATCATGCTCAACCAAACTTCATGCATAACAAGCAAGCATATCAATCAAACAACATAAGTTTATAATTAGGTATTCTTGCTACCTCTTATGAGTCCTTGTTCTTTCCTTCTTGAATTGATCTTTCCTTCCCACAAATGTCAAAACCTAGACATAACAAGACAATTACCAAATTATAACTTCATTCCAATTAAATTCCAAGTCTAGGTTTCATTAAGTACCTTTCTTTCTCTACTTTGTAACATATGTTTACATCTTTCTAAACTAAACTCTCATGGTTCATTTCCACATAATTTTTCATGTAGAATCGAAATATGTAATCAAAAATTCCAGAATTCAATTGCTTCCCCATGTTCTGTACAGAAACCGAATGATAGCTCTAGCTTTTCCCAAAATTCTCATTTTGATTCCAATGCTTCCAATACTTGTTTTCCTACTATAACCCCACACAATTTTCCATTCTAAACCCATTGGAAGCATCAAAACCATGAAAATACACCATATGAATAGTGAACTCGTACTGTACAGAACAGAACACTCTCTTGGATTCACAAGCACACATGGATCCTTAAGCCATTATCATGTGATTCAAGCTTGTTTAAGCTTGTGTAAACTCTAGAACATAAAACTCATGTTCCTATCACATATCCATAGAAATTTCAGCAGCATTTCCCCAAGATTCAAGCCTCAAAATCCATTTAAACTCAAGAACAAACCATGAGAACAAAGTGTAGAAGCAAGGAGGCAACTTACCTTACTAGTTTCTTCAAGATCCTTGCTTCCTCCAAGCTTGTGAGAAAATTTTGCAAGAGGTTCCCCAAGGTTTCTTGCTCACGGTTTGTGCAGAAATGTGGGGGGTATTTATAGAAAAATCTTGGGAAAATTGAAGGCCAAGATCATCTTGGGAACTATTTGATCTAAAGGCTTAAGATTTAATCTTGGAATTTCTTTTCTTTTTCCATTTATGACATCACCACCATGACATCATCCAAGGGACACCTCATGGGACACTTGGTGCCATTTCCATGGTGGGAGTGTCCAGGAAAAATTTCAGTCCAATCCGGTACTGGCCCGATCCGATTTTCCGTAAACCGGACTGTTTTCTTAATCTAATTTTTCTGGGACTTCATAATATATTTTATTCAATATTTAAATCCCTCATATCATTGACATTCTTATACTAGGTTTAAATTTAATTCTAGATACCTTGGAAAATGACCAAAATACCCTTAGTGCTTTTCTTTGCACTATATTTGAAACATCCTTAATATCATGCTTACATATACTCAATTGGAAGTACTTTAGAACATTGGAACACCATTTTACCTTAGAAACATGAATTTCCAAGAGTTAGGCTATCGGGTACTGTTCACTTGGTAATTCCAGTTTGCAGCATGAACTTTGGAAATTCATAATTAAATCTAAAAAAAATCTAAATGAGGTGATTCCAATTTCTAATGAAAGCTCTTTCATCAAACCTTGAAGGAAAAATATGAAAATGAGATTTACTTGTCCAAATGAAATCAGTTTATTCGTGCAAATCACTGTTCATTTGGTAAATCTTGAACTTCCAGATTCTGTGTCTCATTTTCAAAAATTCATTTCTCTTTGTATACTTATCCAAATGAGGTTTATTACACATGGAGTTAAATCTCCATATGTATACTTTAAGCTCATAAAATTTTGTGGAAAAATTCATTCGTTTACTATATGAAAACCACGTATGAATCTCGCTACCTCTCAGGGCTCGTTTTATCTTGATCCAGATTTTAGGCCCAACTTTGAAAATCATATCAATTTGAAAACTTAACCAAATTGGGCTTTCTTGGTGTCCAATTAAATCTCTGGATCTTGTCTATCTGTATGCCAAATTTTACATACCATACAACATTTTCTAGGTTAAATACATGCCATCTAGGTCATTTACACATTACTCATTCACAATTACCCTCTTCCTTGAGAAGTTTCAGCACCTAGAGTATGGTTATATACATATGGAAGGAGTGAGATTTCATGGAAATCTCAATAGCAAAACATACAAACTATAAGGTTATGCATGCTTGATTAAATGCCTAACATGTTATCATGCATTGGGAGCTAATTCATGATCATACATAAGCAAACTCTAACATGCATATTGTCATGACATAGGTTGCAAGGAGTTGCACACATTCATAACTCATCATGATCATCATAATCATCATCACACAACATATCATGCTCAACCAAACTACATGCATAACAAGCAAGCGTATAAATCAAACAACATAAGTTTATAGTTAAGTAGTCTTGCTACCTCTTATGTGCTCTTGCCAATTCCTTCTCGTATTGATCCTTCCTTTCCACAAATGTCAAAACCTAGGCATAACAAGGCAATTACCAAGTTACAACTCAATTCAAATCATTCTCAAGACTAGGGTTCCATTAAGCCCCTTTCTTTCTCTACTTTGTGACTTAGGTTTACATCCTTCCAAACTAAACTCTCATGGTTCATTTCCACATAATTTTTCATGTAGAATCCAAATATGCATTCAAAAATTCCAGAATCCAATTGCTTCCTAATGTTCTGTACAGAAACCGAAAAGTGGCTCTCAACTTCCAAAAATTCTCATTTTGGTTCCAATGCTTCCAATACTTGTTTTCCTACTATAACCCCACACAAATTTCCATTCTAAACCCATTGGAAGCATCAAAATCATGAAATTCCAACATATGAACAGTGATTTTGTACTGTACAGAAAAGAACACCATCTTGGATTCACAAGCACATATGGATTCCTAAGCCATTATCATATGATTCAAGCTTGTTTAAGCTTTTCTAAACTATCCATAACATAAAACTCATGTTCTTTTCATATGGGTACCAAAATTCCAGTAGCAATTCATCAAGGTTTATGCCTCAAAAAACACTTAAACTCAAGAGCAAATCTACTAGAACATAGTCTAGGATCAAGAGGATTAATTACCTTGACGTTTCCTTCCAAGTACTTGCTTTCTCTTGGCTTGAGTTTTCAATTTGCAAGCGTTTCCCCAAGGGTTCTTAGTGCCACGGTTTGGAATCAGATTTGGGGGGTATTTATAGGCAAATTCCATGGAAAATGAATGGCCAAGATCATTTTGGTTACTATTTGATCTTGTGGCCTAGATTTAATCTTGGAATTTCTTTTCTTTTTCATTTATGACATCACCTTGATGACATCACTCAAGGGACAACTCATGGGCCACCTAATCATCTATGTGACGCAAATGGAAGAGCCAAGAAGCCTCTAGAAAATTTCCAGTCCAATCCAGTACCGGCCCGGTCTGATTCCCCGTAAACTGGACTGTTTTCTATGTCTAATTTTCTCTAAAATTCCATAATATACTTTCTGACCTTAAATCCAGTATATGGATTCTTTTTATCATAGACATTATTATACTGGGTCTAACTTACTTACAGATCCCTTGGAAATGACCAAATGCCCTCCATTCATCTATTACTCCTTAGGACAACACAGGGGCATTTTCGTAATTTTACACTTTTCAGGGGTTCCTCTGGACACTGGCCCACCTATCAGTCCAGGTGTCTTATTGGGCCTTTGATGGCGCCATTTTTTGGCCTTTTTAGAGTCCATTACCTTTCTGGCATGTTTCACGAGAACTCTCTCTCTCGACAGTATTTATCGGTTATTTTTGCCATTATACACCGTTTCTACACGTCTCTGGACACTGGATCCTTTTTTTAGATAGACTGGCATACTGCATCAAGGCATCCCTTTGGGTCATAACAGGCATATGATCGATGTCATCTGACCTCATTCAGTCTCAATTTAAATATCGATAAATCTCCTAATCGGATCCCCGGAGGTCACACACTCCCGTCTGAATTTACCAATTTGTGAATCACTTTTTTTACAGACCTCCTTTCGGTATTCTGTCAGGTCCATGACATCCGTCTCAACAGGACGCATCTTCCTATAATTTCTCACTTATATCTGAGGTCTAGGATATCCGATATGAATTTTTTATACTTTTTGACTATCAGATAAATTTCGGCTATCTGGAGTCCTGAGAAAATTCCTGTATTAAGCTGAATTACCCAGCATCACTTGCTCTATCTACTGGTGAAATATGGGGCTGATATGAATACAATCAATGTTTTTACCTGTTTCCGGTCTAAGTTTACATAATTATACTTGTACCCCGGAGACTTTTCTTCTTTTCAATTAAGTCCCTTTATTTGGCTAAAATTACACTTAAAGACCCCACATTTTTGTGTACTTTTCCTTTTTAGCCTTAAACTTTTTATAATTGCACTTAAGTCCTTACATTTTTTTCTTTTTCAATTTAACCCTTTTCTTTACATAAATGGCCATATTTTACTCAGAAAATCCCACATATATTACCTACAAACTGTACATACAAATCAGTACAGAAAATTTAGGATATTACAATATTAAACCTAAGGGCATAATTGTCATTTCACACCTCTTTAAACCTTGTAAGAGTATATACTGACTCCGACTAACCTCTTCTGTACTTACATTGGCATTTGGGCCTATCCAAAATGCCCTTCATTCACTTCTGGTTCCTTAGGATAACACAGGGGCATTTTCGTAATTTCTCACTTTTCCAGGGTTCCACTGGACACTGGCCCACCCATCAGTCTAAGTATTTTATTGGGCCTTAATGACGCCATTCTTGTGCCTTTTAGGGTTCAATACCTTTGTGGCATGAATCCCTAGAAAATTCTCCCGACGATATTCCTCGGGTATTTTATTCCACAATAAATTCCATTAAAAATCCTACAGGATTCCTTTTCTCATCCTGTCAATTTTATAAATTCTTATATTAATTATAGGAATTTACTGGAAAACCTCATATGATTCTGAGATCCGAAAAATATTGTAATAATTTTATCTAACTTCAAGAATTTATATCAATTTTTCGGGATCTCAAATCAAAATTCTTTGTGTCATCAAACAACCCGGAATAATTTTCTCTATCTACTGGAAAAATTTAGGTCCGATCAGAACATGGTCATTTTTGGCATATTTTCTGTCCAAATTTCCCATAATTACACTTTTGCCCCTTGATTTACCATAATTCACCTTTATGTCCTTAACTTTTCAAAATTACACTTAAAGACCTCACATTTTTGCCTACCTTTACTTTTAGTCTTAAACTTTCCATAATTTCACTTAAGTCCTGGTATTTTCTTTCTTTTTAATTTAATCCCTTTCTTTACATAAATGGCCACATCTTTTCCTGAAAAATCTCACATATATTTTATTCAATCTGTACATACAAATCAGTACAGCAACTTTGAGATATTACACACAGCAACTCTAGCCTTCTATTGCTGTCAAGACTTCAAGAGCAGCATCAAAACTAGCAGCAGTCATGGTGAATGTAGAAAGAGAAGATGAAGATGCAATGAAGAACTTTCCTCTGGTCCTATTGCTTAGAACAAAGAAAAGTTGCAGATGAAGAGAGAATGGATCTAGAGATGGAAGGAATGACGTGTGTGAATCTGTGTGGGGTGAATGCTGTTATATGCGTGAGGTAGTGAGCTGTGATGCATCAGTTATGGCCTGGTCATGTGGTGCATGAATAAATCTGTTCTCCCTTTTGAGGCAGTTACAGTGTGAGCATGCAATCAGTCCTTGAAGTCTGGTATCATCTCCCTTGCTCAGCTCAGTGCAGCACGTGCCTTCTTCTGTTCAGCACATGTTTTACATTCTGTTAACTTTTCCAGCATATGATTCTGTTAGCACCTCCAATTCCCTAGATCCATCTGTCATTTATAACCATTTATGTTTCATTCTTAGTCATAGTTACAGCAGCAAGTTGTCTTAGTAATTAATAAGTATTTTCCTGAAATAGGAATTTAAAAGATACAATTTATTTATCTAATAAGATAATTTCCAATATATGACTAAAATTATATCAATTAATTCCCAACTGTTCTAATTTTATATCATTACTTAATTGCTCATCATATAGTAAATGGGGACAAAAATCAATAATAAAACTCTCTTTAAACATACTAAAATCAATACAAATAAGAGTTTATCAATTCCCCCACACTTAGCTTTTGCACTCCGGGCAAAATTATGGATCAAAATTGAAATTCAAACACACATGTTCAGCATAATTGGCCATAACAGATTTAGCATAAATACTTGTAGTCATCAATCTTTTCCCTTCAATTAGCAATAATCCATACTAATTTCATATCAATCAAAGGATCTAATTCATGCAATTTAAATCATAGTAAGCAACTAAGTTGAGATTTTCTCATAAGGTATAATGTTTCACTCACTCTCTTATCAAGGTAATTTTCACTCAACCATCTAGCTTAGACTTCTCATAGGCTTGTAATCCTCCTACATCTCCACTACTAAATAAAACATCCTCTCTTAGACTCCTCAGAGTACACTTGCAGAAGCATTATTAGCTTGATTTATATCTTACCTTAAGCCCAGAAGTTGAACTTTTAACTCTTAAGTTCCTTATTCTGAACCCTTACTTTGAGAACTGGTTTCTCACCTTCTACACATCCAAATGAGGCTTAATACCTATCCACGGAATGCCCCAGATATGTACTACCGGCTCACTAAATCTCATGGCCAGACTCCTCCGTTTACTAGGTCAAACTGAGGTCAGAACACTGCTACCTCAGGACCTGCGAATTTCCCTCTTAAATCATCATCCACAAATTGAACATGCCAAATGTAACAGCCCCGCACCCCCCTCACAACAATATTGTCCGCTTTCCCCTTAGGCAGGCCCTGGCTTCTGGGCCTATCCAGAATGACCAAAATGCCCTCATTCATCTCCTACCCCTTTAGTACAACACAGGGGCATTTTTGTAATTTCGCACTTTTCCGGGGTTCTGCCGGACACTGGCCCACCTATCAGTCCAAGTGTCTTACTGGGCCTTTGTTGGCGCCATTATTGGGCCTTTCAGGGTCCATTACCTTCATGGCACGCATTACAAGGAATCTTCCCCCGTTAATGTTTATTGAATATTTTATCTATTTTTCACCGTTTATACACATATCCGGACACCAGCTCCTTCTGTCCGATACACTGGCCTGCGGTGTTCAGGCATCCCTGTGAGTCATATCAGTCATCTGACCTAGGTTATCCGAACTCATTCAGTCCCTTTTCAAATACCGATAAATTTCCCTATCGGATACCCGGAGGCCTCACACTCCCGTCTGGATTTTCTAATTTGCGAATAACTTTTTCTACAGGCCTCCTATCGGTATTCTGTCAGTTTCCTGACATCCGCCCCATAAGGACGCATCATCCTGTATTTTCTCACCTAGATCTGAAATCTAGGATATCCGGTATGAATTTTTATAACTTTTGGACGATCGGTCCATTTCTGGCTATCTGGAGTCTTCAAAAATTCCTGTATTAAGCCAGAATACCGAGCGTCCCTTGCTCTCTCTACCGGTGAAATCTGGGACTGAAATGCCGTCGGACAGTCCAAACCACTTCCGGCCTGACTTTCTTTAATTACACTTTAGCCCCAAGAAACTTTTCTTCTTTTCATTTAAGTCCCTTTTTATTTGGCTAAAATTACACTCAAGGACCCCACCTTTTTGTCCTTAAACTTTCCATAATTCTTTCATACTCATAGAGACCTCGTATGCACATTTCATAGTTCAGTGAAATGATCAGCATAATTTTCTCTATTTTCTGGCAAAATATGGTACTCATCGGCTACCAGCCCGATCTTTCCCATAATTACGATTTTGCCCCTGCATTCTCTTTCTGGCCTCATTACTCATCTTCTCATCCCTTATCTTAAGTTCTAGAAATTCTCTTTCAATAACTCATCCCTTAAACTCTTCGGGAGTCATCGTTACTTGAAAGGCTTGACAACCCGCCCATATCAGGTTATCTTACACAGGAGCCAGCCCATATCAAGCTTCCTGCAGAATTCCTAGGCTTAAGACTTAGGATATTCCTCACATTCCTTATTTTGAACCTAGGCGAACTGTCCCAATTCTGTAGGTTAAAGACTTAACTCATCTTTACATCCTGAAGGACTTAGCTCATCCCTCGGATCCTACAAAATTCAGGTAAGTAATCCGCCCATATCAGATTACTACCCTGGGACTACGGTTTTAGCAGCCTGCCCATATCAGACTACTTTCCAGTTCTCCTAGACCCAAAAATCGGGATGTTACACCAAACAGTATTTATCATTGAATATCAAAATGTCATACAAAATGGCGTACATGGAATTCTCATAATCCTTATATTTCTATTACATCTTCCCCTGCTTGAAATCCGGCAGCATAACTGCTAGGCTTCTTCTGTACAAAGAACTGAACTGTACTGATTCGGTAATTCCCTCATGAGAACTACCATTCTACATAGTACCCAGGAAAGACTAGATGAACCGGCTAGGTCCACTCACTTCTAGCCTCCTTAGACAGTACCTACGTACACAGTACTTATCATATTCTGATGTTCAGTCTTTAATTTGGCAGCATAACGGCGTCTTTTAGCATTCTCAGAATTCACTTTGACATAACCTCCCCTGTAATGGGTTATATATGGGGATGAGATTAGGGGGAATCTCAGTAGCAACAATCATAACAATATATGTAATGCAGTGTGACAGTGCTTGCTTATGATTGTGTACAGATAAGTATGCTGCATGCTTCCATACTCAATAACATATGATCATAGCATTGCAGTAGAGCTTCAGACATAACATATAAGACAACAATCCAACCAAACAATAGCACATCAAATCACAAAGCCATTACATAAAAGCTAGGATTAGTTACTACCTGGCTAGCTCAGCAGAACTCTACTATCTCTATTCTGCTTCCAACTCCGCCAGAACTTCTTTTCTTCCTTTCCTCCTTTCTCTCTTCCCTTCCTTCTCCTTCTCTCTCTTCTTTCTCTCCCTTTACTCTTGCCATGCGTGAAGCCAAATGAATGAGGGGGGTTTATATAGATTTCTCCAATGGCATAATCATAATTTCCATGCCATCTGAATATGAAGTCCTGGATTTTCCTGGAATTTCCTATTTTCTTTATTTCCTTTTACTGCATCACCAGGACACCTCAGCATGCCACCTCAGCGGACACCTCATCGTCACATTTCCCACATGCCAAAAATCCTGGACACCTCATCAGCTGACTCACCAGGCTGACTCACCTGTCCAGAGTCCTGCCTCGTAATGCGTGTCCTTAGCTTTATCTGCTTCCTCCAGATTAGTGCCATGTGGCACCGGAAGAGACCTCTCACGCCTTCCAATACTATCCAGATAAGTCCCAGACTTATCTGATCACCTCCTCCGTTATCGTGCCAACCGAGTAACTTCACTCTACTGAAAGGTCACTGAATCATGCTCTAATGCCATGTGTCATATTTGGGTCCCATGAGGATACCTTATCAGTCCATCTCATGGTCTCCAGATAACCTTTCCTGTATCTGACCTCTTTCCCCAGTTCTATCTCTAACCGGGTAACTATCTCATTTGGACCTGCTCCACTCTTGGCCCATACGGCTAGCACTACTTTAGCCACTAGTCGCGACCTCATCATCACCTTATCGCGACATAACATCTTTTGGTTCATTAGTCGCGACCACAACATCCTTTAGTCACGACCATAACAGTCTTTCGTCGCGACCACATCACTTTTTAGTCGCAACCAGGCTCATTCTACTCATTAGTCACGACACCACATACATATCCGTCACGACCAATCCTCTCTGCCAATATTCGTCGCGACCATAATATACTCTCGTCGTGACCAACTTCTTTATCATCGCGACCTAACTGGTCAACTCTTGAACCTTTGACCTTTACATCATCCCCAAATGTCCATTTACCCCTTGGGACTTCCACTGTTTACACATAAGTCCCCGTACCTTTACTTACTCGCAGCTTAGTCCCTGAAACTCTTTACGTTCCTCTGGGACTTCTACTAAAAAGGGGTCTAGTAGCCTCTTAATCTTAGGCTATCTCTGCATCTCTAGGCCTAAAAATTGGGATGTTACACTAAATGCCACAAGGGTTGTGAATCAAAAGGTCTTTATTAGGTTGTAATATTGGAAAGGCTATGATAAAATAGAAATGCGTGTCAATGATTAATGAAATACTGCACATAATTTGCCTTCTTCAACTATTCCTAATTTGATCATAATTCTAGTTGTGCAGCTGCAGAAAATAACAAGTCATCATCTAACTTCCTTTTATTAAAGTTGAATATCACATTTTGTCTTCTGGTCTATCTTTTCTTTGTTTTTCTCTTCTTTTCTTTGTTCTTTTTCTCTTTGTTTTTTTTCTTTCAACTATTGAACCAGATAACAAATACATTGAAGTTTATATATTCAACAAGGAGTTACAACTTAGCAGTTATTTCATAATTAAAGCATTACTACAGCAATAAATATCTTGTACAGCATTCATTAATCAAGGATGGAATTTTAAAAGAAAGTGAAGGTTTCAAAGGGTTTAACCAAAGGATTTGACATTTATGTGGCTACTGTTTGGTTAAAATAGGGTTTTGAAAGGAATGCCCTTATCATATTCACAATTTCAAGAAGCTAATGTGGTTTTGAATCAAGGATTGAGACAAGTTCTACAAAGTTACCAAACTAGATAGTGTCACATAATGTAAATGAGTGTATGTTGGAGGCTCAAAATCCTTCCATCTGACTTACTCACCCTAATTAACTCACCATGACTAGATTGCATGAATATCAAACTAAATACACGAGACTAATCATTCATGATGCATAATTTCCAGTAGTAAATCAATGAAACAAGTAACTCGCACTTTATCAAGTTTGAAAATATTCAAAAGTATATGTTCAAAGTTCAATTTGAGTCCATGACATTAAATTCAAAAGACCAAGCAACAATCAGAATGAAATAGGAGAACTTTTTAGTAGAAGATAACTTTTAGTCATAATAAAAAGGACATCAGGTCATGACTATTTTACACAGAGAAGACATTTTTAGAAACAGGGAATATTGGTTGTGTCAGAAATGGACACTGGTAACGACTCATAATCAAAGAGAGTAAACTTGTTAAACACATATGCTCTAGTCGTGACCCAAGCGTCAATCCAGTCACAACCAAAATTCACAGAGTTACAGTCACAACAAAGATAAAGCACAGTTCACGACTAAACATCATAAATAGGTAAACATAAGAAAATATGAACTCCTAGTCGCAAAAAAAAAATAGGCATTGGTCATGACTAATTTTCACAAAGAATAAAGTTGACATATTCGCACACATTAGTCATGATAAGAACAACATAAGTTCACGACCAAAAGACATAGAATCACAGCAATTATCTGAATTTCACCCATCTCACACACTATAAATTTCATCCTCCCCCACACTTAATTTCTACATTGTCCTTAATGTGAAGAAGTGATGAAACACATGGAAAGGCAACAGTAATGAGGACAAAAACTGAACCAGAAACTAAGATGAATTCATGAGAGTTATTTTCTAATCCTACTGACTTGGTCTCCTACTTATTCAACAAATAACAGCTTAAGTAATATAAAAAAAATTGATTAAAGAAGACTATTGTATGTGGGGAAACAAGGAAGGAGATAACTTGACTATCATGGGGGTCTGAAGTTCTCTTTGTACAGTTCAATAAGTGTCCATTGACCTGAAATATTGTACCATCTGCTTCATCCATCAATTTAATTGTTCCATAGTCATGGATCTTAGTCACCACATATGGACCATCCCATCTTGCAGCAAGTTTTCCAAGTTTGAAAGCATATCTAGCCTTAAATATCAAAACTTTATCTCTAACCTGAAATTCCTTACGCATAATCTATTTTTCATGAAGAAGCTTGGCTTTCTCCTTATAAATCTTGGAATTCTCATTAGCATCTAGTCTTATTTCTTCTAGTTCCTAAATCTACAACATTCTTTCTTCCCCAGCAGTGTTAAAATCCATGTTGCAAGCTTTTACTGGCCAGAATGCTTTGTGCTCAACTTCTACTGGTAGATGACATGTTTTACCATAGACCATTCTGTATGCGGACATCTCAAGTGGGGTCTTATGAGCAGTTCTGTGTGCCCACAAAGCTTCATCTAACCTTGCACTCCAATCTTTCCTTGAGGGTCTTACTATCCTCTCCAGAATCCTCTTGATAGTTTCATTGGAATTTTCAGCTTGACCCTTTGTTTGGGGATCATAAGCTGTTGAAACCTTATGCTTGATCCCAAACTTGGCAAATAACCCACCTAAAATCTTATTACAGAAATGAGAGCCTTGATCACTCACTATAGCTCTTAGCACACCAAACCTTAAAAAGATGTTTGACTTAAGAAATTTAGAAATTGTCACCGCATCATTCTTTCTTGTAGGTATAGCCTCCACCCATCTTGAGGATAATCCACAGCTAGCAAGGCCAAAGGTCATGTTAGAGGCCTCAATGAGATGATTTTGAGGTTAAGCTTGAGTAAGGGCAAAATCGTAATTTTAAAAAGTTTATGGCCAATATGAGTAATTATGGAAAATGCATGAAAATTCTAGAAAGGTCCCAGAAAATGGGGAACGACATTTTAAGTCCTATTTGAGGAGAAAATGATAAAAATACCTTTGCGATAATTTTTAAGGAATTTCTAAAATTATTGCCCATTGTGAGTTATTTACACATATTTAATTATTTGAACTATGATGAGGCGTCAGAAAAATGAAAAAAAATGGGGATTAATTATTGAAAGGCTCTAGAAGTTTATAAAATTGGTCTCATCCCTAGAAGGTCAGCAGAATGGCTTTACAAGTATTTAGAGCATAATTATACCAATTATGGGCATTTTTATGGGAAATCAATACATATCTAATAACAATTTCACTTAGGCTAGTAGTTACTGTTCATATCAATAGTTACGCTTAAAGTAGGTGACTTTGTAAAGTTTTTTGGGCTCCGTGTACTTGCTTATTTAGTTATGGCTCATAGTATTGGGCTTTGTGCACCCTTCTCCACATCTTTTATATGTGTGGGAAGATTTATGCTTCAAATTTTGAAATTTCCTCCAAATCTCCTCTTTGTAATATCTCAAAAATAAGTAAAAGGTATTCTAAAATTAAAATCCCTAAAAAATGGAATTTCAGGAAAAAATAGAAGAGAGAATAATTATTAAAAATATTTTAGGACTCAAAAAAATTAAAGAAAAATCATAGAATATGTATTTTGGGTTTAGAAAATTATGGAATAGCTTATTTCTACAAAATATGCTTAAATTGTTTAAGAGCTATTTTTCAGATTTTAAGGCTATTGTTTAAAAAATTCAAGAAAAATAGTTTGAGGATATCATTTACCCAAAAAATTTAAGGAAATTACTTTATGAGCTAGAGAAGCTGCTGAAGAAAGAAAATCCTTATACACCATTAAAGATTAATTTCTATGAATTTTTGAAGGTTTTAATATATATATGTAAACAAAGGAAAAAAGGGTTGGAATAAAATTATGGCAGAGGGGCATATAGGTCTTTCCCCCACACTACCTCTTCTATAATTGTTCTCCTTTCCTGTTAAAACTCTACTCCTCCATCATTCAAAGATCATCATCTTCACCATTTTTGTTTTCTACAAGTAGAGAGAGTGAGCGAGAGAAAGTGGAGGACCAGAGAGCTATTACGTCATCGGAGATGGTGATCCAAGAATGAGAGAGTGAATACAACTAACGATTCAAGGCCAAGGTAAGTCCCTCCATCTTTTTCTATCTTCGTCTTCATCTATCTCTGTGATTTAGGGTTATGGGCTATTTAAAAATCAAAGCTTGGGAGAGGAAAATTGTCGATAAATCCTCCTAAACACAAGATAAAAAGCTTAATCAAAGTATTTACCTTGCTTTCTTGATTCCTAGCTTCCTTGGTCCCTTAGTTTTTCTCTTCTTCTTATGTCTAGGTGTATTTTGGCAGCATTTCCCTTTAACTTCTATGTTGCAGATTTTGGGGGGGTTATTTGTAGATTTTTGGCAAGGGGAATCAAGGGCTGAGATTACTTTGTGCACTATTTGATCTAATGGGTAAGATTGCACCTTGAATCTTGACTTGCCCACCAAGCCAAATTATGACATCATCCATGACATCACTTAAGGCCATGTGTGGAATCTTCCAAAGGAGTAAGGGCTGTTTTGAAAAATTCAGTCCAATCCAGTACTGTCCCAGTCATCTTTCATAAAAACCAGACTATTTTATAACTAATTTTTGTTACATTCCATAATATATTTTCTATCATTAAATCCAGTGTCTAGATTAATATCTTAAGGTCTTTAATTGTTCATTCAAATAATTTTGAAAAATACTTGGACGTTTCCTACACTGAATCGTACAAAGCATCCAATTTTCCCTAAATTCTCCAGGGAACACTATCAAGGGATCATTATAACAATCTTGTTTGTATTCTTCCTTCATGGATTCCTTCTGTTTTAGATGGACTTCATTATTGAGCTGATCTTCAAGGATATCGATTTGACATCCCATTTCTTTAGTTGGACTATTAGAGGCATTTCATATTCTTCATAATTACTTTCTTCATTTATTTCTGTATTTAACATATTTATCGATAATTTTTCAAAATTTGTTGGTTTATAATCTTTTCATATTCTTCTTCAGTTTCTTCAATTATACTTTGATTAGAATTAGTATCATCTTCCTACCATTGATATTCTTGGACTGGGTATAAATTTAATTACTGTCCCTTGAAAATGACCAAAATGCCCTTGGTCACAATTATGCACTATTAGGTATTATTGTCATTTTACACTTCATTAGAGTATTTTTTTACCCTGGTCAATTATTCCTGTAGCCCTCTTTAACCCTTTTGACCTTGGTCAAAAGACTAAAATGTCATCCATTCACCTTTTCTTCATTATTATAACATAGGGGTGATAAACTCATTTTTGTACTGATTTTAATGTGGCTAAAGAGAGTTTATTATTGATTTCTGTCCCCATTTATCAATATAATTGAGCAATTAATAAATAAAATAGAATTGGAACAGTTGGGAATTAATTGATGAGATTTTAATGATTAATTGAACAAATAATCTATTTATTCTAATTTTCCATCACAAGCCAATTCAGTCGCGACCTGATGTACCTTCCGTCACGACCATACGTCAATGCAGAAATCAATCAGCGACTGATTTAAAGAAGTAGTTTGACAGCTGGCAGAAGGAACTAATAACAGAAGCAAGTTGGACTCATACATGGCTGAAACAGATTATGCATGTGCTGGCACATGGAGCAGCATTGTTCACACATCAGCACACTACATACCAAATTTCACTCATTAATTTTGTCACCTTACACACTTCACACACCATTCATGCCAGCTGCCATTCACTCCATTCAGCACACATCAGCTCACTCATTCCTCACCTCTCTCTATATCAAGTAGATTACACAACAGGGATTCGTTTATTCTTACACCATATACATTCACGCATAACCTCACTTCAGATCTATTCCATCTATCCATTCAGATCAAATTCCATTCCATCGGCACCAGACCATTCACGCCAACACTTCTCTTCCTCTCCATCTCCATTTCCTCTCACACACAACCTGCACTTCTGCTTTATTTTGAGCAGGAGAAACAGAGATCCATTTCATCTTCATCTTCTCTTTCCATTTCCGTCATGACTGCTGTTATGCTTTATGTTGCTGCTGGAGTTCAGAAGACAATGCAAGGCTAAGTGATAAACTCATATCTGTACTAATTTTTAATATGTTAAAAGAGAGTTTATTATTGATTTTATCCACATTTACTACTATATTGAGCAAATTAGTTAATAATATGAAATTGGACAAGTGGGAATTTAAATGATGTGATTTTAGTGCTTAAATGGATAAATAATCTATTAAATGCCTATTTCAGGTCAATACAACAATCAATCAGTAAAGTAGAGCTTCCCTGTGGACTTTAGTCGTGACCTTAAGTACTCACCGTCGTGACCATACGTCAACCAGTAAAGAAGAAGCATTCTCTAAAAATATTAGTTGCGACCTGATATACCTACAGTCGCAACCAAACTTCAATGCAGGATCGATCAGAGAATAAAGGACAGCTGGACAAGAAGAGATAGAAGCATGTGCTGCTAAAGAAGAACATTCACGTGGGAAATATAGCTAAGAAAATAGATTCAGTCATGCATGTGCTGGATCTAGGAGCTAATAACAGAAGCAATTGGGTTGATAGCTGGAACATGTGCTGCAATAGATTGAACATGTGTTGGATCCAGATATGATAACAGATTACAAGTGGGAGATCAAGCATGTGCTATATAATAGAACAGAACTCCACACATCTGGCACTGTTCATGCGTAGCACTATTCACATATCAGCTCACTCCTTCCACACCTCTCTATATATATCATGCAGATTTCACAGCAGGGGCATTCAATCATATAGATACAGAACACACATTCATATCACTTGACTTCATTCCATTCCATCTGCACCAGGCCATTCACGCACACATTCATTTTCTTCTCCATCTCCAATTTCTCTTCTGCAACTCCCTCTATTCTGGAGGTTCTGTAGATTCATCTTCATCTTCTCATTCCATTTCCATCATAACTACTACTGTACTGATGGTTACTGCTGGAGTTCAGATAGCAATGCAAGGCTAAGCTGTTGTGCTCTATTGGAGATAAACCAAACCAGAATCCTTGAGCTGAACAGGGAGTTACATTGTGTTTCTAATTCAGAGTTAAATGTATCGAGTTGATGTATTTACTTCTGGTTTATTGATACAATTAGAGTAGTAGATGATAAAGAAGTAGGGAATCGAGTTGGATTTCTTATTTCTGCATAAACGAACCTTTGATTAATTCTCAACTTTGATCGAGTTGAACATAGATGTGATTAATTGAAGTGATTCTATTTAATTCATATTCTACTATCTCTAAGTTGAATGATTCCTATTCTCTATTCAATGCTTGCAAGTTGTAGCTTTGATTGAGATTTAGCTAGGAGTTGTTAGCTAACATATCCTAATTCAACTGATTAACTCTTGATATTCTGTGGATAATGAAGGTAAGGTAATCTCTAAGGGAACACACTTGTCATTCATTCATTTCAACAACATAAACATATAAATTCATAAAAAATAGTGTAGAATTTACATTCAGTTTTAGTTCAAATATCTCAACACATAATCATCTCATTAACTTGTCAATTTGTGGCTCAACTGATTGATTAGGTATCTTAGTATCCATCCAGGCTTCTTGTTAATCGACCTAGGTTAGCCTCCGTTTTACTATTGGTTAGCTTAGTTTTGTTTGATAATTAAAATGACAGTTATCAAAATGGCGCCGTTGCCAGGGAGCCTTACTTGTTAAGGTTTCCTAAGCAATCTCCTGGGCCCAAAAAATATAAAAAGTATATAGTTGTTTTGATTTTCCTGTGATTTTTGCGTTCTGTGTTTGATAAGTCGCGACCATTTGGCTTATTAGTCGCGACTAAAGTGCTCTATGATTTGTAGTCACGATCAGATACACATTTGGTCGCAACCTGAAATCAGTTTTCAACTCAGAATTGTTGTCTGTCACTTTTAGTCAGGATCGGAGTGCATTTTGTTTCCAACCAAAAAAATATTTTAAAAAAATTTTCATCTCTGTGATTTCTAGTCACAACCAAATTGATACTTAGTCACGACTAAACCTCTTTGTGGCTTTTAGTCGCGACCTGAGTGCATTTTGGTTGAAACTAGAAATTTCTTACTTCAAAAATTTGCTCTCTATAATTTTTAGTCGCAACCAAAGTTACATTTGGTCGCGACCAAAAATCCTGATTCAAAATTTTTTTGCTCTTTGTGACTGTCAGTCGGGACTTGAAGTTCATTTTTGTCACGATATCTGCTCTCTGTGATTTTTAGTCGCGACCTAAAGTCCTTTTAGTCGTGACCTGAGCTTTTTAATCTCCGAATAACTGATTTCAATTGCTGAATTTGCTGCATTACTGATATATTTAATCTTCTTCATTATTGTTGAGCGTGATTTGCATGACCAGAAGCTCTGAACTCATTCATTTAGATAAAGAAATCAATAGGACACTTAGATAAACTATGAAAGCTAAAAATCAAGCTAGTGTTGCATCTGTTACTACTGATACTGAACTTGCATCTTGTGATATATTAGATAATCATCTTGTCATGGAGCATGTTAATGTAGGTGAAACTCAGACTCATAATCAGAATAATTAACATGAGCAGTATGCAAAAAATAACATGAACAATAGAAGGCCACGTAGGAGCATAAGAGAACTCGCTTCTTCTAATGCAAACTATGATCCTTTTCATACTTGTCCTGCTTTAGATGTGAACTTTGAGTTGAAAGGTCCCTTATTGAGTAACTTACCAAAGTTTTATGGATTAGCAGGTGAGGATCCTTTCAAGCATTTGCAGACTATGCAATGGGTTTGCTCAACTATGAAGCCTGTAGGTGTTGACATGGATGCTGTGCAGAGACAAGTCTTTCATTTCACACTGGAAGGAAAGGCAAAAGAATGGTTCTATATGCTGCTACATCATGCACCGCAAGCTCTACACTCTTGGAATAACTTAAGAAGTGCCTTCTTGGAGAGATATTTTCCTTCATCAAAGACTGCTACATTAAGGAAGAAAATTTTTGCTGCAAAACAGTATGCTGAAGAATCTTTTTATGAGTTTTGGGGCAGATTTCAAGAGTTGCTGGCTAGATGTCCATATCATTAGATTCCAATGGAACATTTGGTGCAGTATTTTCATTCAGGATTGCGCCATGTATGCAGAAAGAATTTAGATGCAGCCACTGGAGGTTCCATTGGTGATTTGACACCTTATGAAGTATGGAGCTTGATTGAGAAGATAGCAAACACTGACCAGTAGTATAGAGGTTATGATGCTAGACAAGTCCATGAGGTTTCTGTAAGGTCTTCTTCTCAAGATTATAATAGCCTATCCTCTCAAGTTGCTGCTATGAATGCTCAGATAAAAAATCTAGCTGCTCAACTAAGCAATTCACATGTTTAAAGCCCATACTCTCAAGCTCTAGTTGCTCATAGTTGCCAACTTTGTTCATCTTTAATGCACATCAGTGCAAATTATCCTTCACATCATGAGGAGGTATCAGCTATCTATCAAGGAAGACTAAACCAGTATCCACCAAGGAATCCATATTCTAATACATACAATGAAGGATGGAGAGAGCATCCAAATTTTAGATGGAGAAATGGAGGTGGAGCTGCTGGGCATAACAGGTTCAATAAAGAAAAGCAAGTGGTTGAATCCTCTAGAGACATAGAAGTGTCTAATTCTGCAAAGGATAATAGAATTTCTGAGATACTCAAGAGCATTGCTGTCATGAATTCAAATATAAATTCCATTAATGCAAACTTCAGCTCTAATTTCAAGGACTTGAGGTCTACAGTGGAGAACAACTTAGCAATGGCATAATCTAAGTTTGCTGCTTTAGAGAACAAATTAGAACAGTGGGAAACAAAAGCCGAAAACATGAATGGCTATGTATCACAACCAGCCAATTCAGTAAATGATGTTCAGGCCAGAATGGGAGGAAACTTACCCTCCAACACAGTTGTTAACCCAAAATCTATAAATGCTGTGACCTTGAGAAATAGAAGAATAGTAGGGGAAGCAGATGCCAATGATGATGACAGGAAGAACAATAAATCAATTGAGCAGTAGAACAGATCAAAAAGTAGCAAGGAGAAGGATATGCTGCAGCAGAATGAGCAAGTTGTATTAGAGGAATCTGCACAACCACCTGTGATGCAGGAAGCAGCAGCTATTTCCAGCAATGCAAGTTAGGAATCCAGCAGAAACCAAAATAAAAAGGACCATGAAGATGCAGAGCAGAATGACAAAGAGATAAGTATTAAGCACCTACCTTTTCCTACTGCATACATATGTCCTAAGAAATTTTTAAAGGATAAATAGGAGCAAGATATTCTAAATCTTTTAGGTAAGTTAGAAGTTAATGTGCCACTTGTGGATCTAATCAAGAGTATACCTAAGTATGGAAAGTTTATGAAAGAACTCTGCACTATTAAAAGAATCTGCAAACCAAATGAAAGGGTTCAAGTGGGATCTAGTGTATCGGCTTTACTTAAGCCATAACTTCCTATAAAATGTAATGATCCAGGTTCATTTACAGTTCCAATTACTATTGGAAAGTTTCAATGTGGTAATGCTTTGTTAGATCTTGGTGCAGCTATTAATGTCATGCCAACTTCCATCTATACATCATTAGGCATAGGCATGGGCTCACTTAAGGAGACTTCAATGATAGTGCAGCTTGCTGATCGAACCACTAGGAAACCAGAGGGACTGTTAGAGGACATATTAGTGAAGGTCAAAGACTTGATTATACCTGCAGATTTTTATGTCTTAGACATGTCACAAGAGTCAAATTCAGAAGGACCTATTATCTTGGGTAGGCCATTCCTTAGGACAGCCAACACTGTGATAAGCATGAAAAATGGGAGCATTACAGTGGAAGTGGGTGATAATATCATAACTTTTAATGTCTATGAAGCAATGAGACATCCATTTGAAGATTACTCACTGTTAGGCTTAAGTGCAATTGATGCATACATTGAAGAAGCTAAAAATGAACATGAGTTGTTGCTGCAAAATTCTGAGAAAGCTGAATGTGAATTGTTTGAATATGAAATTTCTTCTTCTTCAGCATTTTCTTTGGATAGTAGTGGTGATATGTCAAGTATTAACAAAATTTCAGTTGATAGCTTACTTTCCACCCTACAATCTTTTTCTTTTACTGTTACTATTTTTTTATTGAGGATTTCATTGCAGAACCAGAATTGGATGTTGTAAAACCTGTGATGATAGAATTGTTGAAACCTGTTGCAGCTTTAGAAACTAGGAAGCTAGGGCCATCAACTGTTCAGCCACCTGAGTTGGAACTCAAACCACTTCCTAGTAACCTTAAATATGTGCTTAATTGCAAGTGGTATAGATGCATCTGTATGCACACATAAAATTCTGTTAAATAATGGAGCCAGGCCTATTAAGCAGCAACAAAGAAGACTAAGCCCCTTGATATCTGATATAGTCAAGAAAGAGGTGACTAAGTTGTTAAATGCTGGTATTATTTACCCAATTTCAGACAGTGAATGGGTAAGTCCAGTTCATGTGGTGCCTAAGAAAAGCGGTATAACTGTGGTAAGGAATGAATAGAATGAACTAATTCCTACTAGAGTGCAGAATTCATGGAGAGTGTGCATTGATTATAGGAAATTGAATGATGCCACTATGAATGATCATTTTCCTTTACCATTTATAGATCAAATGTTGGAAAGGCTTGCTGGAAAAGCTAATTATTGCTTTGTTGATGGTTTTTCAGGATATTTTCAAGTTCCATTACACCAGAAGATCAAGAGAAAACCACATTTGAAACATCCTGCCTTAGACTCCTCAGAGCACACCTGCGGAAGCTATACTAGCTGTACTGATTCGGTAATTCTCTCATTATAACTACCATTCTACGTAAGTACCCAGGAAAGACTGGATGAACCGGCTAGGCCCACTCACTACCAGCCTCCTTAGACAGTACCTATGTACACAGTACGCATCATATCCTTCCTCCACTATTGCTATCTCTGCCGAAATTTCAGTAGCATAACGGCGTCTCTCAAAATTCTCAAAATCTACCTTGACATAACCTCCCTGAAATGGTTATACAATGGGGATGAGATTCGGGGGAATCTCAGTAGTAATAATCATAACAGTATATGTAATGCAGTGTGACAGTGCTTGCTTGTGATTGTGTACAGATAAGTATGCCGTGTGCTTCCATACTCAATAACATATGATCATAGCATTGCAGTAGAGCTTCAGACATAACATATAAGACAACAATCCAACCAAACAATAGAACATCAATCATAAAGCATTACATAAAAGCTAGGATTAGTTACTACCTGGCTAGCTCAGCAGAACTCTACTATCCTTATTCTGCTTCCAGCTCTGCCAGAACTTCCTTACTTCCTTTTCTCCTTTCTCTCTTCCCTTCCTTCTCCTTCTCTCTCTTCTTTCTCTCCCTTCCCTTGCCCATGCGTGAATGGAAATGAAGGCAGGGGGTATTTATAATTACCTTCAATGGTAATTCTGTAATTACCATGAACTTTGATCCTGCGGTCCTGGTTTTTCCTGGATTTTCCTATTTTCTTTAATTTCCTTTTACTGCATCATCAGTACCACCTCAGGGGACACCTCAGCAGCTGACTCATCGCCACATTTTCCACATGCTGAAATTCCTGGACACCTCAGCAGCTGACTCACCGGTCTAGAGTCCTACCTCGTAATGCGTGCCCTCAGCTTTATTTGCTCTCTCCAGACTAAAGCCATGTGACGCCTGGAAGAGACCTTGCACGCTTCCCAATGCTATCCAGAGCCTCAGTTTTCGTGCCAACCAAGCAACTTTACTCTACTGAAAGGTCACCGAATCACCACTCTAATGCCATGTGGCATCTTGTGGGTCCCATGAGGATACCTTATCAGTCCACCCCATGGTTTCCAGATAACCTTTCCTGTATCTGGCCTCCTACCTCTGGTCTATCTCTAACCGGGTAACTATCTCTTTTGGACCTTCACAACTCATGGCCCATACGCTTGGCACTACTTTAGTCACTAGTCGCGACCTAGCTATCATCTCATCGCGACATAACCCCTTTTGGTTCATTAGTCGCGACCACAGCTTTCTCTAGTCGCGACCACAACATTCTTTAGTCGCGACCACAACATATTCTAGTCGCAACCAAGCTCATTCTACTCATTAGTCGCGACGCCACATACATATCCATCACGACCAAACCTCTCTGCCAATATCAGTCGCGACCAATCTACTTCCTCGTCACGACCAAAAGTCACCAATACATCTTTCTCATACTGTCCGCTTTCTTTCTCATGGACAACTCTACTGCTCAGTGTCTATTCCTTTCATATCTCACCCCACATAATCTTAGCATAATTCTGGGGTCTCACTTTCTTCTTATCCTTCATCCTAAGTTCTAGAAATTCTCTTTCAATAACTCATCCCCTCTCTTCGGGAGTCCTTGTTAATTGAAAGGCTCGACAACCCTCTGTATCAGGTTATCTTACACAGGAGCCAGCCCATATCAAGCTACCTGCAGAATTCCTAGGCTTAAGACTTAGGACATTCCTCCCATTCCTCATTTTGAACCTAGGTGAACTGTCCCAATTCTGTAGGTTAAAGACTTAACTCATCTTTACATCCTGAAGGACTTAGCTCATCCCTCGGATCCTACAAAATACAGGTAAATAATCCGCCCATATCGGATTACTACCCTAGGACTACAGGTTTAGCAGCCTGCCCATATCAGACTACCTCCCAGTTCAACTAGACCCAAAAATTGGGATGTTACAACATTCACATGTCTATTTAGTACCTATGCTTATAGGAGGATGCCATTTGGATTGTGCAATGCTCTGGGAACATTTCAAAGAGCTATGATCTCCATATTCAGTGAATTCTTGGAGAAAAACATGGAGGTATTCATGGATGATTTCACAGTGTATGGTGAGGACTTTAATGAATGCTTAGAGAATTTAGATAAAGTCTTAGCAAGATGCATTGAGAAAAAACTTGTGCTAAATTTTGAGAAGTGCCATTTTATGGTAGATAAAGGCATAGTTCTAGGACATTTAATATCTAAGAATGGGATTGAGGTAGATAAAGCTAAAATTGAAGTTATTTCTTCTCTTCCCTATCCCAAATCTTTAAAGGAACTAAGGTCATTCTTAGGACATACTGGATTCTATAGAAGATTCATTAAGGATTTTAGCAAGATTGCATCTCCACTATCTAAACTCATGCAAAAAGATGTAGAATTATGTTTTGATGATACTTGTAAGAGAGCATTTGACACTATTAAAACTATGCTTATCACACCAGCTATACTTGTTGCACCTAATTGGCACTTAGATTTTGAGTTTCATGTGATGTATCAAATGAATCTGTAGGTGCCATGTTAGGACAGAAAGATGGTAAGCTATCCAAAGTCATTTCATATGCCTCTAAGACATTAGATAGTGCTCAACAGAACTACACTACTACAGAAAAAGAACTCCTTGCTATAGTGTTTGTACTTGACAAATTCAGGTCTTATCTTTTGAGTTCTAAAGTGATTATATACACTGATCATGCTGCTATAAAGTTCTTGTTTAAAAGGCCACAGTCCAAGCCTAGACTCTTGAGATGGATGTTGCTAATCCAAGAATTTGATGTGGAGATAAGGGACAAAGTTAGAGCAGAAAATATGGTAGCTAACCATTTGAACAGATTGCCTAAAAATACAAGGGGAGTATTAGATTCTGACATCATTTGTGATACATTTAGAGATTGTTTTGTTTCTGTGATTTCTGTAATTTCACCTTGGTATTGCCACATAGTGAACTACATTGTTACTGGTCTAATTTCACCTTCTTTATCTCGTTTCCAAGGCCAGAAGATCAAGCATGAGGCAAAATTTTACATTTGGGAACCACCCATCCTATGGAAGATATGCAGTGATCAAGTTATAAGAAGATGTGTGCCAAGTGAAGAAGTAAATAGCATTCTTACAGCATGCCATTCTTCTGTTTATGGAGGACATTTCAGTGCAAATAAGACTTCCAAAAATATTTTGGATGCTGGTTTTTATTGGCCACAGTTATTGAAAGACTGCTATGAATACTGCAAAGCTTATACAGGTGTCAACGTTTCGGTGGACTAACTAAGAGACATGAAATGCCTCAGCAGCCTATGCTATTCTGTGAGGTGTTTAAAGTATAAGGCATCGACTTCATGGGGCCATTTCCACCATCTTTTGGTTATGCATATATTCTGTTAGCTGTAGATTATCTCTCAAGATGGGTGGAAGTTATACCAACAAGAAAGGATGATGTAGTGACAATTTTAAAATTTCTGAAGTCAAACATCTTTTCAAGGTTTGGTATTCAAAGAGCTATAGTGATTGATCAAGGCTCTCATTTCTGTAATAAGATTTTAGGAGGGTTATTTGCCAAGTTTGGGATCAAGCACAAAGTTTCAACAGCTTATCATCCTCAAACAAATGGTCAAGTTGAGAATTCTAACAAAGCTATTAAGGGGATTCTGGAAAGGATAGTAAGACCCTCAAGGAAAGATTGGAGTACAAGGTTAGATGAAGCTTTGTGGGCATACAAAACAGCTTATAAGACTCCACTTGAGATGTCTCCATACCGAATGGTTTATGGTAACATGTCATCTACCAGTAGAAGTTGAGCACAAAGCATTCTAGGCAGTTAAAACTTGTAACATGGATGGTGACACTGCTGGAGAAGAAAGAATGTTGCAGATTCAGGAACTAGAAGAAATAAAACTAGATGCCTATGAGAATTCCAGAATCTACAAAGAGAAAGCCAAGCTTCTTGATGATAAGCAGATCTTGCGCAAGGAATTTAATGTTGGAGATAAAGTTATGAGATTTAAGGCTAGATATGCTTTCAAACTTGGAAAACTTGCTGCAAGATGGGATGGTCCATATGTGGTGACTAAGATCCATGACTATGGAACAATTGAATTGATGAATAAAGCATATGGTACAGCTTTTTAGGTCAATGGCCACTTATTGAAACTTTACAAGGAGAACTTCAAACCCCCATGATATTCAGGTTGTCTCCTTCCTTGTTTCCCCACTTACAATAGTCTGCTTTGATCAGCTTTATTATATACTTGAGCTATAATTGTTGATTAAGTATGGGGGAGGAGACCAAGTCAGTAGGGTAGATAAATAATCCCATGAATAAATCAAAGATTTTGGTTTAGTGTTGTCATGATCATTACTGCTGCCTTTGCATATGTTCATTGCTTTTTCACATTGTGGACAATGTAGAATTTAAGTGTGGGGGAGGATAAACATGATGGGTGAACAAAAAAAAATTAGAGATTTGCTGTGATTTTGTATTTTGGTCGCGACCTTACACTGTTTATGTCATGACTATTGTGTTCAAATTGTCAAAATTTCTTCTCTGTGAAGATAAGTCACGACCATTGCTTATATTTGTCGCGATCAAAAGTTCATAGTTTCTGATATTCACCTATCTGTGATGTTTAGTCGTGGTTTATGCTTATTCTATGTTGTGACTGGAACTCTCTATGAATTTTGATCACAACTGGATTATCATTTGGTCGCGACGAAAACATGTGTTTAACAGGTTTATTCTCGGTGATTTTTAGTCTCGACCAATGTCTATTTCTGTCGCGACCAATATTCTCTATTTTCTAAAAATCTCTTCTCTGTGTAAAACAGTCGCGACCTGATAACCTTTTTGTCGCGACTAACATCTATATTCTGCTGAAAAATCCTTCTACTGCATTCTGGTTGTTGCTTGGTCTTTGGAATTTACTGTCATGGATTCAAAAGTGAACTTTGAACATATAATTTTGAACATTATTGGCAAGCTTGATGAAGTGTTAGTTGCTTGTTTCATTAATTCACTACTGGAAATTGTGCATCATGAATTATTAATCTCATGTATTTTGTTTAAAATTCATGCAATCTAGTCATATGAGCTGATTAGGGTGAGTAAGCCAGATGGAAGCATTTTGAGCCTTCAACATATACTCCTTTACATTGTGTGTCACCATCTAGTTTGGTAACTTTGCAAAACTTGTCTCAATCCTTGATTCAAAACCACATTAGCTCCATGGAATTGTGAAAATGATAAGGGCATTTCTTTCAAAACCCTCTTGACCAAACAGGAACCGTATAAATATTAAATCCTTTGCTTTACCCCTTTGAGACCTTCATTTTCTTTAAAAATTCCATCCTTGATTAATGAATACTATACAAATAGTTGCTGCTTTAATTGTGCGTAATGGTCAAGTTGTAACCAATTGTTGAATATTTAAACCTCAATGAATTGATTCTGGTTCAAGAAATGAAAACAAAGGAAAAAATATATATAGAGAAAAGAAAAAGAAAAGAAAAGAGAAAGAAAGAAGAAAGAAAAGAAACCATATGCAAAAAGTGTTATTCAACTTGTATTAAAGGAAGATAGTTTGTGACTTGCTATTTTCTGCAGCTGCATGATTGGAACTTTGATTATGTGCAGTATCTCATTAATCATTGACATGCATTCCCATTTCATCATCTAGCCTTTCCAACATTACAACCCTAATAAAGACCCTTTGATTCATAAACCTTGTGGCATTTAGTGGTGGAGATGTAGGATGGTTACTGAAACATTCTCCTTTAGACCTCTCAAAGTACACTTACGGAAGTAATCTTCACTTTATTATATCTCTCTTTGCCATAAAAATCCTGGCAAAAGATAACTGTACTGATTCGGTAAGTCCCATGAGAACTACCATTCTACGTAAGTACCCAGGAAAGACTGGATGAACCGGCTAGGTCCACTCACTTCCAGCCTCCTTAGACAGCACCTAAGTACACAGTACTTTCGATATTCTGCCAGTATAACAGCATTTTCTAATAAATATCCTTAATCTTAATCCTTAAACCTTGACCTTAAATTTGGAGCTTAAACCTTAACCTTACTCATACTCAATTGGGATTATGTTAGAACATTGGAATACCTCTTAACCTCAAAACATTTATTTCCAAGAGTTGGGCTTACGGATACTGTTCATCGTCACTGTTCACTGGGTAATTACAGATTACAGCCTAAATTTTGGAAATTCATAATTAAATCTAGAAAAATCATATTGAGTTGATTCCAATTTATAATGAAAGATATTTCATAATGATTTGAGATAAAAATATGAAAATGAGGTTTCCTTGTCTAGATCAAATCAGTTTATTCATTGAACTTTACTGTTCATTTGGTAAATCTGGAAGTTCCAGTTTCTTTGCCCCATATTCAAAAATTCATTTCTCCTTGTATACTTATCCAATTGAGTCGAATTACCTATGAATTTAAATATCCATATGTTTAATTTAAGCTCACAAAATTTCGTGGAAAAACTCATTCATTTACTATATGAAATTAGCGCATGAACCTCACTGCCTCTGAGTAGTCGTATTATCTTATTCTAGATTTCAATTCCTGACTTTGAAAAATCATAACAATTCGAGTTCTTAACCAAATGAGGCGTTCTCAGTGTCCATTTAAAGCTCTAGATCTTAGATATGTTCATGCCAAATTCACGTGAAACCGAAATGGATAAGTCACTCAAACTATCGCTGGAATGTCACTACCTCATCTCGGATCCAGTGAGTATTTACCATGTACATACCAATATATCATCACATAAATTAAAGGCATGCTTTCCAAGTCATATACACATTGTTCATTCCCATTTACCTTCCTCCTTGTGAAGTTCCAGCACCTATAGCAATATTTATTGATATGGAAGGAATGAGATTTCATAGAAATCTCAAAAGCAAGTAATACAAACTATAAGGTTATGCATGTTTGATTAAATGCCTAACATGTTATCATGCAATGGGAGCTAATTCATGCTTATACATAAGCAAACTCTAACATGCATATTGTCATGACATATATTGCAAGGAGTGGCACATACTCATAGCACATCATCATCATCATAAACATCATCACATAATATTCCATGCTCAACCAAACCTTCATGCATAACAAGTAAGCAAATCAATCAAAGCACATAAGTTTATAGTTAGGTATTCTTGCTACCTCTTATGGATCCTTGTCCTTCCCTTCTTGAAGTGATATTTCCTTGCCACAAATGTCAAAACCTAGACATTACATAATCCATTAGGATCATAACCTCAAACATTACTCAAGACTATCTCTTGAACTTTCAACTTGCTTTCCCTAACTCAACTTCCTTTAATTTTTACCAATTAGCTTGGCCTTTGAATCAATTGATGTCTTGACCTTACCCTACACAATTTCACCTTTTGAATCCATTTATGAACTCAAAATAACCAAATTATAGCAAGAATATACTGTTCTGTACAGATTTTGAAAAGCATACATAATTCTTCCAAAAAATCTCATTTTGATTTCAATGCTTCCCATACTTGTTCCTCCACTTTTGCCCCACACAAAATCTCATTTTTAAGACCATTGGAAGCATCAAAATCATGAAATTTAAATCACTGTTCATGTGAGTGAACAGTAACCGTGAGTAATTTTCAACATTATAACCTCTAATTCCAATGGTTTCCAAGGTTCAAAACCTTTCCAATCCTACACAAAATCATCATATAAACTCAATGTAAGCATTAAATCATTGAAATTTCATTTCCTTCTATCATGTACAGTGCATGAATAGTGCAAACCGAAATGGTAAAGTCAATAACATCAACTTACTTCACAACCAAGCTGTAACTAGCTTGTTTAAGCTTGTCTTAACTATCTATGACCTTAAACTCATATTCCTTTCACATATACACAAAAATTCCTCCCCATGATTTGAGCCTCAAAATCACTTAAACTCAAGCACAAACCATAAGAACAAAGGGTAGAAGCAAGGAGACAACTTACCTTACTTGTTTCTTCAAGATCCTTGCTTCCTCCAAGCTTTAGAGAAAATTTTGCAAGAGGTTCCCTACACTTCTCCTTCATGGTTTTGGCTTGGATTTGAGGGGGTATGTATAGAAAAATCTTGAGAAAATTGAAGGCCAAGATCACCTTGGGAACTATTTGATCTAATGGTTAAAGGTTTAATCTTGGAATGTCTTTTCTCTTTTCACTCATGACATCACCATCAAGCCAAGTTGAGATAACATGACATGACAAAAGTCATCTCCTCCTCTTGTCTTGTACGCCATGTGCAATGTCCTTGTGGGTCCCACCATGTGCAAACTCTAATTCTTACTTTATCCTCTTTTTCTTTCTTTTCAAAAATCCATAAATTATTCATTATTGGACTTGGGCTCCAAGATAACTTTTGGGCCTTATTGGGATGGCCTAGGATGACATGTTGGGCCTCTTTTAGGTCCAATAGCTAATTGGCCCAAATCCCAATGTACTTTCCTTATACCGATATCCGTAAATTACCCTGATCTTAGCATAAATGCTAAACACCTTTTTTAATTGTTCTAACATTTTTAGAAATTCATTCTAATATAAAATGAATTCTCTACAAAGTTTCATAATTTTCTAAGACCCAGAAGTCCTGTTAAAAATTATATACGTTTCCTTTAACCCTTTATCGGTGTCCTTTTTCACCGTAAATTCCATAATTAATTCTACAGGACTCCTTTTTGACTTCTGTCAACTCCATAAATTCTCATATTAATTCTAATAATTTAATATCAAATTTAATCTGATATCCATCCATTGAATGAAATGACCAAAATATCCTTGGTGCCCGTTCTTTCACTATAGTGATCCTAAGGGCAAAAATTATCATTTCACACCTCTTTGTACCTTATCAGAGCATATACTCACTCTAACTAATCCTTCCTGTACCTTCCTTGGTGTTTTAGCCTATCTAAAATGACCAAAATGCCCTCCATTCACTTCTGGTTTCTTAGGGCATCACAGGGTATTTTCGTAATTTTGCACTTTGGCTCTTACACTTTCTTCCTCTTCCAATTTAATCCCTTTCTTTACATAAATATGGCCACATCTTTTCCTAATAAATATCATATATTTTATTCAATCTGTACATACAACTTAGTACAGAAATTAGGGATGTTACAATTACAAGCCTATGGGAAGACTAAGCTAGATGGTTAAGTTAAATTACCTTGATAAGAGAGGGAGTGAAACCTTATACCTTGTGAGGAAATCTCAACCTAGTTGCTTATTATGATTGAATTGCATGAGTTAGATTCTTTGATTGATATGAGATTAGTTTGGATTGTTGCTAATTGAAGGGAAAGATTGATGATTACAAGTACTCATGCTAAATCTGTTTTGCCAATTGTACTGAACAAGTGTATTTAAATTCAGTTTTGATCAAAATTTTGCTTGGAGTGTAAAAGCTAAGTGTGGGGGAGTTGATAAACTCATATTTGTACTAATTTTTAATATGTTAAAAGAGAGTTTATTATTGCTTTTATCCATATTTACTACTATATTGAGCAAATTAGTTAATAATATGAAATTGGACAAGTGGGAACTTAAATGATGTGATTTTAGTGCTTAATTGGATAAATAATCTATTAAATGTCCATTTCAAGTCAACACAGCCATCAATAAGCAAAATAGCGCATCCCTGTGGAATTCAGTAACGACCGGATGTACTCAACGTCGCGACTATACGTTCAAGCAATAAAGAAGAAGAGTTCTCTATAAATATTAGTCGCGACTTGATGTACCAACAGTCGCGACCAAACTTTAATGCAGAGATTAATCAGTGAATGACAGAAGGGATAGCTGGACAGAAGGTGATTTAAGCATGTGATGAATTGGATAGCTGGACTTAACAGACTATAAATAAGAGCTGATAACAAATTACAAGTGGGAGATCATGCATGAGCTGGCACATAAAGGAGCACTATTCACACATCAGCATACTCCATCTAAATAGAATGAGCAAGTTGCTGACAACAAGTGGGGAGCATGTGCTGTAAACAGAATTGACATGTGCTAACAGAAGCAAGTGGAGATTAGTTCATGCATCTGATCACCCATTCCATCTGTAGCTATATAACCATCAGATTACACACTTTATGGGGGATATATACGTACATCATCCAGAATTCATTCGGATATCCATTCACGCATACTTCATCCATTCAAACACACATATCCATTTCACACTTGTCTCATCCCATTGACAGTACATCTGACGCCACCATCATCTTCTTCCCTATTCTCATTTTCTCTTCTGCAACTCTCCTCTGTTCTAGTTAATAGAACGAGAGGAAAGTTCTGTAGTTCATCTTCATCTCCTCCTTCCATTTCCACATGACTACTGCTGTTGTACCAATGGTTGCTGCTGGAGTTCAAATAGTAATGCAAGGCTGAGCTGCTGTGCTCCCTTGGAGATGACCCCAAACCAGAATCTTTCAAGCTTAACAGGGAGTTTATTGAGTCTTTAAGTCAGATTTAACTGTATCTATTTGATGCATTTACTTCTGGTTAATTGATTCAATTAGAGTAAAGATAACAAAGAAGTAGGGAACCGAGTTGGATTCCTTATTTCTACATTAATGATCCTTTGATTAATATTCATATTCTACTATCTCTAAGTTGAATGATTCCTATTCTCTATTGATATCTGTGAGTTGTAGCTTTGATTGAGATTTAGCTATTGAGTTGTTAGCTAACATATTCTAATTCAACTGATTAACTCTTGATATTCTGTGGATAATGAAGGTAAGGCAATCTTCAAGGGAAACCACTTGTCATCATTCATTCATTTTATCATTATAAACACATAAAGCATAAACAATAGCATAGACTTTACATTCAGTTTTAGTTCAAATAGTTTAACACACAACTAATCTGCTTAATTTGTTAAATTGTGGCTCAATAGATTACTTAGGTACTCTAACATCCAGTAGCTCCTTGTGATCCAACCTAGGTTAGCCTCCGCTTTACTATTGGTTAGCTTAATTTTGTTTTATAATTAAAAGGACAGTTGATGGGTGAATAAAAATTAGATATTTGCTATGATTTTGTCTTCCGGTCGCGACCTCATGTTATTTATGTCGCGACTAATGTGCTCAAATTGTCAAAATTTCTTCTTTGTGAAGATTAGTCACGACCATTGCTTATTTTTGTCGTAACCAAAAGTTCATATTTTCTGATATTTACCCATCTGTGATGTTTGGTCGTGGTCTGTACTTTATCTATGTCACGACTGTAACTCTGTGAATTATGGTCGCGACAGTATTGTCTATTATGTCGCGACTGGAACTCTCTATGAATTTTGGTCGCAACTGGATTGTCATTTGGTCGCGACTAGAACATATGTGTTTGACAGGTTTACTCTCGATTTTTAGTCACGACCAATGTCAATTTTTGTCGCGACACATATTCCCTATTTTCTAAAAATTCCTTCTCTGTGTAAAACAGTCACAACCAAATTTCCATCTGATTGGTGTTTGATTTTTGGAATTTATTGTCATGGATTCAAAAATGAACTTTGAACATATAATTTTGAACATTGGCAAGCTTGATGAAGTGTTAGTTGCTTGTTTCATTAATTCACTACTGGAAATTGTGCATCATGAATTATTAATCTCATGTATTTTGTTTAAAATTCATGCAATCTAGTCATGTGAGCTGATTAGCTAGAGTAAGATAGATGGAAGCATTTTGAGCCTTTAACATATACTCCTTTGCATTGTGTGACACCGTCTAGTTTGGTAACTTTGCAGAACTTGTCTCAATCCTTGATTTAAAACCACATTAGCTCCATGGAATTGTGAAAATGATAAGGGCATTTCTTTTAGAACCCTCTTGACCAAACAGAAACCATATAAATATTAAATCCTTTGCTTTACCCCTTTGAGACCTTCACTTTCTTTTAAAATTCTATCCTTGATTAATGAATACTGTAAAAGATAGTTGCTGCTGCAGTAAGTCTTTAATTGTGAATGATTGCTAAGTTGCAATTACTTATTGAATCTGTAAACCTTAATATATTTGCTATCTGGTTCAAGAAAATGAAAACAAAGGAAACAAATACAGAGAAAAGAAAAAGGAAAGTACAAATAAAAGAGAAAGGAAAAAAGAAAGAAAAGAAACCAGATGCAAAAAGTGTTATTCAACTTGTATTAAAGGAAGATAGTTTGTGACCTGCTATTTTCTGCAGCTGCATGATTGAAACTTTGATTGTGTGCAGTATCTCATTAATCATTGACATGCATTTCCATTTCATCATCTAGCCTTTCCAACATTACAACCCTAATAAAGACCCTTTGATTCATAACCCTTGTGGCATTCAGTGGTGGAGATGTAGGATGGTTACAAGCCTATGGGAAGCCTAAGCTAGATGGTTGAGTGAAATTACCTTGATAAGAGAGGGAGTGAAACACTATACCTTGTGAGGAAATCTCAATCTAGTTGATTACTATGATTTAATTGCATGAATTAGATTCTTTGATTGCTATGAGATTAGTTTGGATTATTGCCAATTGAAGGAAAAGATTGATGACTACAAGTACTCATGCTAAATCTATTTTGCCAACTTTGCTGAACATGTGTGTTTGAAAGTCAGTTTTGATCCATAATTTTACTCAGAGTGTAAAAGCTAAGTGTGGGGGAGTTGATAAACTCATATCTGTACTGATTTTTAATATGTTAAAAGAAAGTATATTATTAATTTTATCCACATTTACTACTATATTGAGCAAATTAGTTAATAATATGAAATTGGATAAGTGGGAATTTAAATGATGTGATTTTAGTGCTTAAATGGATAAATAATCTATTAAATGTCTATTTCAGGTCAATACAGCAATCAATCAGCAAAGTAGAGCTTCCTTGTGGACTTTAGTCGTGACCTTAGGTACTCACCGTAGCGACCATACGTCAACCAGCAAAGAAGAAGCGTTCTCTGTAAATATTAGTCACAACTTGATGTACCTACAATCGCGACCTGACTTCAATGTAGAGATCAATCAGCGAATAAAGGACACCTGGACAAGAGGAGATAGAAGCATGTGCTGCTAAAGAAGAACATTCATATAGGAAATATGGCTGAGAAAATAGATTCAGTCATGCATGTGTTGGATCTAGGAGCTAATAACAGAAGCAATTGGGTTGACAGCTGGAACATGTGCTGCAATAGATTGAACATGTGTTGGATCCAGATCTGATAACAGATTACAAGTGGGAGATCAAGCATGTGCTGTAACAGAACAGAACTCCACACATCTGGCACTGCTCACACGTAGCACTATTTACACATCAGCTCACTCCTTCCACACCTCTCTCTCTATATCATGCAGATTTCACAGCAGGGGGCATTCAATCATACAGATACAAAACACACATTCATATCACTTGACTTCATTCCATTCCATCTGCACTAGGCCATTCACACACACATTCATTTTCTTCGCCATCTCCAATTTCTCTTCTGCAACTTCCTCTATTCTAGTCAATAGAAACAAAGGAAGGTTCTGCAGATTCATCTTCATCTTCTCATTCCATTTCCAACATGACTGCTGCTATACCGATGGTTGCTGCTGGACTTCTGTAATATCCTTAATTTTCTGTACTGATTTCTATGTACAGATTAAATGGAATATATGAGTTCTTTTTCATGAAAAAGATGTGGTCCTTTATGTAAAGAAAAGGATTAAATTGCAAAAGAAAGGAAATTGTTGCTACTGAGATTCTTTTGAATCTCATTCCCATATATAACCTTACAGGGGAGGTTTTGTCAAAATAAAATTTGGAAATTTTAAGAGACGCCGTTAGGCTGCCAAAATTCTGGAAGCAGGAACCAAGAAAGGAACTGATACGTACTGTGTACGTAGGTGCTATCTAAGGAGGCTGGAAGTGAGTGGACCTAGCAGGTTCATCTAGTATTTCCTGGGTACTTACGTAGAATGGTAGTTCCTACGGGAATTACCGAATCGGTACAAGATCGGTTACTTTCTACAGAAGGAATGTAGCAGTTATGCTGCCGGATTTTAGACAACGAAAAATGTAATAGAAATATGAGGATGTTAATCATGCACTGATGTATAACAGTTGATTATTTAATAATGATTGTTATCTGGCATGTTTGACTGATATGTGATGCATGTATGCATTAATATGTAAGGTTAGTTGCTGAAAAATGACTCTGTGAAGAGTAATCGGTGGAGACCAATTGATGTTTGGTAAATCATTAAGAATAGTAAATGGTTGAATAAATGTATGATATTTTTATGGTAAATAGTAGACATACTAAGATTTAATTTTATATATAGAATGCTTCATTTGGATGTATACACGGAAAGATATAAATTGTTAAAGTTAGGACCAGAATGCTGGATTCAGGAGAAAGTCATTGAATGAACAGTAAAGTTGAAACATTGACCCACGTTGAATTTGTCAAGGAATGGTCAACCAATGATTTTTCCCTGAAATATAATTAAGTTATCTTCATGTATAAATTTGAACACTTCATTTTGATTTTTCTAGAATTAGTTATGATTTTTCAAAGTTAAGTCACTCATCTGGAATTTGCCACAATGAACAGTACCCGATACGAATAAAATTCCAGATTAAGAGTTTAGACTTCAATGACCCTGAAAATAGTTCTAAGTGCTACTGAATGGTCCTTAAGATATATAAAAATAAGGATGTGACATTTTGGTATCAGAGCAAAGGATTCTGGCTTAGGAAATGCTCTGAATAGATAAATACACCCTAATAAACCGGACATAATTGACACTAAGTTAGTGTTTGCAGGATGGCTAGACATAGATCCGGGTCTGAAACTATAGTAAACCAATGGGAGTTAAGACCGGAGGTCTCTAGTTCGGATAGTTCAGAAGAGGAGATAATGAGAAATGATCCTTGGATATCTCTAGTAGTGAGTGACTCAGAAGTGGATAATTCTTCCGTAGGATCAAATCTTATGGATGATCAGGAGGTGATGGTGATAGAAGGCCCTATTCCTGCCATTCCCATAAGTGCGGTACCTTTGAATATAATAGACAATTCAGGATCCAGCCAAGTACATGATCAGAGTAGTGCGCCAGGTCCCAGTAGGCCCGAAGTGACCCTAGTAGAGATATATTTGGGAAGTCTAATCGTAAGAATGATCCCAGGGAGGAACCTGAGTAGAGAACAATTTGAGAGCTCGGTAGCATTAGCCCGACAGCTATATGGGCTGAGGCAGACCCTGATCAGAAATGTAGATCAAGGCTATATAGTTTATCAGAATTTCATCACAAGGGTGAAAGCCATATATCAAGCCTGGGATCCAAACGTGTTAACCCTGGGGCTTTGGCTAGAAATTATGAATGATGTATTGCCGACTACTCCTACCTGGAGATCAGAGTTGGATCAATATTTTGATAAAGAACCATATTGTATTGTATCCGACTGGATTACTTGGTAGGAGAATATATTAGAATAAAGTTTAAGAAAAAATTAGGGTAATATTTCCAATTTACAAAAGATCAGTACAGTAGCATATGTATGACTGTGACATGTACCTTGTATGCTATGTTTGAAATGAAATGAGAAATGTTGTTTATCATATTCCTTTCTATGTTATAGCATAACAAAATGGTTCAAACAAGAAGAACGATTCCAGCAGAGGAACCACAAGAAGCTGAAAATATTAATCAACTAATTTTAGAATGGTTAGAACAACAACAAAAGATGATAGAAGAAATGAGAGCAGCTCAGGCACGAAATGAGCAGGAAAGAGATGCTGCCATAGCCGCAGCAGTGGCATCAGCTGTAAGTAATTTAAGACCGCCAGAGCCTTCAGGAGCGGCTGATAGAGAACTTGAAGGAGTACAACAGCAGGCAGTTCAGCCCCAGAGATGGGTTGAATTGAGGGAGGAGGCAGTAGGTATCCAACAATGGATGGTTCGATTTTGGAAACACAATCCTCCAGTGTTCGAAGGAATATTCGAAGTACAGATAGCAGAAAATTGGGTCAGCAGATTAGAAAATATCTTTAAGGTCCTCGACTGCCCAACTGAAACCAAGGCCCAAATGGCCATCTATCAATTAGAAAAGGATGCGGATAGATGGTGGAAGAATACAGAGTTACTTCTCCAAGCCAGAGATATTCCAGTTACCTGGGAAGTGTTTCTTGAGCAGTTTTACGAGAAATATTTCCCTCAATCCATCAAAGATGAAAGGGAGGCGAGTTCCTTGTACTGAGACAAGGAGAAAAATAAGCTTTTGATGAATATCTGGCTAAGTTCATCCGGCTATCCCAGTATTCTACGTATCTACGTCAAGTGGATGACGAGCGCTGGATGACAGAAAGGATGATTCGGGGATTGAATTCCATGCTAAAGGAGAAGTTAACTCCGCAACAATACAGCCAGTTTAATAAGGCTGTGGAAACATGTCGAATTGTAGAAAATAGCATGAATCATCGAATGCTGTCCAGATTCAAAAATAGGGATCAGGCGACCCCTGACAAGGCCGGTCGAAATCAAGAAGCTGCAAGTGGGAGCGGCTATAGGAAGAGGAAGCGACCGTGGCAGAATAAAAAACCAAATAGAGGAAATTTCCACGGCAGGTCCAACAACAGGGATTCAAAGGCCCCAGTATGTGAAAAGTGTGGAAAGAATCATGGTGATAGACCATGTTTAATGGGCCAGAATGTTTGTTACACCTGCGGAAAGCCCGAATATTTTTCCAGAGAATGTCCTCAAGCTATAACTGATCCAAGGCCAAGGATGGCAGGACGAGTGTTTGCACTTACTAGAGAGGACGCGCAGCGATTACCTGAGATGATCCAAGGTACAATCTATCTCAATGATCATGCTGTGACAGCTCTATTTGATTTGGGTGCAAGTCATTCCTTTATATCTTATGAATGTGCTAAATGCGTAGGGCTTCTGATCAGCAAATTGCGTTATGATATACAGGTGAAAACCCCCACCAACGCTAGAGTAATTACGTCTGATGCCTGTCTAAATAGTGTTATGCGTTATGAGCACTGCAGTACCACTCTAGACCTGATCTGTATGTCTTTTCGAGAGATTGATGTCATACTCAGCTTAAATTGGTTATCCTCCAATAATGTGATGTTGGACTGCAGAAACAAGACCCTGGTTCTTGGTCCAAAGATCACTGATCAGAGCTCAGAAGTACGACTGAACTTCATGATAGAGGCTCAGGCAGAAAAATGTCTGCGAAAAGTATGTCAAGGGTATGTGGTATTTTTTCTATTCAAACAGAAGTGGAAGAAGGCATCGAGGAGATTCCAGTAGTCAATGAATTTCCTAAAGTCTTTCCAAAGGAGATTCAGGGATTGCCTTCAGAACGGGAAGTGGAGTTTGCAATCGACATTATACCTGGAGCTGGACCAGTGTCAAAAGCCCCGTACAGGATGGCTCCCAATGAAATGATGGAACTGAAGAAGCAAATTGAGGAGCTATTGGAGAAGGGTTTCATACGACCCAATGTATCGCCATGGGGTGCTCCAGTACTATTCGTCAAGAAGAAAGATGGCAGTTTAAGGCTATGCATTGACTACAGGGAATTAAATAAGCTTACGGTTAAGAATAAGTATCCTCTCCCCAGAATTGATGACCTGCTAGACCAGTTGGCAGGAGCGAGCTTATTCTCCAAGATTGATTTGAGATCTGGCTATCATCAACTAACGGTCAAGCCAGATGATATTCCAAAGACGGCGTTCAGAACGCGCTACGGGCATTTTGAGTTCCTGGTGATGCCTTTTGGACTAACCAATGCACCTGCTATTTTCATGGACTACATGAATCGGATCTTCAGGCCTTATCTAGATCAGTTCATTGTGGTCTTCATTGATGATATTCTGGTGTACTCCAAATCTCCAGAGGAGCATGAAAGGCATTTGAGGATTGTTCTTGGTACCCTTAAAGAAAAGAAGCTTTATGCTAAGCTGAGTAAATGCGAGTTTTGGCTATCAGAAGTCAAATTTCTCGGTCATGTCATATCCCGGGACGGGGTAGCTGTGGATCCTAGCAAAGTTGAAGCAGTTTTGAGCTGGGAGCAGCCAAGGACAGTGACGGAGATCAGAAGTTTTCTCGGCCTAGCAGGGTACTACAGAAGATTTATTCAAGACTTTTCTCGAATTGCCTTACCACTTACCAAGCTGACCAGAAAGAATCAGCAGTTTAAGTGGGATGAGAAGTGAGAGGCTAGCTTCCAAGAGTTGAAGCAGAGATTAACCACTACTCCCGTGCTAATTATTCCAGACCCAACTCACACTTACGTAGTCTACACTAATGCTAGCAAGCAGGGGTTGGGATGTGTGCTGATGCAGCAAGGTCGAGTAGTAGCCTACACCTCTCGGCAGTTAAAGCCACATGAAGAAAATTATCCCACTCATGATCTGGAGCTTACGGCGGTGGTTTATGCCCTGAAGATATGGAGGCACTATTTATATGGAGCAACGATAGAGTTGTTTTGTGACCACAAAAGCCTGAAGTATCTACAGGATCAAAAAGAGCTGAATATGAGGCAACGGCGATGGATGAAGTTGTTGAAAGATTATGACTTCCAGATTAAATACCATCCAGGAAAAGCCAATGTGGTAGCTGATGCCCTAAGTAGAAAGGTGGTGCAGGTTGCATAGATGATGATCAAGGAGTTGGAATTGATAGAAGATATGCGCGATTGGAGCCCTCTATATCAAATGCAACTGACGGAGTGTAACATCCCTAATTTCTGTACTACGTTGTATGTACAGGTTAAATGAAATATATGATATTTTTAGGAAAAGATGTGGCCATATTTATGTAAAGAAAAGGATTAATTGGAAGAGGAAGAAAGTCTAAGAGCCAAAGTGCAAAATTACGAAAATGCATCTGTGATGCCCTAAGAAACCAGAAGTAGATGGAGGGCATTTTGGTCATTTCACACAATGGATGGATATCAGAGGAAATTTGATAGTAAATTATTATAATTAATATGAGAATTTATGGAGTTGACAGAAGTCAAAAAGGAGTCCTGTAGAATTAATTATGGAATTTATGGTGAAAAAGGGCACCGATAAAGGGTTAAAGGAAACGTATATAATTTTTAATAGGACTTCTGGGTCTCAGAAAATTATGAAACTTTGTAGAGAATTCATTTTATATTAGAATGAATTTCTAAAAATGTTAGAACAATTAAAAGAGGTGATTAGCATTTATGCTAAGATCAGGGTAATTTACGGATATCGGTAGAAGGAAATTACATTGGGATTTGGGCCAATTAGCTATTGGACCTAAAAGAGGTCCAACATGTCATCCTAGGCTAGCCCAATAAGGCCCAAAAGTTATCTTGAAGCCCAATTCCAAAAATAAATAATTTATGGATTTTTGGAAATAAAGAAAAAGAGAATAAAGTAAGGATTAGGTTTGGCACATATGGACTCAAAAATTGGCGCCAAGAAGTAGTCTTAGATGTCCCAAGTGGTGCCATGCTAGTGATGTCATGGTGGTAAGGTCTTGAGTGAAAAGTGAAAAGACATTCCAAGATCAAACCTTTAACCATTAGATCAAATAGTTTCCAAAGTGATCTTGGCCTTCAAATGGCACATGACTTTTGCTATAAATACCCCCCCTTTCCATTCATTCTTCACACCCAAGAGCTCCTTTAGAGAGAGAAGTGAGTTCTAGAGAAAGAAAGTGGAAGAAAGCAAGGAAGAAGCAAGGGTCTTGAAAGAGCAAGTAAGGTGAGTTGATGCTCTTCACTTTACCATTTCGGTTTGCACTGTTCATGCACTGTTCATGCACTGTTCATGATAGAAGAAAATGAAATTTCAATGATTTAATGCTTCCATTGAGTTTATATGATGATTTTGTGTAGGATTGGAAAGGTTTTAAACCTTGGAAACCATTGGAATTAAAGGTTATAATGTTGAAAATTCCTCACGGGTACTGTTCACTCGCGTGAACAGTGATTTGAATTTCATAATTTTGATGCTTCCAATGGTCTTAAAATGAGATTTTGTGTGGGGGTAAAGTGGAGGAACAAGTATGGGAAGCATTGGAACCAAAATGGGAATTTTTGGAAAAAGGGAGCTTATTGAAACTAAACTTGGATTTTGTTTGGAATGGAGTTATAATTTGGTAATTATCTTGTAATGCCTAGGTTTTGAAATTTGTGGCAAGGAAAAACCATTACAAGAAGGAAAGGAACAAGGATCTACAAGAGGTAGCAAGAATATCTAACTATAAACTTATGTGCTTTGATTATTTTGCTTACTTGTTATGCATGAAGGTTTGGTTGAGCATGGAATGTTGTGTGATGATGATGATGATGTGATATGAGTATGTGATACTCCTTGCAATATATGTCATGACAATATGCATATTAGAATTGCTTATGTATAAGAATGAATTAGCTCCCATTGCATGATAACATGTTAGGCATTCAATCAAACATGCATAACCTTATAGTTTATATTACTTGCTATTGGGATTTCCATGAAATCTCATTCCTTCCATATAATTAAACATGCTCTAGGTGCTGGATCTTCTCAAGGCAAGAGGGTAAATGTTGATGGATGACTGTACATAATTTAAAGAGTGTGCACTTTAATTACAAGATGATGTTTTGGTTTGTATGATGCATGCTACTCATAAATCCAATCTGAGGTAGTGTACTTCCATCGGCATTTTGATTGCCTTATATGATGATTTTTCATATGAAATTTGGCATGAACATAGCTAAGATCTATAGCTTTAAATGGACACCAAGAACGCCTCATTTGGTTAAGAAGTCGAATTGTTATGATTTTTTAAAGTTAGGAGTTGAAATCTGGAATAAGGTAAAACGACTACTCAGAGGCAGTGAGGTTCATGCGCTAATTTCATATAGTAAACGAATGAGTTTTTCCTCAAAATTTTGTGAGATTAAATTAGACATATGGAGATTTAAATCCATATGTAATTCAACTCAATTGGATAAGTATACAAGGAGAAATGAATTTTTGAAAATGGGGCAAAGAAACTGGAACTTCCAGATTTACCAAATAAACAGTAAAGTTCAATGAATAAACTGATTTGATCTGGACAAGAAGATCTCATTTTCATATTTTTATCTCAAATTTAAATGAAAGAGATGTCATTAGAAATTGGAATCACCTTAAAATGATTTTTCTAGATTTAGTTATGAATTTCCAAAGTTCAGGTTGTAGTCTGGAATTACCCAGTGAATAGTGGCAGTGAACAGTAACCGTAAGCCCAACACTTGGAAATTCATGTTTTTGAGGTTAAGACTTAAAGATATTTGTTAGAAAATACCGTTGTGCTGGTAGACTATACAAAGTACTGTGTACGTAGGTGCTGTCTAAGGAGGCTGGAAGTGAGTGGACCTAGCCGGTTCATCCAGTCTTTCCTGGGTACTTGCGTAGAATGGTAGTTCTCATGGGGAATTATCGAATCAGTACAGTTATTTTCTACCAGAATTTTCGGCAAGAGAGATATAATCCACTTCAAGAGAGCTATAGCAAGAGTACTTTGAGAGATATAAAGGAGGATGTTTCACGGAGAATCCTTTTGGAGGAGTTCATGTCAGAGCTTGCATAGAAGATGAGATAAAAGAGGCTCAAAAGTAGGGTAAGCTCGTAGCAATATTCAAAGACAAGCTGGAGAAGGGGAAGATAAGGAATTTTGATATGTCCCCAGATGGATTACTACAGTTTCAGGGAAGACCCTATATCCCTAATGTTGTGGGATTAAGGGAAAGGATTCTAGAGGAAGCACATAAAAGTCGGTATACTGTACATCCAGGTATGACCAAGATGTACCATGATGTTAAAAGGTTATTTTGGTGGCCTGGATTGAAGAAAGATGTTGTGACTTATGTATCTAAGTGCTTGACCTGCCAGAAAGTGAAAGTTGAACATCAAAAGCCAGCAGGAACATTGCAGCCTCTAGAAATCCCTTAGTGGAAATGGGATGGAATTGCCATGGACTTTGTGGAAGGACTACCCCTGACTCCAAGTAGACATGATGCAGTGTGGGTAGTAATTGATCGACTGACAAAGTCAGCACATTTCCTGGCAATCAATAAGAGAGATTCTCTTGAAAAGCTGGTAAAGTTGTATATAAAGGAGATCGTTAGGCTTCATGGTATCCCGAGCAGCATTGTGTCTGATAGAGACCCTCGATTTACTTCAAATTTTTGGAGGGCTCTACAGGAAGAAATGGGCACTACTCTAAAATTTAGTACAGCTTATCATCCTCAGACAGATGGTCAATCTGAAAGAATAATACAAACGTTAGAGGATATGCTGAGAGCATGTGTCTTAGATTCAAAGGCAGGTGGGATATCCATTTACCCCTTATAGAATTTGCTTATAACAATAGTTATCAGGCCAGTATTCAGATGGCAATAGTTATCAGGCCAGTATTCAGATGGCACCTTTTGAAGCACTCTATGGACGTAAATGTAGATCCCCCTTATGCTGGTTAGAGCTGAGCGAGAGAAGAATGCTTGGTCCTGATATAGTGGATCAAACCGCAGAGCAGATTGCGGTGATTAGAAAAAGATTATTGACGGCTCAAAGAAGACAGAAAAGTTATGCAGATGTCAGAAGAAAGCCGTTGGAGTTCGAAGAAGGTGAACATGTATTCCTTAAGTTAACTCCAACTATGGGATCCGGACGATCGATCAAAGTGAAGAAATTGCATCCAAGATACATCGGACCATTCCAGATTCTCTCAAAGATAGGAGCAGTAGCCTACAAGTTGGCTCTTCCTCCGAATCTCAGCAAGATACATGATGTGCTCCATGTTTCCCAATTAAAGAAGTATGTTCCGGATCCATCTCATGTGATTGAGCAAGATGAGGTCGCACTGCGAGATGACTTGACCTATGAGGTTGGACCGGTGCGAATTGCTGATAGAAAAGTCAAGCAGTTGCAGAATAAGCAAATTCCTTTAGTTAAAGTGATCTGGAAAGGCTTGACTGAACAAGAAGCTACATGGGAAACAGAAGAAAAGAAGAGAGAGAAGTATCCTGAAGTGTTTCTATAGGATAGATGTAATGTAAATTTCGAGGACGAAATTTATTTTAAGGGGAGAGAAATGTAATATCCTTAATTTTCTGTACTGATTTCTATGTACAGATTAAATGGAATATATGAGTTCTTTTTCAGGAAAAAGATGTGGTTCTTTATGTAAAGAAAAGGATTAAATTGCAAAAGAAAGGAAATGAAAGGACTTAAATGCAATTATGGAAAGTTTAAGATTAGGAAAGAAAGGTAGACAAAAATGTGGGGTCTCAAAGTGTAGTTTTAACCAAATTTAAGGGACTTAATTGCAAAGAAGAAAAGTTCCTTGGGGCTAAAGTATAATTAAAGAAAAATAGGCCAGAAGTGGTTTGGACCGCCCGACAGCATTTCAGTCCCAGATTTCACCAGAAGATAGGGCAAGTGAAGCTGGGTAATCCAGCTTAATACCAAAATTTTTGAAGACTCCAGATAGTAAAAAATGGACTGATCATCCAAAAGTTATAAAAATTCCTATCGGATACCCTAGATTTCAGATATAAGTAAGAAATTATAGGATGATGCACCCTTATGCGGCGGATGTCAGGAAACGGACAGAATACCGATAGGAGGTCTGTAGAAAAAGTTATTCACAAATTAGCAAATCCAGACGGGAGTATGAGGCCTCCAGGGATCCGATAGGGAGATTTATCGGTATTTAAACTAAGACTGAATGAGGTCGGGTAACAACAGTCAGATGCCCGTTATGACCCAAATGGCTGCCCAGACACAGTAGGGCAGTGTATCTGACAGAAGGAGCTTTTTAGAGTGATAAGGAAGTGCTTGAGAGAGAAAGTGAGAAAAATAAAGAAGAAAGGAAGTTTTGGTGAAGTTGGAAGCAGTAGATAAATTCTAGAGTTCTGCTTTTGAGGTAGTAACTAATCCTAGCTTTTATGTAATGTCTTTGTGAATTGTTGTGCTATTGTTTGATTGAATTGTTGTCTTATATGTTATGCTTGAAGCTCTATTACAATGCTATGATCATATGTTATTGAATATTGAAGCATGCAGCATACTTATCTGTACACAACCACAAGCGAGCACTGTCACTCTGCATTACATTTATTGTTATGATTGTTGCTACTGAGATTCTTTTGAATCTCATTCCCATATATAACATTACAGGGGAGGTTCTGTCAAAATAAAATTTGGAAATTTTAAGAGACGCCGTTAGGCTGCCGAAATTCTGGAAGCAGGAACCAAAAAAGGAACCGATACGTACTGTGTACGTAGGTGCTGTCTAAGGAGGTTGGAAGTGAGTGGACCTAGAAGGTTCATCCAGTCTTTCCTGGGTACTTACGTAGAATGGTAGTTCCTACGGGAATTACCGAATCGGTACAAGATCGGTTACTTTCTACAGAAGGAATGTAGCAGTTATGCTGCCGGATTTTAGACAACAAAAAATGTAATAGAAATATGAGGATGTTAATCATGCACTGATGTATAACAGTTGATTATTTAATAATGATTGTTATCTGGCATGTTTGACTAATATGTGATGCATGTATGCATTAATATGTAAGGTTAGTTGCTAAAAATGACTCTGTGAACAGTAATCCGTGGAGACCAATTGATGTTTGGTAAATCATTAAGAATAGTAAATGGTTGAATAAATGTATGATATTTTTATGGTAAATAGTAGACATACTAAGATTTAATTTTATATATGGAATGCTTCATTTGGATGTATACACGGAAAGATATAAATTGTTAAAGTTGGGACCAGAATGCTGGATTCAGGAGAAAGTCATTGAATGAACAGTAAAGTTGAAACGTTGACCCACGTTGAATTTGTCAAGGAATGGTCAACCAATGATTTTTCCCTAAAATATAATTAAGTTATCTTCATGTACAATTTGAACCACTTCATTTCAATTTTTCTAGAATTAGTTATGATTTTTCAAAGTCAGGTCACTCATCTAGAATTTGCCACAATGAACAGTACCCGATATGAATAAAATTTCAGATTAAGAGTTTAGACTTCAATGACCCTGAAAGTGGTTCTAAGTGCTACTGAATGGTCCTTAAGATATATAAAAATAAGGATGTGACAACTTCAGATAGCATTGTAAGGCTAAGCTGTTGTGCTCTCTAAGAGATGACACCAAACCAGAATCCTTAAGCTGAACAGGGAGTTACATTGTGTTTCTAATTCAGAGTTAAATATATTGAGTTGATGTATTTACTTCTGGTTTATTGATACAATTAGAGTAGTAGATGATAAAGAAGTAGGGAATCGAGTTGGATTTCTTATTTCTGCATAAACGAACCTTCAATTAATTCTCAACTTTGATCGAGTTGAACATAGCTGTGATTAATTAAAGTGATTTGATTTAATTCATATTCTACTATCTCTAAGTTGAATGATTCCTATTCTCTATTCAATGCCTGCAAGTTGTAGCTTTGATTGAGATTTAGCTAGGAGTTGTTAGGTAACATATCCTAATTCAACTGATTAACTCTTGATATTCTGTGGATAATGAAGGTAAGGTAATCTCCAAGGGAACACACTTGTCATTCATTCATTTCAATAACATAAACATATAAAATCATAAACAATAGTGTAGAATTTACATTCAGTTTTAGTTCAAATATCTCAACACACAATCATTTCATTAACTTGTCAATTTGTGGCTCAATTGATTGATTAGGTACCTTAGCATCCATCTAGGCTCCTTGTGAATCGACCTAGGTTAGCCTCCGCTTTACTATTAGTTAGCTTAGTTTTGTTTGATAATTCAAACGACAGTTATTGAAACATCCTCCTTTTTAACCTCTCAGAGTACACTTACGGAAGTAATCTTAACTTTATTATATTTCTCTTTGCCAAAAATCTTGGCAGAAGATAACTGTACTGATTCGGTAAGTCCCATGAGAACTACCATTCTACGTAAGTACCTAAGAAAGACTGGATGAACCGGCTAGGTCCACTCACTTCCAGCCTCCTTAGACAGCACCTACGTACAAAGTACTTTCGATATTCTGCCAGTATAACAGCATTTTCTAGTAAATATCCTTAATCTCAATCCTTAAAACCTTGACCTTAAATTTTGAGCTTAAACTTTAACCTTACTTATACTCAATTGGAACTATTTTAGAACATTAGAATACCTCTTAACCTCAAAAACATGTATTTCCAAGAGTTGGGCTTACGGGCACTGTTCACTGGGTAATTCCAAATTACGACCTAAACTTTAGAAATTCATAACAAAATCTAGAAAAATTGTATTCAGGTGATTCCAATTTATAATGAAATATATTTCCCTTAAATTGGATATAAAAATATGAAAATGAGGTTTTCTTGTCCAGATCAAATCAGTTTATTCGTTGAACTTTACTGTTCATTTGGTAAATCTGGAAGTTCCAGTTTCTTTGCCCCATTTTCAAAAATTCATTTCTCCTTGTATACTTATCCAATTGAGTTAAATTACCTATGGATTTAAATATCATAATGTGTACTTTAAGCTCACTAAATATCTTGGACAAACTCATTCATTTACTATATGAAAACTGCGCTTGAACCTCACTGCCTCTGAGTAGTCGTATTATCTTATTCCAGATTTCAATTCCTTACTTTGAAAAATCATAACAATTAGAGTTATTAAACAAATGAGGCGTTCTTGGTGTCCATTTAAAGGTATGGATCTTAGATATTTTCATACTAAATTTCACATGAAACCGAAATGGATAAGTCACTCAAACTATCGCTGGAAGGTCACTCCCTCATCTCGGATCCAATGAGTATTTACCATGTACATACCAATATATCATCACATAAATTAAAGGCATGCTTTCCAAGTCATATGCACATTGTTCATGCCATATACCTTCCTCCTTGTGTAGTTCCAGCACCTAGAGCAATATTTATTGATATGGAAGGAATGAGATTTCATGGAAATTTCAATAGCAAGTAATACAAACTATAAGGTTATGCATGTTTGATTAAATGCCTAACATGTTATCATGCAATGGGAGCTAATTCATGCTTATACATAAGCAAACTCTAACATGCATATTGTCATGACATATATTGCAAGGAGTGGCACATACTCATAGCACATCATCATCATCATAAACATCATCACATAATATTCCATGCTCAACCAAACCTTCATGACTAACAAGTAAGCAAATCAATCAAAGCACATAAGTTTATAGTTAGGTATTCTTGCTATCTCTTATGGATCCTTGTCCTTCCCTTCTTGAAGTGATCTTTCCTTGCCACAAATGTCAAAACCTAGACATTACATAATCCATTAGGATCATAAACTCAAACACTACTCAAGACTACCTCTCATGAACCTTGAACTTGCTTTAACTAACATAACAATGCACTATTCTGTACAGATTTGGAAAATCATACATAAATCTTCCAAAAATTCTCATTTTGATTCCAATGCTTCCCATACTTGTTCCTCCACTTTTCACCCACACAAAATCTCATTTTAAGACCATTGGAAGCATCAAAATCATGAAATTCAAATCACTGTTCATGCGAGTGACCAGTAACCGTGAGGAATTTTCAACATTATAACCTCTAATTCCAATGGTTTCCAAGGTTCAAAACCTTTCCAATCCTACACAAAATTATCATATAAACTCAATGGAAGCATTAAATCATTGAAATTCCATTTCCTTCTATCATGAATAGTGCAAATTGAAATGGTAAAGTCAAGAACATCAACTTACTTCACAACCAAGCATGTAACTAGCTTGTTTAAGCTTGTCTTAACTATCTATGACCTAAAACTCATATTCCTTTCACATATGCACAAAATTCCAGCAGCATCTCCCCAAGATTTAAGCCTCAAAAACCACTTAAACTCAAGCACAAACCATAAGAACAAAGTCTAGAAGCAAGGGAGCAACTTACCTTACTTGTTTCTCCAAGATCCTTGCTTCCTCCAAGCTTGAGAGAAAATTTTGCAAGAGGTTCCCTACACTTTCTCCTCCATGGTTTTGGCTTAGAATGAGGGGGTGTTTATAGAAAAATCTTGGGAAAATTGAAGGCCAAGATCACCTTGGGAACTATTTAATCTAATGGTTAAAGGTTTGATCTTGGAATATCTTTTCTCTTCTCACTCATGACCTTACCACCATGACATCACTAGCATGGCCTCACTTGGTACACCTAACCCTTCCTCTTTGGTACCATTTTGATGTCCTTGTGGGTCCCACCATGTGCAAACCCTAGTTTTTACTTTATTCTCTTTTCTTTTCTTTTCAAAATCCATAAATTATTTATTATTGGACTTGGGATCCAAGATAACTTTTGGGCCTCTTTTTGGTCCAATAGCTAATTGGCCCAATTCCCAATGTACTTTCCTTATACCGATATTCTTAAATTATCCTGATCTTAGCATAAATGCTAAACACCTCTTTTAATTGTTCTAACATTTTTAGAAATTCATTCTAATATAAAATGAATTCTCTACAAAGTTTCATAATTTTCTGAAACCCATAAGTCTTGATAAAAATTACATACATTTCCTTTAACCCTGTATCGGTGTCCTTTTTCACTGTAAATTCCATAATTAATTCTACAGGACTCTTTTTTGACTTCTGTCAACTCCATAAATTCTCATATTAATTATAATAATTTACTATCAAATTTCATCTGATATCCATCCATTGTATGAAATGACCAAAATACCCTTGGTGCCATTTCTTTCACTATATTGATCCTAAGGGCAAAATTGTCATTTCACACCTCTTGTACCTTATCAGATCATATACTGGCTCTGACTAATCCTTCCTGTACTTGCCTTGGCATTTTAGCCTGTCTAAAATGACCAAAATGCCCTCCATTCACTTCTAGTTTCTTAGGGCATCACAGGGGCATTTTCTTAATCTTGTACTTTGGCTCTTACACTTTCTTCCTCTTCCAATTTAATCCCTTTCTTTACATAAATGGCCACATCTTTTCCTGATAAATCTTATATATATTTCATTCAATCTGTACATACAACTCAGTACAGAAAATTAGAAATGTTACAGTTATCACTAAGCTGTGGTGTTCTCTTGGAGATGACACTAAACCAGAATCCTTGAGCTGAACAGGGAGTGTCATTGAGTCTTTAAATCAGATTTAATTGTATTAAGTTAATGCATTTACTTCTGGTTTATTGATTCAATTAGAATAGTAGATGATAAAGAAGTAGGAAACCGAGTTGGATTTCTTATTTTTGCATAAATGATCCTTTGATTGATTCTCATCTTTGATCAAGTTAAACATAGCTGTGATTAATTGAAGTGATTCTGTTTAATTCATATACTACTATCTTTGAGTTGAATGATTCATATTCTCTATTCAATGTCTGCGAGTTGTAGCTTTGATTGAGATTTAGTTAGCGAGTTGTTAACTAACATATTCTAACTCAACTGATTAACTTCTCATATTCTATGGATAATGAAGGTAAGGTAATCTCCAAGGGAACACACTTGTCATTGATTCATTTTACCATCTTAATCACTTAAAATCAGAAACAATAGCATAGGATTTTACATTCAGTTTTTAGTTCAATCATCTCATTAACTTGTTAATTTATGGCTCATTAGATTAATTAGGAACTTAGCAATCCATTTAGGCTCCTTGTGAATCGACCTAGGTTAGCCCCCACTTTACTATTGGTTAGCTTAGTTTTGTTTGATAATAGAAATGACAGTTATCAAGGGGCATTTTTGTCATTTTGTACTTTTTCAGATACTTCTAGGTTCTGATCCCCATGACTATTGGAGAACAGTTTTAGGCCCCTTGAGATCTTGGGTCTCTAATCAAGCCCAACTCAAAGAGAGTTGCTGCTGGATATGATGCTGAATTGGTGCAGGAATCAGAGAGCAATGAATCTGGAGTAGAGTTTAAGAAGTTGAGTCCATTTGTTATTTGACCTCAAGAGAATGATATTTGACCTCCAGAGAATGAGCTTGAACAACTTCCAAAGAGTTTAGAGCATCAAAGACAATTCAAGATGAAGGGACATCTATGGAAGCTGTTCAAGGAGAATTTCAAGCCCCCATGATAGTCAAGTTGTCTCCTTCCTTGTTTCTCCACTTACAATAGTATACTTTAATCAATTTTATTATATACTTGAGCTGTTATTTGTTGATTAAGTATGGGGGAGGAGACCAAGTCAGTAGGGGTAGCAATAAAACTAATAAATTTATTTTAGATTATGGTTTAGCGTTGTCATAATTACTGCTGCCTTTGCACTGTTTCATTGCTTCTTCACATTGAGGACAATGTACAATTTAAGTGTGGGGGAGGATGAGCTTTATTGAGTAAGATGGGTGAATGAAAATCAGATAATTTCTGTGATTTTGTGAATTTTGGTCGCGACGTCTTGTTGTTTTTGTCTTAACTAATGTGTTCAAATTGTCAAAATTTCTTCTCTGTGAAGATTAGTTGCGACTGTTATTTATTTTTGTCATGACCAAAAGTTCATATTTTCTGATGTTTACCTATCTGTGATGTTTAGTTGTAGTCTGTACCTTATATATGTCGCGACTGTAACTCTCTGTGAATGTTGGTTGCGACGGTATTGACATGTGGTCGCGACAAGAACATATGTTTTTATTAGGGTTACTCTCGGTGATTTTTAGTCGTGACCAATGTTCGTGTATGCCTAGACCAGTATTCCCTATTTTCTAAAAATTTTATCTCTGTATAAAATAGTCACGACAAGATGTCCTTTCGTCGCGACTAAAAGTGATCATCTGCTGAAAAATCCTTCTATTTCATTCTGATTGGTGTTTGGGCTTTGGAATTTACTGTCATGGATTCAAAATTTGACTTTGAACATATAAATTTGAACATTAGCAAGCTTGATAAAGTGTTAGTTGCTTGTTTCATTAATTCACTACTGGAAATTGTGCATCATGAATGATTAATCTCATGTATTTTGTTTAAAATTCATGCAATCTAGTCATGTGAGCTGATTAGGGTGAGTAAGCCAGATGGAAGCATTTTGAGCCTTCAACATATACTCCTTTGCATTGTGTGACACCATCTAGTTTGTTAACTTTGTAGAACTTGTCTCAATCCTTGATTCAAAACCACATTAGCTCCATGGAATTGTGAAAATGATAAGGGCATTTCTTTCAAAACCCTCTTGACCAAACAGAACCCACATAAATATTAAATCCTTTGTTTTACCCGTTTGAGACCTTCATTTTCTTTAAAAATTCCATCCTTGATTAATGAATATTGTACAAATAGTTACTGCTACAGCGATTCTTTAATTGTGCATAATGGTCAAGTTGCAACCGATTATTGAATGTCTGAACCTCAATAAATTATTATCTGGTTCAATAGTGAAAACAAAGAAAAAATACAGAGAAAAGGAAAGTACAAATAAAAGAGAAAGAAAGAAGAAAGAAAAGAAACCAGATGTAAAAAGTGTTATTCAACTTGTATTAAAGGAAGATAGTTTGTGACCTGCTATTTTCTGCAGCTGCATGATTGAAACTTTGATTGTGTGTAGTATCTCATTAATCATTGACATGCATTTCCATTTCATCATCTAGCCTTTCCAACATTATAACCCTAATAAAGACCCTTTGATTCATAACCCTTGTGGCATTTAGTGGTGGAGATGTAGGATGGTTACAAGCCTATGGGAAGCCTAAGCTAGATGGTTGAGTGAAATTACCTTGATAAGAGAGGGAGTGAAACACTATACCTTGTGAGGAAATCTCAATCTAGTTGCTTATTATGATTTAATTGCATAAGTTTGATTCTTTGATTACTATGAGATTAGTTTGGATTGTTGCCAATTGAAGGAAAAGATTGATGACTACAAGTGCTTATGCTAAATCTGTTTTGCCAATTGTGCTGAACATGTGTGTTTAAAATTTAGTTTTGATCCATAATTTTGCTCGGAGTGCAAAAGCTAAGTGTGGGGGAGTTGATAAACTCATATTTGTACTAATTTTAATGTGGCTAAAGAGAGTTTATTATTGATTTCTGTCCCTATTTATCAATATAATTGAGCAATTAATAAATAAAATAGAATTGGAATAGTTGGGAATTAATTGATGAGATTTTAATGATTAATTGAACAAATAATCTGTTTATTCTAATTTTTCATCACAGGCCAATTCAGTCGCGACCTGATGTACCTTCCGTTGCGACCATACGTCAATGCAGAAGGAACTAATAACAGAAGCAAGTTGGACTCACACATGGCTGAAACAGATTATGTATGTGTTGGCACATGAAGCAGCATTGTTCACACATCAGTATACTTCATACCAGATTTCACTCATTCATTCTGTCACCTCACACACTTCACACACCATTCATGCCAGCTGCCATTCACTCCATTCAGCACACATCAGCTCACTTCTTCCTCACCTCTCTATATATCACGCAGATTACACAGCAGGGATTCGTTCATTCTTACACCCCATACATTCACACATAACCTCACTTCAGATCTATTCCATCTATCCATTCAGATCACATTCAATTCCATGGGCACTAGACCATTCACGCCAACACTTCTCTTCCTCTCCATCTCCATTTCCTCTCACACACCACCTACACTTCTGCTCTATTTTGAGTAGGAGAAACAGAGATCCATTTCATCTTCATCTTCTCTTTCCATTTCCATCATGACTGCTGTTATGCTTTATGTTGCTGCTGGAGTTCAGAAGACAATGCAAGGCTAAGCTGTGGTGCTCTCTTGGAGATGACACTAAACCAAACTCCTTGAGCTGAACAGGGAGTGTCATTGAGTCTTTAAGTCAGATTTAATTGTATCAAGTTGATGTATTTACCTCTGGTTTATTGATTCAATTAGAGTAGTAGATGACAAAGAAGTAGGGAATTGAGTTGGATTTTTTATTTCTGCATAAATGATCCTTTGATTGATTCTCATCTTTGATCGAGTTGAACATAGCTGTGATTAATTGAAGTGATTATATTTAATTTATATTCTACTATCTCTAAGTTGAATGATTCATATTCTCTATTCAATGTCTGCGAGTTGTAGCTTTGATTGAGATTTAGCTAGCGAGTTGTTAGCTAACATATTCTAATTCAACTAATTAACTTCTCATATTCTATGGATAATGAAGGTAAAGGAATCTCCAAGGGAACACTATTGTCATTGATTCATTTCACCATCTTAATCACTTAAAATCAGAAACAATAGCATAGGATTTTACATTCAGTTTTTAGTTCAATCATCTCATTAACTTGTTAATTTGTGGCTCATTAGATTAATTAGGAACTTAGCAATCCATTTAGGCTCCTTGTGAATCGACCTAGGTTAGCCCCCACTTTACTATTGGTTAGCTTAGTTTTGTTTGATAATAGAAATGACAGTTATCAAGGGGCATTTTTGTCATTTTGTACTTTTTCAGATACTTCTAGGTTCTGATCCCCATGACTATTGGAGAACAGTTTTAGGCCCCTTGAGATCTTGGGTCTCTGATCAAGCCCAACTCCTTTGTTAGCTCAATTCCTAAGAAACATCCAACAAAGCTTTTATCAGTGGCCCTAATTCACTTTAAATTCTATTATAAATTCTACAGAGTTCCTTTTTAAGTTCTGTCAATTTCCTAAATTATTATAATTAATATAAGAATGTTCTATAAAATTTCATATAATTCTGAGATCCAGAAGATCCTATAATAATTTCTAAACTTTAGAAATTAATATCAATTTTTTAGGACCTCAAATTAAAATTCTGAAAAATATGGGTAACCTAAATAACGTTTAACAAAAAGAGAAGATGTGAACTAGCAACCCTATTTACTAATAAAATTTGGGCTGAAATGCTTCCGGGCAGTTTTGGGCCATATCTGGCTCAATTTCCTCATAAACAATTTTGCCCCTGAATTTGTTAAAATACACTTTAGTCCCTAAATTTACCAAATTCTATTTTAGTCCCTTACTACTCTTTTTGAAATTCCAATTTGATACCTAATACTTCATAATTCCCTTTTCTTTTTTCTTTTCATATTTTCCTTTTCTTTTCTAACTTAAATCTTCTCTAACCATTATTTTTTCTTCCAGTCGTCATCAGGATCCTTTCCTAACCTCTTTCCTCTATCAGTCTTATACAGATAGGGAAAAATTAGGATGTGACAAGACAAACAACATCAATGGTTGGAAGTTAAGGGAGAAAGAGGAAGACCTGAGTAAAGGTAATGAATTTACCTTTTTTGTGTGCTTGATGTGTATGCTTGTGTGTTGATGTGCATGATGATATGAGCTATAAATGGAAGTATGATGCTATATTTTTAGTATGTTTCCCTTGGCCATGTATGCATGAAACATTAAGCATAAAAACATGTCGTTAATTAGCATGAGTTAGACAAGGTAAGCATATCATACACTTGCATTCTTCTTCCATGTATATTGGTGTGTTTGCTACCGAGATTCCCCTGAATCTTACCCTCCCTTACCCAACTATAATAGGTATTTGAGCATGAAGAAAGAAAACAAGAGGTACATTAAGAAGAATGATGAAGAGAATTGGAGAAATATATGTGTTATTATATTATGTATTTATTCTCCAATTATGTGATTAAATGTATAAACATGCCAATTACGTGATATGAAGTTATGTAATTATGTATGACATTTATGGCATGTCAAAATGAGTATAAGAAAGTATGATGATAATGTATGTATGTTGAAACTATAAAATGTATGAAAGAGATGTTCTAATTAAGATGAAATGATGATTCATGAGTAGCGAACTGGTAACTAATGTTTGAGATGTTCTATTCATAAAATTTGGTAAGCATATAGTATGCATCCTGAGCTTTAAATACATAGGTAATATGCATCAATTGGATGTGTACAATAGAAGTTAAAATTTTCTAAAGTTGAAGCAGAGAATCTAGAAAGTATAGTTTTTAGCAAATGAATAGTAAACTTTAGAGAATTAACTATACAAATTAATAAGGTTTGAGTCTAGATTTGTATTTTTCTCTAAAATAGCATTGGAAGATCTTCTAATAGAAATTTGAGCTACCTCGATATAATTTTTTTAGAATTAGTTATAATTTTTTAAAGTTGAACTAATCTAGAAATTATCAAGTGAACAGTACCCAAGGATTAAAATGAAAGTTTTAAATTTTTGGGCTTGAGTCCTAACTCATATCAACCATTTGCTTTCAAATGCGTACTTTAAGGGGTAAAAGTAAGGGTATTTCATATCTTGGGGCAATGGGCCACCAGAGGCAACTGTAGCAAAAATATGACAATTTCTTATCCTACACGCAAATTAAATGGGGAAAGGGCATTTTTAATGCTACATTAAACTACCATAACATATCATAAATATCAATTAATGCATTTAATAGCTTGTTAGTGACCTCTACTTTAATTCTCATTAAATGCGTTGATAAAAGTGTAAACCATCCATTTAATTGTGTTCATGAATGTTTAATGTGCATTAACTAGTTAGTTAAGTGTCATTAACATGCCCAATGGTGTTATGATCTGCAGCTATAAAAGGGGCATGAGAATGAAGTTCAAAGCACCTCGCTTAGAGCTTTCGAGCAAATTCTCTTCCCTCCTTTGGTCTTCTGCCTTGTTGAGTTCAATTTAACTTTTGTTGTTTTGTCATATTACTTTTTGTAGGAAGGGTTTGTTCAATCCTAGGGAGTGTTGCATCTTGATTTTCTGGTTAATGCGGAATAATTCTTAAGGACAATATCCTCATACATGACTCGAACCATATATTTTTGTTGCTTTTACACATGTTGCCAACAAAATGGCACCGACCTCCCCGGTTAAAGTCTATGTTAAGTGTAGAGCTGATAAAACGAGGCTGTGGGCTAGCTCGCCATAACCTGCGGGCTGTGCAGCCTGCCACTAAACGAAGCCAGCACGAGCCTGTAGCCTCCACCTTTTTTTTAAATAATCTTTTTAATATTTTTTCATAAAATTATTGTCTAGTTCAGACTAATTTAGTATCTTTATTCTTCGTTTCAAAAAAATCCTGCATCATATAAATTAAATATTAATATTGATAACATGACAATCATATAAATTAAGTACTAGCATTAAATATCTCAAACTTATTTAAAAAGCATCCAAGTAGTTATTTTCATCATTTATAGAGGAGTCAACAACATTTTGTGGGAAAGACATTGTTGTTGACACATTGACATTAGAGCTTGATTCACGTCTGACAAAAGAGACCAAGGATGATGAAGTTTATCCCATTCTTTTATATTCATTGAAAACATAATATAACTTTCTCCTAATGTGTTCAAATCTTCTCTTCATAATTTATGGGATAAAGTTTTGCATAAGAAAACTTTACACATCAAACTCTGTGGGTCAAGAATATTTGCCAATGCAAGAATGACACTACAATCACCCCAATATTTGTCAAATATTTGAAGCATCCTCTCAGCCATATCTTGAATCAAAAGATCATCACTTTCCACATGTTGTTTCAATAGTATCTCAATTTTGGATATTTGCATGAAATACATGTTAGCAGTCAGATAAGATGACCCAGAAATCAAATTTGTAATCACTACAAATGGCTTCAAGAATGAGCACATCACTTCTGCTCTAGTCCACTCTTTAGGTGACAGGAAATGTCTATAATTGCTGTCATGCAAAGATAAGTTTACAAAAGCACAACGATTTCTTATTGCACTTTGAATCATTGCATGTGTCAAATTCCATCTAATTGAGGCATCTAACATCAACCCCATTGAACTATCAATGCACCTAACTTGTTGAACACACTTCTTAAAGTTTGTCAACCTCGAATTCTAGTGCTTCACATATGTAATACTATTCCTAATCTTTTGCACAGTAGCACTCGCTACTCCTAAACTATGAGATTTAAGATGTGGGCACAACAACTCACACGGAAAAACTCCCCATTACATATCAAGCCATTACATAAATTCAACCTATCTTTCATCAAAGTTTGCAAATTATAGTTTGAATGCCCCAGTCTTAATGATATCATGTGCCTTATTTGATAATTCAATACTAGAGTGTGGAGGCTTCATCCTATTAAGATAGAAATTCATAACATCAACTGAAGCAGTTTTTCTAGTAATAGGCTTATAGTCAGGATTTAAACATGAGTGAAAATCTCTAAATGCCTCACACTCAACGAAAAATGTGGAACATCATGTATGATGATACAATAAGCCAGAATATCTCGAACTTTGTTTTGACCAAGTTTTCTAGTTCTAACATTCCCTACATGGTCTAACATCATGGCACCAACATCTTTATATTTAGGGATTGCTGCACAAGTATTTATATGATGGCAAAGATGTGAAGTCCCATAATCCTTACCACCCACAATATATGTTTTTTAGACCATTTACATTCATCTTTTTCTTTGCCTTCTACTTTATCAATTTTAGTGAAATAGTTCCAAACATCAGAGGTAGTTTTCTTTGCTTTCTTACTTGGATTATCTTCTACGGAAACAGAGGGGTCAGCTTTTCCAGATTGATTTTCCACGTTAGTTGCATTAGTATTATCATCAGTATTCTTTCTTTTATGCCCCCCAAAACCAATGACAATGTCACCCAAATCCATCTTTACTTTGTACAAATTATACTGCAAAAATCAACAAGCAAAATAATACTTCTTCAATCAACAACAAGCATATCAAAGTAACCGATGCCACCCAACAATAAGAGGTTTACTACTTAGCAAATTAAAAGTGGAAAAAGAAAACTCAATTACAATACATAAAACCTTAATCAAAACAAGACAATTCAAACAAACCAACCAGGCAACTACCAACAAAATTCTAGGAGAATGATAGCCCACATAAGAGCATATCATGGGATTACAAGCAAAATCAATCTCAAAGTCAGAAATTAAAGACCAAGTACTGAAATAAACTTAGTGGGTTATATATAAGCAAAAGTATCCTGAAAAGCTTCGATACAGAGAGTGGTATTGAAGCGATGTGAAGTGAAAGTGGGTGATGGATTGAGGATTAGAGAGGGCAAGAAATAATGGAACCAAGATAGAAGCTTTACCTTGGTGCTTTTATTGTAGGGCTTGGGGAAAGAAAGGGGATGGCGAGGTGACTAACATGATAGGCGAGGCGAGGGTTGATGGAAGGCGAGGCGATGGACGACGGCAGACGAGGCGACGGTAGGTGAGGTGAGGACGAGAGGTAACTGGGGTGGTGAGATGATGGTAGGCGTGGACAACACTGATGGGAGGAGAGGCAAGGCAAGGTGAGTCTGAGGGCAGTGGCATCGAGATGCTGAGCTAAGACTTGAGAGTGAGAAGAGAAGAGCGTAAAGTAAATAATAATATTGATAAGATTTTTTTAATAAAAAAGGTTGCGGGCTAGCTTGCTTTAACCCGTGGGTTGCACAGGGGCGGGCTGTGGAACCTGCTTCCAAATAGGCTTTTAGCCAGCCTAAACCTACCCCGCATTACATATTTGGCGGGTTCAACCCGTTTTACCAGCTCTAGTTACATATTTTGTGTGAGGTTATAAACTAAAAATTAAAGAATAGAGTATAAAAATGAGAGCTCCTAAAATAAGATCTTTGATGGTTGCCCAAGAAATACATTAGAGAAAGGAAAGGAGATTTAAACATCAAACACATACACAACATCAATTAAATGATAAAATCAAATTCAAAATAATGCAACTTTAGCTTTTTTAGCCTAAAGAAAATAGCCCTAAAAAAGGGAGAATTACTTAGAGGTCCTATGAAAGAGAAATTATTATTAAAAAGTCCCATAAAATGATCAAATAAATCTAAAATCCAAGGGACCTATGATTAAGTGATTGTAATTATGCAATTACTAATTTGTCCTTATTCATTTGAAATAATATTAGGAGAGTGTACTTTATCGTTTATCATCTTGCGTAAAACCATCAACACTAATAACTCTTTGCTATATGCGCTGTAACACCCCAATTTTCAGGCCAGAGACTTAGAAAGTAGCCTGAAATAGATATATCCCTTTGAGCAGAAGTCCTGGAAACATGCAGATGGTTTTTAGGGACTAAACTGCAAATAAGTGAAAGTCAGGGGACTTATATGTAAATAGTGAAAGTTCCTAGGGATATGATGGCCATTTATGCAAAGAAAGGGATTAAATTGCAAAAGAAAGGAAATGAAAGGGCTTAAGTGCAATTATGGAAAGTATAAAGCCAAAAAGGAAAAGTAGACAAAAAGGTGGGGTCCTTAAGTGTAATTTTAGCCAAATAAAAAGGGACTTAAATGAAAAGAAGAAAAGTTCCTTGGGGCTAAAGTGTAATTAAAGAAAGTCAGGCCGGAAGTGGTTTGGACTGCCCGAAAGCATTTCAGTCCCAGATTTCACCGGTAGAGAGAGCAAGTGACGCTCGATAATCTGGCTTAATACAGAAAATTTTCAAGACTCCAGATAGCCAGAATTGATCTGATAATGAAAAAGTTATAAAAATTCCTACCGGATATCCTAGATTTCAGATCTAGCTGAGAAAATACAGGATGATGAGTCCTTATGGGGCGGATGTCAGGAAACTGACAGAATACCGATAGGAGGCCTGTAGAAAAAGTTATTCGTAAATTAAAAAATCCAGACGGGAGTGTGAGGCCTCCGAGTATCCGATAGGGAGATTTATCGGTATTTGAAAAGGGACTGAATGAGTTCGGATGACCTCAGTCAGATGACTGTTATGACCCACAGGGATGTCTAAACGCAGTAGGCCAGTGTATCTGGTAAAAGGACCCGGTGTCCGGAGATGTACATAAACGGTGTTAATAGTTAAAATATTCGAGGAACATGGCCAGGGGAAGATTCCTCGTAATACGTGCCATAAAGGTAATGGACCCTGAAAGGCCCAATAATGGCGCCATCAAAGGCCCAATAACACACTTGGACTGATAGGTGGGCCAGTGTCCAGCAGAACCCCGGAAAAGTGTGAAATTATGAAAATGCCCCTGTGTTGTACTAAAGGGTAACAGATGAATGAAGGGCATTTTGGTCATTCTGGATAGGCCCAGGAGCCAAGGCACCTACAGATAAAGTTACTCAGTGTCAGTATATACCCTGACAGGGTACAGAAGGGTGTAAAATGACGATTTTACCCTTAGGGTTAAAATAGTGCAAGAAAGGGTACCCAAGGGAATTTTGGTAATTTGCCAAGGGATGTTTCTTGGGAATCGAGCCATCAGAGTACTTGGGCTTGATCAGGATCCAAGATAACATTCCCAGAGCCCAAAAACGTTGGGCCAGTGATATGTGGGAAAAAGTGGCATTAAAATACTATTTTAATGCTGTTTCAATAAAGTAAAGTTACTTGGTCGGCACGATAACCGAGGAGTTGATCAGATAAAGTCCTGGACTTATCTGGATAGCATTGGAAGGCGTGAAAGGTCCCTTCCAGGTGCCATATGGCTTCATCTTAGAGGGAGAAGAAAAGTTAAGGACACGTGGCACAATCTCAGCCGTTGAGTTCAGTTTATGGGAAATCGGACCTGACCGGTACTGGATTGGACTGGAAATACTGAGTCAGCTGATGAGGTGTCCAGGAATTGTGACATGTGAAGAATGTGGAGATGAGGTGTCCCATGAGGTGGCCTTGAGATGATGTCATGCATGATGCAGTAAAAGGAATAAAGAAAAATAGGAAATTCGGGAAAAACCAGGACCACAGGATCAGATGGCTTCAAAATTACAAGAATGCCATTGAAGGAAACTATAAATACCCCCCTTGCTCTTCATTATGCATGGCCCAAGCAAGTTTTAGAGAGAGGAGGAAGTGCTAGAGAGAGAAAGTGAGAGGAAGAAAGAAAGAAAGGAAGTTCTGGCGCAGCTGGAAGCAGAATAGAGATAGTAGAGTTCTGCTGAGCCTTTGAGGTAGTAACTAATCCTAGCTTTTATGCAATGGCTTTGTGATTTGTTGTGCTATTGTTTGGTTGGATTGTTGTCTTATATGTTATGTCTGAAGCTCTACTGCAATGCTATGATCATATGTTATTGAGTATGGAAGCACGCAACATACTTATCTGTACACAATCACAAGCAAGCACTGTCACTCTGCATTACATATATTGTTATGATTGTTGCTACTGAGATTCCCCCGAATCTCATCCCAATAAGTAACCCAATACAGGGGAGGTTATGTAAAAGTAAATTTTGGGAATTTTAAGAGACGCCGTTATGCTGCCGAAATTATGACAAGATAAGGAAAGCAGCTGATACGTACTATGTATGTAGGTATTGTCTAAGGAGGCTGGAAGTGAGTGTACCTAGCCGGTTCATCCAGTCTTTCCTGGGTACTTACGTAGAATGGTAGTTCTCACAGGAATTACCGAATCGGTACAAGATCAGTTACTTTTTGAAGACGAAACGTAGCGGTTATGCTGCTGGATTTCAGGCAGGAAAAGATGTAATAGAAATATGAGGATTTCATACATGCCCCGATGTATAATGACTTATTATTTAATAAAGATATTGTTTGGCATGTTTGACTGATATATGATGGATGTATGCATATATATGCAAAGTTGAATGCTGAAATTTACCACCATAAACAGTAATTCGGTGTGACCTAATGAGGTTTGATAAACAAGTAAAAATAGTAAATGAATGAATAAATGCATGATATTTTTATGGTAAATATTATACATACCAAGCTTCAATTTTATATATAGAATGCCTTGTTTAGATGTCTACACATGGAGATATAAATTATCAAAGTTGGGACCAGAATACTGGATTCAGGAGAAAAATGTTGGATGAACAGTAAAGTTGTGACATTTACTGATGTTGACTCGGTCAATGCATGGTCAACGAGTTATTTTTACCTGAAATATAATTGAGTTAGCTTCAAGTATCAATTGGAACCACTTCATTTCGATTTTTCTAGAATTAGTTATGATTTTTCGAAGTCAGGTCACTCATCTGGAATTTACACAGTGAACAGTACTCAATAAGAGTAAAACTCCAGATTGAGAAATTGGACTTCAATGACCTTGAAAGTGGTTCTAAATGCTACCAAATGGTCCCTAAGACACATGAAAGTAAGGATGTTTCATGCACCCTCTCATTTGTGCTCTCAACCTCGTCTCCCGTAACCTCCCTCTGCCTCTGGATCTTTTCAACACCATATCTTCCATCTATCATGGTGCTGATGATTCTTCTAGTGATGACCATGAATGAGAGGTCCCTGATAGGAGAGTGGCGGTGGAACCGGATCTGAGGAGAAACATGTGGATGCTCATGCTGACAAGGTTTTTAATTATAGGTATTTTACCTAATTTTTTTTAATTTTGTTTTGTTGTTCCTGAGTTTTGGGGTAATTTGGTTGAATTTATGAGGCTAGGGATGTTTCGGTGTAATGGATTCATGTCAAGTTTTGGTTTATTTAGGTATTCTCTGTGAATTGCCAAAATTTATGAGTTCATGTCAAGTTCTTCTTGATGAATATCATAAATTAAGTACATTTATGAAGTTTTGTGCATAAGCAAAGTTGAGAATCTGAGCTAGTTTTGGTCTTCTGTTATTTTTACCATATGAATTGGTGCTAAGGAAACCTCGAAGCAATGTTGTTGGGAGAGTGAAGCATCAAAATCATGGACATTAATTGTTCGACATATTGACCGCCTACTATGGCAAACATGTCACCAAATGAGAAACCACTAATAATCAAGAAAAGTGTTGGTTAATTGCAAAGTCTAATAACTTTCCAGCTGAAAGAAATTTTTTTGTATCAAGAAAAGTGTTGGTTAATTGCAAAGTCTAATAACTTTCCAGCTGAAAGAAATTTTTTTGAAGTTATTGGTGTACTGATCCAAAACCTTCTATTGCTTATATAAATGTTCAATGATTCAATACAACGAATTTTGTGGTGGAATCACTTTTTTTGCACATAATGCTTGATTGAATTCAATGAAATTTGTGGAAGATCTAAAAATTTTCCTTATCTCTTTGAATCAGCTTCAATCTCATAAACCAAGCTAAGGATAACCCACAAATTACTATATCTAATCCCATGATCAATCCAAATGATTAACTATGCCTTGCTTCCACTCTAATTTTCTGCCAACAGACTTGAATCAACTGAACTATCATAAGGTAGACCATCATCATTCAAAAAGGTATCATTCTTCTGTTTTCTCATTCCATTTGTTTACTATTTATTACATTTTCTTAGTGTGAAATTTGATTTTAATTTGGATATTAGAATTAAATTCTTTTCCAAGGTTGCACATAGCATTGAATTTGAAATCTTATATTTATATTGTTACTTCTTAGCAACTAAGATTGATTTTCAAATGTGTTAGCTCAATTTAAAGTCTTACATTAAGTGGATGCTTGTGGGATCTTCTAACTCATCGAAGAATTTACATGGTGATAAAGTGCTATCTTTGCTACTAGGAAACTAGCAAAGTAAGAGAAAAATATAGATGGATAACTTACATTGTAGCTAAGAATGATCTTATTTATAACTCACTTGAGATACTAATGCATATTGTCTTTATGTATAGACATTGAGTGTTGACAATGATATGTTTGTATTTTTTGTTACCAACTATGTTGTGAATATTATATCAGATTCTATATAATTTGAAATCATGTCAGATCAAAATATGTAACTTGAATTATGATTCTCTCATAATTTTAAATCAAATTTTTAGTAGTAGGGAATTAACAAGTGAGAGTATCCATATTAACAAGTTAATGTGTAAGCATTGACAAGTGACGATGCTGAAATTGACAACTCTCCTTATATTATTATATCACATTAACTCTTAAAAATCTAATAAGAATCATTAAATGGACTTGAAATTATAAGTTCATTAACTAAAAATTAAAATAAATAGCATAAAATATAAATTTATATCATACTTTTTAAGGTCCACAAACTTGTTATTGGCAACTAAACTAGTTATATTAACAACTATCGCTATATGTATTAACAACTATTGTCAATATGCACCACACACATGTTATTGACAACTAAACTAACTATATTAACAACTATCGTGGCACGTATTAACAACTAATGCTAACATGTGCTACACACTTGTCATTGATAACTAAATTAGCTATATTAACAATTATCGTGTCATGTGTTGCTGCAAAAAAGGTGTTTTCTAGTGGTTTCTTTCTTACCTTTGTAGCTGTTTACAACGCTGCAATGGTGTTTTCTAGCGATTTAATTAACTGCTAGGAAATCAGGTGCTATAAACAATTTTGTAGTAGTTTACAGAAAATCTCTTTATAACATCCCGATTTTTGGTCTAGGAGAACTGGGAGGTAGTCTGATATGGGCAGGCTGCTAAACCCGTAGTCATAGGGTAGTAATCTGATATGGGCGGACTACTTACCTGTATTTTGTAGGAATCCGAGGGATGAGCTAAGTCCTTAGGATTTAAAGATGAGTTAAGTCTTTAACCTACAGAATTGGGACAGTTCACCTAGGTTCAAAATGAGGAATGTGAGGAATATCCTAAGTTTTAAGCCTAGGAATTCTGCAGGTAGCTTGATATGGGCTGGCTCCTGTGTAAGATAACCTGATATGGGCTGGTTGTCGAGCCTTTCAATTAACAATGACTCCCGAAGAGTTTAGGGGATGAGTTATTGAAAGAGAATTTCTAGACCTTAAGATGAGGGATGAGAAGATGAGGTTAAGATGCCAGAAAGAGAATGCAGGGGCATAATCGTAATTATGGGAAAGATCGGCTGGTAGCCGATGAGTACCATATTTAGCCATAAAATAGAGAAAATTATGCTGATCATTTCACTGAACTGTGAAATGTGCATATGAGGTCTCTATGAGTATGAAAGAATTAGAAATGTGGCCAAGGGTAAAATGGTCATTTTTGAAAAGTGCAAGCGGGAGCGTACTTTCAGGCAAAAATAGTCCAGTCCGGATTAAATATCTGAAAATACCGGGAGATAGACAAAAGGATTCTGGGTTGAATGACGCAACACAGAATTTTGATTTGAGGTCCCGATTTTTCTGTAAAAATTCCCGAAGATGGTAATTTACAGTTATAATCGGTAAAGGAAAAGCAGTCCAAATAGAGATGATCGGACTGTGGCTAAAGGCCATACAGTGTTTTGAAGACCCATAGTGACACCAGGGAAGGCCCAGGCCCATAATATTAGTTCAGTGGTAAGAGGGGCCGGTGTCCGGGAAAAAGGTGCAAAATGACGAAAATGCCCTTATGTTATAGAAAAATTGAAGAATGAGTAAAGGGTATTTTGGTCATTTGGCTAAGGTTAGTCAGTCCAAACAGGGTATCTGGATAGTTGACCAGGGTCAAAGAGTACTCTGGTAAGATATGAAAAGACAATAATGCCCCAGACTCATTAAAGTAAAGGAAGAGAGACTAAGGGCATTTTGGTAATTTGCTAAGGGGTGTTTCTTGGGAATCGGGCCATCAGAGTACTTGGGCTAGATCAGAGACCCAAGATAGCATTCCTCAGGCCCAAAAAAGTAGGCCCAGTGATACATGGGGAAAAGTGACATTAAAATAATGATTTAATGACTTTTCAGTAAAGTAAAGTTACTCGGTTGGCACGATAACCGAGGAGGTGGTCAGATAAAGTCTGGGACTTATCTGGAGGTCATGGGATGGCGTGAAAGGTCCCTTCCAGACGCCACATGGCACTGGTCTAGAGGGAGAAGAAAAGTTAAAGACACGTGGCACAATCTCAGCCGTTGAGTCCAGTTTGTGGGAAATCGGACCGGACCGGACTGGACTAGACTGGAAAGCTTCCAGAAGGATTCTTGGCTATCTCAATTTCACCATGTGAGAAATGTGACTGATAAGGTTTCCCCTGAGGTGTCCCTTGATGATGCAGTAAAAGGAATAAAAGAAAATAGGAAATTCCAGGAAAATCGGTGGCCACATGTTCAGAGGGCTTGGAAATTACGGAAATGCCATCGGTGGAAACTATAAATACCCCCTCCCCCTCCCATTTTCATTCATCCCACAGTTTTACAAGAGAAAGAGAGAGAAAGAAGAGAGAGAAGGAGAAAGAAAGAAGAAAGGAAGTTCTGGTGGAGCCGGAAGCAGTATAGAGATTCTAGAGTTCTGCTAAGCTTTTGAGGTAGTAACTAATCCTAGCTTTTATGTAATGTCTTTGTGATTTGTTGTGCTATTGTTTGGTTGGATTGTTGTCTTATATGTTATGCTTGAAGCTCTATTACAATGCTATGATCATATGTTATTGAGTATGGAAGCACGCAGCATACTTATCTGTACACAGTCACAAGCAAGCACTATCTCACTGCATTACATATATTGTTATGATTATTTACTACTGAGATTCCCCCGAATCTCATTCCCCATGTCTAACCCATTACAGGGAGATTATGTTGAAGTGAATTTTAAGAATTTTGAGAGACGTCATTATGCTGCCGAATTTAAGATAGAACATCAGAATATTATAAGTACTGTGTACGTTGGTGCTGTCTAAGGAGGCTGGAAGTGAGTGGACCTAGCCGGTTCATCCAGTCTTTCCTGGGTACTTACGTAGAATGGTAGTTCTCATGAGGGAATTACCGAATCAGTACGGTTCAGTTCTTTGTACAGATGACGCCTAGCAGTTGTGTTGCCGAATTTCGGGTAGGAAAAGATGTAATAGAAATATGAGAATTTTGTGTATGTCCTGTTGTATGACATTTTATTATTTAATAATAAATATTGTTTGGCATGTTCAATTTGTGAATGGGGAATTAAAAGAGGAATTCGCAGGTCCTGAGGTAGCAGTGTTTTGACCTCAGTTTGACTTAGTAAACGAAGGAGTTTGTCTACGAAATTTGGTGAGCCAGTTGTACACATCTGGGGCATTCCGTGGATAGGTAATAAGCCTTGTTAGGATGTGTAGAATGAGATTAATCAGTTCTCAAATTAAATGTTCAGAATAAGGAACTTAAGAGTAAAATTTAATTTCTGGGCTTAAGTTAAGATATAATCAAGCTAATATCGCTTCCGCAAGTGTACTCTGAGGGGTATAAGGGAGGATGTTTTATTTTGGTATCAGAGCAATAGGTTCTGGCATAAACCAGACAGGATTCTGGCTCAGAGCATAAGATTCTGGCACAGAACAGAAGGTTCTGGCTTAGTGATGCTTTGATTTAGAAAGGTCATTTCCCTAGAGTACATAGAGGTGTAGAAAAGCCCAGTGGAGGTAAAGCCCCTAGATGAGTAATTAGTACGATGTTATGTGTTCACTTTTCTTTTTCTGATTAACAAGAAACAATATGGTGAAGACGAGACGAGGACACAGAACTCAAGTGGAGGAGCCACACATAGAGGAAGCTGGCAACTCCAATGAGGTAGATCCTATGCAAGTCATCCTTGCTAGGCTAGATCAGCAGCAAAGGATGATGGAAGAAATGAGGGCGGTGAAGGGAAGGGGCCCAATAATATCTCTCTACGAATGTGAGGGACAAATTCCATCTTGACCATTCATATTCCTCCGCATGAAAAACCACTAAGCCCGAGCATAGCCTTTATGATCGCTCGGTCAAAACTGACTTTTGACTAGGTCAAAGCTGAGCGTTTGTCATGTAGGAATCCATGATGATCTCAGGTCAAAGGGCATAGTGACATGGCTTGTATATGAGAGAAGCTTATGACTTGACCCATGCAGCTCTCTCATAGCGGGTCGGTCCAACACCCTATACTCTTACATGTGCTTATGACTTTGATTTATATCTCTATATATCTTCAAAGTCATACTGGTCTTATTTCATCTCTGCTCCCGCATAGATGACTGACTGGGACATTTAGGATAAGATCACGAGTTATGCAAGGATTGTCATCATAGTAAACATGCAAATAATATGATAACATAATTAAGAAATTCATAAATCAACAATGTTCATAAGATAATGATTGGCCCCTAGGGCACAATCTCTGAAACATCCTGCCTTAGACTCCTTAGAGCACACCCGCGGAAGCTATACTAGCTGTACTGATTCGGTAATTCTCTCATTAGAACTACCATTCTACGTAAGTACCCAGGAAAGACTGGATGAACCGGCTAGGTCCACTCACTACCAGCCTCCTTAGACAGTACCTACGTACACAGTACGCATCATATCCTTCCCCCACTACCGCTATCTCCGCCGAAATTTCAGCAGCATAACGGCGTCTCTCAAAATTCTCAAAATCTACCTTCAACATAATCTCCCTGTAATGGGTTAGACATGGGGAATGAGATTCGGGGGAATCTCAGTAGTAATAATCATAACAATATATGTAATGCAGTGTGATAGTGCTTGCTTGTGATTGTGTACAGATAAGTATGCTGCGTGCTTCCATGCTTAATAACATATGATCATAGCATTACAGCAGAGCTTCAGACATAACATATAAGACAACAATCCAACCAAACAATAGCACATCAAATCACAAAGCCATTATATAAAAGCTAGGATTAGTCACTACCTGGCTAGCTCAGCAGAACTCTACTATCCTTATTCTGCTTCCAGCTCCGCCAGAACTTCCTTACTTCCTTTTCTCCTTTCTCTCTTCCTTCCTTCTCCTTCTCTCTCTTCTTTCTCTCCCTTCTCCTCACCATGCGTGAATGCAAGAATGAAATGGAGGGGGGTATTTATAATTGCCTCCAATGGCATTTTCATAGTTTCTATGAACTTTGATACTGCGGTCCTGTTTTTTCCTGGATTTTCCTATTTTCTTTAATCTCCTTTTACTGCATCATCAGTGCCACCTCAGGGGACACCTCAGCAGCTGACTCATCACCACATTTTCCACATGCTAAAATTCCTGGACACCTCAGCAGCTGACTCAGCATGCTGACTCACCGGTCCAGTCTCCTGCCTCGTAATGCGTGCCCTAAGCTTTATCTGCTTTCTCCAGACTAGAGCCATGTGGCGCCTGGACAAGACTTTGCACGCTTCCCAATGCTATCCAGATAAGTCCCAGACTTATCTGATCACTTCCTCGGTTTTTGTGCCAACCGAGTAACTTTGCTCTACTGAAAGGTCACTGAACCACTAATCTAATGCCATGTGGCATCTTGTGGGTCCCATGAGGATACCTTATCAGTCCACCTCATGGTTTCCAGATAACCTTTCCTGTATCTGATCTCCTGCCTCCGGTCTATCTCTAACCGGGTAACTATCTCATTTGGACCTTCACAACTCATGGCCCATACGCTTGGCACTACTTTAGCCACTAGTTGCGACCTCACCATCATCTCATCGCGACCTAACACCTTCTGTGTTCATTAGTCGCGACCACAGCTTTCTCTAGTCGCGACCACAACAGTCTTTCGTCGCGACCACAACAGTCTTTCGTCGCGACCACAACATTCTCTAGTCGCAACCAAGCTCATTCTACTCATTAGTCGCGACACCACATACATATCCGTCACGACCAACCCTCTCTGCCAATATTAGTCGCGACCAATATACTTCCTAGTCACGACCAAATGTCACCAATACATCTTCTCTTACATCTGCTTTCTTTCTTATGGACAATCCTACTGCTCAGTGTCCATTCCTTTCATATCTCACCCCACAGAATCTTAGCATAATTCTGGGGTCTATCTTATCTCACTTTCTTCTTATCCTTCATCCTAAGTTCTAGAAATTCTCTTTCAATAACTCATCCCCTCTCTTCGGGAGTCCTTGTTAATTGAAAGGCTCGACAACCCTCTGTATCAGGTTATCTTACACAGGAGCCAGCCCATATCAAGCTACCTGCAGAATTCCTAGGCTTAAGACTTAGGATATTCCTCACATTCCTCATTTGGAACCTAGGTGTACTGTCCCGATTCTGTAGGTTAAAGACTTAACTCATCTTTACATCCTGAAGGACTTAGCTCATCCCTCGGATCCTACAAAATACAGGTAAATAATCCGCCCATATCAGATTACTACCCTGGGACTACGGGTTTAGTAGCCTGCCCATATCAGACTACCTCCCAGTTCAACTAGACCCAAAAATTGGGATGTTATAATCTCCAACAGGCGGAACAAGTTCGCCGAGATCAGGAAAGAGAAGCCACTATAGCTACCCTTAAAGCTATAGTTAATCAATTGCAGACCCCTGATAGACTAGCAGAAGGAATATCAGGAATTCCTCCGAAAATGAACAGTTAAGAATAGAGGATCCAGTGGCAGATCCTAACAGCATTCAGCAGTGGATGGAGCAGTTCCAAAAGTACAATCCTCCGGCGTTTGAGGGGACATTTGACGTCCAAATAGCTAAAGATTGGATAGATCAGCTTGAGAAGTTTTTTGAGGTGTTAGACTGCCCATCAGGAAGAAAAGCCCGGTTGGCCATTTTCTAGCTAGAGAAGGATGCGTGAAGATGGTGGAAGAACACCGAGCTTATTCTTCAGGTGAAAGGAATCCCAGTTACATGGGAGGTGTTTCTGGGACAGTTTAGGGAAAAATACTTTCCCCAGTCAGTGAGAGACGCAAAGGAAGTTGACTTCCTTACTCTAAAGCAGGGAGAGAAAGAGCCATTCGATGAGTATTTGGCTAAGTATCTCCGATTGTCATGCTATTCTACGTACCTTAGAAGAATGGAGGACGAAGAATGGTCGACAAAGAGGTTAGTGGAGGGTATGAGCAGTGCCCTAAAGGAAAGGATAATTCCTCAGCAACTTATGAAGTTCAATAGAGCGGTAGAAGTCAGCAGATTGACAGAAAAAAGTATGAACAATCATGCAGCAACCGGGAACAGCGTAAGGAGCAAGGAAGTGGCTAAGTCAGAGGTAAGACGAAAAGAAGCGTTGGCTAGGAGCACTCTAGGAGGTAGCTCAAGTTATGAAGCCAATAATAATAATAATAACAAGAGAAAGAGGCAACAGTTTAGGCAGGGGACTGATCAAGGTGAGGATCAGGTTGGAGGACAAAGATGTCAAAGATGTGGAAAGAACCATGGCACAAGGGAATGTCGAGCAGGGCAAGATAGTTGTTTTAAGTGTGGTGAGAAGGGCCACTTTGCAAGAGTTTGCCATAAGAATGCTGGCATCCCTCGGCCAAAGACAACAGGAAGAGTGTTTTCCCTTTTTACAAACAGAGTCTCCAATTCCCCTTATGTCGACCCTAAGAATGGTTAAGAAGAACCATAGCCGTAATGGCGACTTAGCTGTAAGAACTGTATGCCTAGATATAAGTGATGTATATGATGTGATTAATAAATAGTTCTTTTATGATCTAAAGAAAGTGGTCATTATAACGGGTCATGAGATAATTAGTAAGATAATAAATCTGTCTTAACTCAGTGATGAGGGTGTTGTATGAGGGGTTAGAACATGGATAGCTATAAGCACCTATAATGAGAGATGTTAGTTGCTAAGAATCCATGTGGAAGGTCTGGGACCAAGCTGTTGCTCTTCTAGACCATCACTGGAGTGAGGATAAGACAGAGAGGGATAATCTTACTGGTTATATATATGACTGCGTTATAAGAATCGCATAGCTGTATAGATCAGTAAGAAGTTCTCTTCAGGAAAGATGAGGTATCCCTTAAAATTTTGAGGACAAAATTTTTAAAAGGGGAGGAGAATTATAACATCCTAATTTTTGGTCTAGGAGAACTGGGAGGTAGTCTGATATAGGCAGGCTGCTAAACCCGTAGTCCTAGGGTAGTAATCTGATATGGGCGGACTACTTACCTGTATTTTGTAGGAATCCGAGGGATGAGCTAAGTCCTTAGGATTTAAAGATGAGTTAAGTCTTTAACCTACATAATTGGGACAGTTCACCTAGGTTCAAAATGAGGAATGTGAGGAATATCCTAAGTTTTAAGCCTAGGAATTCTGCAGGTAGCTTGATATGGGCTGGCTCCTGTGTAAGATAACCTGATATGGGCAGGTTGTCGAGCCTTTCAATTAACAATGACTCCCGAAGAGTTTAGGGGATGAGTTATTGAAAGAGAATTTCTAGACCTTAAGATGAGGGATGAGAAGATGAGGTTAAGATGCCAGAAAGAGAATGCAGGGGCATAATCGTAATTATGGTAAAGATCGGCTCGTAGCCGATGAGTACCATATTTTGCCAAAAAATAGAGAAAATTATGCTGATCATTTCACTGAACTGTGAAATGTGCATATAAGGTCTCTATGAGTATGAAAGAATTAGAAATGTGGCGAAGGGTAAAATGGTCATTTTTGAAAAGTGCGCGCGGGAGCGTACTTTCAGGCAAAAACAGCTCGGTCCGGATTAAATATCTGAAAATACCGGGAGATAGGGAAAAGGATTCTGGGTTGAATGACGCAACACAGAATTTTGATTTGAGATCCCGATTTTTCTGTAAAAATTCTTGAAGATGGTAATTTATAGTTATAATCGGTAAAGGAAAAGCAGTCCAAATAGAGATGATCGGACTGTGGCCAAAGGCCATACAGTGTTTTGAAGACCCATAGTGACACCAGGGAAGGCCCAGGCCCATAATATCAGTTCAGTGGTAAGAGGGGCCGGTGTCCGGGAAAAAGGTGCAAAATGACGAAAATACCCTTATGTTATAGAATAACTGAAGAATGAGTAAAGGGTATTTTGGTCATTTGGCTAAGGTTAGTCAGTCCAGACAGGGTATCTGGATAGTTGACCAGGGTCAGAGAGTACTCTGGTAAGATATGAAAAGACAATAATGCCCCTAGACTCATTAAAGTAAAAGAAGAGAGACTAAAGGCATTTTGGTAATTTGTCAAGGGGTGTTTCTTGGGAATCGGGCCATCAGAGTACTTGGGCTGGATCAGAGACCCAAGATAGCATTCCTCAGGCCCAAAAACGTAGGCCCAGTGATACATGGGGAAAAGTGACATTAAAATAATGATTTAATAACTTTTCAGTAAAGTAAAGTTACTCGGTTGGCACGATAACTGAGGAGGTGATCAGATAAAGTCTGGGATTTATTTGGAGGTCATGGGATGGCGTGAAAGGTCCCTTCCAGGCGCCACATGGCACTGGTCTAGAGGGAGAAGAAAATTTAAGGACACGTGGCACAATCTCAGCCGTTGAGTCCGGTTTGTAGGAAATCGGACCGGACCGGTACTGGACTGGACTGGAAAGCTTCCAGAAGGTTTCCTGGCTCTCTCAATTTCGCCATGTGAGAAATGTGACTGATGAGGAGTCCCCTGAGGTGTCCCTTGATGATGCAGTAAAAGGAATAAAAGAAAATAGGAAATTCCAGGAAAATCGGTGGCCACATGTTCAGAGGGCTTGGAAATTGCGAAAATGCCATCGGTGGAAACTATAAATACCCCCTCCCCCTCCCATTTTTATTCATCCCACGGTTTTACAAGAGAAAGAGAGAGAAAGAAGAGAGAGAAGGAGAAAGAAAGAAGAAAGGAAGTTCTGGCGGAGCCGGAAGCAGTATAGAGATTCTAGAGTTCTGCTAAGCTTTTGAGGTAGTAACTAATCCTAGCTTTTATGTAATGTCTTTGTGATTTGTTGTGCTATTGTTTGGTTGGATTGTTGTCTTATATGTTATGCTTGAAGCTCTATTACAATGCTATGATCATATGTTATTGAGTATGGAAGCACGCAGCATACTTATCTGTACACAATCACAAGCAAGCACTGTCACTCTGCATTACATATATTGTTATGATTATTTACTACTGAGATTCCCCCGAATCTCATTCCCCATGTCTAACCTATTACAGGGAGATTATGTTGAAGTGAATTTTAAGAATTTTGAGAGATGTCGTTATGCTACCGAATTTAAGACTGAACATCAGAATATGATAAGTACTGTGTACGTAGGTGCTGTCTAAGGAGGATGGAAGTAAGTAGACCTAGCCGGTTCATCCAGTCTTTCCTGGGTGCTTACGTAGAATGGTAGTTCTCATGAGGGAATTACCGAATCAGTACGGTTCAGTTCTTTGTACAAATGACGCCTAGCAGTTGTGTTGCCGAATTTCGGGCAGGAAAAGATGTAATAGAAATATGAGAATTTTGTGTATGTCCTGTTGTATGACATCTTATTATTTAATAATAAATATTGTTTGTCATGTTCAATTTGTGAATGGGGAATTAAAAGTGAAATTCGTAGGTCCTGAGGTAGCAGTGTTTTGACCTCAGTTTGACCTAGTAAACGAAGGAGCTTGGCTACGAAATTTGGTGAGCCAGTTTTACACATCTGGGGCATTCCGTGGATAGGTAATAAGCCTTGTTTGGATGTGTAGAATGAGATGAATCAGTTCTCAAATTAAAGGTTCAGAATAAGGAACTTAAGAGTAAAATTTAATTTCTGGGCTTAAGTTAAGATATAATTAAGCTAATATCACTTCCGCAAGTGTACTCTGAGGGGTATAAGGGAGGATGTTTCACGCTACGTAGGAGGTCAAAACGCTATAAACATTTCTAGCGATTCAAAGAATTTAGTAGCGGGCAGATACATTGCTAGAAATATGTTAATAAAAATAAGAAAAAAAATTGTAGCAGTTATGAAATCACTTCCAAGGGTCCATGTAAATTTTACAATACCATATCTCAAGACTAACATTTTAAACAATTATAGTTTCCCCTGAATGTTGTTGAGTATTCCTTGGAACATTAAGGTAACACTTCTATAATCCTTAATGTAAGATCTAATTGTGAAGTTAACTTTGGCCCTAGATAACCTATCTCTTATATTTATTGTGAAGTTGAACAAATATAGCGATCATGTTTTGTAGTTCAAATTATTGTAAATATTGCGTATGAGTGTGTTAAAGTAAGAGTCTCTCATTGCTTGAGACTATGGCGGTCCAAGTGTATAAATAATAACTTTTTAGGAAGATGGAAGCAAAAGTCCTAAACGTGGACTAAAAGAGGACTTAGAGAGATTAAGCTTTGGAATTATGTTTATGAATGGTATTGCAACATGCATTGCTTTGCAATGTATAGGCTTAGACATTTGCATAAGGAGAGCATCAATCCTAGAAGTAAACGTTAAGGGATCTTCAAGAGGTAGCAAGGATAACCTACTTTAAAGTTTGTTATGTTGCTTGTTTAATTGCATTGTATTTACGATGTTTGGTTGAGCTTGTTATGTTATGATGATGCTATGGACTATGTTGCCATAAGCTATGATAGTTGTTGTATCTCCTTGCACTTTATGTCATGACAATACACATGTTAGAGAATGCTTGATGATGAGGTTATGTTGCTCCCAAATCAAAGTGATACTCTTGCTATTGAGATTTCTTTGAAATCTCATTCTTCCATAATTTGACATTATTTTAGGGGCTGGAACATCCAAGAAAAAGGCTTAAATGTGGACCCTTAAGTGTGCTAGTGATGTAATATTGATGCTACACATTGTAATGAACAAATATGAACAATGGCATATAATTCCAAAGGAGGCAGTGACATTGTAGCTCTGTTTGGACTGTTTCTGGATGAATTTTAATGTGATACTTGGTATACATAAATTTAAGATAATGAGCTTTAAATGGACACCAAGATCACCTAAATTGGATAAGTACATAATCCAATATGATTTTTCAAAGTTAGAGTTCAATAATCTAGAAATAAACCAATTCGTAGGTCCTAGAGCAATAAGTTTCCATCTCTAATTTGACCTAGTAAAAGGATGATTTTTCCCATGAAATTTTGTGAGCTTAAAGTACATGTCCCAAGCTTTAGAAGAATGGGTAATTTTCCTAATTTGAATATGTGAGCCAGGAGACATGAATTTTCAAATTTAAGGCATAAAACTAGAAGGTCCAGGATTTATCAAAGAAACAGTAATTTTTAATGAATAACTGTATTGATTGGAAAGGTAAATATCTAGATTTATATTTTTTCCTTAAAGAGGACTGAAATAGCTTCAATTAGGAATTTGAACCACCTTAATACGATTTTTCTAGAATTAATTATAATTATAATTTTTTAAAGTTAGGTGCCAAATTTGGAAATCACCGCATGAATAGTTGATAACTGTCGTTTCTAATTATCAAACAAAACTAAACTAACTAATAGTAAGTGGAGGCTAACCTAGGCCAGATCTCAAGGGGCCTAAATGGATGTTGTAACATCCTGATTTTTGGTCTAGGAGAACTGGGAGGTAGTCTGATATGGGCAGGCTGCTAAACCCGTAGTCCTAGGGTAGTAATCTGATATGGGCGGATTACTTACCTATATTTTGTAAGGATCCGAGGGATGAGCTAAGTCCTTCAGGATTTAAAGATGAGTTAAGTCTTTAACCTACAGAATCGGGATAGTGCACCTAGGTTCAAAATAAGGAATGTGAGAAATATCCTAAGTTTTAAGCCTAGGAATTCTGCAGGTAGCTTGATATGGGCTGGCTCCTGTGTAAGATAACCTGATATGGGCGGGTTGTCGAGCCTTTCAATTAACAATGACTCCCGAAGAGTTTAGGGGATAAGTTATTGAAAGAGAATTTATAGACCTTAAGATGAGGGATGAGAAGATGAAGTTAAGATGCCAGAAAGAGAATGTAGGGGCAAAATCGTAATTATGGGAAAGATCGGGTAGGTAGCCGATGAGTACCATATTTTGCCAGAAAATAGAGAAAATTATGCTGATCATTTCACTGAACTGTGAAATGTGTATATGAGGTCTCTATAGGTATGAAAGAATTAGAAATGTGACCAAGGGTAAAATGGTCATTTTTTAAAAGTGTGCGCGGGAGCGTACTTTCAGGCCAAAATAACCCGGCCCGGATAAAATATCTGAAAATATCGGGAGATAGAGAAAATAATTCCGGGTTGAATGACACAACACAGAATTTTGATTTGAGGTCCCGATTTTTCTGTAAAAATTCCTGAAGATGGGAATTTACAGTTTTAATCGGTAAAGGAAAGGCAGTCCGAATAGAGATGATCGGACTGTGGCAGAGGCCATACAGTGTTTTCTAAGGCCCATAGTGACACCAGGGAAGGCCCAGGCCCATAATAGCAGTTCAGTGGTAAAAGGGGCCGGTGTCCGAGAAAAAGGTGCAAAATGACGAAAATGTCCCTATGTTATAGAATAGCTGAAGTATGAGTAAAGGGTATTTTGGTCATTTGCCTAAGGTTAGTCAGTCCAGACAGGGTATCTGGATAGTTGACCAGGGTCAGAAAGTACTCTGGTAAGATGTGAAAAGATAATAATGCCCTAGATCTAGTAAAGTAAAGAAAGAGAGACTAAGGGCATTTTGGTAATTTGCCAAGGGGTGTTTTTTGGGAATCGTGCCATCAGAGTACTTGTGCTGGATCAGAGACCCAAAAGATGATATTCCTAGGCCCAAAAACGTATCCGAGTATATATGTGGGAAAAAGTGGCATTAAAATAATAATTTAATGACTTTTCAGTAAAGTAAAGTTACTCGGTTGGCACGATAACAGAGGAGGTGATCAGATGAAGTCCGGGACTTATCTGGATAGTATTGGAAGGCGTGAAAGGTCCCTTCCAGGTGCCACATGGCGCATTCTTAGAGGAAGAAGAAAAGTAACTAATCCTAGCTTTTATGTGATGGCTTTGTGATTTGTTGTGCTATTGTTTGGTTGGATTGTTGTCTTATATGTTATGCTTGAAGCTCTATTACAATGCTATGATCATATGTTATTGAGTATGGAAGCACCCTGTAACATCCCTAATTTCTGTACTAAGTTGTATGTACAGATTGAATAAAATATATGAGATATTTAGGAAAAGATGTGGCCATATTTATGTAAAGAAAAGGATTAATTGGAAGAGGAAGAAAGTCTAAGGGCCAAAGTGCACAATTACGAAAATGCCACTGTGATACCCTAGAAGTAAATGGAGGGCATTTTGGTCATTTTATGCAATGGAAGGATATCAGATGAAAATTGATAGTAAATTATTATAATTAATATGAGAATTTATGGAGTTGACAGAAGTCAAAAAGGAGTCCTGTAGAATTAATTATGGAATTTACGGTGAAAAAGGACACCGATAAAGGGTTAAAGGAAACGTATGTAATTTTTAACAGAACTTCTAGGTCTCAGAAAATTATGAAACTTTATAGAGAATTCATTTTATATTAGAATGAATTTTTAAAAATGTTAGAACAATTAAAAGAGGTGTTTAGCATTTATGCTAAGATCAGGGTAATTTACGGATATCGGTATGAGGAAAGTACATTGGGATTTGGGCCAGTTAGCTATTGGACCTAAAAGAGGCCCAACATTTCGTCCTAGGCCAGCCCAATAAGGCCCAAAAGTTATCTTGGAGCCCAAGTCCAAATAATAAATAATTTATGGATTTTTGAAAAGAAAGAAAAAGAGAATAAAGTAAGAATTAGGTGTTGCACATGGTGGGACCCACAAGGACACAAGAATGGCACCCAAAAAGAGGAAGGGTTAGGTGTACCAAGGGAGGCCATGCTAGTGATGTCATGGTGGTAAGGTCTTGAGTGAAAAGTGAAAAGACATTCCAAGATCAAACCTTTAACCATTAGATCAAATAGTTTCCAAAGTGATCTTGGCCTTCAAATGGCACATGACTTTTGCTATAAATACCCCCCCTTTCCATTCATTCTTCACACCCAAGAGCTCCTTTAGAAAGAGAAGTGAGTTCTAGAGAAAGAAAGTGGAAGAAAGCAAGGAAGAAGCAAGGGTCTTGAAGGAGCAAGTAAGGTAAGTTGTCTCCTTGCTTCTACCTTTTGTTCTTATGGTTTGTGCTTGAGTTTAAGTGATTTTTGAGGCTTAAATATTGGGGAAATGCTGCTGGAATTTCTATGTATATGTGAGAGGAACATGAGTTTTATGTCATAGATAGTTTAGACAAGCTTAAACAAGCTAGTTGCATGGTTGGTTGTTGGATTAAGTTGATGTTCTTGACTTTACCATTTCGGTTTGCACTGTTCATGCACTGTTCATGATAGAAGGAAATGGAATTTCAATGATTTAATGCTTCCATTGAGTTTATATGATGATTTTGTGTAGGATTGGAAAGGTTTTGAACCTTGGAAACCATTGGAATTAAAGGTTATAATGTTGAAAATTCCTCACGGTACTGTTCACTCGCGTGAACAGTGATTTGAATTTCATGATTTTGATACTTCCAATGGTCTTAAAATGAGATTTTGTGTGGGGGAAGTGGAGGAACAAGTATGGGAAGCATTGGAATCAAAATGAGAATTTTTGGAAGATTTATGTATGTTTTTCCAAATCTGTACAGAACAGTGTATTCTTGCTGGAATTTGGTTATTTTTAGTTCATAAATGGATTCAAAAGGTAAAATTATGTAGGGTAAGGTCAAGACATCAATTGATTCAAGGGCCAAGTTAATTGGCAAAGATTAAAGAAAGTTATGTTAGTTAAAGCAAGTTAAAGGTTCAAGAGAGATAGTCTTGAGTAGTGTTTGAGTTCATGGTCCTAATGGATTATGTAATGAATATGAATGTGATTAGGACCTTGAAACCTCTAAGAAGATGTTGGGGAATGATTGACCAAAAAGATTGGGAAGCAAGTGCAAGCATTAGAAAGAGAGCTTAAATCCAAGGTAGTAAACTTACCCTAAACTTGTATGTATTGAATGTTATGCTTGATTGTCCTATGACTTTGTTGAATTGTGTGCATATGTGTATATGATTGAAGCTCTGTTTCTATGATTACCTTGGCCAATTGTATTTCATATGTTACATGGAAGCATGCACATTACACAATGTTTACACTTTCACAAGCAAGCACAAGTATTTACTTTAATGCATGCATTGTTTAGTACCGTTTGCTACTGAGATTTCCCCATAAATCTCACCCCATCCATGTAATCCCAAACCCACAGGTTTACGAATGAGTAAAGAAGATAAAGAGGCATGAAGAGAGGTTGGGAATTGGAAGATTTGAATATTATGTAATAAATGTGCGAATTGTTGCATGTAATGTTGTTATATGACAAGTTAGAGCAACAATGTTCATGATGAAAAGGTATAATAGTATATGATGAAATAAATGCATCAAATAATTATGGCATAACCCCATAATGTATATGAATGTATGAAAGGCCAAAGAGATTGGTTATGTGTGCTGGAACAATTAATGGAAAATTCATGTTTTTGAGGTTAAGGTTAAGGTTAAGATTCAAAGATATTTTCTAGAAAATGCCGTTGTGCTGGTAGACTATACAAAGTACTGTGTACGTAGGTGCTGTCTAAGGAGGCTGGAAGTGAGTGGACCTAGCCGGTTCATCTAGTCTTTCCTGGGTACTTACGTAGAATGGTAGTTCTCATGGGGAATTACCGAATCAGTACAGTTATTTTCTGCCAGGATTATCGGCAGGAGAGAATTAATAAAGTTAAGATTGCTTCCGTAAGTGTACTCTGAAGGGTCTAAGGAAGGATGTTTCATTTTGGTATCAGAGCAAAGGATTCTGGCTTAGAAAATGCTCTGAACAGATGATTTATAGCGTTAGTACAGAATAAAGTTAGGATAGAGAACAAAGGGTTCTAGCTCAGAGCATAAGATTCGGGCACAGAACAGAAAGTTCTGGCTCAGTGATGCTCTGGTTTAGTTAGACTGATCCCTTAGACAAATAAGAAATTTGAATGGTTCTCTCCCTAGAGTATGATATAGGGATGGTGTTCACTACTTGGAAAGGTTTAGACAGAAGACAGTGACACCCAAATGAATAAGGCTGTACCCCGAGCTTTACAGTCTTACGAAGGATATAATTACGATGGGCTAATCTTAGTCAGCCGATACAGCCGAGGTCTCATGTTTATTAAAACAATATGGCTGGACTAAGCAGAATAATGTTTAAGAAGCAATTTCCTTTATGGATAGAGACAGAAGCTGATCAGTTCATGGCTAAGGAAGCTATAAAAGTAGCTCGAAGTATCATGTTGTGACCAGATACTACAGTAAGGATGCCAAATGTCCAAGTTGTGACAAGTTAAGTCATAAGTCACGATGAAAGAAGACTTTTGGTCGCAACGACAGAACACAAAGTAAATGTTACAGCAGTAGACATGGGGATTCATAAAGTTAAGCTTGAAATATCAGCTAATCAGTGAGACCCCCAACCTTTAATGCTGTATAAAGATGAGGTACACCTAGACTTTGACTCTTCAGGTAGTGAAGAGAGTTCAGATGACAGCATAAGGGACTCAATCAGGAAGGTTTATAGTAAAGTACCCATGCATATTTTTGTAGACTTGAATTTATAGTCTAGAAATTATGAGAAATTCAGTCAGATGTTGTGTATGCATCAGATAATGCTGCACTAGATAATGATGGGTCTAGTAATTATGTACAGGATGAGTTTGATAGAGTGCTCTCTAACCCTGATATAAGCTATCTTCCTTCGATAAGAGGACAAATTACGGCTGAGGAAGCTGAGAACTGATACCGGATTATAAGTAGGCTAGATATTATTCCTCCTCTACTAGAGTTTGAGGATAAGTTTGATATGAGTAGCTTAAGAACCAGTTATAATCTGTGACATCCATTCCTATTATCCCAGTCCAGGAATATATGAGGTTATAGATAAAGATTAAAGGGATGTTCCTGGCCCTAATCCACCCCAGCTTCTTTATGAAAGATAGACAATGTGACTATACTAGTCTCAAGAAAGGCTGTGGGAAGTGAACTACTTAGTTTAGGTTAAGGGATGAAAGGAAGTAGAAATCAAGAGCAGTCAGTTTAGCTGCAGTTCTTCAATGCCGTAGCAAGGATGATAAATAGAGATGTGATAGAGGGCATTGACCTGGATTAAGTTTTCATGTTAGTAGCATGATATGAGATGGCCATAAGCCAGATATTACTATATACCCTACGTGGCATGTAAAGCTAAGTGAGCTTTTGGCAAATGGTTCACAACTGATGTCTAAGGATCGGCCATTACTAGGGTAAAGACTAGACAAGAACATTATAAGGGAATGTTTAAAGCAAGTTAGATCCAGGTCGGATGTAAAACAGTTTGGAACACAGCTAGAAGTCCTCGAGAAGTTAGGCCATGACGAAAGGTGACCCGAGGTCGTGACTAAAGAATGTAGAGCTATCCAGTCATGACAAGTAGAATGAGATGGTCACAACTAAAGTTCATGGATGCGTTGCGCCTAGTTCATACTCAGGTCACGATGAAGATATGCAGGGACCTAATGAAGGATAAAGATGCCAGCCTCACTGAAGGTTATCAGTTAGAGATTTAGCACATGATGTAGGCAAGCTGAACAGTATGAGAAATAGAGATACATGCTAGTCTAAGATGATGTTCAGAAGTAGATCCTCTATGTGACTATCAAGAGTAGATCTACATTTGGAAAGACTTTGTTCAGTTAGTCTTTTATGAACAAAAGAATCAAAAGTTAGGATAAGGCTTGCGCAAGAAATGAGCCTAACATATGGTTTCAAGTTCTCGAAAGTCAAAGTTCCTGAAATAGGATGTTAGTCCCACATCGGTTGGGCAGGTGAACGAAGCATGCCTTATAAGGGTGTAGATACCTCTCCCTCAAGGACGCATTTTCAGTACTCACCAAGCGCCCCGAAGGGGTAGGCAGGCAGTGCTGGGGAACAAAACCTGGCCTAAGGGGCAGTGGCCTCATGTCGGGATAATATCTTCCGCTGTGTACTTTGATACCCGGAGGACGCGTTTTGGGTGCCTAAGGGGTTAAAGTCCTCATGTGCATGGAGAATGAAACTTGACCTCATGTGGGCCTGGGGCCTGCCTAAGGGGAAAGCGGACAATATCTATATGGAAGGGTGCTGGGCTGTTAGAGAACACAAGTAATGGTGCTAGATGATAAATGAGATTTATATGATCTAAGTTGGTCAGGATCAAGAAAAAGACCAGGAAGGAACCATAGTCCGGTCAAGAGTAGACTGAGACTAATGTATACGCACAGAAAGAGTTGAGAGATAGTAGAAAAATACCAAAGTTGCTCCAGAGAAATGGAGACTATTCCGCTCACCTGGGAAGTATTCCTTGAGTAAAGTTTATGAAAAGTATTCCTCTCAGTTAAATAGAGATGAGCGTGAGGCAAAAGGTTAAATAGAGAAAGAGAAACCCTTTTGATGAATGTTTAGACAAGTTCATATATATGAACAGAGAGAGTGAATGATTAAAGAGTTAATTTACGGATTAGATTTCATGTTATAAAGAAAAAGTTTTCTCAGGTAGTCACAGAAGTTCAATAGAGCGGTAGCTATAAGCAAGATTAGAAAAAAGAAAGATAGCCATGGTTTTAAAGATAAAGTAACTCCCCTATTTGATAGAAGGGTCAAGTCTATACCTTGATAAGAGGGTAGCATGGTAGCCTAAGTGAAATAGATAGATGTTTTAGGATGAATGATCAGGATATGATAGGCAATATGATAAAGAAAATATGTTTTGAGGCTTACTTAGTTCATTACAATGTCTGATGGATGGTTGAGCAAATTATGATGATGAATAGTTGTATCTCCTTGCAGTTGTCATATAATGACATGCATGTTAGAGTATGCCATGATGAATACTCCTATTTCATAGTATATGCAGGGTAGAGTATATATGGTGAGGAAGTTATGAGAAAATTATGTTGCTCCCATACCATATGATATGCAATAAGGAATATATTGAGGATGATAGATAGTCTCAGTTTATGGGACGATAAGTTATGATATGATATTCTGATATGATTTATGATTGGGGTGATTCAGGTTTTTCTATAGGCTTGTGAATGCAGTACTAAGAGCCATTGCTATTGAAAGGAATACTATACAGAAAGAGTTAGATTTGAAACAGATGACTCTGAGATAGAGACTGGATTCAGATGAGTACAGATCACTCTTCAGATAAGAGTTGGATCTGATGCAGTCTTCTCATAGTTAGAGCATAGTTCAAATGGCTCGCAGTTAGAGCACAGATTTACATGAGAAGTTATGATGAGGCCATAGCAGCGGAATGTAATGGCAGGTGGTTAAACCAAGATTGCACAAGGCATGGTAAGCCACAGTAAGAGAAAGATGAGAAGGAACTCCTGAGTAAGAGAGGAAATAAGTAAAGTCTTGGGCAATAATATGGGCTACTGAACGTAATATTTCTAAATTTTTATTGAGTTATCAACAAGTAGAAGTGGTGAACCCTATAACTTAGTCTGTTGGTTTAAGATCTTCGGGAGATATACAGAATCGCAGTTAGATTCTGGAGGGTCACAGTTAGATCCTAGCGTGGCTCCAGGATCGCAGTTAGATCCTAACAATTCCAGAGTCGCAGTTAGATTCTGAAGAGGCTGACGGTTGATCGTAGTTAGATCCCGAGGTCGCAGTTAGACCTAGACTAAGGAAAATAATGAGCCATGAGATATGAGTACAATGTATTATCTCTTTGGGAAGATGAATGCCAAAGACGAAGTTAAGGTAAGGAAGCTTCACTAATGGATAAACTCATCCAGAAAAATTATTTATAATGATTTTCCTCAGATAGCCTATATTATACAGACTGAACTTAGTTTTCTTTAAACAAAGATAGAGTCCAAGTTAAAGTCTGAGTGCTGATATTCAAAAGTTTTATAGAAGTATGCCTGAGGAACAAAGAAGAGAACCCCATATGTTTTGAGAACAAAAAAGTATGAGCAGATAAATCCTCCAGATGAGGATAAAAATATTAAAAGGCTAGAGAGACCTAGAGAAGAAGGTCTAAAGTAAAGATAGAACCCAATAGTTATATGAGATAGAGAATGCTAAGGCTTAGAAAAGTAAGGTAGCCTTCGTCCAGAAAGATGTTAAGGCAAGAGTAGTCTAAGAAAGAGTAATAAAAAAGGGTCCAGTTGTCACAGAAGTTGGTATAGATGGACAAGGTAAGAAAAGTGAAAAGTTAAAGTAAGATAGACCCTGGAGTTACACCAAGATGTTAAGGGGTAAGATATGAAAGAGTGTAAATGCCATAGAAGTTTGGCATATATATGATGAATGATAAACAAAGTTATGAAAAGTTAGAAAGGTTATGAACATTAAAGGATTAAAACCCTTCTGCCAAGTCCAAATAAGAGTGGATTTGAAATGAAAGATTTAAATTATGACTTTGTTCAGGAGAACGAGAAGCAAAAGAGCAATACTCTCCTGAGAGGCTGATAAAGTCATAAGAGAATGTTAGAGCTTTGCATTTAGGAGCAAGTATACAGTCCTACAAGATATTGGCCAGGCATTATGCATGTTAGAGTATATGCTCCTACTTAGCAGTAAAGTAAAGAAAAGAATAACTGCATAAGTCCTCTCTCTGTATGATGTTGAATCATTAAAGATGATAATAGCAACAATAGAGTTATAAGAGTTTCTATACGAAAAGAGGATAAAGCTTTGCGGATGTTAAAGAATTCTGCGAGATGCTAAGAGAAGTAATAAGGGATAAGTGTTAGAAAGTATGATGAGTGAGTGAGGGAAACTCCCGAATACAATAATATTCGAGAGAGTTTGATATGAAAGAAATGGACACTACTCTCAAGTCTAGTACAAGGAGTTGTCCATAAGCAAATGGATGCATAGCACAAGATCAAGTGCCATGATGAAGTAGAAATAAACTTCAATTAAGTTGACTTATACAAAAAGAGTAATGACAGCAAGGACATGAAGCGGATATTGAAAGTACTCCGCTAGATAATAAGATAAAAGGTAAGAGATGGATACCCCAATTCTTAGTCATAAAGCAGAAAGAGATTTAAAGAGGATGTATATTTAAGATTGTTGACTAAGGTACTAAGTAAATTTCGAGGACGAAATTTATTTTAAGGGGGAGAGAAATGTAACATCCCTAATTTCTGTACTAAGTTGTATGTACAGATTGAATAAAATATATGAGATGTTTAGGAAAAGATGTGGCCATATTTATGTAAAGAAAAGGATTAATTGGAAGAGGAAGAAAGTCTAAGGGCCAAAGTGCACAATTACGAAAATGCCACTGTGATGCCCTAGAAGTAAATGGAGGGCATTTTGGTCATTTTATGCAATGGAAGGATATCATATGAAAATTGATAGTAAATTATTATAATTAATATGAGAATTTATGGAGTTGACAGAAGTCAAAAAGGAGTCCTGTAGAATTAATTATGGAATTTACGGTGAAAAAGGACACCGATAAAGGGTTAAAGGAAACGTATGTAATTTTTAACAGAACTTCTAGGTCTCAGAAAATTATGAAACTTTATAGAGAATTCATTTTATATTAGAATGAATTTTTAAAAATGTTAGAACAATTAAAAGAGGTGTTTAGCATTTATGCTAAGATCAGGGTAATTTACGGATATCGGTATGAGGAAAGTACATTGGGATTTGGGCCAGTTAGCTATTGGACCTAAAAGAGGCCCAACATTTCGTCCTAGGCCAGCCCAATAAGGCCCAAAAGTTATCTTGGAGCCCAAGTCCAAATAATAAATAATTTATGGATTTTTGAAAAGAAAGAAAAAGAGAATAAAGTAAGAATTAGGTGTTGCACATGGTGGGACCCACAAGGACACAAGAATGGCACCCAAAAAGAGGAAGGGTTAGGTGTACCAAGGGAGGCCATGCTAGTGATGTCATGGTGGTAAGGTCTTGAGTGAAAAGTGAAAAGACATTCCAAGATCAAACCTTTAACCATTAGATCAAATAGTTTCCAAAGTGATCTTGGCCTTCAAATGGCACATGACTTTTGCTATAAATACCCCCCCTTTCCATTCATTCTTCACACCCAAGAGCTCCTTTAGAAAGAGAAGTGAGTTCTAGAGAAAGAAAGTGGAAGAAAGCAAGGAAGAAGCAAGGGTCTTGAAGGAGCAAGTAAGGTAAGTTGTCTCCTTGCTTCTACCTTTTGTTCTTATGGTTTGTGCTTGAGTTTAAGTGATTTTTGAGGCTTAAATATTGGGGAAATGCTGCTGGAATTTCTATGTATATGTGAGAGGAACATGAGTTTTATGTCATAGATAGTTTAGACAAGCTTAAACAAGCTAGTTGCATGGTTGGTTGTTGGATTAAGTTGATGTTCTTGACTTTACCATTTCGGTTTGCACTGTTCATGCACTGTTCATGATAGAAGGAAATGGAATTTCAATGATTTAATGCTTCCATTGAGTTTATATGATGATTTTGTGTAGGATTGGAAAGGTTTTGAACCTTGGAAACCATTGGAATTAAAGGTTATAATGTTGAAAATTCCTCACGGTACTGTTCACTCGCGTGAACAGTGATTTGAATTTCATGATTTTGATACTTCCAATGGTCTTAAAATGAGATTTTGTGTGGGGGAAGTGGAGGAACAAGTATGGGAAGCATTGGAATCAAAATGAGAATTTTTGGAAGATTTATGTATGTTTTTCCAAATCTGTACAGAACAGTGTATTCTTGCTGGAATTTGGTTATTTTTAGTTCATAAATGGATTCAAAAGGTAAAATTATGTAGGGTAAGGTCAAGACATCAATTGATTCAAGGGCCAAGTTAATTGGCAAAGATTAAAGAAAGTTATGTTAGTTAAAGCAAGTTAAAGGTTCAAGAGAGATAGTCTTGAGTAGTGTTTGAGTTCATGGTCCTAATGGATTATGTAATGAATATGAATGTGATTAGGACCTTGAAACCTCTAAGAAGATGTTGGGGAATGATTGACCAAAAAGATTGGGAAGCAAGTGCAAGCATTAGAAAGAGAGCTTAAATCCAAGGTAGTAAACTTACCCTAAACTTGTATGTATTGAATGTTATGCTTGATTGTCCTATGACTTTGTTGAATTGTGTGCATATGTGTATATGATTGAAGCTCTGTTTCTATGATTACCTTGGCCAATTGTATTTCATATGTTACATGGAAGCATGCACATTACACAATGTTTACACTTTCACAAGCAAGCACAAGTATTTACTTTAATGCATGCATTGTTTAGTACCGTTTGCTACTGAGATTTCCCCATAAATCTCACCCCATCCATGTAATCCCAAACCCACAGGTTTACGAATGAGTAAAGAAGATAAAGAGGCATGAAGAGAGGTTGGGAATTGGAAGATTTGAATATTATGTAATAAATGTGCGAATTGTTGCATGTAATGTTGTTATATGACAAGTTAGAGCAACAATGTTCATGATGAAAAGGTATAATAGTATATGATGAAATAAATGCATCAAATAATTATGGCATAACCCCATAATGTATATGAATGTATGAAAGGCCAAAGAGATTGGTTATGTGTGCTGGAACAATTAATGGAAAATTCATGTTTTTGAGGTTAAGGTTAAGGTTAAGATTCAAAGATATTTTCTAGAAAATGCCGTTGTGCTGGTAGACTATACAAAGTACTGTGTACGTAGGTGCTGTCTAAGGAGGCTGGAAGTGAGTGGACCTAGCCGGTTCATCTAGTCTTTCCTGGGTACTTACGTAGAATGGTAGTTCTCATGGGGAATTACCGAATCAGTACAGTTATTTTCTGCCAGGATTATCGGCAGGAGAGAATTAATAAAGTTAAGATTGCTTCCGTAAGTGTACTCTGAAGGGTCTAAGGAAGGATGTTTCACACCCAGCATACTTATCTGTACACAATCACAAGCAAACACTGTCACTCTGCATTACATATATTGTTATGATTATTACCACTGAGATTCCCCAAATCTCATTCCCCATATCTAACCCATTACAGGGAGATTATGTTGAAGTGAATTTTAAGAATGTTGAGAGACGCCGTTATGCCACCGAATGTAAGACTGAACATCAGTATATGATAAGTACTGTGTGCGTTTGTGCTGTCTAAGGAGGCTGGAAGTGAGTGGACCTAGCTGGTTCATCCAGTCTTTCCTGGGTACTACGTAGAATGGTAGTTCTCATGAGGGAATCACCGAATCAGTACGGTTCAGTTCTTTGTACAGATGAAGCCTAGCGGTTATACTGCCGAAGTTCGGGCAGGAAAAGATGTAATAGAAATATGATAATTTTGTATATGCTTTGTTGTATGACACTTTGTTATTCATTAATAAATATTGTTTGGCATGTTCAATTTGTGGATGACGAATTAAAAGAGAAATTCGCAGGTCCTGAGGTAGCAGTGTTTTGACCTCAGTTTGACCTAGTAAACGAAGGAGTTTGGCCACGAAATTTGGTACGCCAGTTGTACACATCTGGGGCATTACGTGGATAGGTAATAAGCCTTGTTTGTATGTGTAGAATGAGATTAATCAGTTCTCAAATTAAAGGTTCAGAATAAGGAACTTAAGAGTAAAATTTTAAATTTCTGGGCTTAAGTTAAGATATAATCGAGCTAATATTGCTTCCGTAAGTGTACTCTGAGTGGTCTAAGGGAGGATGTTTCAGATGTTAGAGTTCCTATTTAATCTATTGAGCCATAATTTAACAAATTAAGCAGATGAGTTGTGTGTTGATTGTTTGAACTAAAACTGAATATAAATTCTATCCTATTGTTTATGATTTCAAGTATTTATAATGATGAGATGAATGAATGATGACAAGTGTGTTCCCTTGGAGATTACCTTACCTTCATTGTCCACAGAATATCAAGAGTTAATCAATTGAACTATAATAGGTTAGCTAACAACTCGCTAGCTAAATCTTAATCAACGCTACAACTCGCAGACATTAATAGATAATAGGAATCGTTCAACTTAGAGATAATAGAATATGAATATTAATCAAATGATCATTACTGTAGGAAGAAAGAATCCAACTCGATTTCTAATTCCTTGTCATCTATCACTCTAATTGAATCAATAAACCAGAAGTGAATACATCAACTAGATATAGTTAAATCTGACTTAAAGACTCAATAACTCCCTGTTAAGCTTGAAAGACTCTGGTTAGCGTCATCTCCAAGGAAGCACAGCAGCTTAACCTTGTATTGTTATCTGAACTCCAGCAGCAAACATCGGTACAGCAGCAGTAGTCATGTGGAAATGGAAGGAGAAAATGAAGATAATGAACTGTAGAACTTTGCTCTGGTTCTATTAACTAGAACAGAGCAAAGTTGCAGAAGAGAAATGGAGATGGAGAAAGAAGATGATGGTGTGCGTGAGTTGTGCTATGAATGGAATGAGAGAAGTGTGAAATGGATATGTGTGTTTAAATGGATGAAGTCTGCGTGAATGGATCTGTCCAGGTGATGAATGAAACATCCTCCTTTAAACTAATCATAGTATACTTGCGGAAGCAATTTTAGCTTAACTTAAGTCCAGAGATTGAACTTTTACTCTTAAATTCTTCATTCTGAACCTTTACTTTGAGAACTGGTTTCTCTCATTATACACATCCAAATGAGGCTTATTACCTGTTCACGGAATGCCCCAGATGTGTACTACCGGATCACCAAATCTCGTGGCCAGACTCCTCCGTTTACTAGGTCAAACTGAGGTCAGAACACTGCTGCCTCAGGACCTACGAATTTCCTCCTAAATCATCATCCACAAATTGAACATGCCAAACAGTATTTATCACCGAATAACGTAATGTCATACAGCAAGGCATACATAACAAGACATATACATAATCTTTCTATCTCTATTACATCTCTTTCTGCCTAAACTCCGGCAGCATAACCGCTACGCTTCATCTGTACAAAGAACTGAACTGTACTGATTCGGTAATCCCCTCATGAGAACTACCATTCTACGTAGTACCCAGGAAACACTAGATGAACCGGCTAGGTCCACTCACTTCTAGCCTCCTTAGACAATACTACGTACACAGTACTTATCATATACTGATGTCCAGTCTTTACTTTGGCAGCATAACGGCGTCTCTTAGCATTCTCAAAATCCACTTCAGCATAACCTCCCTGTAATGGGTTATGTATGGGGATGAGATTCGGGGGAATCTCAGTAGCAACAGTCATAACAATATATGTAATGCAGTGTGAAAGTGCTTGCTTGTGATTGTGTACAGATAAGTATGCTGCGTGCTTCCATGCTTAATAACATATGATCATAGCATTACAGCAGAGCTTCAGAAATAACATATAAGACAACAATCCAACCAAATAATAGCACAACAAATCACAAAGCCATTACATAAAAGCTAGGATTAGTTACTACCTGGCTAGCTTAGCAGAACCTTACTATCCTTATTCTGCTTCCAGCTCCGCCAAAACTTCCTTTCTTCCTTTCCTCCTTTCTCTCTTCCTTCCTTCTCCTTCTCTCTCGGATGCAAATGAATGAGGGAAGGGGTATTTATAATTGCCTTCAATGGCAATTCTGTAATTTCCATGCCATCTGATCCTGTGGTCCTGGTTTTTCCTGGAATTTCCTATTTTCCTTAATTTCCTTTTACTGCATCATCATGCCACCTCAACCTGCCACCTCAGCAGCATATTTTCCACATGTTGAAAATCCTGGACACCTCAGCATGCTGACTCATCAGGCTAACTCATCGGTCCAGAGTCCTGCCTCATAAAGCGTGTCCTCAGCTTTATTTGCTTCCTCCAGACTAGAGCCATGTGGCGCCTGGAAGAGACCTTGCACGCTTCCCAATGCTATCCAGATAAGTCCAAGACTTATCTGATCACTTCCTCGGTTTTTGTGCTAACCGAGTAACTTTACTCTACTAAAAGGTCACCGAATCACCACTCTAATGCCATGTGGCATCTTGTGGGTCCCATGAGGATACCTTATCAGTCCACCTCATGGTCTCCAGATAACCTTTCCTGTATCTGACCTTCTTCACCAGTTTTATCTCTAACCGGGTAACTATCTCATTTGGACCTTCACCACTCTTGGCCCACTAGATCTCATACGGCTAGCACCACTTATAGTCACTAGTCACGACCTAGCCATCATCTCATCGCAACATAACACCTTTTGGTTCATTAGTCGCGACCACAACATCCTTTAGTCGCGACCATAACAGTCTTTCGTCGCGACCACATCACTTTTTAGTCGCAACCAGGATCATTCTACTCATTAGTCGCGACACCACATACATATCCGTCACGACTAATCCTCTCTGCCAATATTAGTCATGACCATAATACACTCTAGTCGCGACCAACTTCTTTATCATCGCGACCTAACTAGTCAATTCTTGAACCTATGACCTTTACATCATCGCCAAATGGCCATTTACCCCTTGGGACTTCCACTGTTTACACATAAGTCCCCGTACCTTTACTTACTCGCAACTCAGTCCCTGAAACTCTTTACGTTCCTCTGGGACTTCTGCTAAAAAGGGGTCTAGTAGCCTCTAAATCTTAGGCTATCTCTGCATCTCTAGGCCTGAAAATTGGGATGCTACATTTCTCCTCCCCTTTAAATAAATTTCGTCCTCGAAATTTAGTTAGTACCATAGCCAAATTTACTCAATATCTGGCAAAGTACCTTATCATAAAACTTTACACCTCTTTATATCATGCTTTTCTTTTCTCTGGGTCAACTCAATTAGAGTTTAAAATCTGCTGTTCCCTTATGGATCACTCACTGCACTTATGAGCAGTGTCCATTTCTTTCATATGAAATTCCCTCGAATATTACTCTATTCGGGAATTTCTTCTAACTACTCATCATATCCCTTTCAGCATCATACTTCAAGCATTTATCTCGTATTACTTTTCTTGATATCTCGCAGACTGCTTTAACATCTGCAACATTCCATCTTTCTTTTCATATAATCAAACATTATCATCATTCTTAGCAACTTAACTTCCTACAGAGAGAGGACTTACGCAGCTATTCTTTCTTTACTTTGCTGCTAAATGAGAGCATCTACTCTTAAATAAGAGCACCTATGCATAATGCCTAGCCAACATATTGCAGGACTGCTTACCTGCTTATGAATGCAAGCTCTAACGTCGGAGCTCAAGCATTTCTGTTCTAATTATGCACAACCCTAACACTTGGAGCTTGCAAAGTTCTAGCATAACATATGGCCTGACATCTCATGCACGAGGGAAAACTCTCATTTTCTATTTCGTTCGAAACATAACATTTAAACATATGATCCCTACAAAAAGGGAAGCCTCTCTATCTGTTCATACAATGCACATTTCTCGGTGCGTTTACCACAGTGTATCTCATTACATGCTTTTGATACTTTATCATGGCATATCTAGCTAACTCTGGCTATCTCATGGTGTATATCACCCTTTCATAACTTATCTTGAGATACCATAAGGCTAATATTCTCTTCCTCATAGAACTGAGTTCTATCTTTGCTTTGCCTTAGACCTTTTTCTCTAGGTCTTCTCTAGCCTTTTAATCTCTTTACCCTCATCTGGGGGAATCTATCTACTCATACTCTTCTGTTCTCATTACACAGGAGATTCTCTTCTCCACTTCTCATTACACAGAGGATTCTCCTCTCTGCTTCTCAGGCATACTTCTACAAAACTTTGAATATCAGCACTCAGATTTGAACTTGGACTCCATCTTCGTTTAAGGGAAAGCCAAGTTTAGTCTGTATACTAGAGGCTACCTGAGGAAAATCATTATAAAACAATTTCTCTGGGTGAGTTTATCAACTAGTGAAGCTTCCTCACCTTAACTTTGTCTTTGGCATTCATCTTCCCAAAGAGATACTACATCGTACTCATGTCTCATGGCTCATTACTTTCCTTAGGCTAGGTCTAACTGCAACCTCAGGATCTAACTGCGATCAACCGTTAGCCTCTTCAGAATCTAACTGCGACTCTGAATCTCTTAGGATCTAACTGCGACCCTGGAGCCATGCTAGGATCTAACTATGACCCTCCAGAATCTAACTGCGATTCTGTTGTACTGTAGATCTCCCGAAAATCTTAAACCAACAGACTAAGTTATAAGGTTAACTGCTTCTACCTGTTGATAACTCCATAAAAATTTTATAGCCTCATATCGTTTACCCAGACTTTACTTACTTCCTCTTTTACTCAGGAGTTCCTTCTCATCTTTACTGTGACTTACCATGTCTTGTGCTATCATGGTCTAACCACCTACCATTGCATTCTACTGCTATGGCCTCATCATACTTCTCATTTCAATCTGTGTTCTAACTGTGAGCTATTCAAACTATGCTCTAATTGCGAGCATTCTTTATCAGATCCAACTCTTATCTGAAGAGTGATCTATACTCATCTGAATCTAGCTCTATCTGAGAGCCATCTGTTTCAAATCCAACTCTTATCTGAAGAGTGATCTAGAAACAATCTCTTTACTCTTTTCTGCTTTCTTTCTGTCTACCATTCCTTTCAACAGAAATGGCTCTGAGTACTGTATTCACACGTCTACAGAATTACCTGAGTAACCTCAATCATAACATATCTGAATATCATAGCTTATTGTCCCATGAACTGAGACTATCTATCCTCAATACATATCTTATTACATGTCATATGGTATGGGAGCAACATACTTTCTCATAACTTCTTAGTCTCATATACACTCTACCCTGCATATATTGCAAAAGAAGTATTCATTCATCATGGCATACTCTAACATGCATGTCATCATATGACAACTGCAAGGAGATGCAACTATCATAACTTATGGCATCATAAGCCATATCATCATCATACTTTGCTCAATCATCCATCAGACATTGTAAAGCTAACTAAGCCTCAAAACATATTTTCTTTATCATATTGCCTATCATATCTTGGTCAGTCATCCTGAAACATTTATCTATTTTAGGCTGCCACACTACCCTCCTACCAGGGTATAGACTCAACCCTTCATCACTCTTATCTTACATAGGGAATAGGGGAGTCACTTTATCTCGTAATCCGTGGCTACCTCTTTACTATCTCTTAACTTCTTCTGTCTATCCATCAGTCCCAGTCTATTCTTGACCGGACTGTGGTTCCTGATCGGTCTTTCTCTTGATCCTAGCGAACTTCAGTCGCATGGATCTCATTCCTCATCTTCTACTATCACTTCTCCTTTCTAGGGTATTCTACCCTAGGTCTATCACTTCTTTGTGATGGAATTCCTCTGCTTAGGGAATATTAGCTCTCTAGCTATTAACCATCACGTCTCTAGCCTTAGGCCATGTCCTAGGCTCATTCCTAGGCAAAACTCATTCTAGCTATCTCATCGAGCTAGCCCATCTTAACTTATCATTATCATCCCTTGCTACTCATCCTAGCTATTAACTTATCATGCTTAATAACATATGATCATAGCATTACAGCAGAGCTTCAGACATAACATATAAGACAACAATTAAACCAAATAATAGCACAACAAATCACAAAGCCAATACATAAAAGCTAGGATTAGTTACTACCTGGCTAGCTTAGCAGAACCCTACTATCCTTATTCTGCTTCCAGCTCCGCCAGAACTTCCTTTCTTCCTTTCCTCCTTTCTCTCTTCCTTCCTTCTCCTTCTCTCTCGGATGCAAATGAATGAGGGAAGGGGGTATTTATAATTGCCTTCAATGGCAATTCTGTAATTTCCATGCTATCTGATCCTGTGGTCCTGGTTTTTCCTGGAATTTCCTATTTTCCTTAATTTCCTTTTACTGCATCATCATGCCACCTCAGCCTGCCACCTCAGCAGCATATTTTCCACATGTTGAAAATCCTGGACACCTCAGCATGCTGACTCATCAGGCTAACTCACCGGTCCAGAGTCCTGCCTCGTAAAGCGTGTCCTCAGCTTTATTTGCTTCCTCCAGACTAGAGCCATGTGGCGCCTGGAAGAGACCTTGCACGCTTCCCAATGCTATCCAGATAAGTCTAAGACTTATCTGATCACTTCCTCGATTTTTGTGCCAACCGAGTAACTTTACTCAACTAAAAGGTCACCGAATCACCACTCTAATGCCATGTGGCATCTTGTGGGTCCCATGAGGATACCTTATCAGTCCACCTCATGGTCTCCAGATAACCTTTCCTGTATCTGACCTTCTTCACCAATTCTATCTCTAACCGGGTAACTATCTCATTTGGACCTTCACCACTCTTGGCCCACTAGATCTCATATGGCTAGCACCACTTATAGTCACTAGTCGCGACCTAGCCATCATCTCATCGCAACATAACACCTTTTGGTTCATTAGTCGCGACAACAACATCCTTTAGTCGCGACCATAACAGTCTTTCGTCGCGACCACATCACTTTTTAGTCGCAACCAGGCTCATGTTGGAAATTGTGCCCTAGGGGCCAATCATTGTATCATGTTATCATATTATTTGCATGTTTACTATGATGACAATCCTTGGATAACTCATGATCTTATCCTAAATGTCCCTGGTTGGTCATCTATGCGGGAGCAGAGATGAAATAAGACCAGTTTGACTTTGAAGATATATAGAGATATAAATCAAAGTCATAAGCACATGTAAGAGTACAGGGTGTTGGATCGACCCGCTATGAGAGAGCTGCATGGGTTAAGTCATAAGTTTCTCTCATATACAAGCCATGTCACTATGCCCTTTGACCTAAGATCATCATGGATTCCTACATGACAAACGCTCAGCTTTGACCTAGTCAAAAGTCACTTTTGACCGAGTGATCATAAAGGCTATGCTCAGGCTTAGTGGTTTTTCATGCGGAGGAATGTGAATGGTCAAGATGGAATTTGTCCCTCACATTCGTAGAGACATATTACTGGGCCCCTCGATGAGTGAGTCTGAGAAATGTATGGCCATACTGGAATGGAAGGGTAGTTCCATTTCTATATTCAGACTACTCAGGGATCGAGAAAGTAATGGTCAGGAATAGGAGGATGACGTTCTCCATGCCTCATCCTTGACCGAAATATCATGTGACAAAAGGGACGTGATATGGTTGTATGAAAGGTTACATCGTTTATCGATCCTCATATGTTTTAGGTAGTCGTAATGCCTTGCTAGAGACCGCTTACGACTTGTGGGTCAGTATAGTAACTGGGCCATTGCCAACTTCATATGGGCCTACAGGGTCGCACACAAAACATCCCAATGCGAGCTATGATGTCCAGATTCATTGAATCTAAGAGATGTCTAGATTCAATGAATAATCTAGGGTGGATATATTTTTTATATATATATATAAATTAGTTTATATATATATTATATATATAATATAAGAGATATTTGTAAGATTTAATTTATAAGGATAAATTAAATCTCTATCATTTTTGAATTTGAATTTAAATGGATATTATCTATTTGAATTTGAAATTCAAATTGATAAGATATCTCAAATTTGATTTATGAGAATAAATCAAATATAATTCTGTCTTATCTTTATTTTAAATTAAATAAATAGGTGAATTAAATCTGTGGGACGGATTTAATATAAACCATATTTATTTAATCAGTTTCTTATTAAATTATGCAATATATGATATTGTATTAATTCAGAATTAATATAAGATTAATTCTGAAGCCCAGCCCTATTAGAAGCCCGATAGCTTCCTATATATTTGACATTAGGAGCTAGGGTTCTACAGACAATATAGATCTCTACACACACATTCAGACGTGAGAAGAGGGGGCAGGGAGAGTGCAAAAGGTTTGCACATAAGAAACTGCCGAGATAGAGACGGTGAGGACGGAATCTCTAGAAAGCCCTAGAGGGACAAGAGGCGCTAGCACGTCAGAAATCCGAAAAGAAGAGGCAGGTCGCGACTTGAAGCTGACGAGGTCGCGACTACAAACTCCAGAGACTTCAGGTCGCGACGAGAAGCAGAGGAGGTCGCGACTAAAATGTTCCAGAGGCGAAGAGTCGCGACTAGTGGACACTGAGGTCGCGACCAAAGCTTGAAACCGAAGGTAACACTTCTTTCTCCTTGACTTAAACACATTCGGTAGATCCTGGCTGGGAATGGAAAAATTTTTAAAGTTAATTTTCGCTGCGTGTCTTCCATTTCCCTTCAGCTCATTCTACTCATTAGTCGCGACACCACATACATATCCATCATGACTAATCCTCTCTGCCAATATTAGTCACGACCATAATACACTCTAGTCGCGACCAACTTCTTTATCATCTTGACCTAACTAGTCAATTCTTGAACCTATGACCTTTACATCATCCCCAAATGGCCATTTACCCCTTGGGACTTCCACTGTTTACACATAAGTCCCCGTACCTTTACTTACTCGCAGCTCAGTCCCTGAAACTCTTTACGTTCCTCTGGGACTTCTGCTAAAAAGGGGTCTAGTAGCCTCTAAATCTTAGGCTATCTCTGCATCTCTAGGCCTTAAAATTGGGATGTTACAATGAATGATGAAACATCCTCCTTTATATCTCTCAAAGTACTCTTGCTATAGCTCTCTTGAAGTGGATTATATCTCTCTTGCCAAAAATTCTGGTAGAAAATAACTGTACTGATTCGGTAATTCCCCATGAGAACTACCATTCTACGCAAGTACCCAGGAAAGACTGGATGAACCGGCTAGGTCCACTCACTTCCAGCCTCCTTAGACAGCACCTACGTACACAGTACTTTGTATAGTCTACCAGCACAACGGTATTTTCTAACAAATATCTTTAAGTCTTAACCTCAAAAACATGAATTTCCAAGTGTTGGGCTTACGGTTACTGTTCACTACCATTATTCACTGGGTAATTCCAGATTACAACCTGAACTTTGGAAATTCATAACTAAATCTAGAAAAATCATTTTAAGGTGATTCCAATTTCTAATGACAGCTATTTCATTTAAATTTGATATAAAAATATGAAAATGGGATCTTCTTGTCCAGATCAAATCAGTTTATTCATTGAACTTTACTGTTCATTTGGTAAATCTGGAAGTTCCAGTTTCTTTGCCCCATTTTCAAAAATTCATTTCTCCTTGTATACTTATCCAATTGAGTTTAATTACATATGGATTTAAAGATCCATATGTCTACTTTAATCTCGAAAAATTTTGAGGAAAAACTCATTCGTTTACTATATGAAATTAGCGCATGAACCTCATTGCCTCTGAGTAGTCGTTTTACCTTATTCCAGATTTCAACTCCTAACTTTGAAAAATCATAACAATTCTAGTTCTTAACCAAATGAGGCGTTCTTGGTGTCCATTTAAATCTATAGATCTTAGCTATGTTCATGCCAAATTTCATATGAAAAATCATCATATAAGTCAATCAAAATACCGATGGAAATATACTACTTCAGATTGGATTTATGAGTAGCATGCATCATACAAACCAAAACATCATCTTGTATTTAAAGTGCACACTTTTTAAATTATGTACAGTCATCCATCAACATTTACCCTCTTGCCTTGAGAAGATCCAGCACCTAGAGCATGTTTAATTATATGGAAGGAATGAGATTTCATTGAAATCCCAATAGCAAGTAATATAAACTATAAGGTTATGCATGTTTGATTGAATGCCTAACATGTTATCATGCAATGGGAGCTAATTCATGCTTATACATAAGCAATTCTAATATGCATATTGTCATGACATATATTGCAAGGAGTATCACATACTCATATCACATCATCATCATCATCACACAACATTCCATGCTCAACCAAACCTTCATGCATAACAAGTAAGCAAAACAATCAAAGCACATAAGTTTATAGTTAGATATTCTTGCTACCTCTTGTAGATCCTTGTTCCTTTCCTTCTTGTAATGGTCTTTCCTTGCCACAAATGTCAAAACCTAGGCATTACAAGATAATTACCAAATTATAACTCCATTCCAAACAAAATCCAAGTCTAGTTTCAATAAGCTCCCTTTTTCCAAAAATTCCCTTATAATGTTCTTGTCTAGTCTTTACCCTAGTAATGGCCGATCCTTACACATCAGTTGTGAACCATTTGCCAAAAGCTCACTTAGCTTTACATGCCACGTAGGGTATATGGCAATATCTGGCTTATGGCCATCTCATATCATGCTACTAACATGAAAACTTAATCCAGGTCAATGCCCTCTATCACATCTCTATTTATCATCCTTGCTACGTCATTGAGGAACTGCAGTTAAATTGACTGCTCTTGATTTCTACTTCCTTTCATCCCTTAACCTAAACTAAGTAGTTCACTTCCCACAGCCTTTCTTGAGACTAGTATAGTCATATTGTCTGTCTTTCATAAAGAAGGATGGGGTGGATTAGGGCTAGGAATATCCCTTTAATCTTTATCTATAACCTCATATATTCCTGGACTGGGACAATAGGAAGGGATGCCACAGATTGTAACTGGATCTTAGGCTACTCATATCAAACTTATCCTCAAACTCTAGTGGAGGAGGAATAATATCTGGCCTACCTATAATTCAGTATCAGTTTTTAGCTTCCTCAACCATAATCTATCCTCTTATCGAAGGAAGATAGCTAACATCAGGTTAGAGAGCACTCTATCAAACTCATCCTGTACATAATTACTAGGATGAATTTGATGCATTATTTGATGTAGCATTATTTGATGCATACATAACATCTGACTGAATTTCTCATAATCTCCAGACTATAAATCTGAGTCTACAAAAATATGCATGGGGTACCTTACTATAAACCTTCCTGATTGAGTCCCTTATATTGTCATCTGAACTTTCTTCACTACCTGAAGAGTCAAAGTCTAGGTGTACCTCATCTTTATACAGCATTACAGATTGGGGGTCTCACTGATTAACTGATGTTTCAAGCTTAACTTTATGAATCCCCATGTCTACTGCTGCAACATTTGCCCTGTGTTTTGCGACCAAAAGTCTTCTCTCATCATGACTTATGACTTAACTTGTCGCAACTTGGACATCTAGCATGCTCACTATAGTATCTGGTCACAACATGATACCTCAAGCTACTCTTACAACTTCCTTAGTCGTGAACTGATCAGCTTCTATCTCTATCCATAGAGGAAACTGCTTCTTAAACATTATTCTGCTTAGTCCAGCCACATTATTTTAATAAACATGAGACCTCGGCTGTATCGGCTGACTAAGATTAGCCGATCGTAATCATATCCTTCGTAAGACTATAAAGCTTAGGGTACAGTCTCATTCATCTGGGTGTCACTGTCTTTTGTCTAAACCTTTCTAAGCAGTGAACACCATCCCTATATCATACTCTAGGGAGAGAACCACTCAAACTTTTCATTTGTTTAGGGGATCATTCGAACTAATCCAGAGCATCACTAAGCCAGAACCTTCTGTTCTATGCCAGAATCTTATGCTCTAAGCCAGAACCCTTTGTTCTGTGCTAACTTTATTCTGTACTAACGCTACAAATCATCTGTTCAGAGCATTTCCTAAGCCATAATCCTTTTCTCTGATACCAAAATGAAACATCCTTATTTTCGTACGTCTTAGGGACCAATTGGTAGTATTTAGAACCACTTTCAAGGTCATTGAAGTCCAATTTCTCAATCTGGAGTTTTACTCTTATCGAGTACTGTTCACTATGTAAATTCCAGATGAGTGACCTGACTTCGAAAAACCATAACTAATTCTAGAAAAATCAGAATGCAGTGGTTCAAATTGCTACATGAAGCTAACTCAATACTATTTCAAGGAAAAATAACTCGTTGACCATTCCTTGTCCAAGTCAACGTCAGTCAAAGTTACAACTTTACTGTTTATCCAGCGTTTTTCTCCTGAATCTAGCATTTTGGTCCCAACTTTGATAATTTATATCTCCATGTGTAGACATCGAAATGAGACATTCTATATATCAAATCGAAGCTTGGTATGTCTACTATTTATCATAAACATATCATACATTTATTTAATCATTTACTATTTTTAATTATAGATCAAACATCACTATATCACCACGAGTTACTGTTCATGGTGGCAAATTCCAGCAAGCAACTTTACATACATATGCATACATCAATCACATGTCAAACAAACATGCCAAACAATACTTATCATTAAATAATAAATCTTTATACAATAGGGCATGAATAAAATCCTCGTATCTCTATTACATCTTTCCTGCCTGAAATCCGGCAGTATAACTACTATACTTCATCTGTAAAAATAACTAATCTTGTACTGATTCGGTAATTCCCGTGAGAATTACCATTTTACGTAAGTACCCAGGAAAGACTGGATGAACCGACTAGGTCCACTCACTTCCAGACTCCTTAGACAGTACCTACGTACACAGTACGTATCATCTCCTTATGTTCAGTCTGAAAATCGGCAGCATAACGGCGTCTTACAGCATTCTCAAAATTCACTTTGACATAACCTCTCTGTAATGGGTTATAAATAGGGGATGAGATTCGGGGGAATCTCAGTAGCAAACGGTACTAAACAATGCATGCATTAAAGTAAATACTTGTGCTTGCTTGTGAAAGTGTAAACATTGTGTAATGTGCATGCTTCCATGTAACATATGAAATACAATTGGCCAAGGTAATCATAAAAACAGAGCTTCAATCATATACACATATGCACACAATTCAACAAAGTCATAGCACAATCAAGCATAACATTCAATACATACAAGTTTAGGGTAAGTTTACTACCTTATTGCTTTACTTCTTTCCACTTTAACTTTGCTTCTTCCTTCTTACTTTTCCTTGCTATGTGGCTGCCCTCTTTTGAGCACACCAAGCAATTCCTAACATCACATTACCATCCAACCATTACAATCTAACTTCTCTTGAACACTAAGCTTACTTTAAGTAACATAACTTCCTTTAATCTTTACCAATTGACTTAGCCTTTGAATCAATTGATGTCTTGACCTTACCCTACACAATTTTTCCTTGTGAATCCATTTATGAACTAAAAATAACCAAATTCCAGCAAGAATACACTGTTCTGTACAGATTTGGAAAAACATACATAAATCTTCCAAAAATTCTCATTTTGATTCCAATGGTTCCCATACTTGTTCCTCCACTTTTCCCCCACACAAAATCTCATTTTAAGACCATTGGAAGCATCAAAATCATGAAATTCAAATCACTGTTCACGCGAGTGAACAGTAACCGTGAGGAATTTTCAACATTATAACTTTAATTCCAATGGTTTCCAAGGTTCAAAACCTTTCCAATCCTACACAAAATCATCATATAAACTCAATGGAAGCATTAAATCATTGAAATTCCATTTCCTTCTATCATGAACAGTGCATGAACAGTCACAAACCGAAATGTTCTTTGAAACATCCTCCCTTAAACCCCTCAGAGTACACTTGCAGAAGTAATATTAGCTTGATTATATCTTAACTTAAGCCCAGAAATTCAAAATTTTACTCTTAAGTTCCTTATTCTGGACTTTTAATTTGAAAACTGCTTAATCTCATTCTACACATCCAAACAAGTCTTATTACCCATCCACGTAATGCCCCAGATGTGTACGACTAGCCTGCCAAATTTCATAGCCAAACTCCTTTGTTTACTAGGTCAAACTGAGGTCAGAATACTGCTACCTCAGGACCTGCGAATTTCTCCCTTAATTTCCCATTCACAAATTGAACATGCCAAACAACATTTATTATTAAATAATAAAATGTCATACAACAAGGCATACAGCAAATTCTCTTATTTCTATTACATCTCTTCCTGTCTAAAATTCGGCAGCATAACTGCTACATTCCTTCTGTAGAAAGTAACCGATCTTGTACCGATTCGGTAATTCCCGTAGGAACTACCATTCTACGTAAGTACCCAGGAAAGACTGGATGAACCGGCTAGGTCCACTCACTTCCAGCCTCCTTAGACAGCACCTATGTAACACCCCAATTTTTAGGCCTAGAGATGCCGTAAGGAGAATTCAAGGGCAAAATCGTAATTTTGGGAAAGATCGGGCTGGTAGCCGATGAGTACCATATTTTGCCAGAAAATAGAGAAAATTATGCTGATTATTTCACTGAACTGTGAAATGTGCATATGAGGTCTCTATGTGTATGAAAGAATTAGAAATATGACCAGGGGTGAAATGGTCATTTTGGAAAAGTGTGCGCGTGAGTGCTTTTTCAGGCCAAAACAGCCCGGTCCGGATAAAATATCTGAAAATATCGGGAGATAGAGGAAAGGATTCCGGATTGAATGAGGAGTCACAGAATTTTGATTTGAGGTCCCGATTTTTCTGTAAAAATTCCTGAAGATGGGAATTTACAGTTATAATCGGTAAAGGAAAGGCAGTCCGAATAGAAATGATCGGACAATGGCTAGAGGCCATACAGTGTTGTCTAAGGCCCGTAGTGACACCAGGGAAGGCCCAGGCCCATAATATCAGCTCAGTGGTAAGAGGGGCCGGTGTCCGGGAAAAATATGCAAAATGACGAAAATGCCCTTATGTTATAGAATAACTGAAGAATGAGTAAAGGGTATTTTGGTCATTTGGCTAAGGTTAGACAGTCAAGAAGGGGTATCTGGATAGTTGACCAGGGCCAGAGAATACTCTGGTAAAATATGAAAAGACAATAATGCCCCTAGACCTAGTAAAGGAAATGAAAGGACTTAAGTGCAACTATGGAAAGTTTTAAGGCCAAAAAGGAAAGTAGACAAAAAGGTGGGGTCCTTAAGTGCAATTTTAGCCAAATAAAAAGGGACTTAAATGAAAAGAAGAAAAGTTCCCTGGGGCTAAATTGTAATTAAAGAAAGTCAGGCCGAAAGTGGTTTGGACTGTCCGACGGCATTTCAGTCCCAGATTTCACCGGTAGAGAGAGCAAGGGACGCTCGGTAATCTGGCTTAATACAGGAATTTTTGAAGACTCCAGATAGCCAGAAATGGACTGATCGTCCAAAAGTTATAAAAATTCATACCGGATATCCTAGAATTCAGATCTAGGTGAGAAAATACAGGATGATACGTCCTTATGGGGCGGATGTCGGGAAACTGACATAATACCGATAGGAGGCCTGTAGAAAAAGTTATTCGCAAATCAGAAAATCCAGACGGGAGTGTGAGGCCTCGGGGGATCCGATAGGGAGATTTATCGGTATTTGAAAAGGGACTGAATGAGTTCGGATGACCTCAGTCAGATGACTGATATGAGTCACAGGGATGCCTGAACACCGCAGGCTAGTGTTTCGGACAGAAGGAGCCGGTGTCCGGATATGTGTATAAACGGTGAATAATAGATAAAATATTCAATAATTATTAACTGGGAAGATTCCTCGTAATGCGTGCCATGAGGGTATTGGACCCAGAAAGGCCCAATAATGGCGCCAACAAAGGCCCAGTAAGACACTTGGACTGATAGGTGGGCCAGTGTCCGGCAGAACCCCGGAAAAGTGCGAAATTATGAAAATGCCCCTGTGTTGTACAAAAGGGTAACGGATGAATGAAGGGCATTTTGGTAATTCTGAATAGGCCCAGGAGCCAAGGTACATACAGATAAAGTTACTGAGAGTCAGTATATACCCTGACAGAGTACAGAAGGGTGTAAAATGACAATTTTACCCTTAGGGTAAAATAGTGCAAGAAAGGGCACCCAAGGGTATTTTGGTAATTTGCCAAGGGCTGTTTCTTGGGAATCGAGCCATCAGAGTACTTGAGCTTGATCAGGATCCAAGACAACATTCCCAAAGCCCAAAAACGTAGCCCATGAAGTATGTGGGAAAAAGTGGCATTAAAATACTATTTTAATGCTGTTTCAATAAAGTAAGGTTACTCGGTCGGCACGATAACCGAGGAGGTGATCAGATAAAGTCCTGGATTTATCTGGATAGCATTGGATGGCGTGACAGGTGCCAGTAAGATGCCACATGGCGCCATCACAGAGGAGGAGAAAAAGTTGAGGACACGTATTGCGAGGCAAGAGACTGGACCGGTGAGTCAGCATGCTGAGTCAGCTGCTGAGGTGTCCAGGATTTCAGACATGTGATAAATGTGGCGCTGAGGTGTCCTGGTGAGGTGTCCCAATGATGTCATGCATGATGCAGTAAAGGAGGAATTAAAGAAAATAGGAAAATCCAGGAAAAACCAGGACCGCAGGATCAAAGTTCATGGTAATTACGAGATTGCCATTGGAGGAGGTTATAAATACCCCCCCCTTTGCCTTCATATGCCACGGCCAAGAGCCATTTTAGAGAGAGGAGGAGGTGCTAGAGAGAGAAAGTGAGAGGAAGAAAGAAAGAAAGGAAGTTCTGGCGGAGCTGGAAGCAGAATAGAGATAGTAGAGCTCTGCTGAGCCTTTGAGGTAGTAACTAATCCTAGCTTTTATGTAATGGCTTTGTGATTTGTTGTGCTATTGTTTGGTTGGATTGTTGTCTTATATGTTATGTCTGAAGCTCTGCTGTAATGCTATGATCATATGTTATTAAGCATGGAAGCACGCAGCATACTTATCTGTACACAATCACAAGCAAGCACTGTCACTCTGCATTACATATATTGTTATGATTGTTGCTACTGAGATTCCCCCGAATCTCATCCCAATAAATAACCCATTACAGGGGAGGTTATGTCGAAATGAATTTTGGGAATTTTAAGAGACGCCGTTATGCTGCCGAAGTAAAGACTGAACATCAGTATATGATAAGTACTGTGTACGTAGTGCTGTCTAAGGAGGCTAGAAGTGAGTGGACCTAGCCGGTTCATCTAGTCTTTCCTGGGTACTACGTAGAATGGTAGTTCTCATGAGGGGATTACCGAATCAGTACGGTTCAGTTCTTTGTACAAATGAAGCGTAGCGGTTATGCTGCCGGAGTTTAGGCAAAAAAATGATGTAATAGAAATATGAGAATTTCATACATGCTCTGATGTATAATGACTTATTATTTAATAATAATTGCTGTTTGGCATGTTTGACTGATATATGATGGATGTATGTATATGTATGCAAAGTTGATTGCTGGAAATTACCACTGTGAACAGTAACACGTGGTGACATGATAATGCTTGATAAATAATTACAAATAGTAAATGGATGAATTAATATATAAAATTTTTAAGGTAAATAGTAGACATACCAAGCTTCGATTTGATATATAGTATGACTCATTTGGATGTCTACACAAGGAGATATAAATTATCAAAGTTGGGACCAGAATGCTGGATTCAGGAGAAAAACGCTGGATGAACAGTAAAGTTGAAACGTTGACTGGCGTGGACTCGGTCAACGAATGGCCAACGAATTATTTTTCCCTGAAATATAAGTGAGTTAGCTTCATGTAGAAATTGGAACCACTTAATTTAGATTTTTATAGAATTAGTTATGATTTTTCGAAGTCAGGTCACTCATCTGAAATTTTCATAGTGAACAGTACTCGATAAGAGTAAAACTCCAGATTGAGAAATTGGATTTCAATGACCTTGAAAGTGGTTCTAAATGCTACTAAATGGTCCCTAAGACATATGAAAGGAAGGATGTTTCATTTTGGTATCAGAGCAAAGGATTCTGGCTTAGGAAATGCTCTGAATAGATAATTTATGGTGTTAGTACATAATAAGGATAGCACAGAACAAAGGGTTCTGGCTCTGAGCATAAGATTCTGGCACAGAACAAAAGGTTCTGGCTCAGTGATGCTCTGTTTAGTTTGTTGATTCCTTAAACGAATGAGAAGTTTGAGTGGTCCTCTCCCTGGAGTATGATATAGGGATGGTGTTCACTGCTTGAAAAGGCTTAGACAGAAGACAGTGACACCCAGATGAATGAGGCTGGACCCTGAGCTTTATAGTCTTACGAAGGATATGATTATGATGGGCTAATCTTAGTCAGCCGATACAGTCGAGGTCTCGTGTTTATTAACACAATATGGCTGGACTAAGCAGAACAAGGTTTAAGAAGCAGTTTCCTCCAGAGATAGAGACAGAGGCTGATCAGTTTACGACTAAGGAAGCTGCAAGAGTAGCTCGAGGTATCGTGTTGTGACCAGATACTGTAGTGAGGATGCCAGATATCCAAGTTACAACAAGTTAAGTCATAAGTCACGATGAGATGTGGGCAACCCAGGCTCGCCAAGATCAAGAGCGAGATTCTGCTATCACTACGGCGGTTGCTGCTGTGGTTGCAAGATTACAGCAGTCTGGGAAGGAGGTAGTACCAGAGAATGATATAGAACCTGAACCTCAGCCAGATCATGAGCAGACTGTAATGAATAGACATCAGGGGTCTATAGGAAATAATAATGACCAGGAAAGTCTGCAAACATGGATGGAGCGATTCCATAAGTTTAATCCGCCCATGTTTGAAGGGACTTTTGACACCCAAATAGCTGGGGATTGGGTAAGCCAGTTAGAGAAAATCTTTAAGATTTTAGAATGTCCCACGGAAAGAAAGACCCAGTTGGCAGTTTACAAGCTAGAAAAGAATGTGCAATAACCAGAAAAGAGTGAGCCTACTCCATCAGTACCACTGAAAGTGATGCCACCAGGTTCCTTGAGAAGGAACAGTAAGAAGAGAAATGGGCCAGCATATGGGTCAAAAGTTAATAAGAAGCAGGGAAGTAGGCTAGGTAGTGGGCCAATATAAGTTAGTAGGCAACCAAGGCCTAATGAATGTAGGAACTGTGGTCGAGACCATGGTATGAGACCTTGTCCAGTAGGTCAAGGGTTACGCTATAGGTGTGGAAAGCCTGGACATTATGCCAGGGAGTGTTCACAGAACACAACAGGCGAAAGATACTCGACTTAGGGAAGAATATATACCCTGACTGGCAACGAGATAAGAAAGTCTCATGTGCCAAACTAAGGTACGAGTTTATTTGTGTTCTGTTTCCACTGGCTAATGAACGGATAAATCCTGTATGTGATTGGATTGTATTGTCCAGTATACACACTATTGAGCTACCCTATACCTAGTATGTTGCCGTTGTATGAGGATGAGTATGACTACATGTTTTAAAAGTAGGAAGTAGAGAAGAGGGGTCTTATGTCGCGACTAATATGTACAGATAAGTTGATGTTGTGACGTAAGAAGACCTCAGGTCGCGATGAGTAATATTGCAGTACGCGACCAGTGTACAAAGGAGTTCAGGTAGTGATGTTATAGGTTGCGACTAAAGGACGCAGAGATGCCAGGTCGTGACGAGTAGTGTGCGACGGTTGTGACTAAAAGTCGCAGAGCATGTGAGCTGTGACTATGCAGTTCTCAAGTCGCGACTATAATTGGCAGAGGCCATATGATGAAGAGAATGAAGGTACCAAACTCGCTGAAGTCTACCAGCTAGAGGATTGGCATAACATATGATAAGCTAGACAGTACAAAGGTACTGAGGTACGAAAGATCAATTTAAGACAATGTGAAAAAGTAGATCCTCTATGTGGTAACTAAGAGTAGATCTACATTACAGGGGTTTTATTCAGCTAATCTGAATAGAAGACCTAAAAGCTAGGATAAGATTTTCCCAGGAATGATCCTAGCATATGGCCTAAGGTGAGAGACGTGATGGGTAATAGATAAAGAGCTAAATGTTCCCTGAGCAGAGGAATTCCATCACGGAGAAGTAATAGACCTAGGGGAGAATACCCTAGAGAATAGAAGTAATAGTAAAAGATGATGAATGAGATCCATGCGACTCAAGTTCGCTAGGATAAAGAGAAAGACCAATAAGGAACCATAGTCCGGTCAAGAATAGACTGAGACTGATAGATAGACAAAAGAAGTTAAGAGATAGTAAAGAGGTAGCCATAGTTAAGAGATAAAGTGACTCCCCTATATCCTATATAAGATAAAGTAGTGAAGGGTTGAGTCTATACCTTGGTAAGAGGGTAGTGTGGCAGCCTAAGTAAGATAGACAGATGTGCTTGTCAGATCCTGATTATGTGATTGATAATCTGACAGATAATACGATAGATAGTATGATCAGATGATGATCTGACAAATAATATGATAAAGGAAATACGTTTGAGGCTTATTTAGACTATTATGATGTCTAATGGATGGTTGAGCAAAATATGATGATGATATGGCTTATGTTGCCATAAGTTATGATAGTTGCATCTCCTTGCAGTTGTCATATGATGACATGCATGTTAGAGTATGCTATGATGAATGGATACTCCCCTTTTTGCAGTGCATGCAGGGTAGAGTATATATGAGTACATATATGAGATAAGAAAGTTATGAAAAAGTAGGTTGCTCCCATACCATATGATAGGAGGATGATATGAATGTATTGAGGATGATAGATAGTCTCAGTTATGGGACGATAAGTTATGATATGATACTCAGACATGATGTATGATTGAGGTTACTCAGATATGAATTATGATTGAGGTTACTCAGGTATTTCTATAAGCTTGTGAATACAGTACTCAGGGCCATTTCTATTGAAATGAATGATGTACAAGAAAAGTAACAGATAACAATAAAGGGATTGTTTCTATATCACTCTTTAGATAAGAGTTGGATCTGAACAGATGGCTCTCAGATAGAGCTAGATTCAGATGAGTATAGATCACTCTTCAAATAAGAGTTGGATCTGATGTAGAATGCTCGCAGTTAGAGCATAGTTCAAATGGCTCGTAGTTAGAGCACAGGTTGAAAGATGAGAAGGAACTCCTGAGTAAGAGAGAAAGTAAGTAAAGTCTGGGTAAATGATATGAGGCTATAAAATTTTTCAAATATTTATGGAGTTATCAACAGGTGGAAGCAGTTAACCTTATAACTTAGTCTGTTGGTTTAAAATCTTCGGGAGATATACAGTACAACAGAATCGCAGTTAGATTCTGGAGGGTCGCAGATAGATCCTAGCATGGCTCCAGGATCACAGTTAGATCCTAATAGCTTCAGAGTCGCAGTTAGATTCTGAAGAGGCTAATGGTTGATCGCAGTTAGATCCCGAGGTCTCAGTTAGACCTAGCCTAAGGAAAGTATTGAGCCATGAGATATGAGTACAATGTAATATCTCTTTGGGATGATGAATGCCAAAGACGAAGTTAAGGTGAGGAAGCTTCACTAGTTGATAAACTCACCCAGAGAAATTATTTTATAATGGTTTTCTCAGGTAGCCTCTAGTATACAGACTAAACTTAGCTTTCCCTTAGCAAAGACGGAGTCCAAGTCCAAAGCTGAGTACTGATATTCAAAGTTTTGTAGAAGTATGCCTGAGAAGCAGAAAAGAACAGAATTCCTCTATGTGTTGAGAATAGAAAAGCATTGGCTAAGAGCACTCTGGGAGGTAGCTCAAGTTGTCAAGCCAATAACAAGAGAAAGAGGCGATAGTTCAGACAAGGGACTGATCAAGGTAATGGTCAGATTGGAGAGCAGAGATGTCAATGTGGTGGAAAGAGCCATGGCACATGGGAGTGTTGAGCAGGGCAAAGCAGTTGTGGTAAGAAATGCCACTTGGTAAGAGGTTGCCCTAAGAATGCTGACATCCCTAGGAAAGGTATTTGCTCTTACCCCAGACACAGTTTTCAATATTCCCTAAGGTCGACCCTAAGAATGGTGAAGAAGAACCATAGCTGTAAGGGCGACTGAGCTGTAAGGAACTATATGCCTAGATGATGATATGGATAATGAAGAGTTCTTTTCGGATATAAAGAAAGTGATCATGATAACAAGTCATGAGAGATTAAAAGGCCAGAGAGACCTAGAGAAGAGGGTCTAAGGCAAAGCAAAGATAGAACGTAGTTCTATAAGAAAGAGATTGCTAGGGCCTAAAGCTATATAAAGAGTAATCTAGCCCTAACCCAGTGGCACGTTAAATTGAAAGGTGCTAAGGCAAGAGTAGCCTAATGATATGTAAGCCCTAAGAAGGGATAAGAAAGTGCAAATGCCACAAAGGTTTGGCATAGATGCATGAAGTTATGAGAACAGTTAAGAAAAGTCAGAGAAGTTATCTGGGTTATGATCTCGTATCAGGAGAAAGAAAGTCAGAAGAACAATATCTCTCCTGAGAGATTAGCAAAGTGTAGGAAGAGTGAAGTAGACCCCAGAATTACATCAGAATTCTACGGAATAAGATATGAAAGAAATGGACACTACTCACAAGTGTAATGAGTTGTCCATAAGTGTAAGAGGATGAATGCCCCAAGCCTTAGTCATAAACCAGGAAAGGATATGCAGAGGAGCTATATCCTGGATAGTTGATTGAGGTACTGAGTAAATTTCGAGGACGAAATTTATTTTAAGGGGGGTAGAAATGTAACACCCCAATTTTTAGGCCTAGAGATGCCGTAAGGAGAATTCAAGGGCAAAATCGTAATTTTGGGAAAGATCGGGCTGGTAGCCGATGAGTACCATATTTTGCCAGAAAATAGAGAAAATTATGCTGATCATTTCACTGAACTGTGAAATGTGCATATGAGGTCTCTATGTGTATGAAAGAATTAGAAATATGACCAGGGGTGAAATGGTCATTTTGGAAAAGTGTGCGCGTGAGTGCTTTTTCAGGCCAAAACAGCCCGGTCCGGATAAAATATCTGAAAATACCGGGAGATAGAGGAAAGGATTCCGGATTGAATGAGGAGTCACAGAATTTTGATTTGAGGTCCCGATTTTTCTGTAAAAATTCCTGAAGATGGGAATTTACAGTTATAATCGGTAAAGGAAAGGCAGTCCGAATAGAAATGATCGGACAATGGCTAGAGGCCATACAGTGTTGTCTAAGGCCCGTAGTGACACCAGGGAAGGCCCAGGCCCATAATATCAGCTCAGTGGTAAGAGGGGCCGGTGTCCGGGAAAAATGTGCAAAATGACGAAAATGCCCTTATGTTATAGAATAACTGAAGAATGAGTAAAGGGTATTTTGGTCATTTGGCTAAGGTTAGACAGTCAAGAAGGGGTATCTGGATAGTTGACCAGGGCCAGAGAATACTCTGGTAAAATATGAAAAGACAATAATGCCCCTAGACCTAGTAAAGGAAATGAAAGGACTTAAGTGCAACTATGGAAAGTTTTAAGGCCAAAAAGGAAAGTAGACAAAAAGGTGGGGTCCTTAAGTGCAATTTTAGCCAAATAAAAAGGGACTTAAATGAAAAGAAGAAAAGTTCCCTGGGGCTAAATTGTAATTAAAGAAAGTCAGGCCGGAAGTGGTTTGGACTGTCCGAAAGCGTTTCAGTCCCAGATTTCACCGGTAGAGAGAGCAAGGGACGCTCGGTAATCTGGCTTAATACAGGAATTTTTGAAGACTCCAGATAGCCAGAAATGGACTGATCGTCCAAAAGTTATAAAAATTCATACCGGATATCCTAGAATTCAGATCTAGTTGAGAAAATACAGGATGATACGTCCTTATGGGGCGGATGTCGGGAAACTGACATAATACCGATAGGAGGCCTGTAGAAAAAGTTATTCGCAAATCAGAAAATCCAGACGGGAGTGTTTCATGAGGCCTCGGGGGATCCGATAGGGAGATTTATCGATATTTGAAAAGGGACTGAATGAGTTCGGATGACCTCAGTCAGATGACTGATATGACTCACAGGGATGCCTGAACACCGCAGGCTAGTGTTTCGGACAGAAGGAGCCGATGTCCGGATATGTGTATAAACGGTGAATAATAGATAAAATATTCAATAATTATTAACGGGGAAGATTCCTCGTAATGCGTGCCATGAGGGTATTGGACCCAGAAAGGCCCAATAATGGCGCCAACAAAGGCCCAGTAAGACACTTGGACTGATAGGTGGGCCAGTGTCCGGCAGAACCCCGGAAAAGTGCGAAATTATGAAAATGCCCCTGTGTTGTACAAAAGGGTAACGGATGAATGAAGGGCATTTTGGTAATTCTGAACAGGCCCAGGAGCCAAGGTACATACAGATAAAGTTACTGAGAGTCAGTATATACCCTGACAGAGTACAGAAGGGTGTAAAATGACAATTTTACCCTTAGGGTAAAATAGTGCAAGAAAGGGCACCCAAGGGTATTTTGGTAATTTGCCAAGGGCTGTTTCTTGGGAATCGAGCCATCAGAGTACTTGAGCTTGATCAGGATCCAAGACAACATTCCCAAAGCCCAAAAACGTAGCCCATGAAGTATGTGGGAAAAAGTGGCATTAAAATACTATTTTAATGCTGTTTCAATAAAGTAAGGTTACTCGGTCGGCACGATAACCGAGGAGGTGATCAGATAAAGTCCTAGATTTATCTGGATAGCATTGGATGGCGTGACAGGTGCCAGTAAGATGCCACATGGCGCCATCACAGAGGAGGAGAAAAAGTTGAGGACACGTATTGCGAGGCAAGAGACTGGACCGGTGAGTCAGCATGCTGAGTCAGCTGCTGAGGTGTCCAGGATTTCAGACATGTGATAAATGTGGCGCTGAGGTGTCCTGGTGAGGTGTCCCAATGATGTCATGCATGATGCAGTAAAGGAGGAATTAAAGAAAATAGGAAAATCCAGGAAAAACCAGGACCGCAGGATCAAAGTTCATGGTAATTACGAGATTGCCATTGGAGGAGGTTATAAATACCCCCCCCTTTGCCTTCATATGCCACGGCCAAGAGCCATTTTAGAGAGAGGAGGAGGTGCTAGAGAGAGAAAGTGAGAGGAAGAAAGAAAGAAAGGAAGTTCTGGCGGAGCTGGAAGCAGAATAGAGATAGTAGAGCTCTGCTGAGCCTTTGAGGTAGTAACTAATCCTAGCTTTTATGTAATGGCTTTGTGATTTGTTGTGCTATTGTTTGGTTGGATTGTTGTCTTATATGTTATGTCTGAAGCTCTGCTGTAATGCTATGATCATATGTTATTAAGCATGGAAGCACGCAGCATACTTATCTGTACACAATCACAAGCAAGCACTGTCACTCTGCATTACATATATTGTTATGATTGTTGCTACTGAGATTCCCCCGAATCTCATCCCAATAAATAACCCATTACAGGGGAGGTTATGTCGAAATGAATTTTGGGAATTTTAAGAGACGCCGTTATGCTGCCGAAGTAAAGACTGAACATCAGTATATGATAAGTACTGTGTACGTAGTGCTGTCTAAGGAGGCTAGAAGTGAGTGGACCTAGCCGGTTCATCTAGTCTTTCCTGGGTACTACGTAGAATGGTAGTTCTCATGAGGGGATTACCGAATCAGTACGGTTCAGTTCTTTGTACAAATGAAGCGTAGCGGTTATGCTGCCGGAGTTTAGGCAAAAAAATGATGTAATAGAAATATGAGAATTTCATACATGCTCTGATGTATAATGACTTATTATTTAATAATAATTGCTGTTTGGCATGTTTGACTGATATATGATGGATGTATGTATATGTATGCAAAGTTGATTGCTGGAAATTACCACTGTGAACAGTAACACGTGGTGACATGATAATTCTTGATAAATAATTACAAATAGTAAATGGATGAATTAATATATAAAATTTTTAAGGTAAATAGTATACATACCAAGCTTCGATTTGATATATAGTATGACTCATTTGGATGTCTACACAAGGAGATATAAATTATCAAAGTTGGGACCAGAATGCTGGATTCAGGAGAAAAACGCTGGATGAACAGTAAAGTTGAAACGTTGACTGGCGTGGACTCGGTCAACGAATGGCCAACGAATTATTTTTCCCTGAAATATAAGTGAGTTAGCTTCATGTAGCAATTGGAACCACTTAATTTATATTTTTATAGAATTAGTTATGATTTTTCGAAGTCAGGTCACTCATCTGGAATTTTCATAGTGAACAGTACTCGATAAGAGTAAAACTCCAGATTGAAAAATTGGATTTCAATGACCTTAAAAGTGGTTCTAAATGCTACTAAATGGTCCCTAAGACATATGAAAGGAAGGATGTTTCAACCTACGTACACAGTACGTATCAATTCCTTTCTTTGTTCCTTCCTCTGTTGCCAGAATTTTGGCAGCCTAACGGCGTCTCTCAAAATTTCCAGATTTTATTTTGACAGAACCTCCCCTGTAATGTTATTTTTGGGAATGAGATTCAAAAGAATCCCAGTAGCAATAATCATAACAATATATGTAATGCAGAGTGACGGTGCTTGCTTGTGATTGTGTATAGATAAGTATGCTGCGTGCTTCCATATTCAATAACATATGATCATAGCATTGTAATAGAGCTTCAAGCATAACATATAAGACAACAATCCAACCAAACAATAGCACAACAAATCACAAAGACATTACATAAGAGCTAGGATTAGTTACTACCTCAAAAGCAGAGCTCCAGAACTTCTATACTGCTTCCAACTCCACCAGAACTTCCTTTCTTTCTTTCTTTCTCCTTCTCTCTCTTCTTTCTCTCTCTTTTCTTGCCAAAAACGTGGGATGCCTAAAATGGGAGGGGAAGGGGGGTATTTATAGCTTTAATGGATGGCATTCTTGTAATTTTGAAGCCATATCAACATGTGGTCCTGGTTTTTCCTGGATTTTCCTATTTTCTTTATTCCTTTTTACTGCATCATGCATGACATCATCCAGGACACCTCACCGGGACACCTCATCGCCACATTCTTCACATGTCACAATTCCTGGACACCTCATCAGCTGACTCAGCAGTTCAGTCCAATCCAGTACCGGTCCAGAGTCTTGCACCGTAATACGTGTCCTTAACTTTTCTTCTGCCTCTAAGATGACGCCATGTGGCACCTGGAAGGGACCTTTCACGCCTTCCAATGCTATCCAGATAAGTCCCGGACTTTATCTGATCACCTCCTCGGCTATCGTGCCGACCGAGTAACTTTACTTTATTGAAACAGCATTAAAATAATATTTTAATGCCACTTTTTCCCACATATCACTGGGCCTACGTTTTTGGGCTCTGGGAATGTCATCTTGGGTCTCTGATCCAGCCCAAGTACTCTGATGGCACGATTCCCAAGAAACAGCCCTTTGCAAATTACCAAAATACCCCTGGGTGCCCTTTCTTGCACTATTTTAACCCTAAGGGTAAAATCGTCATTTCACACCCTTCTGTACTCTGTCAGGATATATACTGACTCTAAGTAACTTTATCTGTATGAGCCTTGGCTCCTGGGCCTGTCCAGAATGACCAAAATGCCCTCATTCATCTACTACCCCTTTAGTACAACAAAGGGCATTTTCGTAATTTTGCACTTTTCCGGGGTTCTGCCGGACACTGGCCCACCTATCAGTCCAAGGGTCTTACTGGGCCTTTGTTGGCGCCATTATTGGACCTTTCAGGGTCCATTACCTTCATGGCACGTATTACGAGGAATCTTCCCCCGTTAATGTTTATTAAATATTTTATCTATTAATCACCGTTTATACACATATCCGGACACCGGTTCCTTCTGTCCGATACACTGGCCTGCGGTGTTCAGGCATCCCTGTGAGTCATATCAGTCATCTGATCGAGGTTATCCGAACTCATTCAGTCCCTTTTCAAATACCGATAAATTTCCCTATCGGATACCCGGAGGCCTCACACTCCCGTCTGGATTTTCTAATTTGCGAATAACTTTTTCTACAGGCCTCCTATCGGTATTCTGTCAGTTTCCCGACGTCCGCCCCATAAGGAAGCATCATCCTGTATTTTCTCACCTAGATCTGAAATCTAGGATATCCGGTATGAATTTTTATAACTTTTGGACGATTAGTCCATTTCTGGCTATCTGGAGTCTTCAAAAATTCTTGTATTAAGCCAGATTACCGAGCGTCCCTTGCTCTCTCTACCGGTGAAATCTGGGACTGAAATGCCGTCGGACAGTCCAAACCACTTTCGGCCTGACTTTCTTTAAATACACTTTAGCCCCAAGGAACTTTTCTTCTTTTCATTTAAGTCCCTTTTTATTTGGCTAAAATTACACTTAAGGACCCCACCTTTTTGTCCTTAAATTTTTAATAATTCTTTCATACTCATAGAGACCTCGTATGCATATTTCACAGTTCAGTGAAATGATCAGCATAATTTTCTCTATTTTCTGGCAAAATATGGTTCTCATCGGCTACCAGCCCGATCTTTCCCATAATTACGATTTTGCCCCTACATTCTCTTTTTGGCCTCATTACTCATCTTCTCATCCCTTATCTTAAGTTCTAGAAATTCTCTTTCAATAACTCATCCCTTAAACTCTTCGGGAGTCATCGTTAATTGAAAGGCTCGACAACCCGCCCATATCAGGTTATCTTACACAGGAGCCAGCCCATATCAAGCTACCTGCAGAATTCCTAGGCTTGAGACTTAGGACATTTCTCACATTCCTCATCTTGGACCTAGATGAACTGTCCCGATCTCCTAGACCAAAAATCGGGATGTTACAATTCTCCTCCCCTTTTAAAAATTTCGTCCTCGAAATTTTAAGGGATACCTCATCTTTCCTGAAGAGAACTTCTTACTGACCTATACAGCTATGTGATTCTTATAACGCAGTCATATATATAACCAGTAAGATCATCCCTCTCTGTCTTATCCTCACTCCAGTGATGGTCTAGAGGAGCAACAGCTTGGTCCCAGACCTTCCACATGTATTCTTAGCAACTAACATCTTTCATTATAGTTGCTTACAGCTATCCATGTTCTAACCCCTCATACAGCAACCTCATCACTGAGTTAAGACAGATTTATTATCTTACTACTTATTTCTCATGACTTGTTACAATAACCACATTCTCTAGATCAGAAAGGAACTCTTCATTAATCACATCATTTACATCTAGGCATACAGTTCTTAAAGCTAAGTCACCCTTACAGCTATGGTTCTTCTTAACCATTCTTAGGGTCGACCTCAGGGGATTTGGAGACTCTGTTTGAAAAAATGGAAAATACTCTTCCTGTTGTCTTTGGCCTAGGGATGTCAGCATTCTTAGGGCAAACTCTTGCAAAGTGACCCTTCTCGCCACAAATGAAACAGCCGCTTTGCCCTGCTCGACACTCCCTTGTGCCGTGGTTCTTTCCACATCTTTGACATCTTTGTCCTCCAACCTGATCCTCACCTTGATCAGTCCCCTGCCTAAACTGTTGCCTCTTTCTCTTGTTATTATTATTATTGGCTTCATAACCTGAGTTACCTCCCAGAGTGCTCCTAGCCAATACTTCTTTACTTCTTGCTTCTGACTTAGCTACGTCCTTGCTCCTTATGCTGTTCCCGGTTGCTGCATGATTGTTCATACTTCTCTCTGTCAATCTGCAGACTTCTACCGCTCTATTGAACTGCGTAAGTTGCTGAGGAATTATTCTTTCCTTTAGGGTGCTGCTCAGACCCTCTACTAATCTCTTTGTCGACCATTCTTCGTCCTCCATTCTTCTAAGGTATGTGGAATAGTACGACAATCGGAGATACTTAGCCAAATACTCATCGAATGACTCTTTCTCTCCTTGCTTCAAAGTTAGGAACTCAGCTTCCTTCGCGTCCCTCACTGACTGGGGAAAGTATTTTTCCCTAAACTGACCCAGAAATATTTCCCATGTAACTGTGACTCCTTTTGCTTGAAGAATAAGCTCAGTATTCCTCCACCATCTTCGCGCATCCTTCTCTAGCTTGAAAATGGCCAGTCGGGCTTTTCTTCCTGATGGGCAATCCAGCACCTCAAAAATCTTCTCAAGCTGATCTATCCAATCCTCAGCTACTTGGACGTCAAATGTCCCCTCAAACACCGGAGGATTGTACTTTTGGAACCGCTCCATCCATTGCTGAATGCTATTAGGATCTACCACTGGATCCTCTATTCTTGACTGCCCATTATTTGGAGGAATTCCTGATATCCCTTCTGCTGGTCTATCAGGGGTTTGCAATTGATTAACTATAGCTGTAAGAGTAGCTATAGTGGCATCTCTTTCTTGATCTCGGTGAACTTGTTCCGCCCTCATTTCTTTCATCATCCTTTGCTGCTGTTCTAGCCTAGCAAGGATGACTTGCATAGGATTTACCTCATTGGAGTTGCCAGCCTCCTCTACGTGTGGCTCCTCCACTTGAATTCTACGTCCTCGTCTCGTGTTCACCATCTGGTTCCTTGTCAATCAGAAAAGAAAAGTGAACACATAACATTATACTACTTACTCATCTAGGGAATTTTACCTCCACTGGGCTTTTCTAAACCTCTATGTACTCTAGGGAAATAACATTTCTAAATCAGAGCATCACTGAGCCAGAACCTTCTGTTCTGTGCCAGAATCTTATGCTCTGAACCAGAATCCTGTCTGGTTTATGCCAGAACCTATTGCTCTGATACCAAAATGAAACATCCTCCCTTAGACCCCTCAGAGTACACTTGCAGAAGTAATATTAGCTTGATTATATCATAACTTAAGCCCAGAAATTCAAAATTTTACTCTTAAGTTCCTTATTCTGGACTTTTAATTTGAAAACTGCTTAATCTCATTCTACACATCCAAACAAGTCTTATTACCCATCCACGTAATGCCCCAGATGTGTACGACTAGCCTGCCAAATTTCATAGCCAAACTCCTTTGTTTACTAGGTCAAACTGAGGTCAGAATACTGCTACCTCAGGACCTGCGAATTTCTCCCTTAATTTCCCATTCACAAATTGAACATGCCAAACAACATTTATTATTAAATAATAAAATGTCATACAACAAGGCATACAGCAAATTCTCTTATTTCTATTACATCTCTTCCTGTCTAAAATTCGGCAGCATAACTGCTACATTCCTTCTGTAGAAAGTAACCGATCTTGTACCGATTCGGTAATTCCCGTAGGAACTACCATTCTACGTAAGTACCCAGGAAAGACTGGATGAACCGGCTAGGTCCACTCACTTCCAGCCTCCTTAGACAGCACCTACGTACACAGTACGTATCAGTTCCTTTCTTTGTTCCTTCCTCTGTTGCCAGAATTTTGGCAGCCTAACGGCGTCTCTCAAAATTTCCAGATTTTATTTTGACAGAACCTCCCCTGTAATGTTATTTTTGGGAATGAGATTCAAAAGAATCCCAGTAGCAATAATCATAACAATATATGTAATGCAGAGTGACGGTGCTTGCTTGTGATTGTGTATAGATAAGTATGCTGCGTGCTTCCATATTCAATAACATATGATCATAGCATTGTAATAGAGCTTCAAGCATAACATATAAGACAACAATCCAACCAAACAATAGCACAACAAATCACAAAGACATTACATAAGAGCTAGGATTAGTTACTACATCAAAAGCAGAGCTCCAGAACTTCTATACTGCTTCCAACTCCACCAGAACTTCCTTTCTTTCTTTCTTTCTCCTTCTCTCTCTTCTTTCTCTCTCTTTTCTTGCCAAAAACGTGGGATGCCTAAAATGGGAGGGGAAGGGGGGTATTTATAGCTTTAATGGATGGCATTCTTGTAATTTTGAAGCCATATCAACATGTGGTCCTGGTTTTTCCTGGATTTTCCTATTTTCTTTATTCCTTTTTACTGCATCATGCATGACATCATCCAGGACACCTCACCGGGACACCTCATCGCCACATTCTTCACATATCACAATTCCTGGACACCTCATCAGCTGACTCAGCAGTTCAGTCCAATCCAGTACCGGTCCAGAGTCTTGCACCGTAATACGTGTCCTTAACTTTTCTTCTGCCTCTAAGATGACGCCATGTGGCACCTGGAAGGGACCTTTCACGCCTTCCAATGCTATCCAGATAAGTCCCGGACTTTATCTGATCACCTCCTCGGCTATCGTGCCGACCGAGTAACTTTACTTTATTGAAACAGCATTAAAATAATATTTTAATGCCACTTTTTCCCACATATCACTGGGCCTACGTTTTTGGGCTCTGGGAATGTCATCTTGGGTCTCTGATCCAGCCCAAGTACTCTGATGGCACGATTCCCAAGAAACAGCCCTTTGCAAATTACCAAAATACCCCTGGGTGCCCTTTCTTGCACTATTTTAACCCTAAGGGTAAAATCGTCATTTCACACCCTTCTGTACTCTGTCAGGATATATACTGACTCTAAGTAACATTATTTGTATGAGCCTTGGCTCCTGGGCCTGTCCAGAATGACCAAAATGCCCTCATTCATCTACTACCCCTTTAGTACAACAGAGGGGCATTTTCGTAATTTTGCACTTTTCCGGGGTTCTGCCGGACACTGGCCCACCTATCAGTCCAAGGGTCTTACTGGGCCTTTGTTGGCGCCATTATTAGACCTTTCAGGGTCCATTACCTTCATGGCACGTATTACGAGGAATCTTCCCCCGTTAATGTTTATTAAATATTTTATCTATTAATCACCGTTTATACACATATCCGGACACCGGTTCCTTCTGTCCGATACACTGACCTGCGGTGTTCAGGCATCCCTGTGAGTCATATCAGTCATCTGACCGAGGTTATCCGAACTCATTCAGTCCCTTTTCAAATACCGATAAATTTCCCTATCGGATACCCGAAGGCCTCACACTCCCGTCTGGATTTTCTAATTTGCGAATAACTTTTTCTACAGGCCTCCTATCGGTATTCTGTCAGTTTCCCGACGTCCGCCCCATAAGGACGCATCATCCTGTATTTTCTCACCTAGATCTGTAATCTAGGATATCTGGTATGAATTTTTATAACTTTTGGACGATCAGTCCATTTCTGGCTATCTGGAGTCTTCAAAAATTTCTGTATTAAGCCAGATTACCGAGCGTCCCTTGCTCTCTCTACCGGTGAAATCTGGGACTGAAATGCCGTCGGACAGTCTAAACCACTTCCGGCCTGACTTTCTTTAAATACACTTTAGCCCCAAGGAACTTTTCTTCTTTTCATTTAAATCCCTTTTTATTTGGCTAAAATTACACTTAAGGACCCCACCGTTTTGTCCTTAAACTTTTAATAATTCTTTCATACTCATAGAGACCTCGTATGCATATTTCACAGTTCAGTGAAATGATCAGCATAATTTTCTCTATTTTTTGGCAAAATATGGTACTCATCGGCTACCAGCCCGATCTTTCCCATAATTACGATTTTGCCCCTACATTCTCTTTCTGGCCTCATTACTCATCTTCTCATCCCTTATCTTAAGTTCTAGAAATTCTCTTTCAATAACTCATCCCTTAAACTCTTCGGGAGTCATCGTTAATTGAAAGGCTCGACAACCCGCCCATATCAGGTTATCTTACACAGGAGCCAGCCCATATCAAGCTACCTGCAGAATTCCTAGGCTTGAGACTTAGGACATTTCTCACATTCCTCATCTTGGACCTAGATGAACTGTCCCGATCTCCTAGACTAAAAATCGGGATGTTACATTCTTCCATGGTAAAGTCAAGAACATCAACTTAATCCAACAACCAAGCATGTAACTAACTTGTTTAAGCTTTTCTTAACTATCTATGACTTAAAACTCATATTCCTTTCACATATACACAAAAATTCCAGCAGCATTTCCCCAAGATTTAAGCCTAAAAAGTCACTTAAACTCAAGCACAAACCATAAGAACAAAAGGTAGAAGCAAGGAGACAACTTACCTTACTTGCTCCTTCAAGTCCCTTGCTTCTTCCTTGCTTTCTTCCACATTCTTTCTCTAGAACTCACTTCTCTTTCTAAAGGAGCTCTTGGGTGTGAAGAATGAATGGAAAGGGGGGTATTTATAGCAAAAGTCATGTGCCATTTGAAGGCTAAGATCTCTTTGGAAACTATTTGATCTAATGGTTAAAGGTTTGATCTTGGAATGTCTTTTCACTTTTCACTCAAGACCTTACCACCATGACATCACTAGCATGGCCTCCCTTGGTACACCTAACCCTTCCTCTTTTTGGGTGCCATTCTTGTGTCCTTGTGGGTCCCACCATGTGCAACACCTAATTCTTACTTTATTCTCTTTTTCTTTCTTTTCAAAAATCCATAAATTATTTATTATTTGGACTTGGGCTCCAAGATAACTTTTGGGCCTTATTGGGCTGGCCTAGGACGAAATATTGGGCCTCTTTTAGGTCCAATAGCTAACTGGCCCAAATCCCAATGTACTTTCCTCATACCGATATCCGTAACTTACCCTGATCTTAGCATAAATGCTAAACACCTCTTTTAATTGTTCTAACATTTTTAGAAATTCATTATAATATAAAATGAATTCTCTACAAAGTTTCATAATTTTTTGAGACCCAGAAGTCCTGTTAAAAATTACATATGTTTCCTTTAACCCTTTATCGGTGTCCTTTTTCACCGTAAATTCCATAATTAATTCTACAGGACTCCTTTTTGACTTCTGTCAACTCCATAAATTCTCATATTAATTATAATAATTTACTATCAAATTTCCTCTGATATCCATCCATTGTGTGAAATGACCAAAATGCCCTCCATTTACTTCTGGTTTCTTAGGGCATCACAGTGGCATTTTCGTAATTTTGCACTTTGGCTCTTAGACTTTCTTCCTCTTCCAATTAATCCTTTTCTTTACATAAACATGGACACATATTTTCCTAAACATCTCATATATTTTATTCAATCTGTACATACAACTTAGTACAGAAATTAGGGATGTTACAAATGATGATCTGGAATGCTGTACAGAATATGTGATATATAGGAGAAGTCTAAAATGCATGAGTGAGTCAATGGAGCTGTCCACATGTGCTCCAGCTATCAGCACATGGTCTGGTATTCTGTTTACAACACATGCTTCCCACTTGCTGTTGGCAACTTACTCATTCTGTTCAGATGGAAAGTGCTGATATGTGAACAGTGCGCGCGTGAACAGTGCCGATGTGTAGAGTTCGATTCTGTTGCTGTACATGTTTGATCTCCCACTTGCAATCTGTTAAGTCCAGCTATGCAATCCATCACATGTTTAAATCACCTTCTATCCAGCTGTCCCTTCTATTACTTGCTGATTGATTTCTGCATTTGAAGTTTGGTCGCGACCTTATATACATCAGGTCGCAACTAATATTTACAGAGAACGCTTCTTCATTGCTGATTAAGTTTGGTCGCGACGTGAAGTTCATAAAGTCGCAACTTAATTTCGCAGGGATGTTCTACTTTGCTGACTGATTGCTGTATTGACCTGAAATGGATATTTAATAGATTATTTATCCAATTAAGCCCTAAAATCACATGATTTAATTCTCACTTATCCAATTTCATATTATTAACTAATTTGCTCAATATAGTAGTAAATATGGATAAGAATCAATAATAAACTCGCTTTTAACATATTAAAAATCAGTATAAATATGAGTTTATCAATAGTACCTAAGAGGGACTTTTTGAAAATTCATTCTTTTCACTTTTAGGGGTTTATAAGTGGTTCAAATAGCTTACAAATGCTCATCATATATGTATAGTAAAGTAAGGGTGTGGCATCTAGTAGAGGAGTTGAAAATCTAGAAGCTTATGCTATTGAAACTCTTTGAACCCCTCCTGATAAGATGGCGAAGAGATTTAAAGGAGTGCAGAGTTGAAGGAGTGAAGAAAAAGATGACGAAAAGAAAGAAAACTTATAAATGGCGATGACAAGCACGATGACAATGGAGTGGGTGGTGACGCCGAAAACTAGAGGAAATTATTGATCTTTAGTTGTCATTGAGGTCTGGAGTAGGATATGGTAAAGTAACTATGAAATTATGAACTGTTTATCGCGATAAAGTTATAAAATTTTGAAAATATTTAACAGTTTTTAAAACCTGTTAAAAGTAAACTTTCACGATAAAGTTATAAAATTTCAAAAACATTTAATGGCAGTTTTTTAAAGAAGGGTCGTAAAAAGTTTACTTTTAATGGTAGTTTTATAAAAAGGTGCTGAAAAAGTAAACTTTCGCGATAGTTATAAATTTTGAAAACATTTAATGGCAGTTTTTTAAAAAAGTGCGTAAAAATAACTTTTAACTGCGCTTTTTTAAATAAACTCCGTTAAAAGAACTTTTTACGGCGCCTTTTAAAAAACTGTAGTTAAAAGTAAACTTTTGACAATTTAATTATAAAAATGGCACTGCTTTTTTTTTACGGCATTTTCTCATTTAACCTCCGTAAAGTAGCGTCATAAAAACTATATTTTCTAGTAATGCTAGAGATGTGAGAGGAAGGTTAGATGGTTTTAGGGACTTTACTACAAATTGAAAAAGTTTCTAGAGGCTAAAGTATAAATAAAGTTAGAGACTCTTGTGAAGTCTTAAGGGCCATAATAAAAAAGAAGCTAGTTATAGGCCAAAGGTCATGTTAGAAGCCTCCATGAGACGATTTTGAGGTTAAACATGAGTAAGGGCAAAATCGTAATCTCAAAAAGTTTCAGGCCAATAGGAGTAATTATGGAAAATGCATGAAAATTCTAGAAAATGATTACATTAATTAGTCAATCAAATGTTGTAAAAGTCATTCATCATCATCACCACCCTGCCTTAAAAGAGATGTATGATAACAAATTATTGTTAGGTTTAATTTGTAATTAGATTATAATTGAATGAAATTAAAAATTAAAGTAAATAAGTATTTAATAAATTTAATAAGGACAATTGTAAATGAATACTAGGATGAAGAAGACACATACCTGATAATGGCTAAATTATCATCACCTTGAGAGAGATTTTCAAAATTCGTCGGTTGGAAGGGCTCGCTGTCATAAGCGGTGATGTCACCATCAACCATGTTAAAAAGATCTCGTGGCTTGAGATGAGTAACCATATTCCAATCTTTATGTTTCTCGTACTCGACATAATAAACTTGGTGCACCTCAGAGGCTAGAATGAACGGCTTATCATCTTCAAATCAACCTGTATAAATGAGTTGGAAAAATTGACAAATGTGATTGTAATGACCTTAAACTATAATGGGAATATATATAATATCACTATAATAATATATATTATTTCTTATAATTATGAGTTAAGAGAATTAGTGGTTGAGTGGTGTTGAAGTGTTAGAATAAACTGAGTGGTACCAGTTCGAATCTCTGCTCACTCTAAAATGAAATTTTATTTTCTCAGCCTATTTGTGTGAAATTACTAAACTGCCATTCTGTCCTTTATATTAGTACTTTCCCTTTGTTTCGAGATATCACAATAGAATAGAGAGAAGAAGCTTCACAATTTTTGACTGAGACCTACGCTACTGTGATTTTGTCTGCCTCCGTCGACAGTGCTGCTATTGCGTGTGACCACCGTCATCTTCTTTCTATTGCTGTCCTATTCTAGGATTTCGTCGTCGGAAAAGCGAGAGTAAATAGCTGGAAACCGCAAGCAGCTAAGGATTTAAACTCAGGTGAGCTCTTTCTGTCTTATCCCATCCACCTCATCCGAGCTCTGCGATTCTTTAGGTTAGGTCTGACTAAAAATCAAGCCTTTGATAGGGAAAAATGTTTGGTTGAGGAAGTATAGCTTGAATCAAAGTATTAACCACTGCATATGTGCTCTCTGTCTTGGATTCTTTCTCATCTCTGTTGCTATTCCTTTTTGTTACTGTTGCTATGTAGATACATGTTCAGCTTAAATTATTTATTTTCTTGTTATTCTGTGAGCTATGCGTGGGGGTAGGAAGGAGGATGGGAGTTTGGACAAACTAAAGTTAAAAATTGTGAAGTTGGATAGAAATTTTACTTAAATGTTTTGATTGTTGTAATAAGGATAAGATGGATTTAAGCTATGTTTCCTTGGGTCTAAATTTATTTTAAGAGAAGTAGAAGAAGAAGAAGAAGTGGACACTGCAGCATATATGTATATGCATATATATGTATATACGTTGAACTGCTGATATGTTTTAGTTTAAAAGAAAGAAAAAGAAAGAGAAAGAAGGCGCTGGACGCTGCTATTTTGATATATATATTGTGCTGCTGTTTTAGAAGTTAAATGGCATATGTATGTGTATATATACATGGTGCTGCTGTTATGATTTAGTTTGGAAAAGAAAAAGAAGAAGAAGGAGAAGATGCCATTGATGCTGTGGAAAATGAACAATATATGGTTATATATATTGTGTTGCTGATATGGCAAGTATATATATATATGTATTACGTTGTTGTTATGGTGCAAAGTGTTGAGATTTTATCTGTGAAAGAGAAATTTGAAGAGTTTGAAAGCTAGAATTACATAAGCTTGATGTAGCGTATGGGAGCTGAAAAATATCACTGTTTTGATATTTCAATGTGAGCTAGAGTAGATTTAAGTGAAAATTAAAATGTACCAAGCACCTAGAGACCCCAATGTGAAGAATGGATGTAATATAATGGTTAAAACAAGGGTTTTGAATTAACAGTGGGGCTGTTTGAATTTTTAGGATGAGTTGAATGGACAAATTCTAATGAAATGTAAGGTATATAAGTGTGGTTTGATGTATGAGGGTAAGTACTAGTTGGGTTAAATTTTAAGAAGCTGAAGTTATTAAATGTATATTTCATGTTTAGAAGAAAACAAACTTAGGTGGATAACTGTCATATTTTCATGAACAAAAATATTTGGGATATATAGAATTATAATAGTATGTTATAACGACCATTATAATTGAAAATTGAGTATAAATGATTTATTTTGGGAAAATTTAGGAAAGTAAGAAGAGAATATTATTCCGGAGCATAGAGCTGGAGTAAGCTATATTGGAGTTTTGCAGATGAGTTAATAACGTCCCATGATAATAATATTTTCAATAATATCTTGCTACTTGATACATTTTATTTAAAGTATCAATTTTTGAGTATGATTTGCTAAAAGCATATTTATGAAATTATATAGTCATTGATTGATATATGAATGTTTAGTTGAAATAACAATGATTATTACTTAAATGTTTTGCACACCTTATTGTTACAAAGTTGAATGCATGAGAATTTCAAAGGAAATATTGTGCAATGATTTTCATGATGGGGTCCTTGATTATGAAATATTATTTATGAGATTTCAATATTTAAAGATCTTATTTTTTTTAATGATAAGTTGACCCCACGCATGCTTGGAAATGATTTTGAGAGGACTGAATACAGAACGCTGGTTACTAACAGTAGTACTATTAGTCCTTGGTGCACTACGGTTAAACTCGAGCTCCATGGATATTTATGAGCACAGTACTCATGCCGGATATTCGTGGGATTTATTCTCACGTCTATTACTCGTGGGTTTCACACCTGCGCCTGTTATTCATGGGTTTCGCACTTGCGCCTATTTTCGTGGCTTCGAGCTACACCGGATTGGTTATTTACCCTCATGGACTGTGTGTCCATGCTTATTTTCATTCTGTTAAAGTCCTATGGAAAAGTATAATTTGAGAATTAGTGTTTTACACGGATTCTTTAAATACAATATTTTACTAGATAATTGGATTTGATTGATGATTTTTATACAATTTCATGGTTGCTATGATTCTGTGTTATGGAAAATTTATGTTCATCTATAAAGCTTTATTATTTACAGTTAAATATGTTATAAATCGTTTCTTCCCTCATTTTAAATCATGTTTTTATGGGACGTTATTAACCGGTAGATTATTTTGGCTTCAGATAGTACTGTTGACCCTGTTCCTCCAACTTAGCAGTGAAGAGCCTCACTTTCAACCCGAAGTAGTGATTCTTTTTGGGCGTATCTACTTATAATGAAATCATAAATTTATAAAATACTTGTATTATTTTGTTTGAAGTTTAGATGCTCCACCTAGTCTATAGATAAGGTTCTAGTTATTTTGAAAAAATGTCTATATGTGATTTTAAACATTTGCAGTCTGTTGTAGAATTTTTGGAAGGTCTATTATATAAAGACAATCCTTTTAAAATTTCTACAGATGACTTGCCTATTTATTATAATAGAATATATATTATAATTATTATTTTAAACGTTCTATTTAATGTTTAAGGTTTAAGGAATACGAAATTCTTCATATTCTGTGCCGATCACCCCTTGATTTTTGGGCTATGACAGTGATGCCTAAGTCATCAACAGTAAGTCCCCGTGAAGCTGTCGTGGTTGCCCAGGAGCACTTGAAGAGAGTGATGGTGAAAAGCTGGTAATTTAACTCAACGATGTCAATAAGCTTTCTGTAATAAGTTATGCCTTGTATGTTACCATCACTGCTGCTAGCATAACTTATCCCAAATGTGTCATAAACTCTAAAGTTTTATGTGAGCAATCACTTATCAAGTGCAATCATACAAAACTTGATTCCATTAACATTATACGTGATATGCATTCTTGCATGGTATAATGGGCCGAGGGAAAGATTTTTGAATTCGGCCATGTAAGGTCTATCATCATTTCGTATTTGAAGTGTAAACTAATCAGGAAACTCTCGGTGGACTCTTTTATTAACCTCAACGAAAGTTCATCCATGTACTCATAGCTAGCACTTGACATGACTTCTTTGTTCCCTATACGATGAAGTATAATTTATTTTATAAGAGTCAGAGATGAATAAATTAAATATCAAGTATAAAAAAAGTGTGCATTTAATTAATATATATACTTACTAGAGGAAAGGTTCAACTTTGCTACAATTTATTAGAACATGTCTGTGTGCCTGGAGTTTCTCTGTGGGAGTGATTTTGAAGAACTTAGATCCTCCAACAGGAGGGAACAAATCACTTGACATGGAAGGATTAGGAGAAGAATCGTCAACGAGACGTGGTGGTTAAAAGACTTCTCTATGTCATCAAAGTATCTTTAACAGAAAGTTAGGACATTATCCACTGAATAACCTTCTACTATTGACCCCTCTGGTCACACCTTATTGCGAACATAGGTTTTTAGTTTTCCCAAAAACCTGCAAGCTCACATTCCATTAGCAACTTTGCGTGTTGTTAAATCACAAATTTGAAATAAAAGTAAAGGGATAAATTATCTTTTACCTCTCAATAGGGTACATCCATCGATATTGAACTGGGGCAATAAGCTTTGCTTCTCGAACAAGGTGTACCGTCAAGTGAACCATGACAGTGAAAAGGGAAGGAAGAAATATTATCTCCAAGTGACACGGTGTAAGAATAATTTTTCCTACAGCTAATCGAGCTCCTGAGGTATCAAGACCTTCGCACACAACTTCCTAAAAAATGAACACAACTCCACCAATACTACAGATACATAAGGAGGAATCATGTTTCTCAAAGCCAAAGGGAGGAGTTGTTGCATCAGAACATGCAAGTCATGACTCTTTAACCCAAAAACCTTTCGAGACTGGAGATCGATACATATTGATATGTTGCTAGAATATCCATCAGGAACTTTGATGTTCTTCAGCGTCTTTGCTTCATCAAGGTGAACTTGTCATCTGGTAAAGCTTGTTCGCAAATTCCCCAGGTTCATAAATTTTTTCTAACTGCAAGATTATCTTTGGAGTTTCCGGGCTCGTTGAGCAACATATATAGCACATTGTCGCACACATTTTTCTTAAATGCATAGCATCTAAACTGTGGTATAGTAAATTATGTTTCCAGTAAGGAAGAGTGAAGAAGATACTTCTCTTGTGTCACTACAGAGGTTGATAGTTGGATGTCCTATGAGATCGTCGTCCTGGTCGTGCAGGATCCTCAATATTCTTACCAAACTCGACATCAATATCTTCTAACTGTCAAAAGATGTCAATACCAGACAAAGTGCAAGAGGATATCTCTTTTCTTGTTTCCCATCAAAATGGATCCATTGCAATCTAAATTAGTGTTTAGAATCGAGGACCCGTCGATATACCATAAAATACCACTTCTGACTGTGGGGAAGGCGACATGATACAATGTCGAAGTTGCACTTATGATAGGCCAACTGAGTATGCATGTTCTAGTTAGAGAAAGTTCCTAAATCCAAAAAATCACTTGTTGTCCATATCAACGCTGCACGGAGATTAAATAGAGACTTCTCGTATGATTCGTACGTATCGACACTATCCATCAACAGCTCCATCAACTCTTATATCAATGGCTATAGGTACACGTCTATTTCATTTCCCGATGCTTTTTTTTCTAGGGATGATCATGGAAAGCAAAAATTAGCTCTACTTCATGCACATCCAAGTGGGAGATTCTATAGGTGGGCTCATGTTTCTGAATGAGTTAAAACTATCAGTTGCTAAAGCAAGATGGACATTTCTTGGATCACGGGCAAAATATGGGAATTGTGAGTCGAACGCTTTCTAGGCCTCTAAATCCCATAGATATCTTAGCTTCTCATCTAGATTATGCTCAAAGGAAAGTGCCTAACAATTCAAACTGTTATTTATTAACCAGAGAAAAATTAAGTAACAATAAAATTAACATATAATACCTAAGAATTTTTGCATGTTTCTTCTTTTTCTTCTTCCCCTTTCGCACTGTCTTGTACTGAGATGTGTTACAACACTTATAGATCTCCTTGTTCAGTCCTCTCCCCAATACAACATATAGTCATTTGGGCATGCATAAATCTTGTTATAGTTCAATCTGAGCTTGTTAATAATCTTTTTTTATGCTTCATAAAAAGACGGTGGGAATGCAGATTGAGGAGGGAAAGCATCTATGAGTAACTCCAATGGCATGGAAATTGTCTTGTATGTGATACCACACAAGCATTTAATATGATATAGTTTTATCAAGAAGGACAACTTATAATACCTTGTACACCCATGATACAAAGGCTTGTTGGCTTCATGTATCAGTTCAAAAAAATTTTGAGCAGTGTCATTCTTCTCGAACTTCGGCTCAAGGCCTTATACTTCTTCAGGAGTATCGCCTTCATGAATGCCGTGCGCATCACACACCATATCATTCACGGTATCAGGTTGGTCTACTGGAAATCCCATTTGTGAAATAACCAGAGTTGACTCAGCAATCATATCAGGTTCTTCGTCATGTAGAGTCCATATTGCATAATTTCGTGGGAAGGCCTTAACAATCAAATGGTCCCTAACAACATATCTTGGATGCCTCTTGTTGAAATTACATATAGTGCATGGACACTGAAGCTTACCGTTGACCGATGCATTATCGCACGTAAAATCCAAGAAAGAGTTGAGTCTAGGTAAATATCACTAGGACGTATGAGGCACATTGATCCAAGTCTTATCCATTACTTTTGCAGTGATGATCTGGAGAATAAGTGAGAGTAAAAACTCTTTTATAAGTTATTATGACGGTCAAACTTTTATAGCAGTTACAAAAATTGCTATGAACTTACACAACGGTCGCGCATTTATAGTGATTTAGTAATCGCTACAAACTGATCAGAATGAATTTGAACATTAGAGGGAAATTTGGATTTCAAATTTGGACAACGTGTGACAGTTAGTTTGAACATGTGAGGGAAATTTGCATTTCAAATTTAGACATTTGTAGTGGTTTATAAATCATTACAGATGTGTGATAGTTAGTTTGAATGTGGGAGGGAAGTTCGGATTTCAAATTTGGACATTTGTAGTGGTTTATAACCACTACAAATGTGCGACAGTCAGTTTGAATGTTGGAGGAAAATTTAGATTTCAAATTTGGACATTTGTAAGGGTTTATAACCGCTACAAATGTGCGACAGTCAGTTTGAACGTTGGAGGAAAATTTGGATTTCAAATTTGGACATTTGTAGCTGTTCAATTTGAATGAATTTCAAACGTAGACCATTTGTAGCAGTTAAAAACCACATCAAATCAAATTGTAAGAAAATTTTGTAAATGATATTAATGGGTTGGGTTCTAAATAATAACTAATAGTTAGTAAGATTAAAGATTAAAAGTTGTAATAAATAAGAAAATTAAAATTTATAGTACAAAATTCAAAATATCCAAATCAAAATTGTCAAATAAATTGTAAATTTTAAACAATAAATGGAGAAATAAACTCAGGGATGATGAGCATCATCTTACACATCCTCATTTAGATATGGGGGTCTTTGGTTTATCCAACTAATGGGGATGGTGGCGAGGACTTTGGGACTTGTAGCATAATAGGTAGAAGGCGAATCTCAGGCATCGATAGAGGAGTCGGGCCGCTTGGAATTTGTGTGAGGCGGCTTGAAGGAGGGCATGTATGGTCTCCCTAAATGCGTCAAATTGGCTCTGAATGACTACACCGTATCTGACACTTACGACTACATCTGGGCCCCCTACTCATGCATCCTAGATGCTATCTTGGTTTACCTGGATAACACCTGCTCATTCATCTCATGTCTGACCTCATCACGAAGCTTGTCCATAGACATTTTGCTTTGCTGCCTAACTCCTGCGCTCGTCTAGAATGTTGTAGCTTGTGAGTGAGGGGACGCATGGGCGATTGATGGGCTGGTACTACTCGAATGTCTCACTCTCGTTAGTGTGGGACCAAGACCAAGTCTGCTGACTTTGTTGGGGTGTTGAGGTCAGCCACAGCCCGCTAATAGTGATACGGTGGTATCCAAGGCTCTCCTTATGACTCCTTCATCTATGCATTAGCCTGAGTAAACAAAAAGTAAACAAAAAAGGTTAATTACTTATAAAAATACTAAATTATAACAATTAAATACTTACAACAATTACTTATAAAAATACTTACAACAACTAAATTATAACAATTAAATACTTCATCTTTGCTGCCTAACTCCTGCGCTCGTCTAGAATGTTGTAGCTTGTGAGTGAGGGGACGCATGGGCGATTGATGGGCTGGTACTACTCGAATGTCTCACTCTCGTTAGTGTGGGACCAAGACCAAGTCTGCTGACTTTGTTGGGGTGTTGAGGTCAGCCACAGCCCGCTAATAGTGATACGGTGGTATCCAAGGCTCTCCTTATGACTCCTTCATCTATGCATTAGCCTGAGTAAACAAAAAGTAAACAAAAAAGGTTAATTACTTATAAAAATACTAAATTATAACAATTAAATACTTACAACAATTACTTATAAAAATACTTACAACAACTAAATTATAACAATTAAATACTTCATCTTTGCTGCCTAACTCCTGCGCTCGTCTAGAATGTTGTAGGTTGTGAGTGAGGGGACGCATGGGCGATTGATGGGCTGGTACTACTCAAATGTCTCACTCTCGTTAGTGTGGGACCAAGACCAAGTCTGCTGACTTTATTGGGGTGTTGAGATCAGCCACAGCCCGCTAATAGTGATACGGTGGTATCCAAGGCTCTCCTTATGACTCCTTCATCTATGCATTAGCCTGAGTAAACAAAAAGTAAACAAAAAAGGTTAATTACTTATAAAAATACTAAATTATAACAATTAAATACTTACAACAATTACTTATAAAAATACTTACAACAACTAAATTATAACAATTAAATACTTCATCTTTGCTGCCTAACTCCTGCGCTCGTCTAGAATGTTGTAGGTTGTGAGTGAGGGGACGCATGGGCGATTGATGGGCTGGTACTACTCAAATGTCTCACTCTCGTTAGTGTGGGACCAAGACCAAGTCTGCTGACTTTGTTGGGGTGTTGAGATCAGCCACAGCCCGCTAATAGTGATACGGTGGTATCCAAGGCTCTCCTTATGACTCCTTCATCTATGCATTAGCCTGAGTAAACAAAAAGTAAACAAAAAAGGTTAATTACTTATAAAAATACTAAATTATAACAATTAAATACTTACAACAACTTCTTTAACATCCTCCGATGCAGGAATCCTGTCTCGAGCCCTCACCTGTGGCAAGCATGTATCCCTGCTCCACCACAAACTTCTTCTCTTGAAAGTTAATTACAAATAAATATTTAAACATTAAATATAACTATATGATATCATAACATCTGATTAATTTCTCTACTTATGATCTCATCATAAGTAACTGAAAAGGGTCTCGAGCTGCCCCTATGGCACATAGTCTACGATTGACACTGGCAACACCTCTCTGGGATGCTTCCTAAAACAAAGGGCATATATGGTTAGTCAACTTGACAAAAAAAGTAAATATTCTGTAATTAACTAAATAAATTCATATCCTCATCTCTAAAATAAACCGATATCTCACATACACCCTTCAATCTTACACAGGACATCCATCGAGTACCATGTTCCCTATCTCCTCCTCAGTCCGCGTTCTGTCACCATTCACAGATGAAATAGGGCTAGCCTCCTAGTCCTCCCCAGCTTCTTGAGGGTATCTGTCCATAAATCCCTTTTGACCACAAATTTACTATGTGATTAAGTAAATGAAATATTTATTTTTAACAGCTACATTAAATCAAACGATTCATTCATTTAAATAATCGATGTATATTTAAAATTAATTACCTTTATTAGCTCTCAAGATTTGTCCTTAATCAACACTTCGATCCCCCTCCAAGTCTTATGGATGGGAAAATAGGTCCACTCCCCTACCAGCAACCACAGGTACTTGTTATACACTGGCCCCCTTGTTGGATCAACTGGTTCATACAATTCACTAGCATAATCACATGCCCCCTCGTCATCATGGCGACGTCTATAGTTGTCATCTACTGGTGGACCTGTCCCCCTTATCAAATTTACAAATCATCCTGCTGGTAGATGTCTATAAAGTGTAATTTCTAAATAAATTATATTAAAATTGATATCAAATTTCAATTATAAATTATAAATTAAATAAATTCTTCCCCACGACTTCTACTAATTGCCCAGCTTGCTGCCTTCCACGACGAGGCCACTCATTCTCATAGCCACTAGGCTGCTCCTGATCATCCTCCCACTGATCCCCACCCACTTCACTTGCCCCACCTACTCCCTCACCTGTATCATGCTGGTAGGCATGCTCTCTACTTTGAGGAACTGATAACTGTCATTTTAATTAAAAAAATTAAGCTAACTAATAGCAAAGCGGAGGTTAACCTAGGTCGATTCACAAGGAGCCTAAATTGATGCTAAGTACCTAATAAATCTATTGAGCCACAAATTAGCAAATTAAGCAGATTGGTTATGTGTTGAACTGTTTGAACTAAAAACTGAATGTAAAATCCTATGCTATTGTTTTTGATTTTAAGTGATTAAGATGGTAAAATGAATCAATGACAAATATGTTCCCTTGGAGATTACCTTCCCTTCATTATCCACAAAATATGAGAAGTTAACCAGTTGAATTAGAATATGTTAGCTAACAAGTATCTAGCTAAATCTCAATCAAAGCTACAACTCGCAGACATTGAATAGAGAATATGAATCATTCAAACACAGATATAGTAGAATATGAATTAAACAAAATCACTTCAATTAATTACAGCTATGTTCAACTCGATCAAAGATGAGAATCAATCAAAGGATCATTTATGCAGAAATAAGAAATCCAACTCGGTTCCCTACTTCTTTGTCATCTACTACTCTAATTGCATTAATAAACCAAAGTAAATACATCAACTCGATACATTTAACTCTGAATTAAAGACACAATGGCACTCCCTATTTAGCTCAAGGATTCTGGTTTAGTGTCATTGATGAGCAGGTCAAATTGTCACCTTCTAACCCATCAAAATAAGTTATGTTTGCACCAAATAATGTATTATAAGGCATAACCCTATCGTTCTTCTCGAGGAGCTTTTCTATTGGAGACCTAGCTTATTGGTGTCAAAACTATTGAAAACCTGAGTGAAAGTGAAATGGTTTTGGGTTTCAGTTGGTGCAGTAAAATAAAAGTGCAATAAAGTAAATATTTTTGTGCTTTTGATTTAGATAAAAATGAGTTGGTTTGTGAAAGTAGTATGTGATGATAGACTCTTGATGATGAAAATTTATTTATCCTTGCTCTCAATTGATATGGATTTTGAAAAATTGAGTCCAGAGCATTAATATTTCTTAAACTCCTTTGATCAAAGCTAGTTTAAGAACTCCTAATGAACTGTTAAGAATCACTTAGTGTGTAATTTAAACCAGATGTTGAAAATGCCCTCGAATGAGCGTCAATCGACTAACCCTAGATTTCTAGCAATTGAATTAATTAGCAACGATCATTGATAATAGTTCAACTATCTTAAAATCGAAACTGAAATATTGTATTAAAACCAGCATTCAAAACATCCAAAGTAAATTACAAGTGTTCTAATCTTTGAATAATCAATCAAAATTCACCTCCCTTGTTCATATAATGAAACCCTAGATCTAGCAGAATCAAAACATGAAAGAAGAGGTGTATATTAAAATAGAAAACTCCCTATGCAGTCTATGAGCTCAAGACATCAGATACATCACCAAGAGACTAAGGGTTTAGCCTCTCATGACTCCTATTGCGCTGCAATCGCTGTTCACATATGATGCCATGGAGAGAAGTAGAAGGTGAGATAAAAAGATGAATGGCGGAAGGTGTGTGTAGGTAGTAGAGATGGTGTAGAGAGAGTTCAAGCATTGTTTCTTAGCCTAATCAGGTCAAAAATCAGCCTCCTGGACGTCTGCGGCTTGCCTCTCCTTTTAACAGCAGCTTGACCTAATCAGAAAAGCTTAGCTTCACAACTGTCTTCTCTGGTTGCGACCTGTAAACGCAAAGAAGCTTCCAGGAGAAATTAGGTCGTGACCTTTGGATACTTTGGTCGCGACTGAAACACACAGAAGCTACTTCCTTGCTTTGATTCCCCGTCTTATGATTTCTTTCCTGCTTACATTAGTCCTTACTCCTCTAAAATACCTGCAATTCAAAACCAAAGCTCATTGTAAAAGTCCCACTAGTAAGGGAATAACAATTATGCAGTTTAGAGGAGTTATTTTACCATTTTACCCTTAACACAGCACATTGCCAAGCACAATCATGTATTACCACAAAAGCACAATTACAGGCATATATGAATGGTAAAACTATTATAAAACTATTAAAAATGTCGCAGGAACTATACACAAATTGTGTCTTATCAGTCATCTCCAAGAGAGCACAACAGCTTAGCCTTGCATTGTCCTCTGAACTTCAGCAGCAACAAAAAGCTTAGCGCAGTCATAATGGAAGAAGAAGGATAAAATGGAGATGAAATGGGTATGCAGAACTTTCCTTTGTTTCTATTGACTAGAACAGAGCAAAGTTGTAGAAGAGAAAATGAAGATAGAGAGAGAGAGTGGTCTGCGTGTGGACTGGTGTATAAATCTGGATGATGGATGATTGAATGGATTATGTCCGTGTCCGGTCCCCCTCTCTCAAGTGTGTTCTATGATCCATATATAGCTGCAGATGAAATGGGTGATCAGATGCATGAACCAATCTCTTCTTTAGTCCACTTGCTTCTGTTAACACATGTCAATTCTGTTTACAACACATGCTCCCTACTTGCTATCAGCAACTTGTTCATTCTATCAGATGGAGTATGTTGATGTGTGAATAGTGCCAGATACATGAACAGTGCTCCTTTATATGCCAACACATGCATGATCTCCCACTTGCAATTTGTTATCAGCTCTTGTTTATAGTCTGTTAAGTCTAGCTATTCAATTCATCACATGCTTAAATCACCTTCTGTCTAGCTGTCCCCTTCTTTAAGTCATTCGCTGATTGATTTCTGCATTAAAATTTGGTCACGACTATAATTACATCAGGTCGCGACTAATATTTACAGAGAATGCTCTTCTTTACTGATTGACGTATGGTCGCGACGTTGGCTACATCAGGTCGGGACTGAATTCCACAGGGATGCTCTACTTTGCTTATTGATTGCTGTATTGACATGAAATGGACATTTAATATATTATTTATCCAATTAAGCACTAAAATCACATCATTTAAATTCCCACTTGTCCAATTTCATATTATTAACTAATTTGCTCAATATAGTAGTAAATGTGGATAAAATCAATAATAAACTCTCTTTTAACATATTAAAAATCAATACAAATATGAGTTTATCAGGAACTCTTCCATCAATTAGAGACAAAATCATTGCCTCGTTCATCTAAAACTCCTCATAATCCTTAACGTTGATGTCCAGGCTAGGATCTTCCCTATCATCAGTAGGTCTAGCTAGGTCTGTATGGATCAATAGCCTCCTTCCCTGTTCGACGACTCATCCTAATAAAATGACAAATACAACGTAAGATTCTATTAATTCTAAATAAAAAATTACATGACAAAATATTAAAAAAATTACAAATGTACAATGCAAGATTTTATTAAATCTAAATAAAAACATTCTTAATCAATAAAACTAGTTATATTAACTAGTTCCTAATCAAAATATAAATAAAGTACAATTTATTAAAAACATTCATAATCTACAAATCAAAATAAATTAAATTAAGAAATATTAAAAGCCATTCCTAATTAATAAATAAAAATAATTAACCAAGATATTAAAAATATTCCTAATTAAAGAAATATTCCTAATCCCATAACCATCTAAGCTTCACAAAATAAAAAGTTATATTAACTCTAAATAAATAATCTAATAAAAATATAACTAAATTAAATAAATCCTTCAAGTTTTTAAATAAATAATTCATAAATAAACTAAATAAATAAAATTTCTATTTGTACCTAAAAAAAGTGGACTTCGTTATGGATCTGTTTACCAATTAATATTTCTAATCACAATTTGGTAGAGCTTCACTACTCAAAAATTAAAAAGTTAAAAATGAGGACCGTGGAGTATGTTTAGGTTTGCAAACCACATTTTTTGTAGCGGTTATACTATCAAACAACTACAAAATTCTAATGGTCACTAACACGTGTCAAATAACATCGATCCATGGGGTACTTTATAGCGATTCAAGTACACATTTATAGAGGTTTATAGATGTTACATCCTCAAATTTCCTATCTAGGGCAAAAGAAGTTTAGTGAAGTAAAATGTTAGAGTAAGGCTAAAGGAAGGAATTGTAAAGGACTAAACTATAAGGAAAGAAAGTTCAAAAGGACCAAAGGTTCCATTAATTAAAGTTAATATAGTGATAGTTAAGGGAACATAAGTATAATAATGAAAGAATTAAAGGGACATAAGTGTCATTCTTGAAAAAGTCAAGGATACAAATGTAAACGTGGAAATATACCCGAAAACCCAATAAACCAGAATTCAGTAGAAGATAGGGGAGATTATTCTGAGCCGTTTGACAGGCATTAAAATTTTGATTTGTGTAACATCCCAATTTTTAGGCCCAAAGATTAGAAAGTAGCCTGAAATAGATAGGCTACTGACCCCTTTGAGCAGAAGTCTCAGAAACATATAGAGGGTTTTTAGGGACTAAATTACAAATAAGTGAAAGTACAGGGACTTATATGTAAATAGTGAAAGTTCCTAGGGGCACACTGGTTATTTTAGAAAAGAAAGGGACTAAAGTGAAAAGTTTAAAAGTTCCATGGTAAGAAATAAAAGTATACACAAGTTGTGGGCTATTAAAGGTAATTATAAAATGTTAAGGGACTTAATTGAAAAGAAGACAAGTTTTCAGGGGTAAAATGGTAATTATAGAAAGTTGAGCCGGAAGTGTCTTAGAACTGCCCGGAAGCATTTCAGTCCCAAATTTCATTAGTAGATAGAGGAAATGATGCTGGTTAATCTAGCCTAATCAGAAAATTTATTGAAGTTCCAAATAGCTAAAATTTATTTGATAGTCAGAAAGTTATCTGAAATTTTTATCAGATCTCCTGGACCTCAGATGAGTGAAAAGTTATAGGAATGTGCGTCCTGTGAAGCCGGAGTTTAGGGAACTGACAGAATCCCGAAAGGAGTTCTGTAGGAAAAGTTATTCACTTTTTAGTGAATTTAGACGGGAGTTTGTGAACGCCCAATATCCTATTGAGAAATTAATCGGTAAGCAAACTAGGACTGAATAAGCCCAGATGGTGTCACGCAGAGGCCCATAATGACACCAAGGGAGGGCCAGGCCCATGATATCAGTTCAGCGGTAAAAGGGCCAGTGTCCCAAAAAAGGTGCAAAATGACGAAAATACACCTGTGTTATAAAATAAGTAAAGAATGAGTAAAGGGTATTTTGGTCATTTGACTAAGGTTAGACAGTCAATAAAGGTTATCTGGATAGTTGACCAGGGTCAAGGGATACGCTGGTAAGGTGTGAAAAGACGATAATGCCCCTAGACTCATTAAAGTAAGTGAAGAGGAACCAAGGGCATTTTGGTACTTTGCCAAGGGATATTTCTTGGGAATTGAGCCATCAAAGTATTTGGGCTTGATCAGAGACCCAAGATGACATTCCAAGAGTCTAAAAATGTAGCTCAAGAAATATGTGGGTTAAAGTGGCATTAAAATAATATTTTAATGGCTTTTCAATCAAGAAAAGTTACCAGGTTGAAGTGATAACCAGGGAATTGATCAGATAAAGCTCTGGATTTATTCGGAAGCCATGAGGTGGCATCAAAGGTATCCATAAGGCGCCACATGGCACTAATCTAAGGGAAGAAGAAAAAGATAAGGACACATGGCACGATCTTAGCTGTATATTCCTGGATAAGACTCTGGAATTCTCTGGAAGCACTAAGTCAGCTGGTGAGGTATCCCGAGGGCCCCACCATTGTGTCACCTAAGCATGTTAGTTGTCCCTTGATGATGTCACTTTTGATGAGTCATTATGGAGGATGATGTCATTACGATGATGCAGGCGAAGCTTCTTGAGGGAGCTAAGCGATCTGAGCCGTTCATCTTGATTCAATCTGAGCCATCCATTTCACTTTGCTTCAACTATAAATACCCTACCCCTCCCTCCATTTCATTCCATGGCAAGAACCAAGAAGAGAAGAGAAAAGAAGAGAAAGAAAGGAAAGAAGAGAAAGAAGGAGTTCTGACTGAGATAGGAGCAATCTAAGGAGCTTAGGGACTCGGCAAGCTTAGGAATAAGGTAAGTAATTTATTCTAGTCCCTGCTCTAATAAATTAGAGGATTGTTCTTATAAATTAAATAGTTAGAATATAGAAATCTCTCTCTCTATAAGGTTAGTCGTGATTGAAAGAAAGCTAAGGGATTGTTAGAATAGGGGTATTACCACAAGATAAGCTTGAGTTAAGTGGAGTTATGCTGGATAAGATCATAATAAAATATTATTATGCTATGTATAGGATCTGACCTATGAAAAGGTGGAACCTCAGATCAAAGGTTAAGGACTAAAGGAAGGGCTACATGCCAGGTAGTGAACTTACCCATTCTTGTATGCTTTATGTATATGCTTGTGTGTTAATATGATTATAATATGTGATTATGATATATGCTCTTCCTTTATGAGTTGATAGTTATGCATAGTAGTGATAGGCATGGAGCATGATAGTACGTAAATGGAAGCTAAAGAAAGATAAAGGAAACACATGCCATGTACTTGCATTCATCTTGTATACATTGAATGGTACTGTTTGCTACTGAGATTTCCCCCGAAATCTCACCCCTACCTTTTCCAAACATAACAGGGTACTGGTTTGGAGAAGATGGAGCTAGGAAAGTGAGGATGTGACATTTTGGTATCAGAGCAGAAGGTTCTAGTATTAGTACAGAATAAAGTTTTAGCACAGAACAAAGGGTTTTGGCTCAGAGCATAAGATTCTGGCACAGAACAGAAGGTTCTGGCTTAGTGATGCTCTGGTTCAGTTAGACTGACCCCTTAAACAAGTTAGAAATTTGAACGGTTCTCTCCCTAGAGTACGATATAGGGATGGTGTTCATTGCTTAGAGAAAGATTCAGATAAGAGATAGTGACACCTAGATAGATAAAACTATACCCCGAGCCTTACAGTCTTACGAAGGATATGATTACGATAGAGTAGTCTTAGTTAGCCATTGCCGCCGAGGTCTCGTGTTTCTTAACATGATGTGGCTAGACTAAGAAGGATAACGTCTGAGAAGTAGTTTCCTTTATTGGTAGAGACAGAAGCTGACCAGTTCAAGGTAAGGGAAGCTGCAAGAGTAGCTCAATGTAATACCCCAATTTTCAGGCCCAGAGACTCAGAAAGTGATCCTGAAATAGATAGACTATCAGACTCCTTTGAACAGAAGTCCTAAAAACATACAGAGGGTTTTTAGGGACTAAACTGCAAATAAGTCAAAGATCAAGGACTTATAGGTAAATAGTGAAAGTCCCTAAAGATATAGTGGCTATTTATGCAAGGAAAGGGGTTAAATTACAAAAGAAAGAAAATGTAGGGACTTAGATGTAATTATGAAAAAGTTTAAGGCCAAAAAGAAAAGTAGACAAAAAGGTGGGGTCCTTAAGTGTAATTTTTGCCAAATAAAAAGGGATTTAATTATAAAGAAGAAAAGTTTCCTGGGGCTAAAGTATAATTAAAGAAAGTCAGGCCGGAAGTGGTTTGCACTGCCCGACAGCATTTCAGTCCCAAATTCTACCAGAAGGTAGGGCAGGGGACGCCGGGTAACCCAGCCTAATACCGGAATTTTTGAAGACTCCAGATAGCCAGAAATGGACTGATCGTCCAAAACTTATAAAAATTCCTACCGGATATCCTAGATCTCAGATATAAGTGAGAAAATACAGGATGATGCGCCTTTATGGGGCGGATGTCAGGAAACTGACAGAATACCGATAGGAGGTCTGTAGAAAGATTTATTCACAAAATAGCAAATACAGACGGGAGTGTGAGGCCTCCGGGGATCCAGGTAGGAGATTTATCGGTATTTTTAAAGGGGCTGAATGAGATCGGATGACCTCGGTCAGATGACCGTTATGACCCACAGGGATGCCTGAACACAGTAGGACACTGTATCTGGGAAAAGGAGCCGGTGTCCGGAAAGGTGTATAATCGGTAAATAATAATTAAAATATTTGGTGAACTGTGACAGAGGAAGATTCCTCGTAATGCGTGCCATATAGTTAATGGACCCAGGAAGCCCAAAAAATGGCGCCATTAGAGTCCCAATAAGGCTCTTGGACTGATAGGTGGGCCAGTGTCCAGCAGAACCCTGGAAAAGTGCGAAATTACGAAAATGCCCCTGTGTTGTACAAAAAGGGCAGTAGATGAATGAAGGGCATTCTGGTCATTCTGGACAGGCCCAGAGGTCAAGACATGTCTAAATAAGGTTGACTAGAGCCAGTATAAGCTTTGACCAGGTCCAGAAAGGTGTGAAATGACGATTTTGCCCTTAGGGTTAAAATAGGACAAGATAGGGCACCAAGGGCATTTTGGTCATTTCGCAGGGGATCTGTAACTGAGTCTGGACCCAGTATTAAAAATTTAATGATATAAAGGGTCTAGATACTAAATGTGAGGTCAGTAGACATAAAAAGGATCTTCAGAAACATCAGATTCAGAAAACGGCACGTTTTTCGAGGCGATGGACCGGGCCGGTACCAGATTGGACCGGAAAGCTTCCAGAACCTCCAAATTTCGTCACATGAAGCATATGGGTGGTGAGGTGTCCCATGAGGTGTCCAGGGTGATGCAGTAAAAGGAAATTAAAGAAAATAGGAAATTCCAGGAAAAACCAGGACCACAGGATCATAAGTCTTCCTAATTACAAAATTGCCATTGCTCAACACTATAAATACCCCCTAGCTCTTCATTTTCATGGCAAGAAGCATTCTTAGAGGTAGAAAGAAGTTCTTGAGAGAGAAAGTGTGAGGAAGAAAGAAGTAAGGAAGTTCTGGTGAAGTTGGAAGTAGTAGGGAAGTTCTGAAGCTCTGCTTTTGAGGTAGTAACTAATCCTAGCTCTTATGTAATGTCTTTGTGATGTGTTGTTTTGTTTGGTTGGATTGTTGTCTTATATGTTATGCTTGAAGCTCTATTCCAATGCTATGATCATATGTTATTGAATATGGAAGCATGCAGCATACTTATCTGTACACAATCACAAGCAAGCACCGTCACTCTGCATTACATATATTGTTATGATTGTTGCTACTGTGATTCTTTTGAATCTCATTCCCATACATAACATTACAGGGGAGGTTCTGTCAAAATGAAATTTGGAAATTTTAAGAGACGCCGTTATGCTGCCGAAATTTCGGCAAGAAAGCAGGAACAGGGAAAGGAACTGATACGTACTGTGTACGTAGTGCTGTCTAAGGAGGCTGGAAGTGAGTGGACCCAGCAGGTTCATCCAGTCTTTCCTGGGTACTACGTAGAATGGTAGTTCTCATGAGGGAATTACTGAATCGGTACAACATCGGTTACTTTCTAAAGAAGAATTGTAGCAGTTATGCTGCCGGATTTTAGACAGTGAAAAGATGTAATAGAAATTTGAGGGGATTGATCATACACTGATATGCAATAGTTGATTATCTAATAATAATTGTTATCTGGCATGTATGACTAATATGTGATGGTTGTATGCATGTGTATGTGAAGATTGAATGCTGAAAATAGGTTCAGTGAACAGTAACTCGTGAGGACCTATGCATGTTTGATAAATCATTAAAAATAGTAAATGATTGAATTAATGCACTAACTTTTTATAGTAAAAATTAGATATACTAAGCTTTCATTTGATATATATAATGCCCCATTTGGATGTCTGTACAAAAGGATATAAATTACCAAAGATGAAACCAGAATGCTGGATTCAGGAGAAAATCACTGGATGAACAGTAACTTTGAAACGTTTACCCACGATGAATTGGTCAAGTAATGGTCAACCAATGATTTTTCCCTGAAATATAATTTAGTTATATTCATGTAGCACTTTGAACCACTTCGTTTTGATTTTTCTAGAATTAGTTATGATTTTTCAAAGTCAAGTCACTCATCTGGAATTTGCCATAGTGAACAGTACCGAAAGAGTAGAATTCCAGATTGATAGTTTGGACTTCTATAACCCTGAAAGTGGTTCCAAATGCTACTGAATGGTTCCTAAGATGTATAAAAATAAGGATGTGACACTCGAGGTATCATTTTGTGACCAGACGCTACAGTGAGGATGATGAGATGTCCAAATTGCGATGTGAAGGCGTGCAGGTCATGACTAGTAGTAACAAAGAAGTAAGGTTATGATGAGTCAAGTCGCAGGTCGCGTCTAGTGTGCGCAGAGGAGTTAAGGTCGCGACAAGAAGAAGTTAAGGTCACGACGGAAGGAGTTCAGGTCGTGACAGGAGAAGACCTTTGGTGCGACTACAGAACACAGAGATGTCAGGTCGTGACGAGTAGATAGAGATGGTCGCGACGAAAGATCACAGAGAATATGAGTCGCGACTAGCCAATACTCAGGTTGCGACTAGGATGTACAGAGACCTAATAATGAGAATGAAGGTGCCAACCTATCTGAAGTCCATCGGCTAGAGGATTGGTATAACACATGATCAAGCCAGACAGTACAAAGTACTAAGATCAGTTTAAGATGATGTTTAAAAGTAGATCCTCCATGTGATAACTAGGAGTAGATCTACATTACAAAGATTTTATTCAGCTGGTCTGAATAGAAGACCTAAAAGTTAGATTGAGATTTGCCTAGGAATAATCCTAGCATATGTCCTAAGGCTAGAGACGTGATGGTTAATAGATAAAGAGCTAATACTCTCTAAGCAGAGGGATTCTATCACAGAGAAGTAGTATACCTAGGGTAGAGTACCCTAGAGAATAGAAGTGATAGTAAGAGATGATGAATGAGATCCATGCGACTCAAGTTCACTAGGATCAAGAGAAAGACCAATAAGGAACCACAGTCCGATCAAAAATAGAGTGGGACTGATAGATAGATAGAAGAAGTTAAGAGATAGTAAAGAGGTGGCCACAGTTTAAAAGATAAAATAACTCCCCTATATAAAATAATGAAGGGTTGAGTTTATACCCTGGTAAGAGGGTAGCATGGCAGCCTAAGTGAGATAGACAGATGTCCTTATCAGATTCTGATCAGATAATGAGATAGATAATCTGACAGATAATGTGATAAAGGAAATAATGTTTACCTAATTGCAGTGTACGATGGATGGTTGAGCAAATTATGATGATATGGCTTATTTTGCCATAAGTTATGATGAATAATTGCATCTCCTTGCAGTTGTCATGTGATGACATGCATGTTAGAGTATGCTATGATGAATGAATACTCTCCTTTTGCAGTACATGCAGTGTAGAGTATATATGAGATGAGGAAGTTATGTTGCTCCCATACCATACGACATGCAATAGGAATGTACCTAGAATGACAGACAGTCTCAGTAAGTGGGACAGTCAGTTACAGTATGATTGGGGTTACTCAGGTATTTCTGCAAACTTGTGAATGCAGTACTCATGGCCATTTCTATTGAAAGGAATGGTATACAGAAAGAGCAGCAGATAACAGTAAAGAGATTGTTTTCAGATCTCTCTTCAGATAAGAGTTGGATCTGAAATAGATGGCTCTCAGACAGAGCTAGATTCATATGAGTATATATCATACTTCAGATAAGAGTTAAATCTGATACAGAATGCTTGCACTTAGAGCATAGTTCAAATGGCTCGCATTTAGAGCACAGATTGAAATGAGAAGTTATGATGAGGCCATAGCAGCAAAATGCAATGGCAAGTGGTTAGACCATGATTGCACAAGGTATGGTAAGCCACAGTAAAATAAGAAAGATGAGAAGGAACTCTTGAGTAAGAGAGGAAATAAGTAAAGTCTTGGTAAATAATATGGGCTACTGGATATATGTTTTTAAAAATTTTTATTGAGTTATCAACAAGTGGAAGCAGTTAACCTTATAACTTAGTCTGTTGGTTTAAGATCTTCGAGAGATAATACAGTACAACAGAATTACAGTTAGATTTTGGAGGGTCACAGTTAGATCATAGCATAGCTCCAGGGTCGCAGTTAGATCCTGAAGGATCGCAGTTAGATCCTAACAGTTTTAGAGTCGCAGTTAGATTCTGAAGAGGCTAACGGTTGATCGCAGTTAGATCCCGAGGTCGCAGTTAGACCTAGCCTAAGGAAAGTAATAAGCCATAAAGATATGAGTACAATGTAGTATCTCTCTAGGAAGATGAATACCAAAGACGAAGTTAAGGTAAGGAAGCTTTACTAGTTGATAAATTCATCCAGAAAAATGACTTATAATGGTTTTCCTCATATAGCCTCTATTATATACAGACTGAACTTAGTTTTCCCTTAAACAAAGACGGATCCCAAATTTTCTCTATCTGTATAAGACTGATAGAGGAAAGAGGTTATGAAGGTCTTAGGATGGTAATCAAAAGGAAAGATAATGATTAAGATAAGTTTTAAGCTAAAGAAAGAGAGAAGGTATGAAGTTGTAAGGAAAAATGGGACTAAATTGCAATTAATTAAAGTTTCAAGGACATAATGGACATTTTGGAAAAGAAAGGGACTAAAGTGAAAGTCTAAAAGTTCAAATGGCTCGCAGTTAGAGCACATATTGAAATGAGAAGTTATGATGAGGCCATAGCAGCAAAATGCAATGGCAAGTGGTTAGACCATGATTGCACAAGGCATGGTAAGCCACAGTAAAATAAGAAAGATGAGAAGGAACTCTTGAGTAAGAGAGGAAATAAGTAAAGTCTTGGTAAATAATATGGGCTACTGGATATATGTTTTTAAAAATTTTTATTGAGTTATCAACAAGTGGAAGCAGTTAACCTTATAACTTAGTCTGTTGGTTTAAGATCTTCGAGAGATAATAAAGTACAACAGAATTGCAGTTAGATTTTGGAGGGTCACAGTTAGATCATAGCATAGCTCCAGGGTCGCAGTTAGATCCTGAAGGATCGCAGTTAGATCCTAACAGTTTCAGAGTCGCAGTTAGATTCTGAAGAGGTTAACGGTTGATCGCAGTTAGATCCCGAGGTCGCAGTTAGACCTAGCCTAAGGAAAGTAATGAGCCATAAAGATATGAGTACAATGTAGTATCTCTCTAGGAAGATGAATGCCAAAGACGAAGTTAAGGTAAGGAAGCTTCACTAGTTGATAAACTCATCCAGAAAAATGATTTATAATGGTTTTCCTCATATAGCCTCTATTATATACACACTGAACTTAGTTTTCCCTTAAACAAAGACGGATCCCAAATTTTCTCTATCTGTATAAGACTGATAGAGGAAAGAGGTTATGAAGGTCTTAGGATGGTAATCAAACGGAAAGATAATGATTAAGATAAGCTTTAAACTAAAGAAAGAGATAAGGTATGAAGTTGTAAAGAAAAAGGGACTAAATTGCAATTAATGAAAGTTTCAAGGACATAATGGACATTTTGGAAAAGAAAGGGACTAATGTGAAAGTCTAAAAGTTCCATGGGGTAAAATGGAAGTAGACATAAACTTTGGGCCATTAAGTTTAATTATGAAAAGTTGAGGGCCTAAAGTGTAATTTTCAAATGTTCAGGGGCAAAATGGTAATTATGGAAAGTTGAGCCAGAAAAGGCCAAAAAATTCCATGAAATGGTTGAGTCCCAAAATTTACCGTAAAATAGAGAAAAGTATTCTGATCAGTTTAACGCAACGCAGAATTTTGATTTAAGGTCCCGATAAATTGATATTAATTTCTGAAGTCGGGAGATTATTACAGTATCCTCTGGACCTCATAATCAGATGAAATTTGGTAGTAAATTCTTATAAATAATATAAGAATTTATGAAACTGACAAAAATTAAAAAGGAGTCCTGTAGAATTAATTATGGAATTTAAGGTGAAATCAGACACCGATAAAGGGTTAAAGGAAATGTAGGGAATTTTTATCCAGACTTCTGGGTCTTAAAAAATTATGAGACTTTTTAGGGAATTCATTTTGTATTAGAATAAATTTCTAAAAATGTTAGAACCAATAAAAGAGGTGTTTAGAATTTATCTCAGAAATCAGGGTGATTTGAGAATATCTGTATAAGGAAAGTGCCTTAGGATTTGTGCCAATTAGCTATTAGACCTAAAAGAGGCCTAATATGATGTCCTATACAATCCCAATAAGCCCAAGGAATTTTATTTGGTCAAATAAATTTTTAGAATATTTTATGTATTTTTAAAAGAAAATTCAAGAAGCATGTGAGGTGTCCTTGTGGGACCAAGAAGAAGAAGAAAGGGTTATGACATGTGCTAAAATGTAATAAAATAATATAAGAATTAACCTAATGATGATTAAGGATAATTAATCCAAAAACCAACCAATCAAGTTCAAGATTAAGGAGTTGTAATAATTAGGAAAAGTGGGGTTATTATGCACCTAAGGTGACAAAGTTTTGGCTATAAATACCCCTCTCATTCGTCACAAAAATGTGCCCCCTTGGTTCCCTTGGAGAAACTCTTGTCATTTGAAAACTCAACCAAAATAAAGGCAATTCAAGTCACTTAAAGGTTTAGTTAAGGCATAAGGTAAGTAATCCTTCCTAGTTTATTTATATATGTTTTGGAAGGATAAAACCTAGGTTTTATCGGTTGGAAATTCCATTAAACCTAGAGCATGCTTACTGTCCAAATTTTAAGTTGAAGTAGGAAGAAGGAAATAAAGCTATAACTATGTGATTAATGCTTGGATAAGTTAGTTTAGGTGATTGGTTATTGAACTAAGTTGTGATTTTGACTTTACCATTGATGAGGCCATTTGGCCTAGGGCTGTTCTGGACCAAGAAGAATGAATTTCAATGATCTAATGCTTCCATTGAATTTAAATGATGATTTTGTGTAGGATTGGATAGGTTTGGAACCTTGGAAGCATTGGAATTGAAAGTTGAAATGTTTAAGTCTTCTCTATACTGTTCACATGAAAAGTTGTGTGGGATAAAGTAAAGAAACAAGTATTGGAAGCATTTGAATCAAAATGATAATTTTTGAAAGAATTATGTACATTTTTGGTTCTGTCCAGAACAGGTTGAAGGAGCTAGAATTTCATGATTCTAAGCTCATAAATAGATTCAAAATGTGAAATTGTGTAGGGTAAAGTCAAGGTACAAATTAATTCAAAGGACAAGACAATTAACCACAAATCAAGAAAGATAGGAGTTAATTGATTAAGTTAAGTCCAATGTCTTTATATACCAATTGATTTGGGTCATGATGAATAAATGAATATGTGATGTTTAGGATTTGATTTGTGTATTCAAGAAGACAACCTTACTTCAAGGAAAGGTGACAAGAAAGAGGATAAGGAAAAGTAAAGAATCAAGGTAGTGAACTCACCCATTTCTTGTATACTTGATGTATATGTTTGTGTGTTGATATGTTTGTGATAGGTGATGATGATGTATGGTAGGTGTGAATCATATCTGCTTTTATGAGGTTATAGTCATACATGATAGGAATAGGCATGGAGCATAATGGTATGCAAATGGAAACTAAGGAAAGATAAAGGAAACATGTCATGCACTTGCATTCATCTTGTATGCATTGAATGGTACCGTTTACTACTGAGATTTCCCCAGAAATCTCATCCCAAATTATATCTCCAATCAACAGGAACCTCAAGTATGAGAGAGGAAGAATGCTAGATGATGATATGGTTATGTTCTAGACAAGTTTTGGGATGAATGTATGTAAAGGAAGATGTTAGACAGTTTTGAACTATGATGTTTGGTCTGTAACTAAAAATAGTTAATGATGTAATAAACGTATCATATTTTAGCAGTAGTTAGCTAACATGTCAAGCTTCATTTTGACACCAAGTACGCCTTATTTCGATGTTTGTGCAAAGAGAACAAATTTTTCAAAGTTAGGGACCAGAAACTGTTTTCAGAAATTTAGACCAAATGAACAGTAAATTTTGACGTCATAGTTGACTCAGTTGACTTGTCAATTGGTCTAAGTAAGTATTTTTCACTTAAATATCAAGATGTTATCTTCAATTATCCTTTTGAACCACTTCATTTTGATTTTTCTAGAATTAGTCATGAATTTTTAAAATTTATTACTGAATCTAGAATTACCAAATGATAAACTTAAAATTTTCAGATTTTGATATTGAACTTCAATGGACTTGTAAGTGGTTCTAAATGCTACCAAATGGTCCCTAAGATGTATAAAAGTGAGGTGTTACAGAGTCCAAGGTAAAATCTGAGTGCTGATATTCAAAGTTTTGTAGAAGTATGCCTGAGGAACAGAGAAGAGAACCCCATATGTTTTGAAAACAGAAAAGTATGGCAGATAGATCCTCCAGATGAGGATAAAGAGATTAAAAGGCTAGAAAGACCTAGAGAAGAGGGTCTAAGGCAAAGCAAAGATAGAACATAGTTCTATGAGAAAGAGAATGCTAGGGCCTAAGCTATACGAAGAGTAACCTAGCCCTAACCTAGTAACACGAAAGGTGCTAAGGCAAGAGTAGCCTAATGATAAGGAAGCCCTGAGAAAGGACAAGAAAGAGTGAAAATGACATAAAGGTTTGGCATAGATGCATAAAGTTATATAAGAGGATGAGAAAAGTTAAGAAAAGTTAGAAAAATTATTAGAATCATAATCTAAATTATGATTTTGTATCAGGAGAAAGAAAGGAAAAAAGAACAGTATTTCTCCTTAGAGATTAACAAAGTTTAAGAGGAATTATGTAGACCCCGGAATTACATCAAAATTCTGAAGGGTAAGATATGAAAGAAATGGACATTACTCATAAGTTCAGTATAATGAGTTGTCCATAAGTATGAGTGGATGAATGCCTCAAGCCTTGGTCATAAACCAGGAAAGGATATACAGAGGAGATATATCCAGGATAGTTGATTAAGATACTAAGTAAATTTGAGGACGAAATTTATTTTAAGGGGGGTAGAAATGTAACATCCCAATTTTTAGGCCCAGAGATTCAGAAAGTAGCCTGAAATAGATAGGCTACCAGACCCTTTGAGCAGAAGTCCCAGAAACATACAGAGGGTTTTTAGGGACTAAACTGCAAATAAGTGAAAGTACAGGGACTTGTATGTAAATAGTAAAAGTCCCTAGGGGCATAAAGGTCATTTTAGAAAAGAAAGGGACTAAAGTGAAAAGTTTAAAAGTTCCATGGTAAGAAATAAAAGTAGACACAAGTTGTGGGCCATTAAAGGTAATTATGAAATGTTAAGGGACTTAATTGAAAAGAAGAAAAGTTTTCAGGGGCAAAATGGTAATTATAGAAAGTTGAGCCGGAAGTGGCTTAGAACTGCCCGGAAGCATTTTAGTCCCAAATTTCATCAGTAGATAGAGGAAATGATACTGGTTAATCTAGCCTAATACAGAAATTTTATTGAAGTTCCAAATAGCTGAAATTTATTTGATAGTCAGAAAGTTATCTGAAATTTTTATCAGATCTCCTGGACCTCATATATGAGTGAAAAGTTACAAGAATGTGCGTCCTGTGAAGCCGGAGGTCAAGGAACTGACAGAATCCCGAAAGGAGTTATGTAGAAAAAGTTATTCATTTTTTCTTGAATTTAGACGGGAGTTTGTGAACGCCCGATATCCTATTGAGAAATTAATCGGTAAGCAAACTGGGACTGAATAAGCCCAGATGGCTTCACGCAGAGGCCCATAATGACACCAAGGGAGGGCCAGGCCCATGATATCAGTTCAGCGGTAAATAATCAAGGCATTATAAATATTAAGATAAGGAAGGGTATAATGGTCCCTAGAAGTAAAAAATTTGTCTATAAATATCCCCAGCCCACTTTCCCGCCATCTTTTGGCAACATTGGGGAAACTCTTACAAATTTTCCTGTCAACCAAAAATCAAGCTTCCAACCTTCAAGGATCTCAAGGTAAAATCTTCCTCAAAGCTTTAGGTTGTGTAATTAGAAGGTTAATCTCTTGATAGTGGTCCCCTATGCATACTGGCTGAAAAGTGTCATGGAAAGGGGAAGAAGAAATTTAAGTTAGAAGTAGTTAAAACAAGTTAGATTTAAGTGGTTTAAAATTATGAAATCAATAGATTCTTGGAACCCTATGTATGGCATGCTTGTTGCCTGATAACTGTCGTTTTAATTATCAAACAAGAAACTAAGCTAACTAATAGTAAAGTGAAGCTAACCTAGGTCGATTCACAAGGAGCCTAAATGGATGCTAAAGTTCCTAACTAATCCAATGAGCCACAAATTAACAAATCAATGCAATGATCTGTGAGATGAAATGTTTGAATAACTTCTGAATATAAATTCTATACTACTGTTTATGATTTTAGGTGTTAATGATAATGATATAAATCAATGACAAGTGTGTTCCCTTGAAGATTACCTTACCTTCATTATCCATAGAATATAAGGAGTTAATTAGTTGAATTAGAATGTGTTAGCTAACAACTTGCTAGCTAGATCTCTACCAAAACTATAACTCGTAGACATTGAATAGAGAAATATGAATCATTCAACTCAAAAGATAGAAAAAGATTAATTAAATAGATACAACTGTACTCTGCTATAGAATTGCTCTAATTAACTACAGCCATGTCCAACTAGTTCAAGGATAAGGATCAATCAAAGCTCAATTAAACATAATCAGGAAATCCAACTCGGTTCCCTAATATTCATCATCTACTAACTGTAATTGAATCAATAAAACTAGAATTAACTACATCAACTTGATACAATTAGATATGGAATTAAAGACACAATTGAAACTTCCTGTTTTAGATCAAGGATTCTGGTTCAACATCATCTCCAAGAGAGAACAATGGATCTAGCCTTCTATTGCTGTCAAGACCTTAACAGCAGCAGTAAACAGATCAGCAACAGTTATAGTGGATGTGAAAGGAGAAGATAAAGATGGAAGCATAGCTTTCCTCTGGTTCTATTGCTTAGAATAGAGGAAAGTTGCAGATGAAAAAGAGAGAATGAAGATACGGAAAGGGAGAGATGGATGGATCTGAGATAGAGTCAGAAAATGGAATGGATGTCTCTCCCTCATATGGCGTGAATCTGTCTGATATATAGGAGAAGTGTATGGCGTGAGTGATGTGTGATCAGATCTGAAGTGATGAGCTATTGGTGTGAATGAGTGATTCTGTTCAGAATGGTGTGTCATGCATGAATTCAGTTCTGAATTGGTCTCCCTCCAATTGTCATCATATGCCCAATCTGTTACAGCACATGTGTGAATCTCCCACTTGCTTCTATTATCAGCTCCTTAATTCCTGGATCCAGCACAAGCTCAATATATTAGCAACTCTGTTAAGTCCACCTTCTAGCTATCAAACCCATCTAATTACATTCTAACTGATCCTCCTTCTTATTCTGTTACAGCAACAAGTTGACTTGGTGATTAATGAACATTTTCCTGAAATGGGAAATTAAAATATACAAATTATTTATCTAATAAGATAATATTCTAATATATGACCAAATATGTTCTTCTCAGCCATATTTCCACGTGAATACTCTTCTTCAGCAGCACATGCTTCCATCTCCTCTTGTCCAGCTGTCCTCTCCTTTAAGTCATTCGCTGATTGATTTTTGCATTGAAATCTGGTCGCGACTATAATTACATCAGGTCGTGACTAATATTTATAGAGAATGCTCTTCTTTGCTGATTGACATATGGTAGCGACGTTGGGTACATCAGGTCGCGACTGAATTCCACAGGGATGCTCTACTTTGCTGATTGATTGCTGTATTGACCTGAAATGGACATTTAATAGATTATTTAACCAATTAAGCACTAAAATCACATCATTTAAATTCCCACTTGTCCAATTTTATATTATTAACTAATTTGCTCAATATAGTAGTAAATGTAGATAAAATCAATAATAAACTCTCTTTTAACATATTAAAAATCCATACAAATATGAGTTTATCAATTCCCCCACACTTAGCTTTTGCACTCTGAGCAAAATTAGGGATCAAAACTGAAATTTGAATACACATGTCTAGCAAATTTGGCAAAACAGATTTAGCATAAGCACATGTAGTTATTAATCATTTCCCTTCAATTGACAACAATCCATACTAATCTGATAACAATAAAAATATCTCATTCATGCAATTAAATCATGGTAAGCAATTAGGTTGAGATTTCCTCACAAGGAATAGTGTTTCATCACTCTCTTATTAAGGCAATTTCACTCAACCATCTAGCTTAGGCTTCCCATAGGCTTGTAAGCATCCTACATCTCCACTACTAATTGCCACAAGGTTTATGAATGAAAGGGTCTTTATTAGGGTTGTAATGTTGGAAAGGCTAGATGATGAAATGGAAATGCATGTCAATGATTAATGAAATACTGTACATAATCAAAGTTCTAATCATGCAGCTGCAAGTCACAAACTAATTCTTTTCATACTAGTTGAATAGCACTTTTTGCATCTGGTTTTTCTTTTCTTTCTTCTTTCTTTCTCTTTTCTTTGTACTTTTCTTTTTCTTTTCTCTGTAATTTTCCTTTGTTTTCATTTTCTTGCACCAAATAGTAAATATATTGAAGTTTAGAGATTCAACAAGTAATTTCAACTTAGCAATCATTCACAATCAAAGACTTATTGTAGGTGCAACTATCTTACACAGTATTCATTAATCAAGGATGGAATTTTTTAAAGAAAATGAAGGTCTCAAAGGGGTAAAGCAAAGGATTTACTATTTATATGGTTTCTGTTTGGACAAGAGGGTTTTGAAAGGAATGCCATTATCATTTTCACAATTCCATGGAGCTAATGTGGTTTTGAGTCAAGGATTGAGACAAGTTCTGCAAAGTTACCAAACTAGATGGTGTCACACAATGTAAAGGAGTATATGTTGAAGGCTCAAAATGCTTCCATCTGGCTTACTCACCTTAATCAGCTCACATGACTAGATTACATGAATTTTAAACAAAATACATGAGATTAATCATTCATGATGCACAATTTCCAGTAGTGAATTAATGAAATAGGCAACTAACACTTCATCAAGCTTGCCAATGTCAAAAGTATATGTTCAAAGTTGAATTTTGAATCCATGACAGTAAATTCTAAAAACTAAGCACTAATCAGAATGAATAGGAGGAATTTTCAGAAAACAGGTAATATTGGTCGCGACATAAATGGACATTGGTCATGACTCAAAATCACAGAGAGTAAACCTGTTAAACACATGTTCTAGCCGCGACCAAATCACAATCCAATTACGACCAAAATTCACAGAGTTCCAGTCACGACACAATAGACAATTTAGTCGCGATTAAAATTCACAGAGTCCCATTTGCGACATAGATAGAGCATAGACCACGACTAAACATCATAGATAGGTAAATATCAGAAAATATGAACTTTTGGTAGTGACAAAAATATGCAAAGGTCGCTACTAGTTTTCACAGAGAAGAATTTTGACAATTTGAACACATTAGTCACGACACAAACATCATAAGTTCACGACCGAAAGACAAAATCACAGCAAATATCTAATTTTCATTCACCCATCTCACTCAATAAAGCTCATCCTCCGTCACATTTAAATTCTACATTGTCCTCAATGTGAAGAAGTGATAAAACACATGCAAAGTAGTAGTAATCATGACAACATTACACTAGAATCTAAGATGAATTTATTAGTTTTTATTGCTACTCCTACTAACTTAGTCTCCTCCCCCACAATTAATCAACAAATACAGTTCAAGTATATAAGAAAACTGATTAAAGCAGCAGACTATTGTAAGTGGGGAAACAAGGAAGGAGACAACCTAAATATCATGGTGGTTTGAAGTTTTCCTTGTACAGCTTCAATAAGTGGCCATTGACATGAAATGCTGTACCGTCTGCTTCATCCATCAATTCAATTGTTCCATAGTCATGGATCTTAGTCACCACATATGGACCATCCCATCTTGCAGCAAGTTTTCCAGGTCTGAAAGCATATCTAGCCTTAAATCTCAGAACTTTATCTCCAACATGAAATTCCTTGCGCAAGATCTGCTTATCATGAAGAAGCTTGGCCTTTTCTTTGTAGATTCTGGAATTCTCATAGGCATCTAGTCTTATTTCTTCTAGTTCCTGAATCTGCAACATTCTTTCTTCTCCAGCAATGTCAAAATCCATGTTACAAGTTTTAACTGCCCAGAATGCTTTGTGCTCAACTTCTATTGGTAGATGACATGTTTTACCATAGACCATTCGGTATGGGGACATCTCAAGTGGTGTTTTATGAGCTGTTCTGTATGCCCACAAAGCTTCATCTAACCTTGTACTCCAATCTTTCCTTAAGGGTCTTACTATCCTCTCCAGAATCCTCTTAATAGCTTTGTTAGAATTGTTAGCTTGACCATTTATTTCAGGATGATAAGCTGTTGAAACCTTGTGCTTGATCCCAAACTTGGCGAATAACCCTTCTAAAATCTTATTACAGAAATGAGAGCCTTGATCATCACTCACTATAGCTCTTGGCACACCAAACCTTGAAAAGATGTTGAACTTAAAAACTTAGAAACTGTCACTGCATCATCTTTTCTTGTTGGAATAGCTTCCACCCATCTTGAGAGATAATCCACAGCTAGCAGAATATATGCATAACCAAAAGATGGTGGAAATGGTCCCATGAAGTTAATGCCCTATACTTCAAATACCTCACAAAATAGTATAGGTTGCTAAGGCATTTCATGTCTCTTAGTCAGTCCAACGAAATGTTGACACCTGTATAAGCTTTGCAGTATTAATAGCAGTCTTTCAATAATTGTGGCCAATAAAAACCAACATCCAAAATCTTTCTGGAAGTCTTATTTGCACTGAAATATCCTCCACAAACAGAAGAATGGCATGCTGTAAGAATGCTGTCTACTTCTTCACTTGGCACACACCTTCTTATAACTTGATCACTGCATATCTTCCATAGGATGGGTGGTTCCCAAATGAAAAATTTTGCCTCATGCTTGATCTTCTGGCCCTGGAAATGAGATAAAGAAGTTGAAATTAGACCAGTAACTATGTAGTTTACTATGTGGCAATACCCAGGTGCAATCACAGAAATAGAACAATCTCTAACTGTATCACAAATGATGTCAGAATCTAATACTCCCCTTGTATTTCCATGCAATCTACTCAAATGGTCAGGTACCATATTTTTTGCTTCAATTTTGTCCCTTATCTCCACATCAAATTCTTGGATTAGCAGCATCTATCTCAAGAGTCTAGGCTTAGACTGTGGCTTTTTAAACAAGAATTTTACAGTAGCATGGTCAGTGTATATAATCACTTTAGAACTCAAAAGATAAGACCTGAATTTGTCAAGTTGAAACACTATAGCAAAGAGTTCTTTTTCTGTAGTAGTGTAGTTTTGTTAAGCACTATCTAATGTCTTAGAGGCATATGAAATGACTTTAGATAGCTTACCATCTTTCTGTCCTAAAATGGCACCTACAGATTCATTTGATGCATCACATGAAAGCTCAAAATCTAAGTGCCAATTAGGTGTAACAAGTATAGGTGGTATATAAGCATAGCTTTAATAGTGTCAAATGCTCTCTTGCAAGTATCATCAAAACAGAACTCTACATCTTTTTGCATGAGTTTAGATAGTGGAGATGCAATCTTGCTAAAATCCTTAATGAATCTTCTATAGAATCCAGCATGTCCTAGGAATGACCTTAGTTCCTTTAAAGATTTGGGATAGGGAAGAGAAGAAATAACCTCAATCTTAGCTTTATCTACCTCAATCCCATTCTTAGTTATTAAGTGTCCTAGAACTATGCCAAACTACTGTAAAATGACACTTCTTAAAATTTAGCATAAGTTTTTTCTCAGTGCATCTTGCTAATACTTTATCTAGACTCTCTAAGAATTCATCAAAATCCTCACCATACACTGTGAAATCATCCATGAATACCTCCATGTTCTTCTCCAAGAATTCACTGAATATAGACATCATAGCTCTTTGAAATATTCCAGGAGTATTGCATAAGCCAAATAGCATCCTCCTATAAGCATACGTACCAAATGGACATGTGAATGTGGTTTTCTCTTGATCTTTTGGTGCAATTGGAACTTGAAAATATCCTGTAAAACCATCAAGAAAATAGTAATTAGCCTTTCCAGCAAGCCTTTCCAACATTTGATCTATAAATGGTAAAGGAAAATGCTCTTTCGTAGTTGCATCATTCAATTTCCTATAATCAATGCACGCTGAAACATCCTTACTTTCATATGTCTTAGGGACCATTTGGTAGCATTTAGAACCACTTTCAAGGTCATTGAGGTCCAATTCCCCAATCTGGAATTTTACTCTTATCGAGTACTGTTCACTTTGAAAATTCCAGATGAGTGACCTGACTTCGAAAAATCATAACTAATTCTAAACAAATCTAAATGAAGTAGTTCCAATTTCTAAATGAATCTAACTCAATTATCTTTCAGGGAAAAATAACTTGTTGACCATTTGTTGACCAAGTCAACGTCAGTCAACGTGTCAACTTTACTGTTCATCCCCCGTTTTTCTCCCTGAATCCAGCATTCTGGTCCCAACTTTGATAATTTATATCTTCTTGTGTAGACATCCAAATGAGTCATACTATATATCAAATCGAAGCTTAGTATGTCTACTATTTACCTTAAAAATTTCATACATTAATTCATCCATTTACTATTTTTAATTATGGGTCAAACATCCTCATGTCCCCACGGATTACTGTTCATAGCGTTAATTTTTAGCAACCAACATTACATACATAGGCATACATCCATCATATATTAGTCAAACATGCCAAACAACAATTATTATTAATTAATAAGTTGTTTTACATCCAGTCATGTACATAAATTCCCATATCTCTATTACATCTTTTCCTGCCTGAAATCCGGCAGCATAACCGCTACGCTTCATCTTCAGAAAGTAACTGATGTTGTACCGATTCGGTAATTCCCGTGAGAACTACCATTCTACGTAAGTACCCAGGAAAGACTGGATGAACCGGCTAGGTCCACTCACTTCCAGCCTCCTTAGACAGTACCTACGTACACAGTACGTATCAGCTGCTTTCCTTATCTTGTCATAATTTCGGCAGCATAACAGCGTCTCTTAAAATTCCCAGAATTCATTTTGACATAACCTCCCCTGCAATGGTTTACTTATTGGGATGAGATTCGGGGGAATCTCAGTAGCAACAATCATAACAATATATGTAATGCAGAGTGACAGTGCTTGCTTGTGATTGTGTACAGATAAGTATGCTGCGTGCTTCCATGCTTAATAACATATGATCATAGCATTACAGCAGAGCTTCAGACATAACATATAAGACAACAATCCAACCAAACAATAGCACAATAAATCACAAAGCCATTACATAAAAGCTAGGATTAGTTACTACCTCAAAGGCTCAGCAGAGCTATACTATCTCTATTCTGCTTCCAGCTCCGCCAGAACTTCCTTTCTTTCTTTCTTCCTCTCACTTTCTCTCTCTAGCACCTCCTCCTCTCTCTAAAATGGCTCTTGGCCTTGGCATATGAATGGCAAGGGGGGGTATTTATAACCTCCTCCAATGGCAATCTCGTAATTTCCATGAACTTTGATCCTGCGGTCCTGGTTTTTCCTGGATTTTCCTATTTTTCTTAATTCCTCCTTTACTGCATCATGCATGACATCATTGGGACACCTCACCAGGACACCTCAGCGCCACATTTATCACATGCCTAAAATCCTGGACACCTCAGCAGCTGACTCAGCATGCTGACTCACCGGTCCAGTATCTTGCCTCGTAATACGTGTTCTTAACTTTTTCTTCTGCCTTTAAGATTGCGCCATGTGGAACCTGGAAGGGACCTTTCACGCCTTCCAATGCTATCCAGATAAATCCAGGACTTTATCTGATCGTCTCCTCGGTTATCGTGCCGACCGAGTAACTTTACTTTATTGAAACAGCATTAAAATAATATTTTAATGCCACTTTTTCCCACACATTACTGGGCCTACGTTTTTGGGCTCTGGGAATGTTGTCTTGGATCCTGATCAAGCTCAAGTACTCTGATGGCTCGATTCCCAAGAAACAGCCCTTGGCAAATTACCAAAATGCCCTTGGGTGCCCTTTCTTGTACTATTTTAACCCTAAGGGTAAAATCGTCATTTTACACCCTTCTGTACTCTGTCAGGGTATATACTGACTCTCAGTAACTTTATCTGTATGTACCTTGGCTTCTGGGCCTATCCAGAATTACCAAAATGCCCTTCATTCATCTGTTACACTTTTGTACAACACAGGGGCATTTTCGTAATTTCGCACTTTTCCGGGGTTCTGCTGGACACTGGCCCACCTATCAGTCCAAGTATCTTACTGGGCCTCTGTTGGCGCCATTATTGGGCCTTTCTGGGTCCAATATCCTCATGGCACGTATTACGAGGAATCTTCCCCCGTTAATAATTATTGAATATTTTATCTATTATTCACCGTTTATACACATATCCGGACACCGGCTCCTTCTGTCCGATACATTGGCCTGCGGTGTTCAGGCATCCCTGTGAGTCATATCAGTCCTCTGACCGAGGTCATCCGAACTCATTCAGTCCCTTTTTAAATACCGATAAATCTCCCTATCGGATACCCGGAGGCCTCACACTCCCGTCTGGATTTTCTAATCTGCGAATAACTTTTTCTACAGGCCTCCTATCGGTATTCTGTCAGTTTCCCGACATCCGGCCCATAAGGACGTATCATCATGTATTTTCTCACCTAGATCTGAATTCTAGGATATCCGGTATGAATTTTTATAACTTTTGGACGATCAGTCCATTTCTGGCTATCTGGAGTCTTCAAAAATTCCTGTATCAAGCCAGATTACCGAGCGTCACTTGCTCTCTCTACCGGTGAAATCTGGGACTGAAATGCTTTCGGACAGTCCAAACCACTTCCGGCCTGATTTTCTTTAATTACAATTTAGCCCCAGGGAACTTTTCTTCTTTTCATTTAAGTCCCTTTTTACTTGGCTAAAATTACACTTAAGGACCCCACATTTTTGTCTACTTTCCTTCTTGGCCTTGAAACTTTCCATAATTGCACTTAAGTCCTTTCATTTCCTTTACTAGGTCTAGGGGCATTATTGTCTTTTCATATTTTACCAGAGTATTCTCTGGCCCTGGTCAACTATCCAGATACCCCTTCTTGACTGTCTAACCTTAGCCAAATGACCAAAATACCATTTACTTATTCTTCAGTTATTCTATAACATAAGGGTATTTTCGTCATTTTGCACATTTTTCCCGGACACCAGCCCCTCTTACCACTGAACTGATATTATGGGCCTGGGCCTTCCCTGGTGTCACTACGGAACTTAGAAAACACTGTATGGCCTCTGGCCATAGTCCGATCATCTCTATTCGGACTGCCTTTCCTTTACCGATTATAACTGTAAATTCCCATCTTCGAGAATTTCTACAGAAAAATCGGGACCTCAAATCAAAATTCTGTGTTGCGTCATTCAACCCGGAATCCTTTTCTCTATCTGCCGGTATTTTTAGATATTTTATCCGGACCGGGCTATTTTGGCCTGAAAGTACGCTCCCGCGCACACTTTTCCAAAAATGACCATTTTACCCTTGGTCATATTTCTAATTCTTTCATACACATAGAGACCTCATATGCACATTTCACAGTTCAGTGAAATGATCAGCATAATTTTCTCTATTTTCTGGCAAAATATGGTACTCATCGGCCACCAGTCCGATCTTTCCCATAATTACGATTATGCCCTTGAATTCTCTTCCTGGCATCTCTAGGCCTAAAAATTGGGGTGTTACATTTCTACCCCCCTTAAAATAAATTTCGTCCTCAAAATTTACTTGGCATCTTAGTCAACGATCCTGGATATAGCTCTTCTGTATATCCCTTCCTGGTTTATGACTAAGGCTTGGGGCATTCATCCTCTTATACTTATGGACAACTCATTACACTTGTGAGTAATGCCCATTTCTTTCATATCTTATTCCTTAGAATTTTTATGTAATTCTGGGGTCTACATCACTCTTCTGACACTTTGCTAATCTCTCAGGAGAGATATTGTTCTTCTGACTTCCTTTCTCCTGATACGAGATCATAACCCAGATAACTTCTTGAACTTTTTCTTAACTATTCTCATAACTTCATGTACCTATGCCAAACCTTTGTGGCATTTGCACTTTCTTATCCCTTCTTAGGGATTACATATCATTAGGCTACTCTTGCCTTAGCACCTTTCAATTTAACGTGCTACTGGGTTAGGGCTAGATTACTCTTTATATAGCTTTAGGCCCTAGCAATCTCTTTCTTATAGAACTACGTTCTATCTCTGCTTTGCCTTAGACCCTCTTCTCTAGGTCTCTATGGCCTTTTAATCTCTCATGACTTGTTATCATGACCACTTTCTTTAGATCCGAAAAGAACTCTTCATTATCCATATCATCATCTAGGCATATAGTTCCTTACAGCTCAGTCGCCCCTACAGCTATGGTTCTTCTTAACCATTCTTAGGGTCGACCTTAGGGAATATTGAAGACTGTGTCTGGGGTAAGAGCAAATACCTTTCCTAGGGATGTCCGTATTCTTAGGGTAACCTCTTACAAAGTGGCCTTTCTTACCACAACTGCTTTGCCCTGCTCGACATTCCCATGTGCCATGGCTCTTTCCACCACATTGATATCTCTGCTCTCCAATCTGATCATTACCTTGATCAGTCCCTTGTCTGAACTATCACCTCTTTCTCTTGCTATTGGCTTTACAACTTGAGCTACCTCCCAGAGTGCTCTTAGCCAATGCTTTTCTATTCTCAACACATAGAGGATTCTGTTCTTTGCTTCTCAGGCATACTTCTACCAAACTTTGAATATCAGTACTCAGCTTTGGACTTGGACTCCATCTTTGCTAAGGGAAAGCTAAGTTTAGTCTGTATACTAGAGGCTACCTGAGAAAACCATTATAAAATAATTTCTCTGGGTGAGTTTATCAACTAGTGAAGCTTCCTCACCTTAACTTCGTCTTTGGCATTCATCTTCCCAAAGAGATACTAAATTGTACTCATATCTCATGGCTCATTACTTTCCTTAGGCTAGGTCTAACTGCGACCTCGGGATCTAACTGCGATCAACCGTTAGCCTCTTCAGAATCTATCTGCGACCCTGAAGCTGTTAGGATCTAACTGCGACCCTGGAGCCATGCTAGGATCTAACTCTGACCTCCAGAATCTAACTGTGATTCTGTTGTACTGTATATCTCCCGAAGATCTTAAACCAACAGACTAAGTTATAAGGTTAACTTCTTCCACCTGTTGATAACTCCATAAAAACTTTAAAAATATATTTAGTAGCCTCCTATTATTTACCCAGACTTTACTTACTTCCTCTTTTACTCAGGAGTTCCTTCTCATCTTTCAACCTGTGCTCTAACTGCGAGCCATTTGAATTATGTTCTAACTGTGAGCATTCTACATCAGATCCAACTCTTATCTGAAGAGTGATCTATACTCATCTGAATCTAGCTCTATCTGAGAGCCACCTGTTTCAGATCCAACTCTTATCTGAAGAGTGATCTAGAAACAATCCCTTTACCGTTATCTATATACCATTCCGCTCAATAGAAATGGCCCTGAGTACTGTATTCACAAGCTTATAGAAATACCTGAGTAACCTCAATCATATCTGAGTAACCTTAATCATACATCATGTCTGAGTATCATATCATAACTTATCGTCCCATAACTGAGACTATCTATCATCCTCAAAATAATCATATCATCCTCATATCATATGGCATGGGAGCAACCTACTTTCTCATAACTTTCTCATCTCATATGTGTACTCATATATACTCTACCCTGCATGCACTGCAAAAGGGGAGTATCAATTCATCATAGCATACTCTAACATGCATGTCATCCTTTGACAACTGCAATGGAATGCAACTATCATAACTTATGGCATCATAAGCCATATCATCATCATATTTTGCTCAACCATCCATTAGATATCGTAACAATCCAAGTAAGCCTCAAAACATATTTTCTTGATCATATTATTTGTCAGATCATCATCTGATCATACTACCTATCGCATTATCTGTCAGATTATCAATCACATGATCAAGATCTGACAAGAACATCTGTCTATCTTACTTAGGCTGCCATGCTACCCTCTTACCAGGGTATAGACTCAACCCTTTATTACTTTATCTTATATAGGGAATTGGGGAGTCACTTTATCTCTTAACTGTGGCTATCTCTTTACTATCTTTCAACTTCTTCTATCTATCCATTAGTCCTAGTCTATTCTTGACCAGACTATGATTACTTATTGGCCTTTCATTTGATCCTTAATCTTCATGGATCTCATTCATCATCTTTCACTATTACTTCTGTTCTCTAGGGTATTCTCCCCTAGGTCTACTACTTCTTTGTGATGGAATCCCCCTGCTCAGGGAACATTTAGCTCTTTATCTATAAACCATCACGTCTCTAACCTTAGGCCATGTGCTAGGATCATTCCTAGGCAAATCTCAATCTAACTTTTAGGTCTTCTATTCAGAGCAGCTGAATAAAACCTCTGTAATATAGATCTACTCTTAGTTACCACATAGAGGATCTACTTTTTCACATTGTCTTAAACTGATCTTTCGTACCTCAGTACCTTTGTACTGTCTGACTTACCATATGCTATACCAATCCTCTAGCTGGTGGACTTCAGCGAGTTTGGTACCTTCATTCTCTTCATCATATGGCCTCTGCCAATTATAGTCGCGACTATCATACGCTACTCGTCACGACCTGGCATTTCTGCGTCCTTTAGTCGCAACCTATAACATCGCTACCTGAACTCCTTTGTACACTGGTCGCGTACTGCCATATTACTCATTGCGACCTGAGGTCTTCTTACGTCGCAACATCAACTTATCTGTACATATTAGTCGCAACATAAGACTGCTCTTCTCTATTTCCTACTTTAAAACATGTAGTCATACTCATCCTCATACAACGGCAACATACTAGGTATAGGGTAGCTCAATAGTGTGCATACTGGACAATACAATCCAATCACATTCAGGATTTATCCGTTCATTAGCCAGTGGAAACAGAACACAAATAAACTCGTACCTTAGTTTGGTACAGGAGACTTTCTTATCCCGTTGCCAGTCAGGTATATACTCTTTCTTGAGTCGGGTATCTTTCGCCCGTTGTGTTCTGTGGACACTCCCTGGTATAATGTCCATACTTTCCACACTTATAGCGTAACCCTTAACCTATCAGACAAGGCCTCATACCATGGTCTCGACCACAGTTCCTACATTCATTAGGCCTTGGTTGCCTACTAACTTCTCTTGACCCACCACCTGGCCTACTTCCCTATTTCTTATTAACTTCTGACCCATATGCTGGCCCATTTCTCTTCTTACTGTTCCTTCTCAAGGAACCTGGTGGCATCACTTTCAGTGGTACTGATGGAGTAGGCTCACTCTTTGCTGGTTATTGTAAATTCTTTTCTGGCTTGTAAACTGCCAGCTGGGTCTTTCTTTCAGTGGGACATTCTAAAACCTTAAAGATTTTCTCTAACTAACTTACCCAATCCTCAGCTGTTTGAGTGTCAAAAGTCCCTTCAACATGGGCGGATCAAATTTATGGAATCGTTCCATCCATGTTTACAGACTTTCCTGGTCATTATTATTTCTTATAGACCCCTGATATCTATTCATTCCAGTCTGCTCATGATCTGGCTGAGGTTCAGGTTCTATATCATTCTCTGGTACTACCTTCTTCCTAGACTGCTGTAATCTTGCAACCGCAGCAGCAACCGCCGTAGTGATAGCAGAATCTCCCTCTTGATCTTGGCGAGCCTGGGTTGCCCACATCTCATCGTGACTTATGACTTAACTTGTTGTAACTTGGATATCTGGCATCCTTACTACAGTATCTGGTTACAACACGATACCTCGAGCTACTCTTTGCAGCTTCCTCAGTCGTAAACTGATCAGCCTCTGTCTCTATCTCTGGAGAAAACTGCTTCTTAAACCTTGTTCTGCTTAGTCCAGCCATATTGTGTTAATAAACACGAGTCCTTGACTGTATCGGCTGACTAGGATTAGCCCATCATAATCATATCCTTCGTAAGACTATAAAGCTCGGGGTACAGCCTCATTCATCTGAGTGTCACTGTCTTCTGTCTAAACCTTTCCAAGCAGTGAACACCATTCCTATATCCTACTCTAGGGAGAGGACCACTCAAACTTCTCATTTGTTTAAGGAATCAAACTAACTAAACCAGAGCATCACTGGGCCAGAACCTTCTGTTCTGTGCCAGAATCTTATGCTCTGAGCCAGAACCCTTTGTTCTGTGCTATCCTTATTCTGTACTAACACCATAAATTATCTATTCAGAGCATTTCCTAAGCCAGAATCCTTTGCTCTGATACCAAAATGAAACATCCTTACTTTCATATGTCTTAGGGACCATTTGGTAGCATTTAGAACCACTTTCAAGGTCATTGAGGTCCAATTCCCCAATCTGGAATTTTACTCTTATTGAGTACTGTTCACTTTGAAAATTCCACATGAGTGACCTGACTTCGAAAAATCATAACTAATTCTAAACAAATCGAAATGAAGTGGTTCCAATTGCTAAATGAATCTAACTCAATTATATTTCAGGGAAAAATAACTTGTTGACCATTTGTTGACCAAGTCAACGTCAGTCAACGTGTCAACTTTACTGTTCATCCCCCGTTTTTCTCCCTGAATCCAGCATTCTGGTCCCAACTTTGATAATTTATATCTTCTTGTGTAGACATCCAAATGAGTCATACTATATATCAAATCGAAGCTTGGTATGTCTACTATTTACCTTAAAAATTTCATACATTAATTCATCCATTTACTATTTTTAATTATGGGTCAAACATCCTCATGTCCCCACGGATTACTGTTCATAGCGTTAATTTTCAGCAACCAACATTACATACATAGGCATACATCCATCATATATTAGTCAAACATGCCAAACAACAATTATTATTAATTAATAAGTTGTTTTACATCCAGTCATGTACATAAATTCCCATATCTCTATTACATCTTTTCCTGCCTGAAATCCGGCAGCATAACCGCTACGCTTCATCTTCAGAAAGTAACTGATGTTGTACCGATTCGGTAATTTCCGTGAGAACTACCATTCTACGTAAGTACCCAGGAAAGACTGGATGAACCAGCTAGGTCCACTCACTTCCAGCCTCCTTAGACAGTACCTACGTACACAGTACGTATCAGCTGCTTTCCTTATCTTGTCATAATTTCGGCAGCATAACAGCGTCTCTTAAAATTCCCAGAATTCATTTTGACATAACCTCCCCTGCAATGGTTTACTTATTGGGATGAGATTCGGGGGAATCTCAGTAGCAACAATCATAACAATATATGTAATGCAGAGTGACAGTGCTTGCTTGTGATTGTGTACAGATAAGTATGCTGCGTGCTTCCATGCTTAATAACATATGATCATAGCATTACAGCAGAGCTTCAGACATAACATATAAGACAACAATCCAACCAAACAATAGCACAATAAATCACAAAGCCATTACATAAAAGCTAGGATTAGTTACTACCTCAAAGGCTCAGCAGAGCTATACAATCTCTATTCTGCTTCCAGCTCCGCCAGAACTTCCTTTCTTTCTTTCTTCCTCTCACTTTCTCTCTCTAGCACCTCCTCCTCTCTCTAAAATGGCTCTTGGCCTTGGCATATGAATGGCAAGGGGGGGTATTTATAACCTCCTCCAATGGCAATATCGTAATTTCCATGAACTTTGATCCTGCGGTCCTGGTTTTTCCTGGATTTTCCTATTTTTCTTAATTCCTCCTTTACTGCATCATGCATGACATCATTGGGACACCTCACCAGGACACCTCAGCGCCACATTTATCACATGCCTAAAATCCTGGACACCTCAGCAGCTGACTCAGCATGCTGACTCACCGGTCCAGTATCTTGCCTCGTAATACGTGTTCTTAACTTTTTCTTCTGCCTTTAAGATTGCGCCATGTGGAACCTGGAAGGGACCTTTCACGCCTTCCAATGCTATCCAGATAAATCCAGGACTTTATCTGATCGTCTCCTCGGTTATCGTGCCGACCGAGTAACTTTACTTTATTGAAACAGCATTAAAATAATATTTTAATGCCACTTTTTCCCACACATTACTGGGCCTACGTTTTTGGGCTCTGGGAATGTTGTCTTGGATCCTGATCAAGCTCAAGTACTCTGATGGCTCGATTCCCAAGAAACAGCCCTTGGCAAATTACCAAAATGCCCTTGGGTGCCCTTTCTTGTACTATTTTAACCCTAAGGGTAAAATCGTCATTTTACACCCTTCTGTACTCTGTCAGGGTATATACTGACTCTCAGTAACTTTATCTGTATGTACCTTGGCTTCTGGGCCTATCCAGAATTACCAAAATGCCCTTCATTCATCTGTTACACTTTTGTACAACACAGGGGCATTTTCGTAATTTCGCACTTTTCCGGGGTTCTGCTGGACACTGGCCCACCTATCAGTCCAAGTATCTTACTGGGCCTCTGTTGGCGCCATTATTGGGCCTTTCTGGGTCCAATATCCTCATGGCACGTATTACGAGGAATCTTCCCCCGTTAATAATTATTGAATATTTTATCTATTATTCACCGTTTATACACATATCCGGACACCGGCTCCTTCTGTCCGATACATTGGCCTGCGGTGTTCAGGCATCCCTGTGAGTCATATCAGTCCTCTGACCGAGGTCATCCGAACTCATTCAGTCCCTTTTTAAATACCGATAAATCTCCCTATCGGATACCCGGAGGCCTCACACTCCCGTCTGGATTTTCTAATCTGCGAATAACTTTTTCTACAGGCCTCCTATCGGTATTCTGTCAGTTTCCCGACATCCGGCCCATAAGGACGTATCATCATGTATTTTCTCACCTAGATCTGAATTCTAGGATATCCGGTATGAATTTTTATAACTTTTGGACGATCAGTCCATTTCTGGCTATCTGGAGTCTTCAAAAATTCCTGTATCAAGCCAGATTACCGAGCGTCACTTGCTCTCTCTACCGGTGAAATCTGGGACTGAAATGCTTTCGGACAGTCCAAACCACTTCCGGCCTGATTTTCTTTAATTACAATTTAGCCCCAGGGAACTTTTCTTCTTTTCATTTAAGTCCCTTTTTACTTGGCTAAAATTACACTTAAGGACCCCACATTTTTGTCTACTTTCCTTCTTGGCCTTGAAACTTTCCATAATTGCACTTAAGTCCTTTCATTTCCTTTACTAGGTCTAGGGGCATTATTGTCTTTTCATATTTTACCAGAGTATTCTCTGGCCCTGGTCAACTATCCAGATACCCCTTCTTGACTGTCTAACCTTAGCCAAATGACCAAAATACCATTTACTTATTCTTCAGTTATTCTATAACATAAGGGTATTTTCGTCATTTTGCACATTTTTCCCGGACACCAGCCCCTCTTACCACTGAACTGATATTATGGGCCTGGGCCTTCCCTGGTGTCACTACGGAACTTAGAAAACACTGTATGGCCTCTGGCCATAGTCCGATCATCTCTATTCGGACTGCCTTTCCTTTACCGATTATAACTGTAAATTCCCATCTTCGAGAATTTCTACAGAAAAATCGGGACCTCAAATCAAAATTCTGTGTTGCATCATTCAACCCGGAATCCTTTTCTCTATCTGCCGGTATTTTTAGATATTTTATCCGGACCGGGCTATTTTGGCCTGAAAGTACGCTCCCGCGCACACTTTTCCAAAAATGACCATTTTACCCTTGGTCATATTTCTAATTCTTTCATACACATAGAGACCTCATATGCACATTTCACAGTTCAGTGAAATGATCAGCATAATTTTCTCTATTTTCTGGCAAAATATGGTACTCATCGGCCACCAGTCCGATCTTTCCCATAATTACGATTATGCCCTTGAATTCTCTTCCCGGCATCTCTAGGCCTAAAAATTGGGGTGTTACACACGCTCTCCAAGAATTCTGCACTCTAGTAGGGATTAGTTCATTCTTTTCATTCCTTACCATAGTTATACCACTTTTCTTAGGCACCACATGAACTGGACTTACCATTCACTGTCTGAAATTGGGTAAATAATGCCAACATTTAACAACTTAGTCACCTCTTTCTTGACTACATCAGATATCAAAGGGTTTAGTTTTCTTTGTTGTTGCTTAATAGGCTTGGCTCCATCATTTAACAGAATTTTATGTGTGCATACAGATACATCTATACCAGGTATATCAGCTAGAGGCCAACCTATTGCTCTCTTATGTGTTTTTAAGACTGAAATTAATCTTTCTTCCTCAGAAACAGAAAGTGCATTAGCAATTATGATAGGTAATGTATTATTTTCAGCCAACAACACATATTTAAGGTTACCAGAAAGTGGTTTGAGTTCCAACTCAAGTGGCTGGACAATTGATGGAACCAACTTCCTAGTTTCCAAAGCTACAAAAGGTTTTAATAATTCTATCATCACAGGTACTACAACATCCAATTCTGTTCCTGTAATTAGATCCTCAGCAAACAGATTAGTAACAGCAAAAGAACAAGATTGTAGGGTGGAAAGTAAACTATCAATTGAAATATGGTTAATACTTGACACATTACCACTACTATCCAAGGAAAATTTAGAAGAAGAAGAAATTTCATATTCAAGCATTTCACATTCAGCTTTATCAGAATTTTGCAGCAGCAGCATTTCTGTTAAAAGTTCATCTTTAGCTTCCTCAATGTATGCATCAATTGTACTTAAGCCTAACAGTGAGTAATCTTCAAATGGATGTCTCATTGCTTCATAGACATTAAAAGTTATGACATTATCACCCACTTCCATTGTAATGCTCCTATTTTTCATGCTTATCACAGTGTTGGCTGTCCTAAGGAATGTCGTACCCAAGATAATAGGTCCCTCTGAATTTGACTCATGTGACATGTCTAAGACATAAAAATCTGTAGGTATAATCAAGTCTTTGACCTTCACTAATATGTCCTCTAACAGTCCCTCTGGTTTCCTAGTGGTTCGATCAGCAAGCTGCACTATCATTGAAGTCTCCTTAAGTGAACCCATGCCTATGCCTAATGATGTATAAATGGAAGTTGGCATTACATTAATAGATGCACCAAGATCTAACAAAGCATTAGCACACTGAAACTTGCCAATAGTAATTGGAACTATAAATGAACCTGGATCATCATATTTTATAGGAAGTTGTGGCTTAAATAAAGCTGTCACATTAGATCCTACTCGAACCCTTTCATTTGGTTTGTAGATTCTTTTATTAGTGTAGAGTTCTTTCATAAATTCTTTATACTTAGGTATACTCTTGATTAGATCCACAAGTGGCACATTAACTTCCAATTTACCTAATAGATTCAGAATATCTTGTTCCTGTTTATCCTTTAAAAACTTCTTTTGACACATGTATGCATTAGGAAAAGGTAGGTGTTTAATACTTATCTCTTTGCCATTCTGCTCTGCATCTTCATGCTCCTTTTTATTCTGGTTTATGCTAGATTCCTGACTTGCATTGCTGGCACTAGCAACTACTTCATGCATATCAGATTGCTGTGCAGTATCCTTTAATTGAGTTTGCTCATTATGCTACTGCAATATGAAACATCCTTACTTTTGTACGTCTTAGGGACCATTTGGTAGCATTTAGAACCACTTTCAAGGTCATTGAAGTCCAATTTCTCAATCTGGAGTTTTACTCTTATCGAGTACTGTTCACTATGAAAATTCCAGATGAGTGACCTAATTTCAAAAAATCATAAATAATTATAGAAAAATCTAAATGAAGTGGTTCCAATTGCTAGTTGAAGCTAACTCAATTATCTTTCAGGGAAAAATAACCTGTTGACAACGCATTGACCAAGTCAACATCAGTCAATGTTTCAACTTTACTGTTCATCCAACGTTTTTCTCCTGAATCCAGCATTCTGGTCCCAACTTTAATAATTTATATCTCCATGTGTAGACATCCAAATGATACATTCTATATATCAAATCGAATCTTGGTATGTCTACTATTTACCATAAAAATATCATACATTTATTCAACCATTTACTATTTTTAATCATGGATCAAATATCATTAAGTCACTACGAGTTACTGTTCATGGTGGCAAATTCCAGCACTCAACTTTGCAAACATATGCATACATCCATCATGTATCAGTCAAGTATGCCAAACAGTATCTATTATTAAATAATAAGTTGTTATACATCTGGATATGTACAAAATTCTTATATTTCTATTACATCTTTTCCTGCCTGAAATCCGGCAGCATACCCGCTACGCTTCATCTTTAGAAAGTAGCTGATCTTGTACCGATTCGGTAATTCAGGTGAGAACTACCATTCTACATAAGTACCCAAGAAAGACTGGATAAACCGGCTAGGTCCACTCACTTCCAGCCTCCTTAGACAGTACCTACGTACACAGTACGTATCAGCTCCTTTCTTTACTATTGCCATCTTGTCATAATTTCGGCAGCATAACGGCGTCTCTTAAAATTCCCAAAATTTACTTTGACATAGCCTCCCCTGTAATGGGTTATTTATTGGGATGAGATTCGGGGGAATCTCAGTAGTAATAATCATAACAATATGTAATGCAGAGTGACAATGCTTGCTTGTGATTTTGTACAGATAAGTATGCTGCGTGCTTCCATACTCAATAACATATGAACATAGCATTGTAGCAGAGCTTCAAGCATAACATATAAGACAACAATCCAACCAAACAATAGCACAACAAATCACAAAGCCATTACATAAAAGCTAGGATTAGTTACTACCTTAAAAGCTTAGCAGAACTCTAGAATCTCTATACTACTTTCAACTCCGCCAGAACTTCCTTTCTCCTTTCTTCCTTGCTCCTTCTCTCACTAGAACTTCCTTCTCTCTCTAATTCTTGCTTGGGCCGTGATGAATGGTATTTTTGTAATTTTGAAGCCTTCTGAACTTGTGGCCCTGGTTTTTTTGGAATTTCCTATTTTTCTTTATTCCCTTTTACTGCATCATCAAGGGACACCTAATGGGACACCTCAGCCCTCACATTCTTCACATGGCAAAATTGAGAGAGCAAGAAGCCTTTTGGAAGCTTTCTAGTCCAATCCGGTACCGGCCCAGTCCATTTCCTCGAAAACTGGACTGCTTTCTGAATCTGATTTTTCTGAAAATCCATATTATGTCTTTTGACCTTAAATTTAGTATCTGGGTCCTTTATATCATTAACATTCTTATACTGGGTCTAAACTCAATTACAGATCCCTTGTGAAATGACCGAAATACCCCAGGTGTCCTTTCTTGCACTATCTTAACCCTAAGGGTAAAATCATCATTTTACACCTTTCTGTACCCTGTCAGGGCATATACTGACCCTGATTAACCTTACCTGTGTATGTCTTGGCTTCTGGGCCTGTTCAGAATGACCAAAATGCCCTCCATTCCTCTACTACCCTTCAGTACAACACAGGGGCATTTTCATAATTTCGCACTATTCCGGGGTTCTGCTGGACACTGGCCCACCTATCAGTCCAAGGGTCTTACTGGGCCTCTGATGGCACCATTATTGGGCTTTTCAGGGTCCATTACCTTCATGGTACACATTACGAGGAATCTTCCCCCCGTCCATGTTCATCGAGTATTTTAGCTATTATACACCGTTTATACACATCCCTGGACACCGGGTCCTTTTACCAGATACACTGGCCCGCTGTGTTTAGGCATCCATATGGGTCATAATAGTCATCTGACTGATGTCATCTGACCTCATTCAGTCTCAGTTTAAATACCGATAAATCTCCCTATCGGATACTTGGAGGCCTCACATTCCCGTCTGTATTTGCTAATTTGTGAATAACTTTTTCTACAGACCTCCTATCGGTATTCTGTCATTTTCCTGACATCCACCCCATCAGGACGCATCATCCTGTAATTTCGTACTTATATCTGGAATCTAGGATATCCGGTAGGAATTTTTATAACTTTTGGACTATCAGATCAATTTTGGCTATCTGGAGTCTTGAAAAATTCCTGTATTAAGCTGGATTACTCAGCATCACTTGCTCTATCGACTGGTGAAATCTGGGACTGAAATGCTTTCGGGCAGTCCAAACCACTTCCGGCCAAACTTTCTTTAATTACAATTTAGCCCCAGAGAACTTTTCTTCTTTTCAATTAAGACCCTTTTATTTGGCTAAAATTACACTTAAGGACCCCACCTTTTTGTCTACTTTTCCCTTTTAGCCTCATACTTTTCATATTTGCACTTAAGTCCCTTCATTTTCTTTCTTTTGCAATTTAATCCCTTTCTTTGCATAAATGGCCACTATATCTCTGGGGACCTTCACTATTTACATATAAGTCCCCGGACTTTCACTTATTTGCAGTTTAGTCCCTAAAAACCTTCTGTATATTTCTAGGACTTCTGTTAAAAGGGGTTTGGTAGTCTATTGTAACATCCCAATTTTCAGGCCTAGAGATACAGAGATAGCCTAAGATTAAGAGGCTACTAGACCCCTTTTTAGCAGAAGTTCCAGAGGAACGTAAAGAGTTTTAGGGACTGAGCTGGGAGTAAGTAAAGGTACGGGGACTTATGTGTAAACAGTTGAAGTCCCAAGGGGTAAATGGCCATTTGGGGATGATGTAAAGGTCATAGGTTCAAGAATTGGCTAGTTAGGTCGCGATGATAAAGAAGTTGGTCACGACGAGAGTGTATTATGGTCTCGACTAATATTAGCAGAGAAGATTGGTCGTGACGAATATGTATGTGGTATCGCGACTAATGAGTAGAATGAGCCTTGTTGCAACTAAAAAGTGATGTGGTCGCGACGAAAGACTGTTATGGTTGTGACTAAAGGATGTTGTGGTCGCTACTAATGAACCAAAAGATGTTATGTCGCGATAAGGTGATGATGAGGTCGCGACTAGTGGCTAAAGTGGTGCCAAGCGTATGGGCCAAGAGTGGTGAAGGTCCAAATGAGATAGTTACCCGGTTAGAGATAGACCGGAGGCAAGAGGTCAGATACAGGAAAGGTTATCTGGAAACCATGAGGTAGACTGATAAGTTGTACTCATAGGACCCACAAGATGCCACATGGCATTAGAGTGGTGATTCGGTGACCTTTTAGTAGAGTAAAGTTACTCGGTTAGCATGAGAATCGAGGAAGTGATCAGATAAGTCTGGGACTTATCTGGATAGCATTGGGAAGCGTGCAAGGTCTCTTCCAGGCCCTGCATGGCTCTAGTCTGGAGGAAGCAGATAAAGCTGAGGACACGTATTACGAGGCAAGAGACTGGACCGGTGAGTAGCATGCTGAGTCAGCTGCTGAGGTGTCCAGGATTTTCAACATGTGTAAAATATGACGCTGAGTCAGCTGCTGAGGTATCCCCTGAGGTGTCCAGATGATGTCATGCATGATGCAGTAAAAGGAAATTAAGGAAAATAGGAAATTCCAGGAAAAACCAGGACCGCAGGATCAGATGGCATGGAAATTTCAGAAATGCCATTAGGAAACCCTATAAATACCCCTTGCCTTCATTTCCATTCACGCATGGAGAGGAGAAGGGAGAGAAAGAAGAGAGAGAAGGAGAAGGAAGGAAGAGAGAAAGGAGGAAAGGAAGAAAGGAAGTTCTGGCAGAGCTGGAACCAGAATAGAGATAGTAGGGTTCTGCTAAGCTAGCCAAGTAGTAACTAATCCTAGCTTTTATGTAATGGCTTTGTGATTTGATGTGCTATTGTTTGGTTAGATTGTTGTCTTATATGTTATGTCTAAAGCTCTGCTGTAATGCTATGATCATATGTTATTAAGCATGGAAGCACGTAGCATACTTATCTGTACACAATCACAAGCAAGCACTGTCACACTGCATTACATATATTGTTATGATTGTTGCTACTGAGATTCCCCCGAATCTCATCCCCATACATAACCCATTACAGGGAGGTTATGCTGAAGTGGATTTTGAGAATGCTAAGAGACGCCGTTATACTGCCGAAGTAAAGACTGAACATCAGTATATGATAAGTACTGTGTATGTAGTGCTGTCTAAGGAGGCTAGAAGTGAGTGGACCTAGCCGGTTCATCTAGTCTTTCCTGGGTACTACGTAGAATGGTAGTTCTCATGAGGGGATTACCGAATCAGTACAGTTCAGCTCTTTGTACAGATGAAGCGTAGCGGTTATGCTGCTGGAGTTTAGGCAGAAAGAGATGTAATAGAAATATGAGAATTCTATGTATGCTTTGTTGTATATGCCATCTTGTATGACATTATGTTATTCAATGATAAATACTGTTTGGCATGTTCAATGTATGTATGGTAAATTAATGGGAAATTCGCAGGTCCTGAGGCAGCAGTGTTCTGACCTCAGTTTGACCTAGTAAATGGAGGAGTCTGGCCACGAGATTTAGTGAGCCAGTAGTACACATCTGGGGCATTCCATGGATAGGTAATAAGCCTCATTTGGATGTGTAGAAGGTGAGAAACCAGTTCGCAAAGTAAAGGTTCAGAATAAGAAACTTAAGAGTTAAAAGTTCAATCTCTGGACTTAAGTTAAGCTAAAATTGCTTCCACAAGTATACTCTGAGGAGTATAAAGGAGGATGTTTCATCTATCTATTTCAGGCTTACTTTCTTAGTCTCTAGGCCTGAAAATTGGAGTGTTACACAATATACCCTTCTTCTTATTGCTTTCTAACTTTGGAATAAATGAGGATATTTCTTCAGTCAATTCTTTAGTTTGAGGTCCATTTCGCTGCTCATTTGACTCCTTGTCCTTCTTATCAACATCTATTTTACCCACTGTTTTGCCACTTCTCAAGCTCATAGCATTAACAGATTTTGGGTTAACAACTGTATTTGAAGGTAGACTTCCTCCCATTCTGGCCTGAACATCATTTACTGAATTGGCTAGCTGTGATACATAGTCATTCATATTTTCAACTTTTGTTTCCCACTGTTCTAATTTGTTCTCCAAAGCAGCAAACTTAGATTCTGCCATTGCTAAGTTGTTCTCCACTGTAGACCTCAAATCCTTGAAGTTAGAGCTTAAGTGTGTGTTCATGGAATTTATATTTGAGTTCATCATATTGATGCTTTTGTGTATCTCAGAAATTCCATTATCCTTTGCAGCATTAGACACTTCTATGGCTCTAGAGGATTCAACTATTTGCTTGTCATTATTGAACCTGCTATGCCCAGCAGCTCCACCTTCATCTCTCCATCTAAAATTAGGATGCTCTCTCCATCCTTCATTGTATGTATTAGAATATGGATTCCTTTGTGGATACTAGTTTGGTCTTCCTTGATAGATAGATGATACCTCCTCATGATGTGAAGGACAATTTGCACTCAAATGCATTGGAGAAAAATAAAACTGACAACTAGAAGTAACTAGAGCTTGAGAATATGGGCTTTGAATATGTGAATGGCCAGTTGAGCAGTTAAGTTGTTGATTTGAGCACTCATAGCAGCAACTTGAGAAGACAGATTATTATGATCTTGAGAAAAACTTGCAGAAATCTCATGCACTTGTCTAGCATCATATCCCCTATATTGCTGGTCATTGTTTGCTATCTTCTCAATTAAGTTTCATGCTTTCAGGAGTTAGATCATCAATGGCTGCATCCAAATTTTTTTTGCATGCATGGTGCAATCCTGAATGAAAGTACTGCACCAAATGTTCCATTGGAATATGATGATATGGACATCTAGCCAGCAACCCTTGAAATCTGCCCCAAAACTCATAGAAAGATTCTTCAGCATACTATTTTGTAGCAAAAATTTCCTTCCTTAATGTAGCAGTCTTTGATGAAGGAAAATATCTCTCCAAGAAGGCATTTCTTAAGTTGTTCCAGGAGTGTAGAGCTTGAGGTGCATGATGTGGCAACATATAGAACCATTATTTTGCCTTTCCTTCAAGTGTAAAATGGAATACTTGTCTTTGCACAGCATCCATATCAGGACCTACAGGCTTCATAGTTGACCAAACCCACTGCATAGTCTATAAATGCTTGAAAGGATCCTCACCTGCCAATCCATAATACTTTGGTAAGTTACTCAGCAAGGGACCTTTCAACTCAAAGTTCACATCTAGAGCAGAACAAGTGTGAATAGGATCATAGTTTGCATTAGAAGAAGTGAGTTCTCTTATACTCCTACGTGGCCTTCTATTGTTCATGTTATTTTCTGCATGTTGCTCATTTTGATTATTCTGATTATGAGTATGAGCTTCACCTACATTAACATGCTCCATGACAAGATGATTATCTAGGATATTACCAGAAGCAGGTACAATCTCAGCAGCAACAGATTGACTAGAAGAACTAAGCTCAGATGTAACACTAGCTTGATTTAAGACTTTAGTCCTCTTGATTTGCCTAAGTGTTCTATTGATTTCTCTATCTAAAGGAAAGAATTCAGAGCTTCTGGTCATGCAAATCACCCTCAACAATAATGCAGAAGATCAAATACATCAGCAATGCAGTAAATTCAGCAAATGAGATCAATTATTCGCAATTCAGAAAAGGTAAGGTCGCGACCAAAAAGTACAGAGAGCATATATCACGACAAAAATGAACTTCAAGTTGCGACTGATAGTCACAGAGAGCAAAATTTTTGAATCAGGATTTTTGGTCGCGGCCAAATGTTACTTTGATTGCAACTAAAAATCACAGAGAGCAAATATTTAAAGTCAGAAATTTCTGGTTGCGACCAAAATGTACTCCGGTCGTGACCAAAAACCATAGAGAGGTTTAGTCGTGACTAAGTATCAATTTGGTTGTGACTAGAAGTCATAGTGATAAAAACTGATGAATTTTTTTTCGACCAAAAAGCACTCCAGTCGCAACTAAAAATGATAGAGAGCAAATTTGAGTTGAAAACTGATTTCTCGTTGCGACCAAAGTGTATCTTGTTGCGACCAAAAATCACAGAGCAATTAAGTCACGACTAAGAAGCCAAATGGTCGCAACTTATCAAACACAGAACGCAAAAATCACAGGAAAATCAAAACAACTATCTACTTTTTATATTTTTAGGGCCCAAGAGATTGCTTAGGAAACCTTAACAAGTAAGGCTCCCTGGCAACGGCGCCATTTTGATAACTGTCGTTTCTAATTATTAAACAAAACTAAGCTAACCAATATTGAAGCGGAGGCTAACCTAGGTCAATTCACAAGGAGCATAGATGGATGCTAAGGTACCTAATCAATCAATTGAGCCACAAATTAACAAGTTAATGAAATGATTGAGCTAAAACTAAATGTAAATTCTATGCTATTGTTTCTGATTTTAAGTGATTAAGATGGTGAAATGAATCAATGAAAAGTGTGTTCCCTTGGAGATTACCTTATCTTAATTGTCCACAGAATATGAGAAGTTAATCAGTTGAATTATAATAGGTTAGCTAACAACTCGCTAGCTAAATCTCAATTAAAGCTACAACTCGCAGACATTGAATAGATAATATGAATCATTCAACTCAGAGATAGTAGAATATGAATTAAACAGAATCACTTCAATTAATCACAGCTATGTTCAACTTGATCAGAGATAAGAATCAATCAAAGGATCATTTATGCAGAAATAAGAAATCCAACTCGGTTCCCTACTTCTATCATCTACTACTCTAATTGCATCAATAAATCAGAAGTAAATACATCAACTCGATACATTTAACTCTGAATTAAAGACACAATGATACTCCCTATTCAGCTCAAGGATTCTGGTTCAGTGTCATCTCCAAGAGAACACCACAGCTTAGCCTTGCATTGTCTTCTGAACTCCAACAGCAATAGAAAGCTTAGCAGCAGTCATGATGGAAGAAGAAGGAGAAGATGAAGATGAAATGGTCTATGTTTCTTCTGCTTAAAACAGAGCAGAAATGCAGGTGGTATGAGAGAAAATAGAGATAGAGAGAGAGTGGTATATTTGTGGATGTGTTATATGAATTCTGGATAATGGATAGTTGTGTAATCTGTGATATATATAGCAGAAGTGTGGGATAGGTGATGACTGAATCTCAGGTGCTGATATGGATCTGTCTCTCTGCATGATTGATTTGGAGGTAATGTGAATGGTGTGATAGGATGTTATGTGCGTGAACAAGGCCAGATGTGTGTAGTTCTGTTCTGTTACAGCACATGCTTGATCTCCCACTTATAATCTGTTATCAGATATGGATCCAACACACGTTCAATCTATTGTAGCACATGTTCTAGCTGTCAACCTAATTGCTTCTGTTATTAGCTCCTAGATCCAGCATATGCATGACTGAATATGTTCTTTTCAGCCATATTTCCATGTGAATGCTCTTCTTCAGCAGCACATGCTTCCATCTCTTCTTGTCCAGTTGTCCTCTCCTTTAAGTCATTCGCTGATTGATTTCTGCATTGAAGTTTGGTCGCGACTATAATTATATCAGGTCGGGACTAATATTTACAGAGAATGCTCTTATTTGCTGATTGACGTATGGTCGCGACGTTGGGTACATCAGGTCGAGACTGAATTCCACATGGATGCTCTACTTTGCTGACTGATTGCTATATTGACCTGAATGGATAATTAATAGATTATTTATCCAATTAAATACTAAAATTACATCATTTAAATTCTCACTTGTCCAATTTCATATTATTAACTAATTTGCTCAATATAGTAGTAAATGTGGATAAAATCAATAATAAACTCTCTTTTAACATATTAAAAATCAGTACAAATATGAGTTTATCATTATGTTCAACTAATCTTATTCTTATCACTTATGTTTTTCCACATAAATGCACAGTGAGTTTATACTAGTTTAGCCTAACCACTTGGCCTATATCCAGTTTCTAGAGAGCTTCTCTGAGTTTCCACTATAATCCAAGATTCACCGGCCTCTTGGTGTCTCAGTATATCAACAAGAGATTACCTCTCTCTCACACTCCCTTACTTCCTGTAAGGTTACAACCAACTTGAGAGATCCACTCTTAAGTATCTCAAATGAAAGAATAAAATATTTCTAATCTCTCTCAAGTAGAGTAATATTGATAAAGACTGAAGGTCAAATACTCTGTTTTAGAATATGAAAAATATAGTAGAAATGAATGCAATAATCAATGCTCAATAAATTTGTTGTTCATTTTTTTGTTAACATTTACTATGGCTTCTTTTATAGTTGAGTTTAAAGATCAGTTTGTACGAATAGCTGTAGAACTTATTGAAGTAGTTTTGAAGAATAAAGTCGTTGCTGCTGATAGTTGAAGCATTTAATACATTTGATACAAATTTGCTTTTTGATTATTCTCTTCATTTGATCTTATTTATGCCTGCAATTGATCTTGAAATGTATTTTTTAAAAGATATAATAAGTGTATAAACAAAGATCAATTAGTTTCTAATGTTTTAGATTGAAATAGCTAAGGCTGGTTTGAAAATCAATTTGTAGAACATATATATTTATCGAAGTGTTTATCAAAAAATAGTCTTATCGAAAAGAGATTTGATAAATATCCAAATAATGTGTATTTAAACATATTGACTCTCATCGAATAATGCTTCAAAAACCAGTCTTATCGAAATGTCTTTCAAAAAATAAGCTTTTAGTTATAAAGGCATGGTTCAGGCTTATTGAAATACTTGTCAAGAAGAAGTCTATTCAGAGTATTTATTCAAAGAGATAACTTATCAAAGTGTTCTTCGATAAGTGGGCTTATCGTATAACTATTCGATGAATACCTGATGTGTCATAACAATGGTTAGTCTTTGAAACTTTCTTTGATTCTTCTAACTTCATCACAAATGCTATGTAATATATTGTTCAAATAATCGTAGATTCTAAAAATTGTTTAAGTGGTTCAAAAAACTAAAACTTCTCTATTTGTCGAAGTGTTTATCGATAAATTACCTTATTGAATAATGCTTCGATAAATAACATTTTGGAACTGATTTTATAAACAGACTTTGTTCTCATTTATCGAAGAGCTTATTGATAAAACACCTTTATTGATAAATGCCTAATAGAAATAGTTTTCTCAAACTGAACTTTGTTCTTATTTTTTGAAGGTTTTATCGATAAATGCTTTGATAAATTTCTTTTAGAAACTGATTTTACAACTAAATTTTGCTCTTATTTATCGATAAGCTTATCATAAAATAAGTTTTGTTAAAAATAGATTTGAAGTGTCATCTTCAAAACATGGAGTCTAATATTTCTCCCCCTTTTTTATGTGGAAAAACACAAGTGATAAGAATAAGATAAGTTGAACATAATGATAAACTCATATTTGTACTGATTTTTAATATGTTAAAAGAGAGTTTATTATTGATTCTTATCCACATTTACTACTATATTGAGCAAATTAGTTAATAATATGAAATTGGACAAGTGAGAATTTAAATGATGTGATTTTAGTGCTTAATTGGATAAATAATCTATTAAATGTCCATTTCAAGTCAACCCAGCAATCAATCAGCAAAATAGAGCTTTCCTGTGGACTTAAGTCGCGACCTTATGTATTCACCGTCGCAACTAAACTTCAATCAGCAAAGAAGAAGCATTTTCTGTAAATATTATTCGCGACCTGATGTATTTAAGGTCGCAACCAAACTTCAAATGCAGAAATCAATCAGCGAATGACAGAAGGGACAACTGGACAGAAGGTGATTTAAGCATGTGATGAATTGCATAGCTGGACTTAACAGACTGCAAATAAGAGCTGATAACAGATTGCAAGTGGGAGATCAAACATGTGCAGTGATAAACTCATATTTGTACTGATTTTTAATATATTAAAAGAGAGTTTATTATTGATTCTTATCCACATTTACTACTATATTGAGCAAATTAGTTAATAATATGAAATTGGACAAGTGGGAATTTAAATGATGTGATTTTAGTGCTTAATTGGATAAATAATCTATTAAATGTCCATTTCAGGTCAACACAGCAATCAATCAGCAAAGTGGAGCTTTCTGTGAACTCAAGTCGTGACCTTATGTATTCACCATCGCGACTAAACTTCAATCAGCAAAGAAGAAGTGCTCTGTAAATATTAGTCGCGACCTTATGTATGTAAGGTCGCTACCAAACTTCAAATGCAGAAATCAATCAGCGAATGACAGAAGGGACAGCTTGACAGAAGGTGATTTAAGCATGTGATGAATTGCATAGTTAGACTTAACAGATTACAGGTGGGAGATCAAACATGTGCAGCAACATAACTGAACTCCACACATCTGGCACTATTCACACGCGGCACTGTTCACATATCAGCATTCTCTATCTGAACATAATGATGGGAAGCATGTGCTATAAATAGAATACCAGATCATGTGCTGACAGCTGGAGATGGAGGGCATCTGGACAGCTCCATTGACTCACTCATGCATTTCAGACTTCTCCTATATATCACACTATCTGTACAGCATATGAGATCATTCTTCACCTGGACATATCCATTCAAGCAGATCTCTCACCTCACTTATTCACACCCACCATTCACACATTCCATCTATACATTCAGATCATTCACGCACATCATCTCTCTTCTTCTCCATTCTCATTTCTCTTATGCAACTTTCCTCTGTTCTAGTCAATAGAAACAGAGGAAAGTTCTTTAGTTCATCATCTTCACATTCTCCTTCCATTTCCATATGACTACTGCTGCTGTACCGATGGTTGCTTCTGGAGTTCAGATAGCAATGCAAGGTTTAGCTGCTATGCTTCCTTGGAGATGACACCAAACCAGAGTCTTTCAAGCTTAACAGGGAGTTTATTGAGTCTTTAAGTCAGATTTAACTGTATCTAGTTGATGTATTTACTTCTGGTTTATTGATTCAATTAGAGTAATAGATGACAAGGAATTAGGGAACCGAGTTGGATTCCTTCTTCCTACATTAATGAACCTTTGATTAATATTCATATTCTATTATCTCTAAGTTGAACGATTCCTATTCTATATTCAATGTCTGCGAGTTGTAGCTTTGATTGAGATTTAGCTAGCGAGTTGTTAGCTAACCTATTCTAGGTCAATTGATTAACTCTTGATATTCTGTGGATAATGAAGGTAAGGGAATCTCCAAGGAAACACACTTGTCATCATTCATTCATCTCATTATTATAAACACATAAATCATAAACAATAGCATAGAATTTACATTCAGTTTTAGTTCAAACAGTTCAACACACAACTCATCTGCTTAATTTGTTAAATTGTGGCTCAATAGATTAATTAGGAACTCTAACATTCAGTAGCTCCTTGTAATCCGACCTAGGTTAGCCTCCACTTTACTATTGGTTAGCTTAGTTTTGTTTGATAATTAAAACGACAGTTATCAAAATGGCGCTGTTGCCGGGGAGCCTTACTTGTTAAGGTTTCCTAAGCAATCTCCTGGGCTCCAAAAACAAAAAGAGTAGGTAGTTGTTTTGATTTTTCTGCGATTTTTGTGTTTTATATCTGTTAAGTCGCGACCATTTGTCTTTGTCGTCATAACTATAGTGCTCTGTGATTTCAAGTCGCGATCAGATACACATTTGGTCGCAACCTTAAATCAGTTTTCAACTCAGAATTACTGTATATCACATTTAGTCGTGACCAGAGTGAATTTTGGTCGCAACCAAAAAAATTATTTTCCAAAATTTTTCCCTGTGATATCTAATTGCAACCAAATTGACACTTAGTCACGACTAAACCTCTCTGTGGTTTTTGGTCGTGACCTGAGTGCATTTTGGTCGTAACTAGAAATTTCTTACATCAAACACTTGCTCTCTGTGATTTTTAGTCGCTACCAAAGTTGCATTTGGTCGCGACCAAAAATCCTGATTCATAAATTTTTGCTCTCTGTGACTGTCAGTCGAGACTTGAAGTTCATTTTTGTCGCGATATCTGCTCTTTATGATTTTGAGTCGCGACCTATAGTCCTTTTAGTTGCAACCTGAGCTGTCTAAACTATGACTTCTTAATTTCATTTGCTGAATTTGCTGCATTATTGATATATTTGATCTTCTGCATTATTTTTTAGCGTGATTTACATGACCAAAAGCTCTGAGCTCATTCCTTTAGATAGATAAATCAATAAGACACAGGCAAATTAAGAAAACTAAGTATCAAGCTAGTGTTGCACCTGTTACTGCTGATACTGAACTTGCATCTACTGATATCCTAGATAATGATCTTGTCAAGGAGTATGTTAATGTAGGTGAAGCTCAGACTCATAATCAGAATAATCAACATGAGCAATATGTAGAAAATAACATGAACAATAGAAGGCCACGCAGGAGCATAAGAGATCTCACTTCTTCTAATGCAAACTATGATCCTTTTCACACTTGTCCTGCTTTAGATGTGAACTTTGAATTGAAAGGTCCCTTGTTGAGTAACTTACCAAAGTATTATGGATTGGCAGGTGAGGATCCTTTCAAGCATTTCCAGACTATGCAGTGGGTTTGCTCAACCATGAAGCTTGTAGGAGCTGACATGGATGTTGTGCAGAGACAAGTCTTTTATTTCACACTTGAAGGAAAGGCAAAAGAATGGTTCTATATGCTGCCACATCATACACCTCAAGCTCTACACTCCTGGAACAACTTAAGAAGTACCTTCTTCGAAAGATATTTTCCTTCATCAAAGACTGCTGCATTGAGAAAGGAATTTTTTGCTGCAAAATAGTATGCTGAAGAATCTTTCTATGAGTTTTGGGGCAGATTTCAAGAGTTGCTGGCTAGATGTCCATACCATCAAATTCCAATGGAATATTTGGTGCAGTACTTTTATTCAGGGTTACGCTTTGCATGCAGAAAGAATTTGGATACAGCTACTGGGGGTTCCATTGATGATTTGACACTTGATGAAGCATCGAGTTTGATTGAGAAGATAGCAAACAATGACCAGCAGTATGGAGGATATGATGCTAGACAAGTGCATGAGGTTTCGGCAAGGTCTTCTCAAGATCATAGTAATCTGTCTTCTCAAGTTGCTGCTAGGAGTGCTCAGATCAACAACTTAGCTGCTCAATTGAGCAACACACATGTTCAGAGCCCGTATTCTCAAGCTCTAGTTGCTCCTAGCTGTTAGTTTTATTCTTCTCCAATGCATATCAGTGCTAATTACCCTTCACACTATGAGAAAGTCTCAGCCATTTATCAAGGTATACCAAACAAGTATCCACAAAGGAATCTATACTCCAACACATACAATGAAGGATGGAGAGATGGAGTTGGAGCTGCTGGTCAGAACAAATTCAACAATGACAAGCAAGTGGCTGAATCCTCTAGAGCCATAGAAGTGTCTACTTCTGTAAAGGATGATGGAATTTCTGAGATACTCAAGAGAATTACTGTGATGAATTCAAATATAAATTCTATCAACATAAACTTCTGCTCTAACTTCAAGGACTTGAGATCTACAGTGGAGAGCAACCAAGCAAAGACCAACTCTAGATTTACTGTTTTTGAGAACAGAATTGAGCAGTGGGACACCAACATCTCAAACATAAATAGCTATGTATCTCAACTAGCTAATTCAGTGAATGATGTTCAGGCAAGGATCAGTGGAGATCTACCTTTAAGTACGGTTGTTAACCCAAAACCTATGAATACTATAAATTTGTAAACTGGAGAGCAAGTTGGGAAACAAGTTACTGAAGCTAAAAATGAAGATGAGGGAGAGGTAGACACTGATTCCAGCAGTCTAATGAGTACCATTGAGAAGTCTAAAAGTAAGGAGGAAGCACAATACTTGAGAAGGAAGAAGTTATAGAAATTCAAATTGATTCTGCACAAGACTCTGAAGGTACTGGGCAGCCAAATAGCAATGAAACTGAGTTACTTAAGGCCTTTGATTTTGAATTAAGAAATCCTAGTGAGGATACAACAGAAGCACAATTACAGAAAGTTTAGAGCTCAAGCAGGAAGAAACTCATTCTGGTTCAGCTAAAAATGAAGGACACCTGAAGGATTTACTTGTCCCAAAAGAACTCATGAGCAGCAAGAAAGTTTTGGGGGCACAGAACAAGGAAGTCATCAATTCTTTCAGCAAGATGGAAGTTAATGTGCCTATGCTGGAGAGGGTGCAGAGAGTACTTGAATTTGCAAAGTCTCTGAGGGAGAGCTGCAACCACAGGAAAAGATACACACCTAATGAACTGGTGCAATTGGGACCTAAAGCTTCTGTACTTTTCAAGTCTCAATTTCCAGAGAAGTGTAAAGATCCAGGTGCATTTTTCATTCCCTGCACAATTGGTAAGATAACTGTTTCTAGAGCATTATTAGACTTAGGTGCTGCTATTAATGTGATGCCTAGTTCAGTTTATCATGCTTTAAATATGAATTTGATTAAACCAACTAAGGTGTTAGCTTAATTGGCTAATAAGAGTATTATAAGGCCTAAGGGAATCTTAGAAGACATTTTAGTTCAAGTTAAGGACCTTGTTTTTCCTGTGGACTTTTATGTTTTGGATATGATAGATAAGTCCCTTGATGATAGTACTTTTATTCTAGGAAGGCCATTCATGAGGACAGCTAACACCATGATTTACATGAAAGAGGGAATTATTAAAATGGAATTTGGTGGGCACATAATTCAGTTTAATATGTATAGACACCCACATCAACATAATTCTCTCCTAGGACTTAACATGGTTAGAGCATTACTTGTAAAAGAGTGTGATAATAGTTGTGAGCTTGATAATGATGATGAAGTTGAAGAACTTTCCATTTCTTTCTCCTCCACTGATTTCTCTTCTTTTTCTTCATCCAATGGTGATGTGTTATGCATTAATTCTAAGATTGATGGCTGGCTTTCCACTATGGGTGATTTTTCTTCATCTCTATCTACTATCTCTTTCTTTGGAACTAACCACACTTTTTCAAGTGATGCCCAATATCCAGGAAGGTTTATGGCAGATCTGCAGGGCAATGTCATTACAGCAGATTGTGAGAGACAAGAAGTCAGAATTTATGGGTTAAGGAAAATTTCATTTAATATCCTGTATTCTAACCCTGTTCATTTGAGTTTCAAATTTTTAGTCATCTCAGGGCTGCAGAAATTAAAGGATATTCTTCAACATCAACAGAATTGCACTGCTATAACTTAAAAAAAATTGCTGCTGGATATGATGATGAATTGGTGCAGGAGTCAGAGAGCAATGAATCTGGAGTAGAGTTTAAGAAGTTGATCCTATCTGTTATTCAAACTCTAGAGATTGAGCTTGAACAACTTCCAAAGAGTCTTAAGTATCTAAGACAATTCAATATGAAGGGCCATCTATGGAAGCTGTTCAAGGAGAATTTCAAGCCCCCATAACAGTCAGGTTGTCTCCTTCCTTGTTTCCCCACTTACAATAGTCTGCTTTAATAAGCTTTATTATATACTTGAGTTATAATTATTGATTAAGTGTGGGGGAGGAGACCAAGTCAATAGGGTAGATAAATAATCCCATGAATAAATCAAAGATTTTGGTTTAGTGTTGTCATGATCATTACTGCTGCCTTTGCATGTATTCATTGCTTCTTCACATTGTTGACAATGTAGAATTTAAGTTTGGGGGAGGATGAACTTGATGGGTGAATAAAGATCAGATATTTACTGTGATTTTGTATTTTGGTCACGACCTCATACCTTTTATGTCACGACTAATGTGTTCAAAATGTCAAAATTTCTTCTTTATGAAGATTAGTCGCGACCTTTGATTATTTTTGTCGCGACCAGAAGTTCAAATTTTTCTGATGTTTAGTCGTGGTCTGTGCTTATCTTTATCGCGACTGTAGCTCTCTGTGAATATCTGTAGTGACTAGGTTGTCATTTGGTCGCGACTAAGAAATGTGTGTTTAGCAAGGTTACTCTCGGTGATTTTGAGTCGCGACTAATGTAAATTTATGTCGTGACCAATATTCTCTAAATCTCTTCTCTGTGTAAAACAGTCACGACCTGATGACCTTTTTGTCACGACTAAAATCTATCTTTTGCTGAAAATTCCTTCTATTTTGTTCTGGTTGTTGCTTGGTCTTTGGAATTTACTGTCATGGATTCTAAATTGAACTTTGAACATATGATTTTGAACATTGACAAGGTTGATGAAGTGTTAGTTGCTTGTTTCATCAATTCACTACTGGAAATTGTGCATCATGAATGATTAATCTCATGTATTTTGTTTAAAATTCATGCAATCTAGTCATATGAACTGATTAGGATGAGTATGCCAGATGGAAGCATTTTGAGCCTTCAACATATACTCCTTTGCATTGTGTGACACTATCTAGTTTGGTAAATTTGCAGAACTTGTCTCAATCCTTGATTCAAGACCACATTAGCTCCATGGAATTGTGAAAATGATAAGGGCATTTCTTTCAAAACCCTCTTGACCAAATAGAAACCACATAAATATTAACTCCTTTGCTTTACCCCTTTGAGACCTCCATTTTCTTTAAAAATTCCATCCTTGATTAATGAATACTGTACAAATAGTTGCTGCTTTAATTGCGCATAATGTAACATCCCAATTTTTAGGCCCAAGACTTAGAAAGTAGCCTGAAATAGATATATCCCTTTGAGCAGAAGTCCTAGAAACATAAAGAAGGTTTTTAGGACTAAACTACAAATAAGTGAAAGTCTGGGGACTTATATGTAAATAGCGAAAATTCCTAGGGATATAATGGTCATTTATGTAAAGAAAGGGATTAAATTGCAAAAGAAAGAAAATGAAGGGGCTTAAGTGCAATTATGGAAAGTTTAAAGCCAAAAAGGAAAAGTAGACAAAAAGGTGGGGTCCTTAAGTGTAATTTTAGCCAAATAAAAAGGGACTTAAATGAAAAGAAGAAAAGTTCTCTGGGGCTAAATTGTAATTAAAGAAAGTCAGGCCGGAAGTGGTTTGGACTGCCCGAAAGCATTTCAGTCCCAGATTTCACCAGTAGATAGAGCAAGCGATGCTCGGTAATCTGGCTTAATACAAGAATTTTTCAAAACTTCAGATAGCCAGAATTGATCTGATAGTCTAAAAGTTATAAAAATTCCTACCGGATATCCTAGATTTCAGATATAAGTGAGAAAATACAGGATGATGCGTCCTTATGGGACGGATGTCAGGAAACTGACAGAATACCGATAGGAGGTCTGTAGAAAAAGTTATTCGCAAATTAGAAAATCCAAACGGGAGTGTGAGGCTTCCGGGTATCCGATAGGGAGATTTATCGGTATTTAAAAAGAGACTGAATGAGGTCGGATGACTTCAGTCAGATGCCCGTTATAACCCAAATGGATGCCTAAACGCAGTAGGCCAGTGTATCTGGTAAAAGGACCCAGTGTCCGGATATGGGTATAAACGGTGTATAATAGCTAGAATATTCGGTGAACATGGACAGGGGAAGATTCCTCGTAATGCGTGCTATGAAGGTAATGGACCCTAAAAGGCCCAATAATGGCTCTATCAAAGGCCCAATAAGACACTTGGACTGATAGGTGGGCCAGTGTCCGGCAGAACCCCGCAAAAGTGTGAAATTATGAAAAGGCCCCTGTGTTGTAAAAAAAGGGTAGTAGATGTATAAAGGGTATTTTGGTCATTCTGGACAGGCCCAGGAGACAAGACACATACAGATAAAGTTACTCAGAGTCAGTATATGCCCTGACAGAGTACAGAAGGGTGTAAAATGACGATTTTACCCTTAGGGTTAAAATAGTGCAAGAAAGGGCACCCAGGGGTATTTTGGTAATTTACCAAGGGATGTTTCTTGGGAATCGAGCTATCAGAGTACTTGAGCTTGATCAGGATCCAAGATAACATTCCCAGAGCCCAAAAACGTAGGCCCAGTGATATGTGGGAAAAAGTGGCATTAAAATACTATTTTAATACTGTTTCAATAAAGTAAAGTTACTCGGTCAGCACGATAACCGAGGAAGTGATCAAATAAAGTCCTGGACTTATCTGGATAGCATTGGATGGCGTGAAAGGTGTCAGCAAGATGCCACATGGTGCCAACATAGAGGAGGAAGAAAAAGTTAAGGACATGTGGCATAATCTTAGCCGGTGAGTCCAGTTTGTGGGAAATCAGACCGCACCAGTACTGGATTGGACTGGAAATGCTGAGTCAGCTGATGAGGTGTCCCAGGAATTGTGACATGTGAGAAATATGCATGCTGAGGTGTCCGCTGAGGTGTCCACTGAGGTGTCCTGGGTGATGCAGAAAAAGGGAATAAAAGAAAATAGGAAAATTCAGGAAAAAACATGACCACAAGTTCATATGGCTTCAAAATTACAAGAATGCCATTGATGGAAACTATAAATACCCCCCATTAATTTGCATCCCACGGCTCAAGCATGAGAAAGAGAGAGAAAGAAGAGAGAAAAGGAGAAGGAAAGAAAGAGAGAAAGGAAGAAAGAAAGAAAGGAAGTTCTGGCGGAGCTGGAAGCAGAATAGAGATAGTAGAGTTCTGCTAAACTTTTGAGGTAGTAACTAATCCTAACTTTTATGTAATAGCTTTATGATTTGTTGTGCTATTGTTTGGTTGGATTGTTGTCTTATATGTTATGCTTGAAGCTCTGCTACAATGCTATGATCATATTTTATTGAGTATGGAAGCACGCAGCATACTTATCTGTACACAATCACAAGCAAGCATTGTCACTCTGCATTACATATATTGTTATGATTGTTGCTACTGAGATTCCCCCGAATCTCATCCCAATAAATAACCCATTACAGGGGAGGTTATGTCGAAGTGAATTTTGGGAATTTTAAGAGACGCCGTTATGCTGCCAAAATTATGACAAGATAAGGAAAGCAGCTGATAGGTACTGTGTACGTAGGTACTGTCTAAGGAGGCTGGAAGTGAGTGGACCTAGCCGGTTCATCCAATCTTTCCTAGGTACTTACGTAGAATGGTAGTTCTCACGGGAATTACCGAATCGGTACAAGATCAGTTACTTTCTGAAGATGAAGCGTAGCGGTTATGCTGCCGGATTTCAGGCAGGAAAAGATGTAATAGAAATATGAGGATTTCATACATGCCCTGATGTATAATGACTTATTATTTAATAAATATATTGTTTGGCATGTTTGACTGATATATGATGGATGTATGCATATGTATGCAAAGTTGATTGCTGGAAATTACCACTGTGAACAGTAATACGTGGTGACATGATAATGTTTGATAAATAATTAAAAATAGTAAATGGATGAATAAATGTATGAAATTTTTATGGTAAATAGTATACATACCAAGCTTAGATTTGATATATAGAATGTCTCATTTGGATGTCTATACATGGAGATATAAATTATCAAATTTGGGACCAGAAAGCTGGATTCAGGAGAAAAACGTGGGATGAACAGTAAAGTTGTGACGTTGATAGATGTTGACTTGGTCAATGCATTGTCAACAGGTTATTTTTCCCTGAAAGATAATTGAGTTAGCTTCAAGTAGCAATTGGAACCACTTCATTTAGATTTTTCTAGAATTATTTATGATTTTTCGAAGTTAGGTCACTCATCTGGAATTTTCATAGTGAACAGTACTCGATAAGAGTAAAACTCCAGATTGAGAAATTGGACTTCAATGACCTTGAAAGTGGTTCTAAATGCTACCAAATGGTCCCTAAGACGTACAAAAGTAAGGATGTTTCACATAATAGTCAAGTTGCAACCAATTGTTGAATGTCTGAACCTCTATAAATTATTATCTGGTTCAAGAAATGAAAACAAAGAAAAAATATATAGAGTAAAGAAAAAGAAAAGTACAAAGAAAAGAGAAAGAAAGAAGAAAGAAAAGAAACCAGATGCAAAAAGTGTATTCAACTTGTATTAAAGGAAGTTAGTTTGTGACTTGTCAATTTCTGCAGCTGTATGATTGGAACTTTGATTGTGTGCAGTATTTCATTAATCATTGACATGCATTTCCATTTTATCATCTAGCCTTTCCAACATTATAACCCTAATAATGACCCTTTGATTCATAAACCTTGTGGCATTCAGTGGTGGAGATGTAGGATGGTTACAAGCCTATGGGAAGCCTAAACTAGATGGTTGAGTAAAATTACCTTGATAAGAGAGGGAGTGAAACACTATACCTTGTGAGGAAATCTCAGCCTAGTTGCTTACTATGATTGAATTGCATGAATTAGATTCTTTGATTGATATGAGATTAGTTCGGATTGCTTCCAATTGAAGGGAAAGATTAATTATTGTAAGTACTCATGCTGAATCTATTTTGCCAATTGTGCTGTACATGTGTGTTTAAATTCAGTTTAGATCCATAATTTTGCTCGGAGTGCAAAAGCTAAGTGTGGGGGAGTTGATAAACTCATATTTGTACTGATTTTTAATATATTAAAAGAGAGTTTATTATTGATTCTTATCCACATTTACTACTATATTGAGCAAATTAGTTAATAATATGAAATTGGACAAGTGGGAATTTAAATGATGTGATTTTAGTGCTTAATTGGATAAATAATCTATTAAATGTCCATTTTAGGTCAACACAGCAATCAATCAGCAAAGTGGAGCTTTCTGTGAACTCAAGTCGTGACCTTATGTATTCACCATCGTGACCAAACTTCAATCAGCAAAGAAGAAGTGCTCTGTAAATATTAGTCGCGACCTTATGTATGTAAGGTCGCGACCAAACTTCAAATGCAGAAATCAATCAGCGAATGACAGAAGGGACAGCTTGACAGAAGGTGATTTAAGCATGTGATGAATTGCATAGCTGAACTTAACAGATTACAGGTGGGAGATCAAACATGTGCAACAACATCACTGAACTCCACACACCTGGCACTGTTCACGCGCGGCACTGTTCATATATCAGCATTCTCCATTGAACAGAATGAGCAAGTTGCCAACATCAAGTGGGAAGCATGTGCTATAAACAGAATACCATATCATATGCTGACAGCTGGAGATGGAGGGCATCTGGACAGCTCCATTGACTCACTCATGCATTTCAGAGTTCTCCTATATATCACACTATCTTACAGCATATGAGATCATTCTTCACCTGGACATATCCATTCACGTAGATCTCTCACCTCACTTATTCACACGCACCATTCACACATTCCATCTGTAACATCCCGATTTTTTGTCTAGGAGAACTGGGAAGTAGTCTGATATGGGCAGGCTGCTAAACCCGTAGTCCCAGGGTAGTAATCTGATATGGGCAGATTACTTACCTATATTTTGTATGAATCCGAGGGATGAGCTAAGTCCTTCAGGGTTTAAAGATAAGTTAAGTCTTTAACCTACAGAATCGGGACAGTTCACCTAGGTTCAAAATGAGGAATGTGTCCCAATTTTAGGCCAGAGACTTAGAAAATAGCCTGAAATAGATATATCCCTTTGAGCAGAAGTCCCCGAAACATACAGAGGGTTTTTAGGGACTAAAGTGCAAATAAGTAAAAGTCCAGGGACTGATATGTAAATAGTGAAAGTCCCTAGGGATATGATGGCCATTTATGCAAAGAAAGGGATTAAATTGCAAAAGAAAGAAAATGAAGGGGCTTAAATGCAATTATGGAAAGATTAAAGCTAAGAAGGAAAAGTAGACAAAAATGTGGGGTCCTTAAGTGTAATTTTAGCCAAATAAAAAGGGACTTAATTGAAAAGAAGAAAAGTTCCTTGGGGCTAAAGTATAATTAAATAAAGTGAGGCCGGAAGTGGTTTGGACTGTCCGAAAGCATTTCAGTCCCAGATTCCACCGGTAGAGAGAGCAAGTGACGCTCGGTAATCTGGCTTGATACAGGAATTTTTGAAGACTCCAGATAGCCAGAAATGGACTGATAGTCCAAAAGTTATAAAAATTCATATCGGATATCCTAGATTTCAAATCTAGGTGAGAAAATACAGGATGATGCGTCCTTATGGGGCGGATGTCAGAAAACTGACAGAATACCGATAGGAGGCCTGTAGAAAAAGTTATTCACAAATTAGAAAATCCAGACGGGAGTGTGAGGCCTCCGGGTATCCGATAGGGAAATTTATCGGTATTTGAAAAGCGACTGAATGAGTTCGGATGACCTCAGTCAGATGACTGTTATGACTCACAGGGATGCCTGAACACCGCAGGCTAGTGTATCGTACAGAAGGAGCCGGTGTCCGGATATGTGTATAAACGGTGAATAATAGATAAAATATTCAATAAACATTAACGAGGGAAGATTCCTCGTAATGCCTGCCATGAAGGTAATGGACCCTGAAAGGCCCAATAATGGCGCCAACAAAGGCCCAGTAAGACCCTTGGACTGATAGGTGGGCCAGTGTCCGGCAGAACCCCGGAAAAGTGCGAAATTACGAAAATGCCCCTGTGTTGTACAAAATGGTAACAGATGAATAAAGGGCATTTTGATCATTTTGGATAGGCCCAGAAGCTAAGGTACATACAGATAGAGTTACTTAGAGTCAGTATATACCCTGACAGGGTACAGAAGGGTGTAAAATGACGATTTTACCCTTAGAGTAAAGATAGTGCAAGAAAGGGCACCCAGGGGTATTTTGGTAATTTGCCAAGGGATGTTTCTTGGGAATCGTGCCATCAGAGTACTTGGGCTGGATCAGAGACCCAAGATGATGTTCCCAGAGCCCAAAAACGTATCCCAGTATATATGTGGGAAAAAAGTGGCATTAAAATAATGATTTAATGACTTTTCAGTAAAGTAAAGTTACTCGGTTGGCACGATAACCGAGGTGGTGATCAGATAAAGTCCTGGACTTTTCTGGATAGCATTGGAAGGCGTGAAAGGTCCCTTCCAGATGCCACATGGAGTCATCTTAGAGGCAGAAGAAAAAGTTGAGGACACGTGGCACAATCTTAGCCGGTGGGTCCAGTTTATGGGAAATCGGACCGGACCGGTACTGGATTGGACTGGAACTGCTGAGTCAGCTGATGAGGTGTCCAAGAAGCTTGCAATTTCAACATGTGACATATGAGGTGTCCCATGAGGTGTCATGGAGATGATGTCATGCATGATGCAGTAAAAGGAATAAAAGAAAATAGGAAATTCCGGAAAAACCAGGACCACAGGATCAGATGGCTTCAAAATTACAAGAATGCCATTGACCAAAACTATAAATACCCCCCTTGCCTTCATTATGCATTTGGAAAGAGAAAGAAGAGAGAGAAGGAGAAAGAAAGAAGAAAGGAAGTGCTGGTGAAGTTGGAAGCAGTGGAGAAGTTCTGAAGTTCTGCTTTTAAGGTAGTAACTAATCCTAGCTTTTATGTAATGTCTTTGTGATTTGTTGTGCTACTGTTTGGTTGGATTGTTGTCTTATATGTTATGCTTGAAGCTCTATTACAATGCTATGATCATATGTTATTGAATATGGAAGCACGCAGCATACTTATCTGTACACAATCATAAGCAAGCACTGTCACTCTGCATTACATATATTGTTATGATTATTACTACTGAGATTCCCCCGAATCTCATTCCCCATATCTAACCCATTACATGAAGATTATGTTGAAGTAAATTCTAAGAATTTTGAGAGACGCCGTTATGCTACCGAAACTAAGACTGAACATCAGTGTATGATAAGTGCTGTGTACGTAGTACTGTCTAAGGAGGCTGGATGTGAGTGGACCTAGCCGGTTCATCCAGTCTTTCCTGGGTACTACATAGAATGGTAATTTTCATGAGGAAATTACCGAATCAGTACGGTTCAGTTCTTTGTACAGATGAAGCCTAGCGGTTGTGCTGCCAGATTTTAGGCAGGAAAAGATGTAATGGAAATATGAGAATTTTATGTATGTCCTGTTGTATGATATTTTATTGTGTAATAATAAATATTGTTTGGCATGTTCAATTTGTGAATGGGGAATTAAGGGAGAAATTCGCAGGTCTTGAGGTAGCAGTGTTTTGACCTCAGTTTGACCTAGTAAACGAAAGAGTTTGGCCACAAAATTTGGTGAGCTAGTGGTACACATCTGGGGCATTCCATGGATAGGTAATAAGCCTTGTTTGGAAGTGTAGAATAAGATTAATCAGTTCTCAAATTAAAGATTCAGAATAATGAACTTAAGAGTGAAATTTTGAATTTCTGGGCTTGAGTTAAGGTATAATCGAACTATCTAGCTTCCGCAAGTGTACTCTGAGGGGTCTAAGGGAGGATGTTTCATTTTGGTATCAGAGGAATAGGTTCTGGCATAAACCAGACAGGATTCTGGCATAGAACAGAGGGTTCCGGCTTAGAAAGGTTATTTCCCTAGAGTACATAGAGGTTTAGAAAAGCCCAGTGGAGGTAAAAACCCCTAGATGAGTAGTAGTACGATGTTATGTGTTCACTTTTCTTTTCTGATTGGCAAGGAACCAGATGGTGAACACGAGACGAGGACGTAGAATTCAAGTGGAGGAGCCACACATAGAGGAAACTGGCAACTCCAATGAGGTAAATCCTATGCAAGTCATCCTTGCTAGGCTAGAACAGCAGCAGAGGATGATGGAAGAAATGAGGGCGGAACAAGTTCGTCGAGATCAAGAAAGAGATGCCACTATAGCTACTCTTACAGCTATAGTTAATCAATTGCAGACCCCTGATATACCAGTAGAAGGGATATCAGGAATTCCTCCGAATAATGAGCAGTCGAGAATAGAGGATCCAGTGGCAGATCCTAATAGCATCCAGTAATGGATGGAGCGGTTCCAAAAGTACAATCCTTCGGCGTTTGAGGGGACATTTGATGTCCAAGTAGCTGAGGATTGGATAGATCAGCTTGAGAAGATTTTTGAGGTGCTGGATTGCTCATCAGGAAGAAAAGCCCGGCTGGCCATTTTCAAGCTAGAGAAGGATGCGCGAAGATGGTGGAGGAATACCGAGCTTATTCTTCGAGCAAAAGGAATCCCAGTTACATGGGAAATGTTTCTGGGCCAGTTTAGGGACAAATACTTTCCCCAGTCAGTGAGGGACGCGAAGGAAGTTGAGTTCCTTACTCTGAAGCAAGGAGAGAAAGAGTCATTCGACGAGTATTTGGCTAAATATCTCTGATTGTTGTACTATTCCACATACCTTAGAAGAATGGAGGACGAAGAATGGTTGACAAAGAGATTAGTAGAGGGTCTGAGTAGTGCCCTAAAGGAAAGAATAATTCCTCAGCAACTTACGCAGTTCAATAGAGCGGTAGAAGTCTGCAGATTGACAGAAAGAAGTATGAACAATCATGCAGCAACCGGGAACAGCGTAAGGAGCAAGGAAGTAACTAAGTCAGAGGCAAGAGGTAAAGAAGCATTGGCTAGGAGCACTCTGGGAGGTAGCTCAGGTTATGAAGCCAATAATAATAATAACAAGAGAAAGAGGCAACAGTTTAGGCAGGGGACTGATCAAGGTGAGGATCAGGTTGGAGGACAAAGATGTCAAAGATGTGGAAAGAACCACGGCACAAGGAAGTGTCGAGCAGGGCAAAGCGGCTGTTTCATTTGTGGCGAGAAAGGTCACTTTGCAAGAGTTTGCCCTAAGAATGCTGACATCCCTAGGCCAAAGACAACAGGAAGAGTATTTTCCATTTTTTGAACAGAGTCTCCAAATCCCCTGAGGTCGACCCTAAGAATGGTTAAGAAGAGCTATAGCTGTAAGGGCGACTTAGTTGTGAAGAATTGTATGCCTAGATGTAAATGATGTGATTAATGAAGAGTTCTTTTCTGATCTAGAGAATGTGGTCATTATAACGAGTCGTGAGAAATAATTAGTAAGATAATAAATCTGTCTTAACTCAGTGATGAGGTTGCTGTATGAGGGGTTAGAACATGGATAGCTGTAAGCAACTATAATGAGAGATGTTAGTTGCTAAGAATCCATGTGGAAGGTCTGGGACCAAGCTGTTGCTCCTCTAGACCATCACTGGAGTGGGGATAAGACAGAGAGGGATGATCTTACTGGTTATATACATGACTGCGTTATAAGAATCACATAGCTGTATAGGTCAGTAAGAAGTTCTCTTCAGGAAAGATGAGGTATCCCTTAAAATTTCGAGGACGAAATTTTTATAAGGGGAGGAGAATTGTAACATCCCGATTTTTTGTCTAGGAGAACTGGGAAGTAGTCTGATATGGGCAGGCTGCTAAACCCATAGTCCCAGGGTAGTAATCTGATATGGACAGATTACTTACCTATATTTTGTAGGAATCTGAGGGATGAGCTAAGTCCTTCAGGGTTTAAAGATAAGTTAAGTCTTTAACCTACAGAATCGGGACAGTTCACCTAGGTTCAAAATGAGGAATGTGTCCCAATTTCAGGCCAGAGACTTAGAAAATAGCCTGAAATAGATATATCCCTTTGAGCAGAAGTCCCCGAAACATATAGAGGGTTTTTAGGGACTAAACTGTAAATAAGTAAAAGTCCATGGACTGATATGTAAATAGTAAAAGTCCCTAGGGATATGATGGCCATTTATGCAAAGAAAGGGATTAAATTGCAAAAGAAAGAAAATGAAGGGGCTTAAATGCAATTATGGAAAGATTAAAGCTAAGAAGGAAAAGTAGACAAAAATGTGGGGTCCTTAAGTGTAATTTTAGCCAAATAAAAAGGGACTTAATTGAAAAGAAGAAAAGTTCCTTGGGGCTAAAGTATAATTAAAGAAAGTGAGGCCGGAAGTGGTTTGGACTGTCCGAAAGCATTTCAGTCCCAGATTCCACCGGTAGAGAGAGCAAGTGACGCTCGGTAATCTGGCTTGATACAGGAATTTTTGAAGACTCCAGATAGCTAGAAATGGACTTGAAACATCCTTATTTTTGTACATCTTAGGGACCAATTGGTAGTATTTAGAACCACTTTCAAGGTCATTAAAGTCCAATTTCTCAATCTGGAGTTTTACTGTTATCGAGCACTGTTCACTGTGTAAATTCCAGATGAGTGACCTGACTTCAAAAAATCATAACTAATTCTAGAAAAATCGGAATGCAGTGGTTCAAATTTATACATGAAGCTAACTCAATACTAATTCAAGGAAAAATAACTCGTTGACCATTCCTTGTCCAAGTCAACGTCAGTCAAAGTTACAATTTTACTGTTCATCCAGCGTTTTTCTCCTGAATCCAGCATTTTGGTCCCAACTTTGATAATTTATATCTCCATGTGTAGACATCGAAATGAGACATTCTATATATCAAATCGAAGCTTGGTATGTCTACTATTTATAATAAACATATCATATATTTATTTAATCATTTACTATTTTTACTTATAGATGAAACATCACTATATCACCACGAGTTACTGTTCATGGTGGCAAATTCCAGCAAGCAACTTTACATACATATGCATACATTAATCACATATCAAACAAACATGCCAAACCATACTTATCATTAAATAAAAAATCTTTATACAACAGGGCATGAACAAAATTCTCGTATCTCTATTACATCTTTCCTGCCTGAAATCCGGCAGTATAACTACTATACTTCATCTGTAAAAATAACTGATCTTGTACTGATTCGGTAATTCCCGTGAGAATTACCATTCTACTTAAGTACCCAGGAAAGACTGGATGAACCGACTAGGTCCACTCACTCCAGACTCCTTAGACAGTACCTACGTACACAGTACGTATCATCTCCTTATGTTCAGCCTGAAAATCGGCAGCATAACGGCGTCTTACAGCATTCTCAAAATTCACTTCGACATAACCTCTCTGTAATGGGTTATAAATAGGGGATGAGATTCGGGGGAATCTCAGTAGCAAACGGTACTAAACAATGCATGCATTAAAGTAAATACTTGTGCTTGCTTGTGAAAGTGTAAACATTGTGTAATGTGCATGCTTCCATGTAACATATGAAATACAATTGGCCAAGGTAATCATAGAAACAGAGCTTCAATCATATACACATATGCACACAATTCAACAAAGTCATAGCACAATCAAGCATAACATTCAATACATACAAGTTTAGGGTAAGTTTACTACCTTATTGCTTTACTTCTTTCCACTTTAACTTTGCTTCTTCCTTCTTACTTTTCCTTGCTATGTGGCTGCCCTCTTTTGAGCACACCAAGCAATTCCTAACATCACATTACCATCCAACCATTACAATCTAACTTCTCTTGAACACTAAGCTTACTTTAAGTAACATAACTTCCTTTAATCTTTACCAATTGACTTGGCCTTTGAATCAATTGATGTCTTGACCTTACCCTACACAATTTGGCCCTTTGAATCCATTTATGAACTCAAAACAACCAAATTCCAGCAACTATGCACTGTTCCAGACAGATTTGAAAAACATGCATAATTCTTTCAAAAATTCTCATTTTGATTCCAATGCTTCCCATACTTTTTCCCCCCACACAAAATCTCATTTTAAGACCATTGGAAGTATGAAAATCATGAAATTCAAATCACTGTTCATGCGAGTGAACAGTACCGAAAGGAATTTTCAACATTACAACCTTTAATTCCAATGGTTTCCAAGGTTCAAGACCTTTCCAATCCTACACAAAATTATCATATAAACTCAATGGAAGCATTAAATCATTGAAATTCCATCTCTTTCTATCATGAACAGTGCATGAACAGTGCAAACCGAAATGTTCTTCCATGGTAAAGTCAAGAACATCAACTTAATCCAACAACCAACCATGCAACTAGCTTGTTTAAGCTTGTCTAAACTATCTATGACATAAAACTCATGTTCCTCTCACATATACATAGAAATTCCAGCAGTATTTCCCCAATATTTAAGCCTCAAAAATCACTTAAACTCAAGCACAAACCATAAGAACAAAAGGTAGAAGCAAGGAGACAACTTACCTTACTTGCTCCTTCAAGACCCTTGCTTCTTCCTTGCTTTCTTCCATTTTCTTTCTCTAGAACTCACTTCTCTTTCTAAAGGAGCTCTTGGGTGTGAAGAATGAATGGAAAGGGGGGGTATTTATAGCAAAAGTCATGTGCCATTTGAAGGCCAAGATCACTTTGGAAACTATTTGATCTAATGGTTAAAGGTTTGATCTTGGAATGTCTTTTCACTTTTCACTCAAGACCTTACCACCATGACATCACTAGCATGGCCTCCCTTGGTACACCTAACCCTTCCTCTTTTTGGGTGCCATTTTGAAGTCCTTGTGGGTCCCACCATGTGCAACACCTAATTCTTACTTTATTCTCTTTTTCTTTCTTTTCAAAAATCCATAAATTATTCATTATTGGACTTGGGCTCCAAGATAACTTTTGGGCCTTATTGGGCTGGCCTAGGACGAAATGTTGGGCCTCTTTTAGGTCCAATAGCTAATTGGCACAAATCCCAATGTACTTTCCTTATACCGATATCCTTAAATTATCCTGATCTCATAATAAATGCTAAACACCTCCTTTAATTGTTCTAACCATTTTATAAATTCATTCTAATATAAAATGAATTCTCTACAAAGTTTCATAAATTTTCTGAGACCCAGAAGTCCTGTTAAAAATTACATATGTTTCCTTTAACCCTTTATCGGTGTCCTTTTTTACCGTAAATTCCATAATTAATTCGACAGGACTCCTTTTTGACTTCTGTCAACTCCATAAATTCTCATATTAATTATAGTAATTTACTATCAAATTTCCTATGATATCCATCCATTGTGTGAAATGACCAAAATGCCCTCCATTTACTTCTGGTTTCTTAGGGCATCACAGTGGCATTTTCGTAATTTTGTACTTTGGCTCTTAGACTTTCTTCCTCTTCCAATTAATCCTTTTCTTTACATAAATATGGCCACATCTTTTCCTAAACATCTCATATATTTTATTCAATCTGTACATACAACTTAGTACAGAAATTAGGGATGTTATATTTCTCTCCCCCTTAAAATAAATTTCGTCCTCGAAATTTACTTAGTACCTTAGTCAACAATCTTAAATATACATCCTCTTTAAATCTCTTTCTGCTTTATGACTAAGAATTGGGGTATCCATCTCTTACCTTTTATGTTATTATCTAGCGGAGTACTTTCAATATCCGCTTCATGTCCTTGCTGTCAGTACTCTTTTTGTATGAGTCAACTTAATTGGAGTTTATTTCTACTTCATCACGGCACTTGATCTTGTGCTATGCATCCATTTGCTTATGGACAACTCCTTGTACTAGACTTGAGAGTAGTGTCCATTTCTTTCATATCAAACTCTCTCGAATATTATTGTATTCGGGAGTTTCCCTTACTCACTCATCATACTTTCTAACACTTATCCCTTATTACTTCTCTTAGCATCTCGCAGAATTCTTTAACATCCGCAAAGCTTTATCCTCTTTTCGTATAGAAACTCTTATAACTCTATTGTTGCTCTTATCATCTTTAATGATTCAACATCATACAGAGAGAGGACTTGTGCAGTTATTCTTTTCTTTACTTTACTACTAAGTAGGAGCATATACTCTAACATGCATAATGCCTGGCCAATATCTTGTAGGACTATATACTTGCTCCTAAATGCAAAGCTCTAACATTTTCTTATGACTTTATCAGCCTCTCAGGAGAGTATTGCTCTTTTGCTTCTCGTTCTCCTGAACAAAGTCATAATTTAAATCTTTCATTTCAAATCCACTCTTATTTGGACTTGGCAGAAGGGTTTTAATCCTTTAATGTTCATAACCTTTCTAACTTTTCATAACTTTGTTTATCATTCATCATATATATGCCAAACTTCTATGGCATTTACACTCTTTCATATCTTACCCCTTAACATCTTGGTGTAACTCCAGGGTCTATCTTACTTTAACTTTTCACTTTTCTTACCTTGTCCATCTATACCAACTTCTGTGACAACTGGACCCTTTTTCATTACTCTTTCTTAGACTGCTCTTGCCTTAACATCTTTCTGGATGAAGGCTACCTTACTCTTCTAAGCCTTAGCATTCTCTATCTCATATAACTACTGGGCTCTATATTTACTTTAGACCTTCTTCTCTAGGTCTCTCTAGCCTTTTTATCTTTTTATCCTCATCTGGAGGATTTATCTGCTCATACTTTTCTGTTCTCAAAACATATGGGGTTCTCTTCTTTTTTTCTCAGGCATACTTCTATAAAACTTTTGAATATCAGCACTCAGACTTTAACTTGGACTCCGTCTTTGTTTAAAGAAAACTAAGTTCAGTCTGTATAATATAGGCTATCTGAGGAAAATCATTATAAATAATTTTTCTGGATGAGTTTATCAACTAGTGAACCTTCCTTACCTTAACTTCGTCTTTGGCATTCATCTTCCCAAAGAGATACTACATTGTACTCATATCTCATGGCTCATTACTTTCCTTAGGCTAGGTCTAACTGTGACCTCGGGATCTAACTGCGATCAACCGTCAGCCTCTTCAGAATCAACTACGACTCTGGAACTATTAGGATCTAACTGCGACCCTGGAGCCATGCTAGGATCTAACTGTGACCCTCCATAATCTAACTGCGATTCTGTATATCTCCCGAAGATCTTAAACCAACAGACTAAGTTATACGGTTCACTGCTTCTACTTGTTGATAACTCAATAAAAATTTAAAAATATTACATTCAGTAGCCCCTATTATTTCCCAAGACTTTACTTATTTCCTCTCTTACTCAGGAGTTCCTTCTCATCTTTCTCTTACTGTGGCTTATCATGCCTTGTGCAATCATGGTTTAACCACCTGCCATTGCATTCTGCTGCTATGGCCTTATCATAACTTCTCATGTAAATCTGTGCTCTAACTGCGAGCAGACTGCATCAGATCCAACTCTTATCTGAAGAGTGATCTGTACTCATCTGAATCTAGTCTCTATCTCAGAGTCATTTGTTTCAAATCTAACTCTTTCTGTATACCATTCCTTTCAATAGAAATGGCTCTGAGTACTGCATTCGCAAGCCTATAGAAAAACCTGAATCACCCCAATCATAAATCATATCATGTGTAGAATAAAATTAATCAGTTCTCAAATTAAAGGTTCAAAATAAGGAACTTAAGAGTGAAATTTTGAATTTTTGGGCTTGAGTTAAGTTATAATCCAACTATCTAGCTTCCGCAAGTGTACTCTGAGGGGTCTAAGGGAGGATGTTTCACCATCCATACATTCAGATCACTCACGCACATCATCTCTCTTCTTCTCCATTCTCATTTCTCTTCTGCAACTTTCCTTTGTTCTAGTCAATAGAAATAGAGGAAAGTTCTGCAGTTCATCATCTTCACATCCTCCTTCCATTTCCACATGACTATTACTGCTGTACCGATGGTTGCTTCTGGAGTTCAGATAGCAATACAAGGTTGAGCTGCTATGCTTCCTTGGAGATGACACCAAACCAGAGTCTTTCAATCTTAACTGGGAGTTTCTTGAGTCTTTAAGTTAGATTTAACTGTATCTAGTCGATGTATTTACTTCTGGTTTATTGATTCAATTAGAGTAATAGATGACAAGGAATTAGGGAACCGAGTTGGATTCCTTCTTCCTACATTAATGAACCTTTGATTAATATTCATATTCTATTATCTCTAAGTTGAACAATTCCTATTCTCTATTCAATGTCTGCGAGTTGTAGCTTTGATTGAGATTTAGCTAGCGAGTTGTTAGCTAACCTATTCTAGTTCAATTGATTAACTCTTGATATTCTGTGGATAATGAAGGTAAGGTAATCTCCAAGGGAACACACTTGTCATCATTCATTCATCTCACCATTATAAACACATAAATCATAAACAATAGCATAGAATTTACATTCAGTTTTAGTTCAAACTGTTCAACACACAACTCATCTGCTTAATTTGTTAAATTGTGGCTCAATATATTAATTAGGAGCTCTAACATTCAGTAGCTCCTTGTGATCTGAAACATCCTCCCTTAGACTCCTGAGAGTACACTTGCGGAAGCAATATTAGCTTGATTATATCTTAACTTAAGCTCAGAAATTAAAATTTTACTCTTAAGTTCCCTATTCTGAACCTTTATTTTGAGAACTAATTTATCTCATTCTACACATCCAAATGAGGCTTATTACCTATCCACGTAATGCCCCAGATGTGTACTACTAGCTCACCAAAGTTCGTGGCCAAACTCTTTCGTTTACTAGGTCAAACTGAGGTCAGAACACTACTACCTAGGACCTGCGAATTTCTCTCTTAATTCCTCATCTATAAACTGAACATGCCAAACAATATTTATTATTGAATAACAAAATGTCATACAACAGGGCATACACAAAATCCTCATATTTCTATTACATCTTTTCCTGCCTAAAATTCGGCAGTATAAACGCTAGGCTTCATCTTTAAAAGTAACTGATCTTGTACTGATTCGGTAATTCTCGTGAGAACTACCATTCTACGTAAGTACCCAGGAAAGACTGGATGAACCCGCTAGGTCCACTTACTTCTAGACTCCTTAGACAGTACCTACGTACATAGTACGTATCAGCTCCTTTCTTCATTATTGCCATTTTGCCATAATTTCGGCAGCATAACGGCGTCTCTTAACATTCCCAAAATTCACTTCAACATAATCTCCCTGTAATGGGTTAGACATGGGGAATGAGATGTTGGAGATTGTGCCCTAGGGGCCAATCATTATCTTATGAACATTGTTGATTTATGAATTTCTTAATTATGTTATCATATTATTTGCATGTTTACTATGATGACAATCCTTGGATAACTCGTGATCTTATCCTAAATGTCCCTGGTCGGTCATCTATGCGGGAGCAGAGATGAAATAAGACCAGTATGACTTTGAAGATATATAGAGATATAAATCAAAGTCATAAGCACATGTAAGAGTACAGGGTGTTGGACCGACCCGCTATGAGAGAGCTGCATGGGTCAAGTCATAAGCTTCTCTCATATACAAGCCATGTCACTATGCCCTTTGACCTGAGATCATCATGGATTCCTACATAACAAATGAAGGGAATTGGAAGACACGCAGCGGAAATTAACTTTAAAAATTTTTCCATTCTCAGCCAGGATCTACCGAATGTGTTTAAGTCATGGAGAAAGAAGTGTTACCTTCGGTACTCGAGCTTTGGTCGCGACCTCAGTGTCCACTAGTCGCGACTCCTCACCTCTAGAACTTTCAGTCGCGACCTCCTCAGCTTCTAGTCGCGACCTGTCGCCTCTGGAGTTTGTAGTCGCGACCTACTCTGCTTCTAGTCGCGACCTGTCGCCTCTGGAGCTTTTAGTCGCGACCTCTTCAACTTCACGTCGCGACCTGTCTCCTCTTTTCGGATTTCTGACATTCAGATGCCCATTTGGTCGCGACCGAAGTGTGTTCTGGTCGCGACCTTTCTTCGTGTCTGGCCGTATCGTAGAAGTCGACAACTCAGATCGGCTTCCTCTACCGGTATCCACACGAACAGCGTTCCAATTGCGAACGACGTGCTAGCGCCTCTTGTCCCTCTAGGGCTTTCTGGAGATTCCGTCCTCACCGTCTCTATTTCGGCAGTTTCTTATCTGCAAACCTTTTGCACTCTCCCTCCCCCTTTTCTCACGACTGAATGTGTGTGAAGAGATCTATAGAACCCTAGCCCCTAATGTCAAATATATAGGAAGCTATCGGGCTTCTAATAGGGCCGGGCTTCAGAATTAATCTTATATTAATTCTGAATTAATACAATATCATATATTGCATAATTTAATAAGAAACTAATTAAATAAATATGGTTTATATTAAATCCGTCCCACAGATTTAATTCACCTATTTATTTAATTTAAAATAAAGATAAGACAAAATTATATTTGATTTATTCTTATAAATCAAATTTGAGATATCTTATCAATTTGAATTTCAAATTCAAATAGATCATATCCATTTAAATTCAAATTCAAAAGTGATAAAAATTTAATTTATCCTTATAAATTAAATCTTGCAAATATCTCTTATATTATATATAATATATATATATACTAATTTATATATATATATATATAATATATATCCACCCTAGATTATTCATTGAATCTAGACATCTCTTAGATTCAATGAATCTGGACATCATAACTCGCATTGGGCTGTTTTGTGTGCGACCCTGTAGGCCCATATGAAGTTGGCAGTGGCCCAGTTACTATACTGACCCACAAGTCGTAAGCGGTCTCTAGCAAGGCATTACGACTACCCAAAACATATGAGGATCGATAAACGATGTAACCTTTCATACAACCATATCACGTCCCTTTTGTCACACGATATTTCGGTCAAGGATGAGGCATGGAGAACGTCATCCTCGTGTTCCTGACCGTTACTTTCTCGATCCCTGAGTAGTCTGAATATAGAAATGGAACTACCCTTCCATTCCAGTATGGCCATACATTTCTCAGACTCACTCATCGAGGGGCCCAGTAATATCTCTCTACGACTGTGAGGGACAAATTCCATCTCGACCATTCACATTCCTCCGCATGAAAAACCACTAAGCCCGAGCATAGCCTTTATGATCACTCGGTCAAAAGTGACTTTTGACTAGGTCAAAGCTGAGCATTTGTCATGTAGGAATCCATGATGATCTCAGGTCAAAGGGCATAGTGACATGGCTTGTATATGAGAGAAGCTTACGACTTGACCCATGCAACTCTCTCATAGCGGGTCGGTCCAACACCCTGTACTCTTACATGTGCTTATGACTTTGATTTATATCTCTATATATCTTCAAAGTCATACTGGTCTTATTTCATCTCTGCTCCCGCATAGATGACCGACCAGGGACATTTAGGATAAGATCACGAGTTATCCAAGGATTGTCATCATAGTAAACATGCAAATAATATGATAACATTATTAAGAAATTCATAAATCAACAATGTTCATAAGATAATGATTGGCCCCTAGGGCACAATCTCCAACAACAAACGCTCAGCTTTGACCTATTCAAAAGTCACTTTTGACCGAGTGATCATAAAGGCTATGCTCGGGCTTAGTGGTTTTTCATGCGGAGGAATGTGAATGGTCAAGATGGAATTTGTCCCTCACATTCGTAGAGAGATATTACTCGGCCCCTCGATGAGTGAGTCTGAGAAATGTATGGCCATACTGGAATGGAAGGGTAGTTCCATTTCTATATTCAGACTACTCAGGGATCGAGAAAGTAACGGTCAGGAATAGGAGGATGACGTTCTCCATGCCTCATCCTTGACCGAAATATCGTGTGACAAAAGGGACGTGATATGGTTGTATGAAAGGTTACATCGTTTATCGATCCTCATATGTTTTGGGTAGTTGTAATGCCTTGCTAGAGACCGCTTACGACTTGTGGGTCAGTATAGTAACTGGGCCACTGCCAACTTCATATGGGCCTACAGGGTCGCACACAAAATAGCCCAATGCGAGCTATGATGTCCAGATTCATTGAATCTAAGAGATGTCTAGATTCAATGAATAATCTAGGGTGGATATATATTTTATATATATATAAATTTGTATATATATATTATATATAATATAAGAGATATTTGTAAGATTTAATTTATAAGGATAAATTAAATCTCTATCACTTTTGAATTTGAATTTAAATGGATATGATCTATTTGAATTTGAAATTCAAATTGATAAGATATCTCAAATTTGATTTATGAGAATAAATCAAATATAATTCTGTCTTATCTTTATTTTAAATTAAATAAATAGGTGAATTAAATCTGTGGGACGGATTTAATATAAACCATATTTATTTAATTAGTTTCTTATTAAATTATGCAATATATGATATTGTATTAATTCAGAATTAATATAAGATTAATTCTGAAGCCCGGCCATATTAGAAGCCCGATAGCTTCCTATATATTTGACATTAGGGGTTAGGGTTCTACACATATCTACACACACATTCAGACGTGAGAAAAGGGGGCAGGGAGAGTGCAAAAGGTTTGCAGATAAGAAACTGCCGAAATAGAGACGGTGAGGACGAAATCTCTAGAAAGCCCTAGAGGGACAAGAGGCTAGCACGTCGTTCGCGATTGGAACGCTGTTCGTGTGGATACCGGTAGAGGAAGCCGATCTGAGCTGTCGACTTCTTGTGATCGACCAGACACGAAGCAAGGTCGCGACCTATTGACACTGAGGTCGCGACCATATGGGCATCTGAATGTCATAAATCCGAAAAGAGGAGACAGGTCGCGACTTGAAGCTGACGAGGTCGCGACTACAAACTCCAGAGACGTCCGGTCGCGACGAGAAGCAGAGTAGGTCGCGACTAACAACTCCAGAGATGACAGGTCGCGACTAGAAGTTGAGGAGGTCGCGACTGAAAGTTCCAGAGGCGAGTAGTCGCGACTAGTAGACACTGAGGTCGCGACCAAAGCTCGAATACCGAAGGTAACACTTCTTTCTCCTTGACTTAAACACATTCGGTAGATCCTGGCTGGGAATGGAAAAATTTTTAAAGTTAATTTCCGCTGCGTGTCTTCCAATTCCCAACATGAGATTCGGGGGAATCTCAGTAGTAAATAATCATAACAATATATGTAATGCAGTGTGACAGTGCTTGCTTGTGATTGTGTACAGATAAGTATGCTGCGTGCTTCCATACTCAATAACATATGATCATAGCATTGCAGTAGAGCTTCAGACATAACATATAAGACAACAATTCAACCAAACAATAGCACATCAAATCACAAAGCCATTACATAAAAGCTAGGGTTAGTTACTACCTGGCTAGCTAAGCAGAACTCTGCTATCTCTATTCTGCTTCCAGCTCCGCCAAAACTTCCTTTCTTTCTTTCTTCCTCTCACTTTCTCTCACTATAGCTCCTTCTGTCTCTTAAAGGCTCTTGGCCGTGAAGACAATGGCAGGGGGGAGGGGGTATTATAGTTTTCATGGATGGCATTTCTGTAATTTTAAAGAACTTTGAACTTGTGGCCACCGTTTTTTCTGGAATTTCCTATTTTCTTTTCCATTTATGACATCATCACCATGACATCATCCAAGGGACACCTCATATGATAGGTGGCGCAATGGTGGGGCCCTTGGGACACCTCACCAGCTGACTCAGTGTTTCCAGAGAATTCCAAAGTCTTGTCCCGGAATGAATAGCTGAGGTCGTGCCACTTGTCTCTAGCTTTTCTACTTTCCTTATACTCATGCCATGTGGTGCCTTGTGGGTCCCATGAGGACACCTTTTGAAACATCCTTCCTTTAGTATGTCTTAGGGACCATTTGGTAGCTTTTAGAACCACTTTCAAGGTCATTGAAGTCCAATTCCCCAATCTGGAATTTTACTCTTATCGAGTACTGTTCACTTGAAAATTCCAGATGAGTGACCTGACTTCGACAAATCATAACTAATTCTAGAAAAATTGAAATGAAGTGGTTCCACTTTCTACACAAATATAACTCAATTATATTTCAGGGAAAAATAACTCGTTGACCATGCATTGACCGAGTCAACGTCAGTCAACATTTCTATTTTACTGTTCATCCAGCGTTTTTCTCCTGAATTCAGCATTCTGGTCCCAACTTTGATAATTTATATGTCCTTGTGTAGGCATACAAATGAGACGTTTTATATATCAAATTAAATCTTGGTATGTCTACTATCTACCATAAAAATTTCATACATTTATTCATCCATTTACTATTTTTAATCATTTATCAAACATGACTAGGTTACCACGTGTTACTGTTCACAATGGTAAATTTCAGCATTTCTAGTTTGCATACATATGCATACATCCATCATACATCAGTCAAACATGTCAAATAACACTTATTATTAATTAATAAGTTGTTTTACAACCTGGGTATGTACAAAAGTTCCCACATCTCTATCACATCTTTTCCTGCCTAAACTCCGGCAGCATAACCGCTACGCTTCATCTTCAGAAAGTAACTGATCTTGTACCGATTCGGTAATTCCCGTGAGAACTACCATTCTACGTAAGTACCCAGGAAAGACTGGATGAACCGGCTAGGTCCACTCACTTCCAGCCTCCTTAGATAGTACCTACGTACACAGTACGTATCAGCTGCTTTCCTCATCTTGTCATAATTTCGGCAGCATAACGGCGTCTCTTAAAATTTCCAAAATTCATTTCGACATAACCTCCCCTGTAATGGGTTATTTATTGGGATGAGATTCGGGGGAATCTCAATAGCAATAATCATAACAATATATGTAATGCAGAGTGACAGTGCTTGCTTGTGATTGTGTACAGATAAGTATGCTGCGTGCTTCTATGCTTAATAACATATGATCATAGCATTATAGCAGAGCTTCAGACATAACATATAAGACAACAATCCAACCAAACAATAGCACAACAAGTCACAAAGACATTACATAAAAGTTAGGATTAGTTACTACCTGGCTAGTTTAGCAGAACTCCACTATCCTTATTCTGCTTCCAGCTCCGCCAGAACTTCCTTACCTCCTTTTCTCCTTTCTCTCTTCCTTTCCTTCTCCTTCTCTCTCTTCTTTCTCTCCCTTCTCCCTTGCCTTGCGTGAATGAAAATGGAATGGAGGGGGGTATTTATAATTGCCTTCAATGGCAATTCTGCAGTTTCTATGAACTTTGATCCTGCGGTCCTGGTTTTTCCTGGATTTTCCTATTTTCTTTAATTCCTCCTTTACTGCATCATGCATGACATCATCGGGACACCTCACCAGGACACCTCAGCACCACATTTATCACATGTCTGAAATCCTGGACACCTCAGCAGCTGACTCAGCAGGCGGACTCACCGGTCCAGTGTCCTGCCTCGTAGTACGTGTCCTCAACTTTTCTTCCTCCTTTGTGATGGTGCCATGTGGCATCTTACTGGCACCTGTCACGCCATCCAATGCTATCCAGATATATCTAGGACTTTATCTGATCACCTCCTCGGTTATCGTGCCGACCGAGTAACTTTACTTTATTGAAACAACATTAAAATAATATTTTAATGCCACTTTTTCCCACACATTACTGGGCCTACGTTTTTGGGCTCTGGGAATGTTGTCTTGGATCCTGATCAAGCTCAAGTACTTTGATGACTTGATTCCCAAGAAACAGCCCTTGGCAAATTACCAAAATACCCTTGGGTGCCCTTTCTTGCACTATTTTAACCCTAAGGGTAAAATCGTTATTTTACACCCTTCTGTACTCTGTCAGGGCATATACTGACTCTAAGTAACTTTATCTGTATATACCTTGGCTTCTGGGCCTGTCCAGAATTACCAAAATGCCCTTCATTCATCTGTTACACTTTTGTACAACACAGGGGTATTTTCGTAATTTCGCACTTTTCCGGGGTTCTGCCGGACACTGGCCCACCTATCAGTCCAAGTGTCTCATTGGGCCTCTGTTGGCGCCATTATTGGGCCTTTCCGGGTCCAATATCCTCATGGCACGCATTACGAGGAATCTTCCCCCGTTAATAATTATTGAATATTTTATCTATTATTCACCGTTTATACACATATCCGGACACCGGCTCCTTCTGTCCGATACATTGGCCTACGGTGTTCAGGCATCCCTGTGAGTCATATCAGTCCTCTGACCGAGGTCATCCGAACTCATTCAGTCCCTTTTTAAATACCGATAAATCTCCCTATCGGATACCCGGAGGCCTCACACTCCCGTCTGGATTTTCTGATTTGTGAATAACTTTTTCTACAGGCCTCCTATCGGTATTCTGTCAGTTTCCCAACATCCGTCCCATAAGGACGTATCATCCTGTATTTTCTCACCTAGATCTGAATTCTAGGATATCCGGTATGAATTTTTATAACTTTTGGACGATCAGTCCATTTCTGGCTATCTGGAGTCTTCAAAAATTCCTGTATTAAGCCAGATTACCGAGCGTCCCTTGCTCTCTCTACCGGTGAAATCTGGGACTGAAATGCTTTCGGACAGTCCAAACCACATCCCGCCTGACTTTCTTTAATTACAATTTAGCCCCAGGGAACTTTTCTTCTTTTCATTTAAGTCCCTTTTTACTTGGCTAAAATTACACTTAAGGACCCCACATTTTTGTCTACTTTCCTTTTTGGCCTTGAAACTTTCCATAATTGCACTTAAGTCCTTTCATTTCCTTTACTAGGTCTAGGGGCATTATTGTCTTTTCATATTTTACCGGAGTATTCTCTGGCCCCGGTCAACTATCCAGATACCCCTTCTTGACTGTCTAACCTTAGCCAAATGACCAAAATACCCTTTATTCATTCTTCAGTTATTCTATAACATAAGGGCATTTTCGTCATTTTGCACATTTTTCCCAGACACCGGCCCCTCTTACCACTGAACTGATATTATGGGCCTGGGCCTTCCCTGGTGTCACTACGGGCCTTAGAAAACACTGTATGGCCTCTAGCTATTGTCCGATCATTTCTATTCGGACTGCCTTTCCTTTACCGGTTATAACTGTAAATTCCCATCTTCAGGAATTTTTACAGAAAAATCGGGACCTCAAATCAAAATTCTGTGACTCCTCATTCAATCCGGAATCATTTCCTCTATCTCCCGGTATTTTTAGATATTTTATCCGGACCGGGCTGTTTTGGCCTGAAAAAGCACTCACGCGCACACTTTTCCAAAATGGCCATTTTACCCCTGGTCATATTTCTAATTCTTTCATACACCTAGAGACCTCATATGCACATTTCACAGTTCAGTGAAATGATCAGCATAATTTTCTCTATTTTATGGCAAAATATGGTACTCATCGGCTACCAGCCCGATCTTTCCCATAATTACGATTATGCCCTTGATTCTCCTTCTGGCATCTCTAGGCCTAAAAATTGGGGTGTTACACCTTTTTCTCCATCTCATGGCCTCCAGATAAGTCCATCACCTTATCTGATCACCTCCTCGATCATCACGCCAACCGAGTAACTTTACTTTATTGAAAAGTCACTAAAACATTATTTTAATGCCACTTTTTCCCACATAATTCATGGCCTACGTTTTTGGGCTCTGGAAATGTTATCTTGGGCCCTGATCAAGTTCAAGTACTCTGATGGCTCGATTACTAAGAAACATCCCTTGGCAAATTACCAAAATGCCCACGATTCCTCTTTCTTTACTTTAATGAGTCTAGGGGCATTATTGTCTTTTCATATCTTACCAGAGTATTCTCTGACCCTGGTCAACTATCCAGATAACCTTTCTTGACTGTTTCACCTTAGGCAAATGACCAAAATACCCTTTACTCATTATTTCACTATTTTATAACATAAGGGTATTTTTGTCATCTTGCACCTTTTTCTCCGGACACCGGCCCCTTTTACCAATGAACTGATATCATGGCCTGGGCCTTCCCTGGTGTCACTATGGGCCTTAAAAACACTATATGGCATCTGGCCACAGTCCGATCATCTCTATTCGGACTAATTTTCCTTTACCGATTATAACTGTAAATTCCCATCTTCCAGAATTTTTACAGAAAAATCGGGACTTCAAATCAAAATTCTGTGACTCCTCATTCAACCCGGAATTCTTTTCTCTATCTCCTGGTATTTTCAGATATTAAATCCGGATAGGGCTATTTTTGCCTGAAAGTACGCTCGCGCGCACACTTTTCCAAAATGACCATTTTACCCTTGGTCACTTTTCTAATTCTTTCACACTCATAGGGACCTCATATGCACATTTCACAGTTCAGTGAAATTATTAGCATAATTTTCTCTATTTTCTAGCAAAATATGGTACTCATCGGTTACCTGCCCGATCTTTCCTATAGTTACGATTATGCCCCTGAATTCTCTTTCTGACATCTTTTCTTATCTTCTTATCCTTCATCTTAAGTTCTAGAAATTCTCTTTCAATAACTTATCCCCTAAACTCTACGGGAGTCATCATTAATTGAAAGGCTCGACAACCCGCCCATATCAGGTTATCTTACACAGGAGCCAGCCCATATCAAGCTACCTGCAGAATTCCTAGGCTTAAGACTTAGGATATTCCTCATATTCCTCATTTTGAACATAGGTGAACTGTCCCGATTTTGTAGGTCAAAGACTTAACTCGTCTTTAAATCCTGAAGAACTTAGATCATCCCTCGGATTCCTACAAAACATAGATAAGTAATCCGCTCATATCAGATTACTACCCTGGGACTACGGGTTTAGCAGCCAGCCCATATCAGACTACTTCCCAGTTCTCCTAGACCCAAAAATTGGGATATTACATGATCCGACCTAGGTTAGCCTCCGCTTTACTATTAGTTAGCTTAGTTTTGTTTGATAATAAAAACAACAGTTATCATGTAGTAACAGAACTGAACTCGACACATCTAGCACTGTTCACGCGTGGCACGTTCACACATCAGCATACTCCATCTGAACAGAATGAGCAAGTTGCCAACAGTAAGTGGGAAGCATGGGCTGTAAACAGAATACCAGATCATGTGCTGACAGCTGGAGATGGAGGACATTTGGACAGCTTCATTGATTCACTCATGCATTTCAGACTTCTCCTATATATCACACTATAGGCACATCATTCTTACATGTCATACACATAGACAATTCTGATATACCATTTTGACGCATCACCTCACTTATTCCATCTATCCATTCTTACATTCCATACATCCATACATTCAGATCACTCACACACACCATCTTCTCTTTCTCCATCTCCATTTCTCTTCTACAACTTTCCTCTATTCTAGTTAATAGAACCAGAGGAAAGTTCTGCAGTTCATCATCTTTATTTTCTCCTTCCATTTCCACATGACTACTGCTGCTGTACCGATGGTTGCTGCTGGAGTTCAGATAGCAATGCAAGGCTGAGCTGCTGTGCTTCCTTGGAGATGATGCCAAACCAGAGTCTTTCAAGCTTAACAGGGAGTTTATTGAGTATTTAAATCAAATTTAACTGTATCTAGTTGATGTATTTACTTCTGGTTTATTAATTCAATTAGAGTAATAGATGACAAGGAATTAGGGAACCGAGTTGGATTCCTTCTTCCTATAGTAATGGACCTTTGATTAATATTCATATTCTATTATCTCTAAGTTGAATGATTCCTATTCTCTATTGATGTCTGCGAGTTGTAGCCTTGATTGAGATTTAGCTAGCGAGTTGTTAGCTAACCTATTCTAGTTCAATTGATTAACTCTTGATATTCTGTGGATAATGAAGGTAAGGTAATCTCCAAGGGAACACTCTTGTCATCATTCATTCATCTCAGCATTATAAACACATAAATCATAAACAATAGCATAGAATTTACATTCAGTTTTAGTTCAAACAGTTCAACACATAACTCATCTGCTTAATTTGTTAAATTGTGGCTCAATATATTAATTAGGAGCTCTAACATCTAGTAGCTCCTTGTGATCCGACCTAGGTTAACCTCCGCTTTACTATTGGTTAGCTTAGTTTTGTTTGATAATTAAAATGACAATTATCACATAAACAAGCATAAAAACGTATGAATGAGAAAACTAAAATTAATTATGAAATGAAAGTACTATAGTAAAGTAAACTAATAAATGTCAGAGCAACTGAAAAAATACAGTAAATTCATTAACACTTGTTCAAAAATTCAAGATATGACCATAATGCTTATCAGTTCCTCTCCCCCTTTTTTGACATTGTCAAAAAGAATTATGGCTTAGAAGAAGAGGGTTTAGATGCAGAAGGTACAGAAGATGGTACTAAAGGTCTAGGAGCAGAGGGAGGATTTGGTGAGGCAAGTAATCAATGGAGAAGGTGGTTTGATAATGGTCAACCTTGGGCCTTAAATCTACCACCCTTTTTCTTAGATCCTTTAGTGCTTGAATCTGAATATCAATCAGGTGGTAAAGAATCCCAAACTGATTCTTGGAAGCTTCATGCACTTTGGTGATTTCAGAAACTTGCTTTTCTTCAAATGATTGTCCAAAGTCATTGAACATCTCAGGAATCCCTTAGAAGGATGCTTGACCAACTTCTTGAACTCTGGCCATCATTCTCTCCTCAAAGCTTCTTAACTCTTATTGCAGCCATATTGGAGAGATGCCTGAGCACATGTTGAGTAGTCCTGCAGAAGATTGTGCTTCATCTTGCTGGCTTGATATTGATGTAACTGGTTGTTTCCCTTTTCCCTTATGAGTTTGCTTGCCTCTAAATGGCAAGGGCAATGAAATTATCATGCTATGTATTGCTCAGCCCCAACTCTTGGAATGTTTACTTCTTTATCTCCTTTTTCCAGATACTCAATGTTGTTATGGTGAAGAATGAAGAAGACCAGTTGGGGATAGGGGGTGGAGGGACTTTGGACTAGTCATAGTGTAAGTTCCCGATTTCACTATAAATTAGAGCTCATATGTTGATATTTTCTCCACTAATAATCCTTGCTAGCAGTAGGTAATCATATTGATTAAGATATGTGAATCTCCCTGACTTGTTGACCATACTTCTTAAGTAAATGTAGTGAATTATCCTATGATAATCACATATATATTTGGGGATAAACTTTAAATCTCCAGTTAAGCTGTCACTCAGTATCCAAATTCTATAAATGTCCTCGAGTGACAGTGCTGGTCCTTTCACATGATTATTTGTCCTAAGGAGAAGATTGATCAAACCACCATCTAGCCTCAATTCCCTACCTCTTAATTCAGTAGTGAGATGACTCTTTATCAGCTACCCATCCTCATTTACCTCATCATGAACCTTAATATTGTAATAAATCTTACTACTTCAGGTGTCACATCCTAATTTTTAGGCCTAGAAGCCCAAAAAATAGTCTAAAATAGGTAGACTACCAGTCCCCTTTGAGCAGAAGTCCAAAAAATATATAAAGAGCTTTTAGAGACTAAACTGCAAATAGAGAAAGTATAGGGACTAAAGTGCAAATAGGGAAAGTTCCTGGGGCAAATATGTAAATAAAGTTGTGGACTTCAGAAGAGTCTCAAGGGCTCAGAAAGAGAAAAGAAGTTAGTTACAGGTGATAACTATTATTTTAATTACCAAATAAAACTAAGCTAACCAATAGTAAAGTGGAGGCTAACCTAGGTCGATTCACAATGAGCCTAAATGGATGCTAAGTACCTAATTAATCTAATGAGCCACAAATTAACAAGTTAATCAGATGAATTGTGTGATGAGATATTTGAACTAAATGTGAAAGTAAATCCTATGCTACTGTTTATGATTTTATGTGTTTATGATGATGAAATTAATGAATGACAATTGTGTTCCCTTGGAGATTACCTTACCTTCATTATCCACAGAATATGAGAAGTTAATCAGTTGAATTAGAATATGTTAGCTAACAATTCGCTAGCTAAATCTCAATCAAAGCTATAACTCGCATACATTGAATAGAGAATATGAATCATTCAACTCAGAGATAGAAGAATATCAATTAACAGATATAACTGTACTCTGTTATAGATTCACTTTAATTAATCACTGTAGGGAATTGGAAGACACGCAGCGGAAATTAACTTTAAAATTTTTTCCATTCCTAGCCAGGATCTACCGAATGTGTTTAAGTCAAGGGGAAAGGAGTGTTACCTTCGGTATTCAAGCTTTGGTCGCAACCTCAGTGTCCACTAGTCGCGACTCTTCGCCTCTGGAACTTTTAGTCGCGACCTACTCTGCTTCACGTCGCAACCTGTCGCCTCTAGAGTTTTTAGTCGCGACCTCCTCAGCTACTAGTCGCGACCTGTCGCCTCTGGAGTTGTTAGTCACAACCTCCTATGCTTCTTATCGTGACCGGACGTCTCTGGAGTTTGTAGTCGTGACCTGTCTCCTCTTTTCGGATTTATGACGTTCAGATGCCCGTATGGTCGCGACCTCAGTGTCAATAGGTTATGACCTGTCTTCGTGTCTAGTTTCTTTTCTCAATCGCAAGAAGTCGATAGCTCAGATCAGCTTCCTCTACTGGTATCCACACGAACAGCGTTCCAATCACGAACGACGTGCTAGCGCCTCTTGTCCCTCTAGGGCTTTCTAGAGGTTCCGTCCTCACTGTCTCTATTTTGACAGTTTCTTATCTTCAAACCTTTTGCACTCTCCTTACCCCCTTTTCTCATGTCTGTATAGATGTGTAGAGATCTGTAGAACCCTAGCTCCTAATCTCAAATACATAGGATGCTATCGGGCTTCTAATTGGGCCGGGCTTAGAATTAATCTTATATTAATTCTGAAATTAATACAATATCATATATTGCATAATTTAATAAGAAACTAATTAAATAAATATGGTTTATATTAAATCCGTCCCACATATTTAATTCACCTATTTATTTAATTTAAATAAAGATAAGACGGAATTAAATTTGATTTATTTTCATAAATCAAATTTGAGATATCTTATCAATTTGAATTTCAAATTCAAATAGATCATATCCATTTAAATTCAAATTCAAAAGTGATAGAAATTTAATTTATCCTTATAAATTAAATCTTGCAAATATCTCTTATAATATATATATACAAATTTATATATATAAAATATATATATCCACCCTAGATTATTCATTATATCTGGACATCTCTTAGATTCAATGAATCTGGACATCATAGCTCGCATTGGGTTGTTTTATGTGCGACCCTGTAGGCCCATATGAAGTTGGCAGTGGGCCAGTTACTATACTGACCCACAAGTTGTAAGCGGTCTCTAGCAAGGCATTACGACTACCCAAATCATATGAGGATCGATAAACGATGTTACCTTTCATACAACCATATCACGTCCCTTTTGTTACACGATATTTTGGTCAAGGATGAGGCATGGAGAACGCCATCCTCCTGTTCCTGACCGTTACTTTCTCGATCCCTGAGTAATCTGAATATACAAATGAAACTACCCTTCCATTCCAGTATGGCCATACATTTCTCAGACTCACCATCGAGGGGCCCAGTAATATCTCTCTACGAATGTGAGGGATAAATTCCATCTTGACCATTCACATTCCTCCGCATGAAAAACCACTAAGCCCGAACATAGCCTTTATGATCACTCGGTCAAAAGTGACTTTTGACTAGGTCAAACCTGAGCATTTGTCATGTAGGAATCCATGATGATCTCAGGTCAAAGGGCATAGTGACATGGCTTGTATATGAGAGAAGCTTATGACTTAACCTATGCAGCTCTCTCATAGCGGGTCGGTCCGACACCCTGTACTCTTACATGTGCCTATGACTTTGATTTATATCTCTATATATCTTCAAAGTCATACTGGTCTTATTTCATCTCTGCTCCCACATAGATGACCGACCAGGGACATCTAGGATAAGATCACGAGTTATCCAAGGATTGTCATCATAGTAAACATGCAAATAATATGATAACATAATTAAGAAATTCATAAATCAACAATGTTCATAAGGTAATGATTGGCCCCTAGGGCACAATCTCCAACAATCATAACTATGTTTAACTCGATCAAAGATGAGAATCAATCAAAGGTCAATTATGGAAAAATAAGAAATCTAACTCGGTTCCCTACTTCTTTGTCATATACTAACTCTAATTGCATCGGTAATTACAGACTTAACTACATCAACTCGATACAATAAATTCTTAATTAAAAACACAATGACACTCCTTATTTCAGATCAAGGATTCTGGTTCAGTATTATCTCCAAGAGAGCACAGCAGCTTAGCCTTGCATTGCCATCTGAACTCCAGAAGCAACAGAAAGCATATCAGTAGTCATGTGGAAATGGAAGGAGAAGATGAAGATGAACTGCAGAACCTTCCTCTGGTTCTATTGACTAGAACAGAGGAAGTTGTAGAAGAGAAAATGAAGATGGAATGGCGTGAGGGAGAGATGAGAGAAGTCTGGAATGCATATGTGGATGAAATAGGTCTATGGAGTGTGTTGTGTGATTTAATTGTGGTGTGGGATCCCCTTTATGAATGAATCAGGGTGTGAATATATAGAATAGGTGTATGTATGGTGTGACTGTAAACTAAAATGGTGTGAATCATGTATGGAGTACATGAGCTATTGCTGAAATGAGTGATTCTGCTCAGATGGGGTGTGTGTACATGAACAGTGCAATGAGAGCTGTTATGGAAGTGCTGTGTGTATAAACAGTGCTCCTTCATGTTCCAGCGCATGTATAATATGTTACAGCACATGTGTGATCTCCCACTTGCTTCTATTTTTAGATCTGGATCTAGCACATACTTAAATTCCTCTTGTCCAGCTGTTTAAACCACTTCTTTTCATTCTGTTAATGCATTGGCCTGTAATGGATAATTAAAATAAATAGATTATTTGTCCAATTAATCATTAAAATCACATCAATTAATTCCTAACTATTCCAATTCTATTTTATTAATTAATTTGCTCAATATAATAGTAAATGTGGACAAAATCAATAATAAAACCCTCTTTTATCATATAAAAATCAATACAAATATGAGTTTATCAACTCCCCCACACTTAGCTTTTGCACTCCGAGCAAAATTATGGATCAAAACTGAATTTCAAACACACATGTTCAGCAAAATTGGCAAAACAGATTCAGCATAAGCACTTGCATTCATCAATATTTTCCTTCAATTGGAAATAATCCATACTAATCTCATATCAATCAAAGAATCAAACTTATGCAATTAAATCATAGTAAGCAACTAGATTGAGATTTCCTCATAGGGTATAGTGTTTCACTCCCTCTCTTATCAAGGTATTAGGGTTGTAATGTTGGAAAGGCTGGATGATGAAATGAAAATGCATGTCAATGATTAATGAAATACTACACATGTCCTTACTTCTTCAAGCTATTTCAATTTTAATCACAGTTCCAATTGTTCAGCTGCAGAAAATAACAAGTCACAAACTATCTTTGTTTCATATAAGTTCAATAGCACATCTTGTCATCTGGTCTTTCTTTTCTTCTTTTTCCTTTCTTTCTATTTTCTTTTTCTTTTTTCTGTATTTTGTTTTCTTTATTTTTACTATTGAACCAGATAACAATACATTGAGGTTCAGACATTCAACAAGTAATTGCAACTTAGCATTCATTCACAATTAAAGACTTACTGCAACAGCAGCAACTATTTTATACAGTATTCATTAATCAATGATGGAATTTTTAAAGAAAATGAAGGTCTCAAAGGGGTAAAGCAAATGATTTAATATTTATGTGGGTTCTATTTGGTCAAGAGGGTTTTGAAAGAAATGCCATTATCATTTTCACAATTCCATGGAGCTAATATGGTTTTGAGTAAAGGATTGAGACAAGTTATGCAAAGTTACCAAACTAGATGATGTCACACAATGTAAAGGAGTATATGTTGAAGGCTCAAAAATTCTTCCATCTGGCTTACTCTCCCTAATTAGCTCACATGACTAGATTGCATGAATATTTAACAAAATACATAGACTAATCATTCATGATGCACAATTTTTAGTAGTGAATCAATGAAACAAGCAACTAACACTTCATCAAGCTTGCCAATGTTCAAAAGTATATGTTCAAAGTTGAATTTTAAATCCATGATAGTAAATTCTAAAGACCAAGCACCAATAAGAATAAAATAGAAGGATTTTTCAGCAGAGGATCAATGTTAGTCGCTACAAAATGGACATCCAGTCGTGACTATTTTACACAGAGAAGGAATTTTCAAAAAATAGGGAATATTGGTCGTGACATAAATGGACATTGGTCACGACTAAAAATCACCGAGAGTAAACCCGTTAAACACATATGTTCTCATTACGACCAAATGATAATCCATTCACGACCAAAATTCATAGTTACAGTCGCGACAAAGATAAGCACAGACCATGACTAATCATCACAGATAGGTAAACATAGAAAAATATGAACTTCTGGTCGCGACAAAAATAGGCAACGGTCGCGACTAGTTTTCACAGAGAAGAAATTTGACAATTTGCACACATTAGTCGCGATAAAAACAACATAAGGTCGCGACCAAAAGACAAAATCACAGTAATTATCTGATTTTTATTCACCCATCTTACTCAATCAAATTCATCCTCCCCTACACTTAATTTCTACATTATCCTCAATGTGAAGAAGTAATGAAACACATGCAAAGGCAGCAGTAATCATGACAACACTACCCATAATCCTTGATTTATTCATGGAAGTATTTATCTACCCCTACTGACTTGGTCTCCTCCCCCACACTTAATCAACAAATATAGCTCAAGTGTATAATAAAACTGATTAAAGCAGACTATTGTAAGTGGGGAAATGTAATATCCTTAATTTTCTGTACTGATTTCTATGTACAGATTAAATGGAATATATGAGATCTTTTTCAGGAAAAAGATGTGGTCCTTTATGTGAAGAAAATGATTAAATTGCAAAAGAAAGGAAATAAAAGGACTTAAATGCAATTATAGAAAGTTTAAGGTTAAGAAAGAAAGGTAGACAAAAATGTGGGGTCTTTAGGTGTAATTTTAGCCAAATAAAGGGACTTAGTCGAAAAGAAGAAAAGTTTTCGGGGCAAAAGTGTAATTATGAAAACTTGGACCAGAAATAGGCAAAAACAGTGATTGTACTCCGATCAGTCCCATATCCCACCAGTAGGTAGAGCAAGTGACGCCGGGTAATCCAGTATAATACCGGAATTTTTGAAGACTCCAGATAGCCAGAACTGGACTGATCGTCCAAAAGTTATAAAAATTCCTACCGGATACCCTAGATTTTAGATATAAGTAAGAAATTACAGGATGATGCACCCTTATGGGGCGGATGTCGGGAAACTGACAGAATACCGACAGGAGGTCTGTAGAAAAAGTTATTCATAAATTAGAAAATCCAGACGGGAGTATGAGTCCTCCAGGGATCCGATAGGGAGATTTATCGGTATTTAAACTAAGACTGAATGAGGTCGGGTAACAACAGTCAGATGCCCGTTATGACCCAAATGGTTGCCCAGACACAGTAGGGCAGTGTATCTGACAGAAGGAGCCGGTGTCCGAAAATGTGTATAAACGGTAGTAAATAATAATAAAATATTCAGTGAACTGTGCCAGAGGAAGATTCCTCGAAATGTGTGCCATAAAGGTGATAGACCCAGAAAGGCCCAATAATGGTGCCAACAAAGGCCCAATAAGACTCTTGAACCCTGGAAAAGTGAGAAATTACGAAAATGCCCCTGTGTTGTACCAAAGGGGTAATAGGCGTATGAAGGGCATTTTGGTCATTTTGGACAGGCCTAGAGGCCAATATATATACCGGAGAAGTTAACCAAAGTCAGTATATGCCCTGAGGAGGTACATAAAGGTGTAAAATGACGATTTTGCCCTTAGGGTTAAGATAGGGCATGAAAGGGCACCCAGGGGTATTTTGGTCATTTCGCAGGGGATCTGTAATTGAGTTTAGACCCAGTATAAAATGTTAATGATATAAAGGGTCTAGATACTGAATGTAAGGTCAGAAGACATAACATAGGTTTTCAGAAAAATTGGATTCAGAAAATGGTCCAGTTTTCGAGGCGACAGACCGGGCTGGTACCGGATTGGACCGGAAAGCTCCAGAAGGCTTTTCTCCTCTCCATTTTCGCCATGTGAAGAATGTGGGTGGTGAGTTGTCCCTTGAGGTGGCATTGAGTGATGTCATGCATGATGCAGTAAAAGGAATAAAAAAAAATAGGAAATTTTGGAAAAACCAGGACCACAGATCAAATGGCTTCAAAATTACAAGAATGCCATTGACCAAAACTATAAATACCTCCCTAGCTCTTCATTCCCACGGCCTAAGGAGCATTTAGAGAGATAAGGAAGTTCTTGAGAGAGAAAGTGAGAAAAAGAAAGAAGAAAGGAAGTTCTGGTGGACTTGGAAGCAGTAGAGAAGTTCTGAAGTTCTGCTTTTGAGGTAGTAACTAATCTTAGCTTTTATGTAATGTCTTTGTGAATTGTTGTGCTATTGTTTGGTTGGATTGTTGTCTTATATGTTATGCTTGAAGCTCTATTACAATGCTATGATCATATGTTATCGAATATTGAAGCATGTAGCATACTTATTTGTACATAATCACAAGCAGGCACTATCACACTGCATTACATATATTATTATGATGGTTGCTACTAGGATTCTTTTGAATCTAATTCCCATATTTAACATTACAGGGGAGGTTCTGTCAAAATAAAATTTGGAAATTTTAAGAGACGCCGGTAGGCTGCCGAAATTCTGGCAACGAAGCAGGAACAAAGAAAGGAACTGATACGTACTGTGTACGTAGGTGCTGTCTAAGGAGACTGAAAGTGAGTGGACCTAACAGGTTCATCCAGTCTTTCCTGGGTACTTACGTAGAATGGTAGTTCCTACGGGAATTACCGAATCGGTACAAGATCGATTACTTTCTACAGAAGGAATGTAGCAGATATGCTGCTGGATTTTAGACAACGGAAAATGTAATAGAAAATATGAGGATGTTAATCATGCACTGATGTATAACAATTGATTGTTTAATATTGATTGTTATCTGGCATATTTGACTGATATGTGGTGTATGTATGCACTAATATGTAAGGTTGGTTGCTGAAAAATGGCCTTGTGAACAGTAACCCGTGGAGACCTATTGATGTTTGGTAAATCATTAGAAATAGAAAATGGTTGAATAAATGTATGATATTTTTATGATAAATAGTAGACACCCTAAGATTTAATCTTATATGTAGAATGCCTTATTTGGATGTATATACGAAAAGCTATAAATTGTTAAAGTTGGGACCAGAATACTGGATTTAGGAGAAAATCACTGGATGAACAATGAAGTTGAAACGTTGACCCACGTTGAATTTGTCAAGGAATGGTCAACCAATGATTTTTAAATGAAACATAATTAAGTTATCTTCATATATCAATTTGAATCACTTCATTTCGATTTTTCTAGAATTAATTATGATTTTTCAAAGTCAGGTCACTCATCTGGATTTTTCCATAGTGAACAGTACCCGATGAGAATAAAATTCCAGATTAAGAGTTTAGACTTCAATGACCCTGAAGGTAGTTCTAAGTGCTACTGATTGGTCCTTAAAATATGTAAAAATAAGGATGTGACAGGAAACAAGGAAGGAGACAACTTGAATGTTATGGGGGTTTGAAATTCTCTTTGAACAGCTTCCATAGATGGCCCTTCAATCTCTGGAGGTTGAATAACAAATGGGCTCAACTTCTTAGGCTCTACTCCAGATGCATTGCTCTCTGATTTCTGCACCAATTCAGCAACATATCCAGTAGCAATTCTTTTTGAAGTTCCAGCAGTGCAATTCTATTGATGTTGAATAACATCCTTTAATTCCTACAGCCCTGAGATACCTAAAGATTCCAAGTTGAAGCTCCTCTGAATATTGTTAGAATAAATGATACTATAACTATTAAATTGAAATTTCCTTAACCCATAAATTTTGATTTCTTGTCTCTCAAAACCAACTGCAACGTCCTTGCCCTGCAATTTTGTTAACTCTCCCACCAACCTTCCTAGACATTGATCAATACTTGAAACAATATGGTTAGTTCCAAAGGCATACATAGTAGATGAAGATGAAGAAAAATCACCCATAGTGGGAAGCCAGCCATCAATGTTAGAATTAATGCATAACATGAAACATCCTCCCTTAGATCCCTCAGAGTACACTTGCGGAAGTGATGTTGGCTCAATTATATCTTATCTTAAGCCCATAAATTGAAACTTTACTCTTAAGTTCTTCATCCACAAATTGAACATGCCAAACAATACTTATTATTGAATAATAAATTAGTATACAAAAAGGCATGTACAAAATCCTCATAACTCTATTACATCTATCCTGCCTAAAATCCAGCAGCATAACTACTAGGCTCCATCTTTAAAAAGTAACTGATCTTGTACTGATTCGGTAATTCTCGTGAGAACTACCATTCTACATAAGTACCCAGGAAAGACTGGATGAACCTGCTAGGTCCACTCACTTCCAGACTCCTTAGACAGTACCTACGTACACAGTACGTATCAGCTCCTTTCTTCCTTACTACCCTTCTGCCATAATTTCAGCAGCATAACGGCGTCTCTTAAAATTCTCAAAATTTACTTCAACACAATCTCCCTGCAATGGGTTATTTATGGGGATGAGATTCGGGAAATCTCAGTAGTAATAATCATAACAATATATGTAATACAGAGTGGCAGTGCTTGCTTTGATTGTGTACAAATAAGTATGCTGCGTGCTTCCATACTCAATAACATATGATCACAACATTGTAGTAGAGCTTCAAGCATAACATATAAGATAACAATCTAACCAAACAATAGCACATCAAATCACAAAGCCATTACATAAAAGCTAGGATTAGTTACTACCTAGCTAGCTTAGCAGAATTCTACTATCTCTATACTACTTCCAGCTCCGCCAGAACTTCCTTCCTTCCTTCCTTTCTTTCTGTCTCCTTCTCTCTCTTCTCTCTCTCTCTTTCTCTTGCAAAACGTAGGATGATTAAAATGGGAGGGGGAGGGGGTATTTATACTTTTCATGGATGGCATTCTTGTAATTTTTAAGAACTCTGAACTTGTGGCCACCGTTTTTCCTGGAATTTCCAATTTTCTTTTCCATTTATGACATCATCACCATGACATCATCCAAGGAACACCTCACATGCTAGGTGACATAATGGTGGGGCCCACGGGACACCTCACCAACTGACTCAGCACTTCCAGAGAATTCCAGAGTCTTGCACTGGAATACACAGCTGAGATCGTGCCACATGTCTTTCACCTTTTTCTAGCTTTTTCTACTTTCCTTATACTCATGCCATGTGGCGCCTTGTGGGTCCCATGAGGACACCTTTTTCGCCACCTCATGGCCTCCAGATAAGTCTAGGACTTTATCTAATAACCTCCCCGGTCATCACGCCAACCGAGTAACTTTACTTTATTAAAAACTCACTAAAACATTATTTTAATGCCACTTTTCCCCACATATATGTTGGGCTACGTTTTTGGGCTTTGGAATGTCATCTTGGATCTCTGATCAAGCTCAAGTACTCCGATGGCTCAATTCACAAGAAACATCCCTTGGTAAATTACCAAAATGCCCTTGGTTCATCTTTATTTACTTTAATGAGTCTAGGGGCATTACTGTCCTTTCACATCTTACCAGAGTATTCTCTGACTCTGGTCAACTATCCAGACAACCTTTCTTGACTGTCTCATCTTAGTCAAATGACCAAAATACCCTTTACTCATTCTTTTATTATCTTATAAAATAAGGGCATTTTCGTCATTTTACACCTTTTTTCGGACACCGACTCCTTTTATCAGATAAACTGACATACTGAGTCTAGACATCCCTTTGGGTCATAACAAGCATCTGATCGTTGTCATCTGACCTCATTCAGTCTCAGTTTGAATACCGATAAATCTCCTAATCGGTTCCCCGGAGGTCACACACTCCCGTCTGAATTTACTAATTTGTGAATAACTTTTTCCACAGACCTCCTTACGGTATTCTGTCAGTTCCCTGACATTTGCCTCATCAGGACGCATCATCCTGTAATTTTTCACGTATATCTGAGGTCTAGGATATCCGATAATAATTTTTATAACTTTTTTATTATCAGATAAATTTTGGCTATCTGGAGTTCTGGAAAAATTCCTATATTAAGCTAGATTACCCAGCATCCTTTGCTCTATCTGCTGGTAAGATTTGGGACTGAAATGCTTTCGGGCAATGCTAAGTCATTTCTGGCTCATCTTTCCATAATTACACTTTTGCCCCTAGAACTTTTCTTCTTTTCAATTAAGTCCCTTTTATTTGGCTAAAATTACACTTAAGGACCCCGCTTTTTTGTCTACTTTCTCTTTTAACCTTAAAGCTTTCATAATTTCACTTAAGTCCTTGGATTTTCTTCCTTTTTCAATTTAATCCCTTTCTTTACATAAATGGACATTATATCTCTAGGGACTTTCACTATTTATATATAAGTCCCTGGACTTTCACTTATTTGCAGTTTAGTCCCTAAAAACCCTCTGTATGTTTCTGGGATTTTTGCTCAAAGAGGTCTGGTAGCACATCACCATTGGATGAAGAAAAAGAAGAGAAATCAGTGGAGGAGTAGGAAATGGAATGTTCTTCAACTTCATTATCATTATCAAGCTCACAACTATTATCACACTCTTTTTCAAGTAATGCTCCAACCATGTTAAGTCCTAGGAGAGAATTATGCTGATGTGGGTGTGTATACATGTTAAACTGAATTATGTGCCCACCATATTCCATTTTAATAATTCTATCTTTCATGCAAATCATGGTGTTAGCTATCTTCAAGAATGGCCTTCCTAGAATAAGAGTACTATCATCAAGAGATTCATTTGTCATATCAAAAACATAATAGTCCACAAGAAAAACAAGGTCTTTAACTTGAACTAGAATGTCTTCTAAGAGTCCCATAGGATTTATAATACTCTTATCAGCCAATTGAGCTAACACTTTAGTTGGCTTAATCAAATTCACTTCCAGAGCATGATAAACTGAACTAGGCATCACATTAATAGCAGCACCTAAATATAATAATGCTCTAGAAATAATTATCTTACCAATTGTATAGGGAATGGAAAATACACCTAGATCTTGATACTTTACTAGAAATTGAGCTTTGAAAAGTGCAGTAGCTTTAGGTCCCACTTGCACCAGTTCATTAGGTTTGTCTTTTTTTCTTGTGGTTGCAACTCTCCTTCAAACATTTTGCATATTCTGGTACTCTCTGCACCCTATCTAGTATAGGCACATTTACTTTAATCTTGCTGAAACAATCAATGATTTCTTTGTTCTGCTCCTTTAAGACTTCCTTACTGCTCATGAGTTCCTTTAGGACAAGTAAATCCTTCAGGTCCACTTCTTTCTTAGCTGAATCAAATTGAGTTTCTTTCTGTTTGAGCTCTGAACTTTCCGCTGACTTTGTTGTTTCAGTTGTATCCACACTAAGATTTCTTGACTCAGTATCAATAGTCTCCAGTATTGATTTGACTTTCTATAACCTCTTTCTTCTCAAGGATTGTACTTCCTTCTTGCTTTCAGGCTTCTCAATGCTATTATTCATTAGACTGCTGGAATCAATGTCTACCTCACCTTCCTCTTCATTTTTAGCATCAGTAAATTGTTCCCCAACTTGCTCTTCACTTTGCAGACTTATAGCATTCAAAGTTTTAGGGTTAACAACTGTATTTGAAGGTAGAACTCCATTGATCCTTGCCTGAACATCACTTACTAAATTAGCTAGCTATGATACATAGCTATTCATGTTTGATGTGTTGGTTTCCCACTGTTCAATTCTACTCTCCAAGGCAGCAAACTTAGAATTTGTCTTTGCTAGGTTGCTCTCCACTGTAGATCTCGAGTCCTTAAAGTTAGAGCTGAAGTTTGCATTGATAGAATTTATATTTGAATTCATCACAGTAATACTCTTGAGTATCTCAGAAATTTCATCATCCTTTGCAGCAACAGGTACTTCTATAGCTCTAGAGGATTCAGCCAATTGCCTATCATTGTTGAATCTGTTCTGCCCAAAATTCCTATTTCCACCTCCATCCCTCCATCCTTCATTATATGTGTTGGAGTATAGATTCCTTTGTGGATACTAGTTTGGTTTGCCTTGATAGATAGCTGATACATCCTCACAGTGTGTAGGACACTTGTCACTAGTATGCATTGGAGAAGAACAAAGCTGACAACTAGGAGTAACTAGAGCTTGAGAGTATGGGCTCTGAACATGTGTATTGCTTAATTAAGCACCTAAGTTGTTGATCTGAGCACTCATAGCAGCAACTTGAGAAGACAGATTATTATGATTTGGAAATTAGCTTGCAAAAACCTCATGGACTTGTCTAGCATCATAACCTCCATACTACTGGTCATTGTTTGCTATCTTCTAAATTAAGCTCCATGCTTTATCAGGTGTCAAATCATCAATGGAACCCCAGTAGCTGTATCCCAATTCTTTCTGCATGTAAAGCGTAATCCTGAATAAAAATACTGCACCAAATGCTCTATTGGAATCTGATGGTATGGACATCTAGCTAGCAACTCTTGAAACCTTCCCCAAAACTCATAGAAAGACTCTTGAACATAGTGTTTTGCAGCAAAAATCTCCTTTCTCAATGTAGTAGTCTTTGATATAGGGAAGTATCTTTCCAAGAAAGCATTCCTCAATGTATTCCAGGAGTCCAAGGCTTGAGGTGTATGATGTGGTAGCATATAAAACCATTCCTTTGCCTTTCCTTCAAGTATGAAATGAAATACTTGTCTCTACACAGCATCCATATCAGCTCCTACAGGCTTCATAGATGAACAAACCCACTGCATAGTCTTTAACTGCTTGAAAGGATCCTCACCTACCATCCATAAAATTTAGGTAAGTTACTTAACAAAGGACCTTTCAGCTCAAAATTAACATCTAAAGTAGGACAAGTACGAAAAGGATCATAGTTTGCGTTAGAAGAAGTGAGATCTCTTATGCTCCTATGTGGCCTTCTATTGTTCATGTTATTTTCTACATACTACTCATGTTGATTATTCCAATTATGAGTATGAGCTTCACCTATATTAACATGCTCCATGACAAGATGATTATCTAAAATATCACCAGATGCAGGTTCAATATCAGATTCACCAAAAGAACTAGGCTCAATAACAGATGCAACACTAGCTTGATTTATGATTTTAACCTTCTTAATTTGCCTAAGTGTTCTATTGATTTCTCTATCCAATGGAAAGAATTCATAGCTTCTGTTCATGCAAATCACACTCAATAATGATGTAGTATATTAAGACATCAATAATGCAGTAAATTTAGCAAATGAAATCAAGTAATCGCAGTTTAGAAAGATAAGGTCGCGACTAAACGGACACTAGGTCGTGACTAAAAAGTATAGAGAGAAGATATCACGACAAAAATGAACTTCAAGTCGCGACTATCAGTCATAGAGAGCAAAATTTTTGAATAAGGATTTGTGGTCGCGACCAAATGTCACTTTGGTTGCGACTAAAAATCACAGAGAGCAAATGCTTGAAGTTAGAAATTTTTTGTTGTGACCGAAATGCACTTAGGTCATGACTAAAAGCCACAGAGAGTTTTAGTCATGACTAAATGTCAATTTGGTTGCGACTAGAAATCACAGAAGAAAATTGATGAAAAATATTTTTTTGGTTACGACCAAAAAGCACTCCAGTCACGACTAAAAGTTGTTGAAAGCAAATCTGAGTTGAAAACTAATTTCAGGTTGCGACTAAATATGTATATGGTCGTGACTATAAATCACAGAGCACTTTAGTCTCGAACAAGAAGCCAAATGGTCAGGACTAAACACATATAAAACATAAAATTCGCAGAAAAATTAAAACAACTACCTACTTTTTATGTTTTAGAAGCCCAGGAGATTGCTTAGGAAACCTTAACAAGTAAAGCTCCCCAACAACGGTGCCATTTTGATAACTGTCATTTTAATTACCAAACAAAACTAAGCTAACCAATAGTAAAGTGGAGGCTAACCTAGGTCGATTCACAATGAGCCTAAATGGATGCTAAGTACCTAATTAATCTAATGAGCCACAAATTAACAAGTTAATAAGATGAATTGTGTGATGAGGTATTTGAACTAAATGTGAAAGCAAATCCTATGCTACTGTTTATGATTTTATGTGTTTATGATGATGAAATAAATGAATGACAAGTGTGTTCCCTTAGAGATTACCTTACCTTCATTAACCATAAAATATGAGAAGTTAATCAGTTGAATTAGAATATGTTAGCTAACAACTCGCTAGCTAAATCTCAATCAAAGCTATAACTCGTAGATATTGAATAGAGAATATGAATCATTCAACTCAGAGATAGAAGAATATGAATTAACAAATACAACTGTACTCTATTATAGATTCACTTCAATTAATCATAACTATGTTCAACTCGATCAAAGATGAGAATCAATCAAAGGTCAATTATGCAGAAATAAGAAATCCAACTCGGTTCCCTACTTTTTTGTCATCTACTAACTCTAATTGTATCAGTAATTACAGAATTAACTACATCAACATGTTACAAAAAATTATGAATTAAAAACATAATGACACTCCCTGTTTTAGCTCAAGGATTCTGGTTCAGCATTATCTCCAAGAGAGCACAGCAGCTTAGCCTTGCATTGCCATCTGAACTCCAACAGCAATAGAAAGCACAGTAGTCATGTGGAAATGGAAGGAGAAGATGAACTGCAGAACCTTCCTCTGGTTCTAATGACTAGAACAGAGGAAGTTGCAGAAGAGAAAATGAAAATGGAATGGTGAGAGAGAGAGATGAGAGAAGTATAGAATGCAGATATGAATGGAATGGGTTTGTGGAGTATGTTGTGTGATCTAATTGTGGTGTGGGATCCCTTTTATGAATGAATCAGGGTGTGGATATATAGAAGAGGTGTGTGAATGGTATGAATGATGTGTGGAGTGCATGAGCTGTTGCTGAAATGAGTGATTCAGTTCAGATGGGGTGTGTGTGTGTGAACAGTGCAATGAGAGCTGTTATAGAAGTGCTGTGTGCGTGAACAGTGCTCCTTCATGTGCCAGCGCTTGCATAATCTGTTACAACACATGTGTGATCTCCCACTTGCTTCTATTTTCATATCTGGATCCAGAACATACTTAAATTCCTCTTGTCCAGCTGTTTAAACCACTTCTTTTCATTCTGTTAATGCATTGACATGTAATGGACAATTGAAATAAACAGATTATTTGTCCAATTAATCATTAAAATCACATCAATTAATTTTCAACTGTTCTAATTCTATTTATTAATTAATTTGCTCAACATAATAGTAAATATGGACAAAATCAATAACAAAACTCTATTTTATCATATAAAAATTAATACAAATATGAGTTTATCAACAGGCCTAAGATTGAGGCACAGGCCTCAAAGTGATGGTTTATGAGGTTAAGCTCGAGTAGGGGTAAAACTATAATTTCAGAAAGTTTCAGACTAAAATGGGTAACTATGAATATAAAGCACAAAAATTCTAGAAAATCCCAGAAAATAGGAAATGAGGTATAGAGGCCTTTTATGAGTGTAAATGACAAAAATATCCACAAAGTAAATTTAATGAAATTTTAAGTATAATGTCTCAGTTTGAGATATTTATTTGGATATGATTATTTGAGCCATGAGGGGGCCTGAAAAAAGTACGTACAAATTGTGGTAAGGAGTTAAGAGACTATAGAATTTTATAAATTAGTCTTATCCCCAAAAGGCCAGTAGAATAGGTCCAAGAATATTTACAGTCCATATATTCTCCTAAGAGGCATTTTACTGAAATCCTTAAATGTAGGACAAAAAAATGTGAACCAAGAAAAGTAAAAAAGAATATTCAAGGAATATGCTGAAAGAAGGGTATTTTGGGAATTTTAAAAGAAAATGATCTGTAGTATTCTATATCAATCTCAAAAGGTTACAGTAATTAAGGATCAAGAAGAGAAAATCCTGACAAATTATATGAAATGAATCCTAGTGAATTATAAAGTTAGAAAATAGTCTGATTTGTGAGAAAATTCACCAATGCAATACAATATTAGACAGGGTTTTCTCAAAATACACCGAGATTTTTTCTCTGCCAAGATTGGTGAGGATTTTGACTTTTATTTTAATATCATTTTGATTTATTTTCAAGATAAAAATGTTGCTAATTAAGGTTAAAAAAAGTAATTAAAGTATGGACCAATAGGAAACAAGATTAAGGCTTTGTAAATATTATGATTTTGAGGGGTATAATTGTCCCTAAAAATTTCTCTATAAATACTCCCATGAACAAGTACCGGCCAAGCATGAAGAACCAAGGGGAAATTCTTGCAAACTTTTCTCTCAAGCTAGATAATGCAATCCAAGTGTTCAATTGATCAAGTATTCAAGGTAAGATCTTCTCTTAAGTCCTTAATCTTGTAGTTGAGAGGATTAATTGTTAGTTTAAATGGTTAGAAATCATTTTATCCTTCTCCTATGCAAGCTGGCCGAAATCTGTTTGAGTAAGGAAAGGAAGAATTTAATGTTAAAGATAGGTGAAACAACTTGTAATAGACTTGATTCAAGTGGTTCTAGCTTGTATTTGATTGAATTTCATGATCTGGTTACTAGAGGAGTGCCACAGCCTTGAATGGTTATTGTGCCTAGGATATGATTTTGATTATTTTAGGGCTTCCAATGGGTTCTACATGAAAAATTATGTGGAACTAAGTTGAGAAAGTGAAGTTGAAAGCATTGAAATCAAAAGTAGAATTTTGACACCTAGGAAGGGCCCTCTCGGCCACTGTCCAACTAGAGTAGGAGGAGTATGAATTTCATAATTCCAATTTCATATTTGGATTCCTTGGGTAAAATTGTGTAGGATTGGCCTAAGGAAACAATTGTTACAAAGCTAGAACACTAATCCCAAGAATTAAGAGTTAGGGGTTTTAAGAAAGTTAGTGTACATTGCTATAGTAATGGCTCTAATGAATTGTATACACAATATAATTGTGGTTAGGGCTATGAGATGTTAAAGAGGATGAGTTAAAAAGGTTGAACAAGAAACCATTGATTGGTTGAAGGCAAAGGGAGAAAGAAGAAAAAGATAAAGCTATAACGTAGTGAACTTACCCTTCTTGTGTGTTTAATATATATGCTTGTGTGTTGATGTGTTTCATATTATAAGATGATGATATGTTACATATATAAATGAGATATACTCTGCCCTTATGACATATATAGCATGATAGTATGAAGCATTGAGCATAATAACATGTCATTAGAAGCATGAAAAAGTTAAGAGAAGCATGTCATACACTTGCATCCATCTTGCATGCATTGATTGAAAATATTTGCTACTGAGTTTCCTCATAATCTCACCCTTCCCTTAACCAACCATAATAGGTAATTGAGCATGGAGAAGCTTGCATGAAGAAGAGCAAATGAATTAGAAGAAAAGAAATGTGGATTTGTGCTTTAACAAAGCAATTCTATTTTTCTCTATTCAATGAATAATTATGTAATAAATGTTGTGCATGTCTATTTATGTAATGAAGTTGTATATGATGTTATAGACATTTATAAATGAATACAAGAAAGTTTGATGATGAGTTATGCTTGCTAGAATTTAATAAGAAATTATGAAAGGAAGTGACAAGGATAAATGAATAAATTAAATTACAAAATTTGGCATGCAAGAAATACACATCCTAAGCTTTAAGTGTATAGGTAGTAATCCTGTAATGGATAAGTACATTAAGAGAAATGAATTTTCAAAGTTGAGTTCAGAATTTGGAAGTTCTAGAAATGACTATATGAATAGTAATATTTAACAAATTAATTATATTGATTGGTCTAGTAAAACTCTATATTTATATTTTTTTCGTTAAATAAAAATGAAAGAGCTTTATTTAGAATTTGGAATCACCTCTTTACAATTTTTTTAGAATTAGTTATGATTTTTCAAAGATGGACTGCTTAATCTGGAAAAATGCATAATGAACAGTGTCTCAGGACCAATTTGCAAAGTTTCAATTTTTGGGTCTAAGTAAAGCTTCCACTCATCTATTCGCTTCCAAACGCATACTCTAAGAGGTAAAAGTAGGATGTTTCATTAGGGCTATAAGATAGGTTGATTCCTAGCCAATTTTCATAGTACTTCATGAGATTAGGTAGATCTAGTTGAGTTTGATAATTGTATTCCAGATAATCTAAATCCACATATACCACTAGACAGTAATCCCTATCAATAAATTCTAACTTATATTTCCCTTTGTCTACTCCTTTGTCCCAGTGTCCCATGGGTAACTCATCAGAAGTAGGAGTAGGGGTAGGGAGATTTATCGGTATTTGAAAAGGGACTGAATGAGTTCGGATGACCGCAGTAAGATGACTGTTATGACTCACAGGGATGCCTGAACACCGCAGGCTAGTGTATCGGACAGAAGGAGCCGGTGTCCGGATATGTGTATAAACGGTGAATAATAGTTAAAATATTCAAGGAACATGGCTAGGGGAAGTTCCTCGTAATACGTACCATGAAGGTAATGGACCCTGAAAGGCCCAATAATGGCGCCATCAAAGGCCCAATACGACACTTGGACTGATAGGTGGGCCAGTGTCCGGCAGAACACCGGAAAAGTGTGAAATTTCAAAAATGCCCCTGTGTTGTACTAAAGGGGTAGTAGATGTATGAGGGCATTTTGGTCACTCTGGACAGGCCCAGGAGCCAAGGCACATACAGATAAAGTTACTCAGTGTCAGTATATGCCCTGACAGAGTACAGAAGGGTATGAAATGACGATTTTGCCCTTAGGGTTAAAATAGTGCAAGAAAGGGCACCCAAGGGCATTTTGGTAATTTGCCAAGGGCTGTTTCTTGGGAATCGAGCCATCAGAGTACTTGAGCTTGATCAGAGACCCAAGATAATATTCCAAGGCCCAAAAACGTAGCCCATGAAGTATGTGAGGAAAAGTGGCATTAAAATACTATTTTAATGTTGTTTTAATAAAGTAAAGTTACTCGATCGGCACGATAACCGAGGAGGTGGTCAGATAAAGTCCTGGACTTATCTGGATAGCATTGGAAGGCATGAAAGGTCCCTTCTAGATGCCACATGGCGTCATCTTAGAGGGAGAAGAAAAGTTAAGGACATGTGGCACAATCTTAGCCGGTGAGTCCAGTTTGTTGGAAATCGGACCGGACCAGTACTGGATTGGACTGGAGATGCTGAGTCAGCTGATGAGGTGTCCAGGAATTGTGACATGTGAAGAATGTGGCGATGAGGTGTCCCATGAGGTGGCCTTGAGATGATGTCATGCATGATGCAGTAAAAGGAATAAAAGAAAATAGGAAATTTCGGAAAAACCAGGACCACAGGATCAGATGGCTTCAAAATTACAAGAATACCATTGACCAAAACTATAAATACCCCCCCTTGCTCTTCATTATGAACGGACAAGCAAGAATAAGAAAGAGGAGGAAGTGCTAGAGAGAGAAAGTGAGAGGAAGAAAGAAAGAAAGGAAGTTCTGGCGGAGCTGGAAGCAGTATAGAGATAGTAGAGCTCTGCTAAGCTCTTGAGGTAGTAATTAATCCTAGCTTTTATGTAATGTCTTTGTGATTGGTTGTGCTATTGTTTGGTTGGATTGTGGTCTTATATGTTATGTCTGAAGATCTGCTATAATGCTATGATCATATATTATTAAGCATGGAAGCATGCGGCATACTTATCTGTACACAATCACAAGCAAGCACTGTCACTCTGCATTACATATATTGTTATGATTGTTGCTACTAAGATTCCCCCGAATCTCATCCCAATAAGTAAACCATTACAGGGGAGGTTATGTCAAAATAAATTTTGGGAATTTTAAGAGACGCCGTTATGCTGCCAAAATTATGACAAGATGGCAATAGTAGAGAAAGGAGCTGATACGTACTGTGTATGTAGGTACTGTCTAAGGAGGCTGGAAGTGAGTGGACCTAGCCGGTTCATCCAGTCTTTCCTGGGTACTTACGTAGAATGGTAGTCCTCACGGGAATTACCGAATCGGTATAAGATCAATTACTTTCTGGAGATGAAGCGTAGCGGTTATGCTGCCGGATTTTAGGCAGGAAAAGATGTAATAGAGATATGGGAAATTTTGTACATACCCAGATGTAAAACAACTTATTAATTAATAATAAGTGTTGTTTGGCATGTTTGATTGATATATGATGGATGTATGCATATGTATGCAAAGTTGATTGCTGGAAACTACCACTGTGAACAGTAACACGTGGTGACAAGGTCATGTTTGATAAATGATTAAAAATAGTAAATGGATGAATAAATGTATAAATTTTTTATGGTAAATAGTAGACATACCAAGATTTAATTTTATATATAAAACGTCTCATTTGGATGTCTACACATGAAGATATGAATTATCAAAGTTGGGACCAGAATGCTGGATTCAGGAGAAAAACGTTGGATGAACAGTAAAGTTGAGACGTTGACTGACGTTGACTCGGTCAATGAATGGTCAACGAGTTATTTTTCCCTGAAATATAATTGAGTTATCTTTAAGTATCAATTGGAAACACTTCATTTATATTTTTATAGAATTAGTTATGATTTTTTGAAGTCAGGTCACTCATCTGGAATTTATACAGTGAACAGTACTCGATAAGAGTAAAACTCCAGATTGAGAAATTGGACTTTAATGACCTTGAGAGTGGTTCTAAATGCTACCAAATGGTCCCTAAGACACATGAAAGTAAGGATGTTTCACTTTTCCTCTTCCAGCAGTTTGTTTCTTCCTCTGACCAAATGAAGGAGGTTGAGAGGAGGTTCCCACATTGAGGGCTTGATTGTTGTTGTCATCAGAATGGGTGTTCTGTTACCCAGATTCTTCTAACACAGTCGGTAAAATGTGCATCTTCCTCTTTGAAGTAGGTTGCTTCATATCAATTTGTAGTGCCATTGAGTCTTGTAGTGGGGAACAACATCTTTATTTACTTTAGGTCTAAAAGAGGGTGATTTTGAGTTGGAAAAAGTCACTACTTTTTTCCCCTTGCTGCTTTCACTCCCAATATTTGGGTTCTTTGTCTTTATCATTGCTTCATCTGAAAATATTGAAGACTCTAATGAGGAGGATATTTATTCCTAATCATTACACAAGGCTCTAGGAGTGTGGATGAGTATTATAAGGCTATGGAATTAGCTTTCATAAGAGCTAACTTGCAAGAAGATAGGGAGGTCATAATGGCTCAGTTTCTAAATGGGCTGAACAAAGATATAGCTGATATAGTGGAATTGCATCATTATGTGGAGATGGAAGACATGGTGCACATGGTAATTAAGGTGAAAACGAAACTCAATCATACAGGTGTTTCAAAATTCTTTCCTGGATCAAGTTCTTCATTGAAACAAAAATGAAAGAAAGAAGAAAAAGCTATCCAAAAGGAGACCACTAAAGGCAAAGAAAAAGCTTCATCAAAGACAAAGGTAAATCTGATTCCCAAACTTTTAGAAATAGAGATATACATGTTTCAATTGTTTGGGTATAGGTCATATAGCTTCTCAATGCCCCAACAAGATAGTCATGATTCTAAAAAATAATGAAGTTGTGACTAAAAGTGATAGTGATCATGATTCCATGCCCTTACTTGATGATGCTAGTGATAATGGTGTTGAATATCCCGTGGAAGGAGAATGCCTTGTGGTTAGAAGAGCTTTGAATTGTCAAATCAAGGAAGATGAGATGAATGAGGAAAGGGAAAATATTTTCCATACTCGTTACCTCATTAATAACAAGGTATGTAGTATGATAATTGACAGTGGGAGTATTACAAATGTTGCAAACACTATATTGGTTGAGAAATTGAATTGTAGGCTATAATGGTTGAATAAATGTAAAAGAAATTAAAGTTGATAAGCAAGTTCTGATTTCTTTCTCAATTGGAAAATATTGTGATAAATTATTGTGTGATGTTGTTCCTATACATGATGGACATGCTATGGGGAAGACCTTGGGAGTTTGATAGAAAAGTGAAGAAGGATGGGTTTACAAATAGACATTCTTTTTTAACGAACAATAGACCCATTACTCTTGTACCATTAATTGTAAAGTGTAACACCCTAATTTTTAGGCCTAGAGATGCCAGAAAGAGAAATCAAGGGCATAATCGTAATTATGGGAAAGATCGGGCCGGTAGCCGATGAGTACCATATTTTGCCAGAAAATAGAGAAAATTATACTGATCATTTCACTGAACTGTGAAATGTGCATATGAGGTCTCTATGTGTATGAAAGAATTAGAAATGTGACCAGGGGTAAAATGGTCATTTTTTAAAAGTGTGCGCGGGAGCGTACTTTCAGGCCAAAATAGCCCGGTCCGGATAAAATATCTGAAAATACCAGGAGATAGAGAAAAGAATTCCGGATTGAATGACGCAACACAGAATTTTGATTTGAGGTCCCGATTTTTCTATAAAAATTCTCGAAGAAGGGAAATTACAGTTATAATCGGTAAAGGAAGAGCAGTCCGAATAGAGATGATCGAACTATGGCCAGAAGCCATACAGTGTTGTCTAAGGCCAGTAGTGACACCAGGGAAGGCCCAGGCCCATAATATCAGTTCAGTGGTAAGAAGGGCCGGTGTCCGGGAAAAATGTGCACACTGATGAAAATGCCCTTATGTTATAAGAATAACTGAAGAATGAGTAAAGGGTATTTTGGTCATTTGGCTAAGGTTAGACAGTCAAGAAAGGGTATCTGGATAGTTGACCAGGGTCAGAGAATACTCTGGTAAATTATGAAAAGACAATAATGCCCCTAGACCTAGAAAGGAAATGAAAGGACTTAAGTGCAATTATGGAAAGTTTCAAGGCCAAAAAGGAAAGTAGACAAAAATGTGGGGTCCTTAAGTGTAATTTTAGCCAGGTAAAAAGGGACTTAAATGAAAAGAAGAAAAGTTCCCTGGGGCTAAATTGTAATTAAAGAAAGTCAGGCCGGAAGTGGTTTGGACTGTCCGAAAGCATTTCAATCCCAGATTTCACCGGTAGAGAGAGCAAGTGACGCTCGGTAATCTGGCTTAATACAGGAATTTTTGAAGACTCCAGATAGCCAGAAATGGACTGATCGTCCAAAAGTTATAAAAATTCATACCGGATATCCTAGATTTCGGATATAAGTGAGAAAATATAGGATGATGCGTCCTTATGCGGCGGATGTCAGGAAACTGATAGAATACCGATAGGAGGCCTGTAGAAAAATTTATTCGCAAAATAGAAAATCCAGACGGAGTGTGAGGCCTCCGGGTATCCGATAGGGAGATTTATCGGTATTTCAAAAGGGACTGAATGAGTTCGAATGACCTCAGTCAGATGACTGATATGATTCACAGGGATGCCTGAACACCGCAGGCCAGTGTATCGGACAGAAGGAGCCGGTGTCCGGATATGTGTATAAACGGTGAATAATAGGTAAAATATTCAATAATTAGTGAAAGGGAGGATTTCCTCGTAATGCATGCCATGAAGGTAATGGACCCTGAGAGGCCCAATAATGGCGCCAACAAAGGCCCAGTAAGACCCTTGGACTGATAGGTGGGCCAGTATCCAGCAGAACCCCGGAAAAGTGCAAAATTACGAAAATGCCCCTGTGTTGTATTAAAGAGTAATAGATGAATGGAGGGCATTTTGGTCATTCTGGACAGGCCCAGGAGCCAAGGCACATACAGATAAAGTTACCTAGAGTCAGTATATACCCTGACAGGGTACAGAAAGGTGTAAAATGATGATTTTACCCTTAGGGCAAAGATAGCGCAAGAAAGGGCACTCAGGGGTATTTTGGTAATTTGCCAAGGGCTGTTTCTTGGGAATCGAGCCATCAGAGTACTTGAGCTTGATCAGAAATCCAAGATAATATTCCAAGGCCCAAAAACGTAGCCCATGAAGTATGTGGGGAAAAGTGGAATTAAAATACTATTTTAATGCTGTTTCAATAAAGTAAAGTTACTCGGTCGGCGCGATAACCGAGGAGGTGATCAGATAAAGTCCTAGATTTATCTGGATAGCATTGGAAGGCGTGACAGGTCCCAGTAAGATGACACATGGCGCCAATATAGAGGAGGAAGGAAAAGTTGAGGACACGTGGCACAATCTTAGCCGGTGAGTCCAGTTTGTGGAAAATCGGACCGGACCGGTACCGGATTGGACTGGAAGGCTTCAAGAAGGCCTCAATTTCGCCATATGAGACATGTGACTGATTAGGTGTCCGCTGAGGTGTCCCGGTGAGGTGTCCCGATGATGTCATGCATGATGCAGTAAAGGAGGAATTAAGGAAAATAGGAAAATCCAGGAAAAACCAGGACCGCAGGATCAAAGTTCATAGAAACTACGAAAATGCCATTGGAGGAGGTTATAAATACCCCCCCCATTTCATTTGGCATTCACACATGAAGAGGAAAGAGAGAGAAAGAAGAGAGAGAAGGAGAAGGAAAGGAAGAGATAAAGGAGAAAAGGAAGTAAGGAAGTTCTGGCGGAGCTGGAAGCAGAATAGAGATAGTAAGGTTCTGCTGAGCTAGCCAGGTAGTAACTAATCCTAGCTTTTATGTAATGGCTTTGTGATTTGTTTTGCTATTGTTATGTTGGATTGTTGTCTTATATGTTATGTCTGAAGCTCTGCTGTAATGCTATGATCATATGTTATTAAGCATGGAAGCATGCAGCATACTTATCTGTACACAATCACAAGCAAGCACTGTCACTCTGCATTACATATATTGTTATGATTGTTGCTACTGAGATTCCCCCGAATCTCATCCCAATAAGTAAACCATTACAGGGGAGGTTATGTCGAAGTGAATTTTGGGAATTTTAAGAGACGCCATTATGCTGCCGAAATTATGACAAGATGGCAATAGTAGAGAAAGGAACTGATACGTACTGTGTACGTGGGTACTGTCTAAGGAGGCTGGAAGTGAGTGGACCTAGCCGGTTCATCCAGTCTTTCCTGGGTACTTACGTAGAATGGTAGTTCTCACGGGAATTACCGAATCGGTATAAGATCAGTTACTTTCTGAAGATGAAGCGTAGCGGTTATGCTGCCGGATTTCAGGCAGGAAGAGATGCAATAGAGATATGAGAATTTATGTACATGGCCAGATGTAAAACAACTTATTAATTAATAATAATTGTTGTTTGGCATATTTGACTGATATATGATGGATGTATGCTATGTATGTAATGTTGGTTGCTGAAAATTAACACTATGAACAGTAACCCTTGGGGACATGAGGATATTTGACCCATAATTAAAAATAGTAAATGGATGAATAAATGTAAGATATTTTTAAGGTAAATAGTAGACATACCAAGCTTCGATTTGATATATAGTATGACTCATTTGGATGTCTACACAAGGAGATATAAATTATCAAAGTTGGGACCAGAATGCTGGATTCAGGAAAAAAGTTGGATGAACAGTAAAGTTTTAACATTGACTGACATTGACTTGGTCAATGAATTTCCAACGAGTTATTTTTCCCTGAAAGATAATTGAGTTAGCTTCAATTATCACTTTGAACCACTTCATTTAGATTTTTGTAGAATTAGTTATGATTTTTCTAATTCAGGTCACTCATCTGGAATTTGCACAGTGAACAGTACCCGATAAGAGTAAAACTCCAGATTGAGAAATTAGACTTCAATGACCTTGTAAGTGGTTCTAAATGCTACTAAATGGTCTCTAAGACGTATGAAAGTAAGGATATTTCATTTTGGTATCAGAGCAGAAGGTTCTGGCATAGACCAGAAAGGGCTCTGGTTCGGAGCATAAGATTCTGGCACAGAACAGAAGGTTCTGGCTCAGTAATGCTCTGAAATAGTTAAGATGTGTGGTATTTGGTATGGGTTATCCTAAATGTTTTACATGTGTGCATATATTATTGTGCATATATATGACAGGATTTCCCAATTCTAGAAAAACAAAGTAGAAGTTATGGTTAATACAAGAAGAATGGTTAGACCCGGAGTGGTAGAGCCTCGGGAAGAGGGTACTAATAGTCAGATAGACCCTATGTAAGTTATTCTAGATAGGCTAGAACAGCAACAGTGTGCAATAGATGAGATACAGGCAACCCAGACTCGCCAAGATCAAGAACGAGATTCTACTATCGCTACGGCGGTTTGCTGCTGCAGTTGCTAGCTTACAGCAGTCTGAGAAGGAGGTAGTACCAAAGAATGATGTAGAACCTGAACCTCAGTCAAATCATGGGCAGACTGGAATGAATAGACATCAGGGGTCTATAGGAAATAACAATAACCAGGAAAGTCTGCAAACATGGATAGAATGATTCCATAAGTTTAATCTGCCCATGTTTGAAGGGACTTTTGATACCCAAGGATTGGGTGAGCCAGTTAGAGAGAATCTTTAAGATTTTAGAATGTCCTACTGAAGAAAGGCCCAGCTGGCAGTTTACAAGCTAGAAAAAGATGCGGATAGGTGGTGGAAGAATACGGAAGTGATTCTGCACTCTAGAAATATTCCACTTACATGGGAAGTATTTCTTGAGCAGTTCAACGAGAAATATTTTCCACAATTAGTAAGGGATGAACATGAAGCAGAATTCTTAATATTAAAGCAGGGTGAGCAAGAATCCTTTGATGATTATCTTGCTAGGTTCATTCGTCTTTCACGATATTCCACTTACCTAAACCGTATGAATGATGAGAGGTAGACCACTGAGAAGTTAACTCGTGGATTAAACCCTACATTAAAGGAGAAGGTTTTTCTTAGACAGATACGAAGGTTTAATGAAGCGGTAGAGGTATGCAGGATCATATCCAGAAAAGAGTGAGCCTGCTACATCAGTACCATTGAAAATGATACCTCCAGGTTCCTTGAGAGGGAACAGTAAGAAGAGAAATGGGCCAGCATATAGGTTAGAAGTTAATAAGGGACAGGGAAGTAGGCCAGGTAGTAGGCCAAGAGAAGTTAGTAGGCAACCAAGGCCTAATGTATGTAGGAACTGTGGTCGAGACCATGGTACGAGGCCTTGTCTAGTAGGTCAAGGGTGATGCTATAGGTATGGAAAGCCTGGAAATTATGCCAGAGAGTGTCCACAGAACACAACAGGCGAAAGACACCCTACTTAGGGAAGAGTATATGCCCTGACTGGCAACGAGATAAGAAAGTCTCTAGCGCCAAGTTAAGGTACGAGTTTATGTGTATTCTGTTTCCACTGGATAATGAATGGATAAATCCTGTATGTGATTGGATTGTATTGTCTAATATGCACACTATTGAGCTACCCCATACCTAGTATGTTGCCTTTGTATAAGAGTGAGTATGATTACAGGTTTTAAAAGTAAGAAGTAGAGAAAACATATACAAGATAGTTAGGGTTAGTCAAACCCTTGAGTGTTAAAACTTGTATTATGACTGAAAGGAGTCCAGATCGCGATGTTATGAGAGATAGGTCACGACTAAAGGACACAGGAATGCCAGGTTGTGACGAGTAGCATATGATAGTCGCGACTAAAAGTCGCAGAGCATGTGAGTTGTTACTATGAAGTTTTCAGATCTCAACAAAGATAGCAGAGGCCATATGATAATAAAGGTACCAACCTTACCAACCTTGCTGAAGTCCATCAGCTAGAGGATTGATATAGCATATAGTAAGCCAGACAGTACAAAAGTACTGAGGTACGAAAGATCAGTTTAAGACATTGTGTAAAAGTAGATCCTCTATGTGATAACTAAGAGTAGATCTACATTGCAGGGGTTTTATTCAGTTAATCTGAATAGAAGACCTGAAAGTTAGATTGAGATTTGCCAGGAATGATCCTAGTATATGGCCTAAAGGTAAAGACGTGATGGCTAATAGATAAAGAGCTAAATGTTTCCTGAGCAGAGGGATTCCATCACGGAGAAGTAGTAGACCTAGGGGAGAATACCCTAGAGAACAGAAGTAATAGTGAGAAATGATGAATGAGATCTGTACAACTCAAGTTCGCTAGGATAAAAAGAAAGACCAATAAGGAACCATAGTCCGGTCAAGAATAGACTGGGACTGATGGATAGATAGAAGAAGTTAAGAGATAGTAAAGAGGTAGCCACAGTTAAGAGATAAAGTGACTCCCCTATTCCCTATGAAAGATAAAGTAATGAAGGGTTGAGTCTATACCCTGGTAAGAGGGTAGTGTGGCAACCTAAGTAAGATAGACAGATATGCTCGTCAGATCTTGATCATGTGATTGATAATCTGACAGATAATGCGATAGATAGTATGATCAGATGATGATCTGACAAATAATATGATAAAAAAATATGTTTTGAGGATTACATAGATTGTTACGATATCTAATGAATGGTTGAGCAAAATATGATGATGATATAGCTTATGTTGCTATAAGATGTGATAGTTGCATCTCCTTGCAGTTGTCAAAGGATGACATGCATGTTAGAGTATGCTATGATGAATGGATACTCCCCTTTTGCAGTGTATGCAGGGTAGAGTATATATGAGTACATATATGAGATGAGAAAGTTATGAGAAATTATGTTGCTCCCATACCATATGATATGAGGATGATATGATTGTATTGAGGATGATAGATAGTCTCAGTTATGGGATGATAAGTTATGATATGATACTCAGACATGATGTATGATTGAGGTTACTCAGATATGATTGAGGTTACTCAGATATTTCTATAGGCTTGTGAATACAGTACTTAGGGCCATTTCTATTGAAAGGAATGGTAGACAGAAAGTAGTAGATAATAGTAAAGGGATTATTCTAGATCACTCTTCAGATAAGAGTTGGATCTGGTATAGATTGCTCGCAGTTAGAGCATAGTTCAAATGGCTCACAGTTAGAGCACAGGTTGAAAGATGAGAAGGAACTCCTGAGTAAAAGAGAAAATAAGTAAAGTCTGAGTAAATGATATGAGGCTATAAATTTTTAAAATATTTATTTATGGAGTTATCAACAGGTGGAAGCAGTTAACCTTATAACTTAGTCTGTTGGTTTAAATCTTCGGGAGATATACAGTACAACAGAATCGCAGTTAGATTCTGGAGGGTCATAGTTAGATCCTAGCATGGCTCCAAGATCGCAGATAGATCCTAACAGCTTCAGAGTCGCAGTTGGATTCTGAAGAGGCTAACGGTTGATCGTAGTTAGATCCCGAGGTCGCAGTTAGACCTATCCTAAGGAAAGTAATGAGCCATGAGATATGAGTATGATGTAATATCTCTTTGGGAAGATGAATGCCAAAGACGAAGTTAAGGTGAGGAAGCTTCACCAGTTGATAAACTCACCCAGAGAAAGTATCTTACAATGGTTTTCCTTAGATAGCCTCTATTATAGGCAGACTGAACTTAGTTTTTTCCTTAACAAAGACGGAGTCTAAGTACAAATCTGAGTACTGATATTCAAAGTTTTGTAGAAGTATGCCTGAGAAGCAGAAAAGAGAATTCCCTATGTACAGAGAATAGAAAAGCATTGGCTAAGAGCACTCTGGGAGGTAGTCAATAGCAAGAGAAAGAGGCAGTAGTTCAAATAGGGGACTGATCAAAGTAATGATCAGGTTGGAGAGCAGAGATGTCAATGTGGTGGAAAGAGCCATGGCACATGGGAGTGGCAAGTAGGGCAAAGCAGTTATGGTGAGAAAGGCCACTTTGCAAGAGGTTGCCTTAAGAATGCCGACATCCCTAGGAAAGGTATTTGCTCTTACCCCAGACGGAGTCTCCAATATTCCCTAAGGTCGACCCTAAGAATGGTTAAGAAGAACCATAGCGGTAAGGACGACTGAGCTGTAAGGAACTATATGCCTAGATGATGATGTGGATAATGAAAAGTTCTTTTCTGATATAAAGAAAGTGGTCATTTCATGAGAGATTAAAAGGCCAGAGAGACCTAGAAAAGAGTGTCTAAGGCAAAGCAAAGATAGAACATAGTTCTATAAGAAAGAGGTTGCTAGGGCCTAAAGTTATACAAAGAGTAATCTAGCCCTAACCTATTAGCACGAAAGGTGCTAAGGCAAGAGTAGCCTAACAATAGATAAGCTCTAAGAAGGGATAAGAAAAAAATTCCACAAAGGTTTGGCATAAATGCATGAAGTTATGAGCACAGTTAAGAAAAGTCAGAGAAGTTATCTGGGTTATGATCTCGTATTAGGAGAAAGAAAGTCAGAAGAAAATATTTCTCCTGAGAGATTAGCAAAGTGTAAGAAGAGGGAAGTAGACCACAGAATTACATCAGAATTCTGTGGAATAAGATATGAAAGAAATGGACACTACTCACAAGTGTAATGAGTTGTCCATAAGTATAAGAGGATAAATGCCCAAGCCTTAGTCATAAGCCAGGAAAGGATATACAGAAGAGCTATATCCAGGATAGTTGACTAAGATGCCAAGTAAATTTCGAGGACGAAATTTATTTTAAGGGGGGTAGAAATGTAACACCCTAATTTTTAGGCCTAGAGATGCCAGAAAGAGAAATCAAGGGCATAATCGTAATTATGGGAAAGATCAGGCTGGTAGCCGATGAGTACCATATTTTGCCAAAAAATAGAGAAAATTATGCTGATCATTTCACTGAACTGTGAAATGTGCATATGAGGTCTCTATGTGTATGAAAGAATTAGAAATGTGACCAGGGGTAAAATGGTCATTTTTGAAAAGTGTGCGCGGGAGCGTACTTTCAGGCCAAAATAGCCCGGTCCGGATAAAATATCTGAAAATACCAGGAGATAGAGAAAAGAAATCCGGATTGAATGACGCAACACAGAATTTTGATTTGAGGTCCCGATTTTTCTGAAAATTTCTCGAAGATGGGAAATTACAGTTATAATTGGTAAAGGAAGAGCACTCCGAATAGAGATGATCGGACTATGGCCAGAAGCCATACAGTGTTGTCTAAGGCCCGTAGTGACACCAGGGAAGGCCCAGGCCCATAATATCAGTTCAGTGGTAAGAAGGGCCGGTGTCCGGGAAAAATGTGCAAAATGACGAAAATGCCCTTATGTTATAAGAATAACTGAAGAATGAGTAAAAGGTATTTTGGCCATTTGGCTAAGGTTAGACAGTCAAGAAAGGGTATCTGGATAGTTGACCAGGGTCAGAGAATACTCTGGTAAATTATGAAAAGACAATAATGCCCCTAGACCTAGAACGGAAATGAAAGGACTTAAGTGCAATTATGGAAAGTTTCAAGGCCAAAAAGGAAAGTAGACAAAAATGTGGGGTCCTTAAGTGTAATTTTAGCCAAGTAAAAAGGGACTTAAATGAAAAGAAGAAAAGTTCCCTGGGGCTAAATTGTAATTAAAGAAAGTCAGGCCGGAAGTGGTTTGGACTGTCCGAAAGCATTTCAGTCCCAGATTTCACCGGTAGAGAGAGCAAGTGACGCTCGGTAATCTGGCTTAATACAGGAATTTTTGAAGACTCCAGATAGCCAGAAATGTACCGATCGTCCAAAAGTTATAAAAATTCATACCGGATATCCTAGATTTTGGATATAAGTGAGAAAATACAGGATGATGCGTCCTTATGCGGCGGATGTCGGGAAACTGACAGAATACCGATAGGAGGCCTGTAGAAAAAGTTATTCGCAAAATAGAAAATCCAGACGGGAGTGTGAGGCCTCCGGGTATCCGATAGGGAGATTTATCGGTATTTGAAAAGGGACTGAATGAGTTCGAATGACCTCAGTCAGATTACTGATATGATTCACAGGGATGCCTGAACACCGCAGGCCAGTGTATCGGACAGAAGGAGCCGGTGTCCGGATATGTGTATAAACGGTGAAAAATAGGTAAAATATTCAATAATCAGTGAAAGGGAGGATTTCCTCGTAATGCGTGCCATGAAGGTAATAGACCCTGAGAGGCCCAATAATGGCGCCAACAAAGGCCCAGTAAGACCCTTGGACTGATAGGTGGGCCAGTGTCCAGCAGAACCCCGGAAAAGTGCGAAATTATGAAAATGCCCCTGTGTTGTACTAAAGAGTAATAGATGAATGGAGGGCATTTTGGTCATTCTGGACGGCCCAGGAGCCAAGGCACATACAGATAAAGTTACGTAGAGTCAGTATATACCCTGATAGGGTACAGAAAGGTGTAAAATGATGATTTTACCCTTAGGGCAAAGATAGTGCAAGAAAGGGCACTCGGGGGTATTTTGGTAATTTGCCAAGGGCTGTTTCTTGGGAATCGAGCCATCAGAGTACTTGAGCTTGATCAGAAATCCAAGATAATATTCCAAGGCCCAAAAACGTAGCCCATGAAGTATGTGGGGAAAAGTGGCATTAAAATACTATTTTAATGCTGTTTCAATAAAGTAAAGTTACTCGGTCGGCACGATAACCGAGGAGGTGATCAGATAAAGTCATGGATTTATCTCGATAGCATTGGAAGGCGTGACAGGTGCCAGTAAGATGACACATGGCTCCAATATGGGGGAGGAAGGAAAAGTTGAGGACACGTGGCACAATCTTAGCCGGTGAGTCCAGTTTGTGGAAAATCGGACCGGACCGGTACCGGATTGGACTGGAAGGCTTCAAGAAGGCCTCAATTTCGCCATATGAGACATGTGACTGATTAGGTGTCCGCTGAGGTGTCCCGGTGAGGTGTCCCGATGATGTCATGCATGATGCAGTAAAGGAGGAATTAAGGAAAATAGGAAAATCCAGGAAAAACCAGGACCGCAGGATCAAAGTTCATAGAAACTACGAAAATGCCATTGGAGGAGGTTATAAATACCCCCCCATTTCATTTGGCATTCACACATGAAGAGGAAAGGGAGAGAAAGAAGAGAGAGAAGGAGAAGGAAAGGAAGAGATAAAGGAGAAAAGGAAGTAAGGAAGTTCTGGCGAAGCTGGAAGCAGAATAGAGATAGTAAGGTTCTGCTGAGCTAGCCAGGTAGTAACTAATCCTAGCTTTTATGTAATGGCTTTGTGATTTGTTTTTGCTATTGTTATGTTGGATTGTTGTCTTATATGTTATGTCTGAAGCTCTGCTGTAATGCTATGATCATATGTTATTAAGCATGGAAGCATGCAGCATACCTATCTGTACACAATCACAAGCAAGCACTGTCACTCTGCATTACATATATTGTTATGATTGTTGCTACTGAGATTCCCCCGAATCTCATCCCAATAAGTAAACCATTATAGGGGAGGTTATGTCGAAGTGAATTTTGGGAATTTTAAGAGACGCCATTATGCTGCCGAAATTATGACAAGATGGCAATAGTAGAGAAAGGAACTGATACGTACTGTGTACGTGGGTACTGTCTAAGGAGGCTGGAAGTGAGTGGACCTAGCCGGTTCATCCAGTCTTTCCTGGGTACTTACGTAGAATGGTAGTTCTCACGGGAATTACCGAATCGGTATAAGATCAGTTACTTTCTGAAGATGAAGCGTAGCGGTTATACTGCCGGATTTCAGGCAGGAAGAGATGCAATAGAGATATGAGAATTTATGTACATGGCCAGATGTAAAACAACTTATTAATTAATAATAATTGTTGTTTGGCATATTTGACTGATATATGATGGATGTATGCTATGTATGTAATGTTGGTTGCTGAAAATTAACACTATGAACAGTAACCCTTGGGGACATGAGGATATTTGACCCATAATTAAAAATAGTAAATGGATGAATAAATGTAATATATTTTTAAGGTAAATAGTAGACATACCAAGCTTCGATTTGATATATAGTATGACTCATTTGGATGTCTACACAAGGAGATATAAATTATCAAAGTTGGGACCAGAATACTGGATTCAGGAAAAAAGTTGGATGAACAGTAAAGTTTTAACATTGACTGACGTTGACTTGGTCAATGAATTTCCAACGAGTTATTTTTCCCTGAAATATAATTGAGTTATCTTCAATTATCACTTTGAACCACTTCATTTCGATTTTTTTAGAATTAGTTATGATTTTTCTAATTCAGGTCACTCATCTGGAATTTGCACAGTGAACAGTACCCGATAAGAGTAAAACTCCAGATTGAGAAATTAGACTTCAATGACCTTGTAAGTGGTTCTAAATGCTACTAAATGGTCTCTAAGGCGTATGAAAGTAAGGATGTTTCATAAAGAAAGTGTATAAAGATCAACTCAATAAGAAAAAAGAGGTAAAAATTATAGTGATCTGAAAAATGAGAAAAATGAGAGAGACAAAAAAAATGAGACTGAAAAAGAGAGAAAAGTTGAGAGCTCAAAAAAAGAAATGCAGGAAAAGAATGAAGAGAGAAAAGAAGAAAGTGAGTTTTTATGCAACAGAAAGTGAAGTGAGGAGTGCTTTCTTGTCTAAACAGCAATTGTTTCTCCTTGTTTACAAGGAATCCTTTTTTAACACTAACGACAATGACTCTTCCTTTCCAAGTATTTTTGGTTCTTTATTGCATGAATTTGAAGATGTATTTTATGAACAAATTACACCCGGTTACCACCCATAAGAAGAATTGAAATCAAATTGATTTCATTATAGTAGTAACAATTTCTAATAGGCCAGCCTATAGAAGCAATCTAGAAGAAATGAAGGAGCTTCAAAGGCAAGTGGAAGAGGTCATAGCAAAGGCATATGTTAGAGAAAGTGTAACATCCCGATTTTTGGTCTAGGAGAACTGGGAAGTAGTCTGATATGGGCAGGCTGCTAAACCCGCAGTCCCAAGGTAGTAATCTGATATGGGCGGATTACTTACCTGTATTTTGTAGGAATCCGAGGGATGAGCTAAGTCCTTCAGGATTTAAAGATGAGTTAAGTCTTTAACCTACAGAATCGGGACAGTTCACCTAGGTTCAAAATGAGGAATGTGAGGAATATCCTAAGTCTTAAGCCTAGGAATTCTGCAGGTAGCTTGATATGGGCTGGTTCATGTGTAAGATAACCTGATGTGGGCGGGTTGTCGAGCCTTTCAATTAACGATGACTCCCAAAGAGTTTAGGGGATGAGTTATTGAAAGAGAATTTCTAGAACTTAAGATGAAGGATGAGAAGATGAGTAACAGGGCCAGAAAGAGAATGCAGGGGCAAAATCGTAATTTTGGGAAAGATCGGGCTGGTAGACGATGAGTACCATATTTTGCCAGAAAATAGAGAAAATTATGCTGATCATTTCATTGAACTGTGAAATGTGCATATGAGGTCTCTATGTGTATGAAAGAATTAGAAATGTGACCAGGGGTAAAATGGTCATTTTTGAAAAGTGTGCGAGGGAGCGTACTTTCAGGCCAAAATAGCCCAGCCCGGATAAAATATCTGAAAATATCGGGAGATAGAGAAAAGGATTCTGGGTTGAATGACGCGACACAGAATTTTGATTTGAGGTCCTGATTTTTCTGTAAAAATTCTTGAAGATGGGAATTTACAGTTATAATCGGTATAGAAAAGGCAGTCCGAATAGAGATGATCGGACTGTGGCTAGAGGCCATACAGTGTTTTCTAAGGCCCATAGTGACACCAGGGAAGGCCCAGGCCCATAATATCAGTTCAGTGGTAAGAGGGGCCGGTGTCCGAGAAAAAGGTGCGAAATGACGAAAATGCCCCTATGTTATAGAACAGCTGAAGAATGAGTAAAGGGTATTTTGGTCATTTGTCTAAGGTTAGACAGTCCAGGGAAGTTATCTGGATAGTTGACCAGGGTCAGAGAGTACTCTGGTAAGATGTGAAAAGACAATAATGCCCCTAGACCTAGTAAAGTAAAAAAAGAGAGACTAAGGGCATTTTGGTAATTTGCCAAGGGGTGTTTCTTGGGAATTGTGCCATCAGAGTAATTGGGCTGGATCAGAGTCCCAAGATGATATTCTCAGGCCCAAAAACGTGGCCCAGTAGTTATGTGAGGAAAAGTGGCATTAAAATAATGATTTAATGACTTTTCAGTAAAGTTACTCGGTTGGCATGATAACTGAGGAGGTGATCAGATAAAGTCTGGGACTTATCTGGATAGCATTGGATGGCGTGAAGGGACCCACCTTGTCGCCACATGGCACTGATCTAAAGGAAGCCGATAAAGCTAAGGACACATATTACGGTGCAAGACTCTGGACTGGTGAGTCAGCAGACTGAGTCAGCTGATGAGGTGTCCCGGGTTTTAGACATGTGAGAAATGTGCTGCTGAGGTGTCCGCTGAGGTGTCCCGGTGAGGTGTCCTGGGTGATGCAGTAAAAAGGAATAAAAGAAAATAGGAAATTCCAGGAAAAACCAGGACCACATGTTCAGATGGCTTTAAAATTACAGGAATGCCATTGAGGGAAACTATAAATACCCCCTCCCCCTCCCATTTCATGCATCCCATGGTTTTGGCAAGAGAGAGAGAGAAAGAAGAGAGAGAAGGAGAAAGAAAGAAGAAAGGAAGTTCTGGCGGAGCTGGAAGCAGTATAGAGATAGTAGAGTTCTGCTAAGCTTTTGAGGTAGTAACTAATCCTAGCTTTTATGTAATGGCTTTGTGATTGGATGTGCTATTGTTTGGTTGGATTGTTGTCTTATATGTTATGTCTGAAGCTCTACTGCAATGCTATGATCATATGTTATTGAGTATGGAAGTGTAACACCCTAATTTTTAGGCCTAGAGATGCCAAAAGGAGAAATCAAGGGCATAATCGTAATTATGGAAAAGATCGGGCTGGTAGCCGATGAGTACCATATTTTGCCAAAAAATAGAGAAAATTATGCTGATCATTTCACTGAACTGTGAAATGTGCATATGAGGTCTCTATGTGTATGAAAGAATTAGAAATGTGATCAGGGGTAAAATGGTCATTTTTGAAAAGTGTGCGCGGGAGCGTACTTTCAGGCCAAAATAGCCCGGTCCGGATAAAATATCTGAAAATACCAGGAGATAGAGAAAAGGATTCCGGATTGAATGACGCAACATAGAATTTTGATTTGAGGTACCGATTTTTCTGTAAAAATTCTTGAAGATGAGAATTTATAGTTATAATCGGTAAAGGAAGAGCAGTCCGAATAGAGATGATCGGACTATGGCCAGAAGCCATACAGTGTTGTCTAAGGCCCGTAGTGACACCAGGGAAGGCCCAGGCCCATAATATCAGTTCAGTGGTAAGAGGGGCCGGTGTCCGGGAAAAATGTGCAAAATGACGAAAATGCCCTTATGTTATAGATTAACTGAAGAATGAATAAAGGGTATTTTAGTCATTTGGCTAAGGTTAGACAGTCAAGAAGGGGTATCTGGTTAGTTGACCAGGGCCAGAGAATACTCTGGTAAAATATGAAAAGACAATAATGCCCCTAGACCTAGTAAAGGAAATGAAAGGACTTAAGTGCAATTATGGAAAGATTCAAGGCCTAAAAGGAAAGTAGACAAAAATGTGGGGTCCTTAAGTGTAATTTTAGCCAAGTAAAAAGGGACTTAAATGAAAAGAAGAAAAGTTCCCTGGGGCTAAATTGTAATTAAAGAAAGTCAGGCCGGAAGTGGTTTGGACTGTCCGACAGCATTTCAGTCCCAGATTTCACCGGTAGAGAGAGCAAGGGACGCTCGGTAATCTGGCTTAATACAGGAATTTTTGAAGACTCCAGATAGCCAAAAATGGACTGATCGTCCAAAAGTTATAAAAATTCATACCGGATATCCTAGAATTCAGATCTAGGTGAGAAAATACAGGATGATACGTCCTTATGGGACGGATGTCGGGAAACTGACAGAATACCGATAGGAGGCCTGTAGAAAAAGTTATTCACAAATTAGAAAATCCAGACGGGAGTGTGAGGCCTCTGGGGATCCGATAGGGAGATTTATCGGTATTTAAAAAGGGACTGAATGAGTTCGGATGATCTCGGTCAGATGACTGATATGACTCACAGGGATGCCTGAACACCGCAGGCCAGTGTTTCGGACAGAAGGAGCCGGTGTCCGGATATGTGTATAAACGGTGAATAATAGATAAAATATTCAATAATTATTAACGGGGGAAGATTCCTCGTAATGCGTGCCATGAGGATATTTGTCACATCCTTATTTTTATACATCTTAGGGACCATTCAGTAGCACTTAAACCACTTTCAGGGTCATTGAAGTCCAAACACTTAATCTGGAATCTTATTCATATCGAGTACTGTTCACTGTGGCAAATTCCAGATGAGTGACCTGACTTTGAAAATTCATAACTAATTCTAGAAAAATCTAAATGAAGTGGTTCAAATTGCTACATGAAGATAACTCAAATATATTTCAGGGAAAAATCATTGGTTGACCAATCCTTGACAAATTTAACGTGGGTCAACGTTCAAATATTACTGTTCATCCAATGACTTTCTCCTGAATCCAGCATTCTGGTCCCAACTTTAACCATTTATATCTTTTCGTGTATACATCCAAATTAGACATTATATATATAAAATTAAAGCTTAGTATGTCTACTGTATACCCTAAAAATTTCGTACATTAATTCAATCATTTACTATTTTTAATGATTTATCAAACATGAATGGGTCTTCACGAGTTACTGTTCACTGAGCCTATTTTCAGCATTTAGTCTTTACATACCCAAGCATACAACCAACACATATCAGTCATACAAGCCAGATAATAATTAATATCAAATAATCAACTGTTATTTATCATAATAATTAATATCAAATAATCAACTGTTATTTATCAGTGCATGATTAACTCCCTCATATTTTATTACATCCTTCTCTGTCTAAAATCCGGCAGCATAACTGCTACAATTCTTCTTTAGAAAGTAACCGATGTTGTACCGATTCGGTAATTCCCTTATGAGAACTACCATTCTACGTAGTACCCAGGAAAGACTGGATGAACCTTCTGGGTCCACTCACTTCCAGCCTCCTTAGACAGCACTACGTACACAGTACGTATCAGTTCCTTTCTTTGTTCCGTCTTCGTTGCCGGAATTTCGGCAGCCTACCGGCGTCTCTTAAGATTCCCAAATTTTATTTTGACAGAACCTCCCCTGTAATGTTATGTTTGGGAATGAGATTCAAAAGAATCCCAGTAACAATAATCATAACAAAATATGTAATGCAAAGTGACGGTGCTTGCTTGTGACTGTGTACAGATAAGTATGCTGCATGCTTCCATATTCAATAACATATGATCATAGCATTGGAATAGAGCTTCAAGCATAACATATAGGACAACAATCAACCAAACAAGACAACACATCACAAAGACATTACATAAGAGCTAGGATTAGTTGTTACCTCAAAAGCAGTGCTTTAGAACTTCCCTACTACTTCCAACTTCACCAGAACTTCCTTACTTCTTTCTTTCTCTCACTTTCTCTCTCAAGAACTTCTTTCTTCCTCTCTTTCTTGCTTGCACCGAAATGAAGGGGTAAGGGGGGGTATTTATAGTGTTGAGCAATGGCAATCTTGTAATTTTGGAGACTTATGATCCTGTGGTCCTGGTTTTTCCTGAATTTCCTATTTTTCTTTATTCCTTTTACTGCATCATGCATGACATCACTCAATGCCAACTCATGGGACACCTCACCTCCCACATTCTTCACATGGCGAAATTGAGAGGGAGCTAGAGCCTTCCGGAAGCTTTCCGGTCCACTCCGGTACCGGCCCGGTCCATCGCCTCGAAAAACGTGTTGTTTTCTGCACCTGATGTTTCTAAAGATCCTTTTTATGTCTACTGACCTCACATTTAGTATCTAGACCCTTTATATCATTAGCTTTTTAATACTGGGTCCAGACTCAATTACAGATCCCCTGCGAAATGACCAAAATGCCCTTGGTGCCCTATCTTGTCCTATTTTAACCCTAAGGGCAAAATCGTCATTTCACACCTTTCTGGACTCGGTCAAAGCTTATACTGGCTCTAGTCAACCTTATTTAGAGATGTCTTGACCTCTGGGTCTGTCCAAAATGACCAGAATACCCTTTATTCATCTGCTGCCCTTTTTGTACAACATAGGGGCATTTTCGTAATTTCGCACCTTTCCGGGGATATGCTGGACACTGGCCCACCTATCAGTCCAAGAGTCTTATTGGGCCTCTAATGGCGCCATTTTTGGGCTTCCTGGGTCCATTACCTGTATGGCACGCATTACGAGAAATCTTCCTTTAACACAGTTCATTGAATATTTTAACTATTATTTACCGATTATACACCTTTTTCGGACACCGGCTCTTTTCCCCAGATACAGTGTCCAACTGTGTTCAGGCATCCTTGGGGGTTATAACGGTCATCTGACCGAAGTCATTCAATCGCATTTAGCCCCTTTAAAAATACCGATAAATCTCCAACCCGGATCCCTGGAGGCCTCACACTCCGTCTGGAATTTTTATTTTGTGAATAACTTTTCCTACAGACCTCCTATCGGTATCCTGTCAGTTTCCCGACATCCGCCCCATAAAGGTGCATCATCCTGTATTTTCTCACTTATATCTGAAACCTAGGGTATCCGGTATTAATTTTTATAACTTTTGGACGATCAGTCCATTTCTGGCTATCTGGAATCTTCAAAAATTCCGGTATTAGGCTTGGTTACCCGGCGTCACCTGCCCTACCTTCTGGTAGAATCTGGGACTGAAATGCTGTCGGGCGGTGCAAACCACTTCTAGCCTATTTTCTTTAATTATACTTTAGCCCCAGGGAACTTTTCCTTCTTTATAATTAAGTCCCTTAATTTGGCTAAAATTACACTTTAAGACCCCACATTTTTGTCTACCTTTCCTTCCTTACCTTAAACTTTCCATATTTGCATTTAAGTCCTTTCTTTTCCTTTCTTTTGCAATTTAATCATTTTCTTTACATAAAGGACCACATCTTTTTCCTGAAACAGAGCTCATATATTCCGTTTATTCTGTACATAGGAACCAGTACAGAAAATTAAGGATATTACATTTCTCTCCCCCTAAAATAAATTTCGTCCCCGAAATTTACATTACATCTATCCTATACAAATAATTCAGGGTACTTTTCCTCATCTTTTCTTCTGTTTCCCATGTAGCCTCTTGTTCAGTCAAGCCTTTCCAGATCACTTTAACTAAAGGAATTTGCTTATTCCGCAACTGCTTGACTTTTCTATCAGTAACTCGTACCGGTCCAACCTCATAGGTCAAGTCGTCTCGCAGTGCGACCTCATCTTGCTCAATCACATGAGATGGATCTGGAATATACTTCTTTAATTGGGAAACATGGAACACATCATGTATCTGGCTGAGATTCGGAGGAAGAGCCAACTTATAGGCTACCGCTCCTATCTTTGAGAGAATTTGGAATGGCCCGATGTATCTTGGATGCAGCTTCTTCACCTTAATCGATCGTCCGGCTCCTGTGGTTGGAGTTAACTTAAGGAATACATGTTCTCCTTCTTCAAACTCCAACGGCTTCCTTCTGACATCTGCATAGCTCTTCTGTCTGCTTTGAGCCGTCAACAATCGTTTTCTAATTACCGCAACTTGTTCTGCAGTTTGATCCACTATATCCGGACCAAGCATTCTTCTCTCGCTCAACTCTAGCCAGCATAAGGGGGATCTACATTTCCGTCCATAGAGTGCTTCAAAAGGTGCCATCTGTATACTGGCCTGATAACCATTGTTATATGCAAACTCTATAAGGGGTAAATGGATATCCCAGCTGCCTTTGAAATCTAGGACACATGCTCTCAGCATATCCTCTAACGTCTGTATTGTTCTTTCAGATTGACCATCTGTCTGAGGATGATAAGCTGTACTGAATCTGAGAGTAGTGCCCATTTCTTCCTGTAGAGCCCTCCAGAAATTTGAAGTAAATCGAGGATCTCTATCAGACACAATGCTGCTTGGGATACCATGGAGCCTAACGATCTCCTTTATATACAGCTTTGCCAGCTTTTCTAGAGAATCTCTTATTGATTGCCAGGAAATGTGCTGACTTTGTTAGTCGATCGATTACTACCCAAACCGCATCATGTCTACTTGGTGTCAAGGGTAGTCCTTCCACAAAGTCCATGGCAATCCCATCCCATTTCCACTCAGGGATATCTAAAGGCTGCAACGTTCCTGCTGGCTTTTGATGTTCAACTTTCACTTTCTGGCAGGTTAAGCACTTAGATACGTAAGCTACAACATCTTTCTTCAGTCCAGGCCACCAGAATAACCTTTTAACATCATGGTACATTTTGGTCATTCCTGGATGTACCGTATATCGGCTTTTATGTGCTTCCTCCAGAATCCTTTCCCTTAATCCCCCAACATTTGGGATATAGGGTTTTCCCCTAAACTGTAGCAATCCGTCTGGGGACATCTCAAAATTCCTTGTCTTCCCTTTCTCCAGCTTGTCTTTGAATATTGCTGCGAGCTTATCCTGTTCCTGAGCCCCTTTGATCTCATCTTCTATGCAAGATCTGACATGAACTCCTCCAAAAGGATTCTCCGTCAGTTGCATTTGATATAGAGGGCTCCAGTCGCGCATATCTTCTATCAGTTCCAATTCCTTGATCATCATGTATGCAACCTGCACCACCTTTCTACTCAGGGCATCAGCTACCACATTGGCTTTTCCTGGATGGTATTTAATCTGGAAGTCATAATCTTTTAACAATTCCATCCATCGTCGCTGCCTCATGTTCAGCTCCTTCTGATCCTGCAGATACTTCAGGCTTTTGTGGTCGCAAAACAACTCTATCGTTGCTCCGTATAAATAGTGCCTCCATATCTTCAGGGCATAGACCACCGCCGCAAGCTCCAGATCATGAGTGGGATAATTCTCTTCATGTGGCTTTAACTGCCGAGAGGCGTAGGCTACTACTCGACCTTGCTACATAAGCACACATCCCAGCCCCTGCTTGCTAGCATCAGTGTAGACTACATAAGTCTGAGTTGGGTCTGGAATAATCAGCACGGGAGTAGTCGTTAATCTCTGCTTCAACTGCTGGAAGCTAGCCTCGCACTTCTCATCCCACTTGAACTGCTGATTCTTTCTGGTCAGCTTGGTAAGTGGTAAGGCAATTCGAGAAAAGTCTTGAATGAATCGTCTGTAGTACCCTGCTAGGCCAAGAAAACTTCTAATCTCTGTCACTGTCCTTGGCTGTTCCCAGCTCAAAACTGCTTCAACTTTGCTAGGATCTACAGCTACCCCGTCTCGGGATATGACATGACCGAGAAATTTGACTTCTGAAAGCCAAAACTCGCACTTACTCAGCTTAGCATAGAGCTTCTTCTCTTTAAGGGTACCAAGAACAATCCTCAAATGCCTTTCATGCTCCTCTGGAGATTTGGAGTACACCAGAATATCATCAATAAAGACCACAACGAACTGATCTAGATAAGGCCTGAAAATCCGGTTCATATAGTCCATGAAAATAGCAGGTGCATTGGTTAGTCCAAAAGGCATCACCAAAAATTCAAAATGTCCGTAGCGTGTTCTGAACGCCGTCTTTGGAATATCATCTGGCTTGACCCTTAGTTGATGGTAGCCAGATCTCAAGTCAATTTTGGAGAATAAGCTTGCTCCTGCCAATTGATCTAGCAGGTCATCAATTCTGGGAAGAGGATACTTGTTCTTAACTGTAAGCTTATTTAATTCCCTGTAGTCAATGCACAGCCTTAAGCTACCATCTTTCTTCTTGACGAACAGTACTGGAGCACCCCATGGCGATACACTGGGTCGTATAAAACCCTTCTCCAATAGCTCCTCAATTTGCTTCTTCAGTTCCATCATTTCGTTGGGAGCCATCCTGTATGGGGCTTTTGATACTGGTCCAGCTCCAGGTACAATGTCGATCGCAAACTCCACTTCACGCTCCGAAGGCAATCCCTGAATCTCCTTTGGAAAGACTTCAGGAAATTCATTGACTACAGGAACCTCCTCGATGCCTTCTTCCACTTCTGTTTGAACAGAAAAGAATACCACATATCCCTGACATCCTTTCCGTAGACATTTTTCTGCCTGAGCCTCTGTCACGAAGTTCAGTTGTACTTCTAGACTCCGATCAGTGATCTTTGGACCAAGAACTAGGGTCTTGTTCCTGCAGTCCAACATCACATTATTGGAGGATAACCAATTTAAACCGAGTATGACCTCAATCTCCTGGAAAGGCATACAGATCAGGTCCAGGGTGGTACTGCAGTGCTCATAACGCACCACACTATTTAGACAGGCATCAGATGTGATCACCCTAGCGTTGGTGGGGGTTTTCACCTGTATATCATAACGTAACTTGCTGATCAGAAGGCCTAGGCATTTAGCACATTCATAAGATATAAAGGAATGACTTGCACCCGAATCAAATAGGGCAGTCACAGCATGATCATTGAGATGGATTGTACCTTGGATCATCTCAGATGATCGCTGAGCATCCTCTCTAGTGAGTGCAAACACTCGTCCCGCTGTCCTTGGCCTTGGATCAGTTATAGCTTGAGGATATTCCCTGGAAAAATGTCCGGGCTTTCCGTAGGTGTAGCATACATTCTGGCCCATCAAGCATGGTCTGTCACCATGATTCTTTCCACACTTTTCACATACTGGGGCCTTTGGATCCCGGTTATTGGACCTTCCGCGGAAATTTCCCCTATTAGGCCTCTTGGTCTGCCACGGGCACTTTCTTTTCTTATAGCCGCTCCCACTGGCCGCTTCTTGATTCCGTCCGGCCTTATCAGGAGTCGCTTGATCTTTACTCCCAGATCTGGACAGCATTCTATGATTCATGTTGTTCTCAACGATTCGACATGCTTCCACAGCCTTATTGAACTGGCTGTATTGTTGGGGAGTTAACTTCTCCTTTAACATAGAACTCAGCCCTCGAATCATTCTTTCTGTCATCCAGCGTTCGTCATCCACTTGGCGTAGGTAAGTTGAATATTGAGATAGCCGGATGAACTTGGCCAAATATTCATCAAAAGATTCTTTTTCTCCTTGCCTCAGCACAAGGAATTCAGCCTCCCTTTCATCTCTGACAGATTGAGGAAAATATTTCTCATAAAATTGCTCAAGAAATACTTCCCAGGTAACTGGAATATCTCTTGCTTGGAGAAGTAACTCTGTATTCTTCCACCATCTATCCGCATCCTTTTCCAATTGATAGATGGCCATTTGGGCCTTGGTTTCTGTCGGGCAGTCGAGGACCTTAAAGATCTTCTCTAATCTGCTGACCCAATTTTCTGCTACATGTACTTCAAATGTCCCTTCGAATATGGGAGGATTGTGTTTGCAAAATCGCACCATCCATTGCTGGATGCCAACTGCCTCCTCCCTTGATTCAACCCTTCTCTGGGGCTGTTCCGCCTGCTGTGGTACTTCTTCAGGTTCTCTACTAGTTGCTCCTGAAGGCTCTGGCGGTCTTAAATTATTTACAGCTGCTGCTACTGCCGCGGCTATGGCAGCATCTCTTTCTTGTTCATTTCGTGCTTGAGCAGCTCTCATTTCTTCTATCATCTTTTGTTGCTGTTCTAATCGTTCTAGAATCATTTGATTAAGGTTTCCAGCCTCTCGGGGTTCCTCAGCTGGAATAGTTCTCCTCGTTCGTACCATTTTGTTATACTTAAAAACAGAAGGGAATACGATAAATAACATAATTCCTTTTCATTTCATTTCACACATAATATACATACAGAGTATATGTACATATTACAGTACCATTCTAGTCTTTTATACATTAGAAATATTACTCTAATTTTTCTTAAACTTCATTCTAATATAATCTCCTACTAGGTAGATCCAGTCGGATATGGTACAATATGATTCTCTATCAAAATACTGGTCCAACTCCGATCTCCAGGTAGGAGTCTTCGGCAATACGTCATTAATAATTTCTAGCCAAAGCCCCATGGTTAACACATTTGGATCCCAGGCTTGATATATGGCTTTCACCCTTGTGATAAACTCCTGGTAGACCGAATAATCTTGATCTATGTTTTCGAACAGGGTCTGCCTCAACTCGTATAGCTGTCGGGCTAATGCTACCGAGCTCTCAAGTTGCTCTCTACTCAGATTCCTCCCTGGGACCATTCTTACGATTAAACCTCCCAAATACATTTCTACTAGAGTCACTTCGGGCCTACTGGGATCTGGCGCATTACTCTGAACACGTACTTGACTGGATCCTGAACTGTCTGTTATATTCAAGGGTACCGCACTTATGGGAATGGCAGGAATAGGGCCTTCTGTTATCATCACCTCCTGATCATCAATTGGAAAGTTTGATCCTACCGAGGAACTATCCTCCTCAGAATCACCAGCTACTGGAGGTGTCCAGAGGTCAGAATCATTGCTTACTATCTCTTCTTCTGAACTATCTGAACTAGAGACCTCTGGTCTTAATTCCCATTGGTTTACTGTAGTTTTAGACCCAAATCTATGTCTAGCCATCCTGCAAACACTAACTTAGTGTCAATTATGACGGCTTTATCATGGTATATCTTTCTATAAATCATCTACTCAGAGCATTTCTTAAGCCAGAATCCTTTGCTCTGATACCAAAATGTCACATCCTTATTTTTATACATCTTAGGGACCATTCAGTAGCACTTAAACCACTTTCAGGGTCATTGAAGTCCAAACACTTAATCTGGAATTTTATTCATATCGAGTACTGTTTACTGTGGCAAATTCCAGATGAGTGACCTGACTTTGAAAATTCATAACTAATTCTAGAAAATTCGAAATGAAGTGGTTCAAATTGCTACATGAAGATAACTCAAATATATTTTAGGGAAAAATCATTGGTTGACCAATCCTTGACAAATTTAACGTGGGTCAACGTTCAAATATTACTGTTCATCCAATGACTTTCTCCTGAATCCAGCATTCTGGTCCCAACTTTAACCATTTATATCTTTTCGTGTATACATCCAAATTAGACATTATATATATAAAATTAAAGCTTAGTATGTCTACTGTATACCCTAAAAATTTCGTACATTAATTCAATCATTTACTATTTTTAATGATTTATCAAACATGAATGGGTCTTCACGAGTTACTGTTCACTGAGCCTATTTTCAGCATTTAGTCTTTACATACCCAAGCATACAACCAACACATATCAGTCATACAAGCCAGATAATAATTAATATCAAATAATCAACTGTTATTTATCATAATAATTAATATCAAATAATCAACTGTTATTTATCAGTGCATGATTAACTCCCTCATATTTTATTACATCCTTCTCTGTCTAAAATCCGGCAGCATAACTGCTACAATTCTTCTTTAGAAAGTAACCGATGTTGTACCGATTCGGTAATTCCCTTATGAGAACTACCATTCTACGTAGTACCCAGGAAAGACTGGATGAACCTTCTGGGTCCACTCACTTCCAGCCTCCTTAGACAGCACTACGTACACAGTACGTATCAGTTCCTTTCTTTGTTCCGTCTTCGTTGCCGGAATTTCGGCAGCCTACCGGCGTCTCTTAAGATTCCCAAATTTTATTTTGACAGAACCTCCCCTGTAATGTTATGTTTGGGAATGAGATTCAAAAGAATCCCAGTAACAATAATCATAACAAAATATGTAATGCAAAGTGACGGTGCTTGCTTGTGACTGTGTACAGATAAGTATGCTGCATGCTTCCATATTCAATAACATATGATCATAGCATTGGAATAGAGCTTCAAGCATAACATATAGGACAACAATCAACCAAACAAGACAACACATCACAAAGACATTACATAAGAGCTAGGATTAGTTGTTACCTCAAAAGCAGTGCTTTAGAACTTCCCTACTACTTCCAACTTCACCAGAACTTCCTTACTTCTTTCTTTCTCTCACTTTCTCTCTCAAGAACTTCTTTCTTCCTCTCTTTCTTGCTTGCACCGAAATGAAGGGGTAAGGGGGGGTATTTATAGTGTTGAGCAATGGCAATCTTGTAATTTTGGAGACTTATGATCCTGTGGTCCTGGTTTTTCCTGAATTTCCTATTTTTCTTTATTCCTTTTACTGCATCATGCATGACATCACTCAATGCCAACTCATGGGACACCTCACCTCCCACATTCTTCACATGGCGAAATTGAGAGGGAGCTAGAGCCTTCCGGAAGCTTTCCGGTCCACTCCGGTACCGGCCCGGTCCATCGCCTCGAAAAACGTGTTGTTTTCTGCACCTGATGTTTCTAAAGATCCTTTTTATGTCTACTGACCTCACATTTAGTATCTAGACCCTTTATATCATTAGCTTTTTAATACTGGGTCCAGACTCAATTACAGATCCCCTGCGAAATGACCAAAATGCCCTTGGTGCCCTATCTTGTCCTATTTTAACCCTAAGGGCAAAATCGTCATTTCACACCTTTCTGGACTCGGTCAAAGCTTATACTGGCTCTAGTCAACCTTATTTAGAGATGTCTTGACCTCTGGGTCTGTCCAAAATGACCAGAATACCCTTTATTCATCTGCTGCCCTTTTTGTACAACATAGGGGCATTTTCGTAATTTCGCACCTTTCCGGGGATATGCTGGACACTGGCCCACCTATCAGTCCAAGAGTCTTATTGGGCCTCTAATGGCGCCATTTTTGGGCTTCCTGGGTCCATTACCTGTATGGCACGCATTACGAGAAATCTTCCTTTAACACAGTTTATTGAATATTTTAACTATTATTTACCGATTATACACCTTTTTCGGACACCGGCTCTTTTCCCCAGATACAGTGTCCAACTGTGTTCATGCATCCTTGGGGGTTATAACGGTCATCTGATCGAAGTCATTCAATCGCATTTAGCCCCTTTAAAAATACCGATAAATCTCCAACCCGGATCCCTGGAGGCCTCACACTCCCGTCTGGAATTTTTATTTTGTGAATAACTTTTCCTACAGACCTCCTATCGGTATCCTGTCAGTTTCCCGACATCCTCCCCATAAAGGTGCATCATCCTGTATTTTCTCACTTATATCTGAAACCTAGGGTATCCGGTATTAATTTTTATAACTTTTGGACGATCAGTCCATTTCTGGCTATCTGGAATCTTCAAAAATTCCGGTATTAGGCTTGGTTACCCGGCGTCACCTGCCCTACCTTCTGGTAGAATCTGGGACTGAAATGCTGTCGGGCGGTGCAAACCACTTCTAGCCTATTTTCTTTAATTATACTTTAGCCCCAGGGAACTTTTCCTTCTTTATAATTAAGTCCCTTAATTTGGCTAAAATTACACTTTAAGACCCCACATTTTTGTCTACCTTTCCTTCCTTACCTTAAACTTTCCATATTTGCATTTAAGTCCTTTCTTTTCCTTTCTTTTGCAATTTAATCATTTTCTTTACATAAAGGACCACATCTTTTTCCTGAAACAGAGCTCATATATTTCGTTTATTCTGTACATAGGAACCAGTACAGAAAATTAAGGATATTACAATATTGGCCCCAGAAAGGCCCAATAATGGCGCCAACAGAGGTCCAGTAAGACACTTGGACTGATAGGTGGGCCAGTGTCCGGCAGAACCCCGGAAAAGTGTGAAATTACGAAAATGCCCCTGTGTTGTACAAAAGGGTAACAGATGAATGAAGGGCATTTTGGTCATTCTGGACAGGCCCAGGAGCCAAGACACATACAGATAAAGTTACTGAGAGTCAGTATATACCCTGACAGAGTACAGAAGGGTATGAAATGACGATTTTACCCTTAGGGTTAAAATAGTGCAAGAAAGGGCACCCAAGGGTATTTTGGTAATTTGCCAAGGGCTGTTTCTTGGGAATCGAGCCATCAGAGTACTTGGGCTTGATCAGGATCCAAGACAACATTCCCAGAGCCCAAAAACGTAGCTTATGAAGTATGTGGGAAAAAGTGGCATTAAAATACTATTTTAATGCTGTTTCAATAAAGTAAAGTTACTCGGTCGGCACGATAACCGAGGAGGCGATCAGATAAAGTCCTGGATTTATCTGGATAGCATTGGATGGGGTGACAGGTGCCAGTAAGATGCCACATGGCGCCATCACAGAGGAGGAGAAAAAGTTGAGGACACGTACTACGAGGCAGGACACTGGACCGGTGAGTCAGCCTGCTGAGTCAGCTGCTGAGGTGTCCAGGATTTCAGACATGTGATAAATGTGGCGCTGAGGTGTCCCGGAGAGGTGTCCTGATGATGTCATGCATGATGCAGTAAAGGAGGAATTAAGAAAAATAGGAAAATCCAGGAAAAACCAGGACCGCAGGATCAAAGTTCATGGTAATTACAGAATTGCCATTGGAGGAGGTTATAAATACCCCCCCTCATTTGCATTCACGCATGGCTTGAGTAAGGGAGAGAAAGAAGAGAGAGAAGGAGAAGGAAAGGAAGAGAGAAAGGAGAAAAGGAAGTAAGGAAGTTCTGGCGGAGCTGGAAGCAGAATAAGGATAGTGGAGTTCTGCTAAGCTAGCCAGGTAGTAACTAATCCTAACTTTTATGTAATGGCTTTGTAATTTGTTGTGCTATTGTTTGGTTGGATTGTTGTCTTATATGTTATGTCTGAAGCTCTGCTATAATGCTATGATCATATGTTATTAAGCATGGAAGCACGCAGCATACTTATCTGTACACAATCACAAGCAAGCATTGTCACTCTGCATTACATATATTGTTATGATTATTGCTACTGAGATTCCCCCGAATCTCATCCCAATAAGTAAACCATTACAAGGGAGGTTATGTCAAAATAAATTCTGAAAATTTTAAGAGACGCCGTTATGCTGCCGAAATTATGACAAGATAAGGAAAGCAACTGATACGTACTGTGTACGTAGGTACTGTCTAAGGAGGCTGGAAGTGAGTGGACCTAGCCGGTTCATCCAGTCTTTCCTGGGTACTTACGTAGAATGGTAGTTCCCACGGGAATTTCTGAATCGGTACAAGATCGGTTACTTTCAAGAGACGAAGCGTAGCGGTTATGCTGCCGGACTTCAGGCAGGAAAAGATGCAATAGAGATATGAGAATTTATGTACATGGCCAGATATAAAACAACTTATTAATTAATAATAATTGTTGTTTGGCATGTTTTACTGATATATGATGGATGTATGCATATGTATGCAAAGTTGATTGCTGGAAATTACCACTATGAACAGTAACACGTGGTGACATGATAATGTTTGATAAATAATTAAAAATAGTAAATGGATGAATAAATGTACGAATTTTTTATGGTAGATAGTAGACATACCAAGATTTAATTTTATATATAAAACGTATCATTTGTATGTCTACACAAGGAGATATAAATTATCAAAGTTGGCACCAGAATGCTGGATTCAGGAGAAAAGCGTGGTATGAACAGTAAAGTTGAAACATTGACTGACGTTGACTCGGTCAACGAATGGTCAACGAATTATTTTTCCCTGAAATATAAGTGAGTTAGCTTCATGTAGAAATTGGAACCACTTCATTTTTATTTTTCTATAATTAGTTATGATTTTTCGAAGTTAGGTCACTCATCTGGAATTTTCAGAGTGAACAGTACTCGATAAGAGTAAAACTCCAGATTGAGAAATTGGACTTCAATGACCTTGAATGTGGTTCTAAATGCTACCAAATGGTCCCTAAGACATATGAAAGTAAGGATGTTTCAGGAAGCATGCAGCATACTTATCTGTACACAATCACAAGCAAGCACTGTCACACTGCATTACATATATTGTTATGATTATTTACTACTGAGATTCCCCCGAATCTCATTCCCCATGTCTAACCTATTACAGGGAGATTATGTTTAAGTGAATTTTAAGAATGTTGAGAGACGCCGTTATGCTGCCGAATTTAAGACTGAACATCAGAATATGATAAGTACTGTGTACGTAAGTGCTGTCTAAGGAGGCTGGAAGTGAGTGAACCTAGCCGGTTCATCCAGTCTTTCCTGGGTACTTACGTAGAATGGTAGTTCTCATGAGGGAATTACCGAATCAGTATGGTTCAGTTCTTTATACAGATGAAGCCTAGTGGTTATGCTGCCGGGTTTTAGGCAGGAAAAGATGTAATAGAAATATGAGAATTTTGTGTATGTTCTGTTGTATGACATTTTATTATTTAATAATAAATATTGTTTGGCATATTCAATTTGCGAATGAGAAATGAAAAGAGAAATTCGCAGGTCCTGAGGTAGCAGTGTTTTGACCTCAGTTTGACCTAATAGACGAAGGAGTTTGGCCACGAAATTTGGTGAGCCGGTTGTACACATCTGGGGCATTTCGTGGAAGGTAGTAAGCCTTGTTTGGATGTGTAGAATGAGATTAATCAGTTCTCAAATTAAAGGTTCAGAATAAGGAACTTAAGAGTAAAATTTTGAATTTATGGGCTTAAGTTAAGATATTATCAAGCTAATATTGCTTCTGTAAGTGTACTCTGAGTGGTCCAAGGGAGGATGTTTCAGAAAGCTTAAGTCCTTGTGCTATTCCTTGTGTGTACCTCAATGTTCTTTATGGGAATTGCTTGTGACAGAAGCACACGGGGGAGGATTAATGGGACACTTTAGTGTGAAGAAAACTTTGGATGTTTTGTAGGAACATTTCTTTTGGCCTAAAATAAAATGTGATGTTGAAAGAATATGTTCTAAATGCATAATATGTAAAAAGGCTAAGTCTAGAGTCTTGCCATATGGTTTGTATACCCTATTACCTATGCCTGGTGAACATTGGCTAGATATTTCAATGGACTTTGTTTTGGGTTTGCCTAGGTAAAATAAAGGGATGGATTCAATACTTGTGATTGTTGACAGATTTTCTAAAATGGCACATTTCATTGCATGTCATGGTGTTTCTAAAACTGTTGATGCCACATATATTTCTGATATGTTCATTAAAGAAATTGTGAGACTTCATGGTGTTCCAAAAAGCATTGTTTCTGATAGGGATACAAAGTTTTTGAGTTATTTTTGGAGAGTTTTATGGGGAAAGTGATAAGATACAAATTATATATAGTTTCTTTGGTATTTTCAAGGGTTTTGTGACACTTTTGCTCACATTTTATGCATTCAACTGCACCTTTGTTATAATATTTGATTTTGCATGGCAATGTATTTATTTAAGGGTAAAATGGTCAATTACTTCTTCTAAACTACAAATCCTTTGATCTTTAATTTGCTTGACCTTTACAAGGAATTTTAGTTTTAGTTTGTAGGGATTGGGAAGAGATTCAAAGACCCAAAGTGGAGCAGAGAAGGAATAACAAGACAATGAGGACCAAAAGCGAGAGCCAGCTCATTATGTTTCTTAGTCGAGACCTTAGTACCCGCTGGTTGTGACCTGTTTTGGAAGACTTTCTGTGTTAACTGGTTGAAACAAAAAACATGGGTATGGTCGAGACCAAAGAAGCCAATTAGTGAAGCTGTGCGTTTTTGCTTAGGTCACTCTATAATTAAGGGAAGGGATCAATAGCCACAAAAAGGAGGCTGGATTTTTGCCAGATTTGGTCAAGAATAGTCCCAAGCCATTCTCTCAACTTCTCTCATTAACCTTTAATCCAATCTTTCATTTTTCTTCATCTTTTCACCAATTTCTCCATTTCTACACCTATTAATTCTATACCGCCTAATTACTGAATTTCATATATATATATATATATCAGTTTGATTCCTAGTTAGTTGGATACTTATTAGCAATTGTTAGTAATTAATTTAATTGATTAGAATCTTTAACTATTGATTGATAGTTAATTGAGGGTTTTGCATAATCTCATTCAATATACACACTAAGTGGTTTTCAATAGTGCATTAAGGAGTTTTTAATTCAGTTTTGATTAAAGGGAGTTCGAACTCATTAATGAACTGGACTCGATCAATTGATTGAGGTTTTATTTAGGACTTAAGGATTTTATAAATCCTGTTTCAAATCAAGAGTAAGGATAGCTATGTTTTCATCATCAAAAGTCTTTTCTATCATATTTCTCTCACAATCCAAACCATTTTCACACTAAGAAAAAATACTAAAGCATTTACTTTCACTACACCCTTATTTTTATTGCATCAATGTTCGATCAAATCCAAGAACCCATGCTTTTCCAATAAAAAGGCTCATTGAGAAGAATAATAGGATTGTGCCTTATACTACATTATTGGGTGCAATCTTTATTTTGAAAAGCCAGGATCGTGACAATCTCGCTCGTTTCAATGGCACCATTGCCAGGGAGCCAAGTCATTAGTTCCCCCTAGCAATTGGTTGTTGATTCTATTGTCAGCCTGAGTCATTCTTTTTATTGAATTTTAGTTTTTATTGTCTTCATTGCATGGCATAAAAGTTTTTGAGAAATAGAACCAAATATCTTATTTTCTTTCACTTTTGCATTTGCATTATTGTATATCATTCTGCATTTTTCACTCTTTAGAGTTTAGTCTAGTTGATTCCCCATTCTCTACTTGTTATGTGTAAACTAAGATTTTCAAGACTATAAACTTTGAATTTGAGTCATTCTTCACTTGCACTAAGGTTTTAGAAATTGTTCATAAGTTTGACTGCATTTGGCTGAGTTACTTAGTTCAATTTTTTAAGTTGCTATGAAATTTCCTACTCTATATTTTAAGACCATTTTCTTGTTTAGTCACAACTACACTGCATTGCTGTCTTACTGGAGAGTCTCTGTGACTATTAGTCATGACCTATAATTGTTTTTGTCACTACTAAATTATATGCGTTTATCGTGTTTTACTCTCTATGATCATTAGTTGCGACCATTTTCTTTGTCACGACCATAAGTCATGCTTATTGAGTTTTAGTCTCTGTGACCACTCATCGCGACCATTTGCACACCTTGTCACGACCAAATGCCCCTGTTTCATGAGTTTTGTCCTCTATGTACATTAGTCATGACTTGGAGTCCTTTCTATCGTGACTAAAGTTTCTTTTCTTCTAAGAAATTTCTCTATCTAATTCTGATTGTCTAATTGATTTCCTAATTACTTTTATGTTGCATGCATAATAAACTTGCTGGCTCTGTCCACATTATAACATCATTAAAGCCGACCTAGTAGACATATTTTTTTATGTTTTACTACCTCACAACAAAGAGTCTTTGAATGCAGCACTTATCTTTAAGAGATAAAACTCCACAAGCAAGTTGAGAATTATTTCATAAAATGGTTAATGAAGATCACTAATCCGGGGATCCTAGGAGAATGCCCACATCCTCTTCAGGCAATTCCAAGGAAATCTTATCAGAGATAGCTGCCTTGGGTAACTGAATGGAGAAGAGAATGAGCCTAATTGAAAGGGAACTCCAATCTACAAAACAAGTGTATGCCATGGGTATATCTCAAGTATTAGTAACAGGGTGTGAGTCCTGTGGTTCCATGATGCATGCTACAGTACATGTGATAGACAATTTGAAGAAGTTGCAATAATGTACCAAGGGAGAGACAATTAATTTTAGAAGGGGATCCTTACTCAAATACATATAATCCTAATTGGAGAGATCATTCAAACTTCAGGTGGGGGAGTGGTGACAATAGGCCTAATTAGTTCTAAAGCGGTGGCCCTTCCTCTAGTAACTATCAAGGCAACTCAAGACCTATTGTTCCAGCCCAACCTCACACTTTAGAGCACCAAGAGTAGATGAGACCTCCCAACTCCTAAAGAGCATGGCTGTAAAAATGAACAATATGGATGGTAGAATGACTAACATTGACAAGTTAAAAGAAAATGATGGTCAATTCACCTCCATAGCTACAATTCTTCAGAGCATGTAGAAAAATAATGATGATGTGTAGAGGAAACTTGATGAGTTGAGTTCACATAATGCTGATATTTCTAATCATTTGACACAAGTTTGTAATACCGTGAGCAATATCCAAGATAAAAACAATGGTAGCATACCTTCTAACACAGTCATCAATCCAAAGGGTCTGAATGTTATTTTATTAAGGAGTGGAAGAAAGGTTCGATTCAAAGAGGATGAAGCATACAATGAAGATGGTGAAGACTTGAAATGGATAGTCTACCATTTTCACCAATTAAACTTGGGAAGTCTGAGAGCGCCGAAGAATAGCAAATCATGACTAAGAAAGTGAGCCAAGAGAAAAATCAACAAGCACAAGAAGAAGAGCAAAAGACATTACAAAGTTAAGCTTACAAAGGCAAGAAGATCTCCCTTTTAGCAAGCAAGAAGCCTTTGTGCCTATAGGTAAGGAGGTGTAAGTACAAAAGATCTCCTTTTTTCTAAAGCTTACTTTGTTGGTAAGAAGAAATTTGATCCTAAATTTGTAAAAGATGCTTATACATTATTTAATAAACTTGAAATAAATATTCCTATGGTTGAATTTCTTAAGAAGAACCCTAAATATGCTAAATTCTTGAAAAACTTGTGTGCTGATAAAAAGAAATTTAGGCCTCTTGAGAGAATTCAAGTGAGTACTAATGTGTCATCTCTTTTTAAAACTGAATTACTTGTTAAGTGCTAAGACCCAGGATCCTACACTATACCTTGCACAATAAGAAAAGTCCATATTAAGGGAGCTTTGTTAGATCTAGGGGCTGCTATTAATGTAATACCTTGGTTGATATACTTAGCTTTAGATATTAAAAATCTCAGAGGCACAAGTGATAAACTCATATTTGTACTGATTTTTAATATGTTAAAAGAGAGTTTATTATTGATTCTTATCCACATTTACTCCTATATTGAGCAAATTAGTTAATAATATGAAATTGGACAAGTGGGAATTTAAATGATATGATTTTATTGCTTAATTGGATAAATAATCTACTAAATATCCATTTCAGGTCAACACAGCAATCAATCAGCAAAATAGAGAATTTAGTGGGACCTATTATCTTGGGTAGGCTATTCCTTAGGACAACCAACACTGTGATTAGCATGAAAAATGGGAGCATTATAATGGAAGTGGGTGATGATGTCATAAATTTTAATGTTTATAAAGCAATGAGACATCCATTTGAAGATTACTCACTGTTAGGCTTACTTGCAATTGATGCATACATTGAAGGAGCTAAAAATGAACATGAGTTATTGCTGCAGAATTCTGAGAAAGCTGAATGTGAATTGTTTGAATCTAAAATTTCTTCTTCTTCTGCATTTTCTTTGGATAGTAGTGGTGTTGTGTCAAGTATTAACCAAATTTTAGTTGATAGCTTACTTTCCACCCTACAATCTTTTTCTTTTGCTGTTACTGATATTTTTATTAAGGATTTCATTGCAGAAATAGAATTGGATGTTGCAAAACCTATGATGACAGAATTGTTAAAACCTGTTGCAGCTTTAGAAACTAGGAAGTTGGGGCCATCAACTGTTCAGCCACCTGAGTTGGAACTCAAACCACTTCCTAGTAACCTTAAATATGTGTTTTTGGCTGAAAATAATACATTACCTATCACAATTGCTAATGCACTTTTTGTTTCTGAGGAAGAGAGATTAATTTCAGTCTTAAAAACACATAAGAAGGCAATAGGTTGGACTCTAGCTGATATACTTGGTATAGATGCATCTGTATGCAAACATAAAATTTTGTTAAATGATGGAGCCAAGCCTATTAAGTAGCAACAAAGAAGACTAAACCCCTTGATCTCTGATGTAGTAAAGAAATAGGTGACTAAGTTGTTAAATGCTGGCATTATTTACCAAATTTTAGATAGTGAATGGGTAAGTCCAGTTGGTATAACTGTGGTAAGAAATGAAAAGAATGAACTAATTCCTACTAGAGTACAGAATTCATGGAGATTGTGCATTGATTATAGGAAATTGAATGATGCAACTAGGAAGGATCATTTTCCTTTACCATTTATAGATCAAATGTTGGAAAGGCTTGCTGGAAAAGCTAATTATTGCTTTCTTGATGGTTTTTCAGGATATTTTCAAGTTCCAATTGCACCAGAAGATCAAGAGAAAACCACATTCACATGTCCATTTGGTATCTATGCTTATAGGAGGATGCCATTTGGATTGTGCAATGCTCCAAGAACATTTCAAAGAGCTATGATGTCCATATTCAGTGAATTCTTGGAGAAAAACATGGAGGTATTCATGGATGATTTCAGTGTATGGTGAGGACTTTAATGAATGCTTAGAGAGTTTAGATAAAGTCTTAGCAAGATGCATTGAGAAAAAACTTGTGCTGAATTTTGAGAAGTGTCATTTTATGGTAGATAAAGGCATAGTTCTAGGACATTTAATATCTAAGAATGGGATTGAGGTAGATAAAGCTAAAATTGAAGTGATTTCTTCTCTTTCCTATCCCAACTCTTTAAAGGAACTAAGGTCATTCCTAGGACATGCTGGATTCTATAGAAGATTCATTAAGGATTTTAGCAAGATTGCATCTCCACTATCTAAACTAATGCAAAAAGATGTAGAATTATATTTTGATGATACTTGTAAGAGAGTATTTGACACTATTAAAACTATGCTTATCACACCACCTATACTTGTTGCACCTAATTGGCACTTAGATTTTGAGCTTTCATGTGATGCATCAAATGAATTTGTAGGTGCCATATTAGGACAGAAAGTTGGAAATTGTGCCCTAGGGGCCAATCATTGTCTTATAAACATTATTGTTTTATGAATTTCTTAATTATGTTATCACATTATTTGCATGTTTACTGTGATGACCATCCATGGATAACTCATGATCTTATCCTAAATGTCCCTGGTCAGTCATCTATGCGGGAGCAGAGATGAAATAAGACCAGTATGACTTTGAAGATATATAGAGATATAAATCAAAGTCATAGGCACATATAAGACTACAAGGTGTTGGACCGACCCGCTATGAGAGAGCTGCATGGGTTAAGTCATAAGCTTCTCTCATATATAAGCCATGTCACTATACCCTTTGACCTGAGATCATCATGGATTCCTACATGACAAACGCTCAGCTTTGACCTAGTCAAAAGTCACTTTTGACCGAGTGATCATAAAGGCTATGTTCGGGCTCAATGGTTTTTCATGCGGAGGAATGTGAATGGTCAAGATGGAATTTGTCCCTCACATTCGTAGAGAGATATTACTGGGCCCCTCGATGAGTGAGTCTGAGAAATGTATGGCCATACTGTAATAGAAGGGTAGTTCCATTTCTATCTTCAGACTACTCAGGTATTGAGAAAGTAAAGGTCAGGAATAGGAGGATGACGTTCACCATGCCTCATCCATGACCGAAATATCGTGTGACAAAAGGGACGTGATATGGTTGTATGAAAGGTTACATCGTTTATCGATCCTCATATGTTTTGGGTAGTTGTAATGCCTTGCTAGAGACCGCTTACGACTTGTGGGTCAGTATAGTAATTGGGCCACTGCCAACTTCATATGGGCCTACAGGGTCGCACACAAAATAGCCCAACACGAGCTATGTGTCCAGATTCATTGAATCTAAGAGATGTCTAGATTCAATGAATAGTCTAGGGTGGATTTATATATTTTATATATATAAATTTATATATATATATTATATATATAATATAAGAGATATTTGCAAGATTTAATTTATAAGGATAAATTAAATTTCTATCACTCTTGAATTTGAATTTAAATGGATATGATCTATTTGAATTTGAAATTCAAATTGATAAGATATCTCAAATTTGATTTATGAGAATAAATCAAATATAATTCCGTCTTATCTTTATTAAATAAATAGGTGATTTAAATCTGTGGGACGGATTTAATAAAAACCGTATTTATTTAATTAGTTTCTTATCAAATTATGCAATATATGATATTGTATTAATTTCGGAATTAATATAAGATTAATTCTGAAGCCCGGCCCAATTAGAAGCCCGATAGCATCCTATATATTTGACATTAGGAGCTAGGGTTATAAACACACACAACTAGAAGCTGAGGAGGTCGCGACTAACAACTCTAGAAGCGACAGGTGGCGACTAGAAGCTGAGGAGGTCGAGACTAACAACTCCAGAGGCTACAGGTCACGACCAGAAGCTGAGTAGGTCACGACTGAAAGTTCCAGAGGCGAAGAGTCGCGACTAGTGAATACTTAGGTCGCGATTAAAGCTCAAATACCGAAGGTAACACTTCTTTCTCCTTGAATTAAACACATTCGGTAGATCCTGGCTGGGAATGGAAAAATTTTTAAAGTTTATTTGCGCTGCGTGTCTTCCAATTCCCTACAGAAAGATGGTAGGCTATCCAAAGTCATTTCATATGCCTCTAAGACATTAGATAGTGCTCAACAGAACTACACTACTATAGAAAAAGAACTCTTTGCTATAGTGTTTGTACTTGACAAATTCAAGTCTTATCTTTTGAGTTCTAAAGTGATTATATACACTGACCATGCTGCTGTAAAGTTCTTGTTTAAAAAGCCACAGTCCAAGCCTAGACTCTTGAGATGGATGCTGCTAATCCAAGAATTTGATGTGGAGATAAGGGACAAAATTAGAGCAAAACATATGGTGGCTGACCATTTGAGCAGATTGCCTGAAAATACAAGGGGAGTATTAGATTCTGACATCATTTGTGATTCATTTAGAGATTGTTCTATTTCTGTGATTTCTATAATTACACCTTGGTATTGCCACATAGTGAACTACATTGTTACGGGTCTAATTTCACCTTCTTTATCTTATTTCCAGGGCCAGAAAATCAAGCACGAGGAAAAATTTTACATTTGGGAACCACCCATCCTATGGTAGATATGCAGTGATCAAGTTATAAGAAGATGTGTGCCAAGTGAAGAAGTAGATATCATTCTTACAGCATGCCATTCTTCTGTTTGTGGAGGACATTTTAGTGTAAAGAAGACTTCCAGAAAGATTTTGGATGCTGGTTTTTATTGGCCACAGATATTCAAAGACTGTTATGAATACTGCAAAGCTTGTGACAGGTGTCAACATTTCAGTGGACTGACTAAGAGACATGAAATGCCTTAGCAGCCTATGCTGTTCTGTGAGGTGTTTGAAGTATGGGGCATTGACTTCATGGGGCCATTTCCACCATCTTTTGGTTATGCATATATTCTGTTAGCTGTGGATTATCTCTCAAGATGGGTAGAAGCTGTACCAACAAGAAAGGATGATGCAGTGATAGTTTCAAAATTTCTGAAGTCAAATATCTTTTCAAGGTTTGGTATTCCAAGAGCTATAGTGAGTGATCAAGGCTCTCATTTTTGTAATAAGATTTTAGGAGGGTTATTTTCCAAGTTTGGGATCAAGCATAAAGTTTCAACAGCTTATCCTCAAACAAATGGTCAAGCTGAGAATTCTAACAAAGCTACTAAGAGGACTCTGGAAAGGATAGTAAGACCCTCAAGGAAAGATTCGAGTACAAGGTTAGATGAAGCTTTGTGGGCATACAGAACAGCTCATAAGACGCCACTTGAGATGTCTCCATACCGAATGGTCTATGGTAAAAGATGTCATCTACCAGTAGAAGTTTAGCACAATGCATTCTGGGCAGTTAAAACTTGTAACATGGATTGTGACACTGCTGGAGAAGAAAGAATGTTGCAGATTCAGGAACTAGAAGAAATAAGACTGGATGTATATGAGAATTCCATAATCTAAAAAGACAAAGCCAAGCTTCTTCATGATAAGGAGATCTTGCGCAAGGAATTTCATGTTGGAGATAAAGTTCAGAGATTTAAGGCTAGATATGCTTTCAAACCAGGAAAACTTGCTGCAAGATGGGATGGTCCATATGAGGTGACTAAGATCCATGACTATGGAAAAATTGAATTGATGAATGAAGCAGATGGTACAACATTTCAGGTCAATGGCCACTTATTAAAGCTGTACAAGGAGAACTTCAAACCCCCATGATATTCAGGTTGTCTCCTTCCTTGTTTCCCCACTTACAATAGTCTGCTTTGATCAACTTTATTATATACTTGAGCTATAATTGTTGATTAAGTGTGAGGGAGGAGACCAATTCAGTAGGGTAGATAAATAATCCCATGAATAAATCAAAGATTTTGGTTTAGTGTTGTCATGATCATTAATGCTGCCTTCGCATGTGTTCGTTGCTTCTTCACATTGAGGACAATGTAGAATTTAAGTGTGGGGGAGGATGAACTTGATGGGTGAATAAAAATCTGATATTTTTGTGATTTTGTCTTTAGGTCGCTACCCCATACTGTTTTTGTCACAACTAATATGTTCAAATTGTCAAAACTTCTTCTCTGTGAATATTAGTCGCGACCATTGCTTATTTTTGTCGCAACTAGAAGTTCATATTTTCTGATGTTTACCCATCTCTGATGTTTAGTCGTGGTCTGTGCTTTATCTTTGTCGTGACTGTAAGTCTCTGTGAATTTTGGTCGCAACTGGATTGTCATTTGGTCGCGACTAGAACATATGTGTTTAACAAGGTTACTCTCGGTGATTTTGAGTCACGACCAATGTCAATTTATGTCGCGACCAATATGTCCTGTTTGCTGAAAATTTCTTCTCTGTGTAAAACAGTCACGACCTGATGACTTTTTATCGCGACTAACATTTATATTCTGCTAAAAAATCCTTCTACTATGTTTTGGTTGTTGCTTGGTCATTTGGAATTTACTGTCATGGATTCAAAATTGAACTTTGAACATATACTTTGAACACTGGCAAGTTTGATGAAGTATTAGTTGCTTGTCTCATTAATTTACTACTGGAAATTATGCATCATGAATGATTAATCTCATGTACTTTGTTTAAAATTCATGCATTCTAGTCATGTGAGCTGATTAGGGAGAGTAAGCCAGATGGAAGCATTTTGAGACTTCAACATATACTCCTTTGCATTGTGTAACACCATCTAGTTTGGTAACTTTGCAGAACTTGTCTCAATCCTTGATTCAAAACCATATTAGCTCCATGGAATTGTGAAAATGATAAGGGCATTTCTTTCAAAACCCTCTTGACCAAACAGAAACCACATAAATATTAAATCCTTTGCTCTACCCCTTTGAGACTTTCATTTTCTTTAAAAATTCCATCCTTGATTAATGAATACTGTACAAATAGTTGTTGCTTTAATTGTGCATAATGGTCAAGTTGCAACCAATTGTTGAATGTCTGAACCTCAATAAATTGTTATCTGGTTCAAGAAATGAAAACAAAGGAAAAAAATATAGAGAAAAGAAAAAGAAAAATACAAAGAAAAGAGAAAGAAAGAAGAAAGAAAAGCAACCAGATGCAAAAAGTGTATTCAACTTGTATTAAAGGAAGATAGTTTGTGACTTGTCAATTTCTGCAGCTGTATGATTGGAACTTTGATTGTGTGCAGTATTTCATTAATCATTGACATGCATTTCCATTTTATCATCGAGCCTTTCCAACATTACAACCCTCATAAAGACCCTTTAATTCATAACCCTTGTGCCATTTAGTGGTGGAGATGTAGGATGGTTACAAGCCTATGGGAAGTCTAAGCTAGATGGTTGAGTGAAATTACCTTGATAACAGAGGGAGTGAAACACTATACCTTGTGAGGAAATCTCAACCTAGTTGCTTACTATGATTGAATTGCATGAGTTAGATTCTTTGTTGATATGAGACTAGTTTGGATTGTTGCCAGTTGAAGGGAAAGATTAATGATTGCAAGTACTCATGCTAAATCTATTTTGCCAATTGTGCTGAACATGTGTGTTTAAATTCAGTTTTGATCCATAATTTTGCTCGGAGTGCAAAAGCTAAGTGTGGGGGAGTTGATAAACTCATATTTGTACTAATTTTTAATATGTTAAAAGAGAGTTTATTATTGATTCTTATCCACATTTACTACTATATTGAGCAAATTAGTTAATAATATGAAATTGGACAAGTGAGAATTTAAATGATATGATTTTAGTGCTTAATTAGATAAATAATCTACTGAATATCCATTTTAGATTAACACAACAATCAATCAGCAAAATAGAGCATCCCTGTAGAATTCAGTCGCTACCTGATGTACTCAACGTCGCGACCATACGTTCAAGCAGCAAAGAAGTGCGTTCTCTGTAAATATTAGTCGCAACCTTATGTACCTTCCGTCTCGACCAAACATCAATGCAAAAACTAATCAGCGACTGACTTAAAAGGACAGTTGACAAGAGGAGATAGAAGCATGTTGAAACATCCTCCCTTAGACCCCTCAGAGTACACTTACGGAAGCGATATTAGCTAGATCATATATTAACTTAAGCCCAGAAATTAAATTTTCTACTCTTAAGTTCCTTATTCTGAACCTTTACTTTGAAAACTAATTTATCTCGTTCTACACATCCAAATGAGGCTTATTACCTATCCACGTAATGCCCCAGATGTGTACAACTGGCTCACCAAATTTCGTGGCCAAATTCTTTCATTTACTAGGTCAAACTGAGGTCAGAACACTGCTACCTCAAGACCTGCGAATTTCTCTTTTAATTCCTCATCCACAAATTGAACATGCCAAACAATATTTATTATTGAATAACAAAATGTCATACAACAAGGCATACACAAAATCCTCATATTTCTATTACATCTTTTCCTGCCCGAATTTCGGCAGTATAACCGCTAGGCTTCATCTGTACAAAGAACTAAATCATACTGATTCGGTAATCCCCTCATGAGAACTACCATTCTACGTAAGTACCCAAGAAAGACTGGATGAACCGGCTAGGTCCACTCACTTCCAGCCTCCTTAGACAGCACCTACGTACACAGTACTTATCATATTCTGATGTTCAGTCTTAAATTCGGTAGCATAAAGACGTCTCTCAAAATCCTTAAAATTCACTTCAACATAATCTCCCTATAATGGGTTAGACATGGGGAATGAGATTCGGGGGAATCTCAGTAGTAATAATCATAACAATATATGTAATGCAGAGTGACAGTGCTTGCTTGTGATTGTGTACAGATAAGTATGCTGTGTGCTTCCATATTCAATAACATATGATCATAGCATTGTAATAGAGCTTCAAGCATAACATATAAGACAACAATCCAACCAAACAATAGCACAAGAAATCACAAAGACATTACATAAAAGCTAGGATTAGTTACCACCTCAAAAGCTTAGCAGAACTCTAGAATCTCTATACTGCTTCCAGCTCCGCCAGAACTTCCTTCCTTTCTTTCTTTCTTTCTCTCTCTTTCTCTTGCAAAACCGTGGGATGCATGAAATGGGAGGGGGAGGGGGTATTTATAGTTTTGATGGATGGCATTGTCGTAATTTTGAAGCCATCTGAACTTGTGGTCCTGGTTTTTCCAGAATTTCCTATTTTTCTTTATTCCCTTTTACTGCATCATCAAGGGACACCTCAGGGGACACCTCATCAGTCACATTTCTCACATGGAGAAATTGAGAGAGCCAAGAAACCTTCTGGAAGCTTTCCAGTCCAGTCCAGTATCGGTCCGGTCCGATTTCCCATAAACTGGACTCAACGGCTGAGATTGTGCCACGTGTCCTTAACTTTTCTTCTCCCTCTAGATCAGTTCCATGTGGTGCCTGGAAGGGACCTTTCACGCCATCCCATGACCTCCAGATAAGTCCCGGACTTTATCTGATCATCTCCTCGGTTATCGTGCCAACCGAGTAACTTTACTTTACTGAAAAGTCACTAAATCATTATTTTAATGCCACTTTTTCTCACATTTATGCTGGGCTACGTTTTTGGGCCTGGGAATATCATCTTGGGTCTCTGATCCAGCCCAAGTACTCTGATGTCCCGATTCCCAAGAAACACCCCTTGGCAAATTACGAAAATGCCCTTGGTTCCTCTTTATTTTCTTTAGTGAGTCTAGGGGCATTATTGTCTTTTCATACCTTACCAGAGTATTCTCTGACCCTAGTCAACAATCCAGATAACCTTCCTGGACTGTCTAATCTTAGGCAAATGACCAAAATACCCTTTACTCATTCTTCAACTATTCTATAACATAAGGGCATTTTCGTCATTTTGCACCGTTTTCCAGGACACCAGCCCCTTTTACTATTGAACTGATATTATGGGCCTGGGCCTTCCCTGGTATCACTATGGGTCTTGAAAACACTGTATGGCCTCTGGCCACAGTCCGATCATCTCTATTTGGACTGCTTTTCCTTTACAGATTATAACTGTAAATTCCCATCTTCGGGAATTTTTACAGAAAAATCGGGACCTCAAATCAAAATTCTGTGCTGCGTCATTCAACCTGGAATCCTCTTCTCTATCTCCCAGTATTTTTAGATATTTAATCCGGACCGGGCTATTTTTGCCTGAAAGTACGCTCCCGCGCACACTTTTCAAAAATGACCATTTTACCCTTGGTCACATTTCTAATTCTTTCATACTTATAGAGACCTCATATGCATATTTCACAGTTCAGTGAAATGATTAGCATAATTTTCTCTATTTTCTGGCAAAATATGGTACTCATCGGCTACCAGCCCAATCTTTTCCATAATTACGATTATGCCACTGAATCCTCTTTCTGGCATCTTAACCTCATCTTCTCATCCCTCATCTTAAGGTCTAGAAATTCTCTTTCAATAACTCATCCCCTAAACTCTTCGGGAGTCATTGTTAATTGAAAGGCTCGACAACCCGCCCATATCAGGTTATCTTACACAGGAGCCAGCCCATATCAAGCTACCTGCAGAATTCCTAGGCTTAAGACTTAGGATATTCCTCACATTCCTCATTTTGAACCTAGGTGAACTGTCCCAATTCTGAAGGTTAAAGACTTAACTCATCTTTAAATCCTAAAGGACTTAGCTCATCCCTCAGATTCCTACAAAATACAGGTAAGTAGTCCGCCTATATCAGATTACTACCTTGGGACTACAAGTTTACCATCCTGCCCATATCAGACTACCTCCCAGTTCTCCTAGACCCAAAAATTAGGATGTTACACATGTGCTGCTAAAGAAGAGCATTCACATGGGAAATATGGCTGAGAAGATAGATTCAGTCATGCATATGCTGGATCTAGGAGCTAATAACAGAAGTAATTGGGTTGACAGCTGGAACATGTGTTGCAATAGATTGAACATGTGTTGGATCCATATCTGGTAACAGATTACAAGTGGGAGATCAAGCATGTGCTATAATAGAACAGAACTCCACACATCTGGCACTGTTCACGCATTAGCTTATTCCTTCCACACTTTTCTATATATATCACGCAGATTTCACAGTAGGGGATATTGAATCATACAGATACAGAACACACATTCATATCACTTGACTACATTCCATTCATTCCACCAGTTTCACTCACGCACACCATCTCTCTTTCTCCATCTCCATTTCTCTTCTGCAACTTTCCTCTGTTCTAGTTAATAGAACCAGAGGAAAGTTCTGTAATTCATCTTCATCTTCTCTTTTCATTTCCACATGACTACTGCTGCTATACCGATGGCTACTGCTGGAGTTCAGATAGCAATGCAAGGCTGAGCGGCTGTGCTTCCTTGGAGATGATACCAAACCAGAGTCTTTCGAGCTTAACAGGGAGTTTATTGAGTCTTTAAGTCAGATTTAACTGTATCTAGTTGATGTATTTACTTCTGGTTTATTGATTCAATTAGAGTAATAGATGACAAAGAAGTAGGGAACCGAGTTGGATTCCTTCTTTCTATAGTAATGATCCTTTGATTAATATTCATATTCTACTATCTCTAAGTTGAACGATTCCTATTCTCTATTGATGTCTGTGAGTTGTAGCTTTGATTGAGATTTAGCTAGCGAGTTGTTATCTAACATATTCTAATTCAATTGATTAACTCTTGATATTCTGTGTATAATGAAGGTAAGGCAATCTCCAAGGGAACACACTTGTCATCATTCATTCATTTTATCAACATAAACATATAAAATCATAAACAATAGCATAGAATTTATATTCATTTTTAGTTCTATCATCTCATCACACTATCATCTCATTAACTTGTTAATTTGTGTCTCAATAGATTAATTAGGAACTTAGCAATCCATTTAGGCTCCTTGTGAATCGACCTAGGTTAGCCTCCACTTTACTATTGGTTAGCTTAGTTTTGTTAGATAATTAAAACGACAGTTATCAACAAGTGTAGTGCTCCAGTTAGCAGATAGATCAATTAGATATCTCAATGATTTAGTGGTACAGGTCAATGATTTAGTGTTTCTAGCTGATTTTTATGTCTTTGACATGTCTAGTAAGCTAGTAAATGAGAGCACTTTAATCCTAGTAAGACCTTTCCTCCAAACTTCCAAGACAATCATTAGTGTGAAGCATAGTTCCATTAAAATGGAGGTTAGAGAACATGTAGTCACTTTTAATAGGAATGAAGCCATTAAATATTCTTTTGATAATTCTGCTTTTGTTGGATTGAATGCTATTGACTATGCTGTAGAAGAAACTCAAGATGAACATGAATTGAGCTTGCACGATGGTTATGATTCTGTTTTGCATAAATTGCATGATCCCTATGAAGCATCTCATGAGCCTACTAAGATAAATTTATCTATGAGTGCATATGATGAATACTTTTTATCTCTTCCTTCTATCTATTCTTTCTCTTGTTCTTGTGCACGTAAGTCATCATGTTTTAATTACTTAGGTATTAGCATATGCTCTCTGTTTCCTAAGATTTTCATTTTCATCAAATTTTGATTCTATTTCATCATTTATGAGTGACATTGCCTTTGGTAGGATTTGTGAGTAATTTTACAGGTTTACAAGATATCATAGATGCTGAACGTGGAACAAATTCTAAAGGGTTGATTTTCTTTGATCCCAAGTTGTTACCAAATGAATGTCAAGTCACAACCAAAGATCAAAACTATGAGGACAAGAGCCTCTGTGTTGGTATGTCGTGACCAGATGATTGTATGGTCGTAACTATCGAGCAAAATGATCAGAAGGAAAGGCTTCATGTACTCTCATCATGACAACAAGATGTCAAGGTCATGACTACATGCTCTAGAAGTTCTCACTATGATTCCTCTTTGCGACGAGAGGTTGAAGATGTGACAATTAGGTCCTGACTAGAAATTTTAGATGCAGCAAGTGAGCTTCAATTTCCATCAGTTCCACCATCTAACATTTTGGTTAAAGGGCCAACATCTCCAAACTCTAATTTCATTTACTCGTACTCTAAAATTATATCTCATACCTTACGATATTTGAATGACTTGATTTCTAATAATGATATAGATATTAATGAGACAAAACGCAAGTATGATGCTATTGTAGACCAACCTTAACTTGGTGGAACACTTGAGGAAATTGAATACAGCTTGGCGAATCTGAATGAAATGGATAAATGCAGTCTCCATGCATCTACATAAGGGAGTTCCTCTTACTTTACTAAATCCCCTCATCTGATTCCTTCTATTGTTCAACCCCCTGAATTGGAATTGAAAGACCTACCTTCTAATCTTAAGTATGCTTATCTTGAACCTGATTCAAATTTACCTGTTATCATTTCTAGCTCTTTAACTGCTAAGTGATGAATCTAGGTTTTTAAGTGTACTTAGCAAGAATAGAGAGACTTTGGGTTGGCAATTACCTGACATAAAAGGAATAGATGCTATTGTTTGTACCCATAGAGTTTTATTGACTAAGGATTCCAAGCCTATTAAACAACCCTAAAGGAGATTGAACCCATTGATCTCTGATATTGTTAAGAAAGAGATTAGTAAACTGTTGAAAGCAGGGATCATCTATGCTATTTTTTATAGCGAATGTGTATCTCCAGTTCAGGTGACACCTAAAAAGAGTGGGATTATAGTAGTTAAAAATAAGAATAATAAACTTACACCTACTAGGGTGCAAAATTCATGGAGGTTCTATATAGATTATAGGAAATTGAATGATTCTAATAGGAAAGACTATTTTCCCCTACCCTTCATTGATCAGATGCTAAAGAGATTAGCGGGGAAGAGTCATTACTATTTTCTATATGGTTATTCAGGTTATTTTCAGATTTCCATAGACCCAAGGGACCAAGAAAATACCATATTTACATGTCCCTTTAGAACGGATGCCTATAAACGAATGCCATTTGGTTTGTGTAATGCTCCTAGCACGTTTCAACCCTATATGCTTTCTATATTTACTGATTTCATTGTAAAATTCATGGATGTGTTCATGGATAATTTTACCGTATATGGCAATTCATTTGATCAGTGTTTGGAGAGTCTTGATCAAGTCCTTGCTAGATGCATTGAGAAGAAACTTGTTTTAAACTTTGAAAAGTGTCATTTCATGGTCAACCATGGAATAATTCTTGGATATCTCATATCTAGCAAAGGAACTGAAGTAGACAAAGCACAGACTGAAGTAATCTCCTCGCTGCCCTACCCTACTACTGTAAAAGAATTACGATCCTTTTTGGAGCACATTAGTTTTTATAGGAGATTCATTAAAGATTTTAGCAAAATTGCTTTGCCACTCTCTAGACTCTTTAAAAAAGATACAGATTTTTTTTCTGCTGATTGTAAAGAGGCTTTTGAAAATTTGAAGAGTAGGTTGATTTCCCTACCTATTCTAACGTCACCAGATTGGAATCTTCCTTTTGAACTATCATGCGATGCTTCCAATTTTACTGTGGGAGCCATGTTAGGTTGAAAGGAGGGTAACTTGTCTAAGGTGATTGCATATGCCTCTAAGACACTTGATGCTGCCCAAATTAACTGCACCACTACTGAAAAAGAACTATTTGTAATTGTAGTGGCTTTAGATAAGTTTAGAGCATATCTTATTAATTCTAAAGTTATTGTTTATGTAACATCCCGATTTTTGGGTCTAGGAAAACTGGGAGGTAATCTGATATGGGCAGTCTGCTAAACCTGTAGTCCCAGGGTAGTAATCTGATATGGGCGGATCACTTACCTATATTTGGTAGGAATCCGAGGGATGAGCTAAGTTCCTCAGGATTTAAAGATGAGTTAAGTCTTTGACCTACAAAATAGGGACAGTTCACCTAGGTTCAAAAAGAGGAATGTAAGGAATATCCTAAGTCTTAAGCCTAGGAATTCTATAGGTAGCTAGATATGGGCTGGCTCCTGAGTAAGATAACCTGATATGGGCGGGTTGTTGAGCCTTTCAATTAATGATGACTCCCAAAGAGTTCAGGGGATGAGTTGTTGGAAGAGAATTTCAAGAACTTAAGATGAAGGATAAGAAGATAAGTAAAGATGCTAGAAAGAGAATTCAGGGGTATAATCGTAATTATGGGAAAGATCGGACTAGTAGCTGATGAGTACCATATTTTACCAGAAAATAGAGAAAATTATGCTGATCATTTCATTGAACTGTGAAATATACATATGAGGTCTTTATGAGTATGAAAGAATTAGAAAAATAATCGAGGGTATTTTGGTCATTTCACAATGGGTGGATATCAGATAAAATTTGATAGTAAATTATTATAATTAATATGAGAATTTATGGAGTTGACAGAAGTCAAAAAGGAGTCCTGTAGAATTAATTATGGAATTTACGGTGAAAAAGGACACCGATAAAGGGTTAAAGGAAATATATGTAATTTTTATTAGGACTTCTGGGTCTCAGAAAATTATGAAACTTTGTAGAGAATTCATTTTATATTAGAATGAATTTCTAAAAATGTTAGAACAATTAAAAGAGGTGTTTAGCATTTATTCTAAGATTAGGGTAATTTAAAGATATCGGTATAAGGAAAGTACATTGGGATTTGGGCTATTTAGCTATTGGACCTAAAAGAGACCCAACATTTCGTCCTAGTCCAGCCCAGTAAGCCCCAAAAGTTATCTTGGAGCCCAAGTCCAATAATAAATAATTTATGGATTTTTGAAAAGAAAGGAAAGAGAATAAAGTAAAAATTAGGGTTGCACATGGTGGGACCCACAAGGACTTCAAAGTGTCACCAAAAAGGAGCTTAGGTGTCCCATGTGATGCTATGATGGTGGTGATGTCATGAGTGAAAGAAGAAAAGATATTTCAAGATCAAACCTTTAACCATTAGATCAAATAGTTCCCAAGGTGATCTTGGCCTTCAATTTTCCCAAGATTTTGCTATAAATACCCCCTTGTCATTCATTCTTCACACCCAAGAGCTCCTTTAGAGAGAGAAGTGAGTTCTAGAGAAAGAAAGTGGAAGAAAGAAAGAAGGAAGAAAGTTCTGGAGGAGCTGGAAGCAATATAGAGAAGCAAGAGTTCTGCTAAACTAGCCAGGTAGTAAACTTACCCTAAACTTGTATGTATGATTGATTGTGTTATGACTTGATTGATTGTTGTTAATTTGTAATTGTTGAAGCTTTGTGCTATGATTGCCTTGGCCAATTGTATTTCATATATCACATGGAAGCATGCACATTACATTATGTTGACACAATCACAAGCAAGCACAAATATCATCAATGCATACATTGTTTAATACCGTTTGCTACTGAGATTTCCCCAAATCTCATCCCCTATTTATAACCCATTACAGAGAGGTTATGTCGAAGTGAATTTTGAGAATGCTGTAAGACGCCGTTATGCTGCCGAATTTCAGACTGAACATAAGGAGATGATACGTATTGTGTACGTAGGTACTGTCTAAGGAGTCTGGAAGTGAGTGAACCTAGTCGGTTCATCTAGTCTTTCCTAGGTACTTACGTAGAATGGTAGTTCTCATAGGAATTACAGAATCAGTACAAGATCAGTTATTTTTACAGATGAAGTATAGTAGTTATACTGCCAGATTTCAGGCAGAAAAGATGTAATAGAGATACGAGGATTTTGTTCATCCCCTATTGTATAAAGATTTATTATTTGATGATAAGTATTGTTTGGCATGTTTGATTGATATGTGATTGATGTATGCATATGTATGTAAAGTTGCTTGTTGGAATTTGCCACCATGAACATTAACTCGTGGTGATATAGTGATGTTTGATCTATAATTAAAAATAGTAAATGATTAAATAAATGTATGATATTTTTATGATACATAATAGACATACCAATCTTCGATTTGATATATAGGATGTCTCATTTGGATGTCTACACATGGAGATATAAATTATCAAAGTTGGGACCAAAATGCTGGATTCAGGAGAAAAATGCTGGATGAACAGTAAAGTTGTAACTTTTACTGACATTGACTTAGACAAGGAATGGTCAACGACTTATTTTTCCTTGAAAGAGTATTGAGTTAGATTCATGTATCAATTTGAACCACTGTATTCCGATTTTTCTAGAATTAGTTATGATTTTTCGAAGTCATGTCACTCATCTAGAATTTACACAGTGAACAGTACTCGATACTACCAATTGGTCCCTAAGACGTACAAACAAACGGACGTGACAGTTTACACAGATCATGCGGTAGTCAAATACTTATTCCATAAACCTGAATCCAAACCAAGACTCCTACAATGGATGTTACTACTTCAAGAGTTTAACATTAAAGTGAAGGATCATGGTAGAAATGTAAACTATGTTGCAGACCCTCTGAGTAGACTACCATTAGAGACGAGGGGAGTACTTAGTTCTAACCTTATTTGTGATTCTTTCCTTGATCCATCTCTATGTGCGGTGAAACATCCTGCCTTAGACTCCTCAGAGCACACCTGCGGAAGCTATACTAGTGTACTGATTCGGTAATTCTCTCATTAGAACTACCATTCTACGTAAGTACCCAGGAAAGACTGGATGAACCGGCTAGGTCCACTCACTACCAGCCTCCTTAGACAGTACCTACGTACACAGTACGCATCATATCCTTCCTCCACTACTGCAATCTCCGCCGAAATTCAGCAGCATAACGGCGCCACTCAGAATTCTCAAAAATCTACCTTTACATAACCTCCCTGAAATGGTTATACAAGGGGGATGAGTTCCGGGGGAATCTCAGTAGCAACAATCATAACAATATATGTAATGCAGTGTGACAGTGCTTGCTTGTGATTGTGTACAGATAAGTATGCCGCGTGCTTCCATACTCAATAACATATGATCATAGCATTGCAGTAGAGCTTCAGACATAACATATAAGACAACAATCTAACCAAACAATAGCACATCAATCACAAAGCCATTACATAAAAGCTAGGATTAGTTACTACCTGGCTAGCTCAGCAGAACTCTACTATCCTTATTCTGCTTCCAGCTCCGCCAGAACTTCCTTACTTCCTTTTCTCCTTTCTATCTTCCCTTCCTTCTCCTTCTCTCTCTTCTTTCTCTCCCTTCCCTTGCCCATGCGTGAATGGAAATGAAGGCAAGGGGGTATTTATAATTGCCTTCAATGGCAATTCTGTAGTTTCTATGAACTCTGATCCTGCGGTCCTGGTTTTTCCTGGATTTTCCTATTTTCTTTAATTTCCTTTTACTGCATCACCAGGCCACCTCAGCAGGACACCTCACTGGGACACCTCAGCGTCACATTTATCACATGCTGAAACTCCTGAACACCTCAGCATGCTGACTCTCCGGTCCAGAGTCCTACCTCGTAATGCGTGCCCTCAGCTTTATCTGCTTTCTCCAGACTAATGCCATGTGGTTCCTGGAAGAGACCTTGCACGCTTCCCAATGCTATCCAGATAAGTCCCAGACTTATCTGATCACTTACTCGGTTCTTATGCCAACCGAGTAACTTTACTCTACTGAAAGGTCACCGAATCACTACTCTAATGCCATGTGGCATCTTGTGGGTCCCATGAGGATACCTTATCAGTCCACCTCATGGTTTCCAGATAACCTTTCCTGTATCTGACCTCCTGCCTCCGGTCTATCTCTAACCGGGTAACTATCTCATTTGGACCTTCACCACTCTTGGCCCATACGCTTGGCACCACTTTAGCCACTAGTTGCGACCTAGCCATCATCTCATCACGACTCAACATCTTTTGGTTCATTAGTCGCGACCACAACACTCTCTAGTCGCGACCACAACATCCTTTAGTCGCGACCATAACAGTATTTCGTCGCGACCACATCACTTTTTAGTCGTAACCAGGCTCATTCTACTCATTAGTCGCGACACCACATACATATTCGTCACGACCAATCCTGTCTGCCAATATTAGTCACGACCAACATACTTCCCCGTCGCGACCAAAAGTCACCAATACTTCTTTCTCCTACTGTCTGCTTTCTTTCTTATGGACAACTCTACTGCTCTCATAAGCAGTGTCCATTCCTTTCATATCTCACCCCACAGAATCTTAGCATAATTCTGGGGTCTATCTTATCTCACTTTCTTCTTATCCTTCATCCTAAGTTCTAGAAATTCTCTTTCAATAACTCCTCCCCTACTCTTCGGGAGTCCTTGTTAATTGAAAGGCTCGACAACCCTCTATATCAAGTTATCTTACATAGGAGCCAGCCCATATCAAGCTACCTGCAGAATTCCTAGGCTTAAGACTTAGGACATTCCTCCCATTCCTTATTTTGAACCTAGGTGAACTGTCCCAATTCTGTAGGTTAAAGACTTAACTCATCTTTACATCCTGAAGGACTTAGCTCATCCCTCGGATCCTACAAAATACAGGTAAATAATCCGCCCATATCAGATTACTACCCTAGGACTACAGGTTTAGCAGCCTACCCATATCAGACTACCTCCCAGTTCAACTAGACCCAAAAATAGGAATGTTACATGCGGTCTCTATTGTAGAGCCTTGGTATGCTTACTTGGTAAATTTCCTTGAAAGTGGCCTAATCCCATCGTATTTAACTAAATTTTAGGCGCAAAAGCTCAAGAGTGAATCTAAATACTATCTTTAGGACAACCCTATTTATGGAAAGCATGCTCATATCAAATCTTAAGAAGATGTGTCCCTGATAAAGACCATACCCAAGTTTTAAAAGCTTACCATTCCTAGGTCTGTGGGGGCCACTTTTGGGGTAAGAAAATTGCATGTAGACTTCTCGAGTCGGGTTTCTATTAGCCTACCTTGTTTAGAGATTCTTTTGAGTTTTGTAAGGTATGCAATAAGTCCCAAAGATTCAGGGGAATTAGCAAGCATCATGAAATACCCCATAACCCAATTCTGTTTTGTGAGATTTTTAATGTGTGGGGAATAGATTTTATGGGACCCTTTCTACTATCAACCAATTTCCATTACATACTATTAGATGTATATTACCTATATAGGGGGTAGAGGCTGTCTTAACTGAAGGGAATTGGAAGACACGCAGTGGAAATTAACTTAAAAAATTTTTCCATTCCCAGCCAGGATCTACCGAATGTGTTTAAGTCAAGGAGAAAGAAGTGTTACCTTCGGTATTCGAGCTTTAGTCGCGACCTCCGTATCTACTAGTCACGACTCTTCGCCTCTGGAACTTTCAGTCGCGACCTACTCATCTTCTCGTTGCGACCTGTCACCTCTAGAGTTATTAGTCGTGACCTCATCAGCTTCTAGTCATAACCTGTCACCTCTGGAGTTTTCAGTCGTGACCTAATCATCTTCTAGTCGCGACCTGTCATCTCTGGAGTTCGAAGTAGCGACTTCCTCTGCTTCTAGTCGCGACCTGTAGTCTCTTTTTGGATTTCTGATGTTCAGAAGCCAATTTGGTTGTGACCTGAAACATCCTTACGTTCATACATCTTAGGGACCATTTGGTAGCATTTAGAATCACTTTCAAGGTCATTGAAGTCCAATTCCTCAATCTGGAGTTTTACTCTTATCGGGCACTGTTCACTGTGTAAATTCCAGATGAGTGACCTCACTTCGAAAAATCATAACTAATTCTACAAAAATCGAAATGAAGTGGTTAAAATTTATAATTGAAGATAACTCAATTATCTTTCAGGGAAAAATAACTCGTTGGCCATTAATTGACCGAGTCAATGTCAATCAACATCACAACTTTACTGTTTATCCAACGTTTTTCTCCTGAATCCAGCATTCAGGTCCCAACTTTGATAATTTATATCTCCTTGTGTAGACATCCAAATAAGTCATACTATATATCAAATCGAATCTTGGTATGTCTACTATTTACCTTAAAACTTTTATACATTTATTCGTCCATTTACTATTTTTAATTATTTATCAAACATTATCATGTCACCACGTGTTACTGTTCACAGTGGTAATTTCCAGCAATCAACTTTGCATACATATGCATACATCTATCACATATCAGTCAAACATGCCAAACAATATCTTTATTAAATAATAAGTCATTATACATCAGGGCATGTATGAACTCCTCATATTTCTATTACATCTTTTCCTGCCTGAAATCCGGCAGCATAACCGCTACGCTTCATCTTCAGAAAGTAACTGATCTTGTATCGATTCGGTAATTCCCGTGAGAACTACCATTCTACGTAAGTACCCAGGAAATACTAGATGAAACGGCTAGGTCCACTCACTTTCAGCCTCCTTAGACAGTACCTACGTACATAGTATGTATCAGCTGCTCTCTTTATCTTGTCATAATTTCGGCAGCATAACGGCGTCTCTTAAAATTCCCAAACATCACCTTGACATAACCTCCCCTATAATAGTTTACTTATTGGGATGAGATTCGGGGGAATCTCAGTAGTAATAATCATAACAATATATGTAATGCAGAGTGACAGTGCTTGCTTGTGATTGTGTACAGATAAGTATGCCGCATGCTTCCATGCTTAATAACATATGATCATAGCATTATAGCAGAGCTTCAGACATAACATATAAGACAACAATCCAACCAAACAATAGCACAACAAATCACAAAGCCATCACATAAAAGCTAGGATTAGTTACTACCTCAAAAGCTTAGCAGAGCTCTACTATCTCTATTCTGCTTCCAGCTCCGCCAGAACTTCCTTTCTTTCTTTCTTCCTTTCTCTCTTTCTTTCCTTCTCCTTTTCTCTCTTCTTTCTCTCTCTTTCTCATGCTTGGCCTTGCTGCATATGAAGCAAGGGGGGGTATTTATAGTTTTCTTCAATGGCATTCTTGTAATTTTGAAGCCATATGAACTTGTGGTCCTGGTTTTTCCTGGAATTTCCTGTTTTCTTTTATTCCTTTTTACTGCATCACCCAGAACACCTCACCGGGACACCTCATCGCCACATTCTTCACATGTCACAATTCCTGGACACCTCATCAGCTGACTCAGCATTTCCAGTCCAATCCAGTACCGGTCCGGTCCGATTTCCCACAAACTGGACTCACCGGCTAAGATTATGCCACATGTCCTTAACTTTTCTTCTCCCTCTAAGATGACACCATGTGGCATCTGGAAGGGACCTTTCACGCCTTCCAATGCTATCCAGATAAGTCCAGGACTTTATCTGATCACCTCCTCGGTTACCGTGCCAACCGAGTAACTTTACTTTGTTGAAACAGCATTAAAATAGTATTTTAATGCCATTTTTTCCCACATATCACTGGGCCTACGTTTTTGGGCTCTGGGAATGTTATCTTGGATCCTGATCAAGCTCAAGTACTCTGATGGCTCTATTCCCAAGAAACATCCCTTGGCAAATTACCAAAATACCCTTGGGTGCCCTTTCTTGCGCTATCTTAACCCTAAGGGTAAAATCATCATTTTACATCTTTCTGTACCCTGTCAGGGCATATACTGACTCTGAGTAACTTTATCTGTGTATATCTTGGCTCCTGGCCTGTCCAGAATGACCAAAATGCCCTTCATTCATCTGTTACCCTTTAGTACAACACAGGGGCATTTTCATAATTTTGTATTTTCCCGGGGTTCTGCTGGACACTGGCCCACCTATCAGTCCAAGTGTCTTATTGGGCCTTTGATAGCGCCATTATTGGGCCTTTCAAGGTCCATTACCCTCATGGCACGTATTACGAGGAATCTTCCCCTGGCCATGTTCCTCGAATATTTTAACTATTATACACCGTTTATACCCATCTCCGGACACCGGTCCTTTTACCAGATACACTGGCCTATTGCGTTTAGGCATCCATTTGGGTTATAACGGACATCTGACTAAAGTCATCCAACCTCATTCAGTCTCTTTTTAAATACCGATAAATCTTCCTATCGGATACCCAGAGGCCTTACACTCCCGTCTGGAATTTCTAATTTGTGAATAACTTTTTCTACAGACCTCCTATCGGTATTCTGTCAGTTTCCTGACATCCGTCCTATCAGGATGCATCATCCTGTATTTTCTCACTTATATCTGAAATCTAGGATATTCGGTAGGAATTTTTATAACTTTTAGACTATCAGATCAATTCTGGCTATCTGGAGTCTTGAAAAATTCCTGTATTAAGCCAGATTACCGAGCATCACTTGCTCTATCTACTGGTGAAATCTGGGACTGAAATGCTTTCGGGCAGTCCAAACTACTTCCGGCCTGACTTTCTTTAATTATACTTTAGCCCCAAGGAACTTTTCTTCTTTTCATTTAAGTCCCTTTTTATTTGGCTAAAATTACACTTAAGGACCCCACCTTTTTGTCTACCTTTCCCTTTTAACCTTATACTTTTCATATTTGCACTTAAGCCCCTTCATTTTCTTTCTTTTGCAATTTAATCCCTTTCTTTGCATAAATGGCCATCATATCCCTAGGGACTTTCACTATTTACATATAAGTCCCTGGACTTTCACTTATTTGTAGTTTAGTCCCTAAAAACTCTCTGTATATTTCGGGGACTTCTGCTCAAAGGGATATATCTATTTCAGGCTACTTTCTAAGTCTTTGGCCTGAAAATTGGGATGTCACACGACCTGTCGCCGTATCTGGTGCTCTTTCCTCTATCACAAGAAGTCGACAACTCAGATCGGCTTCCTCTACCGGTATCCACATGAATAGCGTTCCAACCACGAATGACGTGCTAGCGCCTCTTGTCCCTCTAGGGTTTTCTCAAGATTCCGTCCTCACCGTCTCTATTCCGGCAGTTTCTTATCTGCAAACTTTTTGCACTCTCCTTGCCCCTTTTTCTCTTGTGTGTTGTGTGTGTTTATAACCCTAGCTCCTAATGTCAAATATATAGGATGGTATCGGGCTTCTAATTGGGCCGAGCTTTAGAATTAATCTTATATTAATTCTGAAATTAATACAATATCATATATTGCATAATTTGATAAGAAACTAATTAAATAAATACGGTTTTTATTAAATCCGTCCCACAGATTTAAATCACCTATTTATTTAATAAAGATAAGACTGAATTATATTTGATTTATTCTCATAAATCAAATTTGAGATATCTTATCAATTTGAATTTCAAATTCAAATAGATCATATCCATTTAAATTCAAATTCAAAAGTGATAGAAATTTAATTTATCCTTATTAACTAAATCTTGCAAATATCTCTTATATTATATATATAATATATATATACAAATTTATATATATAAAAAATATATAAATCCACCCTAGACTATTCATTGAATCTAGACATCTCTTAGATTCAATGAATCTGGACATCACAGCTCGAGTTGGGCTATGTTGTGTGCGACCCTGTAGGCCCATATAAAGTTAGCAGTGAGCTAGTTACTATAATAGCCCATAAGTCGTAAGCGGCCTCTAGCAAGACATTATGACTACCCAAATCATATGAGGATCGATAAACGATGTTACCTTTCATACAACCATATCACGTCCCTTTTGTCACACGATATTTCGGTCATGGATGAGGCATGGTGAACGTCATCCTCCCATTCCTGACCGTTACTTTCTCGATCCCTGAGCAGTCTGACTATAGTAATGGAACTACCCTTCCATTACAGTATGGCCATACATTTCTCAGACTCACTCATCGAGGGGCCCAGTAATATCTCTCTACGAATGTGAGGGACAAATTCCATCTTGACCATTCATATTCCTCCGCATGAAAAACCACTGAGCCCGAACATAGCCTTTATGATCACTCGATCAAAAGTGACTTTTGACTAGGTCAAAACTGAGCGTTTGTCATGTAGGAATCCATGATGATCTCAGGTCAAAGGGCATAGTGACATGGCATATATATGAGAGAAGCTTATGACTTAACCCATGCAGCTCTCTCATAGCGGGTCGGTCCAACACCTTGTACTCTTACATGTGCCTATGACTTTGATTTATATCTCTATATATCTTCAAAGTCATACTGATCTTATTTCATCTCTGCTCCTGCATAGATGATCGACCAGGGACATTTAGGATAAGATCATGAGTTATCCAAGGATGGTTATCACAGTAAACATGCAAATAATGTGATAACATAATGAAGACACTCAAAACAATAATGTTTATAAGACAATGATTGGCCCCTAGGGCACAATTTCCAACATCCTCCCACTTGCACTAGGAACAATCATTAATTTGTCTCAATCCTATTGACCAAACATGACGCTCATGTTTTTGCCTGCACAAGTGGCTTTTTTAGAGGATCAGCAACATTGTCTTCTCTTGCTACCTTGCATATTTTTATATCACCTTTATCATTGATTTCTCTGATGAGATGAAATCGCCTGAGTATATGCTTGGTCCTTTAGCCTGTGCAATGGCACCACTATTGTCACAGAATAAAGTTATTGAATCTGAGATGGTCGGTACCACCCCTAGTTCAGCAATGAACTTCCTAATCCAAACGGCCTCCTTAGTTGCATCAGATGCTGCTATATACTCGGCTTTCGCTGCAGAATCTACTATAGTGCTCTGCTTAGAGCTCTTCCAGCTTACTGCTCCATTATTCAGGAGGAATACGTATCCAGATTGTGATTTTTGGTCATCCTGATCAGTTTGGAAACTTGCATCTGTGTAACCAGTTATATAGAGCTCGTCATCCAATCCACCATAGACCAAGAATAAGTCCTTAGTCCTTCTTAACTACTTAAGGATATTCTTGACAGCAGTCCAATGGCCCTCACCGGGGTCCTGTTGATATCTGCTAGTCATACTTAAGGCAAACGAGACATTCGGTCGAGTACATAGCATGGCGTACATGATAGATCCTATGGCCGAGGCATAGGGAACTTTACTCATGCGACCTCGCTGATCAGGTGTACTAGGACACAAATCCTTGCTGAGGTGAATACCATGAGACATGGGTATGAAACCCCTCTTTGATTCCTGCATACTAAACCTATACAGTATCTTGTCTATATATGTGCTCTGACTGAGTCCTAGAAGTCCTTTAGATCTATCTCTATAGTTCTTAATTCCTAGGATGTAGGTGGCTTCACCCAAGTCTTTCATTGAGAAAGACTTTCCTAACCAAGACTTGACAATCTGTAAGGTAGGAATATTATTCCCAATAAGTAGGATGTCATCGACATAGAGTACCAAAAACATAACTGTGCTCCCAATAACCTTCTTGTACACACATGGTTCATCAATATTTTGAAGAAATCCAAACTCTTTGACTACTTCATCAAAACGATGATTCCAACTCCGAGATGCTTGGTTCAGTCCATAAATGGACCTTTGAAGCTTGCACACCTTACCAGAGTCCTCAGAACGCACAAACCCTTCAGGTTGTGTCATGCACACATCCTCAAGATGCTTTCCATTAAGGAAGGCTGTCTTGACGTCCATCTGCCATATTTCATAGTCATAATATGCTGCTATGGCAAGGAGGATTCTGATTGATTTGGCCATTGCAACTGGGGAAAAAGGTCTCATCATAGTCCACACCATGAGTTTGAGTAAATCCTTTTGCAACCAGTCGTGCCTTGAAGACATTTACATTGCCATCTATGTCGGTTTTCTCTTTAAAAACCCACTTGCACCCGATGGTTTTTACACCTTCAGGCGGGTCGACTAAGGTCCATACCTTATTGTCGTACATGGATTGCATCTCAGACTTCATGACACTAAGCCGTTTTTCAGAGTTTGGTCCCACTATAGCTTCTCGATAGGTAGTTGGCTCATTATGCTCAATAAGCAACACATCATGATTGTCAACAATCAGAAATCCATATCTCTGAGGCTGAAGTCGTGCCCTATTAGATCGCCGTGGGCCTTGCGTGATTTGAGGAGTCTCAACAACTTGTTGTGAGTCTTCTCCATTTTCCATCTCTAGTTCTGTAGTGTCTTGTGGCTCTCGAACTTCTTCGAGATGTACCTTACTCCCACTGGTTCTTTTAGAGATAAATTCTCGTTCGAGAAAGATACCATTTCTGACAACAAACACTTTGTTATCAGTGGGGTTATAGACATAATATCCCTTGGTTTCCTTAGGATATCCCACAAAAAGGCACTTTGAAGATTTGGGAGCTAACTTATCTGAGGCTTGTTGCTTAACATAGACCTCACATCCCTAAATCTTGAGAAAAGACAAAGTAGGTTTCCTCCCAGTCCATATCTCATGCGGAGTCTTTTCAACTGCCTTAGATGGAACATGATTAAGTGTGAACGCAGCTGTCTCTAGGGCGTGGCTCCAAAAGGACGGTGGAAGATCTGTTCGACTCATCATGGATCAAACCATATCTAATAGTGTTCGATTCCTCCGTTCAGAAACGCCATTCCATTGTGGTGTTCCTGGAGGAGTCAATTGTGAGACTATCCCATAATTCCTAAGATGATCGATAAACTCTTGGCTCAAATATTCACCACCTCGATCAGATCGAAGGGCTTTAATTGTTTTACCAAGCTAGTTTTGTACTTCATTTTGAAATATCTTGAACATTTCAAAAGATTCGGATTTATGTTTCATTAGATAGACGTAGCCATATCTACTAAAATCATCTATGAGTATGATGAAGTACGAATAACCTCCTCTAGCATTTGTATTCATCGGTCCTCACACATCTGTATGTATGAGGCCCAATAAATCAGTGGCCCTCTCACTGTGCCCAGTGAAAGGTGACTTTGTCATCTTACCTAACAAACAAGATTCGTAAGTATCATATGATTCAAAATCAAATGAATTGAGAAATCCATCTTGATGGAGTTTAGAAATGCGTTTCCCATTTATGTGGCCCAAACGACAGTGCCAGAGGCATGTCGGATTCAAATTATTTGACTTGACCCTTTTGGCGGTTATGTTATAGATATTTCCATAATTGGGTTGTTCCAAGTTTAATATGTAATGATCAACATGCAAATCACCATGAGCATAGAAAATATCATTACGATAAATGGAACATTTACCATTCCCAGAAATGGAAGTGTAACCTTCCTTATCCAAATAAGAAAGAGAAACAATGTTACTACTCAAAGTAGGAACATAATAGCAATTGTTCAAAACTAACAAAAACCCAGTGGGCAGAACTAATTCATAAGTGCTTACAGCTAAAGCAGCAACCTTTGCTCTATTTCCAACTCGTAGGTCAACTTCGCCCTTCTTCAGCTTTCTATTGTCCTTTAGGCCCTGCACATTTGTACAAATGTGAGAACCACATGCAGTATCTAATACCCATGTAGTGGAAGTAGAGAGATGAATGTTTATAACATAAATACCTGAAGTGATAGCCCCGCTATCCTTCTTATTCTTTTTCAGATCTTCAAGGTAGAGTTTGCAGTTCCTCTTCTAATGACCCGGTTCATTGCAGAAGAAACAAACTCCTTCCTTTGGAGGCTTTGCCTTCTTTGGTGCAGGCTTGATTTCGGGCTTGCCTGACTCATTGGTCTTACCAGATGAGCCATGACCCTTCCCCTTATCTTTGCCTTTCTTTTTCATACCCTTTCCTTTCTGGACCATCAAAACTGTACTAGGCTTCTTCTTAACAGTCGGCTCAGCAGTTTTAAGCATCCCATGTAGTTCAAAAATTGATTTCTCCATGTTGTTCATGTTGTAGTTCATGACAAACTGGTCATAACTTTCTGGGAGTGAGTTCAAGATCAAATCTGTAGCTAACTCCTGGCTCATGGGAAATCCAAGCCTCTCAAGGTGATCAATATACCCTTTCATTTTTAAGACATGAGTACTCACTGATGCACCTTCAGCCATCTTGCAGGAATGTAAGGCCTTAGTGGTCTCATACCTCTCTTGCCTTGCCTGTTGCTGGAACATTTTCTTAAGATGCACAATCATCTCATAAGCCTCCATGTGTTCCAGATCTCTTTGGAGTTCCGGAACCATGGTGGCAAGCATCAAGCATCCCACATCGACAGAGTCTTCCTTATGCTTCGCATAAGAATCTCTCTGAGCTCTAGGAGCATTGGTTGCTGGCTCCTCAGGAATGGGTTGATCTCAGACATATGCCTTTCTTTCCTACTTGAGAACAATTCTCAAGTTCCTGACCAGTCAAGAAGGTTTGTCCCATTGAGTTTGTCCTTCTCAAGGACAGATCGCAACGATAATGCAGCAGTATTACTAGTCGTCATGATTCTACAATTAAAATATGCAATTGAATTAGCAATCTCCCACTGAATAAAACAACCCTCAATGTAATAATTAGTGGGCTAAGATCCATATTTGGCTTAAACTTGAGTCCTCTTTGGCAAGACGCTCAACTTTAAGTTATTTAGGTAGGTAACAACTTTACAAATTACATCAAATGTAACTCTTAGATATTTATGGGATTCCATCATCATATGATCCGGCATGTTTTAATCCCATCTAATGCCTTGAGACCAAAACTGTTTTGATAATTCAATTAAGTCAAACAATAACAAACATAAGAGTAGCACCATTACTCTTGCTTATTGAAACATCCTCCTTTATATCTCTCAAAGTACTCTTGCTATAGCTCTCTTGAAGTGGATTATATTTCTCTTGCCGAAAATCCTGGTAGAAAATAACTGTACTGATTCGGTAATTCCCCATGAGAACTACCATTCTACGCAAGTACCCAGGAAAGACTGGATGAACCGGCTAGGTCCACTCACTTCCAGCCTCCTTAGACAGCACCTACGTACACAGTACTTTGTATAGTCTACCAGCACAACGGTATTTTCTAACAAATATCTTTAAGTCTTAACCTTAAAACCTTGACCTTAATTTTGAACTTTAACCTTACTCAATTGGAACTATTTTAGAACATTGAAATACCTCTTAACCTCAAAAACATGAATTTCAAAGTGTTGGGCTTACGGTACTGTTCACTGCCACTATTCACTGGGTAATTCCAGATTACAACCTGAACTTTGGAAATTCATAACTAAATCTAGAAAAATCATTTTAAGGTGATTCAAATTTCTAATGAAATATATTTCATTTAACTTTGAGATAAAAATATTAAAATGAGATCTTCTTGTCCAGATCAAATCAGTTTATTCGTTGAACTTTACTGTTCATTTGGTAAATCTGGAAATTCCAGTTTCTTTGCCCCATTTTCAAAAATTCATTTCTCCTTGTATACTTATCCAATTGAGTTGAATTACATATTTATTTAAATCTACATATGTATACTTTAATATCTCAAAATTTGGAGGAAAAACTCATTCGTTTACTATATGAAATTAGCGCATGAACCTCACTGCCTCTGAGTAGTCGTTTTACCTTATTCCAGATTTCAACTCCTAACTTTGAAAAATCATAACAATTCGAGTTCTTAACCAAATGAGGATTTCTTGGTGTCCATTTAAAGCTATAGATCTTATCTATGTTCATACCAAATTTCATATGAAAAATCATCATATAAGTCAATCAAACTACCGATGGAAGTACACTACCTCGATTGGATTTATGAGTAGCATGCATCATACAAACCAAAACATCATCTTGTAATTAAAGTGCACACTCTTTAAATTATGTACAGTCATCCATCAACATTTACCCTCTTGCCTTGAGAAGATCCAGCACCTAGAGCATGTTTAATTATATGGAAGGAATGAGATTTCATGGAAATCCCAATAGCAAGTAATATAAACTATAAGGTTATGCATGTTTGATTGAATGCCTAACATGTTATCATGCAATGGGAGCTAATTCATGCTTATACATAAGCAATTCTAATATGCATATTGTCATGACATATATTGTAAGGAGTATCACATACTCATATCACATCATCATCATCACACAACATTCCATGCTAAACCAAACTTCATGCATAACAAGTAAGCAAAACAATCAAAGCACATAAGTTTATAGTTAGATATTCTTGCTACCTCTTGTAGATCCTTGTTCCTTTCCTTCTTGTAATGGTCTTTCCTTGCCACAAATGTCAAAACCTAGGCATTACAAGATAATTACCAAATTATAACTCCATTCCAAACAAAATCCAAGTCTAGTTTCAATAAGCTCCCTTTTTCCAAAAATTCCCATTTTGGTTCCAATGCTTCCCATACTTGTTCCTCCACTTTACCCCCACACAAAATCTCATTTTAAGACCATTGGAAGCATTAAAATTATGAAATTCAAATCACTGTTCACGCGAGTGAACAGTACCCATGAGGAATTTTCAACATTATAACCTTTAATTCCAATGGTTTCCAAGGAAAGACTGGATGAACCGGCTAGGTCCACTTACTTCCAGCCTCCTTAGACAGCACTTACGTACACAGTACTTTGTATAGTCTACCAGCACAACGGCATTTTCTAGAAAATATCTTTGAATCTTCACCTTAACCTTAACCTCAAAAACATAAATTTTCCATTAATTGTTCCAGAACACATAACCAATCTCTTTGGCCTTTCATACATTCATATACATTATGGGGTTATGCCATAATTATTTGATACATTTATTTCATCATTTACTATTATACCTTTTCATCATGAACATTGTTGCTCAACTTGTCATATAACAACATTACATGCAACAATTCGCACATTTATTACATAATATTCAAATCTTCCAATTCCCAACCTATCTTCATGCCTCTTTGTCTTCTTTACTCATTCGTAAACCTGTGGGTTTGGGATTACATGGATGGGTGAGATTTCTGGGGAAATCTCAGTAGCAAACGGTACTAAACAATGCATGCATTAAAGTAATTACTTGTGCTTGCTTGTGAAAGTGTAAACATTGTGTAATGTGCATGCTTCCATGTAACATATGAAATACAATTGGCCAAGGTGATCATAGAAACAGAGCTTCAATCATATACACATATGCACACAATTCAACAAAGTCATAGCACAATCAAGCATAACATTCAATACATACAAGTTTAGGGTAAGTTTACTACCTTATTGCTTTACTTCTTTCCACTTTAACTTTGCTTCTTCCTTCTTACTTTTCCTTGCTATGTGGCTGCCCTCTTTTGAGCACACCAAGCAAATCCTAACATCACATTACCATCCAACCATTACAATCTAACTTCTCTTGAACACTAAGCTTACTTTAAGTAACATAACATCCTTTAATCTTTACCAATTGACTTGACCTTTGAATCAATTGATGTCTTGACCTTACCCTACACAATTTGGCCTTTTGAATCCATTTATGAACTCAAAACAACCAAATTCCAAAAACTATGCACTGTTCCGGACAGATTTGAAAAACATGCATAATTCTTTCAAAAATTCTCATTTTGATTCCAATGCTTCCCATACATGTTCCTCCACTTTCCCCCAGACAAAATCTCATTTTAAGACCATTGGACGTATCAAAATCTTGAAATTCAAATCACTGTTCACGCGAGTGAACAGTAACCGTGAGGAATTTTCAACATTATAACCTTTAATTCCAATGGTTTCCAAGGTTCAAAACCTTTCCAATCCTACACAAAATCATCATATAAACTCAATGGAAGCATTAAATCATTGAAATTCCATTTCCTTCTATCATGAACAGTGCATGAACAGTGCAACCGAAATGGTAAAGTCAAGAACATCAACTTACTTCACAACCAAGCATGTAACTAACTTGTTTAAGCTTGTCTTAACTATCTATGACCTAAAACTCATATTATTTTCACATATAGACAAAAATTCCAGCAGCATCTCCCCAAGATTTAAGCCTCAAAAATCACTTAAACTCAAGCACAAACCATAAGAACAAAAGGTAGAAGCAAGGAGACAACTTACCTTACTTGCTCCTTCAAGACCCTTGCTTCTTCCACTTTCTTTCTCTAGAACTCACTTCTCTTTCTAAAGGAGCTCTTGGGTGTGAAGAATGAATGGAAAGGGGGGGTATTTATAGCAAAAGTCATGTGCCATTTGAAGGCCAAGATCACTTTGGAAACTATTTGATCTAATGGTTAAAGGTTTGATCTTGGAATGTCTTTTCACTTTTCACTCAAGACCTTACCACCATGACATCACTAGCATGGCCTCCCTTGGTACACCTAACCCTTCCTCTTTTTGGGTGCCATTCTTGTGTCCTTGTGGGTCCCACCATGTGCAACACCTAATTCTTACTTTATTATCTGTTTCTTTCTTTTCAAAAAATCCATAAATTATTCATTATTGGACTTGGGCTCCAAGATAAATTTTGGGATTTATTGGGCTGGCATAGGACGAAATGTTGGGCCTCTTTTAGGTCCAATAGCTAATTGGCACAAATCCCAATGTACTTTCCTTATACCGATATCCTTAAATTATCCTGATCTCAGAATAAATGCTAAACACCTCCTTTAATTGTTCTAACATTTTTATAAATTCATTCTAATATAAAATGAATTCTCTACAAAGTTTCATAATTTTCTGAGACCCAGAAGTCCTGTTAAAAATTACATATGTTTCCTTTAACCCTTTATCGGTGTCCTTTTTCACCGTAAATTCCATAATTAATTCTACAGGACTCCTTTTTGACTCCTGTCAACTCCATAAATTCTCATATTAATTATAATAATTTACTATCAAATTTCCTCTGATATCAATCCATTGTGTGAAATGACCAAAATGCCCTCCATTTACTTCTGGTTTCTTAGGGCATCAAAGTGGCATTTTCGTAATTTTGCACTTTGGCTCTTAGACTTTCTTCCTCTTCCAATTAATCCTTTTCTTTACATAAATATGACCAAATCTTTTCCTAAACATCTCATATATTTTATTCAATCTGTACATACAACTTAGTACAGAAATTAGGGATGTTACATTTCTCTCCCCCTTAAAATAAATTTCGTCCTCGAAATTTACTTAGTACCTTAGTCAACAATCTTAAATATACATCCTCTTTAAATCTCTTTCTGCTTTATGACTAAGAATCGGGGTATCCATCTCTTACCTTTTATCTTATTATCTAGCAGAGTACTTTCAATATCTGCTTCATGTCCTTGGTTGAGAGAGAATTTTTCATATCATTAGATGTTCTCATCATCGTTAATCACCTAACATCATACAGAGAGAGGACTTATGTAACTATCCATTCTTTACTTTTGCTACTAAATAGGAGCACATACTCTATCATGGATAATGCCTGGCCCTCAAATTGCAGGATTGCATACCTGCTTATAAATGTGAAGCTCTAACATCGGAGCTCAAGCATATTTACAAACATAACATAATGCCTGGCATTTTATGCAAGGAGTGAAAGCTCTCATCTCTATCTATAGCATAACATTCGTCATCTTATCCCTTTTTCAATAAGGGGCCTCTCTATTTGGTCAAAAAAATGCACATTTCTCATTGCGTTCCACCTTACACAGTTATCATAGTGTATCTTATTACATACTTCTTATGCTATATCATAGCATATCTAGCCAGGTCTGGCTAGATCATTGCGTATCTTACTCCTTAACATCTTGGTGTAACTCCGGGGTCTATCTTACTTTAACTTTCCACTTTTCTTACCTTGTCCATCTATACCAACTTCTGTGACAACTGGACCCTTTTTCATTACTCTTTCTTAAACTACTCATGCCTAAACATCTTTCTGGATGAAGGTTACATTACTCTGCTAAGCCTTAGCATTCTCTATCTCATAGAACTACTGGGTTCTATCTTTACTTTAGACCTTCTTCTCTAGGTCTCTCTAGCCTTTTAATCTTTTTATCCTCATCTGGAGGATTTATCTGCTCATACTTTTCTGTTCTCAAAACATATGGGGTTCTCTTCTTTGTTCCTCAGGCATACTTCTATAAAACTTTTGAATATCAGTACTCAGACTTTAACTTGGACTCTGTCTTTGTTTAAAGAAAACTAAGTTCAGTCTGTATAATATAGGCTATATGAGGAAAATCATTATAAGTAATTTTTCTGGATGAGTTTATCAACTAGTGAAGCTTCTTTACCTTAACTTCGTCTTTGGCATTCATCTTCCCAAAGAGATACTATATTGTATTCATATCTCAAGGCTCATTACTTTCCTTAGGCTAGGTCTAACTGCGACCTCGGGATCTAACTGCGATCAACTGTCAGCCTCTTCAGAATCTAACTGCGACTCTGGAACTGTTAGGATCTAACTGCGACCCTGGAGCCATGCTAGGATCTAACTGTGACCCTCCAGAATCTAACTGCGATTCTGTATATCTCCCGAAGATCTTAAACCAACAGACTAAGTTATAGGGTTCACCGCTTCTACTTGTTGATAACTCAATAAAAATTTAAAAATATTACATTCAGTAGCCCCTATTATTTCCCAAGACTTTACTTATTTCCTCTCTTACTCAGGAGTTCCTTCTCATCTTTCTCTTACTGTGGCTTACCATGCCTTGTGCAATCATGGTTTAACCACCTGCCATTGCATTCTGCTGCTATGGCCTTATCATAACTTCTCATGTAAATCTGTGCTCTAACTGCGAGCCATTTGAACTATGCTCTAACTGCGAGCAGACTGCATCAGATCCAACTCTTATCTGAAGAGTGATCTGTACTCATCTGAATCTAGTCTCTATCTCAGAGTCATTTGTTTCAAATCTAACTCTTTCTGTATAACATTCCTTTCAATAGAAATGGCTCTGAGTACTCCATTCGCAAGCCTATAGAAAAACCTGAATCACCCCAATCATAAATCATATCAGAATATCATATCATAACTTATCATCCCATAAACTGAGACTATCTATCATCCTCAATACATTCCTTATTCCATATCATATGGTATGGGAGCAACAAAATTTTCTCATAACTTCCTCACCATATATACTCTACCCTGCATATACTATGAAATGGGAGTATTCATCATGGCATACTCTAACATGCATGTCATTATATGACAACTGCAAGGAGATGCAACTATTCATCATCATAATTTGCTCAACCATCCATCAGACATTGTAATGAACTAAGTAAGCCTCAAAACATATTTCCTTTATCATATTGCCTATCATATCCTGATCAATCATCCTGAAACATCTATCTATTTCACTTAGGCTGCCATGCTACCCTCTTATCAGGGTATAGACTCGACCTTTCTATCGAATATGGGAGTTATTTTATCTTTAGAACCGTGGCTATCTTTCTTTTTCTAATCTTGCTTACAACTACCGCTCTATTGGACTTATGTGACTACTTGAGAAAAACTTTTTCGTTATAACACGGAATTCAACCCATTAACTGACTTCTTAATCATTCAACTCTCATTGCTCATGTGGATGAACTCGGCTACATATTTCATCAAAGGGTTCCTCTTTCTCCTTTTAACCCTTAGCCTCACGCTCATCTCTATTTAACTGAGAGGAATACTTTTCATAATTTTACTCAAGAATTACTTCTCAGGTGAGCGAAACAGTTTCCATTTCTCTGGAGTAACATTGGTGTCTTTCTACTATCTCTTAACTCTTTCCGCACGTATTTATCAGTCTCAATCTACTCTTGACCGGACTATGGTTCCTTCCTGGTCTTTTTCTTGATCCTGACCAACTTAGATAATATAAATCTCATTCATCATCTAGTACCATTACTTGTGTTCTCTAACAGCCCAGCACCCTTCCACATAGATATTGTCTGCTTTCCCCTTAGGCAGCCTTGAGGCCACACGAGAGCACGATTTTGCTCTCCAGGCACATGAGGACTTTAACCCCTTAGGCACCCGAAAACGCGTCCTCTGGGTATCAGAGCTACGCAGCAGAAGATATTATCCCCTCTTCCCTTAGGCAGGCACCTCTAGGCCCACACGAGGTCAGGGTTTTGTTTCCCAGCACTGCCTGCCTACCACTCGTGCCTGCCTACCCCCACTGGGGCGCTTGGTGACAAGGGCGCTTGGTGAGTACTGGAAATGCGTCCATAAGGTAGAGGTATCCACACCCTGATAAGGCATGCTTCGTTCACTTCCCCAACCGATGTGGGACTAATATCCTGTTTCAGGGACTTTAACTTTCGAGAACTTGAAGCCATATGTTAGGCTCATTTCTTGCGCAAGCCTTATCCTAACTTTTGATTCTTTTGTTCATAAAAGACTAACTGGACAAAGTCTTTCCAGATGTAGATCTGCATCTAAACATTATCTTAGACTAGCATGTATCTCTATTTCTCATACTGTTCAGCTTGCCTACATCATGTGCTAAACCTCTAACTGATAACCTTCAATGAGGCTGGCATCTTCATCCTTCATCAGGTCCCTGCGTATCTTCATCGTGACCTGAGTATGAACTAAGTGCAACGCATCCATGAACTTTAGTTGTGACCATCTCATTCTACTTGTCATGAATGGACAGCTCTACATTCTTTAGTCACGACCTCGGGTTACCTTTCGTCATGGCCTAACTTCTCGAGGACTTCTAGCTGTGTTCCAAACTGTTTTACATCCGACCTAGATCTAACTTGCTTTAAACATTCCCTTATAATGTTCTTATCTAGTCTTTACCTTAGTAATGGTTGATCCTTATACATCAGTTGTGAACCATTTGCCAAAAGCTCACTTAGCTTTACATGCCACGTAGGGTATATGGCAATATCTGGCTTATGGCCATCTCATATCATGCTACTAACATGAAAACTTAATCCAGGTCAATGCCCTCTATCACATCTCTATTTATCATCCTTGCTACGGCATTAAAGAACTGCAGCTAAACTAACTGCTCTTGATTTCTACTTCCTTCCATCCCTTAACCTAAACTAAGTAGTTCACTTCCCACAGCCTTTCTTGAGACTAGTATAGTCACATTGTCTATCTTTCATAAAGAAGGCTGGGGTGGATTAGGGCTAGAAATATCCCTTTAATCTTTATCTATACCCTCGTATATTCCTGGACTGGGATAATAGGAAGGGATGTCACAAATTGTAACTGGTTCTTAGGCTACTCATATCAAACTTATCCTCAAACTCTAGTAAAGGAGGAATAATATCTGGCCTACCTATAATCCAGTATCAGTACTCAGCTTCCTCAGCTGAAATCTGTCCTCTCATCGGAGGAATAGAGCTTATATCAGGTTAGAGAGCACTCTATCAAACTCATCCTGTACATAATTATTAGACCCATCATTATCTAGTATAGCATTATCTGATGCATACACAACATCTGACTGAATTTCTCATAATTTCCAGACTTTAAATCCGAGTCTACAAAAATATGCATGGGTACTTTACTATAAACCTTCCTGATTGAGTCCCTTATGTTGTCATTCGAACTCTCTTCACTACCTGAAGAGTCAAAGTCTGGGTGTACCTCATCTTTATACAGCATTACAGGTTGGGGGTCTCACTGATTAACTGATATTTCAAGCTTAACTTTATGAATCCCCATGTCTACTACTCCAACATTTACTCTGTGTTTTGCGACCAAAAGTCTTCTCTCATTGTGACTTATGACTTAACTTGTCGCAACTTGGACATCTAGCATGCTCACTATAGTATCTGGTCACAACACGATACCTCAAGCTACTCTTACAGCTTCCTTAGTCGTGAACTGATCAGCTTCTATCTCTATCAATAGAGGAAACTGCTTCTTAAATATTATTCTGCTTAGTCCAGCCACATTATTTTAATAAACATGAGACCTCGGCTGTATCGGCTGACTAAGATTAGCCTATCGTAATCATATACTTCGTCAGACTAAAAAGCTCGGGTACAATCTCATTCATCTGGGTGTCACTGTCTTCTGTCTAAACCTTTCCAAGTAGTGAACACCATCCCTATATCATACTCTAGGGAGAGAACCATTCAAATTTCTCATTTGTCTAAGGAGTCAGTCTAACTAAACCAGAGCATCACTAAGCCAGAACCTTCTGTTCTGTGCCAGAATCTTATGCTCTGAGCCAGAACCCTTTGTTCTGTGCTAACTTTATTTTGTACTAACACTAGAAATCATCTGTTCAGAGCATTTCCTAAGCCAGAATCCTTTGCTCTGATACCAAAATGAAACATATTCCTTTAAGCATCTCAGAGTACACTTATGGAAGCAATATTAACTTTATTATATCTCTCTTTGCCAAAAATCCTGACAGAAGATAACTGTACTGATTCGGTAATTCCCCATGAGAACTACCATTCTACGTAAGTACCCAGGAAAGACTGGATGAACCGGCTAGGTCCACTCACTTCCAGCCTCCTTAGACAGCACTTACGTACACAGTACTTTGTATAGTCTACCAGCACAACGGCATTTTCTAGAAAATATCTTTGAATCTTCACCTTAACCTTAACCTCAAAAACATAAATTTTCCATTAATTGTTCCAGAACACATAACCAATCTCTTTGGCCTTTCATACATTCATATACATTATGGGGTTATGCCATAATTATTTGATACATTTATTTCATCATTTACTATTATACCTTTTCATCATGAACATTGTTGCTCAACTTGTCATATAACAACATTACATGCAACAATTCGCACATTTATTACATAATATTCAAATCTTCCAATTCCCAACCTATCTTCATGCCTCTTTGTCTTCTTTACTCATTCGTAAACCTGTGGGTTTGGGATTACATGGATGGGTGAGATTTCTGGGGAAATCTCAGTAGCAAATGGTACTAAACAATGCATGCATTAAAGTAATTACTTGTGCTTGCTTGTGAAAGTGTAAACATTGTGTAATGTGCATGCTTCCATGTAACATATGAAATACAATTGGCCAAGGTAATCATAGAAACAGAGCTTCAATCATATACACATATGCACACAATTCAACAAAGTCATAGCACAATCAAGCATAACATTCAATACATACAAGTTTAGGGTAAGTTTACTACCTTATTGCTTTACTTCTTTCCACTTTAACTTTGCTTCTTCCTTCTTACTTTTCCTTGCTATGTGGCTTCCCTCTTTTGAGCACACCAAGCAAATCCTAACATCACATTACCATCCAACCATTACAATCTAACTTCTCTTGAACACTAAGCTTACTTTAAGTAACATAACATCCTTTAATCTTTACCAATTGACTTGACCTTTGAATCAATTGATGTCTTGACCTTACCCTACACAATTTGGCCTTTTGAATCCATTTATGAACTCAAAACAACCAAATTCCAAAAACTATGCACTGTTCCGGACAGATTTGAAAAACATGCATAATTCTTTCAAAAATTCTCATTTTGATTCCAATGCTTCCCATACATGTTCCTCCACTTTCCCCCAGACAAAATCTCATTTTAAGACCATTGGACGTATCAAAATCTTGAAATTCAAATCACTGTTCACGCGAGTGAACAGTAACCGTGAGGAATTTTCAACATTATAACCTTTAATTCCAATGGTTTCCAAGGTTCAAAACCTTTCCAATCCTACACAAAATCATCATATAAACTCAATGGAAGCATTAAATCATTGAAATTCCATTTCCTTCTATCATGAACAGTGCATGAACAGTGCAAACCGAAATGGTAAAGTCAAGAACATCAACTTACTTCACAACCAAGCATGTAACTAACTTGTTTAAGCTTGTCTTAACTATCTATGACCTAAAACTCATATTATTTTCACATATAGACAAAAATTCCAGCAGCATCTCCCCAAGATTTAAGCCTCAAAAATCACTTAAACTCAAGCACAAACCATAAGAACAAAAGGTAGAAGCAAGGAGACAACTTACCTTACTTGCTCCTTCAAGACCCTTGCTTCTTCCACTTTCTTTCTCTAGAACTCACTTCTCTTTCTAAAGGAGCTCTTGGGTGTGAAGAATGAATGGAAAGGGGGGGTATTTATAGCAAAAGTCATGTGCCATTTGAAGGCCAAGATCACTTTGGAAACTATTTGATCTAATGGTTAAAGGTTTGATCTTGGAATGTCTTTTCACTTTTCACTCAAGACCTTACCACCATGACATCACTAGCATGGCCTCCCTTGGTACACCTAACCCTTCCTCTTTTTGGGTGCCATTCTTGTGTCCTTGTGGGTCCCACCATGTGCAACACCTAATTCTTACTTTATTATCTGTTTCTTTCTTTTCAAAAAATCCATAAATTATTCATTATTGGACTTGGGCTCCAAGATAACTTTTGGGATTTATTGGGCTGGCATAGGACGAAATGTTGGGCCTCTTTTAGGTCCAATAGCTAATTGGCACAAATCCCAATGTACTTTCCTTATACCGATATCCTTAAATTATCCTGATCTCAGAATAAATGCTAAACACCTCCTTTAATTGTTCTAACATTTTTATAAATTCATTCTAATATAAAATGAATTCTCTACAAAGTTTCATAATTTTCTGAGACCCAGAAGTCCTGTTAAAAATTACATATGTTTCCTTTAACCCTTTATCGGTGTCCTTTTTCACCGTAAATTCCATAATTAATTCTACAGGACTCCTTTTTGACTCCTGTCAACTCCATAAATTCTCATATTAATTATAATAATTTACTATCAAATTTCCTCTGATATCAATCCATTGTGTGAAATGACCAAAATGCCCTCCATTTACTTCTGGTTTCTTAGGGCATCAAAGTGGCATTTTCGTAATTTTGCACTTTGGCTCTTAGACTTTCTTCCTCTTCCAATTAATCCTTTTCTTTACATAAATATGACCAAATCTTTTCCTAAACATCTCATATATTTTATTCAATCTGTACATACAACTTAGTACAGAAATTAGGGATGTTACAGTACCCGTGAGGAATTTTCAACATTATAACCTTTAATTCCAATGGTTTCCAAGGTTTAAAACCTTTCCAATCCTACACAAAATCATCATATAAACTCAATGGAAGCATTAAATCATTGAAATTCCATTTTCTTCTATCATGAACAGTGCATGAACAGTGCAACCGAAATGGTAAAGTGAAGAGCATCAACTCACCTTACTTGCTCTTTCAAGACCCTTGCTTCTTCCTTGCTTCTTCCTTGCTTTCTTCCACTTTCTTTCTCTAGAACTCACTTCTCTCTCTAAAGGAGCTCTTGGGTGTGAAGAATGAATGGAAAGGGGGGGGATATTTATAGCAAAAGTCATGTGCCATTTGAAGGCCAAGATCACTTTGGAAACTATTTGATCTAATGGTTAAAGGTTTGATCTTGGAATGTCTTTTCACTTTTCACTCAAGACCTTACCACCATGACATCACTAGCATGGCACCACTTGGGACATCTAAGACTACTTCTTGGCGCCATTTTTGAGTCCATATGGGTCCCACCATGTGCCAAACCTAATCCTTACTTTATTCTCTTTTTCTTTATTTCCAAAAATCCATAAATTATTTATTTTTGGACTTGGGCTCCAAGATAACTTTTGGGCCTTATTGGGCTGGCCTAGGTTGACATGTTGGATCTCTTTTAGGTCCAATAGCTAATTGGCCCAAATCCCAATGTAATTTCCTTATACCGATATCCGTAAATTACCCTGATCTTAGCATAAATGCTAATCACCTCTTTTAATTGTTCTAACATTTTTAGAAATTCATTCTAATATAAAATGAATTCTCTACAAAGTTTCATAATTTTCTGAGCCCCAGAAGTCCTGTTAAAAATTAAATGCGTTTTCTTTAACCCTTTGTGGGTGTCCTTTTTCACCGTAAATTCCATAATTAATTCTACAGGACTCCTTTTTGACTTCTGTCAACTCCATAAATTCTCATATTAATTATAATAATTTACTATCAAATTTCCTCTGATATCCATCCATTGTGTGAAATGACTAAAATGCCCTCCATTTACTTCTGGTTTCTTAGGGCATCACAGTGGCATTTTCGAAATTTTGCACTTTGGCTCTTAGACTTTCTTCCTCTTCCAATTAATCCTTTTCTTTACATAAATGTGGCCACCTCTTTTCCTAAAAATATCATATATTTCATTTAACCTGTACATACAACGTAGTACAGAAATTAGGGATGTTACATTTCTCTCCCCCTTAAAATAAATTTCGTCCCCGAAATTTACAACATATACACTCTACCGAAATAAATCAGGGTACATCTCCTTCATCTTTTCTTCTGTTTCCCATGTAGCTTCATTCTCTGTTAGTCCTTTCCAGATCACTTTGACTATAGGAATCTGCTTATTACGCAGTTGTTTGACCTTTCTATCAACTATTTATACTGGTCCAACTTCATAGGTCAGGTCATCTCGCAGCGCAACTTCATCTTGTTCAATCACATGCGCTGGATCTGGAACATACTTCTTTAGCTGGGAAACATGGAATACATCATGTATCTGGCTGAGATTTGGAGGAAGTGCCAACTTGTAGGCCACTGATCCTATCCTTGAGAGAATCTGAAATGGTCCAATGTATCTAGGATGCAACTTCTTCACCTTGATTGATCATCCGGCTCCCGTAGTTGGAGTTAACTTAAGAAATACATGCTCGCCTTCTTCAAACTCTAACGACTTTCGTCGGACATCTGCATAACTATTCTGTCGACTTTGAGCCATCATCATCCTTTTTCTGATCATTGCAATCTGCTCAGCAGTCTGATCCACAATATCAGGACCATAAATTCTTCTCTCACTTAACTCAAGCCAGCATAAGGGAGATCTACACTTTCGTCCATAAAGTGCTTCAAATAGGGCCATCTGAATACTAGCTTGATAGCTATTATTGTATGCAAATTCTATCAATGGTAGATGAGTATCCCAACTGCCTTTAAAATCCAAGACACATGCTCTCAACATATCTTCTAGTGTCTGGATTGTTCTCTCAGACTGACCATCTGTTTGAGGATGATAAGCTGTGCTGAATCTGAGAGTAGTACCCATCTCTCGCTGCAAAGCCCTCCAAAAGTTTGACGTGAATTGAGGGTCTCTGTCAGACACAATACTGCTTGGAATTCCATGCAGTCTAATAATTTCCATTAAGTACAATCTTGCCAACTTCTCTAGAGAATCCCTCTTATTTATTGCCAGGAAATGAGCTGACTTTGTCAACCGATCAATTACCACCCATGTTGCATCATGCTTAGTTGGGGTCATGGGTAGTCCTTCTACAAAGTCCATGGCAATACTGTCCCACTTCCATTCAGGGACATCTAGAGGTTGCAATGTTCCTGCTGGCTTCTGATGCTCAATCTTCACTTTCTGGCATGTTAAGCACTTGGACACATAAGCTACAACATCTTTCTTCAGTCCAGGCCACCAAAATAATCTTTTAACATCATGATACATCTTGGTCATACCGGGATGCACTGTATATTGGCTTTTGTGCGCTTCATCCAGAATCTTCTCCCTTAGTCCCCTAGCATTGGGGATGTAGGGTCTTCCTCTAAACTGCAATAATCCATCTGAGGAAATCTTAAAATTCTTAGTCTGCCCTCTCTCCAGCTTGTCCTTAAAAATCATTGCGAGCTTATCATGTTCTTGAGCCTCTTTAATCTCATCTTCTATACAAGCTTTGACATGTACTCCCCCGTAGGAACTTTTCGTCACTTGCATCTGATATAAAGGGCTCCAATCTCGCATATCCTCAATCAACTTTAATTCTTTGAGCATCATATATGCTACCTGCACCACCTTTCTGCTCAGAGCATTGGCCACTACGTTGGCTTTTCCTGGATGGTATTTAATTTGGAAATCGTAATCCTTTAACAATTCCATCCATCGTCGTTGTCTCATATTCAGCTCTTTCTGATCCTGCAGATACTTCAGGCTTTTGTGGTCACAGTACAATTCAATTGTAACTCCGTATAAATAATGCCTCCATATCTTCAGAGCATAAACCACCGCTGCAAGCTCCAGATCGTGAGTGGGATAATTCTATTCATGCGGCTTTAACTGCCGAGAGGCGTAGGCTACTACTCTACCATGCTGCATCAACACACATCCCAACCCCTGTTTACTAGCATCAGTGTAGACTACATAAGTCTGAGCTGGGTCTGGGATAATCAGCATCGGAGTAGTGGTTAATTTCTGCTTTAACTCTTGAAAACTAGCCTCGCACTTCTCGTCCCACTTAAACTGCTGATTCTTTCTGGTAAGCTTGGTTAGTGGCAAGGCAATTCGAGAAAAGTCCTGGATGAATCTTCTGTAATACCCAGCTAAGCCTAAGAAACTTCTGATCTCTGTCACCGTCTTTGGCTGCTCCCAGCTTAAAACAGCTTCAACTTTGCTAGGATCCACAGCTACCCCGTCTTGGGATATGACGTGACCAAGAAATTTGACTTCTGAAAGCCAAAACTCACACTTACTAAGCTTAGCGTAGAGCTGCCTCTCTTTGAGGGTACCAAGAACAATTCTCAAATGTCTTTCATGCTCCTCAGCAGACTTGGAGTAAACCAGAATATCATCTATGAAGACCACCACAAATTGATCTAAATAAGGCCTGAAGATCCGGTTCATATAATCCATGAAAATTGCAGGCGCATTAGTCAGACCAAAAGGCATAACTAAAAACTCAAAATGCCCATAACGTGTTCTGAAAGCAGTCTTTGAAATGTCATCTGACTTAATTCTCAACTGATTGATAGCCAGATCGTAAATCAATCTTGGAGAATAGACTTGCTCCAGCCAATTGATCTAGCAAATCGTCAATTCTGGGGAGAGGGTACTTGTTCTTAACTGTGATCTTGTTCAACTCTCTGTAGTCAATACACAGTCTTAAGCTGCCACCTTTCTTTTTAACAAATAGCACTGGGGCACCCCAAGGAGAAACACTAGGTCGTATGAAACCCTTCTCTAAAAGCTCCTCAACCTGCTTCTTCAGCTCACTCATTTCATTAGGAGCCATCCGATATGGGGCTTTGGATACTGGTCCCGCTCCAGGCACAATATCGATTGCGAACTCCACTTCTCGCTCGGGAGGCAATCCTTGAATTTCCGTTGGGAAGACTTCAGGAAATTCATTAACTACTGCAATCGTCTCAATTCCTTCTTCGACTTCTGCTTGAACAGAGAGGAAAACCATGTATCCTTGACATCCTTTCTGCAAGCATTTATTTGCTTGTGCCTCCGTTATGAAATTCAGTCATACTTCTGGACTCCGATCTGCTACCGTCGAACCAAGAACTAGCATCTTGTTCTTGCAGTCCAGCATTACATTATTGGAGGACAACCAATTTAAACCAAGTATAACCTCCATCTCTCGGAAAGGCATGCATATTAAGTCTAGGGTTGTATAACAGTGCTCATACCGCACAATAATATTCAAACAAGTATCGGAGGTAACTACCCTAACACTTGTGGGAGTTGTCACATATAAGTCATAATGCAATTTACTAATCATCAGGCCTAAACGTCTAGCACAATCATAGGAAATAAAAGAATGACTTGCACCAGAATCAAACAGAGCAATCACTGAGTGGTCATTAATATAGATTGTACCTTGAATCATCTCAGGTGATTTATGTGCATCTTCTCTGGAAAGTGCAAATATGCGTCCTTGCGTTCGCGGCCTTTGATCAGCTGCTGCCTGAGGACATTCCTTTGAAAAGTGTCCTGGCTTTCCACAAGTATAGCAGACATTTTGGCCCATCCAACAAGGCTTATCCCCATGATTTTTCCCATATTTGTTGCACACTCGTGCTCTGGGGTCTCTGTTACTCGGCCCTCCTTGGTAATTTCCTCTGCCAGGTCTCCTATTCTGCCACGGTTGCTTCCTTTTTCTATAGTTGTTATTTCTTGCAGCATTTTGGCTTTGACCGGCCCTCTCAGGAACTGTTTGTTCCCTGCTTACAGGCTTAGACAGCATCCTGTGATTCATACTATTTTCTACTATGCGGCATGCCTCTACAGCCTTGTTAAACTGGTTGTACTGTTGAGGAGTCAGCTTCTCCTTCAGCACAGAGTTCAATCCTCTGATCAACCTCTCAGTCATCCACCTTTCATCATCTACTTGGCGCAAATATGTTGAATACTGAGACAGACGGATGAATTTGGCCAAGTACTCGTCAAAGGATTCTCTTTCTCCTTGTCTCAGCACAAGGAACTCTGCTTCTCTTTCATCCCTCACAGACTGAGGAAAATACTTCGCATAGAACTGTTCAAGAAACACTTCCCAAGTGACTGGAATGTTTCTTGCTTGCATAAGCAGTTCTGTATTTTTCCACCACCTATCAGCATCCTTCTCTAGCTGGTAGATGGCCATTTGAGCCTTTATCTCCGTTGGGCAATCCAGAACTTTAAAAATCTTTTCCAATCGACAGATCCAATCCTCAGCAGCCTGGACCTCAAATGTCCCTTCAAATACAGGAGGATTATGCTGGCAGAATCTGACCATCCATTGTTGGATGCTAACCACATCATTTCTCTGCTCAGCCCTTCCCTGCGGCTGTACTGGTTGTTGCTGTACTCTTTCTGCTATTGTATTTGCTGCTTCAGATGGTTCTGGAGGCCTCAGATTGTTCACTGCTGTAGCCACTGCTACGGCTATAGCAGCATCTTTATCCTGTTCACTTCGTGCTTGCATAGCACGCATCTCTTCTATCATTTTCTGTTGTTGCTCTAGCCTTTCTAATATTAGCTGATTAATATCCCTTGTGCTCTCTGGTTCCTCTGCCGTAACGGTTCTTCTTGTACGAACCATTTTTGCTTTGCTTTACGGTCTAGAAGAAAAATCTAACAGAAGAGGAATACTATAAACAACATAATTTTCATTTCATTCAAAACAGGTCATACATTACATATATGCCAATTACATGTAAGGGGCAAGTCGTAATTATCATACATCCATGCAATTTACACTGTTTACATTATCCTTCATCTCTTTTTATGTTCTTCTCTAGGGAATTGTAAACTGTAAATACTTCTGCATACAGAAATGCCACCCTTGTATATTAGTTGGTGGATCATTGGCCAAAAACTCACTTAGCTCCACATGCCATGTGGGAGTATATGGCAATATCTGACTTACGATCATCTCATGCCAATCTTCTAGAGTGTAAACCTGATTCAGGTCAATGCCCTCTATTGTATATCTATTTATTATCCTTGCTACGGTATTGAGGAATTGCAGGTAAACTGACTGCTCTTGATCTCTACTTCTATCCATCCCTCGACCTAAACTAAGTAATTCATTTTCCACACCCTTCTTGAGACTAGTAGAGTCAACATTATTCGTTTTTAGCAAAGAAGGCTGGGGTTGACTAGGACCAGGAACATCCTTCTTATCTTTATTTGTATTGTCATATATTCCTGGACTGTGTGAATAGGTAGGGACTGCCATAGGTTGTGACTGGATCTCTGGGTCACGGTACTGCTGTAAGTTACCCGCATTAAATCTATCCTTAAACTCTGGTGGAGGAGGAATAGTATCTGGTCTATCCATAGTCCAGTACCAGTACTCAGCTTCCTCAACCGTGATCTGTCCTCTCATCGAAGGAATAGAGCTGACATCAGGATTAGAGGGCACTCCAACAAACTCATACTGTGTAGAGTCACTAGACTCAGCATCATCTGGGGTATATACCACATCTTCTTCAATCCTCTGTCCTCCTATAAGAATTGAACTAGCATCTGCTGGATCTAGATTTGGGACAGGTACAGGGGGAACAAAAACAGGTTCTTCTGGTAAGAAGTTCGAATGCACAAAAGAGCTATCGGATCTATCTAGATCAGAGTCACTAGAATCAGAGATGTGAGCTACACCCAGATCCTCATCCATCACAAGCTCCTCCTCTGAGCTATCCAAGACATAGACATTTGGTCTAGGGTCTCCTTGGTTTACGGTGGCTTCTGATCTGGTTCTACCTCTAGCCATCCTGCAAGTATTAACTTAATGTCATTTATGACAACTTTACTAATGGGTATCTAACTATTATCTATGCAGAGCATTTCCTAATCCAGAATCCTTTGCTCTGATACCAAAATGAAACATCCTCCTTTATATCTCTCAAAGTACTCTTGCTATAGCTCTCTTGAAGTGGATTATATTTCTCTTGCCGAAAATCCTGGTAGAAAATAACTGTACTGATTCGGTAATTCCCCATGAGAACTACCATTCTATGCAAGTACCCAGGAAAGACTGGATGAACTGGCTAGGTCCACTCACTTCCAGCCTCCTTAGACAGCACATACGTACACAGTACTTTGTATAGTCTACCAGTACAACGGTATTTTCTAACAAATATCTTTAAGTCTTAATCTTAAAACCTTGACCTTAATTTTGAACTTTAACCTTACTCAATTGGAACTATTTTAGAACATTGAAATACCTCTTAACCTCAAAAATATGAATTTCCAAGTGTTGGGCTTACGGTTACTGTTCACTGCCACTATTCACTGGGTAATTCCAGATTACAACCTGAACTTTGGAAATTCATAACTAAATCTAGAAAAATCATTTTAAGGTGATTCCAATTTCTAATGACAGCTATTTCATTTAAATTTGATATAAAAATATGAAAATGGGATCTTCTTGTCCAGATCAAATCAGTTTATTCATTGAACTTTACTGTTCATTTGGTAAATCTGGAAGTTCCAGTTTCTTTGCCCCATTTTCAAAAATTCATTTCTCCTTGTATACTTATCCAATTGAGTTTAATTACATATGGATTTAAAGATCCATATGTCTACTTTAATCTCGAAAAATTTTGAGGAAAAACTCATTCGTTTACTATATGAAATTAGCGCATGAACCTCATTGCCTCTGAGTAGTCGTTTTACCTTATTCCAGATTTCAACTCCTAACTTTGAAAAATCATAACAATTCTAGTTCTTAACCAAATGAGGCGTTCTTGGTGTCCATTTAAATCTATAGATCTTAGCTATGTTCATGCCAAATTTCATATGAAAAATCATCATATAAGTCAATCAAAATACCGATGGAAATATACTACTTCAGATTGGATTTATGAGTAGCATGCATCATACAAACCAAAACATCATCTTGTATTTAAAGTGCACACTTTTTAAATTATGTACAGTCATCCATCAACATTTACCCTCTTGCCTTGAGAAGATCCAGCACCTAGAGCATGTTTAATTATATGGAAGGAATGAGATTTCATTGAAATCCCAATAGCAAGTAATATAAACTATAAGGTTATGCATGTTTGATTGAATGCCTAACATGTTATCATGCAATGGGAGCTAATTCATGCTTATACATAAGCAATTCTAATATGCATATTGTCATGACATATATTGCAAGGAGTATCACATACTCATATCACATCATCATCATCATCACACAACATTCCATGCTCAACCAAACCTTCATGCATAACAAGTAAGCAAAACAATCAAAGCACATAAGTTTATAGTTAGATATTCTTGCTACCTCTTGTAGATCCTTGTTCCTTTCCTTCTTGTAATGGTCTTTCCTTGCCACAAATGTCAAAACCTAGGCATTACAAGATAATTACCAAATTATAACTCCATTCCAAACAAAATCCAAGTCTAGTTTCAATAAGCTCCCTTTTTCCAAAAATTCCCATTTTGGTTCCAATGCTTCCCATACTTGTTCCTCCACTTTACCCCCACACAAAATCTCATTTTAAGACCATTGGAAGCATTAAAATTATGAAATTCAAATCACTGTTCACGCGAGTGAACAGTACCTGAAACATCCTTACTTTCATATGTCTCAGGGACCATTCAGTAGCATTTAGAACCACTTTCAAGGTCATTGAAGTCCAATTTCTCAATCTGGAGTTTTACTCTTATCGAGTACTGTTCACTGTGTAACTTCCAGATGAGTGACCCGACTTCGAAAAATCATAACTAATTCTAGAAAAATCGAAATGAAGTGGTTCCAATTGATAAATTAAGCTAACTCAATTATATTTCAGGCAAAAATAACTCGTTGACTATTCATTGACCAAGTCAACGTCAGTCAACGTGTCAAGTTTACTGTTCATTCCACGTTCTTCTCCCTGAATCCAGCATTCTGGTCCCAACTTTAATAATTTATATCTCCTTGTGTAGACATCCAAATGATACGTTTTATATATCAAATTAAAGCTTGGTATGTCTACTATTTACCATAAAAATTTCGTACATTTATTCATCTATTTACTATTTTTAATCATTTATCAAACATTATCATGTCACCACGTGTTACTGTTCACAGTGGTAATTTCCAGCAATCAACTTTGCATACATATGCATACATCCATCATATATCAGTCAAACATGCCAAACAACAATTATTATTAATTAATAAGTTGTTTTACATCTGGCCATGTACATAAATTCTCATATCTCTATTGCATCTTTTCCTGCCTGAAGTCCGGCAGCATAACCGCTACGCTTTATCTGTACAAAGAACTGAACCGTACTGATTCGGTAATCCCCTCATGAGAACTACCATTCTACGTAGTACCCAGGAAAGACTAGATGAACCGGCTAGGTCCACTCACTTCTAGCCTCCTTAGACAGCACTACGTACACAGTACTTATCATATACTGATGTTCAGTCTTTACTTCGGCAGCATAACGGCGTCTCTTAAAATTCCCAGAATTCATTTTGACATAACCTCCCCTGTAATGGTTTACTTATTGGGATGAGATTCGGGGGAATCTCAGTAGCAACAATCATAACAATATATGTAATGCAGAGTGACAGTGCTTGCTTGTGATTGTGAACAGATAAGTATGCTGCGTGCTTCCATGCTTAATAACATATGATCATAGCATTACAGCAGAGCTTCAGACATAACATATAAGACAACAATCCAACCAAACAATAGCACAACATATCACAAAGCCATTACATGAAAGCTAAGATTAGTTACTACCTCAAAGGCTCAGCAGAGCTCTACTATCTCTATTCTGCTTCCAGCTCCGCCAGAACTTCCTTTCTTTCTTTCTTCCTCTCACTTTCTCTCTCTAGCACCTCCTCCTCTCTCTAAAATGGGCTCTTGGCCATGCATAATGAATGGCAAGGGGGGGTATTTATAACCTCCTCCAATGGCAATCTCGTAATTTCCATGAACTTTGATCCTGCGGTCCTGGTTTTTCCTGGATTTTCCTATTTTCTTTAATTCCTCATTTACTGCATCATGCATGACATTATTGGGACACCTCACCAGGACACCTCAGCGCCACATTTTCCACATGTTGAAATTCCTGGACACCTCAGCAGCTGACTCAGCATGCTGACTCACCGGTCCAGTGTCCTGCCTCGTACTACGTGTCCTCAGCTTTTCCTTCCTCCTCTGTGATGGCGCCATGTGGCATCTTACTGGCACCTGTCACGCCATCCAATGTTATCCAGATAAATCCAGGACTTTATCTGATCGCCTCCTCGGTTATCGTGCCAACCGAGTAACTTTACTTTATTGAAACAGCATTAAAATAATATTTTAATGCCACTTTTTCCCACACATTACTGGGCCTACGTTTTTGGGCTCTGGGGATGTTGTCTTGGATCCTGATCAAGCCCAAGTACTCTGATGGCTCGATTCCCAAGAAACAGCCCTTGGCAAATTACCAAAATACCCTTGGGTGCCCTTTCTTGCACTATTTTAACCCTAAGGGTAAAATCGTCATTTTACACCCTTCTGTACCCTGTCAGGGTATATACTGACTCTAAGTAACTTTATCTGTATATACCTTGGCTTCTGGGCCTGTCCAGAATGACCAAAATGCCCTTCATTCATCTGTTACACTTTTGTACAACATAGGGGCATTTTCGTAATTTCGCACTTTTCCAGGGTTCTGCCAGACACTGGCCCACCTATCAGTCCAAGTGTCTTACTGGGCCTCTGTTGGCGCCATTATTGGGCCTTTCTGGGTCCAATACCTTCATGGCACGCATTACGAGGAATCTTCCCCCGTTAATAATTATTGAATATTTATCTATTATTCACCGTTTATACACATATCCGGACACCGGCTCCTTCTGTCCGAAACACTAGCCTGCGGTGTTCAGGCATCCCTGTGAGTCATATCAGTCATCTGACTGAGGTCATCCGAACTCATTCAGTCCCTTTTTATTTGGCTAAAATTACACTTAAGGACCCCACATTTTTGTCTACTTTCCTTTTTGGCCTTGAAACTTTCCATAATTGCACTTAAGTCCTTTCATTTCCTTTACTAGGTCTAGGGGCATTATTGTCTTTTCATATTTTACCAGAGTATTCTCTGGCCCTGGTCAACTATCCAGATACCCCTTCTTGACTGTCTAACCTTAGCTAAATGACCAAAATACCCTTTACTCATTCTTCAGTTATTCTATAACATAAGGGCATTTTCGTCATTTTGCACATTTTTCCCGGACACCGGCCCCTCTTACCCCTGAACTGATATTATGGGCCTGGGCCTTCCCTGGTGTCACTACGGGCCTTAGACAACACTGTATGGCCTCTTGCCATTGTCCGATCATTTCTATTCGGACTGCCTTTCCTTTACCGATTATAACTGTAAATTCCCATCTTCAGGAATTTTTACAGAAAAATCGGGACCTCAAATCAAAATTCTGTGACTCCTCATTCAATCCGGAATCCTTTCCTCTATCTCCCGGTATTTTCAGATATTTTATCCGGACCGGGCTATTTTGGCCTGAAAAAGCACTCACGCGCACACTTTTCCAAAATGACCATTTTACCCCTGGTCATATTTCTAATTCTTTCATACACCTAGAGACCTCATATGCACATTTCACAGTTCAGTGAAATGATCAGCATAATTTTCTCTATTTTTTGGCAAAATATGGTACTCATCGGCTATCAGCCCGATCTTTCCCATAATTACGATTATGCCCTTGAATTCTCTTTCTGGCATCTCTAGGCCTAAAAATTAGGGTGTTACAGTACCCGTGAGGAATTTTCAACATTATAACCTTTAATTCCAATGGTTTCCAAGGTTTAAAACCTTTCCAATCTTACACAAAATCATCATATAAACTCAATGGAAGCATTAAATCATTGAAATTCCATTTTCTTCTATCATGAACAGTGCAAACCGAAATGGTAAAGTGAAGAGCATCAACTCACCTTACTTGCTCTTTCAAGACCCTTGCTTTCTTCCACTTTCTTTCTCTAGAACTCACTTCTCTCTCTAAAGGAGCTCTTGGGTGTGAAGAATGAATGGAAAGGGGGGGTATTTATAGCAAAAGTCATGTGCCATTTGAAGGCCAAGATCACTTTGGAAAACTATTTGATCTAATGGTTAAAGGTTTGATCTTGGAATGTCTTTTCACTTTTCACTCAAGACCTTACCACCATGACATCACTAGCATGGCACCACTTGGGACATCTAAGACTACTTCTTGGCGCCATTTTTGAGTCCATATGGGTCCCACCATGTGCTAAACCTAATCCTTACTTTATTCTCTTTTTCTTTATTTCCAAAAATCCATAAATTATTTATTTTTGAACTTGGGCTCCAAGATAACTTTTGGGCCTTATTGGGCTGGCCTAGGATGACATTTTGGACCTCTTTTAGGTCCAATGGCTAATTGGCCCAAATCCCAATGTAATTTCCTTATACCGATATCCGTAAATTACCCTGATCTTAGCATAAATGCTAATCACCTCTTTTAATTGTTCTAACATTTTTAGAAATTCATTCTAATATAAAATGAATTCTCTACAAAGTTTCATAATTTTCTGAGCCCCAGAAGTCTTGTTAAAAATTAAATGCGTTTTCTTTAACTCTTTATCGGTGTCCTTTTTCACCGTAAATTCCATAATTAATTCTACAGGACTCCTTTTTGACTTCTGTCAACTCCATAAATTCTCATATTAATTATAATAATTTACTATCAAATTTCCTCTGATATCCATCCATTGTGTGAAATGACTAAAATGCCCTCCATTTACTTCTGCTTTCTTAGGGCATCAGAGTGGCATTTTTGAAATTTTGCACTTTGGCTCTTAGACTTTCTTCCTCTTCCAATTAATCATTTTCTTTACATAAATATGGCCACCTCTTTTCCTAAATATATCATATATTTCATTTAACCTGTACATACAACGTAGTACAGAAATTAGGGATGTTACACTTATCTCCCCAAGATAACTCAAATGCACCCACTTTGGTGGAGCCTACAAATGAACGATCGAGGTTTTGATAAGTGTTCATTAATTGACGGCATATGACTTAAGATTTTTTTTGGAGGGTTTAATTAATGATCTGGTTTATAAAATGCATGTATCTCGGTTGTATCTCATACAAGAAATATGCATATCGAACATATAAACTTAAGATGCATAATCTTAAACATGATACAATATGGCTCACCTATCCTAAGTCCCCTCAAGCCAATGAGAGGAGCTGTCTAATTAGAATAGGAAAATTACATAAGGAAACCTCATTTTAACATTCGAGGGGAGTGAGATGAGAAGAGAATGTACAACGAGAGTCATTGGAGGAAGGCACGACACGCAGGCCGTATTTAGAAAAATTACAACACTTGTAATCTAGAGCCATATTGTTCACCATACCCAAACATTCAAAAATCAAAATTCATACTATTTGAAGGGCAATAAATGTTTCAAAACATTCATACATCAGGAAAGTCAGTACATATTACGATTATGTTGCGCTACAATCAGGTAGCCACGGCGGTTCAGTTTGTTGCCCCATTAATATTAATTGATCAAATCAATTAACATAAACCACCAATTTCAGTTTTCTTTCAGATTCTGTATATGTCATACATAAACGGATTCCATATATGTCATACATATCTCGCATGTTATCATATAATCAACTAAGAAGTCTAACATACATCACATGTATCAACAATCAAACCTAACTTAAACACAAAATGGCATGGCTCTGATACCACTGTAGGAAATTGGAAGACACGCAGCGGAAATTAACTTTAAAATTTTTTCCATTCCCTGCCAGGATTACCGAATGTGTTTAAGTCAAGGAGAAAGAAGTGTTACCTTCGATATTCGAGCTACAGTCGCTACCTCAGTGTCCACTAGTCGCGACTCTTCGCCTCTGGAACTTTCAGTCACGACCTACTCATCTTCCCGTCGTGACCTGTGGCCTCTGGAGTTGTTAGTCGCGACCTCCTCAGCTTCTCGTCGTGACCTGTCGCCTTAAGAGTTGTTAGTCATGACCTCCTCATCTTCTCGTCGTGACCTGTCGCCTCTGGAGTTGTTAGTCGGGACCTCCTCAGCTTCTCGTCGCGACCGGATGTCTCTGGAGTTTGTAGTCGCGACCTCGTCGGCTTCAAGTCGCGACCTGTCTCCTCTTTTCGGATTTCTGACGTTCAGATGCCCGTTTTAGTCGCGACCTTTGCGCCTGTAAGTCACGACTCATCGTCGTGCTGCTCTCTTCTCGATCACAAGAAGTCGACAACTCAGATCGGCTTCCTCTACCGGTATCCACATGAATAGTGTTCTAACCACGAACGACGTGCTAGCGCCTCTTGTCCCTCTAGGGTTTTCTCAAGATTCCGTCCTCACCGTCTATATTTCGGCAGTTTCTTATCTGCAAACCTTTTGCACTCTCCTGCCCCTTTTTCTCTTGTGAGTTGGGTTGTGTGTAGAACCCTAGCTCCTATTATCAAATATATAGGATGCTATCGGGCTTCTAATTGGGCCGGGCTTCAGAATTAATCTTATATTAATTCTAAAATTAATACAATATCATATATTGTATAATTTGATAAGAAACTAATTAAATAAATACAGTTTTTATTAAATCCATCTCACAGATTTAATTCACCTATTTATTTAATTTAAAATAAAGATAAGACGGAATTATATTTGATTTATTCTCATAAATCAAATTTGAGATATCTTATCAATTTGAATTTCAAATTCAAATAGATCATATCCATTTAAATTCAAATTCAAAAGTGATAGAAATTTAATTTATCCTTATAAATTAAATCTTGCAAATATCTCTTATATTATATATATAATATATATATACAAATTTATATATATATAAAATATATAAATTCACCCTAGACTATTCATTGAATCTAGACATCTCTTAGATTCAATGAATCTGGACATCACAGCTCGAGTTGGGCTATTTTGTGTGCGACCCTTTAGGCCCATATAAAGTTGGCAGTGGGCCAGTTACTAAACTAACCCACAAGTCATAAGTGGCCTCTAGCAAGACATTACGACTACCCAAAACATATGAGGATCGATGAACGATGTTACCTTTCATACAACCATATCACGTCCCTTTTGTCACACGATATTTCGGTCATGGATGAGGCATGGTGAATGTCATCCTCCTATTCCTGACCCTTCCATTACAGTATGGCCATACATTTCTCAGACTCACTCATCGAGGTTCCCAGTAATATCTATCTACGAATGTGAGGGACAAATTCCATCTTGACCATTCACATTCCTCTGCATGAAAAATCACTGAGCCCGAACATAGTCTTTATGATCACTCTGTCAAAAGTGACTTTTGACTAGGTCAAAGCTGAGCTTTTATCATGTAGGAATCCATGATGATCTCGGGTCAAAGGGCATAGTGACATGGCTTGTATATGAGAGAAGCTTATGACTTAACCCATGCAGCTCTCTCATAGCGGGTCGGTCCAACACCTTGTACTCTTACATGTGCCTATGACTTTGATTTATATCTCTATATATCTTCAAAGTCATACTGGTCTTATTTCATCTCTGCTCCCGCATAGATGACCGGCTAGGGACATTTAGGATAAGATCATGAGTTATCCAATGATGGTCATCACAGTAAACATGCAAATAATGTGATAACATAATTAAGAAATTCATAAAACAATAATGTTTATAAGATAATGATTGGCCCCTGGGCACAATTTCCAACAATCTAAACTATCCATAACATAAAACTCATGTTCCTTTCACATGGGTACCAAAATTCCAGCAGCAACACATCAAGGTTTATGCCTCACAAACCACTTAAACTCAAGAGCAAATTTACTAGAACATAGTCTAGCATCAAGAGGAGTAGTTACCTTGATATTTCCTTCCAAGTGCTTGCTTCCTCTTGGCTTGAATTTTCAATTTGCAAGAGTTTCCCCAAGGGTTCTCAATGCCACGGCTTCCAACCATATTTGGGGGTATTTATAGATAATTTTGGGTGGAAATGAAAGGCCAAGATCATTTTGGTTACTATTTGATCTTGTGGCTTAGATTTAATCTTGGAATTTCTTTTCTTTTTTGATTTATTGCATCACTTGACGACATCACTCAAGGGACAACTCATGTGGACACCTATTCAGCATGTGATGCAAATGAAGCCCCTGTAAGCCTCTAGAAAATTTCCAGAGCAATCCGGTACAGGCCCAGTCCGATTCCTCGAAAACTGGACTGTTTTCTGAATCTAATTTTTCTAACAATCCATATTGCATCTTCAGACCTTAAATTTTGTATCTGGGTCCTTTATATCATTGATATTTTATACTGGGTCTAAACTTAATTACAGATCCCTTGTAAAATGACCAAAATACCCCTGGGTGCCCTTTCCTTGCACTATCTTAACCCTAAGGGTAAAATCGTCATTTCACACCTTTTTACACCTTACCAGGGCATATACTGGCTTTGGGTAACTTTATCTGTACGTGCCTTGGCTTCTAGGCCTATCCAAAATGACCAAAATGCCCTCCATTCATCTATTATTCTTTAGTACAACGCAGGGGCATTTTCATAATTTCGCACTTTTCCGGGGTTCCACCAGACACTGGCCCACCTATCAGTCCAAGGGTCTTACTGGGCCTTTGTTGGCGCCACTCTTGGGCCTTTTGGGGTCCATTACCTCTATGACACGAATCACGAGGAATCTTCCCCGGCGATGTTCATCGGGTATTTCAACCATTTTACTCCGTTTCTACACATCTCCGGACACCGGCTCCTTTTATCAGATACACTGGCCTACTATGTCTAGGCATCCCTTTGGGTTATAACGGTCATCTGACTGATGTCATCCAACCTCATTCAATCTCAGTTTAAATATCGATAAATCTCCCTATCGGATACCCGGACGTCACACACTCCCGTCTGAATTTACTAATTTATGAATAACTTTTCCTACAGACCTCCTATCGGTATTCTGTCAGTTTCCTGACATCTGCCTCATCAGGATGCATCATCCTGTAACTTCTCACATATATCTGAGATCTAAGATATCTGATATAAATTTTTATAACTTTTTCATTATCAGATTAATTTCGGCTATCTGGAGTCCGGAGAAAATTCCTGTATTAAGCTGGATTACCCAGCATTACTTGCTCTCTCTACTGGTGAAATCTAGGACTGAAATCATTTCGGTCAGTCCAAACCACTTCTGGCCTAACTTTCTTTAATTACAATTTAGCCCCGGGAAACTTTTCTTCTTTGCACTTAAGTCCCTCAAATTTGGGTAAAATTACACTTAAAGACCCCACATTTTTTTCTACTTTTCCTTTTTAGCCTTAAGCTTTTCATAATTGCACTTAAGTCCTTACCTTTTCTTTCTTTTGCAATTTAATCCCTTTCTTGACATAAATGGCCACATATTTTCCTAAAAAATATCTCATATATTTATTTCAATCTGTTCATACTAATTAGTACAGAAAATTAGGGATATTACAGTTGTCCCAAGGAGAAATAGATGAATGGAGGGTATTTTGGTCATTTTAGACAGGCCAAAACACTAAGACATACACAGGAGAGGTTAATCAGAGTCAGTATATGCTTTGACAAGGTACGAAGATAGTGTAAGAAAGGGCACCAAGGGTATTTTGGTCATTTCACGAGGGATCTGTAATGAAGTTCAGATCCAGTATAAGAATTTCAATGATAGAAAGAATCCGGATACTGGATTTAAGGTCAGAAAGTATATTATGGCATTTCTGAAAAATTAGATTCAGAAAATAGTTCGATTTTTAGGAAATTAGTGAAGGGAATTGGAAGAACGCAGCGGAAATTAACTTTAAAAATTTTTCCATTCCCAGCCAGGATCTACCGAATGTGTTTAAGTCAAGGAGAAAGAAGTGTTACCTTCGGTACTCGAGCTTTGGTCGCGACCTCAGTGTCCACTAGTCGCGACTCCTCGCCTCTGGAACTTTTAGTCGCGACCTCCTCAGCTTCTAGTCGCGACCTGTCGCCTCTGGAGTTTGTAGTCGCGACCTACTCTGCTTCTAGTCGCGACCTGTCGCCTCTGGAGCTTTTAGTCGCGACCTCTTCAACTTCACGTCGCGACCTGTCTCCTTTTTTCGGATTTCTGACGTTCAGATGCCCGTTTGGTCGCGACCTAAGTGTGTTCTGGTCGCGACCTTTCTTCGTGTCTGGCCGTAACGTAGAAGTCGACAGCTCAGATCGGCTTCCTCTACCGGTATCCACACGAACAGCGTTCCAATTGCGAACGACGTGCTAGCGCCTCTTGTCCCTCTAGGGCTTTCTGGAGATTCCGTCCTCACCGTCTCTATTTCGGCAGTTTCTTATCTGCAAACCTTTTGCACTCTCCCTGCCCCCTTTTCTCACGACTGAATGTGTGTGAAGAGATCTATAGAACCCTAGCCCCTAATGTCAAATATATAGGAAGCTATCGGGCTTCTAATAGGGCCGGGCTTCAGAATTAATCTTATATTAATTCTGAATTAATACAATATCATATATTGCATAATTTAATAAGAAACTAATTAAATAAATATGGTTTATATTAAATCCGTCCCACAGATTTAATTCACCTATTTATTTAATTTAAAATAAAGATAAGACAGAATTATATTTGATTTATTCTTATAAATCAAATTTGAGATATCTTATCAATTTGAATTTCAAATTCAAATAGATCATATCCATTTAAATTCAAATTCAAAAGTGATAAAAATTTAATTTATCCTTATAAATTAAATCTTGCAAATATCTCTTATATTATATATAATATATATATACTAATTTATATATATATAATATATATCTACCCTAGATTATTCATTGAATCTAGACATCTCTTAGATTCAATGAATCTGGACATCATAACTCGCATTGGGCTGTTTTGTGTGCGACCCTGTAGGCCCATATGAAGTTGGCAGTGGCCCAGTTACTATACTGACCCACAAGTCGTAAGCGGTCTCTAGCAAGGCATTACGACTACCCAAAACATATGAGGATCGATAAACGATGTAACCTTTCATACAACCATATCACGTCCCTTTTGTCACACGATATTTCGGTCAAGGATGAGGCATGAAGAACGTCATCCTCCTGTTCCTGACCGTTACTTTCTCGATCCTTGAGTAGTCTGAATATAGAAATGGAACTACCCTTCCATTCCAGTATGGCCATACATTTCTCAGACTCACTCATCGAGGGGCCCAGTAATATCTCTCTACGACTGTGAGGGACAAATTCCATCTCGACCATTCACATTCCTCCGCATGAAAAAACACTAAGCCCGAGCATAGCCTTTATGATCACTCGGTCAAAAGTGACTTTTGACTAGGTCAAAGCTGAGCATTTGTCATGTAGGAATCCATGATGATCTCAGGTCAAAGGGCATAGTGACATGGCTTGTATATGAGAGAAGCTTATGACTTGACCCATGCAACTCTCTCATAGCGGGTCGGTCCAACACCCTGTACTCTTACATGTGCTTATGACTTTGATTTATATCTCTATATATCTTCAAAGTCATACTGGTCTTATTTCATATCTGCTCCCACATAGATGACCGACCAGGGACATTTAGGATAAGATCACGAGTTATCCAAGGATTGTCATCATAGTAAACATGCAAATAATATGATAACATTATTAAGAAATTCATAAATCAACAATGTTCATAAGATAATGATTGGCCCCTAGGGCACAATCTCCAACAATTAGACCGGGCCAGTACCGGATTGGACTGTAATTTCTCCAGAGGCTTCTTGGACCTTCATTTTCTCCATGTGAAAGATTAGGTGTCCTATGAGGTGTCTCTTGGATGATGTCATGATGATGATGTCATAAATGGAAAAGAAATTAGGAAATTCCAGGGAAAACGGTGGCCACAAGTTCAGAGTTCTTAAGAATTACAGAAATGCCATCCATGAAAACTATAAATACCCTCTCCCCCTATCATTTGTCTTCACGGCTCAAGGCAAGAATAAGAGAAAGAAGTGAGTTCTAGAGAGAGAAAGTGAAATGAAGAAAGAAAGGAAGTTCTAGTGGAGCCGGAAGCAGTATAGGGATTCTAGAGTTCTGCTAAGCTTTTGAGGTAGAAACTAATCCTAGCTTTTATGTAATGGCTTTGTGATTTAATTTGCTATTGTTTGGTTAGATTGTTGTCTTATATGTCATGTTTGAAGCTCTACTATAATGCTATGATCTTATGTTATTGAGTATGGAAGCACGCAGCATACTTATCTATACACAATCACAAGCAAGCACTATCACACTGCATTACATATATTGTTATGATTATTACTACTGAGATTCCCCCGAATCTCATCCCCAATATATAACCCATTACAGGGATGTTATGTCAAAGTAAATTTTGAGAATGCTAAGAGGCGCCGTTATGCTGCCAAAATATCAGTAGTGAAGAAAGGAGATGATATGTACTGTGTACGTAGGTACTATTTAAGGAGGCTGAAAGTGAGTGGACCTAGCCGGTTCATCTAGTCTTTCCTGGGTACTTACGTAGAATGGTAGTTCTCACGGGAATTACCGAATCAGTACAAGATCAGTTATTTGTAAAGATGAAGACTAGCAGTTATACTGCCGAATTTCAGGCAGGAAAAGATGTAATAGAAATATGAGCATTTTGTACATGCCCTGTTGTATAATAATTTATTATTTAATAATAAGTATTGTTTGGTATGTTTGACTGATATGTTATGGATGTATGCATATGTATGTAAAGTTGATTGCTGGAATTTGCCACCATGAACAGTAACTCGTGGTGACTTAATGTGTTTGACCTATAATTAAAAATAATAAATGGTTGAATAAATGTATAATATTTTTATGGTAAATAGTATACATACCAAATTCGATTTGATATATAGAATGCATCATTTGGATGTCTACACTTGAAGATATAAATTATCAAAGTTGGGACCAAAATGCTGGATTCAGGAGAAAAATGTTGTATGAACAGTAAAGTTATAATGTTGACCTACATTTACTTGGTCAAGGCGTGGTCAACGGGTTATTTTTATCTGAAATATGGTTGAGTTAGCTTCAAGTAGAAATTTGAACCACTTCATTTTAATTTTTCTAGAATTAGTTATGATTTTTCGAAGTCAGGTCACTCATCTGGAATTTACACAGTGAATAATACTCGATATGAGTAAAACTCTAGATTGAGGAATTGGACTTCAATGACCTTGAAAGCGGTTCTAAATTCTACCAAATGGTCCCTAAGACATACGAAAGTAAGGATATTTCATTTTGGTATCAGAGCAAAGTTTCTGGCATTAGATATGATAGTTTCCAGACCCTAATCATAAATAATTAAGATTATGTTGAAGATAGGGGTATAGTTAGAATGTTAATCATGATGTGTGGCATGTGGTATGTGTTATTCTAAATGTTTTACATGTGTACATATATTGTTGTGTTGTATGAATATATGTTATGCATATCTATGATTGTATTTCCCAATTCTAGAAAAAGAAGTAGAAGTCATGGTTAATACAAGAAGAACGGTTAGACCAGAAGTGGTAGAGCCCCGGGATGAGGGTGCTAATAATCAGATAGACCCTGTGCAAATTATTCTAGATAGGTTAGAACAGCAACAACATGCGATAGATGAGATACGGGCAACCCAGGCTCGCCAAGATCAAGAACGAGATTCTACTATCGCTACGGCGGTTGCTAGCTTACAGCAGTCTGAGAAGGAGGTAGTACCAGAAAATGATGTAGAACCTGAACCTCAGTCAGATCATGGGCAGACTGGAATGAATAGACATCAGGGGGTCTATAGGAAATAACAATAACCAGGAAAGTCTTCAAACATGGATGGAACGATTCCATAAGTTTAATCCGCCCATGTTTGAAGGGACTTTTGACACTAAGTAGCCAAGGATTGGGTTAACCAGTTAGAGAAAATCTTTAAGATTTTAGAATGTCCCACTGAAAGAAAGGCCCAGATGGCAGTTTACAAGCTAGAAAAGGATGCTGATAGGTGGTGGAGGAACACCGAAGTAATTCTGCAATCAAGAAATATTCCACTTACATGGGAAATATTTCTTGAGCAGTTCAACAAGAAATATTTTCCCCAGTTAGTAAGAGATGAACATGAAGCCGAATTTTTAATGTTAAAGCAGGGTGAGCAAGAACCCTTTGACGATTATCTTGCTAAGTTCATTCATCTTTCACGATATTCCACTTACCTAAACTATATGAATGATGAGAGGTGGACCGCTGAGAAGTTAACTCGTGGATTAAATCCTACGCTGAAGGAAAAAGTTTTTCCTAGGAAGATACGAAGGTTTAATGAAGCAGTAGAGGTATGCAGGATCACAGAAAAGAATGATCAATATCCAGAAAAGAGTAAGCCTATTATATCAGTACCATTGAGAATGGTGCCACCAGGTTCCTTGAGAGGGAACAGTAAGAAGAGAAATAGGCCAGTATATGGGTCAGAAGTTAATAAGAAATAGGGAAGTAGGCCAGGTAGTGGGCCAAGAGAAGTTAATAGGCAACCAAGGCCTAATGTATGTGGGAACTGTGGTCGAGACCATGGTACGAGGCCTTGTCTAGCTGGTCAAGGGTTATGTTATAGGTGTGGAAAGTCTGGACATTATGCCAGGGAGTGTCCACAGAACACAACAGGCAAAAGATACCAGACTCAGGGAAGAGTATATGCCCTGACTGGCGACGAGATAAGAAAGTCTCTTGCACCAAATTAAGGTACGAGTTTATTTGTGTTCTGTTTCCACTAGCTAATGAGTAGATAAATCCTGTACGTGATTGGATTATATTGTCCAGTATGTATACTATTGAGCTACCCTATCCTAGTATGTTTCCTTTGTATAATTACAGTACAGCAGTCAGATGCAGTATGATTGGGGGTTACTCAGGTATTTCTATAGGCTTGTGAATACAGTACTCAGGGCCATTTCTGTTGAGCAGAATTGTATACAGATAGAGTAGCAGATAACAATAAAGAGATTGTTTTCAGATTACTCTTCAGATAAGAGTTAGATTTGTAACAGATGGCTCTCAAATAGAGCTAGATTCAGATGAATACAGATTACTCTTCTGATAAGAGTTGGATCTGGTACAGATTGCTCATAGTTAGAGCATAGTTTGAATGGTTCGCAATTAGAGCACAGATTTAAATGAGAAGTTATGATGGGGCCATAGCAGAAAAATGCAATGGCAGGTGGTGAGACCATGATTGCCAAGGCATGGTAAGCCACAGTATAGTAAGAAAGATGAGAGGGAACTCCTGAGTAAAAAAGAAATAAGTAAAGTCTGGGTAAATAATATGAGGCTACCAGATATAATTTTTTTTAATTTTTAATTGAGTTATCAACAGGAGGAAGCAGTTAACCTTATAACTTAGTCTGTTGGTTTAAGATCTTTGGGAGATATACAGTACAACAGAATCACAGTTAGATTCTGGAGGGTCGCAGTTAGATCCTAGCATGGCTCCAGGGTCACAGTTAGATCCTGAAGGATCGCAGTTAGATCCTAAGAGCTTCAGAGTCGCAGTTAGATTCTGAAGAGGCTAACGGTTGATCATAGTTAGATCTTGAGGTCGCAGTTAGACCTAGCCTAAGGAAAGTAATGAGCCATGAAGATATGAGTACAATGTAGTATCTCTTTGGGGAAGATGAATGCCAAAGACAAAGTTAAGGTAAGGAAGCTCCACTAGTTGATAAACTCATCCAGAAAAATTTATTTTTCTCAGATAGCCTCTATTATATAGAGACTGAACTTAGTTTTTCCTTAAACGAAGACGGAGTCCAGGTTAAAATCTGAGTGCTGATATTCAAAGTTTTATAGAAGTATTCCTGAGAAACAGAGAAGAGAATCCCATATATTTTGAGAACAGAAAAGTATGAGCAGATAGATGCCCCAGATGAGGGTAAAGAGATTGAAAGGCCAGAAAGACCTAGAGAAGAGGGTCTAAGGCAAAGTAAAGATAGAACGTAGTTCTATGAGAAAGAGAATACTAGGGCCTAGAGCTATAAGAAGAGTGACCTAGCCCTAACCCAGTATCACGAAAGGTGCTAAGGCAAGAGCAGCCTAACGATAGATAAGCCCTACGAAGGGATGGGAAAGAATGCAAATGCCACAAAAGTTTGGCATAGATGCATAGCATAAAGTTATATGAGATGCTGAGAAAAGTTAAGAAAAGTTGCAAAGAATTAAAGAAGTTAAGAAAAGTTAAAGAAGTTATCTAAATTATGATATTATGTCAGGAGAAAGAAAAACAAAAGAACACTATTTTTCCTAAAAGGCTAGAAAAGTGTAAGAGAAATGAGGTAGACCCCAGAACTACATCAAAATTCTGAGGGGTAAGATATGAAAGAGATGGACATTACTCACAAGTGTAATAAGTTGTCCATAAGTATGAGTCGATGAATGCCCCAAGCCTTGGTCATAAACCAGGAAAGGATATATAGAGGAGATATATCCAGGATAGTTGACTAATGTACTAAGTAAATTTCAGAGGACGAAATTTATTTTAAAGGGGTAGAAATGTGACATCCCAATTTTCAGGCCTAGAAACTCAGAAAGTAGCCTGAAAATAGATAGACTACCGGACCCCTTTGAGCAGAAGTCCTAGAAACATATAGAGGGTTTTTAGGGACTAAATTGCAAATAAGTTAAAGTCCAGGGACTTATATGTAAATAGTGAAAGTCCCTAGGAATATAATGGCCATTTATGTAAAGAAAGGGATTAAATTGAAAAATGAAGAAAATGCAAGGACTTAAGTGAAATTATGAAAGCTTTAAGGTTAAAAGAGAAAGTAGACAAAAATGTGGGGTCCTTAAGTGTAATTTTAGCAAAATAAAAGGGACTTAATTGAAAAGAAGAAAAGTTCCAAGGGCAAAAGTATAATTATGGAAAGATGAACCAGAAATGGCTTAGCACTGCCTGGAAGCATTTCAGTTCCAAATCTCATCAGTAGATAGAGCAAAGGATGCTGAGTAATCCAGCTTAATACATGAATTTTATCAGGACTACAAATAGCCGAAATTTATATGATAAGCTAAAAGTATAAAAAATTCCTATCAGATATCCTAGACCTCAGATATGAGTGAAAATCTACAGGAAGATGCATCCTGTAGAGACGTATGTCGGGGAACTGACAGAGTACCGGAAGGAGGTCTGTAGAAAAAGTTATTCACAAATTAGTAAATTCAGACGGGAGTGTGTGACCTCAGGGGATCCGATTAGGAGATTTATCAGTATTCGAATTGGGTCTGAATGAGCTTAGGCGACATCGGTCAGATGCCTGTTATAACCCAAATGGATGCCTAGACTCAGTATATTAGTTTATCTGATAAAAGGAGTCGGTGCCCGGAAAGGTGTAGAAACGGTGTACAGTGATAGAAATACTCGATGAATATCGCCGGGAGAGGTGTCTTGGGATTCGTGCCATAAAGGTGGTGGACCTTATCAAGGCCCAAAAATGGCGCCAACTAAGGCCCAATAAGACACTTGGACTGATAGATGGGCCAGTATACAGGGGAACCCCGGAAAAGTGTAAAATTACGAAAATACCCCTGTGTTGTCCTAAGGAGTAATGATGAATGGAGGGCATTTTGGTCATTTTAGACAGGCCAAAACACCAAGATATACACAGGAGGGGTTAATCAGAGTCAGTATATGCTCTGACAAGGTACGAAGTGTTGGAAATTGTGCCCTAGGGGCCAATCAATGTCTTATAAACATTATTGTTTTATGAATTTCTTAATTATGTTATCACATTATTTGCATGTTTACTGTGATGACCATCCTTGGATAACTCATGATCTTATCCTAAATGTCCCTGGCTGGTCATCTATGCGGGAGCAGAGATGAAATAAGACCAGTATGACTTTGAAGATATATAGAGATATAAATCAAAGTCATAGGCACATGTAAGAGTACAAGGTGTTGGACCGGCCCGCTATGAGAGAGCTGCATAGGTTAAGTCATAAGCTTCTCTCATATACAAGCCATGTCACTATGCCCTTTGACCTAATATCATCATGGATTCCTACATGACAAACGCTTAGCTTTGACCTAGTCAAAAGTCACTTTTGACCGAGTGATCATAAAGGCTATGTTCGGGCTCAGTGGTTTTTCATACGGAGGAATGTGAATGGTCAAGATGAAATTTGTCCCTCACATTCGTAGAGAGATATTACTGGGCCCCTCAATGAGTGAGTATAAGAAATGTATGGCCATACTGTAATGGAAAGGTAGTTCCATTTTTATATTCAGACTACTCAGGGATCGAGAAAGTAACAGTCAGGAACAGGAGGATGACGTTCTCCATGCCTCATCCATGACCGAAATATCGTGTGACAAAAAGGGATGTGATATGGTTGTATGAAAGGTTACATCGTTTATCAATCCTCATATGATTTGGGTAGTCGTAATGTCTTGCTAGAGACCGCTTACGACTTGTGGGTCAGTATAGTAACTGGCCCACTACCTACTTCATATGGGCCTACAGGGTTGCACACAAAATAGCCCAACTCGAGCTGTGATGTCCAGGTTCATTGAATCTAAGATATGTCTTGATTCAATGAATAATCTAGGGTGGATTTATATATTTTATATATATATAAATTTGTATATATATTATATATAATATAAGAGGTATTTGCAAGATTAAATTTATAAGGATAAATTAAATCTCTATCACTTTTGAATTTGAATTTAAATTGATATGATTTATTTGAATTTGAAATTTAAATTGATAAGATATCTCAAATTTGATTTATGAGAATAAATTAAATATAATTCCGTCTTATCTTTATTTTAAATTAAATAAATAGGTGAATTAAATCTGTGAGACAGATTTAATATAAAAACCATATTTATTTAATTAGTTTCTTATCAAATTATGCAATATATGATATTGTATTATTTTCAGAATTAATATAAGATTAATTCTGAAACCCAGCCCAATTAGAAGCCCGGTAGCATCCTATATATTTGACATTAGGGGCTAGGGTTCTAGACACGAGAAAAAGGGGCAAGGAGAGTGCAAAAGGTTTGCAGATAAGAAACTGCCGAAATAGAGACGGTGAGGACGGATTCTTGAGAAAGCCCTAAAGGGACAAGAGGCGCTAGCACGTCGTTCGTGGTTGGAACGCTATTCGTGTGGATACCAGTAGAGGAAGCCGATCTAAGTTGTCGACTTCTTGCGATCAAGAAAAGAGCACCAGGTATGACGAAGTCGCGACGAGTTGACACATAGGTCACGACTAAATTGGCATCTGAACATCAGAAATCCGAAAAGAGACGACAGGTCATGACTAGAAGTAGAGGAAGTCGTGACTAAAAACTCCAGAGATGACAGGTCGCGACTAGAAACTGAGTAGGTCGCGACTGCAAACTCCAGAGGTGACAGGTCGTGACAAGAAGCTGAGAAGGTCGGGACTGTAAACTCCAGAGGCGAAGAGTCGCGACTAGTAGACACTGAGGTCGCGACCACATCTGGAATACCGAAGGTAACACTTCTTTCTCCTTGACTTAACCACATTCAGTAGATCCTGGCTGGGAATGGAAAATATTTTAAAGTTAATTTCCGCTGCGTGTCTTCCAATTCCATTCACTAAGAGGTGTGAAATGACGATTTTACCCTTCGGGTTAAGATAGTGCAAGAAAGGGCACCAAGGGTATTTTGGTCATTTCGCGAGGGATCTGTAATGAAGTTCAGATCCAGTATAAGAATGTCAATGATAGAAAGAATTTGGATACTGGATTTAAGGTCAGAAAGTATATTATGGCATTTCTGAAAAAATTAGATTCAGAAAATAGTCCGGTTTTTGGGAAATCAGACCGGGCCAATACCGGATTGGACTGTAATTTCTCCAGAGGCTTCTTAGACCTTCATTTTTTCCTTGTGAGAGATTAGGTGTCCTATGAGGTGTCTCTTGGATGATTTCATGATGATGATGTCATAAATGGAAAAGAAAATAGGAAATTCTAGGAAAAACGGTGGCCACAAGTTCAGAGTTCTTAAGAATTATAGCAATGCCATCCATGAAAACTATAAATACCCCCTCCCCCTTTCATTTGTCTTAACAGCTCAAGGCAAAAATAAGAGAGAGAAGTGAGTTCTAGAGAGAGAGTTAAAGGAAGAAAGAAAGAAAGTTCTGGCGGAGCCGGAAGTAGTATAGGGATTCTAGAGTTCTGCTAAGCTTTTGAGGTAGTAACTAATCCTAGCTTTTATGTAATGGCTTTGTGATTTAATGTGCTATTGTTTGGTTGGATTTTTGTCTTATATGTTATGTTTGAAGCTCTACTGCAATGCTATGATCTTATGTTATTGAGTATGGAAGCACGCAGCATACTTATCTGTACACAATCACAAGCAAGCACTATCACACTGCATTACATATATTGTTATGATTATTACTATTAAGATTCCCCCGAATCTCATCACCAATATATAACCCATTACAGGGAGGTTATGTCGAAGTAAATTTTGAGAATGCTAAGAGGCGCCGTTATGCTGCCCAAATTAGGGCAAAATATCATTAGTGAAGAAAGGAGATGATACGTACTGTGTACGTAGGTACTGTTTAAGGAGGCTGGAAGTGAGTGGACCTAGCCGGTTCATCTAGTCTTTCCTGGTTACTTACGTAGAATGGTAGTTCTCACGGGAATTACCGAATCAGTACAAGATCAGTTATTTGTAAAGATGAAGACTAGCAGTTATACTGCCGAATTTCAGGCAGGAAAAGATGTAATAGAAATATGAGCATTTTGTACATGCCCTGTTGTATAATAATTTATTATTTAATAATAAGTATTGTTTGGCATGTTTGACTGATATGTTATGGATGTATGTGAAACATCCTCCCTTAGCCCCTCAGAGTACACTTACGGAAGCAATATTAGCTTGATTATATCTTAACTTAAGCCCAGAAATTCAAAATTTTACTCTTAAGTTCCTTATTCTGGACCTTTAATTTGAAAATAAAATTATCTCGTTCTGCACATCCAAATGAGGCTTATTACCTATCCACATAATGCCCCAGATGTGTACGACTGGCCTGCCAAATTTCATAGCCAAACTCCTACGTTTACTAGGTCAAACTGAGGTCAAACCACTGCTACCTCAGGACCTACGAATTTCTCTTTTAATTCATCATTCACAAATTGAACATGCTAAACAATGTTTATTATTAAATAATAAAATGTCATACAACAAGGCATACAGCAAATTATCATATTTCTATTACATCTTTTCCTGCCTAAAATTCGGCAGCATAACTGCTACATTCCTTCTGTAGAAAGTAACCGATCTTGTACCGATTCGGTAATTCCCGTAGGAACTACCATTCTACGTAAGTACCCAGGAAAGACTGGATGAACCGGCTAGGTCCACTCACTTCCAGCCTCCTTAGACAGCACCTACGTACACAGTACGTATCAGTTCCTTTCTTTGTTCCTTCCTCTGTTGCCAGAATTTTGGCAGCCTAACGGCGTCTCTCAAAATTTCCAGATTTTATTTTGACAGAACCTCCCCTGTAATGTTATTTTTGGGAATGAGATTCAAAAGAATCCCAGTAGCAATAATCATAACAATATATGTAATGCAGAGTGACGGTGCTTGCTTGTGATTGTGTATAGATAAGTATGCTGCGTGCTTCCATATTCAATAACATATGATCATAGCATTGTAATAGAGCTTCAAGCATAACATATAAGACAACAATCCAACCAAACAATAGCACAACAAATCACAAAGACATTACATAAGAGCTAGGATTAGTTATTACCTCAAAAGCAGAGCTCCAGAACTTCTATACTGCTTCCAACTCCACCAGAACTTCCTTTCTTTCTTTCTTTCTCCTTCTCTCTCTTCTTTCTCTCTCTTTTCTTGCCAAAAACGTGGGATGCCTAAAATGGGAGGGGAAGGGGGGTATTTATAGCTTTAATGGATGGCATTCTTGTAATTTTGAAGCCATCTGAACATGTGGTCCTGGTTTTTCCTGGATTTTCCTATTTTTCTTTATTCCTTTTTACTGCATCATGCATGACATCATCCAGGACACCTCACCGGGACACCTCATCGCCACATTCTTCACATGTCACAATTCCTGGACACCTCATCAGCTGACTCAGCAGTTCAGTCCAATCCAGTACCGGTCCAGAGTCTTGCACCGTAATACGTGTCCTCAACTTTTCTTCTGCCTCTAAGATTACGCCATGTGGCACCTGGAAGGGACCTTTCACGCCTTTCAATGCTATCCAGATAAGTCCCAGACTTTATCTGATCACCTCCTCGGTTATCGTGCCGACCGAGTAACTTTACTTTATTGAAACAGCATTAAAATAGTATTTTAATGCCACTTTTTCCCACATACTCCATGTGCTACGTTTTTGGGCTCTAGGAATGTTGTCTTGGATCCTGATCAAGCCCAAGTACTCTGATGGCTCGATTCCCAAGAAACATCCCTCGGCAAATTACCAAAATACCCCTGGGTGCCATTTCTTGTACTATTTTAACCCTAAGGGTAAAATCGTCATTTTACATCCTTTTGTACTCTGTCAGGGCATATACTGACTCTAAGTAACTTTATCTGTATGTGCCCTGGCTTCTGGGCCTATCCAGAATGACCAAAATGCCCTCATTCATCTCCTACCCCTTTAGTGCAACACAGGGGCATTTTCGTAATTTCGCACTTTTCCGGGGTTCTGCCGGACACTGGCCCACCTATCAGTCCAAGGGTCTTACTGGGCCTTTGTTGGCGCCATTGTTGGGCCTTTCAGGGTCCATTACCTTCATGGCACGCATTACGAGGAAACTCCGCCCGTTAATGTTTATTGAATATTTAATCTATTTTTCACCGTTTATACACATATCCGGACACCGGCTCCTTCTGTCCGATACACTGGCCTGCGGTGTTCAGGCATCCCTGTGAGTCATATCAGTCCTCTGACCGAGGTCATCCGAACTCATTCAGTCCCTTTTCAAATACCGATAAATTTCCCTATCGGATACCCGGAGGCCTCACACTCCCGTCTGGATTTTCTAATTTTCGAATAACTTTTTCTACAGGCCTCCTATCGGTATTCTGTCAGTTTCCTGACATCCGCCCCATAAAGACGCATCATCCTGTATTTTCTCACCTAGATCTGAAATCTAGGATATCCGGTAGGAATTTTTATAACTTTTGGACGATCAGTCCATTTCTGGCTATCTGGAGTCTTCAAAAATTCCTGTATTAAGCCAGATTACCGAGCGTCCCTTGCTCTCTCTACCGGTGAAATCTGGGACTGAAATGCTGTCGGACAGTCCAAACCACTTCCGGCCTGACTTTCTTTAATTACACTTTAGCCCCAAGGAACTTTTCTTCTTTTCATTTAAGTCCCTTTTTATTTGGCTAAAATTACACTTAAGGACCCACCTTTTTGTCCTTAAACTTTCCATAATTCTTTCATACTCATAGAGACCTCGTATGCACATTTCACAGTTCAGTGAAATGATCAGCATAATTTTCTCTATTTTCTGGCAAAATATGGTACTCATCGGCTACCAGCCCGATCTTTCCCATAATTACGATTTTGCCCCTGCATTCTCTTTCTGGCCTCGTTGCTCATCTTCTCATCCCTCATCTTAAGGTCTAGAAATTCTCTTTCAATAACTCATCCCTTAAACTCTTCGGGAGTCATCGTTAATTGAAAGGCTCGACAACCCGCCCATATCAGGTTATCTTACACAGGAGCCAGCCCATATCAAGCTACCTGCAGAATTCCTAGGCTTGAGACTTAGGACATTTCTCACATTCCTCATCTTGGACCTAGATGAACTGTCCCGATCTCCTAGACCAAAAATCGGGATGTTACAGTATGCATATGTATGTAAAGTTGATTGCTGGAATTTGCCACCATGAACAGTAACTCGTGGTGACTTAACAATGTTTGACCTATAATTAAAAATAGTAAATGGTTGAATAAATGTATGATATTTTTATGGTAAATAGTATACATACCAAGCTTCGATTTGATATATATAATGCCTCATTTGGATGTCTACACATGGAGATATAAATTATCAAAGTTGGGACCAAAATGCTGGATTCAGGAGAAAAACGCTGGATGAACAGTAAAGTTATAACGTTGACTTGGTCAATGCGTGGTCAATGAGTTATTTTTATATGAAATATGGTTGAGTTAGCTTCAAGTATCAATTTGAACCACTTCATTTTGATTTTTCTAAAATTAGTTATGATTTTTCGAAGGCAGGTCACTCATCTGGAATTTACACAGTGAACAGTACTCGATATGAGTAAAACTCCAGATTTAGAAATTGGACTTAAATGACCTTGAAAGTGGTTTTAAATGCAACCAAATGGTCCCTAAGACGTACGAAAGTAAGGAAGTCCAATTTCTCAATCTGGAGTTTTACTCTTATCGAGTACTGTTTGCTGTGTCAATTTCAGATGAGTGACCTTATTTCGACAAATCATAACTAATTCTAGAAAAATAAAAATGAAGTGGTTCAAATTGCTACATGAAGCTAACTCAATTATATTTCAGGGAAAAATAACTTGTTGACAACTCCTTGACCAAGTCAACATCGTTCAATGTTATAACTTTACTGTTCATACAGCATTTTCCCCCTAAATACAACATTTTGGTCCCAACTTTGATAATTTATATCTCCATGTGTAGACATCCAAATGAGGTATTCTATATATAAAATCGAAGCTTGGTATGTCTACTATTTACCATAAAAATATCATACATTTATTCAATCATTTACTTTTTAATTATAGGTCAAACATCATTAAGTCACCACTAGTTACTGTTCGTGGTGGCAAATTCCAGCAAGCAACTTTACATACATATGCATACATCCATCACATATCAGTCAAACATGCCAAACCATACTTATTATTAAATAATAAATTGTTATACAATAGGGCTTGCACATAATCCTCATATCTCTATTACATCTTTTCCTGCCTGAAATTCGGCAGCATTACTACTAAGCTTCATCTTTACAAATAGCTGATCTTGTACTGATTCGGTAATTCCCGTGAGAACTACCATTCTACGTAAGTACCCAGGAAAGACTGGATGAACCGGCTAGGTCTACTCACTTCCAGCCTCCTTAGACAGTACCTACGTACACAGTACGTATCATCTTATCCTATCTTCATTATGATATTCTGCCTTAACTTTGGCAGCATAACGACGTCTTTTAGCCTTCTCAAAATTTACTTCAACATAACCTTCCTGTAATGGGTTATATATTGGGGATGAGTGAAACATCCTTCTTTATATCTCTCAGAGTACTCTTGCTATATCACTCTCAACTGGATTATATCTCTCTTGCCGAAAATTCTGGTAGAAAATAACTGTACTGCTTCGGTAATTCCACATGAGAACTACCATTCTACGTAAGTACCCAGGAAAGACTGGATGAACCGGCTAGGTCCACTCACTTCCAGCCTCCTTAGACAGCACCTACGTATACAGTACTCTATATAGTCTACCAGCACAACGGTATTTTTCTAGTACACATCTTTAAATTTTAACCTTAAATCTTGCCCATAAATATTAACCTTACATATACTCAATTGGAATTATCTTAGATCATTGGAATACCTCTTAAACTTAAAAACATTAATTTCCAGGAGTTGGGCTTACGTGTACTGTTCACTGTCACTATTCACTGGGTAATTCCAGATTACAGCCTGAACTTTGAAAATTTATAATCAAATCTAGAAAAATTGTTTTGAGGTGATTTTAATTTATAATGAAATATATTTCATTCAAATTTGATAAAAAAATATCAAAATGAGGTTTCCTTGTCCAGATCAAATCAGTTTATTCGTTGAACTTTACTGTTCATTTGGTAAATCTGGAAGTTCCAGTTTCATTGCCCCATTTTCAAAAATTCATTTCTCCCTGTATACTTATCCAATTGAGTCGAATTACCTATTTATTTAAAGATCAGAATGTCTACTTTAAGCTCACCAAATATCGCGGACAAACTCATTCATTTACTATATGAAAACCGCGTATGAACCTTACTGTATCGGATGACTTGTTTTATCTTGATCCAGAGTTTAAGCCCAACTTTGAAAAATCATATCAATTTGAAAACTTAACCAAATTACACGTTCTTGGTGTCAATTAAATCTATGGATCTTAGCTATATTCATACCAAATTGCCGTAAAAGCTAGCTGGATAAGCTTCTCAAACTATCACTGAAAGTAGACTGACTATCATCGGATCCAGTGCATGCATACAATATACATACCAATATATCATCACATAAATTAACGGCATGCTTTCCAAGTCATACACCATTCATACATCCACAATTACCTCCTCCCTTGTGATGTTCCAGCACCTAGATCATGGTTATGGGGGGTGAGATTCGGGGGAATCTCAGTAGCAAACAATACCAAACAATGCATGCATTAATGTAAAGACTTGTGCTTGCTTGTGAAAGTGTTATCATAGTGTGATGAGCATGCTTCCATGTATCATATGAAATACAATTGACCAAAGAAATCATAAAATAACAGAGCTTCAATCATCTACCATATACACACAATTCAACCAAGCCATAGCACAATCAAGCATACATTACATACATACATACAAGTTTAGGGTAAGTCCACTACCTTGGATTTAAGCTCTCTTTCTTATGCTTGCACTTGCTTCCCAAGCTTTTTGGCAATCATTCCCCAACATCTTCTTAGAGGTTTCAAGGTCCTAAACACATTCATATTCATTACATAATCCATTAGGACCATGAACTCAAACACTACTCAAGACTACCTCTCTTGAACCTTTAACTTGCTTTAACTAACATAACTTTCTTTAATCTTTGCCAATTAACTTGGCCTCTGAACCAATTGATGTCTTGACCTTACTCTACACAATTTCACCTTTTGAATCCATTTATGAACTCAAAATAACCAAATTCTAGCAACAATACACTGTTCTGTACAGATTTGGAAAAGCATACATAAATCTTCCAAAAATTCTCATTTTGATTCCAATGCTTCCCATACTTGTTCCTCCACTTTTCCCCCACACAAAATCTCATTTTAAGACCATTGGAAGCATCAAAATCATGAAATTCAGATCACTGTTCACGCGAGTGAACAGTAACCGAAAGGAATTTTTAACATTATAACCTTTAAGTCCAATGGTTTCCAAGGTTCAAAACCTTTCCAATCCTACACAAAATCATCATATAAACTCAATGGAAGCATTAAATCATTGAAATTCCATTTCCTTCTATCATGAACAGTATATGAATAGTGCAAACCGAAATGGTAAAGTCAAGAACATCAACTTACTTCACAACCAAGCATGTAACTAACTTGTTTAAGCTTGTCTTAACTATCTATGACTTAAAACTCATATTCCTTTCACATATACACAAAAATTCCAGCAGCATCTCCCCAAGATTTAAGCCTCAAAAACCACTTAAACTCAAGCACAAACCATAAGAACAAAGCCTAGAAGTAAGGGAGCAACTTACCTTACAAGCTTCTTCAAGATCCTTGCTTCTTCCTTGCTTGAGAAATATTTTCCAAGAGCTTCCTTCCCCTTTCTTGCTCATGGTTTTGGCTTGCAAATGAGGGGGTATTTATAGCAAAAGTCATGGGCCATTTGAAGGCCAAGATCACATTGGGAACTATTTGATCTAATGGTTAAAGGTTTGATCTTGAAATGTCTTTTCTCTTCACACTCATGACCTTACCACCATGACATCACTAGCATGGCCTACTTGGTACACCTAATCCCCCTTTTTGGAGCCATTTTGAAGTCCTTGTGGGTCCCACCATGTGCCAACCCTAATTCTTACTTTATTCTCTCTTTTTTTTCTTTCTTTTCAAAAATCCATAAATTATTCATTATTGGGCTTGGGCTCCAACATAACTTTTGGGCCTTATTGGGCTGGCCTAGGACAAAATGTTGGGCCTCTTTTAGGTCCAATAGCTAATTGGCACAAATCCCAATGTACTTTCCTCATACCTATATCCGTAAATTACCCTGATCTTAGCATAAATGCTAAACACCTCTTTTAATTGTTCTAACATTTTTAGAAATTCATTCTAATATAAAATGAATTCTCTACAAAGTTTCATAATTTTCTGAGATCCAGAAGTCCTGATAAAAATTTCATACGTTTCCTGTAATCCTTTTATCGGTGTCCTTTTTCACCGTAAATTCCATAATTAATTCTACAGGACTCCTTTTTGACTTCTGTCAACTCCATAAATCCTCATATTAATTATAATAATTTACTATCAAATTTCCTCTGATATCCATCATTGTGTGAAATGACCAAAATGCCCTCTATTTACTTTTGGTTTCTTAGGGCATCACAGTGGCATTTTCGTAATTTTGCACTTTGGCTCTTAGACTTTCTTCCTCTTCCAATTAATCCTTTTCTTTACATAAATATGGCCACATCTTTTCATAAAAATCTCATATATTTTATTCAATCTGTACATGCAACTTAGTACAGAAAATTTGGGATGTTACATTTCTCTCCCCCTTAAAATAAATTTCGTCCTCGAAATTTACTGAGTACCTTAGTCAATTTTCTTGGATATATATATCTTCTATATATCTCTTTCTGCTTTATGACTAAGGATTGGGGTATTTATCTCTTATCTTCTATCTTCTCATCTAGCGGAGTACGTTCATTATCCGCTTCCTATCCATGCTATCATTACTTTTCTTATTTGAATCAACTTATTTAGAGTTGAATATTACTTCATGTTGCTACTTACTCACTTGCTATGCATCCATTTGCTTATGGACAACTCATTGTACTAGACTTGTGAGTAGTGTCAATTTCTTTCAAATCAAACTCTCTCGAATATTACTGTATTCGGGAGTTTCCCTCACTCACTCATCACACTTTCTAACACTTATCCCTTATTACTTCTCTTAGCATCTCGCAGAATTCTTTAACATCCGTAAAGCTTCATCCTCTTTTTGTATAGAAACTCTTATAACTCTATTGTTGCTCTTATCATCTTTAATGATTCAACATCATACAGAGAGAGGACTTATGTAACTATTCGTTCTTTACTTTTGCTACTAAATAGGAGCACATACTCTAACATGCATAATGCCTGGCCAATATCTTACAGGACTGTATACCTGTTCATAAATGCAAAGCTCTAACATCGGAGCTCAAGCAATTTTTTTCTTGAACATGCACAGTTCTAACACTTGGAGCTTACACAGCTCTAACATTCAGAGCTTTAGCATAACATAAAATGCACATTTCTCATTGCGTGCCACCTTACACATTTATCATAGTGTATCTCATTACATACTTCTCATGCTGTATCATGGCATATCTAGCCAAGTCTGGCTATATCATGGCGTATCTTACTCTTTCATAACTTATCTTATCATGACATATTCTGAGATATCATAAGTCTAACATTCTCTTATGACTTTATCAGCCTCTCAAGAGAGTATTGCTCCTTTTTTAGACTACTCTTGCCTAAACATCTTTCTGGATGAAGGCTACATTACTCTTCTAAGCCTTAGCATTCTCTATCTCATAGAACTATTGGGTTCTATCTTTACTTTAGACCTTCTTCTCTAGGTCTCTCTAGCCTTTTAATCTTTTTATCCTTATCTGGAGGATTTATCTGCTCATACTTTTCTGTTCTCAAAACATATGGGGTTCTCTTCTTTATTTCTCAGGCATACTTCTATAAAACTTTTGAATATCAGCACTCAGACTTTAACTTGGACTCCGTCTTTGTTTAAAGAAAACTAAGTTCAGTCTGTATAATATAGGCTATCTGAGAAAAATTATTATAAATAATTTTTCTGGATAAGTTTATCAACTAGTGAAGCTTCATTACCTTAACTTTGTCTTTGGCATTCATCTTCCCAAAGAGATACTACATTGTACTCATATCTCATGGCTCATTACTTTCCTTAGGCTATGTCTAACTGCGACCTCGGGATCTAACTGCGATCAACCGCCAGCCTCTTCAGAATCTAACTGTGACTCTGGAACTGTTAGGATCTAACTGCGACCCTGGAGCCATGCTATGATCTAACTGTGACCCTCCAGAATCTAACTGCGATTCTGTATATCTCCCGAAGATCTTAAACCAACAGACTAAGTTATAGGGTTCACCTCTTCTACTTGTTGATAACTCAATAAAAATTTAAAAATATTACGTTCAGTAGCCCCTATTATTTCCCAAGACTTTACTTATTTCCTCTCTTACTCAGGAGTTCCTTCTCATCTTTCTCTTACTGTGGCTTACCATGCCTTGTGCAATCATGGTTTAACCACTTGCCATTGCATTCTGCTGCTATGGCCTCATCATAACTTCTCATGTAAATTTGTGCTCTAACTGCGAGCCATTTGAACTATGCTCTAACTGCGAGCAGACTGCATCAGATCCAACTCTTATCTGAAGAGTGATCTGTACTCATCTGAGTCTAGTCTCTATCTCAGAGTCATCTATCTTAAATTTAAGTCTTTTTGTATACCATTCCTTTCAATAGCAATGGCTCTGAGTACTGCATTCGCAAGCCTATAGAAAAACCTGAATCACCCCAATCATAAATCATATCAGAATATCATATCATAACTTATAGTCCCATAAACTGAGACTATCTATCATCCTTAATACATTCCTTATTGCATATCATATGGTATAGGAGCAACAAAATTTTCTCATAACTTCCTCACCATATATACTCTACCCTGCATATACTACGAAATGGGAGTATTCATCATGGCATACTCTAACATGCATGTCATTATATGACAACTGCAAGGAGATGCAACTATTCATCATCATAATTTGCTCAACCATCCATCAGACATTGTAATGAACTAAGTAAGCCTCAAAACATATTTCCTTTATCATATTGCCTATCATATCCTGATCATTCATCCTGAAACATCTATCTATTTCACTTAGGCTGCCATGCTACTCTCTTATCAGGGTATAGACTTGACCCTTCTATCGAATAGGGGAGTTACTTTATCTTTAGAACCGTGGCTATCTTTCTTTTTTCTAATCTTGCTTACAGCTACCGCTCTATTAAACTTCTGTGACTACCTGAGAAAAATTTTTCTTTATAACATGAAATCCAATCCGTAAATTAACTCTTTAATCATTCACTCTCTCTGTTCATATATATGAACTTGGCTAAACATTCATCAAAGGGGTTTCTCTTTCTCTATTTAACCTTTAGCCTCACGCTCATCTCTATTTAACTGAGAGGAATACTTTTCATAAACTTTACTCAAGGAATACTTCCCAGGTGAGTGGAACAGTCTCCATTTCTCTGGAGCAACTTTGGTGTCTTTCTACTATCTCTCAACTCTTTCGTGCATATACATCAGTCTCAGTCTACTCTTGACCGGACTATGATTCCTTCTTGGTCTTTTTCTTGATCCTGACCAACTTAGATCATATAAATCTCATTCATCATCTAGCACTATTATTTGTGTTCTCTAACAGCCCAGCACCCTTCCACATAGATATTGTCCACTTTTCCCTTAGGCAGCCCTGAGGCCACACTAGAGCAGGGTTTTGTTCTCCAGGCACATGAGGACTTTAACCTCTTAGGCACCCGAAAACGTGTCCTCCGGGTATCAGAGCTACACAGCAAAAGATATTGTCCCCTCTCCCCTTAGGCAGGCACCTCTGAGCCCACACGAGGTCAGGGTTTTGTTTCCCAGCACTGCCTGCCTACCACTCGTGCCTGCCTACCCCCACTGGGGCTCTTGGTGAAGAGGGCGCTTTGTGAGTACTGGAAACGCGTTCATGAGGGAGAGGTATCCACACCCTTATAAGGCATGCTTCGTTCACCTCCCGAACCGATGTGGGACTAATATCCTGTTTCAGGGACTTTAACTTTCGAGAACTTGAAGCCATATGTTAGGCTCATTTCTTGCGCAAGCCTTATCCTAACTTTTGATTCTTTTGTTCATCAACGACTAACTGAACAAAGTCTTTCCAAATATAGATCTACTCTTGATAGTCACATAGAGGATCTACTTATGATAATTACCTTAGACTAGCATGTATCTCTATTTCTCATAATGTTCAGCTTGCCTACATCATGTGCTAAACCTCTAACTGATAACCTTCAGTGAGGCTGGCATCTTCATCCTTCATCAGGTTGTAACATCCCTAATTTCTGTACTAAGTTGTATGTACAGATTGAATAAAATATATGAGATGTTTAGGAAAAGATGTGGCCATATTTATGTAAAGAAAAGGATTAATTGGAAGAGGAAGAAAGTCTAAGAGCCAAAGTGCAAAACTACGAAAATGCTACTGTGATGCCCTAAGAAACCAGAAGTAAATGGAGGGCATTTTGGTCACTTCACACAATGGATGGATATCAGAGAAAATTTGATAGTAAATTATTATAATTAATATGAGAATTTATGGAGTTGACAGAAGTCAAAAAGGAGTCCTGTAGAATTAATTATGGAATTTACGGTGAAAAAGGACACCGATAAAGGGTTAAAGGAAACATATGTAATTTTTAACAGGACTTCTGGGTCTCAGAAAATTATGAAACTTTGTAGAGAATTCATTTTATATTAGAATGAATTTCTAAAAATGTTAGAACAATTAAAGGATGTGTTTAACATATATTCTGAGATCAGGATAATTTAAGGATATCGGTATAAGGAAAGTACATTGGGATTTGTGCCAATTAGCTATTGGACCTAAAAGAGGCCCAACATTTTGTCCTAGGCCAGCCCAATAAGGCCCAAAAGTTATCTTGGAGCCCAAGTCCAATAATGAATAATTTATGGATTTTTGAAAAGAAAGAAAAAGAGAATAAAGTAAGAATTAGGTGTTGCACATGGTGGGACCCACAAGGACTTCAAAATGGCACCCAAAAAGAGGAAGGGTTAGGTGTACCAAGTGAGGCCATGCTAGTGATGTCATGGTGGTAAGGTCTTGAGTGAAAAGTGAAAAGACATTCCAAGATCAAACCTTTAACCATTAGATCAAATAGTTTCCAAAGTGATCTTGGCCTTCAAATGGCACATGACTTTTGCTATAAATACCCCCCCTTTCCATTCATTCTTCACACCCAAGAGCTCCTTTAGAAAGAGAAGTGAGTTCTAGAGAAAGAAAGTGGAAGAAAGCAAGGAAGAAGCAAGGGTCTTGAAGGAGCAAGTAAGGTAAGTTGTCTCCTTGCTTCTACCTTTTGTTCTTATGGTTTGTGCTTGAGTTTAATTGATTTTTGAGGCTTAAATCTTGGGGAAATGCTGCTGGAATTTTTGTATATATGTGAAAGGAATATGAGTTTTAAGTCATAGATAGTTAAGACAAGCTTAAACAAGTTAATTACATGCTTGGTTGTGAAGTAAGTTGATGTTCTTGACTTTACCATTTCGGTTTGCACTGTTCATGCACTGTTCATGATAGAAGGAAATGGAATTTCAATGATTTAATGCTTCCATTGAGTTTATATGATGATTTTGTGTAGGATTGGAAAGGTTTTGAACCTTGGAAACCATTGGACTTAAAGGTTATAATGTTGAAAATTCCTCACGGGTACTGTTCACTCGCGTGAACAGTGATTTGAATTTCATGATTTTGATGCTTCCAATGGTCTTAAAATGAGATTTTGTGTGAGGGAAAAGTGGAGGAACAAGTATGGGAAGCATTGGAATCAAAATAAGAATTTTTGGAAGATTTATGTATGCTTTTCCAAATCTGTACAGAACAGTGTATTCTTGCTGGAATTTGGTTATTTTGAGTTCATAAATGGATTCAAAAGGTGAAATTGTGTAGGATAAGGTCAAGACATCAATTGGTTCACAGGCCAAGTTAATTGGCAAAGATTAAAGAAAGTTATGTTAGTTAAAGCAAGTTAAAGGTTTAAGAGAGGTAGTCTTGAGTAGTGTTTGAGTTCATGGTCCTATTGGATTATGTAATGAATATGAATGTGTTTAGGACCTTGAAACCTCTAAGAAGGTGTTGGGGAATGATTGACTAAAAAGCTTCATGATTGGAAAGCTTGGGAAGCAAGTGCAAGCATAAGAAAGAAAGCTTAAATCCAAGGTAGTGGACTTACCCTAAACTTGTATGTATGTAATGTATGCTTGATTGTGCTATGGCTTGGTTGAATTGTGTGTATATGGTAGATGATTGAAGCTCTGTTATTTTATGATTTCTTTGGCCAATTGTATTTCATATGATACATGGAAGCATGCTCATCACACTATGATAACACTTTCACAAGCAAGCACAAGTCTTTACATTAATACATGCATTGTTTGGTATTGTTTGCTACTGAGATTCCCCCGAATCTCACCCCCCCATAACCATGATCTAGGTGCTGGAACATCACAAGGAAGGAGGTAATTGTGGATGTATGAATGGTGTATGACTTGGAAAGCATGCCTTTAATTTATGTGATGATATATTGGTATGTAAAATGAATGCATGCACTGGATCCGATGAGAGGCAGTCTACTTCCAGCGATAGTTTGAGAAGCTTATCCAGCGAGTTTTTATGTGAAATTTGTCATGAACATAGATAAGATAAATATCTTTAAATGGACAGCAAGAACGCCTAATTTGGTTAAGAACTCGAATTGTTATGATTTTTCAAAGTTGAACTTAAACTCTGGATCAAGATAAAACTAGCCCTACGATACAGTGAGGTTCATACGCGGTTTTCGTATAGTAAATGAATGAGTTTATCCTTGATATTTGGTGAGATTAAATTACACATTCTGAGCTTTAAATACATAGGTAATTCAACTCAATTGTATAAGTATACAAGGAGAAATGAATTTTTGAAAATGGGGCAAAGAAACTGGAACTTCCAGATTTACCAAATGAACAGTAAAGTTCAACGAATAAACTGATTTGATCTGGACAAGGAAACCTCATTTTCATATTTTTACATAAAATTTAAATGAAATATATTTCATTACAAATTGTAATCACCTCAATATGATTTTTATAGATTTAATTATGAATTTTCAAAGTTTAGGCTGTAATCTGGAATTACCCAGTAAACAGTGATGATGAACAGTACCCGTAAGCCCAACTCTTGGAAATTCATGTTTTTGAGGTTAAGAGGTATTCCAATGTTCTAAAATAGTTCCAATTGAGTATAAGTAAGGTTAAGGTTTAAGTTCAAAGTTTAAGGTCAAGGTTTTTTTAAGGATTGAGATTAAGGATATTTACTAGAGAATGCTGTTATACTGGCAGAATATCAAAAGTACTGTGTACGTAGGTGCTGTCTAAGGAGGCTGGAAGTGAGTGGACCTAGCCGATTCATCCAGTCTTTCCTGGGTACTTACGTAGAATGGTAGTTCTCATGGGACTTACCGAATCAGTACAGTTATCTTCTATCAGGATTTTTGGCAAAGAGAGATATAATAAAGTTAAGATTACTTTTGTAAGTGTACTCTGAGAGGTTTAAAGGAGGATGTTTCACAGGTCCCTGCGTATCTTCATCGTGACCTGAGTATGAACTAGGCGCAACGCATCCATGAACTTTAGTTGTGACCATCTCATTCTACTTGTCATGACTGGATAGCTCTACATTCTTTAGTCACGACCTCGGGTCACCTTTCGTTATGGCCTAACTTCTCGAGGACTTCTAGCAGTGTCCCAAACTGCTTTACATCTGACCTGGATCTAACTTGCTTTAAACATTCCCTTAGAATGTTCTTGTCTAGTCTTTACCCTAGTAATGGCCGATCCTTACACATCAGTTGTGAACCATTTGCCAAAAGCTCACTTAGCTTTACATGCCACGTAGGGTATATGGCAATATCTGGCTTATGGCCATCTCATATCATGCTACTAACATGAAAACTTAATCCAGGTCAATGCCCTCTATCACATCTCTGTTTATCATCCTTGCTACGGCCTTGAGGAACTGCAGCTAAACTGACTGCTCTTGATTTCTACTTCCTTTCATCCCTTAACCTAAACTAAGTAGTTCACTTCCCACAGCCTTTCTTGAGACTAGTATAGTCACATTGTCTGTCTTTCATAAAGAAGGCTGGGGTGGATTAGGCTAGGAACATCCCTTTAATCTTTATCTATAACCTCGTATATTCCTGGACTGGGATAATAGGAAGGGATGTCAAAGCTTGTAACTGGATCTTAGGCTACTCATATCAAACTTATCCTCAAACTCTAGTGGAGGAGGAATAATATCTGGCCTACCTATAATTCAGTATCAGTTTTCAGCTTCCTCAACCGTAATCTATCCTCTTATCGAGGAAGATAGCTTACATCAGGGTTAGAGAGCACTCTATCAAACTCATCATGTACATAATTACTAGACCCATCATTATCTAGTGCAACATTATCTGGGTATACACAACATCTGACTGAATTTCTCATAATCTCCAGACTGTAAAATTGAGTATAAAAATATGCATGGGGTACCTTACTATAAACCTTCCTGATTGATTCCCTTATGCTATTATCTGAACTCTCTTCACTACCTGAAGAGTCAAAGTTTGGGTGTACCTCATCTTTATACAGCATTACAGGTTAGGGGTCTCACTGATTAACTGATATTTCAAGCTTAACTTTATGAATCCCCATGTCTACTGCTGCAACATTTTCTCTATGTTCTGTCGTTACGACCAAAAGTCTTCCTTCATCGTGACTTATGACCTAACTTATCGTAACTTGGACATCTGGCATCCTTACTGTAGTATCTGGTCACAACATGATACTTCGAGCTACTTTTATAGCTTCCTTAGTCATGAACTGATCAGCTTCTGTCTCTATCCATAGAGGAAATTGCTTCTTAAATATTATTCTGCTTAGTCCAGCCACATTGTTTTAATAAACATAAGACTTCGGCTGTATCTGCTGACTAAGATCAGCCCACGTAATCATATCCTTCGTAAGAATGTAAAGCTCGGGGTACAGTCTCTTTCATCTAGGTGTCACTATTTTCTGTCTAAACCTTTCCAAGTAGTGAACACCATCCCTATATCATAGAACCATTCAAATTTCTCATTTGACTAAGGGATCAGTCTAACTAAACCAAAGCATCACTGAGCCAGAACCTTCTGTTCTGTGCCAGAATCTTATGCTATGAGCCAGAATCCTTTGTTCTGTGCTAACTTTATTCTGTATTAACGCTAGAAATCATCTGTTCAGAGTATTTCCTAAGCCAGAATCCTTTGCTCTGATACCAAAATGAAACATCCTTCTTTATATCTCTCAGAGTACTCTTGCTATTGCACTCTCAACTGGATTATATCTGTCTTGCCGAAAATTCTGGTAGAAAATAACTGTACTGCTTCGGTAATTCCCCATGAGAACTACCATTCTACGTAAGTACCCAGGAAAGACTGGATGAACCGGCTAGGTCCACTCACTTCCAGCCTCCTTAGACAGCACCTACGTATACAGTACTCTGTATAGTCTACCAGCACAACGGTATTTTTCTAGTACACATCTTTAAATTTTAACCGTAAATCTTGCCCATAAATATTAACCTTACATATACTCAATTGGAATTATCTTAGATCATTGGAATACCTCTTAAACTTAAAAACATTAATTTCCAAGAGTTGGGCTTACGTGTACTATTCACTATCACTATTCACTGGGTAATTCCAGATTACAGCCTGAACTTTGAAAATTCATAATTGAGGTGATTTTAAATTATAATGAAATATATTTCATTCAAATTTGATAAAAAAATATCAAAATGAGGTTTCCTTGTCCAGATCAAACCAGTTTATTCGTTGAACTTTACTGTTCATTTGGTAAATCTGGAAGTTCCAGTTTCATTACCCCATTTTCAAAAATTCATTTCTCCCTGTATACTTATCCAATTGAGTCGAATTACCTATTTATTTAAAGATCAGAATGTGTACTTTAAGCTCACCAAATATCACGGACAAACTCATTCATTTACTATATAAAAACCGCGTATGAACCTTACTGTATCGGATGACTTGTTTTATCTTGATCCAGAGTTTAAGCCCAACTTTGAAAAATCATATCAATTTGAAAACTTAACCAAATTACGCGTTCTTGGTGTCCAATTAAATCTATGGATCTTAGCTATATTCATACCAAATTGCACGTAAAAACTAGCTGGATAAGCTTCTCAAACTATCACTGAAAGTAGACTGACTATCATCAGATCCAGTGCATGCATACAATATACATACTAATATATCATCACATAAATTAACGGCATGCTTTCCAAGTCATACGCCATTCATACATCCACAATTACCTCCTCCCTTGTGATGTTCCAGCACCTAGATCATGGTTATGGGGGGTGAGATTCGGGGGAATCTCAGTAGCAAACAATACCAAACAATGCATGCATTAATGTAAAGACTTGTGCTTGCTTGTGAAAGTGTTATCATAGTGTGATGAGCATGCTTCCATGTATCATATGAAATACAATTGGCCAAAGAAATCATAAAATAACAGAGCTTCAATCATCTACCATATACACACAATTCAACCAAGCCATAGCACAATCAAGCATACATTACATACATACAAGTTTAGGGTAAGTCCACTACCTTGGATTTAAGCTCTCTTTCTTATGCTTGCACTTGCTTCCCAAGCTTTTTGGTCAATCATTCCCCAACATCTTCTTAGAGGTTTCAAGGTCCTAAACACATTCATATTCATTACATAATCCATTAGGACCATGAACTCAAACACTACTCAAGACTACCTCTCTTGAACCTTTAACTTGCTTTAACTAACATAACTTTCTTTAATCTTTGCCAATTAACTTGGCCTCTGAACCAATTGATGTCTTGACCTTACTCTACACAATTTCACCTTTTGAATCCATTTATGAACTCAAAATAACCAAATTCCAGCAAGAATACACTGTTCTGTACAGATTTGGAAAAGCATACATAAATCTTCCAAAAATTCTCATTTTGATTCCAATGCTTCCCATACTTGTTCCTCCACTTTTCCCCCACACAAAATCTCATTTTAAGACCATTGGAAGCATCAAAATCATGAAATTCAGATCACTGTTCACGCGAGTGAACAGTAACCGAAAGGAATTTTCAACATTATAACCTTTAATTCCAATGGTTTCCAAGGTTCAAAACCTTTCCAATCCTACACAAAATCATCATATAAACTCAATGGAAGCATTAAATCATTGAAATTCCATTTCCTTCTATCATGAACAGTATATGAACAGTGCAAACCGAAATGGTAAAGTCAAGAACATCAACTTACTTCACAACCAAGCATGTAACTAACTTGTTTAAGCTTGTCTTAACTATCTATGACTTAAAACTCATATTCCTTTCACATATACACAAAAATTCCAGCAGCATCTCCCCAAGATTTAAGCCTCAAAAACCACTTAAACTCAAGCACAAACCATAAGAACAAAGCCTAGAAGTAAGGGAGCAACTTACCTTACAAGCTTCTTCAAGATCCTTGCTTCTTCCTTGCTTGAGAAATATTTTCCAAGAGCTTCCTTCCCCTTTCTTGCTCATGGTTTTGGCTTGCAAATGAGGGGGTATTTATAGCAAAAGTCATGGGCCATTTGAAGGCCAAGATCACATTGGGAACTATTTGATCTAATGGTTAAAGGTTTGATCTTGAAATGTCTTTTCTCTTCACACTCATGACCTTACCACCATGACATCACTAGCATGGCCTACTTGGTACACCTAATCCCCCTTTTTGGAGCCATTTTGAAGTCCTTGTGGGTCCCACCATGTGCCAACCCTAATTCTTACTTTATTCTCTCTTTTTTTTCTTTCTTTTCAAAAATCCATAAATTATTCATTATTGGGCTTGGGCTCCAACATAACTTTTGGGCCTTATTGGGCTGGCCTAGGACAAAATGTTGGGCCTCTTTTAGGTCCAATAGCTAATTGGCACAAATCCCAATGTACTTTCCTCATACCTATATCCGTAAATTACCCTGATCTTAGCATAAATGCTAAACACCTCTTTTAATTGTTCTAACATTTTTAGAAATTCATTCTAATATAAAATGAATTCTCTACAAAGTTTCATAATTTTCTGAGATCCATAAGTCCTGATAAAAATTTCATACGTTTCCTGTAATCCTTTTATCGGTGTCCTTTTTCACCGTAAATTCCATAATTAATTCTACAGGACTCCTTTTTGACTTCTTTCAACTCCATAAATCCTCATATTAATTATAATAATTTACTATCAAATTTTCTCTGATATCCATCCATTGTGTGAAATGACCAAAATGCCCTCTATTTACTTCTGGTTTCTTAGGGCATCACAGTGGCATTTTCGTAATTTTGCACTTTGGCTCTTAGACTTTCTTCCTCTTCCAATTAATCCTTTTCTTTACATAAATATGGCCACATCTTTTCATAAAAATCTCATATATTTTATTCAATCTGTACATGCAACTTAGTACAGAAAATTTGGGATGTTACAATGAGATTCGGGGGAATCTCAGTAGTAATAATCATAACAATATATGTAATGCAGTGTTAGTGCTTGCTTGTGATTGTGTACAGATAAGTATGCTGCGTGCTTCCATACTCAATAACATATGATCATAGCATTGTCGTAGAGCTTCAAACATAACATATAAGACATAAATCCAACCAAACAATAGCACATTAAATCACAAAGCCATTACATAAAAGCTAGGATTAGTTACTACCTCAAAAGCTTAGCAGAACTCTAGAATCCCTATACTGCTTCCGGCTCCACTAGAACTTCCTTTCTTTCTTCATTTCACTTCCGGCGTCTCTTAGCATTCTCAAAATTTACTTCGACATAACCTCCCTGTAATGGGTTATATATTGGGGATGAGATTCAGGGGAATCTCAGTAGTAATAATCATAATAATATATGTAATGCAGTGTGATAGTGCTTGCTTGTGATTGTGTACAGATAAATATACTGCGTGCTTCCATACTCAATAACATATGATCATAGCATTGTAGTAGAGCTTCAAACATAACATATAAGACAACAATCCAACCAAACAATAGCACATTAAATCACAAAGCCATTACATAAAAGCTAGGATTAGTTACTACCTAGCTAGCTTAGCAGAACTCTACTATCATTATACTGCTTCCAGCTCCGCCAGAACTTCCTTCTTTCTTTCTCTCTCTCACTTTCTCTCTCTAGAACTTCCTTCTCTCTCTAAATTGGCTCTTGGCCGTGGGTTACAATGGCAAGGGGAGGGGGTATTTATAGTTTTCACGGATGGCATTTTTTTAATTCTTAAGAACTCTGAACTTGTGGCCACCGTTTTTCTGGAATTTCCTATTTTCTTTTCCATTCAAGTCCCTTAACTTTCCATAATTCTTTCATACTCATAGAGACCTCATATGCATATTTCACAGTTCAGTGAAATGATCAGCATAATTTTCTCTATTTTCTGGCAAAATATGGTACTCACCGGCTGAAACATCCTCCCTTAGACCCCTCAGAGTACACTTGCGGAAGCTAGATAGTTCGATTATACCTTAATTCAAGCCCAGAAATTTAAATTTCACTCTTAAGTTCCTTATTCTGAACCTTTAAGTTGAAAACCAATTTATCTCGTTCTACACATCCAAATGAGGCTTATTACCTATCCATGTAATGCCCCAGATGTGTTCTACTGGCTCACCAAATTTTGTGGCCAAACTCTTTCATTTACTAAGTCAAACTGAGGTCAAAACACTGCTACCTCAGGACCTGCGAATTTCTTTCTCATAATTTCTCATACACAAATTTAATATGCCAAACAATATTTATTATTAAATAATAAATTGTCATACAACAGGATATACACAAAATCCTCATATTTCTATTACATCTTTCCTGCCTGAAATCCGGCAGTATAACGGCTAGGCTTCATCTTTAAAAGTAACTGATTTTGTACTGATTCGGTAATTCCCGTGAGAACTACCATTCTATGTAAGTACCCAGGAAAGACTGGATGAACCTGCTAGGTCCACTCACTTCCAGCCTCCTTAGACAGTACCTACATACACAGTACGTATCAGTTCCTTTCTTACTACTGCTATCTTGTCATAATTTCGGCAGCACAACGGCGTCTCTTAAAATTCTCAAAATTCATTTCAACATAACCTCCCTGTAATGGGTTAGACATAGGGAATGAGATTCGGGGGAATCTCAGTAGTAAATAATCATAACAATATATGTAATGCAGGGTGGCAGTGCTTGCTTGTGATTGTGTACAGATAAGTATGCTGCGTGCTTCCATACTCAATAACATATGATCATAGCATTGCAGTAGAGCTTCAGACATAACATATAAGACAACAATCCAACCAAGCAATAGCACATCAAATCACAAAGTCATTACATTAAAGCTAGGATTAGTTACTACCTCAAAAGCTTAGCAGAACTCTAGAATCTCTATCATGCTTCCAGCTCCGCCAGAACTTCCTTCCTTCCTTTCTCTCTTTCTTTCTTTCTCCTTATCTCTCTTCTTTCTCTCTCTATTCCTTGCAAAACCGTGAAGACAAATGAATGGGGGAGGGGGTATTTATAGTTTCCACCGATGGCACTTCCGTAATTCTTAAGAACTCTGAACTTGTGGCCATCGATTTTCCTGGAATTTCTTATTTTCTTTTCCTTTTATGACATCATCACCATGACATCATCCTAGGGACACCTCAGGGGATACCTAATCTGTCACATGGCGCAAATGAGGGCTCCTGGGATACCTCACCAGCTGACTCAGTATTTCCAGACAGTTCCAGAGTCTTGCACCGAAATTAACGGCTCAGATCGTGCCACGTGTCCTCAGCTTTTTCTTCTTCCTCTATGTTGGCGCCAAGTGGCATCTTACTGGCACCTTTCACGCTATCCAGATAAGTCTAGAACTTTGTCTGATCACTTCCTCGGTTATCGTGTCGAGTAACTCTACTTTTATTGAAAAGTCACTAAAACATTATTTTAATGCCACTTTTCCCCATATATCACTGGGCCTACATTTTTGGGCTCTGGGAATGTTATCTTGGATCCTGATCAAGCTCAAGTACTCTTATGGCTCGATTCTCAAGAAATATCCCTTGGTAAATTACCAAAATGCCCTTGGTTCCTCTTTATTTACTTTAACAAGTCTAGGGGCATTATTGTCTTTTCATAACTTATTAGAGTATTCTCTGACCCTAGTCAACTATCCAGATACCCTTTCTTGACTGTCGCACCTTAGCCAAATGACCAAAATACCCTTTTCTCATTCTTTTACTATTTTATAATATAAGGGCATTTTCGTCATTTTACACCTTTTTCTCGGACACCGGCCCCTTTTACCACTGAACTGATATCATGGGCCTGAGCCTTCCCTGGTGTCACTATGGGCCTTAAAAATACTATATGGCCTCTGGCCACAGTCCGATCATCTCTATTCAGACTACTTTTCCTTTACCGATTATAACTGTAAATTCCCATCTTCAGGAATTTTTACAGAAAAATCAGGACCTCAAATCAAAATTCCGTGACTCCTCATTGAACCCGGAATCCTTTTCTCTATCTCCTAGTATTTTCAGACATTTAATCTGGACCGGGCTGTTTTGGCCTGAAAGTATGCTCGCGCGAACTTTTCAAAATAACCATTTTACCCTTGGTTACATCTCTAATTTTTACATAATCATAGAGACCTCATATGCACATTTTACAGTTCAGTGAAATGATCAGCAGAATTTTCTCTATTTTCTGGTAAGATATGGTACCCATCAGCTACCTGTCCGATCTTTCCCATAATTATGATTATGCCCCTGAACTCTCTTTCTGGCATCTTTACTTATCTTCTTATCCTTTATCTTAAGTTATAGAAATTCTCTTTCAACAACTCGTCCCATGAACTCTTCGGGAGTCATTGTTAATTGAAAGGTTAGACAACCCGCCCATATCAGGTTATCTTACTCAGGAGCCAGCCAATATCTAGCTACCCGCAGAATTCCAAGGCTTAAGACTTAGGATATTCCTTACATTCCTCTTTTTGAACCTAGGTGAACTGTCCCTATTTTGTAGGTCAAAGACTTAACTCATCTTTAAATCCTGAGGAACTTAGCTTATCCCTCGGATTCCTACAAAATATAGGTAAGTGATCTGCCCATATCAGATTACTACCCTGGGACTACGGGTTTAATAGCCTGCCCACATCAGACTACCTCCCAGCTCTCCTAGACCAAAAAATCGAGATGTTACATCGGCTACCAGCCCGATCTTTCCCATAATTATGATTATGCCCCTGAATTCTCTTTCTGGCATCTTTACTTATCTTCTTATCCTTCATCTTAAGTCCTCAAAATTTTCTTTCAACAACTCATCCCCTGAACTCTTCGGGAGTCATTGTTAATTGAAAGGTTCGACAACCCGCCCATATCAGGTTATCTTACTCAGGAGCCAGCCCATATCTAGCTACCTACAGAATTCCTAGGCTTAAGACTTAGGATATTCCTTACATTCCTCTTTTTGAACCTAGGTGAACTGTCCCTATTTTGTAAGTCAAAGACTTAACTCATCTTTAAATCCTGAGGAACTTAGCTTATCCCTCGGATTCCTACAAAATATAGGTAAGTGATCTGCCCATATCAGATTACTACCCTGGGACTACGGGTTTAATAGCCTGCCCACATCAGACTACCTCCCAGTTCTCCTAGACCAAAAAATCGAGATGTTACATCGGCTACCAGCCCGATCTTTCCCATAATTATGATTATGCCCCTGAATTCTCTTTCTGGCATCTTTACTTATCTTCTTATCCTTCATCTTAAGTCCTCAAAATTTTCTTTCAACAACTCATCCCCTGAACTCTTCGGGAGTCATTGTTAATTGAAAGGTTCAACAACCCGCCCATATCAGGTTATCTTACTTAGGAGCCAGCCCATATCTAGCTACCTACAGAATTCCTAGGCTTAAGACTTAGGATATTCCTTACATTCCTCTTTTTGAACCTAGGTGAACTGTCCCTATTTTGTAAGTCAAAGACTTAACTCATCCTTAAATCCTGAGGAACTTAGCTTATCCCTCGGATTCCTACAAAATATAGGTAAGTAATCTGCCCATATCAGATTACTACCCTGGAATTACGAGTTTAGCAGCCTGCCCATATCAGACTACCTCCCAGTTCTCCTAGACCCAAAATTCAGGATGTTACAATTCTCCTCCCCTTTTAAAAATTTCATTCTTGAAATTTTAAGGAGTACCTCATCTTTCCTGAAGAAAACTTCTTACTGATCTATACAGCTATATGGTTTTTATAACGCCATCATATACAGCAAGTAAGATCATCCCTCTCTGTCTTATCCTCATTCCAGTGATAGTCTAGAGGAGCAATAGCTTGGTCCCTGACCTTCCACATGGTACTTAGCAACTTACATCTCTCATGCCAGTTGCTTACAGCTACCGATGTTCTAACCCCTCTTACAGCACCCTCATCACTGAATTAAGACAGATTTCTTATCTTACTAATTGCTTCTCATGACCCGTTATAATAACCACTTTCGCTAGATCAGAAAAGAACCATTCATTAATCTCATCATTTATATCATATCTATCTCTAGGCATACAGTTTCTTACAGCTCAGTCGTCCTTATAGCTATTGTCCTTTTTAACCATTCTTAGGGTCGACTTCAGGGGATTTGGGGACTCTGTTTGTGGTAAGAGCAAACACCCTTCCTGTTGTCGTTGGCCTAGGCGTGTCAGCATTCTTAGGGCAAACTCTTGCAAAGTGACCTTTCTCGCCACAAATAAAACAGCCGCTTTGCCCTGCTCGATACTCCCTTGTGCCATGGCTCTTTCCATATCTTTGACATCTTTTCCCTCCAACCTGATCCTCACCTTGATCAGTCCCCTGTCTAAACTGTTGCCTTTTTCTCTTGTTATTGTTATTGGCTTCATAACTTGAGCTACCTCCCAGAGTGCTCTTAGCCAATACTTCTTTACCTCTTACCTCTGGCTTAGTCACTTCCTTGTTCCTTACTCTGTTCCCGGTTGCTGCATGATTGTTCGTACTTCTTTCTGTCAATCTGCAGATTTCTACCGCTCTATTGAACTGCGTAAGTTGCTAAGGAATTATCCTTTCCTTTAGGGCACTTCTCAGGCCCTCCACTAATCTCTTTATCAACCATTCTTCATCCTCTATTCTTCTGAGGTACGTAGAATAGCTTGACAATCAGAGATACTTAGCCAAATATTCATCGAATGGCTCTTTCTCTCCCTGTTTTAAAGTAAGGAACTCAACTTCCTTTGCGTCCCTCACTGACTGGGGAAAGTATTTTTCCCTAAACTGTCCTAGAAATACTTCCCATGTAACTGGGATTCCTTTTACCTGAAGAATAAGCTCAGTATTCTTCCACCATTTTCGCGCATCCTTTTCTAGCTTAAAGATGGCCATCCGGGCTTTTCTTCCTGATGGGCACTCTAGCACCTCAACAATCTTCTCTAGTTGATCTATCCAATCCTCGGCTACTTGGACGTCAAATGTCCCCTCAAATGCCAGAGGATTGTACTTCTGAAACCGCTCCATCCACTGCTGAATACTATTAGGATGTACCACTGGATCCTCTATTCTCGACTGCTCATTATTTGGAGGAACTCTTGATATCCCTTCTCCTGGCCTATCAGGGGTCCGCATTTGATTAACTATAGCTATAAGGGTAGCTATAGTTGCATCTCTTTCCTGATCTCGATAAACTTGTTCCGCCCTCATTTCTTCCATCATCCTTTGCTGCTGATCTAGCTTAGCAAGGATAACTCGCATAGGATCTACCTCATTGGAGTTGCCAGCTTCCTCCATGTTTGGCTCCTCTACTCGTGTTTTACGTCCTCGTCTCATGCTCACCATCTTGTTCCTTGTCAATCAAAAAAGAAAAGTGAACACATTAACATCATATTACCTACTCATCTAGGAGCTTTACCTCACCTGGGCTTTTCTAAACCTCTATATATTTTGACTTACGAACAGAGCGTTATATCCTGTGCTAGAACCTTATGCTCTGATACCAAAATGCTTTCGGGCATTTTGATATTGCGACGTAATGCCTATCATATTTCCTTAACTCTGTGATATTTTATTTTGGTATCAGAGTAAAAGGTTCTGGCATAGACCAAAAAGGACTCTGGTTCAGAGCATAAGATTCTGGTATAGAACAGAAGGTTCTGGCTCAGTGATGCTCTGAAATAGTTAGAATTGATGTTTAAGTGAGTTAAAGATATGAATTAGAAAAGTTATTTCCCCTAGTGTACGAGAGAATGATACTAAGGTCGCGACTAAAGGAGACAGAGATGTCAGGTCGTGATAAGTAAAGTGCTCAGGTCACGACGAGAATTGGCAGAGGCCAGATATGATGAGATTTGCCAAGGAATGATCCTAAGACATGGCCTAAGGCTAGAAGCGTGATGGTTAACAGATAAGAGGTAATATTCCCTGAGAAGAGGGATTCCATCACCGAGAAGTAGTAGACCTAGAGTAGAGTACCCTAGAGAATAGAAGTGATAGTAAGAGATGATGAATGAGATCCATGCGACTCAAGTTCGCTAGGATCAAGAGGTAGAGGAGCATTGGCTGTGAGCACTCTGGGAGGTAGCTCAAGTTGCGAAGCCAATGATATTAATAAGAGAAAGAGGCAACAGTTTAGCCAGGGGACTGATCAAGGTGAGGATCAGGTTGGAGAGCAAAGATGTTAAAGTTGTGGAAAGAGCCATGGCATGTAGGAGTGTCGAGCAGGGCAAAGCAGCTGTGGCAAGAAAAGCCACTATGTAAGAGGTTGCCCTGAGAATGCTGACATCCCTGTGTTGAAGGGTGTTTGCTCTTACCACAATCAGAGTCTCCAAATCCCCTGAAGTCGACCCTAAGTATGGTTAAGAAGAACCATAGCTGTAAGGGCGACTGAGCTGTAAGAAACTGTATGCCTAGATATGATGTAAATGATGAGATTAAGGAACAATTCTTTTCTGATCTAGAGAAAGTGGTTATGATAACGGGTCATGAGAAGCAATTAGTAAGATAAGAAATCTATCTTAATTCAGTGATGAGGGTGCTGTAAGAGGGGTTAGAACATGGGTAGTGAAGGGAATTGGAAGACACGCAGCGGAAATTAACTTTAAAAAATTTTCCATTCCCAGCCAGGATCCACCGAATGTGTTTAAGTCAAGGAGAAAGAAGTGTTACCTTCGGTATTCGAGCTTTGGTCGCAACCTCAGTGTCCACTAGTCACGACTCCTCGCCTCTGGAACTTTCAATCGTGACCTCCTCAACTTCTAGTAGCGACCTGTCGCCTCTGGAGTTGTTAGTCGCGACCTCGTCAGCTTCAAGTCACGACCTGTCTCCTCTTTTCAGATTTCTGACTTTCAGATGCCCGTATAGTCGCGACCTCAGTGTCAATAGGTCGCGACCTTGCTTCGTGTCTCGTCGATCGTAAGAAGTCGATAGCTCAGATCGGCTTCCTCTACCAGTATCCACATGAACAGCGTTCCAACCAAAACAACCTTTTAACATCATGGTACATCTTGGTCATACCTAGATGTACTATATACCGACTTTTATGTGCTTCCTCCAGAATCTTTTCTCTTAATCCCATAGAATTAGGGATATAGGGTCTTCCCCTGAATTGTAGCAATCCATCAGGGGAGATTTCAAAATTTCTGGTCTTCCCTCTCTCCAGCTTATCCTTAAAGATCATTGCGAGCTTATCTTGCTTTTGAGCCTCTTTTATCTCATCTTCTATGCACGCTCAGACATGCACTCCTCTGTAAGGACTCTCTGTCATTTGCATTTGATACAGAGGGCTCTAATCTCGCATATCTTCTATCAATTTCAACTCTTTGATCATCATATATGCTACCTGCACCACCTTCCTACTCAGAGCATCAGGCACCACATTGGCTTCTCCTGGATGGTATTTAATTTGGAAGTCATAATCTTTTAACAATTCCATCCATCGACGCTGACTCATATTCAGCTCTTTCTAATCTTAAAGAACTTCAGGCTTTTGTGGTCATAGTATAATTCAATTGTAGCTCCATATAAATAATGTCTCCATATCTTCAGAGCATAAACCACCGCTGCAAGCTCCAGATCATGAGTGGGATAGTTTTCTTCACACGGCTTTAGCTGCCGAGAGGCATAGGCTACTACTCTACCTTGCTGCATTAGTACACATCCTAACCCCTGCTTGCTAGCATCAGTATAGACTACATAAGTCTGAGTTAGGTCTGGAATAACCAGCATGGGAGTAGTGGTTAATTTCTGCTTTAACTCTTGAAAGCTAGCCTCGCACTTCTCATCCCACTTAAACTGCTGATTCTTTTTGGTAAGCTTGGTGAGTGGCAAGGCAATTCGAGAAAAGTCTAGAATAAATCTTCGATAGTACCCCTGCTAAGCCAAGAAAACTTCTAATCTCTGTCACTGTCTTTGGCTGCTCCTAGCTCAAAACTGCTTCAACTTTGCTAGGATCCATAGCTACCCCTTCTCGGGATATGACATGACCGAGGAATTTGACTTCTGAAAGCCAAAACTCGCACTTACTCAACTTAGCATAGAGCTACTTTTTTTTAAGGGTACCAAGAACAATTCTCAAATGCCTTTCATGCTCCTCTGCAGATTTAGAGTACACCAGAATATTATCAATGAATACCACAATAAACTGATCTAAATAAGGCCTGAAGATCCAGTTCATATAATCCGTAAAAATAGCAGGTGTATTCGTTAGCCCAAAAGGCATCACAATAAATTCAAAATATCCATAGAGTGTCCTAAAAGCAATCTTTAAAATATCATCTGACTTAATCCTCAGCTGATGATAGCCAGATCTCAAATCAATCTTAGAGAACAAGCTCGCTCTTGCCAATTGGTCTAGCAGGTCATCGATCCTGGGGAGAGGGTACTTATTCTTGATCGTAATCTTATTCAATTCCGGTAGTCAATGCATAGCCTTAGGCTGCCATCCTTCTTCTTGACAAACAGTACTGGAGTACCCCATGGTGAAACACTGGGTCTTATGAAACCCTTCTCCAATAGCTCCTCAATCTGCTTCTTTAGTTCAATCATTTCATTGGGAGCCATTCGGTACGGGGCTTTGGATACTGGTCCAGATCCAGGTATAATGTCAATCGCAAATTCTACTTCTCATTCCGAAGGCAATCCCTGAATCTCCTTTGGAAAGACTTCAGGAAATTCATTGACTACTGGAATCTCATTAATTCCTTCCTCCACTTCTGTTTGAACAGAAAAGAATACCATATATCCTTGACATCCTTTCCGCAGACATTTATCTGCCTGAGCCTCCGTTATGAAATTTAATCTTACTTCTAAACTCAGATTGGTGACCTTTGGACCAAGAACTAAAGTCTTGTTCTTGCATTCCAGCATTACATTATTGGAGGATAACCAATTCAAACCAAGTATGACATCGATCTCCCGAAAATGCATACATATCAAGTCTAGGGTGGTACAACAGTGCTCATACCGCATAATACTATTCAAACAAATATCAGATGTAACTACCCTAGCATTGGTGGGAGTTATCACACATATATCATAATGCAACTTGCTAATCAGAAGGCCTAGGCATTTAGCACACTCATAAGAAATAAAGGAATAACTTGCACCCAAATCAAACAGAGCAGTCACAGCACCTTGGATCATCTCAGGTGATCACTGGGCGTCCTCCCTGGTGAGTGCAAATACTCGTCCTTGTGTCCTTGGCCTTTGATTAGTTACAGCTTGAGGGCATTCTCGAGAAAAATGTCTGGGCTTTCCCCAGGTATAACAGACATTCTACCCCATCAAACATGGCCTATCACCATGATTCTTTCCACATTTATTGCAGACTCGGCCTCTGGAGTCTCTGTTATTATTCCTTCCCTGGTAATTTCCCCTGTTTGATCTCTTATTCTGCCACGGTCACTTTCTTTTTTGATAGCCGCTACCACTTGCAGCTTCTTGGTTCTGACGGCTTTTTCAGGGGTTGACTGCTCCTTATTCACTGATCTGGACAACATTCGGTGATTCATGCTGTTCTCTACTATGCGGCATGCTTCCACCGCTTTATTAAACTGACTATACTGTTGAGGAGTCAGCTTCTCCTTCAATAGAGAATTTAGTCCTCTAATCAATCTTTCTGTCATCCACCGTTCATCGTCTACTTGGCGCAAATACGTGGAGTAGTGAGATAAACAAATGAATTTGGCCAAGTACTCATCAAATGACTCTCTTTCTCCTTGTCTCAACATAAGGAATTCCGCTTCCCTTTCATCTCTGACCGACTGGGGAAAATACTTCTCATAAAACTGTTCAAGAAATACTTCCCAGGTGATCGGGGTGACTCTTGCCTGTAGAAGTAATTCAGTGTTCTTCCATCACCTATCAGCATCCTTTTCTAACTGGTAGATGGCCATTTGGGCTTTGGTCTCAGTCGGGCAATCAAGGACCTTAAAGATCTTCTCGAGTCTGCTAATCCAATCCTCTGCTATCTGCACATCAAATATCCCTTCAAACACTGGAGGATTATGCTTGCAGAATCTAATCATCCACTGTGGATGCTGAGTATATCCTCCCTCCGGTCAGCCTGTCTTTACTGCTGTACCTGTTGCTGAACTTGTTCGGGTTCTCTGTTTGCTGTGCTCGGTTCTGGAGGCCTTACATTTCCTACTACCTCTGCTACAGCTGCGGCTATGGTAGCATCCCTTTCCTGCTCATCGCGTGCCTGAGCTGCACGCATTTCCTCTATCATTTTTTGTTGCTGTTCTAGACGTTCTAGAATCATTTGATTAATGTTTCCAGCCTCTCGTGGTTCCTCTGCTGGAATAGTTCTTCTCGTTTGAACCATTGTGTTATACTATAAGGCAAAAAAGAATGCTGTAAATAACATAATTCATATTCTATTCAAAACATGTTATATACATACAGTCAGTAAAGTTATACATATACTGCCATACTAGTCTTTATACATCACATAACTACGCGGAGGACATTATCATTTCTATACATACCCTAATCCTTCTTAAACTTTATTCTAATAAACTCTCCTATCAGGTAAACCTACCAGGTAAATCGAGTCGGATATGGTACAATAAGGTTCTTCGTCATAGTACTGATCCAACTCTGTCCTCCAGGTAGGAGTAGTCGGTAGCACATCATCCATAATATCTGTCCAAAGCCTTAGGGTCAATGTGTTTGGATCACAGGCTTGGTATATCTTCTTTACTCTTGTGATAAAACCCTGATAAACCGTATAATCTTGATCCACATCTCTAACCAAGGTTTGCCTCAGATCATACAGCTGTCAGGCTAACACTACTGACCTCTCAAAGCGTTCTTCACTCATATTCTTTCCTGGTACCATCTCTATGATTAGGTCTCCCAGAGATATCTCTACCAGTGTCAATCTGGGTTTACTAGGACCTGGCATATCTGTCTGATCAGGTACTCTACTGGGTTCTGGAATGTCTGGGTCCCCTAACTGTCTAAGAATAGGTCCTACTGCACCTCCCTGATCTGTCTCCATGCCAGTATCTGCTATACTCGGGGGTACCGCATTTATTGAAATGGCAGGAATAGGACCCTCTAACATAACCTCTTCCTGACCATCCTCTGGTATCTCAGTCATAGCATTTGAAACTACTGAGGAACTGGTCACCTCAAAATCACTAACCATTATTTCCTCCTCTTCCTGGAACATCCCCTCAGAGCTGTCTGAACTATAGACCTCGGGTCTAGGATCCCCTTGGTTCACCGTGGTTTCAGATCCGGATCTATATCTTGCCATCCTACAAATACTAACTTAATGTTAGTTATGGCTACTCTCACTTATGTATTCTACTTATAAATCATCTATTTAGAGCAGTTCCTAAGCCAGAATCCTTTGCTCTGATACCAAAATGAAACATTCTTAATTTCATCCTTACCTATACCTAATTGGAAGCATATTAGAACATTGGAACACCATTTTACCTTAGAAATATAAATTTCCAAAAGTTAGGGCGTGGTACTGTTCACTTTTACTGTTCACTTGGTAATTCCAGTTTACAACATGAACTTTGGAAATTCATAATTAAATATAGAAAAATTAAAATGAGGTGGTTCCAATTTATAATTTATTCTCTTTCATAAAACTTTGAAGGAAAAATATGAAAATGAGATTTATTTGTCCAAATGAAATCAGTTTATTCGTTTAAAATCACTATTAATTTGGTAAACTTTGAACTTCCAGATTCTGTGTCTCATTTTCGAAAATTCATTTCTCTTTGGTTACTTATCCAAATGAGTCGTGTTACATATGGATTTCAAGCTCCATATGTATACTTTAAGATCATGAAATTTTGCAGAAAGATTCATTCATTTGCTATATGAAAATCACGTATGAAGCTCACTGACTCCCAGGGCTCATTTTATCTTGATCCAGATTTTAGGCGTATCAACATTGAAAAATCATATCAATTCGACAACGTAACCAAATTGGGCGTTCTTGGTGTCCAATTTAAGCTCTGGATCTTACCTATTCATGCAAAATTTCACGTGAAAACTCGTCGGATAAGTCACACAAATGATCGATGGAAACGTTCTGCCTCGGTTGGTTCCAGTGAGTGCTTACGTTTTTACAAACCATATAACCTCTTCTAGGTTAAATACATGCCATCTAGGTTATATACACATTGTTCATTCACAATTACTCTCTTCCATGAGAAGTGCCAGCACCTAGAGCATGATTATATACATATGGAAGGAATGAGATTTCATGGAAATCTCAATAGCAAGATATACAAACTATAAGGTTATGCATGCTTGATTAAATGCCTAACATGTTATCATGCAGTGGGAGCTAATTCATTATCATACATAAGCAAACTCTAACATGCATATTATCATGACATAGGTTGCAAGGAGTTGCACATATTCATAACTCATCATCATCATCATCATCACATAACATAATAAGCTCAACCAAACTACAAGCATAACAAGCAAGCATATCAATCAAACAACATAAGGTTATAGTTAAGTAATCTTGCTACCTCTTAGGTGTCTTTACCAATTCCTTCTTGTATTGATCCTTCCCTTCCAAAAATGTCAAAACCTAGGCATAACAAGGCAATTACCAAGTTACAACTCAATTCAAGCCATTCACAAGACTAGGGTTCCATTAAGTCCCTTTCTTTCTCTACTTTATGACTCAGGTTTACATCTTTACAAACTAAACTCCTATGGTTCCTTTCCACATAATTTTTCATGTAGAATCCAAATATGCATTCAAAAATTCCAGAATCCAATTGCATCTTTCATTTCTCTACAGAACCGAAAAGTGACCTCTTGTTTCCCAAAAATTCTCATTTTGATTCCAATGCTTCCAATACTTGTTTCCCTACTATAACCCCACACAATTTTCCATTTTAAACTCATTGGAAGAATTAAAATCATGAAACTCCAACATATGAACAGTGATTGCGTACTGTACAGAACAGAACATGATCTTGGATTCACAAACATACTTGAATTCCTAAGCCATTACCACTTGATTCTAGCTTGTTTAAGCTTGTCTAAACTATCCATAACATAAAACTCATGTTCCTTTCACATGGGTACCAAAATTCCAGCAGCAACACATCAAGGTTTATGCCTCAAAAACCACTTAAACTCAAGAGCAAATCTACTAGAACATAGTCTAGGATCAAGAGGAGTAGTTACCTTGATGTTTCCTTCCAAGTGCTTGCATCCTCTTGGCTTGAGTTTTCAATTTGCAAGAGTTTCCCCAAGGGTTCTCAATGCCACGGCTTGCAATCAGATTTGGGGTCATTTATAGAAAATTTTGGGGAAAATGGAAGGCCAAGATCATTTTGGGTACTATTTGATCTAAAGGCCAAGATTTAATCTTGCATTTTCTTTTCTTTTTTATTTTTGACATCACCATTTATGACATCATCCAAGGGACACCTCATGGTACACCTCATACCTCACATGGCAAAAATGAAGCCCCTGGAAGCCTCTGGAAAATTTTAGTCCAATCCGGTACCGGCCAGGTCCGATTCCCCGTAAACTGAACTGTTTTCTGAATCTAATTTTTCTGAAAATCCATAATATGTTTTCTGACTTTAAATTCAGTATCTGGATCCCTTTTATCATAGACATTCTTTTACTGGGTCTAACTCATTTATAGATCCCTTGCAAAATGACCAAAATACCCTTGGTGCCCTTTCTTGCACTATACTAACCCTAAGGGCAAAATCATCATTTCACACCTTTTTGTACCTTGTCAGAGCACATACTGACTCTGACTAACCCCACCTGTGTATGCCTTGGCATTTTGGCCTGTCCAAAATGACCAAAATGCCCTCCATTCTTCTATTTCTCCTTAAGACAATACGGCATTTTCGTAATTTCAAACTTTTCCAAGGTTCCTCTGGACACTGGCCCACCTATCAGTCCAAGTGTCTTACTGGGCCTTTGATGGCACCATTTTTGGGCCTTTCAGGGTCCATTACCTTATGGCACGAGTTACGATAAACCTCTCTCGGTAATATTCATCGGATATTTTTGCCATTATACACCGTTTCTACACGTCTCCGGACACCGGCTCCTTTTATCAGATAGACTGGCCTACAGTATTTAGGCATCCCTGTGGGTCATAACAGTCACCTGACTGAGGTCATCCAAACTCATTCAGTCCCAATTTAAATACCGATAAATCTCCGAATCGGATCCCCGGAGGTCACATACTCCCGTCTGAATTCACTAATTTGTGAATAACTTTTTCTACAGACCTCCTATCGGTATTTTGTCAGTTCCCTGATATCTGCCTCATCAGGACGCATCATCCTGTAACATCTCACATATATCTGAGATCTAGGATATCCGATATGAAGTTTTATAACTTTTTCATTATCAGATAAATTTCGGCTATCTGGAGTCCTGCGAAAATTCCTGTATTAAGCTGGATTACCCAGCATCACTTGCTCTATCTACTGGTAGAATCTGGGACTGAAATGCTTTCGGGCAGTCCAAACCACTTCTGGCCTAACTTTCTTTAATTACAATTTGGCCCCGGGGAACTTTTCTTCTTTGCACTTAAGTCCCTCAAATTTGGCTAAAATTACACTTAAAGACCCCACATTGTTGTCTACTTTTCCTTTTTAGCCTTAAACTTTTCATAATTAAACTTAAGGACTTATATTTCCTTTCTTTTTCAATTTAATCCCTTTCTTTACTTAAATGGCCACATCTTTCCTGAAAAATATCTCATATATCTCATTAAATCTGTACATACAAATCAGTACAGAAAATTAGGGATATTATATGGTGGACCTTAACAAGGCCCAAAAATGGCGCCAACTAAGGCCCAATAAGACACTTGGACTGATAGGTGGGCCAGTGTACAGGGGAACCCAGGTAAAGTGTGAAATTACGAAAATACCCCTGTGTTGTCCTAAGGAGTCATAGATGAATGGAGGGCATTTGGTCATTTTAGAAAGGCCAAAACGCCAAGACATACACAGGAGGGGTTAGTCAGAGTCAGTATATGCTCTGACAAGGTACGAATAGGTGTGAAATGACGATTTTACCCTTAGGGTTAAGATAGTGCAAGAATGGGCACCAAGGGTATTTTGGTCATTTCGCGAGGGATCTGTAATAAAGTTCATATCCAGTATAAGAATGTCAATGATAGAAAGAATCAGGATACTGGATTTAAGGTCAGAAAGTATATTATGGCATTTCAGCAAAATTAGATTCAGAAAATAGTCTGGGTTTTGGGAAATCGGATCGGGCCGGTACCGGATTGGACTGGAATTTTACGTACTTCAACTGTTTAGGGTTTAGGAGCCATAATATTAGCTCCTGATATTACCAAGTACTCTTTTATTCTGATCATAAACTGTGATCCTAAACCCTAAAATGATACCAAAATGAACCAGAGTCATTTATAACTGTGAAATATGCATATGAGGTCTCTATGAGTATGAAAGAATTATGGAAAGTTTAGGGACTTAATTGAAAAGAAAATAAGTTTCCAGGGGTAAAATGGTAATTATGGAAAGTTGAGCAAGAAGTGGCTTAGAACTGCCCGAAAGTATTTCAGTCCTAAACTTCATCAGTAGATAGAGGAAATGATGCTGGATAATCGAGCTTAATACAGGAATTTTATCAGGACTCCAGATAGCCAAAATTTATCTGATAGTCTAAAACTATAAAAAATTCCTATCGGATATCCTAGACCTCAGATTTACGTGAAAAATTACAGGATGATGCGTCCTGCTGAGGCGGATGTCAGGGAATTGACAGAATATCGAAAAGAGGTCTGTATAAAAAGTTATTCACAAATTAGTGAATTTAGACGGGAGTTTGTGACCTCCGGGTGGATTGGGAGATTTATCGGTATTCGAATTGGGTATGAATGAGCTCAGGCGACATCGGTCAGATGCCTGTTATGACCCAAATGGATGCCTAGACTCAGTATGTCAGTTTATCTGATAAAAGGACTCGGTGTCCGGAAAAAGGTATGAAATGACGAAAATTCTCTTATGTTGTAAAATAGTGAAAGAATGAGTAAAGGGTATTTTGGTCATTTGACTAAGGTGAGACAGTCAAGAAAGGTTGTCTGGATAGTTGACCAGGGTCAGAGAATACTCTGGTGAGATGTGAAAAGACAATAAAACCCCTAGACTCGTTAAAGTAAATAAAGAGGAATCAAGGGCATTTTGGTAATTTGCCAAGGGATGTTTCTTGGGAATCGAGCTATCAGAGTACTTGAGCTTGATCAGAGATCCAAGATGACATTCCAAAGCCCAAAAACGTAGCCCAATATATATGTGGGAAAAAGTGGTATTAAAATAATGTTTTAGTGACTTTTCAATAAAGTAAAGTTACTCGGTTGGCGTGATGACCGGGGAGGTGATCAGATAAAATCTTGGACTTATCTGGAAGTCATGAGGTGGAAAAAAAGGTGTCCTCATGGGACCCATCAAGATGCCACATGGCATTATCTAAAGGGAGAAGAAAAAGCTAACGACACGTGGCACGATCTCAGCCGTTTATTCCAGGATAAGACTCTGAAATTCTCTGGAAGCACTGAGTCTGCTGGTGAGGTGTCCTGTGAGCCCCACCATTGTGCCACCTAGCATGTGAGGTGTCCCTTGGATGATGTCATAAGTGGTGAGTCATGGGAATGATGATGTCACCATGATGAGGTAAGCAAAGCTTCTTGAGGAAGCAAGCAATCTGAGCCACTCATTGTGAATTGATCTGGACCATTCATTCTCCTTTGCCTCCACTATAAATACCCCCTCCCCCTTGCCATTGTAACCCACGAACAAGAGCCAAGAAAGAGAGAGAAGGAAGTTTTAGAGAGAGACAGTGAGAGAAAGAAAGAAAGAAGGAAGTTCTGGCGGAGCTAGAAGCAGTATAAAGATAGTAGAGTTCTGCTAAGCTATCCAGGTAGTAACTAATCCTAGCTTTTATGTAATGGCTTTGTGATTTAATGTGCTATTGTTTGGTTGGATTGTTGTCTTATATGTTATGTTTGAAGCTCTACTACAATGCTATGATCATATGTTATTGAGTATGGAAGCACGCAGTATATTTATCTGTACACAATCACAAGCAAGCACTATCACACTGCATTACATATATTATTATGATTATTACTACTGAGATTCCCCTGAATCTCATCCCCAATATATAACCCATTATAGGGAGGTTATGTCGAAGTAAATTTTGAGAATGCTAAGAGACGCCGTTATACTGCCAAAATTAGGGAAAAATATCAGTAGTGAAGAAAGGAGATGATACGTACTGTGTACGTAGGTACTATCTAAGGAGGCTGGAAGTGAGTGGACCTAGCCGGTTCATCCAGTCTTTCCTGGGTACTTACGTAGAATGGTAGTTCTCACGGGAATTACCGAATCAGTACAAGATCAGTTATTTGTAAAGATGAAGCCTAGTAGTTATGCTGCCGGATTTCAGGCAGGAAAAGATGTAATAGAGATATGAGGATTTTGTGCATGCCCTATTGTATAACAATTTATTATTTAATAATAAGTATGTTTTGGCATGTTTGACTGATATGTATTGGATGTATGGAAAGTTGATTGCTGGAATTTGCCACCATGAACAGTAACTCGAGGTGACTTAATGATGTTTGATCTATAATTAAAAATAGTAAATGGTTGAATAAATGTATGATATTTTATGGTAAATAGTAAACATACCAAGCTTCTATTTGATATATAGAATGCCTCATTTGTATATCTACACATGGAGATATAAATTATCAAAGTTTGGACCAAAATGCAGGTTTCAGGGAAAAACGCTAGATGAACAGTAAAGTTGTAACATTGACTGATATTGACTTGATCAAGGCATGGTCAACGAGTTATTTTTTCCTGAAAGAGAATTGAGTTATCTTCATGTAGCAATTTGAACCACTTCATTTTGATTTTTGTATAATTAGTTATGATTTTTCGAAGTCAGGTCACTCATCTGGAATTTACATAGTGAACAGTACTCGATAAGAGTAAAACTCCAAATTGAGAAATTGGACTTCAATGACCTTAAAAGTGGTTCTAAATGGTACAAAATGGTCCCTAAGACGTACGAAAGTAAAGACCAAAACATGGATCTAGTTGACCAAAGAAGATAGTCGCGAAGCTACGCGTTTTTAATTAGGTCAATTTGAGGATAAAAGGAGGGGGAAGCCACAGACACAAGGGAGGCTAGTTTTTGACCTGATTAGGCTAAGAAACAGTGCTCGAACTCTTTCTCAACTCCCTCTGCTACCTACACATTATCTCCATCATTCATCTTTCCATTACTCCTTCTGCTTTCTTCATGGCATCGTATCTAGGCAGCAATTATAGCACAGTAGGAGTCATGAGAGGCTAAATTCTTAGTCTCTTGGTGATGGATCTCATATCTTGAGCTCATGGACTGCACTAGGGAGTTTTTGTTTTAATCTGCACCTTTTTCAAGTTTTGATGCTGCTAGATCTAGGGTTTTCATTATATGAACAAGGGATTAAATGTCGATTAATTATTCTCAGATTAGATAATTGTAATTGACTTTGGATGCTTTGAATGTTGGCTTTTAGTATAATATTTTAGTTTCAATTTTAAGATAGTTGGACTATTAATTATCAATTATCGTTGCTAATTAATTCAATTGCTTGAAATCTAGGGTTTGTCAATCGACGATCATTTGAGAGCATTTTCATCATCTGATTTAAATTACACACTAAGTGGTTTTTAACAGTTCATTAAGAGTTTTTAAACTAGCTTTGATCAAAGGAGTATAAGAAATATTAATGCTCTGGACTCAATCAATCGGTTAAAGTTTTATTTAAGACTTAGTGATTTCAAAACTCCCATATCAAATTAAGAGCAAGGATTGATATGTTTTCATCATCAAGAGTCTGTCATAACATATTTCTTTCACAAACCAACTCGTTTTCATCTTAATCAAAAATATAAAAATATTTAATTTATTGCACCCTTATTTTACTGCATCAAAAAAATAATCAAAACCAAAACCCATTTTACTTTCACTCAGGTTTTCAATAGTTTTGTCACCAATAAAAAGGCTCCTTGAGAAGAATGATAGGGTTGTACCTGATACTACATTATTAGGTGCGATCTTTATTTTGAAAAGTCCAGATAGCGACAATCTCGCTAGTTTCAAGTACCTAAAACTTCAAACTGTTATTTATTAACCATAGAAAATTAAGTAATAAATTAAATTAACATATAATAGCTAAGAATTTTTGCAGGTTTCTTCTTCTACTTCTTCCCCTTTCACACTATCTTAAACTAAGATGTCTTACAATGCCTATAAATCTCCTACTAGCATCCTTTCCCCAATATAACATACAGTCATTTGGGCATGCATCAATATTGTTGTAGTTCAATTCGAGCTTGTTAATAATCTTTTTTGCTTCATAGAAAGAATGCAGGAATATAGGTTAATAGAAAGCATCTTTGAGCAATTCTAATAGCATAGACATGGCCTTGTCTATGATACCACACAAGCATTAATATGGTAAGGTTTTATCAAGAAGGACAAGTTAGAATACCTTGTACACCCATGATACAGAGGCTTATCATCTTCATTCATCAGTTCAAAAAATTCTCGAGTAGTGTCATTCCTCTCGAGCTCCGGGTCAGGGCCCTGTACTTCTTCAGGAGTGTCACCTTCATGTATACTAATTGCATCATGCACCACATCATTAATGGCATCAGGTTAGCCCACTCAAACTCCTATTTGTGATATAACTAGAGTTGACTCAGTAATCATATCATGTTATTCCCCATGTAGGGAATGGACATTGAATCTTACCATTGACCGATGCATTATTGCATGCAAAATTCAAGAAAGAGTTTAGCCCAACTAAATATCGTGAGGACATACGTGGCACATTGATCCAAGTCTTATCCATTATTATCGTAGTGATGATTTGGAGAACATGTGAGAGTAAAAGCTCTATTAGAAGTTATTAGGAAGTTCAACTACAGGTTCACCCCTTCTAAGGAGGAGATCTAACAATCAAACATTTATAGCAGTTGGACTAACCGCTACAAAGTTACACAACGGTCCAATCATTTAAATATTCAAATTTGAATATTCGTAGCAATTTATAACCGCTACAAAATTTGTTAGAGGTGTTTCCATGTTATAGGGAAAATTGGATTTCAAATTTGGACAATGGTAGCGATTTATAACGGTTACAAATGTGTGACAGTGAGTTTGGATGTGGGAGGGAGATTTGAATTTCAAAATTGTACCTTTGTAGTGGTTTATAATTGCTATAAATTTGTCACAGGTATTTCACGTGTTGGAGGAAAATTTGATTTCAAATTTGGACAATTGTAGTGGTTTAGAACCTCTAAAAATGTGTGACAGTTAGTTTAGACGTGGGAGGGAAATTTGAATTTGAAAATTGTACCTTTGTCGCAGGTTATAACCTATAAACCGTTACAAATTTTGTCATAGGTGTTTCACACATTGGAGGAAAATTTGGATTTCAAATTTGGACAATTGTAGCTGTTTATAACTAATAGAGTTAGTAAGAGTAAATATTAAAAATTGTAATAAATAAACAAATTAAAATATATAATACCAAATTCATAATATCCAAATCAAAATTATGAAATAAACTATAAATTTTAACAAAGTTTAAACAATAAATGCAAAAATAAACTCAGGGATGATAGCATCATCTTGCACATCTTCATTGAGATTAAAGGTGTTTGGTCCTGTAAAGCGAGCGGGGCAAGCGATGGGGGCTGACAGGACTCGTATCACAATAGGCGGTAGAGGAATCCCTAGCATTATCAAAGGAGTCAAGGTGCCTAGAATTTGTGTGAAGGTGGCCTTAAGGAGGGTATGCACTGTCTACCTGAATATGTCAAATTGGCTCTAAATAGATTGAATCACATTCAAAACCTGTGACTACATCTGGGACACCTGCTCATGCATCCAAGATGCCTGGCGTAACATCCTTACTTTCGTACGTCTTAGGGACCATTCGGTATCATTTAGAACTACTTACATGACCTTTGAAGTCCATTAGCTAAATCTGGAATTTTTACTCTTGGCGAGTTACTGTTCATATGATATTTCAGATTTGGTGATGAACTTTGAAAAATCATAATTAATTGTAAAAAAATCGAAATGAAGTGGTTCAAAATTATACTCGAAGATAACATCCTTAAGTTTAAGGGAAAAATAATTTCCTGACCAAATGTTTCTCAAATTGATACAGTTTATTCGTTAAAGTTTACTGTTCATTTGGTCAAAAATTCTGAAAACAGATTCTGATCCCCATCTTTGAAAAATTGGTTCTCTTTGTACAGACATCGAAATAAGGTGTTCTTGGTGTCAAAACTAAGATTGACATGTTAACTCAATGTCTGTAAAATTTTATACATTCATTCCATCATTTACTATTTTCCATTATATTATGAACATTACTATTCAGATTGGTCATATAACATCATTACATATAGCAATTCTTCACATACATCATATAACATTTACATTGACCAATCCCTAACTCCTCTTCATGCTTCTTCATCATCTTTCATCATTCATAAACCTGTTGGGATTGGGATTACATGGATGGGGTGAGATTTTTGGGGAAATCTCAGTAGCAAACAATACTAAACAATGCATGTATTAATGTAATTGCTTGTGCTTGCTTGTGAAAGTGTTACCATAGTGTAATGAGCATGCTTCCATGTATCATATGAAATACAATTGGCCAAGGTAATAATAGAAATAAAGCTTCAATCATCTACACATATGCACACAATTCAATAAAGCCATAGCACAATCAAGCATAACATTCAATACATACAAGTTTAGGGTAAGTTTATATTAGGAATTGGAAGACACGCAACGGAAATTAACTTTAAAATTTTTTCCATTCCCAGCCAGGATCTACCGAATATGTTTAAGTCAAGGAGAAAGAAGTGTTACCTTCGGTATTCGAGATTTGGTAGCGACCTCAGTGTCCACTAGTCGCGACTCCTCGCCTCTAGAACTTTCAGTCGCGACCTCCTCAACTTCTAGTCGCGACCTGTCGCCTCTGGAGTTGTTAGTCGCGACCTACTATGCTTCTCGTCGTGACCAGAAGTCTCTGGAGTGTGTAGTCGCGACCTCGTCAGCTTCAAGTCGCGACCTGTCTCCTCTTTTCAGATTTCTGACGTTCAGATGCCCGTATGGTCGCGACCTCAGTGTCAATAGGTCGCGACCTTGCTTCGTGTCTGGTCGATCGCAAGAAGTCGATAGCTCAGATCGGATCCTTCTATCGGTATCCACACGAACAGCGTTCCAATCGCGAACGACGTGCTAGTGCCTCTTGTCCCTCTAGGGCTTTCTAGAGATTCCATCCTCACCGTCTCTATTTCGGCAGTTTCTTATCTGCAAACCTTTTGCACTCTCCCTGCCCCCTTTTCTCACATCTGAATGTGTGTGTAGAGATATGTAGAACCCTAGCCCCTAATGTCAAATATATAGGAAGCTATCGGGCTTCTAATAGGGCCGAGCTTCAGAATTAATCTTATATTAATTTTGAATTAATACAATATCATATATTGCATAATTTAATAAGAAACTAATTAAATAAATATGGTTTATATTAAATCCGTCCCACAGATTTAATTCACCTATTTATTTAATTTAAAATAAAGATAAGACAGAATTATATTTGATTTATTCTCATAAATCAAATTTGAGATATCTTATCAATTTGAATTTCAAATTCAAATAGATCATATCCATTTAAATTCAAATTCACAAGTGATAGAGATTTAATTTATCCTTATAAATTAAATCTTACAAATATCTCTTATATTATATATAATATATATATACAAATTTATATATATAAAATATATATCCACCCTAGATTATTCATTGAATCTAGACATCTCTTAGATTCAATGAATCTGGACATCATAGCTCGTATTGGGTTGTTTTGTGTGCGACCCTGTAGGCCCATATGAAGTTGGCAGTGGCCCAGTTACTATACTGACCCATAAGTCGTAAGCGGTCTCTAGCAAGGCATTACAACTACCCAAAACATATGAGGATCGATAAACGATGTAACCTTTCATACAACCATATCACGTCCCTTTTGTCACACGATTTTCGGTCAAGGATGAGGCATGGAGAACGTCATCCTCCTGTTCCTAACCGTTACTTTCTCAATCCCTGAGTAGTCTGAATATAGAAATGGAACTACCCTTCCATTCCAGTATGGCCATACATTTCTCAGACTCACTCATCGAGGGGCCTAGTAATATCTCTCTACGAATGTGAGGGACAAATTCCATCTTGACCATTCACATTCCTCCGCATGAAAAACCACTAAGCCCGAGCATAGCCTTTATGATCACTCGGTCAAAAGTGACTTTTGACTAGGTCCAAGCTGAGCGTTTTTCATGTAGGAATCCATGATGATCTCAGGTCAAAGGGCATAGTGACATGGCTTGTATATGAGAGAAGCTTATGACTTGACCCATGCAGCTCTCTCATAGCGGGTCGGTCCAACACCCTGTACTCTTACATGTGCTTATGACTTTGATTTATATCTCTATATATCTTCAAAGTCATACTGGTCTTATTTCATCTCTGCTCCCGCATAGATGACCGACCAAGGACATTTAGGATAAGATCACGAGTTATCCAAGGATTGTCATCATAGTAAACATGCAAATAATATGATAACATAATTAAGAAATTCATAAATCAACAATGTTCATAAGATAATGATTGGCCCCTAGGGCACAATCTCCAACAGTTTACTACCTCATATACTTGACTTTCTTTCACTTTAACTTTGCTCTTTCTTCTTACTTCTCCTTGGTGTGTGGCTGCCTCTTTAGAGTCCACAATCACACCCTAACATCACATAATCATCCATTCATTACAATCTAACTTCTCTTGAACATTAAGCGTACTTAAGTACATTAACTTCCTTTAATCTTTACCAATTGACTTGGCCTTTGAATCAATTGATGTCTTGACCTTACCCTACACAATTTGGCCTTTTGAATCCATTTATGAACTCAAAATAACCAAATTCCATCAACTATGCACTGTTCTGGACAGAATTTGCAAAACGTACACAATTCTTCCAAAAATTCCCATCTTAATTTCATTGCTTCCCATACTTGTTTCTCTACTTTACCCAACACAACTTTTCATTTTAAAACCATTGGAATCATCAAAATCATGAAAATCAATCACTGCTCATACGAGTGAACAGTAACATAAAAGAATTTTAAGAATTACAACTTTCAATTCTAATGTTTCCAAGGTTCAAAACCTATCCAATCCTACACAAAATCATCATATGAATTCAATGGAAGCATTATATCATTGAAATTCCATCTACTTCTATCATGAACAGTGCATGAACAGTACAAACCGAAATATTTCATCCATGGCAAAGTCAAGAAGATCAACTTGATTCAACAACCAATCATCTAACTAGCTTGTTTAAGCTTTAATCTCACAACTCTAACTTTAATCTCTTCTTTTTCCTTTCATCTAAGATTTTGGACAGCATATACACCTTAGAGAAAACTCAACTTTCTTCCATGAAAACCCTAAGTTCAAGCTCCCAAATCAAAGGAAAATAAGCTAGGATAGATTGCTTACCTTTAATCTCTAGCTTGCTTGAACTTTGGGCCTTGGATTCTTCTTTGTCTTGGCTTGAGTTTCCATTTTGACATAGCCTCCCCAAGGGTTCTTGTGCTCACAGTTTTGAGAAGAATTGGTGGGGTATTTATAGGCAAATTCCATGGAAAATGAATGGCCAAGATCACTTTGTGCACTATTTGATCTAATGGCTCATATTTGCTCTTGGATTAGCTTGCCCTAGAAGCCTCATTAATGACATCATCCATGACATCATAAAGGCCTTGTTTGGCATAATAAAGAGGGTAATACTGATAGGAAAAATTCTAGTCCAGTCTGGTACCGATCGGGTCAATTTCAGAAAAATCAGACTGTTTTATGTTCCCGATTTTTATAATATTCCAGAATATGTATTCTGTCAGGAAAACTAGTGTCTATGTTTCTCCTACCATTGACCTTGTTATATTGAGTATTTATCTGATATCCATCCATTGTGAAATGACTAAAATACCCTTGGTGCCCTTTCTTGCACTATATTAACCTTAAGGCATTGTTTGGTTGGGGGTTTTGGAGGGGAGGGTAGGGTAGGGGAGATATAAGTGTGTTTAGTTGGGAAAAATGGAGGGGAGGGGAGGGGAATATTTTTGTCTTTTTCTGCTCCCCTACCCCTCTCTCTCACCCTCCAAATTTGGGGTTTTTTGGAGGGGTGAGAAATATTATGTGTTATCCTGACTAAATTACCCCTGCCAATTTTTTAATTGTCCAGAATTGCCCTCAGGTGTAAAGCCCCTTTTTCCCTTCTCATTTTCGCCATTCCCAGCTTCCGCGTCTGTGCTCTGCCTCCTTCTCCGTCGGCCCACTGCCGGTCGCCCTACCTCTGAGAAGAAAGCAAAACAGCTCATACAAGAATATGCAAAATCTGAAGGAACAATGGATTTTGACTCACCTTCAGACCAATGGTCATCTTCTCAGGCTTCTTCTCTTCCAGACGCCGATGATTGTCGCTCTCCTTTTGGAAATTCATCATCATCATCATCTGTTCCCAGAGTTCAGACTTCAAACAAGAACACATTCTTTCACAAACTTAAAAGATTGATCAAAGGCAAAGATAGGCAGCAGAATCATGTTCAATTTTCACCTGGGGAAAAATGTGGATCTCAAAATAGCAATTCGCCATAGTTTTGTTCATCAAGCGGATCAGCTGGGAATGACACGTGTCGAAGGAGTAGTGACTTTGACAGTACTCCATACGGGTCGACGATTCTCAAGGAAGAAGAAGACAGCACAAATTCAGCTACAGTAAACATAGAGAAAACTCCATTACTGAAATATGCAGAAGCTTTAAAAGGCTCTTCTGGTCCATCCTTCACTCCCAAACGTGGCTTACTCCCAAACGTGGCTTTGGAAGAAGATCAGCATCATATAGTTCATTTTAACTTGGCAACTACTTGTAGTAGTTTTTTTTATTCAACTGCAGGTATTTTAAATTAGTAGGGTGGAATGAATTTTAGATCTGTTCCAACACTAATTGTGTCGTGAACACATAATGCACTTTCAAATGTACAACAAGCATTCATCGATACAAATTTAGTTTAGGGGATCACTATATAGTTACCTTCTAGTGGGAAATACTTGCTCTGTGTTTAATAATTCCTAAACTGTTTCCCCAAAATACTCATTGTTGTGAGGCAATTGCATTATTTATTCCAATGAAGATCATGATTACAAGATACTGAGAGTGAAAGAAGATTTTAAAATAAAGAGAATAAAGGGAAAATACACAAACATTTACATATGCTTGCATATGCGCGTGCGTATTTCTGTTTCCTGATGCTTTTTCTTTATACATGTTGATTCTCCTGTACATAATAATATCAAGATTTTTACCAGATTAGAGCTTTAAAAGATTCTCTGTAGGCTATTATCATCAGAAAGATTCTATCTTGCTTCTGGACCAGAGGCAGCTTCAAGATCAACATGAGTGTGGAATGAGCTGTTTGATTTCAGCACTTTTCCATCTGTAGCCCACTTTTGTTGACGAGCTGTTTCCATTTCTAAGCTTTCTTTTAATTCTGGGATAATATAACTCATTAATGGTCTTTCGATGGAGTATAATGAGTAAATAAAAAATAATTATATATATAAATGAGTAAAAAGTTTTTTTAAATTTATAAATAAAAAAATAATAATTCTGATATAAATATTATTTTTTAAAAATAAAAAAATTTAAATAAAAGCCTGAGGGTATATTTGTCAATTTTTCATTACCTACCCTCCCCTCCCTTCCTGAACCAAATAAGAAATATCACCTCTCCTCCCCTACCTTCACACTTATAACCTCCCCTACCTTCACCTACCTTTTCTTAAATTAACCTAACCTACCATCCCTTCGTTGAACCAAACATAGCCTAAGGGCAAAATTATCATTTCATACCTCTTTGTACCTTATCAGAGCATATACTAACTCTGACTAATCCCTCCTGTACTTGCCTTGGCATTTTGGCCTATCCAAAATGACCAAAATGCCCTCCTTTCATCTCTTGTACAATATTACAACACAGGGGCATTTTCGTAATTTCGCACATTTTCTGCAAACTTCTGGACAATGGCTCCTTCTCCCGATGAACTGATATCATGGGCCTAGCCTCACTTGGTGTCAATATGGGCCTCTGAGTAACGCCATCTGGGCTCATTCAGTCCCAATTTGCTTACCGATTAATTTCCCAATCGGATTTCGGGCGTTCACAAACTCCTGTCAAAATTCACTAAAAAGTGAATAACTTTTTGTACAGAACTCCTTTCGGGATTCCATCAGTTCCCTGACCTCTGGCTTCACAGGAAGCATATTCCTATAACTTTCACTCATATCTGAGGTCCAGGAGATCTGATAAAAATTTCAGATAACTTTCAGACTATCAGAATTCTAATAAAATTTCAGCTCTCTAAAACTCTAATAAAATTTCTGTATTAAGTTAGATTAACTAGCATCATTTTCTCTATCTACTGATGAAATTTGGGACTGAAATACTTTAAGGCAGTTCTAAGCCACTTTCGACTCAACTTTCTATAATTACCATTTTGCCCCTTGAACTTTCCTTAAATTACATTTAGGTCCTTAAACTTTTTGAAATTACCCTTAATGGCCCAAAGTTTATGTCTACTTTACATTTTGCTCCATAGAACTTTTATACTTTTTAATTTAGTCCCTCTTCTTTAAACCTTCATCTAATCATTCTTTTCTTTTCCATTCATCATCATAATCCTTTCTAAACCTTTTTCCTCTATCAGTATTATACATATAGGGGAAAATTAGGATATGACACCTGGGATGCCATCTTGGCCTCCATGGACATCACCCTCTCATGTATCTCGCATGCGACCTCATTACGAAGATTGTCCATAGACATATCGCTTTGCCACCTAACTCCAGCACTCATTTGTAACGGTATAGCTTGTGACTGATGAGAGGACGATAGGGCATTTGATAGGCAAGCACCACTTGAAGAATGTCTCAGTCTCGTTGGTGTAGGACCAAGACTATCGTATCCTTAATTTCACCTTTACATATAATTAATTGGAAGTAGCTTGTACAAATTGATTACCTCTTTAACTTAGAAATATGAATTTTCAAGAAAAGGGTTATCAGTTATTGTTTATTGGCACTGTTCATTTAATATTCTAGAATATAGTCTAAATTTGAAAATTCATATTTAAATTTAAAAAAATCAAAATAGGGTGGTTCCAATTTCTAATGAAACCTCTTTTATTGAAATTTGAAGGAAAAATATTAAACTGAGGTTTCCTTGTCCAAATGAAATCAGTTTATTCTTTGAAAAATACTGTTCATTTGGTAAATCTGGAAGTTCCAGTTTCCTTACCTTATTTTCAAAAATTCATTTCTCCTTGTTCACTTATCCAATTGAGGCATGTTACATATTGATTTAAAGCTCCATATGTGTACTTCAAGTTCATAAATTTTGTGGAAAAACTTGTTCATTTGCCATTTGAAATTCGCACATGAACCTCACTGCCTCTAGTTGCTCATTTTATGTAGTTCCAGATTTTATTTCCAACTTTGAGAAATCATAATAAATCAAATAATTAACCAATTGAGGCATTCTTGGTGTCCATTTAAATCTATAGATCTGAACTATTTTCATGCCAAATTTCACATCAAAATGCATTGGCTAAGTCATGAAAACTACTGTCGAAAGAGTACTCCCTCAGAATAGGTACATAGTATCATACACCATGCATATCAAAATATCATCTTCTAAGGTCAAGTACTCAACTTTAATTCATATACAAATTCGACCATCCATATTTACCCTTTTTCCTTGAGATGTTCCAGAACCTATAACATGGTTATGTATATGGAAGGATTGAGATTTATTGGAAATCTCAATAGTAAGTAATACAAACTATAATAATATGCATGTTTGATTCAATGCCTAACATGTTATCATGATATCGTAGCTACTTTGTAAACATACATAAGAAAACTCTAACATGCATATTGTCATGACATTGATTGCAAGGAGTTGCAATCATTCATACTTCATCATCATCATCAAAACATCATCTTAAGCTCAACAAAGAATCATAACTAACAAGCAAGCATACAATCAAACAAACATAAGATTATAGTTAGGTATTCTTGCTACCTCTTAGCTATCCTTGTCACTCTCTTCTTGAGATGATCTTCTTTCCACACAAATGTCAAAACCTAGCCATTACAAAGTAACATCAAGTTACAACTCAACTTCAAAACAATTCCAAGACTAGGTTCTCACTAGATTCTATTCTTTGTCTAATTTTATGACTCATACTTCCATCTTTCTAAAATAATTTCTCATGGTTCATTTCCACATAATTTTTCATGTGGAATCCAAATATGAAATCATAATTTCCAAAATCAAATCACATCATTGGCTGTTGCACAGAACCGAAATGCCTCTTACATTTTCCAAAAATTCTCATTTTGATTCAAATGCTTCCAATACTTGTTTCTCTACTTTATCCCCACACAATTTTCCATTTTAAACACATTGGAAGCATCCAAATCATGAAATTCCAACATATGAACAGTGTTTCATACAGTAGCAGCCAAGAACAAAACATTCCATTCACATGCATACTTGGATTTCCAAGCTAGTACCACTTGATTCTAGCTTGTTTGAGCTTGTCTAAACTATCTATAACATAAAACTCATATTCCTTTCACATGAAAACAGAATGTCCAGCAGCACCACCAAGGAAAATATGTCACAAAACCCTCTTAAAACTAAGAGCAAACTTGCTAGAATAGAGTCCAAGATCAAGGGAACTAGTTAACTTTCTTGTTCTTCCAAGTTGCTTTCTTCTTTCTTGCTTCAATAGAAATTTTGCAAGAGGTTCCCTAAGTCTGAATTTGGGGGGTATTTATAGAAAATTTTGGTGGAAATGGAAGGCCAAGATTACTTTAGTTACTATTTGATCTAATGGTCCATAATCCACTTTGCAAGAAGCTTGCCCTAGAAGCCTCATGACATCATACATGACATCATGAAGGCTATGTTTGGCACAAATAATGGGAAAATATTGATAGAAAAAATTTCAGTCAAGTTCGGTACTGATCCGATCAGTTTCACAAAAACCAGACTGTTTTATGTTCCCAATTTTTATAACATTCCAGAATATGTATTCTATCATGAAAACCAGTGTTTAGGTTTCTCCTACCATTGACATTGTTATACTGAGTATTTATCTGCTATCCAACCTTTGAGAAATGACCAAAATACCCTTGGTGCCCTTTCTTGCACTATATTAACCCTAAGGGCGTTGAAACATCCTTCTTTATATCTCTCCGAGTACTCTTACTATAGCACTCTCAACTAGATATTATCTCTCTTGCCGGAATTCCTGGTAGAAAATAACTCTATTGATTCGATAATTTCCCATGAGAACTACCATTCTACGTAAGTACCCAGGAAAGACTGGATGAACCGGCTAGGTCCACTCACTTCCAACCTCCTTAGACAGCACCTACGTACGCAGTACTTTGTATAGTCTACCAGCACAACGGCATTTTTTAGTAAATATCTTTAAATCTTAACCTTAAAACCTTGACCTTAAATCTTGAACTTAAACCTCAACATTACTTATATTCAATTGGAACTATTTTAGATCATTGGAATACCTCTTAACCTCAAAAACATGAGTTTCCAATAGTTGGGCTTACGGATATTGTTCACTGCCACTATTCACTGGGTAATTCCAGATCACAGCCGGAGCTTTGGAAATTCATAACTAAATCTAGAAAAATCGTTTTGAGGAGATTCCAATTTATAATGAAATCTCTTTCATTTAAATTTGAGAGAAAAATATGAAAATGATGTTTTCTTGTCCAGATCAAATAGGTTTATTCGTTGAACTTTACTGTTCATTTGGTAAATCTGGAAGTTCCAGTTTCTTTACCCCATTTTCAAAAATTCATTTCCCCTTGTATACTTATCCAATTGAGTCGAATTACCTATGGATTTAAAGCTCCATATGTATAATTTAAGCTCAGAAAATTTAGTGGAAAAAATCATTCATTTACTATATGAAATTAGCGCATGAACCTCACTGCCTCTGAGTAGTCGTATTATCTTGTCCAGATTTTAAATCCCGACTTTGAAAAATCATAACAATTCGAATTCTTAACCAAATGAGGCGTTCTTGGTGTCCATTTAAATCTCTTGATCTTATCTATGTTCATACCAAATTTCATATGAAAACTCATCTGATAAGTCAACTAAACTATCGTTTGAAGTACACTACCTCAAATCGGATTTATGAGTAGCATGCATCATACACACCAAAACATCATCTTGTAATTAAAGTGCACACTCTTTAAGTTATATACAGTCATCCATCCTTGCCTTGAGAAGATCCAGCACCTAGAGCACAGTTATGGGGGGGTGAGATTTGGGGGAATCTCAATAGCAAGTAATACAAACTATAAGGTTATGCATGTTTGATTAAATGCCTAACATGTTATCATGCAATGGGAGCTAATTCATGCTTATACATAAGCAAACTCTAACATGCATATTGTCATGACATATATTGCAAGGAGTGGCACATGCTCATAGCACATCATCATCATATCACATAATATTCCATGCTCAACCAAACCTTCATGCATAACAAGTAAGCAAATCAATCAAAGCATATAAGTTTATAGTTAAGTATTCTTGCTACCTCTTGTAGATCCTTGTCCTTCCTTTCTTGAAATGGTCTTTCCTTGCCACAAATGTCAAAACCTAAACATTACAATATGATTACCAAATTATAACTCCATTCCAAACAAAATCCAAGTCTAGTTTCAATAAGCTCCCTTTTCCAAAAATTCCCATTTTGGTTCCAATGCTTCCCATACTTGTTCCTCCACTTTACCCCCACACAAAATCTCATTTTAAGACCATTGGAAGCATCAAAATTATGAAATTCAAATCACTGTTCACGCGAGTGAACAGTACCGTGAGGAATTTTCAACGTCATAACCTTTAATTCCAATGGTCTTCAAGGTTCAAAACCTTTCCAATCCTACACAAAATCATCATATAAACTCAATGGAAGCATTAAATCATTGAAATTCCATTTCCTTCTATCATGAACAGTGCATGAACAGTGCAACCGAAATGGTAAAGTGAAGAACATCAACTTACTTCACAACCAAGCATGTAACTAGCTTGTTTAAGCTTGTCTTAACTATCTATGACCTAAAACTCATATTCCTTTCACATATACACAAAATTTCCAGCAGCATCCCCCCAAGATTTAAGCCTCAAAAATCACTTAAACTCAAGCACAAACCATAAGAACAAAAGGTAGAAGTAAGGAGATAACTTACCTTACTTGCTCCTTCAAGACCCTTGCTTCTTCCTTGCTTTCTTCCACTTTCTTTCTCTAGAACTCACTTCTCTCTCTAAAGGAGCTCTTGGGTGTGAAGAATTAATGGAAAGGGGGGGTATTTATAGCAAAAGTCATGTGCCATTTGAAGGCCAAGATCATCTTGAAAACTATTTGATCTAATGGTTAAATGTTTGATCTTGAAATATCTTTTCTCCTTGGCTCATGACCTCACCACCATGACATCACTAGCATGACATCACTTGGGACACCTAAGCTCTCTTCTTGGCACCATTTTTGAGTCCATGTGGGTCCCACCATGTGCAAACCCTAATTCTTACTTTATTCTCTTTTCTTTTTCTTTTTAAAATCCATAAATTATTCCTTATTGGGCTTGGGCTTCAAGAAAACTTTTGAGACTTATTGGGATGGCCTAGGACAAAAATATTGGCCTCTTTTAGGTCCAATAGCTATTTGGCATAAATCCCAATGTACTTTCCTTATACGGATATCCTTAATTATCCTGATCTCAGAATAAATGCTAAACACCTCCTTTAATTATTCTAACATTTTTAGAAATTCATTCTAATATAAAATGAATTCTGTACAAAGTTTCATAATTTTCTAAGACCCAGAAGTCCTGTTAAAAATTATATACGTTTCCTTTAACCCTTTATCGGTGTCCTTTTTCACCGTAAATTCCATAATTAATTATACAGGACTCCTTTTTTACTTCTGTCAACTCTATAAATTCTCATATTAATTATAATAATTTACTATCAAATTTCCTCTGATACCATCCATTGTGTGAAATGTCCAAAATGCCCTTCATTTACTTCTGGTTCCTTAGGGCATCACAGTGACATTTTCGTAATTTTGCACTTTGGCTTTTAGACTTTCTTCCTCTTCCAATTAATCCTTTTCTTTACATAAATATGGCCACATCTTTTCCTAAAAATCTCATATATTTTATTCAACCTATACATACAACTTAGTACAGAAATTAGGGATATTACAGGCATAATTGTCATTTCACACCTCTTTATACCTTATCAGGGCATATACTGACTCTGAGTAGTCATTCATGTTCTTTCCTTGGCATTTTGGCCTATCCAAAATGACCAAAATACTCTCCATTCATCTCTTGTACTTTACTACAACACAGGGGCATTTTCGTAATTTCGTACTTTTTTGGGGTTTCTCTGGACACTGGCCCACATAACTATTCAGTTACCTTATTGGGTCTTTGTGACACCATTTTGGGCCTTTATATGGGTCCACTACCTTTATGGCATAAATCCAGAGAAACCTCTCCCGAAGGTATTTATCGGGTATTTTATTCTACTCTAAATTCCATTAAAATTTCTACAGGATTCCTTTTCTGACCCTGTTAGTTTTATAAATTCTCATATTAATTATAAGAATTTAATGTAAAGCTTCATCTGATTCTGAGGTCCCAAAAATATTGTAATAATTTCTCCTAACTTCAGAAATTTATATCAATTTATCGGGACCTCAAATCAAAATTCTGTATTGCGTCAAACTAACCAGAATAATTTTCTCTAGCTACTAGTAAAATTTGGGACTAATCTGTTCCCGGCCAGTTTTGGGCCTTTTCCTGTTCAATTTCTTCATAATTACACTTTTGCCCCTTGAACTTTTGATAAATTACATTTAAGTCTTTAAACTTTTTGAAATTACACTTAATGGCCCAACATTATGTCTACATTCTATTTTGGCCCTAAAACTTTTGTAAATTTCACTTAGGTCCCTGAACTTTCTATTATTTTCAATTAAATCCCTTTCCTACCTTAAATTGCAACACTTTCCTTAAAAAATCTCATATCTATTGCGTACAAACTGTACATACATACCAGATAAGAAAATTAGGGATATGACAAAGACCGAGTCTACTGACTCTGCTGGGGTGCTAAGGTCAGCCACAGACCTCTAGTAGTAATGCGGTGGGATCCCAAGTAGACCCCTATGACTCCAACATCTTTGCATTTAGTTAAGTGCCAACTATGCTCGGTCTTATGGTTTGTTTATGAAAATTAGACATATAGACTTTTAACAAGTCCAAAATCATGTCAATTGGTTGAATGAAGCATGGTTTATGAATTTTTAAATTTAAAGCACACATTATTTGTATAAAAATTAGAGGAAGCTTAAAATGTGAATTAATTGTAATAATATAGACATGATCAGCCTAGAAGGATATTTTTTTCATGTAAAAGATTTCAAGAACTTTCCAAGCTTTTTAGATTTAATTATTATTTTTTAGAGTTGGAGCGTAAAAATGGAAGTACTAAATGAATAGCAAGGCTAAAGTTGCATGTTTCAATTTATGGGCTTTAATTAATGATTCACTTGAACCATAACAATTCTGGATGCATAATAATAGTGCCAAAATGATGGATGTGACACACTCTCCGCTTTATCTCTCATATTCTCTTAGTTCTACAGTTGATTTTAAGAACAATTGATTCAAATAAGTTTTTATGTTTTTTAAATGTAATTTTTTTTAGAACAATCATCCAAATACATTTGTTTGTTTTTTTTACTTTACAAAACTTGTTTTAGAAACAATCTTATAAATGACAAAACTTATGTAAGTTGCTTATGTCCATCAGGTTAGATAAATTTAAAAGTGCATATATAAGTTTAAACAATTGAAAATAGCAAATTAAAAAGTGTCAACATAAAAATTTATAAATTCTAATTTTATTAATAGTAAAATAATAAGTGTCCATATGAAAATTTGTAAATCATAATTTTCTTTATAAGGGTTGATAATAAAGTTGATAAGTATTCATAGGTAATTTATACGAGCCACTACAAAAATTAAGGTGTTTTGCAGCAGTCAAATGTACACCTTTGTAGTGGTTCAAACCGCTGTAAAATATATTTGCAGCAGTTTGTTTAACCGCCATAAATTCAAGCGTTATAAACACATTTGTAGCGGTTTAGTTAACCGCTGCGCATAATGGTCAAACCATTGTAAATAGTTATAGCAGTTTATGTAATTTAGTAGCAATTAGGAACCCGCTATAAACTTGTATACGAAATATTTTGGTAGCAAACAAAATTTTTTACATTGGTGCCAAAAGTTTGTAGTAGATATAAAACCGCTACAGAATTTTAAAATGTTGTTAAAGAAAGAATTTTCCTCACTTCAAGTGTTTGTTGCGGTTATTTAATTGCTATAAATGTTGTAAAAAATTTTAAAATCCCTGTAATAGTACTTATAAGTATATATTTAAATATATAAATTTTTAATACAATGTATGTCTATATGTAGATATATATATAATGTAACAAATTGGATAGATTAAAGTTTTATTATGATAATTAAATTTATTATTTAGCTGTACAATGTAATTAAATTTAATATATTTTATTTTATGACAAAAACTTAAGATATATAAAGTGTACAAATTGATATTAGATATATAGAAAGTTATTGAAGTAGATGAAAGAAGGTGTAAAAGAGAGTTAGAATGTGAAGAAAGTGGAGAAAATATGACATAGAAATGATTAAATAGATTCAATAATTTGTGTAGGAATCTCCGGAAAATAATAAATACTCATGTTAATAAAAATAAATATATAAATATGAAAGACAAATAAGCTTATAAATTAATATAATCTTAGCACAATATAAAGGAAGAATCAAGAGAAGGAAAGAAAAAGAGAAAAGGAAACCATCAGAGACGTAGGAGCACCGAGGCTAAGCAAGTGAAAATAGGAGGAGGGGAGGTATTTGTATATGCCAGGTATGATTTTGCAGTGGTTATTTTTTTTTTGGTAGCGGTTAACTGTTGGTGATATTAGTAGCGGTTACACAACCGCTACAAATTTGTGTTTCTTTATTTTTTTACAGACATTTTATTTTCTTTTATAATTATTTTTGTAAAAGAAGAAATGTTACATTAAGCATTCAAAGCATAATAAAAGTCATTCATCGTCATCATCACCCTTCCTGAAAAGATATTTTTTATAACAAAATATTGTTAAGTTTAATTTATACTCAGATTATAATGAATTGAAATTTAAATTTGGATGAAGAGAACACATACCTAATAATGGCTAAATTGTCATCACTTTGAGAGAAGAAGTTTTTAAAATTTGTCGGTTGTGAGGGCTCATTGTCATAAGCAGTAATTTCACCATCACCCATGTCAAAAAGATCCTGTGGCTTGAGGTGAACCACCATATTCCTATCTTTATGCTTCTCGTCCTCCACATAATAAACCTAGTGTGCCTCAGAGGAAAGAATGAAAGGCTCATAATCTTCAAATTCACCTGTATGAATGAACCTAGAAAAGTTGACAGATGTGATGCCTAAGTCATTAACAGTAAGACCCCGTGAAGATTTTATGTTTTCCTAAGAGCACTTGAAGAGAGTTACTATAAAAAGCTAGTAATTTAACTTAACGATGTCAATAAGCTTTCCATAATAAGTGATGCCTCATATGTTGCCGTCATTGCTGCTAGCATAACTCCTCGTCCCAAATATGCCTTAAACCCCAAAGTTTTATGTTAGCGATCCCTGGTCACGTGTAACCGTGCAGAACTTGAACCCGTTAATATTATATGCAGTATACCTTCTCACATGGTCCAACAGGCCGAGTGAAAGATTTTTGAATTAGGCTGTGTAAGGTCTGTTATCATTGGGCATTCATTGTGTAAACCAATCATAAAACTCTCGGTGGACTCTTTTATCAGCCTCAACAGAAGTTCGCCCACATACTCACAGCTGGCACATGACATGACTTATGTACTCCCTATACAATGAAGTGTAATTTGTAATCTAAGCATTAGATATGAATAAATTGAATTACAAGTATAAGAAATAGTGTGCATTTAATTTATGTATATATATACTTACAGGAGGAAAGGTTCAACTTGGCTGCAATTTATCATAACATGTATGTGTTCATATAGTTTCTAAGTGGGAGTGAGTTTAAAGAACTCATATCCTCCAATGGGTTTTCCAATAGGAGGGAACAAATCATTAGACATGGTAGGACGAGGAGGAGCACCGTTAAAGTGATGTGGGCAGTTAAAAGACGTCTTCATGTCATCAAAGTAACTTGAACAAAAAGTTAGGACCTTATCACCTAAATAACCTTCTGCTATTGGCCCATCTGGCCACGCCTTATTGCGAACATATGTTTTCAATTTTCCAAAAAATATGCACTGTCACATTCGATTAACAATTGTGCGTGTTTGTGGAAGCACAACTACTAAAGAAAATATGAAAAGATAAAGTTTTTATATCCAGTGATATTAAATTGGGCCAACAAGCTTTGCTTCTCTAGAGCTAAGTGGACCCTCAAGTGAACCATGACAGTGAAAAAGGATGGACGAAATATCATCTCCAAGTGACACAATGTAAGAATAATTTTTTCTTGTAGCGGATCGAGCTCCTAAGGTATCAAGACCTTCACACACAATTTCCTAAACAAAGAACACAGCTCCACCAATACCATAGATATGTCAGGAGGAAGCATGTGTGTCAAAGCCAGAGGGAGGAGTTATTGCATTAGAACATTCAAGTCATGACTCTTTAACCCATAAACCTTTTGAGATTAGAAATTGATACACCTTGATATGTTGCTAGAGTATTCATCAGGAACTTTGATGTTCTTCAGTGTCGAAAGGAAGATAGCCTTTTTCTGCTTGGTCAAGGTGAAATTAGCTGGCTTAAACTTGTCGTTGTCATTTGGCCAAGCCTGTTCGCAAATTCCCCAGGCTCATAAATCTTTCCTAACTGTGAGATGATCTTTGAACTTTCTGGCCTCATTAAGCAACGTATATGCATGTTGTCGCACACATTTTTCTCATTATGTATGACATCCAAATTGTGGTATAGCAAATTATGCTTCCAATAAGGAAGAGTGAAGAAGATACTTCTCTTGCTCCACTATATAGCTTGACAGTCAGATAGCCTACGAGACCGTCATCCCGGTCACTCAAAATCCTCAATATTCTTGCTAAACTCAACATCAACATCTTCTAATTTCCTAAATATGTCAATACTAGACAAAGTTGCTGGAGGATCTCTCTTTTCTTGTTTCCCATCGAAGCGGACCTGTTGTAATCTAAATCTGTTTCGAATTAAGGAACCATCGATGTCCCATAAAGCAACACTTCTGATTATGTGGAAGGAGATATGAGATAGCGTCGAAGTTGTACTCAAGATAGACCAACCCAATATGCACATTCTAGCCAAAGTTCCCAGACCCAAAAAATCACTTATCAATCAATGCTACATGGAGATTAAATAGATTCTTCTCATATGAGTCATAAGTCTCGATGCCATCTGTTCACAGCTCTATCAACTCTTGTATCAACGGCTATAGGTACACATCTATATCATTTCCTAGTGCTTTCTTTCTAGGGATGATCATGGAAAGAAAAAATGAGCTTTGCTTCATGTACATCCTAGGTGAGAGATTATATGGAATCAGTATAACTAACCATATACTATAGGTGGTGCTCATGTTATGGAATGGGTTAAAACTATCAGTCGCCAAAGCAAGACGGATATTTCTTGGATCACAGGCAAAATCTAGGAATTGTGAGTCAAACACCTTCTAGGCCTCTAAATCCCGTGGATGTCTTAGGTTCTCATCTACATTCTTCTCAAGAACATGCCACCTCATATGTTCTGCCATATTTGATGACATATACATTCACTGCTATAGCAATTTCATTGGGAAGTACCTAATTATTCAAACTATTATTATTAACTAGATAAAAATTAACTTACAAATTAAAGTAACAAATAATACTGAAGAATTTTTCCAGGTTTCTTCTTCTACTTCTTTCCCTTCTGGATTGTCTTGTATCGAGAAGTATTACAACACTTATAAATCTCCCTGTTTGCGTCCTCTCCCCAGTACAACATACAGTAGTTTAAGCATGCATCAATCTTGTTGTAGTTCAATCCAAGCTTGTTAATAATCTTTTTGGATTCATAAAAAGATGGCGGGAATACAGCTTGAGGAAAAGCATCTCCTAGCAATTCCAATAGCATGGACATGGCCTTGTCTGTGATACTACACAAGCATTTAATATGATACATTTTTACCAAGAATGACAATTTAGAATACTTTGTACACCTATGATATAGAGGCTTATCGGCTTCATTCATCAATTCAAAAAGTCTCAAGCAGTGTTATTCCTCTCGAACTGCAGATCAGGGCCCTGTACTTCATCAGGAGTGTCAACATCATGAATGTCGAATGCATCACGCATCGTATCATTCATGGCATCGGGTTGATCTGTCGTATCCTTAATTTCACCTTTACACATATCAATTGTAAGTGGCTTGTACCAATTGATTACCTCTTTAGCTTAGAAACATGATTTTTCAAGAAACGGGTTGTCGGGTACTATTCACTGGCACTGTTCATTTGGTAATCCAGAATATAGTCTGAACTTTGAAAATTCATAATTAAATCTAGAAAAATTGAAATAGGGTGGTTCCAATTTCTAATGAAAGCTCTTTTATTGAACTTTGAAGGAAAAATATTAAACTGAAGTTTCCTTGAGATGTTCCAGCACCTATAACATGGTTATGTATATGGAAAGAATGAGATTTCATGGAAATCTCAATAGCAAGTCATACAAACTAAAATAACATGCATGCTTTATTAAATGCCTAACATGTTATCATGATATGGGAGCTACTTTGTGAACATACATAAGCAAACTCTAACATGCATATTATCATGACATTCATTGCAAGGAGTTGCAATCATTCATACTTCATCATCATCATCAAAACATCATCTTAAGCTCAACAAAGAATCATAACTAACAAGCAAGCATACAATCAAACAAACATAAGATTATAGTTAGGTATTCTTGCTACCTCTTAGCTATCCTTGTCACTCTCTTCATGAGATGATCTTCTTCCCACACAAATGTCAAAACCTAGCCATTACAAAGTAACACAAGTTACAACTCAACTTCAAAACAATTCCAAGACTAGGTTCTCACTAGATTCTATTCTTTGTCTAATTTTATGACTCATACTTCCATCTTTCTAAAATAATTTCTCATAGTTCATTTCCACATAATTTTTCATGTGGAATCCAAATATGAAATAATAATTTCCACAATCAAATCACATCATTGGCTGTTGCACAGAACCGAAATGCCTCTTACATTTTCCAAAAATTCTCATTTTAATTCAAATGCTTCCAATACTTGTTTCTCTACTTTATCCCCACACAATTTTCCATTTTAAACACATTGGAAGCATCCAAATCATGAAATTCCAACATATGAACAGTGTTTCATACAGTAACAGCCAAGAACAAAACATTCCATTCACATGCATACTTGGATTTCCAAGCTAGTACCACTTGATTCTAGCTTGTTTGAGCTTGTCTAAACTATCTATAACATAAAACTCATATTCCTTTCACATGAAAACAGAATTTCCAGCAGCACCACCAAGGAAAATATGTCACAAAACCCTCTTAAAACTAAGAGCAAACTTGCTAGAATAGAGTCCAAGATCAAGGGAACTAGGTACCTTTCTTGTTCTTCCAAGTTGCTTACTTCTTTCTTGCTTCAATAGAAATTTTGTAAGAGGTTCCCTAAGGTGACAAGAATGCCGACCTAAGTCTGAATTTGAGGGGTATTTATAGAAAATTTTGGTGGAAATGGAAGGCCAAGATTACTTTGGTTACTATTTGATCTAATGGTCCATAATCCACTTTGCAAGAAGCTTGCCCTAGAAGCCTCATGACATCATACATGACATCATGAAGGCTATGTTTGGCACAAATAATGGGAAAATATTGATAGAAAAAATTTTAGTCAAGTCTGGTACTGATCTGGTCATTTCACAAAAACCAGACTGTTTTATGTTCCCAATATTTATAATATTCTAGAATATGTATTATGTCATGAAAACCAGTGTTTAGGTTTATCCTACCATTGACATTGTTATACTGAGTATTTATCTGCTATCCATCCTTTGAGAAATGACCAAAATACCCTTGGTGCCCTTTCTTGCACTATATTAACCCTAAGGGCATAATTGTCATTTCACACCTCTTTATACCTTATCAGGGCATATACTGACTCTGAGTAGTCATTCATGTACTTTCCTTGGAATTTTGGCCTATCCAAAATGACCAAAATGCCCTCCATTCATCTCTTGTACATTACTACAACACAGGGGCATTTTCGTAATTTCGTACTTTTTTGGGGTTTCTCTGGACACTGGCCCACATAACTATTCAGTTATCTTATTGGGTCTTTGTGACACCATTTTGGGCCTTTATATGGTTCCATTACCTTTATGGCATAAATCCAGAGAAACCTCTCCTGAAGGTATTTATCGTGTATTTTATTCTACTCTAAATTCAATTAAAAATTCTAAAGGATTCCTTTTCTGACCCTGTTAGTTTTATAAATTTTCATATTAATTATAAGAATTTACTGTAAAGCTTCATCTGATTCTGAGATCCCAAAAATATTATAATAATTTCTCCTAACATCAAAAATTTATATCAATTTATCGGGACCTCAAATCAAAATTCTGTATTGCGTCAAACTAACCAGAATAATTTTCTCTAGCTACTGGTAAAATTTGGGACTAATATGTTCCCGGCCAGTTTTGGGCCTTTTTGTAACACCCCAATTTTTAGGCCTAGAGATGCCAGAAGGAGAATTCAAGGGCATAATCGTAATTATGGGAAAGATCGGACTGGTAGCCGATGAGTACCATATTTTTCCAAAAAATAGAGAAAATTATGCTGATCATTTCACTGAACTGTGAAATGTGCATATGAGGTCTCTAGGTGTATGAAAGAATTAGAAATGTGACCAGGGGTAAAATTGTCATTTTTGAAAAGTGTGCGCGGGAGCGTACTTTCAGGCAAAAATAGCCCGGTCCGGATAAAATATCTGAAAATACCGAAAGATAGAGAAAAGGATTCCGGATTGAATGACGCAACACAAAATTCTGATTTGAGGTCCCGATTTTTCTGTAAAAATCCTCGAAGATGGGAAATTACAGTTATAATCGGTAAAGGAAGAGCAGTCCGAATAGAGATGATCGGACTATGGCCAGAGGCCATACAGTGTTATCTAAGGCCCGTAGTGACACCAGGGAAGGCCCAAGCCCATAATACCAGTTCAGTGGTAAGGGGGGCCGGTGTCCGGGAAAAATGTGCAAAATGACGAAAATGCCCTTATGTTATAGAATAACTGAAGAATGAGTAAAGGGTATTTTGGTCATTTGGCTAAGGTTAGACAGTCAAGAAGGGGTATCTGGATAGTTGACCAGGGCCAGAGAATACTCTGGTAAAATATGAAAAGACAATAATGCCCCTAGACCTAGTAAAGGAAATGAAAGGACTTAAGTGCAATTATGGAAAGTTTCATGGCCAAAAAGGAAAGTAGACAAAAAGGTGGGGTCCTTAAGTGTAATTTTAGCCAAATAAAAAGGGACTTAAATGAAAAGAAGAAAAGTTCCCTGGGCTAAATTGTAATTAAAGAAAGTCAGGCCGGAAGTGGTTTGGACTGTCCGACAGCATTTCAGTCCCAGATTTCACCGGTAGAGAGAGCAAGTGACGCTCGGTAATCTGGCTTAATACAGGAATTTTTGAAGACTCCAGATAGCCAGAAATGGACTGATCGTCCAAAAGTTATAAAAATTAATATCGGATATCCTAGAATTCAGATCTAGGTGAGAAAATACAGGATGATACGTCCTTATGGGGCGGATGTCGGGAAACTGACAGAATACCAATAGGAGGCCTGTAGAAAATGTTATTCGCAAATCAGAAAATCCAGACGGGAGTGTGAGGCCTCCGGGGATCCGATAGGGAGATTTATCGGTATTTGAAAAGGGACTGAATGAGTTCGGATGACGTCAGTCAGATGACTGATATGACTCACAGGAATGCCTGAACACCGCAGGCCAGTGTATCAGACAGAAGGAGCCGGTGTCCGGATATGTGTATAAACGGTGAATAATAGATAAAATATTCAATAATTATTAACGGGGGAAGATTCCTCGTAATACGTGCCATGAGGATATTGGCCCTAGAAAGGCCCAATAATGGCGCCAACAGAGGCCCAGTAAGATACTTGGACTGATAGGTGGGCCAGTGTCAGGCAGAACCCCAGAAAAGTGCGAAATTACAAAAATGCCCCTGTGTTGTACAAAAGGGTAACAGATGAATGAAGGGCATTTTGGTCATTCTGGACAGGCCCAGAAGCCAAGGTATATACAGATAAGGTTACTTAGAGTCAGTAAATGCCCTGACAGAGTACAGAAGGGTATGAAATGACGATTTTAAGCTTAGGGTTAAAATAGTACAAGAAAGGGCACCCAAGGGCATTTTGGTAATTTGCCAAGGGCTGTTTCTTGGGAATCGAGACATCAGAGTACTTGAGCTTGATCAGGATCCAAGACAACATTCCCAGAGCCCAAAAACGTAGGCCCAGTAATGTGTGGGAAAAAGTGGCATTAAAATATTATTTTAATGCTATTTCAATAATGTAAAGTTACTCGGTTGGCACAATAACCGAGGAGGTGATCAGATAAAGTCCTGGATTTATCTGGATAGCATTGGAAGGCGTGACAGGTGCCAGTAAGATGACACATGGCGCCAACATAAAGGCAGAAGAAAAAGTTAAGGACACGTATTACGAGGCAAGAGACTGGACCGGTGAGTCAGCATGCTGAGTCAGCTGCTGAGGTGTCCAGGATTTCAGACATGTGATAAATGTGGCGCTGAGGTGTCCCAATGATGTCATGCATGATGCAGTAAAGGAGGAATTAAAGAAAATAGGAAAATCCAGGAAAAACTAGGACCGTAGGATCAAAGTTCATAGAAACTGCAGAATTGCCATTGAAGGCAATTATAAATACCCCCCCTCCATTCCATTCTTGCATTCACGCATGGAAGGGAGAAGGGAGAGAAAGAAGAGAGAGAAGGAGAAGGAAGGGAAGAGAGAAAGGAGAAAAAGGAAGTAAGGAAGTTCTGGCGGAGCTGGAAGCAGAATAAGGATAGTGGAGTTCTGCTAAGCTAGCCAGGTAGTAACTAATCCTAACTTTTATGTAATGGCTTTGTGATTTGTGGTGCTATTGTTTGGTTGGATTGTTGTCTTATATGTTATGTCTGAAGCTCTGCTGTAATGCTATGATCATATGTTATTAAGCATGGAAGCACGCAGCATACTTATCTGTACACAATCACAAGCAAGCACTGTCACTCTGCATTACATATATTGTTATGATTGTTGCTACTGAGATTCCCCCGAATCTCATCCCAATAAATATCCCATTACAGGGGAGGTTATGTCCAAATGAATTTTGGGAATTTTAAGAGACGCCGTTATGCTGCCGAAGTAAAGACTGAACATCAGTATATGATAAGTACTGTGTACGTAGTGCTGTCTAAGGAGGCTAGAAGTGAGTGGACCTAGCCGGTTCATCTAGTCTTTCCTGGGTACTACGTAGAATGGTAGTTCTCATGAGGGGATTACCGAATCGGTACGGTTCAGTTCTTTGTACAGATGAAGCGTAGCGGTTATGCTGCCGGAGTTTAGGCAGAAAAAGATGTAATAGAGATATGAGAATTTATGTACATGTCCAGATGTAAAACAACTTATTAATTAATAATAATTGTTGTTTGGCATGTTTGACTGATGTATGAGGGATGTATGCATATGTATGCAAAGTAGAAATGCTGAAATTTACCATTGTGAACAGTAACACGTGGTAACCTAGTCATATTTGATAAATGATTAAAAATAGTAAATGGATGAATAAATGTATGAAATTTTTATGGTAGATAGTATACATACCAATCTTTAATTGGATATATAAAACGTATCATTTGGATGTCTACACAAGGATATATAAATTATTAAAGTTGGGACCAGAATGCTGGATTCAGGGAGAAAAGCGTGGAATGAACAGTAAACTTGACACGTTGACTGACGTTGACTTGGTCAATGAATGGTCAACGAGTTATTTTTCCCTGAAATATAATTGAGTTATCTTCATTTATCAATTGGAACCACTTCATTTTGATTTTTCTAGAATTAGTTATGATTTTTCGAAGTCAGGTCACTCATCTGGAATTTTCAAGTAAACAGTACTCGATAAGAGTAAAATTCCAGATTGGGGAATTGGACTTCAATGATCTTGAAAGTGGTTCTAAATGCTACTGAATGGTCCCTAAGACATATGAAAGGAAGGATGTTTCACTTTTCCTGTTCAATTTTTTCATAATTATACTTTTGTCTCTTGAACTTTTGATAAATTACATTTAAGTCCTTAAACTTTTTGAAATTACACTTAATAGCCCAACATTTATGTCTACATTCTATTTTGGCCCTAAAACTTTTGTAAATTTCACTTAGGTCCCTAAACTTTCTATTATTTTCAATTCAATCCCTTTCCTTCCTTAAATTGCAACACTTTCCTTAGAAAATCTCATATCTATTGCGTACAAACTGTACATACATACCAGATAAGAAAATTAGGGATATGACATGATCCACTTGAACTCCCATTCATTATATAGTCAGAGTTGACTCAATAAGCATATCATGTTGTTCTCCATATAGAGTCCAAATGATCTAATTCCGTGGGAAAGGCTTAACAATCAAATGGTATCTAATGATATTTATTTGATGCCACTTGTTCAAATTACATATAGGGTATAGACATTGAATCTTACCGTTGAGCGACGTATTATTGAACGCAAAGTCCAAGAAAGAGTTGAGTCCAGCTAGATATCGTGAGGTCTGATAAGATACAAATTGTGTATGGTTTCTGTGACATTTTAAGGGTTTTGTGACAACTTTACCATGCATTTTGTCATATCCTAATTTTCCCTATCTGTGTAAGACTGATAGAGGAAAGATGTTTGGAAAGGATTATGATGATGAAATGAGAGGAAAAATGATTAGTAGACAAAGGAATAAAGAAGAAGGACTAAAATGAAAAGTCTAAAAGTTCTATGGTAAAAAATGTAAAGTAGACATAAACTTTGGGCCATTAAGTGTAATTATGAAAAGTTGAGGGCCTAAAGTGTAATTTTCAAAAGTTCAGGGCAAAATGGTAATTATGAGAAAGTTGAGCTGAAAAAAGCCCAAAAATGCCCAGAATCAGTTTAGTTCCAAATTTTCCCAGTAAATAGAGAAAATTATTCTGATTAGTTTAACACAACACAGAATTTTGATTTGAGGTCCCAAAAAATTGATATTAATTTCAAAAGTTTGGTATTTATTGTAGTATCTTCTGGACCTCATAATCAGATAAAATTTGGTAGTAAATTCTTATAATTAATATGAGAATTTATGAAACTGATAGAAGTAAAAAAGGAGTCATGTAGAATTAATTATAGAATTTACGGTGAAAAAGGACACCGATAAAGGGTTTAAAGGAAATGTATGTAATTTTTATCAGGACTTCTGGGTTTCAAAAAATTATGAAACTTTGCAGAGAATTCATTTTATATTAGAATAAATTTCTAAAAATATTATAACTATTAAAAGAGGTGTTTAGTATTTATTCCAAGATCAGGCTAGTTTTAAGGATATCGGTATAAGGGAAGTACATTGGGATTTGTGCCAATTACCTATTAGACCTAAAAGAGGCACAAGATTTCGTCCTAGGGAAGCCCAATAAGTCCTAAAAGTTATCTTGGAGCCCAAATCCAATAATGAATAATTTATGAATTTTGAAAAAGAAAAAAAAGGGATAAAGGAGAATTAGGGTTTTGCATATGGTGGGTCCCACAAGCTTTACACTTGGCACCAAGAAGAAGAAAGGAAGGTTATCCCATGTGCTAAAATGAAATAAAATAATATAAGAATTAACCTAATGATGATTAAGGTTAATTAATCCAAAAACCAACCAATCAAGTTCAAGATTATGCCATTGTAATAATTAGGACAAGTGAGGATATTATGGACCCAAGGTGCCAAAGTTTTGGCTATAAATACCCCCTTCCTCCTTCACAATTTCGTGCACCTAGAGGACCCTTGGGGAAACCATGCCAAAATGAAGAGAGAACTCAAAATAAGATTAAGGAGAAGCCACCTAAGCAAGTATCTAAGGTAAGAGATCCTTCCTAGTTTATTTATAAGTGTTTTGGAAGGAAGAAACTTAGGTTTCAATGGTTAGAAACTTCATTCTTCCCTTGGAACCCTTGCTGTACAAAATTCAAAGTTAAAGGAGGAAGAGGAAAATTAAGTTAGAACTATGAAATTGATGCTTAAACAAGTTAGTTAGATGATTAGTTATTGAATCAAGTTGATATTCTTGACTTTGCCATGGATGAGACCTTTCAGTCTGCACTGTTCATGATAGAAGGAGATGGAATTTCAATGATCTAATGCTTTCATTGAATTTATATGATGATTTTGTGTAGGATTTGATAGGTTTTGAACCTTGGAAGCATTGGAATTGAAGGTTGTAATGTTTGGAATTCTTCTCTATTACTGTTCGCTCGCATAAATAGTGATTAGATTTTCATAATTTTGATGCTTCCAATGGTTTTAAAATGAAAAGTTGTGTGGGATAAGGTAGAGAAACAAGTATGGGAAGCATTGGAATCAAAATGAGAATTTTTGGAAGAATTATCCATGTTTTTCAAATCTGTCCAGAACAGTGCATGGGAGCTAGAATTTTGTGATTCTAAGATCATAAATGGATTCAAAAGGTGAAATTGTGTAGGGTAAAGTCAAGACATCAATTGATTCAAATGCCAAGTCAATTAGTAAAGATTAAGGAAAGTTAATGTAGTTAAGTAAGCTCAATGTTCAAGAGAAGTTAGATTGTAATGAATGGATGATTATGTGATGTTAGGATTTGATTGTGGACTCAAAAGAGGCAGCCACACATCAAGAAAAAGTAAGAAGGAAGAAGCAAAGTTAAAGTGAAAGGAAGTAAAGCAATAAGGTAGTAAACTTACCCTAAACTTGTATGTATTGAATGTTATGCTTGATTGTACTATGGCTTTGTTGAAGTGTGTGCATTATGTGTAGATGATTGAAGCTCTATTTCTATGATTACTTTGTCCAATTGTATTTCATATGATACATGGAAGCATGCTCATTACGCTATGGTAACACTTTCACAAGTAAGCAGAAGCAATTACATTAATACATGTATTGTTTAGTATCGTTTGCTACTGAGATTTTCCAAGAAATCTCACCCCTCCATGTAATCCCAATCCCAATAGGTTTATGAATGATGAAAGAGGATGAAGAAGCATGAAGAGGAGTTAGGATTGGTTAATGTAAATGTTATATGATGTTATGTGTAGAATTGTTGCAAGTAATGATGCTGTATGACCAGTTCAAGCAATAATGTTTATGATATAATGAAAAATAGTAAATGATAGAATAAATGTATAAAATTTTACATAAATTTAGTTAACATGTCAAGCTTCATTTTGACACCAAGAATGCCTTATTTTGATGTATGTACAAAGAGAACAAATTTTTCAAAGTCAGGGACCAGAATCTGTTTTCAGAATTTTTGACCAAATGAACAGTAATATTTAACGATTAAACTGTATTAATTGGCTAAGCATTTGGTCAAGAAATTATTTTTCCCTTAAACTTCAAGATGTTATATTCAAGTATAATTTTGAACAACTTCATTTCTATTTTTCTATAATTAATTATGATTTTTTGAAGTTCATCGCCTAATCTAGAATACCATATGAACAGTAACTCGCCAAGAGTAAAAATTCCAGATTTAGCTAATGGACTTCAAGGGTCATGTAAGTGGTTCTAAATGCTACTGAATGGTCCCTAATAAGATGTACAAAACTAAGGATATTACACATTTTATGCCTGTAATTGTGCTTTTGTGGTAATACAAGATTGTGCTTAGCAATATGTTCTTTAAAGGGTAAAATGATAAATTAACTCTTCCAAACTGCAAATATGTTATTCTTTTATTGGTGGAACTTTTTACAGTGAGCTTTGATTTTAAATTGCAGGTACTTTGGAGGAGAACTAAGGACTAATATGAGCAGAAAAGTAATCACAAGAGAGAATCAAATCAAGGAAGCAGCTTCTGTGGTCTTTAGTCGCGATAAAAGTGTCCTCAGGTCGTGACCTCATTTCTTCTGGGAAGTTTCTCTCCATTTATAGGTCATGACGAAAACATAGATCTGGTTGCGACCAAAGAAGACAATCAGTGAAGCTACGCGTTTAGGTCATTCTGATGTTAAAAGGAGAGGGAAGCCACAGACGCGAAGGGTTGCTGGTTTTTTCTAGATTTGGCTAAGAAGCAGTACTCGACTTTCTCTCGACACTCTCTCCATAACCTACACACACATCTTCCATCTTTCTTCATCTTTCCATAAAATTTCTTCATGGCATCCTATTTGGACAGTGATTGTAATATAGTAGGAGTTATGATAGGCTAGATCTTTAGTCTCTTGGTGATGGACCGAATATCTTGAGCTCATGGATTACACTGGGGAGTTTTCTATCTTAATCTGCACCTATTTTATGTCTTGATATTTCTAGATCTAGGGATTTCATTGTGTGACTAGGGATTGAAAATTGATTGATTATTCTTAGATTAGGTATTTGTAATTAAAATTAGATGATTTGAGTGTTGATTCTAATGTAAATATTTCAGATTTAATTTCTGGATAGTTGGACTATTATCAACAATCGTTGATATTTAATTCAATTGCTTGAAATCTGAAACATCCTCCCTTAGACTCCTCAGAGTACACTTGCGGAAGCAACATTAGCTTGATTATATCTTAACTTAAGCCCAGAAATTCAAAATTTTACTCTTAAGTTCCTTATTTTGGACCTTTAATTTGAAAATTAATTTATCTCGTTCTACACATCCAAATGAGGCTTATTACCTATCCACGGAATGCCCCAGATGTGTACGACTAGACTGCCAAATTTCATAGCCAAACTCCTTCGTTTACTAGGTCAAACTGAGGCCAGAACACTGCTACCTCAGGACCTGCGAATTTCTCCCTTAATTCCCCATTCACAAATTGAACATGCCAAACAACATTTATTATTAAATAATAAAATGTCATACAACAAGGCATACAGCAAATTATCATATTTCTATTACATCTTTTCCTGCCTAAAATCCGGGAGCATAACCGCTAGGCTTCATCTGTACAAAGAACTGAACCGTACTGATTCGGTAATTCCCTCATGAGAACTACCATTCTACGTAGTACCCAGGAAAGACTGGATGAACCTGCTAGGTCCACTCACTTCCAGCCTCCTTAGACAGCACCACGTACACAGTACTTATCATATAATGATGTTCAGTCTTAATTCCGGCAGCATAACGGCGTCTTCTAGCATTCTCAAAATTTACTTCAACATAACCTCCCTGTAAGGGGTTATATATGGGAATGAGATTCGGGGGAATCTCAGTAGTAATAATCATAACAATATATGTAATGCAGAGTGACGGTGCTTGCTTGTGATTGTGTATAGATAAGTATGCTGCGTGCTTCCATATTCAATAACATATGATCATAGCATTGTAATAGAGCTTCAAGCATAACATATAAGACAACAATCCAACCAAACAATAGCACAACAAATCACAAAGACATTACATAAGAGCTAGGATTAGTTACTACCTCAAAAGCAGAACTCCAGAACTTCTATACTGCTTCCAACTCCACCAGAACTTCCTTTCTTTCTTTCTTTCTCCTTCTCTCTCTTCTTTCTCTCTCTTTTCTTGCCAAAAACGTGGGATGCATAAGATGGGAGGGGAAGGGGATATTTATAGCTTTGATGGATGGCATTTCTGTAATTTTGAAGCCATCTGAACATGTGGTCCTGGTTTTTCCTGAATTTTCCTATTTTTCTTTATTTCTTTTTACTGCATCATGCATGACATCATCCAGGACACCTCACCGGGACACCTCATCGCCACATTCTTCACATGTCACAATTCCTGGACACCTCATCAGCTGACTCAGCAGTTCAGTCCAATCCAGTACCGGTCCAGAGTCTTGCACCGTAATACGTGTCCTCAACTTTTCTTCTGCCTCTAAGATTGCGCCATGTGGCATCTAGAAGGGACCTTTCACGCCTTCCAATGCTATCCAGATAAGTCCCAGACTTTATCTGATCACCTCCTCGGTTATCGTGCCGACCGAGTAACTTTACTTTATTGAAACAGCATTAAAATAGTATTTTAATGCCACTTTTTCTCACATATCACTGGGCCTACGTTTTTGGGCTCTGGGAATGTTATCTTGGATCCTGATCAAGCTCAAGTACTCTGATGGCTCGATTCCCAAGAAACATCCCTCGGCAAATTACCAAAATACCCCTGGGTGCCCTTTCTTGCGCTATTTTAACCCTAAGGGTAAAATCGTCATTTCACACCCTTCTGTACTCTGTCAGGGCATATACTGACTCTAAGTAACTTTATCTGTATGTGCCCTGGCTTCTAGGCCTGTCCAGAATGACCAAAATGCCCTCATTCATCTCCTACCCCTTTAGTACAACACAGGGGCATTTTCGTAATTTCGCACTTTTCCGGGGTTCTGCCGGACACTGGCCCACCTATCAGTCCAAGGGTCTTACTGGGCCTTGTTGGCGCCATTATTGGGCCTTTCAGGGTCCATTACCTTCATGGCACGCATTACGAGGAATCTTCCCCCGTTAATGTTTATTGAATATTTTATCTATTTTTCACCGTTTATACACATATCCGGACACCGGCTCCTTCTGTCGATACACTAGCCTGCGGTGTTCAGGCATCCCTGTGAGTCATATCAGTCATCTGACTGAGGTTATCCGAACTCATTCAGTCCCTTTTCAAATACCGATAAATTTCCCTATCGGATACCCGGAGGCCTCACACTCCCGTCTGGATTTTCTAATTTGCGAATAACTTTTTCTACAGGCCTCCTATCGGTATTCTGTCAGTTTACTGACATCCGCCCCATAAAGACGCATCATCCTGTATTTTCTCACCTAGATCTGAAATCTAGGATATCCGGTATGAATTTTTATAACTTTTGGACGATCAGTCCATTTCTGGCTATCTGGAGTCTTCAAAAATTCCTGTATTAAGCCAGATTACCGAGCGTCCCTTGCTCTCTCTACCGGTGAAATCTGGGACTGAAATGCTGTCGGACAGTCCAAACCATTTCCGGCCTGACTTTCTTTAATTACACTTTAGCCCCAAGGAACTTTTCTTCTTTTCATTTAAGTCCCTTTTTATTTGGCTAAAATTACACTTAAGGACCCCACCTTTTTGTCCTTAAACTTTCCATAATTCTTTCATACTCATAGAGACCTCGTATGCACATTTCACAGTTCAGTGAAATGATCAGCATAATTTTCTCTATTTTCTGGCAAAATATGGTACTCATCGGCTACCAGCCCGATCTTTCCCATAATTACGATTTTGCCCCTTCATTCTCTTTCTGGCATCTATTCTCATCTTCTTATCCTTCATCTTAAGTTCTAGAAATTCTCTTTCAATAACTCATCCCCTAAACTCTTCGGGAGTCATCGTTAATTGAAAAGCTCGACAACCCGCCCATATCAGGTTATCTTACACAGGAGCCAGCCCATATCAAGCTTCCTGCAGAATTCCTAGGCTTAAGACTTAGGATATTCCTCACATTCCTCATTTTGAACCTAGGCGAACTGTCCCGATTCTATAGGTTAAAGACTTATCTCATCTTTAAGTAATCCGCCCATATCAGATTACTACCATGGGACTACGGTTTTAGCAGCCTGCCCATATCAGACTACTTCCCAGTTCTCCTAGACAAAAAATCGGGATGTTACAAAATCTATGGCTTGTCGATCGACGATCATTTGAGGGCATTTTCATCATCTGATTAATTACACACTAAGTGGTTATTACAGTGCATTAAAAGTTTTTAAGCTAGCTTTAATCAAAGGAGTTCAAAAACTATTAATGCTCTGGACTCAATCGATCGATTGAGGTTTTATTTAAGACTTAGTGATTTCAAAACTCCAATATCAAATTAAGAGCAAGGATAGATATGTTTTCATCATCAAGAGTCTTTCTCAACATATTTCTTTCACAATCCAACTCAATTTCAACCTAATCAAAAATACAAAAATATTTACTTTACTGCACCCTTATTTTAATGCATCAAAAATCAATCAAACCCAAAACTCATTTTATTTTTACTCAGGTTTTCAACGGTTTTGTCACCCAATTTGCTAGGATTCTAATAAAAAGGGCTCCTTGAGAAGAACGATAGGGTTATGCCTTAACTATATTATCGGGTGTAATTGTGATTATTGATAAACTCATTTTTGTTTTGATTTTTAGAGTGTTTAAAGAGAATTTTATTATTGATTTTGCCCCCATTTACCAATATGATGAGCAATTAATTAATAATATAAAATTGGAACAGTTGGAAATTTAATGATGTGATTTTAGTGCTTAATTGGACAAATAATATGTTTATTCTAATTTTCCATCACAGGCCAATACACTAACAGAATGGATTAAGGGAGAATAATAGCTGGACAAGAGGAATTTATGCATGTGTTGGCACATGGAGGAGCACCGTTCACGAATAGCACACTGTTCACACATCTGGCATTGATTCACACCTAGCACACTCCATCTGAACAGAAATCACATGGCTAAATGAACAAGTAGGATGACAGCTGGTGAAGAGCATAGGTTGTAACAGATTTGGCATGTGCTAACAGAAGCAAGTGGGCTAAAGAGGAGATTGATTTACGTATCTGATCACTGATTCCACATAGTATAAATATATCACATATCGTATAGACCAGGAGACATTCATATACTTGGACACCAGACGCATCATTCATCTCTGCATCTCCATCTCTCTCACGCCTTTCCATCTTTATTTTCTCCTCTATAAATTCCTCTATTCTAGTCAATAGAACCAAGGAAGGTTCTGCAGTTCATCTTCATCTTCTCCTTCCATTTCCACATGACTACGGCTGTGCTTTCTGTTGCTGCTGGAGTTCAGATAGCAATGCAAGGCTAAGATGCTGTGCTCTCTTGGAGATAATGCTGAACCAGAATCCTTGAGCTGAAAAGGGAGTGTGATTGTGTTTTTAATTCAAAATTGATTGTATTGAGTTGATATAGTTAATTCTATAATTACTGATACAATTAGAGTTAGCAGATGACAAAGAAGTAAGGAACCAAGTTGGATTTCTTATTTCTGATAATTGACCTTTGATTGATTCTCATCTTTGATCGAGTTGAACACAGTTGTGGTTAATTGAAGTGAATCTATAACAGAGTACAATTGTATCTGTTAATTCATATTCTTCTATCTCTAAGTTGAATGATTCTTATTCTCTATTAAATGTCTATGAGTTGTAGTTTTGATTGAGATTTAAATGGTGAGTTGTTAGCTAACCTATTCTAATTCAACTGAGTAACTTCTCATATTCTGTGGATAATGAAGGTAAGGTAATCTCCAAGGGAACACACTTGTCATTGATTCATTTCATCATCATAAACACATAAAAGCATAAACAATAGCATAGGATTTTCTTTTAGAATTTACTCAATATCTCATCTCACAAATCATATGCTTAATTTGTTAATTTGTGGCTCATTAGATTAATTAGGTACCTTAGCATCCATCTAGGCTCCTTGTGAATTGACCTAGGTTAGCATTCACTTGCTATTGGTTAGCTTAGTTTTGTTTGATAATTAAAATGACAATTATCAAAATGGCACCGTTGCCGGGGAGCCTTACTTGTTAAGGTTTCCTAAGCAATCTCCTGGGCCTCAAAAACATAAAAAGTAGGTAGTTGTTTTAGTTTTTCTGCGAATTTTGTGTTTTGTGTTTGTTATGTCGCGACCATTTGGCTTTTAAGTCGCGACTAAAGTACTCTATGATTTCTTGTCGTGACCATATACACATTTGGTCTCAACCTGAAATTAGTTTTTAACTTAGATTTACTCTCTGCAACTTTTAGTCATGACTAGACTACTTTTTGGTCACAACCAGAAATTTCTAACTTCAAGCATTTACTCTCTGAGAATTTTAGTCGCAACCAAAGTGACATTTGGTAGTGACCAAAATTCCTGATTTCAAAATTTTACTCTCTGTGACTAATAGTCGCGACTTGTGGTTCATTTTTGTCGTGATTGAAGTTCTCTGTGAATTTGTCACGACTAAAATAATTTGGCTTCGCAAACTTAGCTTTTTAAACTGCGATTACTTCATCATAATTGCTGAAATTGCTGCATTACTGATATACTTGATATCCTGCATAACTGTTGAGCATGATTTGCATGACCAGAAGCTCTGAGTTCTTTCCTTTGGATAGACAAATCAATAGAACACTTAGGAAAATGAAGAGGACTAAAATCTTAAATCAAGCTAGTGTTGCATCTGCTATTGAGCCTACTTCTTCTGGTGAATCTGATACTGAACCTACATCTAGTGATATTTTAGATAATCATTTTGTTATATAACATGCTAATCTGGGTGGAGCTTATACTCATAATCAGAATAATCAACATGAACAATATGCAGAGAATAACATGAACAATAGAAGGCCACGTAGGAGCATAAGAGATCTCACTTCTTCTAATGTAAACTATGATCCTTTTCATACTTGTCTTTCCTTAGATGTTAATTTTGAGCTGAAAGGTCCTTTGTTAAGTAACTTACTAAAGTTTTATGGATTGGTAGGTGAGGATCCCTTTAAGCATTTAAAGTCTATGCAGTGGGTTTGTTCATCTATGAAGCCTGTAGGCGCTGATATAGATGCTGTGTAAAGGCAAGTATTCCATTTTACATTGGAAGGAAAAGCAAAAGAATGGTTTTATAAGCTACCACATCATGCACCTCAAGCTCTGGATTCCTGGAACAACTTGAGGAATTCTTTCCTAGAGAGATACTTCCCTACATCCAAGACTTCTACATTAAGGAAGGAGATTTTTGCTGTAAAATAATATACTCAAGAGTCTTTTCATGAGTTATGGGGAAGATTTCAAGAATTGCTAGCTAGATGTCCATACCATCATATTCCAATTGAACATTTGGTGTAGTACTTTCACTTAGGATTACAAATGTCATGCAGAAAGAATTTGGATGCAACTGCAGGGGGTTCTATTGGTGATCTAACACCTGATGAAGCATGGAATTTGATTGAGAAGATAGCAAATAATGACCAGCAATATGGAGGTTATGATGTTAGACAAGTTCATGAGGTCTCTGCCAAGTCTTCTTCTCAAGATTACAATAGCCTGTCTTCTTAAGTTGCTGCTATGAATACTCAGATCAACAATCTAGCTGCTCAACTGAGTAATTCACATGTTCAAAGCCCATACTCTCAAGCTCTAGTTGCTCCTAGATGTCAGCTTTACTCTTCTCCAATGTATACCAATGCTAATTATTCTACATAATATGAGGATGTCTCAGCTATCTATCAAGGCAGACCCAACCAATATCCACAAAGGAATCCATACTCCAACACATATAATGAAGGATGGAGAGATCGTCCTAACTTTAGATGGAGGGATGGAGGTGGAGACAGGAATTTTGGGCAAAACAAGTTCACCAATGACAAGCAAGTGGCTGAATCTTCTAGACCTATAGCAGTACCTGCTACTACAAAGGATGCTGGAATATCTAAGATACTCAAGAGCATTAATGTGATGAACTCAAATATAAATTCCATAAACACAAACTTTAGCTCTAACTTCAAGGACTTGAGATCTACTGTGGAGAACAACCTAGCAATGATAGCTTCCAAGCTTGCTGCTTTGGAGAGTAAGAGAGAACAATAGGAAACTAAAGATACAAACATGAATGGGTATGTATCACAGCTAGCCAGTTCAGTAAGTGATGTTCAAGCCAGAATTGGTGGAAATTTACCTTCAAACACAGTTGTTAACCCCAAATCTGTGAATGCTATGAGCTTGAGAAGTAGAAGAATGAAACATCCTACTTTTAACACCTCAGAGTACGTATTCGGAAGCGTATTTGATTAGCGGAAGCATTACATTAGCCCAAAAATTAAAATTTTAAAACTTACTTCTCGGGTACTGTTCATTATGTAATTTCCAGATTGATAGTCCAAATTTAAAAATTCATAACTAATTGCAGAAAAATCGTATGGAGTTGATCCAAATTTATACTTGAAGATATTTCATAAATATTTAAGGAAAAAATGTAAATCTGGACATTTACCTTGCCAATTGATACAATTAAATCGTTACTTTTTACTGCTCATATGGCAAATTCTAGAAATTCCAGATTCTGTTTCTTAACTTTGAAAATTCATTTCTATTGATATACACATCCAATTGAGGCATATTACCTATGAATTTAAAGATCTGGATGTATACTACATGATCACAAAATTTTGTGAATTAATTCCTTGATTTACTAGGTCAGACTGAAGCCACAACAAAATTGCTTCAGGACCTACGTTTTTACCATTTCAGTTTCCTTTCTTCAATTCTCAATAATTGTTCCAGCATGCATAAACCTTCACTTTGCCTCCCATGTATTCATATACATCATGAGGTTATGCCATAATTAATTCATACATATTCTTTACATATAATGGCATATTACATAACCTTACATACATGGAAATTCATGGCATTTACTAAGACATCCATTACTTCATTTTTTTCTCCCATTATTTAGCTCTTCTTCATGCATACATTTCCTTCATGCTTGACCTAAATTGGTTGGTTATGGGTGGGTAAGATTCTAGGGAATCGCAGTAGTAAACATTACCACTTAAATATGCAAGATGGATGCTAATGCATGATATGTAATTTCATTAAACTTTCTTTAATTAGTGACATGCCATCATGCTATAAACTTTGCATAAAAATGCATGGCCATGGGAAACATGTTCTTCATAACATATTCAACATCTTTTCTTATGTCACAACATCATTCAAATATCATATACGTGTCAACACATAAGCATGCCACATCAAGCACATAAAGAAATAAGTCCACTACCTTGAACTTAAACTTTCTTCCTTATTCTTGCACTTGCTCCCTAAGCTTTCCAACCATGAAACCTTTCGGTCAACCACTTCTCAACATCTTCTTGGATGTTGCAAGGTCCTAAGGACATTCATATTCATCACATAGTTCATTAGGACCATGAACTCAAGCATTATTCAAGACTATCTCTCTTGAACATTTAACTAACATAACTTCCTCTAACCTTTACCAATTGCCTTGGCCTTTGAATCAATTGATGTCTTGACCTTAACCTACACAATTTCACCTTTTGAATCCATTTATGAGCTTATAATAATGAAATTCCAGCTCTTATGCACTGTTCTGTACAGATTTGAAAAATATGCACAATTCTCCCAAAAATTCTCATCTTGATTCCAATGCTTCCCACACTTGTTTCTCTACTTTACCCCACACAACTTTTCATTTTAAAACCATTGAATGCATCAAAATCATGAGATTCCAATCACTGTTCATGCGAGTGAACTATAACAGAGAAGAATTCCAAACATTACAACTTTCAATTCCAATGCTTCCAAGGTTCAAAACTTATCCAATCCTACACAAAATCATCATATAAACTCAATGGAAGCATTAGATCATTGAAATTCCATCTCCTTCTATCATGAACAGTTCAAACCGAAATGGTTCATGAAACATCCTCCTTTAAACTCGTCAGAGTACACTTGCGGAAGCAATTTTAGCTTAACTTAAGTCCAGAGATTGAACTTTTAACTCTTAAGTTCTTTATTCTGAACCTTTACTTTGAAAATTGGTTTCTCTCATTATACACATCCAAATGAGGCTTATTACCTATTCGCGGAATGCCCCAGATGTGTACTACCGGGTCACTAAATCTCGTGGCCAGACTCCTCCGTTTACTAGGTCAAACTGAGGTCAGAACACTGCTGCCTCAGGACCTACGAATTTCCCCTTAATTTACCATACATAAATTGAATATGTCAAACAATATTTATCATTGAATATCATAATGTCATACAGCAAGGTATACACAAAAAGACATATACATAATCTTTCTATCTCTATTACATCTCTTTCTTCCTAAACTCCGGCAGCATAACCGCTACGCTTTATCTACAAAGAACTGAACTGTACTGATTCGGTAATTCCCTCATAAGAACTACCATTCTACGTAGTACCCAGGAAAGACTAGATGAACCGGCTAGGTCCACTCACTTCTAGCCTCCTTAGACAGCACTACGTACACAGTACTTATCATATACTGATGTTCAGTCAATACTTCGGCAGCATAACGGCGTCTCTTAGCATTCTCAAAATCCACTTCAGCATAACCTCCCTGTAATGGGTTATGAATGGGGATGAGATTCGGGGGAATCTCAGTAGCAACAATCATAATAATATATGTAATGCAGAGTGACAGTGCTTGCTTATGATTGTGTACAGATAAGTATGCTGCGTGCTTCCATACTCAATAACATATGATCATAGCATTGCAGTAGAGCTTCATATATAACATATAAGACAACAATCCAACCAAACAATAGCACATCAAATCACAAAGCCATTACATAAAAGTTAGGATTAGTTACTACCTGGCTAGCTTAGCAGAACCCTACTATCTCTATTCTTCTTCCAGCTCCGCCAGAACTTCCTTTCTTCCTTTCTTCCTTTCCTCCTTTTCTCTCTTCCCTTCCTTCCCTTCTCTCTCTTCTTTCTCTCCCTTCCCTTGCCCATGCGTGATGCAAATGAAGGCCAAGGGGGGGTTATATAGCCTCCCTCAATGGCACTATCGTAGTTTCTCTGAACTCTGAATATGTGGTTCTGGTTTTTCTTGGAATTTTCTATTTTCTTTTATTCCTCTTTACTGCATCATCATGCCACCTCAGCCTGCCACCTCAGCGGGACACCTCAACAGCATATTTTCCACATGTTGAAAATCCTGGAAACCTCATCAGCTGACTCACCAGGCTGACTCACCGGTCCAGAGTCCTACCTCGTAATGCGTATCCTTAGCTTTATCTGCTTCCTCCAGATCAATGCCATGTGGCGCCTGGAAGAGACCTTGCACCTTCCCAATGCTATCTGTAACATCCCTAATTTCTGTACTAAGTTGTATGTACAGATTGAATAAAATATGAGATGTTTAGGAAAAGATGTGGCCATATTTATGTAAAGAAAAGGATTAATTGGAAGAGGAAGAAAGTCTAAGTGCCAAAGTACAAAATTACGAAAATGCCACTGTGATGCCCTAAGAAACCAGAAGTAAATGGAGGGCATTTTGGTCATTTCACACAATGGATGGATATCAGAGGAAATTTGATAGTAAATTATTATAATTAATATGAGAATTTATGGAGTTGACAGAAGTCAAAAAGGAGTCCTGTAGAATTAATTATGGAATTTACGGTGAAAAAGGACACCGATAAAGGGTTAAAGGAAACATATATAATTTTTAACAGGACTTCTGGGTCTCAGAAAATTATGAAACTTTGTATAGAATTCATTTTATATTAGAATGAATTTCTAAAAATGTTAGAACAATTAAAAGAGGTGTTTAGCATTTATGCTAAGATCAGGGTAAGTTACGGATATCGGTATGAGGAAAGTACATTGGGATTTGGGCCAGTTAGCTATTGGACCTAAAAGAGGCCCAATATTTCGTCCTAGGCCAGCCCAATAAGGCCCAAAAGTTATCTTGGAGCCCAAGTCCAAATAATAAATAATTTATGGATTTTTGAAAAGAAAGAAAAAGAGAATAAAGTAAGAATTAGGTGTTGCACATGGTGGGACCCACAAGGACACAAGCATGGCACCCAAAAAGAGGAAGGGTTAGGTGTACCAAGGGAGGCCATGCTAGTGATGTCATGGTGGTAAGGTCTTGAGTGAAAAGTGAAAAGACATTCCAAGATCAAACCTTTAACCATTAGATCAAATAGTTTCCAAAGTGATCTTAGCCTTCAAATGGCACATGACTTTTTCTATAAATACCCCCCCTTTCCATTCATTCTTCACACCCAAGAGCTCCTTTAGAAAGAGAAGTGAGTTCTAGAGAAAGAATGTGGAAGAAAGCAAGGGTCTTGAAGGAGCAAGTAAGGTAAGTTGTCTCCTTGCTTCTACCTTTTGTTCTTATGGTTTGTGCTTGAGTTTAAGTGACTTTTTAGGCTTAAATCTTGGGGAAATGCTGCTGGAATTTTTGTGTATATGTGAAAGGAATATGAGTTTTAAGTCATAGATAGTTAAGACAAGCTTAAACAAGTTAGTTACATGCTTGGTTGTTGGATTAAGTTGATGTTCTTGACTTTACCATGGAAGAACATTTCGGTTTGCACTGTTCATGCACTGTTCATGATAGAAGGAAATGGAATTTCAATGATTTAATGCTTCCATTGAGTTTATATGATGATTTTGTGTAGGATTGGAAAGGTTTTGAACCTTGGAAACCATTGGAATTAAAGGTTATAATGTTGAAAATTCCTCACGGTACTGTTCACTCGCATGAACAGTGATTTGAATTTCATGATTTTTATGCTTCCAATGGTCTTAAAATGAGATTTTGTGTGGGGGAAAAGTGGAGGAACAAGTATGGGAAGCATTGGAATCAAAATGAGAATTTTTGAAAGAATTATGCATGTTTTTCAAATCTGTCCGGAACAGTGCATAGTTGCTGGAATTTGGTTGTTTTGAGTTCATAAATGGATTCAAAAGGCCAAATTGTGTAGGGTAAGGTCAAGACATCAATTGATTCAAAGGCTAAGTCAATTGGTAAAGATTAAAGGAAGTTATGTTACTTAAAGTAAGCTTAGTGTTCAAGAGAAGTTAGATTGTAATGGTTGGATGGTAATGTGATGTTAGGATTTGCTTGGTGTGCTCGAAAGAGGGCAGCCACATAGCAAGGAAAAGTAAGAAGGAAGAAGCAAAGTTAAAGTGGAAAGAAGTAAAGCAATAAGGTAGTAAACTTACCCTAAACTTGTATGTATTGAATGTTATGCTTGATTGTGCTATGACTTTGTTGAATTGTGTGCATATTGTATATGATTGAAGCTCTGTTTCTATGATTACCTTGGCCAATTGTATTTCATATGTTACATGGAAGCATGCACATTACACAATGTTTACACTTTCACAAGCAAGCACAAGTATTTACTTTAATGCATGCATTGTTTAGTACCGTTTGCTACTGAGATTCCCCCGAATCTCATCCCCTATTTATAACCCATTACAGAGAGGTTATGTCGAAGTGAATTTTGAGAATGCTGTAAGACGCCGTTATGCTGCCGATTTTCAGACTGAACATAAGGAGATGATACGTACTGTGTACGTAGGTACTGTCCAAGGAGTCTGGAAGTGAGTGGACCTAGTCGGTTCATCCAGTCTTTCCTGGGTACTTACGTAGAATGGTAATTCTCACGGGAATTACCGAATCAGTACAAGATCAGTTATTTTTACAGATGAAGTATAGTAGTTATACTGCCGGATTTCAGGCAGGAAAGATGTAATAGAGATACGAGGATTTTGTTCATGCCCTGTTGTATAAAGATTTATTATTTAATGATAAGTATTGTTTGGCATGTTTGTTTGACATGTGATTGATGTATGCATATGTATGTAAAGTTGCTTGCAGGAATTTGCCACCATGAACAGTAACTCGTGGTGATATAGTGATGTTTGATCTATAATTAAAAATAGTAAATGATTAAATAAATGTATGATATGTTTATGATAAATAGTAGACATACCAAGCTTCGATTTGATATATAGAATGTCTCATTTTGATGTCTACACATGGAGATATAAATTATCAAAGTTGGGACCAAAATGCTGGATTCAGGAGAAAAACGCTGGATGAACAGTAAAGTTGTAACTTTGACTGACGTTGACTTGGACAAGGAATGGTCAACGAGTTATTTTTCCTTGAAATAGTATTGAGTTAGCTTCATGTAGAAATTTGAACCACTGCATTCCGATTTTTCTAGAATTAGTTATGATTTTTTGAAGTCAGGTCACTCATCTGGAATTTACACAGTGAACAGTACTCGATAAGAGTAAAACTCCAGATTGAGAAATTGGACTTCAATGACCTTGAAAGTGGTTCTAAATACTACCAATTGGTCCCTAAGACGTACGAAAATAAGGATGTTTCATTTTGGTATCAGAGCAAAGGATTCTGGCTTAGGAAATGCTCTGAACAGATGATTTGTAGCGTTAGTACAGAATAAAGTTAGCACAGAACAAAGGGTTCTGGCTTAGAGCATAAGATTCTGGCACAGGACAGAAGGTTCTGGCTCAGTGATGCTCTGGTTTAGTTAGACTGATCCCTTAGACAAATGAGAAATTTGAATGGTTCTCTCCCTAGAGTATGATATAAGGATGGTGTTCACTACTTGGAAAGGTTTAGACAGAAGACAGTGACACCCTGATGAATGAGACTGTACCCCGAGCTTTACAGTCTTACAAAGGATATGATTGCGATAGGCTAATCTTAGTCAGTCGATACAGCTGAGGTCTCATGTTTATTAAAATAATATGGCTGGACTAAGCAGAATAATGTTTAAGAAGCAGTTTCCTCTATGGATAGAGATAGAAGCTGATCAGTTCACGACTAAGGAAGCTGTAAGAGTAGCTTGAGGTATCGTGTTGTGACCAGATACTATAGTGAGCATGCTAGATGTCCAAGTTGCGACAAGTTAAGTCATAAGTCACGATGAGAGAAGACTTTTGGTCGCAAAACACAGGGTAAATGTTGGAGTAGTAGACATGGGGATTCATAAAGTTAAGCTTGAAACATCAGCTAATCAGTGAGACCCCCAACCTTTAATACTGTATAAAGATGAGGTACACCTAGATTTTGACTCTTCAGGTAGTGAAGAGAGTTTAGATGACAGCATAAGGGACTCAATCAGGAAGGTTTATAGTAAAGTACCCATGCATATTTTTGTAGACTCGGATTTATAGTCTGGAAATTATGAGAAATTCAGTCAGATGTTGTGTATGCATCAGATAATGCTGTACTAGATAATGATGGGTCTAGTAATTATGTATAGGATGAGTTTGATAGAGTGCTCTCTAACCTGATATAAGCTCTATTCCTCCGATGAGAGGACAGATTTCAGCTGAGGAAGCTGAGTACTGATACTGGATTATAGGTAGGCCAGATATTATTCCTCCTTTACTAGAGTTTGAGGATAAGTTTGATATGAGTAGCCTAAGAACCAGTTACAATCTGTGACATCCCTTCCTATTATCCCAGTCCAGGAATATACGAGGGTATAGATAAAGATTAAAGGGATATTTCTAGCCCTAATCCACCCCAGCCTTCTTTATGAAAGATAGACAATGTGACTATACTAGTCTCAAGAAAGGCTGTGGGAAGTGAACTACTTAGTTTAGGTTAAGGGATGGAAGGAAGTAGAAATCAAGAGCAGTCAGTTTAGCTGCAGTTCTTCATGAAGGGAATTGGAAGAACGCAGCGGAAATTAACTTTAAAAATTTTTCCATTCCCAGCCAGGATCTACCGAATGTGTTTAAGTCAAGGAGAAAGAAGTGTTACCTTCGGTACTCGAGCTTTGGTCGCGACCTCAGTGTCCACTAGTCGCGACTCCTCGCCTCTGGAACTTTCAGTCGCGACCTCCTCAGCTTCTAGTCGCGACCTGTCGCCTCTGGAGTTTGTAGTCGCGACCTCTTCAACTTCATGTCGCGACCTGTCTCCTCTTTTCGGATTTCTGACGTTCAGATCCCCGATTGGTCGCGACCTAAGTGTGTTCTGGTCGCAACCTTTCTTCGTGTCTGGCCGTATCGTAGAAGTCGACAGCTCAGATCGGCTTCCTCTACCGGTATCCACACGAGCAGCGTTCCAATCGCGAACGACATGCTAGCGCCTCTTGTCCCTCTAGGGCTTTCTAGAGATTCCGTCCTCACCGTCTCTATCTCGGCAGTTTCTTATGTGCAAACCTTTTGCACTCTCCCTGCCCCCTCTTCTCACGTCTGAATGTTTGTGTAGAGATCTATATTGTGTGTGGAACCCTAGCTCCTAATGTCAAATATATAGGAAGCTATCGGGCTTCTAATAGGGCCGGGCTTCAGAATTAATCTTATATTAATTCTGAATTAATACAATATCATATATTGCATAATTTAATAAGAAACTGATTAAATAAATATGGTTTATATTAAATCCGTCCCACAGATTTAATTCACCTATTTATTTAATTTAAAATAAAGATAAGACAGAATTATATTTGATTTATTCTCATAAATCAAATTTGAGATATCTTATCAATTTGAATTTCAAATTCAAATAGATCATATCCATTTAAATTCAAATTCAAAAATGATAGAGATTTAATTTATCCTTATAAATTAAATCTTACAAATATCTCTTATATAATATATATATAAACTAATTTATATATATATATATAAAATATATATCCACCCTAGATTATTCATTGAATTTAGACATCTCTTAGATTCAATGAATCTGGACATCATAGCTCGCATTGGGCTGTTTTGTGTGCGACCCTGTAGGCCCATATGAAGTTGGCAGTGGCCCAGTTACTATACTGACCCACAAGTCGTAAGCGGTCTCTAGCAAGGCATTACGACTACCCAAAACATATGAGGATCGATAAACGATGTAACCTTTCATACAACCATATCACGTCCCTTTTGTCACATGATATTTCGGTCAAGGATGAGGCATGGTGAACGTCATCCTCCTGTTCCTGACCGTTACTTTCTCGATCCCTGAGTAGTCTGAATATAGAAATGGAACTACCCTTCCATTCCAGTATGGCCATACATTTCTCAGACTCACTCATCGAGGGGCCCAGTAATATCTCTCTACGAATGTGAGGGACAAATTCCATCTTGACCATTCACATTCCTCCGCATGAAAAACCACTAAGCCCGAGCATAGCCTTTATGATCACTCGGTCAAAAGTGACTTTTGACTAGGTCAAAGCTGAGCGTTTGTCATGTAGGAATCCATGATGATCTCAGGTCAAAGGGCATAGTGACATGGCTTGTATATGAGAGAAGCTTATGACTTGACCCATGCAGCTCTCTCATAGCGGGTCGGTCCAACACCCTGTACTCTTACATGTGCTTATGACTTTGATTTATATCTCTATATATCTTCAAAGTCATACTGGTCTTATTTCATCTCTGTTCCCGCATAGATGACTGACCAGGGACATTTAGGATAAGATCATGAGTTATCCAAGGATGGTCATCATAGTAAACATGCAAATAATATGATAACCTGATACAATGATTGGCCCCTAGGGCACAATTTCCAACACTTCAATGCCGTAGCAAGGATGATAAATAGCGATGTGATAGAGGGCATTGACCTGGATTAAGTTTTCATGTTAGTAGCATGATATGAGATGGCCATAAGCCAGATATTGCCATATACCCTACGTGGCATGTAAAGCAAAGTGAGCTTTTGGCAAATGGTTCACAACTAATGTGTAAGGATCGGCCATTACTAGGGTAAAAACTAGACAATAACATTATAAGGGAATGTTTAAAGCAAGTTAGATCTAGGTTGGATGTAAAGCAGTTTGGGACACAGCTATAAGTCCTCAAGAAGTTAGGTCATAACGAAAGGTGACCCGAGGTCGTGACTGAAGAATGTAGAGCTGTCCAGTCATGACAAGTAGAATGAGATGGTCACAACTAAAGTTCATGGATGCGTTGCACCTAGTTCATACTCAGGTCACGATGAAGATACGCAGGGACCTGATGAAGGATGAAGATGCCAGCCTCACTGAAGGTTATCAGTTAGAGGTTTAGCACATGATGTAGGCAAGCTAAACAGTATGAGAAATAGAGATACATGCTAGTCTAAGATGATGTTCAGAAGTAGATCCTCTATATGACTATCAAGAGTAAATCTACATTTGGAAAGACTTTGTTCATTTAGTCTTTTATGAACAAAAGAATCAAAAGTTAGGATAAGGCTTGCGCAAGAAATGAGCCTAACATATGGCTTCAAGTTCTCAAAAGTTAAAGTCCCTAAAACAGGATATTAGTCCCACATCGATTGGGGAGGTGAACGAAGCATGCCTTATAAGGGTGTGGATACCTCTCCCTCATGAACGCGTTTCCAGTACTCACCAAGCGCCAAGCGCCCCAGTGGGGGTAGGCAGGCACGAGTGGTAGGCAGGCAGTGCTAGGGAACAAAACCCTGACCTCGTGTGGGCCCAGAGGTGCCTGCCTAAGGGGAGAGGGGATAATATCTTTATCTGCGTAGCTCTAATACCCAGAGGACGAGTTTTCGGGTGCCTAAGGGGTTAAAGTCCTCATGTGCCTGGAGAACAAAATCGTGCTCTCGTGTGGCCTCAGGGCTGCTTAAGGGAAAAGTGGACAATATCTATGTGGAAGGGTGCTGGGCTGTTAGAGAACACAAGTAATGGTGCTAGATGATGAATAAGATTTATATGATCTAAGTTGGTCAGGATCAAGAAAAAGACCAGGAATGAACCATAGTCCGGTCAAGAGTAGACTGAGACTGATGTATACGCGCGGAAAGAGTTAAGAGATAGTAGTAAGACACCAATGTTACTCCAGAGAAATAGAGACTGTTCCGCTCACCTGAGAAGTAATTCTTGAGTAAGATTATGAAAAGTATTCCTCTCAGTTAAATAGAGATAAGCGTGAGGCTAAGGGTTAAAAAGAGAAAGAGGAACCCTTTTATGAAATATGTAGCCGAGTTCATCCACATGAGCAATGAGAGTTGAATGACTAAGAAGTCAGTTAATGGGTTTAATTCCGTGTTACAAAGAAAAAGTTTTTCTCAGGTAGTCACAGAAGTTCAATAGAGCGGTAGATGTATACAAGATTAGAAATAGAAATGTATAATGCCTAGACAGGGAAAGATAGCCACAATTTTAAAGATAAAGTAACTCCCCTATTCGATAAAAGGGTCAAGTCTATACCCTGATAAGAGGGTAGCATGGCAGCCTAAGTGAAATCGATAGATGTTTTAGGATGAATGATCAAGATATGATAGGCAATATGATAAAGGAAATATGTTTTGAGGCTTACTTAGTTCATTACAATGTCTGATGGATGGTTGAGCAAATTATGATGATGAATAGTTGCATCTCCTTGCAGTTGTCATATAATGACATGCATGTTAGAGTATGCCATAATGAATACTCCCATTTCGTAGTATATGCAGGGTAGAGTATATATTGGGTAGCATGTTTGTTTGACATGTGATTGATGTATGCATATGTATGTAAAGTTGCTTGCTGGAATTTGCCACCATGAACTGTAACTCGTGGTGATATAGTGATGTTTGATCTATAATTAAAAATAGTAAATGATTAAATAAATGTATGATATGTTTATGATAAATATTAGACATACCAAGCTTCGATTTGATATATAGAATGTCTCATTTCGATGTCTACACATGGAGATATAAATTATCAAAGTTGGGACCAAAATGCTGGATTTAGGAGAAAAACGCTGGATGAACAGTAAATTTGTAACTTTGACTGACGTTGACTTGGACAAGGAATGGTCAACGAGTTATTTTTCCTTGAAATAGTATTGAGTTAGATTCATGTATCAATTTGAACCACTGCATTCCGATTTTTCTAGAATTAGTTATGAATTTTCGAAATCAGGTCACTCATCTGGAATTTACACAGTGAACAGTACTCGATAAGAGTAAAACTCCAGATTGAGAAATTGGATTTCAATGACCTTGAAAGTGGTTCTAAATACTACCAATTGGTCCCTAAGACGTACGAAAATAAGGATGTTTCACTATCCAGATAAGTCCCAGACTTATCTGATCACCTCCTCGATTATCGTGCCAACTGAGTAACTTTACTCTACTGAAAGGTCACCGAATCATTGCTCTAATGCCATGTGGCATCTTGTGGGTCCCATGAGGATGCCTTATCAGTCCACCTCATGGTCTCCAGATAACCTTTCCTGTATCTGACCTCTTTCCCCAGTTCTATCTCTTACCGGGTAACTATCTCATTTGGACCTTCACCACTCTTGGCCCATATGGCTAGCACTACTTTAGCCACTAGTCGCGGCCTAGCCATCATCTCATCGCGACATAACACCTTCTGTGTTCATTAGTCGCGACCATAACATCCTTTAGTCGCTACCATAATAGTCTTTCGTCGCGACCACATCACTTTTTAGTCGCAACCAGGCTCATTCTACTCATTAGTCGCGACACCACAACATTATCCGTCACGACCAATCCTCTCTGCCAATATTAGTCGCGACCACAATATACTCTCGTCACGACCAACTTCTTTATCATCGCGACCTAACTGGTCAACTCTTAAACCTTTGATCTTTACATCATCCCCAAATGACCATCTACCCCTTGGGACTTCCACTGTTTATACATAAGTCCCCGTACCTTTACTTACTCGCAGCTCAGTCCCTGAAACTCTTTACGTTCCTCTGGGACTTCTGCTAAAAAGGGGTCTAGCAGTCTCCTAATCTTAGCCTATCTCTGCATCTCTAGGCCTAAAAATTAGGATGTTACAGTTCATCCATGGCCAAGTCAAGAACATCAACTTGATTCAACAACCAATCATCTAACTAGCTTGTTTAAGCTTCAATCTCATAATTCTAACTTTAATTTCTTCTTTCTCCTTTCATCTAAGGTTTTGGACAGCATATACACCTTAGAGAAAACTCAACTTTCTTCCATTAAAACCATAAGTTCAAGCTCCCAAATCAAAGGAAAATAAGCTAGGATAGATTGCTTACCTTTAATCTCTAGCTTGGTGAACTTTGGCCTTTGAATTCTTCTTTGTCTTGGATTGAGTTTTCATTTTGCAAGAGGTTCCCCAATGTTTCTCATGCCATGGTTTTGCATCAGATTTTGGGGGGGTATTTATAGAAAAATCCAATGGAAAATGGATGGTCAAGATTACTTTGTGCACTATTTGATCTAATGGCTCACATTTATTCTTGGATTAACTTTTCTTAAAAGCTAATTATGACATCATCCATGACATCATCAAGGGATAACTCATAGGGACATGTGGCAAAATTCCAAGTGAGAGAAGCTTCTGGAAAAATTCCAGTCCAATCCGTTACCGGCTCAGTCCGATTCCCCAAAAACCAGACTGTTTTATAAATCTAATTTTTCTGAGATTCCATAATATGTTTTCAGAGCTTAAATCCAGTATCCGGATTCTTTCTACTATTAACATTCTTATACTGGGTCTAAACTTAATTACAGATCCCTTGGTAAATTACCAAAATACCCTTGGTGCCCTTTCTTGCACTACATTAACCCTAAGGGCATAATCATCATTTCACGCCTCTTTGCACCTTATCATGGCATATACTGACTCTAAGGAATCATTCCTGTACTTTCCTTGGGTTTTGGCCTGTCCAGAATGACCAAAATGCCCTCCATTCATCTCTTGTACATTATTATAACACAGGGGCATTTTCGTAATTTCGCACTTTTCTGAGGTTCCTCTGGATACTGGCCCACATACTGCTCAGGTACCTTATTGGGCCTCTGAGACGCCATTTTGGGCCTTTGTCTAGGGCCACTACCTTTATGGCATAAATCCCAAGAAACCTCTCCCGAAGGTATTTATCTGGTATTTTATTATACTGTAAATTCCATTAAAAATTCTACAGGATTCCTTTCCTGATCCTATCAGTTTTATAAATTCTCATATTAATTATATTAATTTACTATAAAGTTTCATCTGATTCTGAGATCCAAAAAATACTGTAATAATTTTATCTGATTTCAGAAATTTATATCAATTTTTCGGGACCTCAAATCAAAATTCTGTCTTGCGTCAAACTAACCGGAATAATTTTCTCTATCTACTGGTAAAATTTAGGTCTAATCTGATTCCGACCATTTTTTGCCTGTTTTCGGTCCAAGTTCTTCATAATTACACTTTTGCCCCTTAAACTTTTGATAAATTATATTTATGTCCTCAAACTTTTTGAAATTACACTTAATGGCCCAACATTTTTGTCTACATTCTATTTTGGCCTTAGAACTTTTGTAATTTCACTTAAATCCTTGAAATTTCTTTCTTTTTCAATTCAATCCCTTTCTTTACATAAATGGCCACACTTTTCCTAGAAGATCTCACATATATTACGTACCAACTGCACATACAAACTAGAACAGAAAATTAGGGATATTACATTCCTTTCCCCCTTAAAATAAATTTTACCCTCGAAATTTACTTAGTACCTTAGTCAATTATCTGGGTATATATCTTCTTGGTATCTCTTTCTGCTTTATGACTAAGGATTAGGGTATCTATCTTGTATTCTTTATCTTGATATCTTAGCGGGGTACTTCCAATATAGATATTCGCGAATCTTCATATCTTTACTATTACTACTCTTTGTTTCTAAATCAACTCAACTAGAGTTGAACTTTACTTCGGTACTTTCTTACTTGCTATGCATCTATTTGCTTGTGGACAACTCATTGTACTAGACCTGTGAGTAGTGTCCATTTCTTTCATATTAAACTCTCTCGAATATTATTGTATTCGGGAGTTTTCATCAATTACTTATCATATTTTCTAGCACTTATCTCTTATTACTTCTCTTAGCATCTTGCGGAATTCCTTAGCATCCGTAACGCTTCATCTCTCTTTTCATATAATCATATTTCTCTTATCATCTTTAATAATTCAACATCATACAGAGAGAGGACTTATACAGTTATTCTTTTCTTTACTTTACTGCTAAATACACTGGTAAAAAATAGGCTTTCTAAATCGGTTGAAAATAGACTTCTACACCGGACTTTGGTCCGGTGTAGAAACAGCCCGTGTAAAAAGTTTAATATTCTACGCCAGTTGTATATGACTGGTGTAAACAATCAGCTTTTTTAAATCGGTTATTCCATACAACTGGTTTAAAAAGTAATGTCAAAATAAAAAAAATCTAGAATAAAAAAACTCTAGGTCTGAAATTATTTCCTTCTTCGTCACAAATCTGAAGGAGGAGGAGAGTGATGAAGAAGAATAGGTACCAGTAAAATACAAGCAGAGAACAAAAAAGAGGAAGAAAGAAAAAGCCAGAGAACCCAGAAACGAAAGAAACAAAAACTCAGATATATGCACAGAAATGAAAACCCATAAACGTCGTCACCTAATTGAAGATATCACAAAAACATCGTTACAATTCCTTTGGGTTACCTGCTCAAAAGCAAACAAAAATATATTTAAACAGAACCCAGAAATGAATGAGCCAAAAACCCAAATATATACACAGAAACAAAAACCTAGAAACGCCGTTACCTAATTAAAGATATCACAGAAACATCATCATAATTCCTCCTACTTACCCAGTTAAAAGTGAACAGAAATATATTTAAATAAAACCAAGAAAGAAAGGAACCAAAAAATAGACACCCACCATCGCAGATTTGGGTCTTCTTCTTTGGCGAGCTTTAGAGGCGACAATGACTAACTTCAACAATAGAGAACGACGAGCACAGGTATGGGTCATCGCATATGTAGGTCTTCTTCTTCGGTGAGCTTTAGACGGTATGTTACGAAGGTGGAGCTTCCTGTCACCATGTATTCTCCCTTGTATAGTTTTCTTCATGGACGACGATATGATTTGTGAAGATAGGGAATCGCAAAAAATTAACGCTTTTTGTTAGATTTTTAATAGCAAGGACATTCTACACCAGATGTAATTCTATCAGCTGTAGATAAGATCGGTTTAAAAATATGCTTTTTAAAGCCCCATTTTTAAAGTCTCATTTTTAAAATGGTCACTGCGGAACCGGTTAAAAAAATGACCTGTGGTATTTTTGTAAATAAGATAAAATATTTACACTAGTCATGACTTTTTACATCGGTCATGTTTACAACCGGTGTAAATATTTTATCTTATTTACAAAAATATCACAGGTCATAACTTTTTACACTGGTTAATATTTACAACCGGTGTAAATATTTCATCTTATTTACAAAAATACCACCGGTCATGACTTTTTACATCGGTTAATATTTACAATCGGTGTAAATATTTTATCTTATTTATAAAAATACCACCGATCATTTTTTTTAAACCGTCTCCGCAGTGACCGGTTTAAAAATGGGGCTTTAAAAAGCCTATTTTCCACTAGTGGTAGGAGCACATACTTTAACATGCATAATGCCTGGCCAACATATTGCAGGACTGTATGCCTGCTCCTAAATACAAAGCTCTAACATCGGCGCTCAAGCATTTCTTTGTTGAATATGCACAGCTCTAACACTCAGAGCTTTAGTATATTTCACAAACATAGCATAATGCCTGGCATTTCATGCAAGGAGTGAAAGCTCTCACTTTCATCTGTAACATAACATTCAACCATCTTATCCCTTTCAAAAAGGGAGCCTCTCCATCTGTTTATAAAGTTATTTCTCAGCACATATTTCTCATTATGTATCTTATTAGATACTTCTCATGCTGTATCATGGCATATCTTGCCAAATCTGGCTATATCATGGTGTATCTCGCTCTTTCATGACTTATCTTGCCTTCTCATGACATATCCTGAGATACCATAAGTCTAACATTCTCTTTAACTTATAACTTTGTCAGCCTCTCAGGAGAATATTGCTCTTTTGCTTCTCATTCTCCTGAACAAAGTCATAATTTAAATCTTTCATTTCAAATCCACTCTATTTGGACTTGACAGAAGGGTTCTAATCCTTTACTGTTCATAACCCTTTCTAACTTTTCATAACTTTGTTTATCATTTTACATAACTTTATGCATATATGCCAAACTTCTATGGCATTTACACTCTTTTCTTATTACTTCTTAGGGTCACCCATCATTGGGCTACTCTTGCCTGAGCACATTTAACTGGAAAGTGCTGATAAAAATCTGAAGCACTGGTGCTAACAGGCTCTAACCCTGGTACTTTACTATCTTAGTGTAACATCCTGATTTTTGGTCTAGGAAAACTGGGAGGTAGTCTGATATAGGCAGGCTGCTAAACCCGTAGCCCAGGGTAGTAATCTGATATGGGCGGATTACTTACCTGTATTTTGTAGGAATCCGAGGGATGAGCTAAGTCCTTCAGGATTTAAAGATGAGTTAAGTCTTTAACCTACAGAATTGGGACAGTTCACCTAGGTTCAAAATGAGGAATGTGAGGAATATCCTAAGTCTTAAGCCTAGGAATTCTGCAGGTAGCTTGATATGGGCTGGCTCCTGTGTAAGATAACCTGATATGGGCGGGTTGTCGAGCTTTTCAATTAACGATGACTCCCGAAGAGTTTAGGGGATGAGTTATTGAAAGAGAATTTCTAGAACTTAAGATGAAGGATGAGAAGCTGAGTAACGAGGCCAGAAAAGAATGCAGGGGCATAATCGTAATTATGGGAAATATCGGGCTGTAGCCGATGAGTACCATATTTTGTCAGAAAATAGAGAAAATTATGCTGATCATTTACTAAACTGTGAAATGTGCATATGAGGTCTCTATGTATATGAAAGAATTAGAAATATGACCAAGGGTAAAATGGTCATTTTTGAAAAGTGTGCGCGGGAGCGTACTTTCAGGCCAAAATAGCCCGGTCCGGATAAAATATCTGAAAATACCGGGAGATAGAGAAAAGGATTCCGGGTTGAATGACAAAACACAGAATTTTGATTTGAGGTCCCGATTTTTCTGTAAAAATTCTGAAGATAGGAATTTACAGTTATAATCGGTAAAGGAAAGGCAGTCCGAATAGAGATGATCGGACTGTGGCCAGAGGCCATACAGTGTTTTCTAAGGCCCATAGTGACACCAGGGAAGGACCAGGCCCATAATAGCAGTTCAGTGGTAAAAGGGGCCGGTGTCCGAGTAAAAGGTACGAAATGACGAAAATGCCCCTATGTTATAGAACAGCTGAAGAATGAGTAAAGGGTATTTTGGTCATTTGCCTAAGGTTAGTCAGTCCAGACAGGGTATCGGGATAGTTGACCAGGGTCAGAGAGTACTCTGGTAAGATGTGAAAAGACAATAATACCCCTAGACCTATTAAAGTAAAGAAAGAGAGACTAAGGGCATTTTGGTAATTTGCCAAGGGGTGTTCTTGGGAATCGTGCCATCAGAGTGCTTGGGCTGGATCAGAGACCCAAGATGATATCCCCAGGCCCAAAAATGCAGGCTCAGTGATTCAGGGGGGAAAGTGACATTAAAATAATGATTTAATGACTTTTCAGTAAAGTTATTCAGTTGGCACGATAACCGAGGAGGTGATCAGATAAAGTCTGGGACTTATCTGGATAGCATTGGAAGGCGTGAAAGGTCCCTTCCAGGCACCACATGGCACTGGTCTAGAGGGAGAAGAAAAGTTAAGGACACATGGCACTGATCTAAAGGAAGCAGATAAAGCTAAGGACACGTATTACGGTGCAAGACTCTGGACCGGTGAGTCAATAGGCTGAGTCAGCTGATGAGGTGTCCCGAGTTTTAGACATGTGAGAAATGTGCTGCTGAGGTGTCCGCTGAGGTGTCCTGGATGATGCAGTAAAAAGGAATAAAAGAAAATAGGAAAATCCAGGAAAAACCAGGACCACAAGTTCATAAGGCTTCAAAATTACAGAAATGCCATCGGTGGAAACTATAAATACCCCCTCCCCCTCCCATTTCATTTGCATCACGGTTTTGGCAAGAGAAAGAGAGAGAAAGAAGAGAGAGAAGGAGAAAGAAAGAAGAAAGGAAGTTCTGGCGGAGCTGGAAGCGGTATAGAGATAGTAGAGTTCTGCTAAGCTTTTGAGGTAGTAACTAATCCTAGCTTTTATGTAATGTCTTTGTGATTTGTTGTGCTATTGTTTGGTTGGATTGTTGTCTTATATGTTATGCTTGAAGCTCTATTACAATGCTATGATCATATGTTATTGAATATGGAAGCACGCAGCATACTTATCTGTACACAATCACAAGCAAGCACTGTCATTCTGCATTACATATATTGTTATGATTATTACTACTGAGATTCCCCCGAATCTCATTCCCCGTATCTAACCCATTACAGGAAGATTATGTTGAAGTGAATTCTAAGCATTTTGAGAGACGCCGTTATGCTGCCGAAACTAAGACTGAACATCAGTATATGATAAGTACTGTGTACGTTTGTGCTATCTAAGGAGGCTGGAAGTGAGTGGACCTAGCCGGTTCATCCAGTCTTTCCTGGGTACTTATGTAGAATGGTAGTTCTCATGAGGGAATTACCAAATCAGTACGGTTCAGTTCTTTGTACAGATGACGCGTAGCAGTTGTACTGCCGAAGTTCTGGCAGGAAAAGATGTAATAGAAATATGAGAATTTTGTTATGCTTTGTTGTTTGACACTTTGTTATTCATTAATAAATATTGTTTGGCATGTTCAATTTGTGGATGACGAATTAAAAGAGAAATTCGCAGGTCCTGAGGTAGCAGTGTTTTGACCTCAGTTTGACCTGGTAAACGAAGGAGTTTGGCCACAAAATTTGGTGAGCCAGTTGTATACATCTGGGGCATTACGTGGATAGGTAATAAGCCTTGTTTGGATGTGTAGAATGAGATTAATCAGTTCTCAAATTAAAGGTTCAGAATAAGAAACTTAAAAGTAAAAATTTAAATTTTTGGGCTTAAGTTAAGATATTATCAAGCTAATATTGCTTCCGTAAGTGTACACTGAGTGGTCCAAGGGAGGATGTTTCACTTAGCCCATTTTCTATAAATCTCTTTGGTTTCTTAACCTTTTTGTCCTCATATGGAGGATTTATCTAGCTTTCATTCTCATTCTCTTTATTTTCATCTTAGGAATCTCTATTAATTTCACTTCATTATTTTATGTAAGAAGATTATGAGTTCAGTCTATAATAATAATAAGGCTATCTGAATTAACATCGTGGGTACTCTCTCTGCTATGAGTTAACAACTTATGAAACTTCTCTACCTTGACCTTGTCCTTGGTAATTGTCATTCCAAAGAAATATTGTACTCATGGCTCATTCATTTTCTTTCTCTAGGCTAGGTCTACTGCGACCCTCGAGATCTACTGCGATCAACCGTCAGCCTCTTCAGGATCTAACTGCTACCCTGGAATTCTTTTCTCTGTAAGCCATGCTAGGATCTAACTGTGATCCTCCGGAATCTACTGCGATTCTGTTATACTATATTCATATCTCTGGAAGACTTAAACCAACGGACTAAGTTACAAGGTTAGTTACTGCCACTTAGTTGCTAACTCAATAGATAATTCCCCAAAATGATCATAGAAGCCAATATTATTTATTAAGACTTTACTCATTTGCTCTATTGCTCAGGAATTTCTCATTTCATTCTCATCTTTCATAACTTTACTATATCTAGTTCTGCAGAGAGCTACAAATGCTCTATCATGCACATTTCTATCATAATCTGTCTATCTCGTCTGATGGACATGGCTTTATTATGAGCTTCACTATTCATGCTTTCAGCTCTATTTCCTGAGCAGTTTGACTCTATTGCAAGAACAATTTAGCTCTATTGCGAGAATGTTAACTTCTATTACATAGACCCGGCTCCCTCTCAGAGTTGCATCATCTTTCATAACTGCATCTCACTTCATGTTCATGGAACATCATTCACATATCTCATCCCCATTGAAGGGATATGCGCTGAGTATTGTAATCATATATCTATAAGATTGTTATCAACATTCATCTCTAATACCATTCTCTGTCAAACTGGCTATCACTGTCTGTCTTAGATTCTCATTCTAAACTTTAGGGATCGACTAGCTATGTAATATCCCTAATTTTCTGTACTGATTTGTATGTACAGTTTGTACGTAATATATGTGAGCTTTTCTGAGCAAAATCTGGCCATTTATGTAAAGAAAGGGGATTGAATTGAAAAAGAGAAAAATGCAAGGACTTAAGTGAAATTATAAAAGTTTTAAGGCCAAAAGAGAAAGTAGACAAAAATATGGGGTCTTTAAATGTGAGGACAAAGTGTAATTTATGAAAAGTCAAGGGGCAAAAGTGTAATTATGAAGAATTTGGACCAAAAATAGGCCAAAAATGCCCAGAGTCAGATCAGACCCAAATTTTACTAGTAGATAGAGAAAATTATTTCGATTAGTTTGATGCAACACAGAATTTTGATTTGAGCTCCCAAAAAATTGATATAAATTTCTGAAGTCAGATAAAATTATTACAGTATTTTTTGAACCTCAGAATCAGATGAAACTTTACAGTAAATTAATTCAATTAATATGAGAATTTATAAAACTAACAGGATCAGAAAAGGAATCCTGAACAATTTTTAATGGAATTTACAGTATAATAAAATACCCCATAAATACTTTCGGGAGAGGGTTCTTGGGATTTATGCCATAAAGGTAGTGGACCTAGACAAAGGCCCAAAATGGCATCCTAGAGGCCCAATAAGGTACCTAAGCAGTTATGTGGGCCAGTGTCCAGAGGAATCCCGGAAAAGTGCGAAATTATGAAAATGCCCCTGTGTTATTGTAATGTACAATAGATGAATGGAGGACATTTTGGTCGTTCTCGACAGGACAAAATGATAAGACAAGTACAGGAATGATTCCTCAGAGTCAGTATATGCCCTTATAAGGTATAAAGAGGTGTGAAATGACAATTATGCCCTTAGGGTTAATATAGTGCAAGAAAGGACACCAAGGGTGTTTTGGTCATTTGCCAAGGGATCTGTAATTAAGTTTGGACCCAGTACAAGAATGTTAATGGTAGGAAGAATAAGGATACTGGATTTAAGGCTAGAAAGCATATTATGGAATCTTAGAAAAATTAGATTTAGAAAACAATCTGGTTTTTGGGAAATCAGACTGAGCTGGTATCGGATTGGTCTGAAATTTTTCTAGATGCTTCCTCCCTTCATAATTTTGTCACATGGGCTATGAGGTGTCCCTTGATGATGTCATGGATGATGTCATACTTGGCTTGGTGGGCAAGAGAAGATTCAAGGTGCAATCTTGGCCATTAGATCAAATAGTGCACAAAGTAATCTTCGCCATCCATTTTTCACCGAATTTTTCTATAAATCCCCCAAAGTCTGATGCAAAACCATAGCTCATGAGAACCTTGGGGAAACTATGGCAAAATGAAAACTCAAGCCAAGACAAAGAAGAATCCAAAGACCAAAGTTCAAGCAAGCTAGAGATTAAAGGTAAGCAATCTATCCTAACTTATTTCCCTTTTGTTTTGAGAGCTTGAACTTAGGGTTTTCATGGAAGAAAGTTGAGTTTTCTCTAAGGTGTATATGCTGTCCAAAACCTTAGATGAAAGGAGAAAGAAGAAATTAAAGTTAGAATTATGAGATTAAAGCTTAAACAAGCTAGTTAGATGATTGGTTGTTGAATCAAGTTGATGTTCTTAACTTTGCCATGGATGAACCATTTCGGTTTGCACTATTCAAGCACTGTTCATATATAAGGAGATGGAATTTCAATGATCTAATGCTTCCATTAAGTTTATATGATGATTTTGTCACTGGTGGAAAATTGGCATTCGAAATCCCCATTTTTAAACCGGTCAATGCGGAGACGGTGTTAAAAAAATGACCGGTGGCATTTTTGTAAATAATATGAAATATTTACACCGTATTTACTCGTGACCGATGTGGAAAAATGTAGTCCAATTTAGATGTTTACTTTCTACAGCGGATGTTATAGTGACTGATATGGAAATATTTAGTCCAATTTAGATTAACTCCGTGAAACGTCCTTACTTTCGTACATTTTAGGGATCATTTGGTAGCATTTAGAACCACTTTCAAGGTCATTGAAATCCAATTTCTCAATCTGGAATTTTACTATTCTCGAGTACTGTTCACTGTGTAAATTCCAGATGAGTGACCTGACTTCAAAAAATCATAATTAATTATAGAAAAATCAAAATGAAGTGGTTCCAATTTCTACATGAATCTAACTTAATTATCTTTCAGGAAAAAATCACTCATTTCTCATTCTTTGACCAAGTCAATGTAGGTCAATGTTATAATGTTACTGTTCATACAGCGTTTTCCACCTAAATCCAGCATTCTGGTCCCAAATTTGATAACTTATATCTCCATGTGTAGACATCCAAATGAGTCATTCTATATATAAAATTGAAGCTTAATATGTATACTATTTACCATAAAACTTTCATACATTTATTCATCCATTTACTATTATTAATTATGGGTCAAACATCATTAGGTCACCAAGAGTTACTGTTCACAGTGGCAATTTCCAGCAAGCAACTTTACACACATATGCAGATATCCATCACATATCAGGCAAACATGACAAACAATACTTATCATTAAATAATAAGTTGTTATACATCAGGGAATATACAGAATTCTCATATTTCCATTACACCTTTTTCTGCCTGAAATCCGGTAGCATAACCGCTTCGCTTCATCTTTAGAAAGTAACTAATCTTGTACTGATTCGGTAATTCCCGTGAGAACTACCATTCTATGTAAGTACCGAGGAAAGACTGGATGAACCGGCTAGGTCCACTCACTTCCAGCCTCCTTAGATAGTACCTACGTACACAGTACGTATCAGCTCCTTTCTCAACTATTGCCATCTTATCATAATTTCGGCAACATAACGGCATCTCTTAAAATTCCCAAAATTTACTTTGGCATAACCTCCCCTGTAATGGGTTATTTATTGGGATGAGATTCGGGGGAATCTCAGTAGTAATAATCATAACAATATATGTAATGCAGAGTGACAGTGCTTGCTTGTGATTGTGTACAGATAAGTATGCTGCGTGTTTCCATACTCAATAACATATGATCATAGCATTGTAATAGAGCTTCAACCATAACATATAAGACAACATTTCAACCAAACAATAGCACAACCAATCACAAAGACATTACATAAAAGCTAGGATTAGTTACTACCTCAAAAGCTTAGCAGAACTCTAGAATCTCTGTCCTGCTTTCCACTCCGCCAGAACTTCTTTTCTTCTTTCTTTCTCTCACTTTCTCTCTCAAGAACTTCCTTATATCTCTAATTCTTGCTTGGAGCCATGATGAATGAAGGCAAGGGGGGTATTTATAGTTTTGATGGATGGCATTTCCGTAATTTTGAAGAGCTCTGAACTTGTGGCCACGGTTTTTCCGGAATTTCCTATTTTTCTTTATTCCCTTTTATTGCATCATCAAGGGACACCTCACCCCTCACATTCTTCACATGGCAAAATTTGGGAGAATAAGAAGCCTTCTGGAAGCTTTCCGGTCCAATTCGGTACCGGCCGGTCCGTTTCCTCGAAAACTGGACTGTTTTCTGAATCTAATTTTTCTAAAAATCCATATTATGTCTTCTGACTTTAAATTTAGTATCTGGGTCCTTTATACCATTAACATTTTTATACTGGGTCTAAACTTAATTACAGATCCCCTGTGAAATGACCAAGATACCCCTGGGTGCCCTTTCTTGCACTATCTTAACCTTAAGGGTAAAATCGTCATTTTACACCTTTCTGTACCCTGTCAGGGCATATTCTGACCCTAGTTAACCTTACCTGTGTATGTCTTGGCTTCTGGGCCTATCCAGAATGACCAAAATGCCCTCCATTCATCTTATTACCCTTAGTACAACACAGGGGTATTTTCGTAATTTCGCACTTTTCCGGGGTTCTGCTGGACACTGGCCCACCTATCAGTCCAAGAGTCTTATTGGGCCTTTGATGGAGCCATTATTTGGCCTTGTAGGGTCCATCACCTTCATGGCACGCATTACGAGGAATCTTACCCCGTCCATGTTCATCGAGTATTTTAGCTATTATACACCGTTTATACACATCCCCGGACACCGGGTCTTTTTACCAGATACACTGGCCTGCTGTGTTTAGGCATCCCTGTGGGTTATAACAGTCATCTGACTGAGGTCATCTAAACTCATTCAATCCCTTTTTAAATACCGATAAATTTCCTAATCGGATCCCCAGAGGCCTCACACTCCCGTCTGTATTTGCTAATTTGTGAATAACTTTTCCTACAGACCTCCTATCGGTATTTTGTCAGTTTCCTGACATCCGCCCCATCAGGACTCATCATCCTGTAATTTCTCACTTATATCTGAAATCTAGGATATCCGGTAGGAATTTTTATAACTTTTAGACTATCAGATCAATTTTGGCTATCTGGAGTCTTGAAAAAATTCCTTTATTAAGCTGGATTAACCAGCGTCACTTGCTCTATCTACTGGTGAAATCTGGGACTGAAATGCTTCCGAGAAGTCCAAACCACTTCTGGCCTCATTTTCTTTAATTATACTTTAGCCCTCGGGAACTTTTCTTCTTTGCACTTAAGTCCCTTAAATTTGGCTAAAATTGCACTTTAAGACCCCACATTTTTGTCTACCTTTCCTTCCTAGCCTTAGACTTTCCATAATTGCAATTAAGTCCTTTCATTTCCTTTCATTTTCAATTTAATCCCTTTCTTTACATAAATAACCACATCTTTTTCCTGAAAAATAATTCATATATTTCATTCAATCTGTACATACAAACCAGTACAAAAAATTAGGGATATTACATTTCTCTCCCCCTTAAAATAAATTTCGTCCTCAAAATTTAAATTATACATACCCTATAGAAACAACTCCGGTCCAACCTTTCGATCAGCAATTCGTACCGGTCCAACCTCATAGGTCAGATCATCTCGCAGTGCGACTTTATCTTGTTCAATCACATGAGATGGATCTGGAACATACTTCTTTAATTGGGAAACATGAAACATATCATGTATATGGCTAAGATTTAGAGGAAGAGCTAACTTGTAGGATACTGTCCCTATCTTCGAGAGAATTTGGAATGGTCCAATGTATCTTGGATGTAACTTCTTCACTTTAATCGATCGTCCGGCTCCTGTAGTTAGAGTTAACTTAAGGAATACATATTCACCTTCTTTAAACTACAACGGCTTCCTTCTAACATCTGTATAGCTTTTCTGTCTGCTTTGAGCCGTCAGCAACCGTTTTCTAATCATTATGATATGTTCTGCGGTTTGATCCACTATATCAGGACCAACCATTCTTCTCTCGCTCAACTCTAGCCAGCATAAGGGGGATATACATTTATGTCCATATAGAGCTTCAAAAGGTGTCATCTTAATACTAGTCTAATAACTATTATTATATGCGAATTCTATGTGTAACATCCCAATTTTTAGGCCAGAGACTTAGTAAGTAGCCTGAAATAGATATATCCCTTTGAGCAGAAGTCCCAGTAACATGCAGAAGGTTTTTAGGGACTAAACTACAAATAAGTGAAAGTCCGGGGACTTATATGAAAATAGTGAAAGTCCCTAGGGATATGATGGCTATTTATGCAAAGAAAGGGATTAAATTGCAAAAGAAAGAAAATGAAGGGACTTAAGTGCAAATATGAAAAGTATAAGGCTAAAAAGGAAAAGTAGACAAAAAGGTGGGGTCCTTAAGTGTAATTTTAGCCAAATTAAAGGGACTTAATTGAAAAGAAGAAAAGTTCCTTGGGGCTAAAGTGTAATTAAAGAAAGTCAGGCCGAAAGTGGTTTGGACTATCCGAAAGCATTTCAGTCCCAGATTTCACAAGTAGATAGAGCAAGTGATGCTCGGTAATCTGGCTTAATACAAGAATTTTTCAAGACTCCAGATAGCCAGAATTGATCTGATAGTCTAAAAGTTATAAAAATTCCTACCGGATATACTAGATTTCAGATATAAGTGAGAAATTACAGGATGATGCGTCCTGATAGGGCGGATGTCAAAAAACTGACAGAATACTGATAGGAGGCCTGTAGAAAAAGTTATTCACAAATTAGCAAATACAGACGGGAGTGTGAGGCCTCTGGGGATCCGATTAGGAGATTTATCGATATTTAAAAAGGGACTGAATGAGTTCGAATGACCTCAGTCAGATGATTGTTATGACTCACAGGGATGCCTAAACACAGCAGGCCAGTGTATCTGGTAAAAGGACCCGGTGTCCGGGGATGTGTATAAACGGTGTATAATAGCTAGAACACTCAATGAACATTGCCGGGAAAGATTCCTCATAATATGTGCCATAAAGGTAATGGACTCTGAAAGGCCCAATAATGGCGCCATCAAAGGCCCAATAAGACACTTGGACTGATAGGTGGGCCAGTGTCCGGCAGAACCCCGGAAAAGTGCGAAATCATGAAAATGCCCCTGTGTTGTACTAAAGGGGTAGATGTATGAAGGGCATTTTGGTCATTCTAGACAGGCCCAGGAGCCAAGGCACATACAAATAAAGTTACTCAGAGTCAGTATATGCCCTGACAGGGTACAGAAGGGTGTAAAATGATGATTTTACCCTTAGGGTTAAGATAGTGCAAGAAAGGGCACCCAGGGGTATTTTGGTAATTTGCCAAGGGCTATTTCTTGGGAATCGAGCCATCAGAGTACTTGCTTGATCAGAGACCCAAGATAATATTCCAAGGCCCAAAAACGCAGCCCAACATATATGTGGGAAAAAGTGGCATTAAAATACTATTTTAATGCTGTTTCAATAAAGTAAAGTTACTCGGTCGGCACGATAACCGAGGAGGTGATCAGATAAAGTCCTGGACTTATCTGGATAGCATTGGATGGCGTGAAAGGTGCCAGCAAAATGCCACATGGCGCCAACTTAGAGGAGGAAGAAAAAGTTGAGGACACGTGGCACGATCTCAGTCGTGTATTCCGGTGCAAGACTCTGAAACTATCTGGAACCGCTGAGTCAGCTGATGAGGTATCCCAGGAGCTTGCAATTTCTCCATATGACATATGAGGTGTCCCATGAGGTGGCCTTGGGATGATGTCATGAATGATGCAGTAAAAGGAATAAAGAAAAATAGGAAATTCCGGAAAAACCAGGACCACAAGTTCAGATGGCTTCAAAATTACGAAAATGCCATCCATCAAAACTATAAATACCCCCCCTTTTCCTTCAAATGCAGCACGTCCAAGAGCCTATAAGAGAGAGAAGAAAGTGCTAGAGAGAGAAAGTGAGAGGAAGAAAGAAAGAAAGGAAGTTCTGGCGGAGCTGGAAGCAGTAAAGAGATTCTAGAGTTCTACTAAGCTTTTGAGGTAGTAACTAATCCTAGCTTTTATGTAATGGCTTTGTGATTTGTTGTGCTATTGTTTGGTTGGATTATTGTCTTATATGTTATGCTTGAAGCTCTGCTATAATGCTATGTTCATATGTTATTGAGTATGGAAGCACGCAGCATACTTATCTGTACACAATCACAAGCAAGCACTATCGCTCTGCATTACATATATTGTTATGATTGTTGCTACTGATATTCCCTCGAATCTCTTCCCAATAAGTAACCCATTACAGGGGAGGTTATGTCGAAGTGAATTTTGTGAATTTTAAGAGACGTCGTTATGATGCCGAAATTATGACAAGATAAGGAAAGCAGCTGATACGTACTGTGTACATAGGTACTGTCTAAGGAGGCTAGAAGTGAGTGGATCTAGCCGGTTCATCCAGTCTTTCCTGGGTACTTACGTAGAATGGTAGTTCTCACGGGAATTACCAAATCGGTACAAGATCAGTTACTTTCTAAAGATGAAGCGTAGCGGCTATGCTGCCGGATTTCAGGCAGGAAAAGATGTAATAGAGATATGGGAAATTTTGTACATACCCAGATGTAAAACAACTTATTAATTAATAATAAGTGTTGTTTGGCATGTTTGACTGATATATGATGGATGTATGCATATGTTTGCAAAGTTGAGTGCTGGAAATTGCCATTGTGAACAGTAACTCTGGTGACCTAATGATGTTTGACCCATAATTAAAAGTAGTAAATGGATGAATAAATGTATGAAATTTTTATGGTAAATAGTAGACATACCAAGATTCGATTTTATATATAGAATGCCTTATTTGGATGTCTACACATGGATATATAAATTATCAAAGTTGGGACCAGAATGCTGGATTCAGGAGAAAAACGCTGGATGAACAGTAAAATTGTAACATTGACTGACGTTGACTTGGTCAAGGAGTGGTCAACGATTGATTTTTCCCTGAAATATAATTGAGTTTGCTTCAAGTAGAAATTGGAACCACTTCATTTCGATTTGTTTAGAATTAGTTATGATTTTTCAAAGTCAGGTCACTCATCTGGAATTTTCATAGTGAATAGTACTCGATAAGAGTAAAACTCCAGATTGAGAAATTGGACTTCAGTGACCTTGAAAGTGGTTCTAAATGCTTACGAATGGTCCCTAAGATGTATAAAAGGAAGGATGTTTCACTATGAGTGGTAAATGGATATCCCAGCTGCCTTTGAAATCCAAAACACATACTCTCAACATATCTTCTAGCGTTTGGATTATTCTCTCCTACTGGCCATCCGTCTGAGGATGATAGGCTATACTAAATCGGAGAGTAGTGTCCATTTCTTCCTGTAAAGCCTTCCAGAAATTAGAAGTAAATCGAGGGTCTCTATCGGACACAATGCTGCTTGGGATACCATGAAGCCTAACAATCTCCTTTATATACAACTTTGCCAGCTTTTCTAGAGAATCTCTCTTATTGATTGCCAGGAAATGTGCTGACTTTGTCAATCGATCAATTACTACCCATACTACATCATGTTTACTTGGAGTCATGGGTAGTCCTTCCATAAAGTCCATGGCAATGCCATCCCATTTCCATTCAGGTATATCTAAAGGCTGCAATGTTCCTGCTGGCTTTTGATGTTCAATTTTTACTTTCTGGCAGGTCAAGCACTTGGACACATAAGCCACTACATCCTTCTTCAATCCAGGCCACCAAAACAACCTTTTAACATCATGGTACATCTTGGTCATACCTGGATGTACTGTATACTGGCTTTTATGTGCTTCCTCTAGAATCTTTTCTCTTAATCCCATAGCATTAGGGATATAGGGACTTCCCCTGAACTGTAACAATCCTTCTGGGAAAATCTCAAAATTCCTGGTCTTCCCTCTCTCCAGCTTATCTTGGAATATTGCTGCGAGCTTATCCTGCTTTTGAGCCTCTTTTATCTTATCTTCTATGCAAGCTCTGACATGAACTCCTCCATAAGGACTCTTCGTCAGTTGCATTTGATATAGAGGGCTCCAATCTCGCATATCTTCTATCAATTTCAACTCTTTGATCATCATGTGTGCAACTTGCACCACTTTTCTACTCAGGGCATCAGCTACCACATTGGCTTTTCCTGGATGGTATTTAATTTGAAAGTCATAATCTTTCAACAATTCCATCCATCGCCGTTGCCTCATATTCATCTCTTTCTGATCTTGTAGATACTTCAGGCTTTTATGGTCGCAATACAACTCTATAACTGCTCCATATAAATAATGTCTCTATATCTTCAGAGTGTAAACCACCGCCGTAAGCTCCAGATCATGAGTGGGATAATCGTCTTCATGTGGCTTCAACTGCCAAGAGGCGTAGGATGCTACTCTACCTTGCTGCATCAGCACACATCCCAACCCCTGCTTGCTAGCATTAGTGTAGACTACATAAGTCTGAGTTGGGTCTGGAATGATTAGCACGGGAGTAGTGGTTAATCTCTGCTTTAACTCTTGGAAGCTAGCCTCGCACTTCTCATCCCACTTAAACTGCTGATTCTTTCTGGTAAGCTTGGTAAGTGGCAAGGCAACTCGAGAAAACTCTTGAATAAATCTTCTATAGTACCCTGCTAAGCCAAGAAAACTTCTGATCTCTGTCACTATCCTAGGCTGCTCCCAGCTCAAAACTGCTTCAACTTTGCTAGGATCCACAGCTACCCCTTCTCGGGATATGACATGACCGAGAAATTTGACTTCTGAAAGCCAAAACTCGCACTTACTCTAGCTTAGCATAGAGCTTCTTTTCTTTGAGGGTACTAAGAACAATTCTCAAGTGCCTTTCATGTTCCTCTGTAGATTTGGAGTACACTAAGATATCATCAATAAAGACCACAACGAACTGATAGAAATAAGGCCTGAAGATCCGATTCATGTAATCCATGAAAATAGCAGGTGCATTCGTTAGTCCAAAAGGCATCACAAGGAACTCAAAATATCCATAGCGTGTCCTAAAAGCAGTCTTTCGAATATCGTCTGACTTCACCCTCAACTAATGATAGCCAAATCTCAAATCAATCTTAGAGAATAAGCTTGCTCCTGCCAATTGGTCTAGCAGATCGTCAATTCTGGGGAGAGGATACTTATTCTTGACCGTAATCTTATTCAATTCCCAGTAGTCAATACATAGCCTTAGGCTGCCATCATTCTTCTTGACAAATAGTACTGGAGCACCCCATGGTGATACACTGGGTCTTATGAAACCCTTTTCCAATAGCTCCTCAATTTGCTTCTTCAGTTCCATCATTTCATTAGGAGCCATTCTATATGGGGCTTTGGATACTGGTCCATCTCCAGGTATAATGTCAATCGCAAACTCCACTTCACGTTTTGAAGACAATCCCTGAATCTCCTTCGGAAAGACTTCAGGAAATTCATTGACTATTGGAATCTCATCAATTCCTTCTTCCACTTCTGTTTGAAAAGAAAAGAATACCGCATATCCCTGACATCCTTTCCGCATATATTTTTCTGCCTGAGCCTCTGTCATGAAGTTCAGTAGTACTTCTGAGCTTAGATCAGTGACCTTTGGACCAAGAACTAGGGTCTTATTCCTGCAGTCCAACATCACATTATTGGAGGCTAACCAATTTAAAAATATGACATCGATCTCTCGGAAAGGCATACATATCAAGTCTAGGGTGGTACAACAGTGCTCATAAAGTACAACACTATTCAGACAAGCATCAGACGTAATTACCCTAGCATTGGTGGGAGTTTTCACATGTATATCATAACACAATTTGCTAATCAGAGGGCCTAGGCATTTAGTACACTCATAGGAAATAAAGGAATGACTTGCACCCGAATCAAATAGAGCAGTCACAGCATGATCATTGAGATAAATTGTACCTTGGATCATCTCAGGTGATCGCTGAGCGTCTTCCCTGGTGAGTGCAAACACTCATCCTGATGTCCTTGGCCTTGGATTTGTTATAGCTTGAGGGCATTCTCGGGAAAAATGTCTGGGCTTTTCGCAGGTGTAACAAATATTCTGGCCCATTAAACATGGTTTATCACCATGATTCTTTCCACACTTGTCACATACTTGGGCCTTTGAATCTCTGTTGTTAGACCTTCCATGGAAATTTCCTTTATTTGGCCTCCTGTTCTGCCATGGTCGCTTTCTCTTTTTGTAGCCGCTACCACTTGCAGCTTCTTGGTTTCGACCGGCTTTGTCAGGAGTTACCTGATCCCTGTTTCCCGATCTGAATAGTATTCGACGGTTCATGCTATTTTCAACAATACGGCATGCCTCCACGGCCTTATTAAACTGGCTGTATTATTGAGGAGTTAACTTCTCCTTTAGCGTGGAGTTCAACCCTCGAATCATCCTTTCTGTCATCCAGCATTCATCATCCACTTGGCGCAGATAAGTGGAATATTGAGATAGCCGGATAAACTTAGCAAGGTACTCATCAAAAGATTCCTTCTCTCCTTGTCTCAGTACAAGGAATTCCGCCTCTCTTTCATCTTTAACTGACTGAGGAAAATATTTTTCATAAAACTGCTCAAGAAACACTTCCCAAGTGAACAAAATGTCTCTTGCTTGCAGAAGCAACTCAATGTTCTTCCACCACCTGTCATCATCTTTTTCTAGCTGATAGATGGCCATTTGGGCCTTGGTTTCGGTCGGACAATCAAGGACCTTGAAGATCTTTTCTAGTCTGCTAATCCAATCCTCAGCTATCTGCACCTCGAACGTTCCTTCAAACACTGGAGGATTGTATTTACAGAATCTGATCATCCATTGTTGGATGCTAGCTGCACCCTCTCTCAGGTCAACCCGTCTCTAGGGCTGTACCGGCTGCGGTTCTCTACTAGCCGATCCTGAAGGCTCGGGTGGCCTCAGGTTGCTTACTGCTTCTGCTACTGCTGCAGCTATGGCGATATCTCTCTCCCACTCATTACGTGCCTGAGCTGCCCGCATTTCCTCAATCATCCTCTGCTGTTGTTCTAATCGTTCTAAAATTATTTGATTAAGATTTCCAGCCTCTCGTGGTTCCTCTGCTGGAATAGTTCTTCTCGTTTAAACCATTTTGTTATACTATAATGCAGAAGGGAATGCGATAAATAACAATTCTCATTTCATTCCAAACATAGTATACAAGGTATATGTCACAGTCATACATATACTACTATACTAGTCTTTTATACATTACATACATTGAAAACATTACCCTAATTCTTCTTAAACTTTATTCTAATAAACTCTCCTACCAAGTAGATCCAGTTGGATACGGTACAATATGGTTCTTTGTCAAAATATCGATCCAACTCTATTCTCCAGGTAGGGGTAGTTGGCAACACATCATTCATAATTTCTAGCCAAAGCCTCAGGGTCAACACATTTGGATCCCAGGCTTGATATATTGCTTTTACCCTGGTGATAAAATCCTGATAAACCATATAATCTTGAACTACATCTCTGACCAAGGTCTGCCTCATCTCATATAGCTATAGGGCTAACACTACTGATCTCTCAAATTGTTCTCTACTCAGGTTCCTCCCTGGTACCATCCTTATGATCAGATCTCCCAAAGATATCTCTACTAGTGTCACTCTGGGCCTACTAGGACCTGTGCATCAATCTGATCAAGTACTTGACTGGATCCTGAAATGTCTGCTATGTTTGTAGGTACCGCATTTATTGGCATGGCAGGAGTAGGACCGTTGAACACAATCTCTTCCTGATCATCCTCTGACATAAGATTTGATCCTACCGAGGAACTGTCCACTTCAGAGTCACTAACTACTGGAGTTATCCAAGGATCAGAATCATTGTTCATTATCTCCTCTTCCGAACTATCCGAACTAGAGACCTCTGGTCTAGGATCCCATTGGTTCACCGTAGTTTCGGATCCGGATCTATATCTAGTCATCCTGCAAACACTAACTTAGTGTCAATTATGACAACTTTATCATGGTATATCTATAATTCATCTATTCAGAGCATTTTCTAAGCCAGAATCCTTTGCTCTAATACCAAAATGAAACGTCCTTACTTTCGTACATTTTATGGATCATTTGGTAGCATTTAGAACCACTTTCAAGGTCATTGAAATCCAATTTCTCAATCTGGAATTTTACTCTCCTTGAGTACTGTTCACTGTGTAAATTCCAGATGAGTGACCTGACTTCGGAAAATCATAATTAATTATGGAAAAATCTAAATGAAGTGGTTCCAATTGCTACATGAAGCTAACTTAATTATCTTTCAGGAAAAAATCACTCATTGCTCATTCTTTGACCAAGTCAACGTAGGTCAATGTTATAATGTTACTGTTCATCCAGCGTTTTCCCCCTAAATCCAGCATTCTGGTCCAAAATTTGATAATTTATATCTCCATGTGTAGACATCCAAATGAGGCATTCTATATATAAAATTTAAGCTTAATATGTATACTATTTATCATAAAAATTTTATACATTTATTCATCCATTTACTATTTTTAATTATGGGTCAAACATATTAGGTCACCGCGAGTTACTATTCACAGTGGCAATTTCCAGCAAGCAACTTTACACACATATGCAAATATCCATCACATATCAGTCAAACATGACAAACAATACTTATCATTAAATAATAAGTTGTTATACATCAGGGAATATACAGAATTCTCATATTTCCATTACACCTTTTTCTGCCTGAAATCCGGCAGCATAAATGCTTCGCTTCATCTTTAGAAAGTAACTGATCTTGTACCGATTCGGTAATTCCCGTGAGAACTACCATTCTAAGTAAGTACCCAGGAAATACTGGATGAATCGGCTAGGTCCACTCACTTCCAGCCTCCTTAGATAGTACCTACGTACACAATACGTATAAGCTCCTTTCTCAACTATTGCGATCTTGTCATAATTTCGGCAGCATAACAGCGTCTCTTAAAATTCCCAAAATTTACTTTGGCATAACCTCCCCTGTAATGGGTTATTTATTTGCATGAGATTCAGGAGAATCTCAGTAGTAATAATCATAACAATATATGTAATGCAGAGTGACAGTGCTTGCTTATGATTGTGTACAGATAAGTATGCTGCGTGCTTCCATACTTAATAACATATGATCATAGCATTGTAATAGAGCTTCAAGCATAACATATAAGACAACAATCCAACCAAACAATAGCACAACCAATCATAAAGACATTACATAAAAGCTAGGATTAGTTACTACCTCAAAAGCTTAGCAGAACTCTAGAATCTCTATACTGCTTTCCACTCCACCAGAACTTCTTTTCTTCTTTCTTTCCCTCACTTTCTCTCTTTCTCTCACTTTCTCTCTCAAGAACTTCCTTACCTCTCTAATTCTTGCTTGGAGCCGTGATGAATGAAGGCAAGGGGGGTATTTATAGTTTTGATGGATGGCATTTCCGTAATTTTGAAGAGCTTTGAACTTGTGGCCACTGTTTTTTCGGAATTTCCCATTTTTCTTTATTCCCTTTTACTGCATCATCAAGGGACACCTCATGGGACACCTCACCCCTCACATTCTTCACATGGAAAAATTTGGGAGAGTAAGAAGCCTTCTGGAAGCTTTTCGGTCCAATCCGGTACCGGCCCGGTCCGTTTCCTCGAAAACTGGACTGTTTTTTTAATCTAATTTTTCTGAAAATCCATATTATGTCTTCTGACTTTAAATTTAGTATCTGGGTATTTTATACCATTAATATTTTTATACTGGGTCTAAACTTAATTACAGATCCCCTGTGAAATGACCAAGATACCCCTGGGTGCCCTTTCTTGCACTATCTTAACCCTAAGGGTAAAATCATCATTTTACACCTTTCTGTACCCTGTCAGGGCATATTCTGACCCTGGTTAACCTTACCTGTGTATGTCTTGGCTTCTGGGCCTGTCCAGAATGACCAAAATGCCCTCCATTCTCTTATTACCCTTTAGTATAACACAGGGGTATTTTCATAATTTCACACTTTTCCGGGATTCTGCTGGACACTGGCCGACCTATCAGTCCAAGAGTCTTATTGGGCCTTTGATGGCGCCATTATTGGGCCTTTTATGGTCCATAACCTTTATGGCACGCATTATGAGGAATCTTCCCCCATCCATGTTCATCGAGTATTTTAGCTATTATACACCGTTTATACACATCCCCGGACACCTGGTCCTTCTACTTGATACACTGGCCTGCTATGTTAAGGCATCCCTATGGGTTATAACAGTCATCTGACTGAGGTCATCTAAACTCATTCAATCCCTTTTTAAATACCGATAAATTTCCTAATCGGATCCCCGGAGGCGTCACACTCCCGTCTGTATTTGCTAATTTGTGAATAACTTTTCCTACATACCTCCTATCGGTATTTTGTCAGTTTCCTGACATCCGTCCCATCAGGACTCATCATCCTATAATTTCTCACTTATATCTGAAATCTAGGATATCCGGTAGGAATTTTTATAACTTTTAGACTATCAGATCAATTTTGGCTATCTGGAGTCTTGAAAAAATTCCTTTATTAAGCTGGATTACCCAGCGTCACTTGCTCTATCTACTGGTGAAATCTGGGACTAAAATGCTTCCTGGCAGTCCAAACCACTTCTGGCCTCATTTTCTTTAATTATACTTTAGCCCCCGGGAACTTTTCTTCTTTGCACTGAAGTCCCTTAAATTTGGCTAAAATTGCACTTTAAGACCCCACATTTTTGTCTACCTTTCCTTCCTAGCCTTAGACTTTCCATAATTGCAATTAAGTCCTTTCATTTCCTTTCTTTTTCAATTTAATCCCTTTCTTTACATAAATAACCACATCTTTTTCCTGAAAAATAATTCATATATTTCTTTTAATCTGTACATACAAACTAGTACATAAAATTAGGGATATTACACTCTGTCTGTATCCTTTCCCGCCATTTTATGTCAAGTCTTCTCAGACATGCGCAGTAGTACGTAGTTCATCATGATTACCTTCTTCGATATCTGTTTTATATTCATTTCTTCTATCTTCTATCTTAACTCTCCAATGGCTTCTTCCTCATCCACCCCTCCTTCTCCGCCTCACAAAACACAAAGAACTAATTTTGAAGAAAAAATGTCTGTCATCATAATAACCCTTCAGTTCCTTCTCCTCCTCCCTTGCTCCAGCAACTGGTGGAGTGCCTAGAAGAACTTATCCTGTGCTTCAATGCCCTAGAGCTCTCGGTGGAAGAACTGGGCCTGAAAGTTGAGAGGATGAATCAACATTTTAGAGCCTTCCGTTCTGAAGTTCGTCGCCATCAACAGGATAATTTCTTTCATCCTGTTGTTGATCCCAATTCTGACTCCCAAAATACTGACTCGGAAGAAGATGATGAGTGAAATGGGGTCACCTGTCTTTCCCTATTCCCCACCTCCTTTTTCATGTGATGAAAAGAATGAGGAGATGATGATATTGTATTTATACAGATTTCAAGATGTAAAGTTTGATAGTAAAGTTTAATTTGAATGAATGTGTCTAACAAGTTTCTTGTTTTGCATACGTTACTGATGATTTGTTTATTTTTCATCTAAATCCCACTTTTAAAACGGTCACAGAGGAGAAGACGGTTTAAAAAAAATTAATTTTTTACACCGGTTTTAAAAGTAACCGATTTCAAATATAAACACCCGGTGCAGATTAGCTTCGTCCTATCTGCCTCTTCAGTTTCCTGTCTATGCTTTCCCGCGCGCTTTCTTTATTCTTTAGACCGTTCATTTCACTTCTTCGATTCCCAACGTTTGTAGTCATTATGATAGAAGGCCAATTGCATTCTTCTCTATTCTTATTGATCATGAACTATATATATATATGATGATGGAGTTTAAAAAAAATAACTACAACATTAAAACCGGTCTTAAGTGCTATCCGGTGTAAAAAGTCTACTACTGACAATTTGTAAATAAATTATAGTTTGATTTTACACCGGTTTATACTTTATCCGGTGTTATATTTTAGACGATGTTAGTTTTTACACCGGGTTTATACTTTATCCGGTGTAAAATGTATCAATTTTACATTGGTTATGTTTTTACCCGGGTTAGAATAATTTATATCCGGTGTAAAATATTTATATTCATTTTTTAAGCCCACCCCTTGGCGCGACCATCATTCTCATTTCTCACGTACTCTGTCATATCTCCGCTCGTCGTGCTTTATGGTTTTCGCGAGGCTTCTAGCTTCTCCGTGCTCAGTCATTTTTCTCTGTTGTCTCTCTCATTCTGCTATTCCATGTACGTGTTCTCTGCACTTATTTTCCCCTGTGTACGTGTTTCGCCTTTTTATGTTAGTTTAATCTAGGTTTTCTATTTTTCATGATGGATGCTTGCACATCTTTCCATTCATAACTGCTAAAGGAACAAGTTTTGTGTACTCTGACGGGTTGAAGGAAAAAGGTTTAAGTCTATTTTCAATGTTTTTGATGTTGTTATTGCGTACATAGGAATATGGGGGAAAGAGTTACTCAGATTGAGGCTAGCGATGCTCCAAGCGCCACTACGCAAAGGAAGGGCAGAAGTGCGACTCGTTTGAAAGATATTACGAAGGACAGGATAGAGGGGAAACTGCTTTCGATAGAGTTTGACAGAAACTAGAACCCAACTTGTGAACACAGGGAAAAGTACATAAGTTTTATCAGCCTCCTAGCACGCAATAAGCCTAGCATCACCTATTTGACTTGGGATGTTGTGGATGATCGCGTGAAGAATCAAATTTGGGACACTATCCGGGTATAGGAACTATCTAATATTGCATGCAGAGCAATACCAAATACATAACTATTTGTTGATTACTCTGCTTTCAATGGCAAACATTGCAGCTCACTTACGATATTCCCAACAATGAGTTCTTGAAGAAGAAGATATTGTCTTATTGCGCTGAGCGTTGGAGGGCATTCAAGACACAACTAGCTCGTCAGTATGTGTATGGACAGGACAGAAGTGGTCATCCTCAACCTTCTCCATGCAGCAAGTATCAATTCATTGACAAAGCTGCTTGGGAAGAATTTGTTAGGATTCGAACCACGCCAGCAGCAATGGTGAGTGTATCCTTTTGTATGTGTTGGCAGAAAACATATCAGAATATCATATATATTGATTTTAACTACTTCATGTCTTATAGGAAAAAAGGGCAAAAGCGATTGAATACGCCCTCAAGAATGATTGCCCCCACACAATGTCTCGAGGGGGTTATACGAAGGCAGAAAGAGAGTTGTTGGGGGCCAAGAGGAAGAGGCTAGAAGAAAATGATGGGTCGGATCCTAGTGTTCTTCTTGACCCCCCTCTTCGATACGTCGCGAAGAAAAATGGTTGTACGCTCGCCTAGGAAAGAGCGGAACATTTACAAGCGACAATGCTCGCATGATTGCTGAAAAAATTGTAAGCACTACTTGCATTATTTTGTTTTAGTAGACTATAATTATATCATTTTCCTTATGTTTGTTCTTTCTATGTTATAGAGTGATCTTAAACAACAAGAGTCCCATGGATCCTTCAAGTCAGATGGTAGGAATGACATCTTGACTGTTGCTACTGGGAAACACGAACATGGGGGCCGTGTCAGGGGAGTTGGAAGAGGTGTGGGTATAAGAGATTACTTTGGAGCATCTCAAACACGTTCCCCACATGTGGTGCCGAGGGCAGAGTTGGAATCCTTGCTTTCCACCATAAGGGTAGAGGTTAAGGAAGAGGCTTGGATAGAGGCTAGGGCACAAGCAGAAGCTTCAATTGAGGAGCGATTACAAGAGGGGTTCGCAAAGATGAAGGAAGAAATGTTGTCCATGATGACATCAAGGCAGCAAGAGCCAACTGATCCCCTCCCGCCCTCAATTGTAGCTCGTCCAAGCACTAAGGGGAGTTGTTGCTTGCCGCTATCAGAGGATGCAGAACATTGTGATCTATATATGAAGGATCCTCTTAGACGCTTAGTGGCACATGGCTCCATCCATAGCCTAGGGGCAACTGTTCACCATATCCAAATTCAGGACGATCAATTAAGGGTGACAGTTGAAAACGTGCTAATTGGAGATGCTGTTGTCCTAATTCCCACTGATGAGGTGAAGACAGTGAGCCATGCAAAAGGGACTTTCATATTGTAGCCAAAGCATCTTGCTTCGGATCATGTCGCCTCATCCCCTAGCCAACTTCGCACCCCTCCCACTTTGAATGCCATGCAACGTGTGATCCTATTGGCATATGACAAAATGTTCCATGTGGACGCGTTGCCTATGGATTCAGTTGTGGGTGACATGGGGGCACCGACCTTTCTTGACCATGCGGACGTCAAATCTCTGATCACTCCCAAGGAAGAACTGACCTCCGGCTGCATCCAAGTGTTTTTTATGTAAGTATAATTTAAATATAAATATATGTAATAACAAATTTCAAGTCTTACAACTAATGTCGTGTATGATACATTGCCTGTAGGTACATGCAAGCTGAGTTGGTTTCCTCTAAGGGCAAATAAAAAAAGTTCGGATTCCTATGCCCACTTCAGATTTATGCTAAAGGGACCTCTCAATCTTTGAGGCTTGTATACATTTCAAGGAGGCTCGGTGAAACTGATATTGATTGTTTCTTCGCACCATATATGCAGGAGTAAGAATAATAATATTTCATTTTATTTCATATATACTAGTTTTGTATTTGCTTAATTATAATACTAATCATTCTCTTTTAACTAATCTTTACAGCAATCATTGGCAACTTGTCATCCTATGTAAGCATAGCTATAAAGTTTTCTTCTTATGCTCCCTCCATTACAAGCCATCGGTTGATGTCAGGAAGATCATGAACACGTGAGTTCTCTTCTATACATAATGATCTTTGTGATAAATGGGTTACTAACTTATTAACTTTGGTCATAGGGCTATGAGGACGTTCGTAGTTGCAAGGGACCTTAAGCACGCTAATTTGGTGAGGGACCCTGAATGGATCACACCGAAGGTAATAAAAGTATATATTAGGTGTTAGCTAGGTTCCCCGTTTTGATGATTAGAAATAATTTTTATCTTGTTAACATTACAGAGACCAAGGCAACCCAGAGAAAGCAACTTGTGCGGCTTCTATATAGTTAGGCACATGGTCAATATTATCTTGTCAAATAGGATTGACCTAGCTGAGGAGGTAAAATTGTATTTTTAATGATTTCATATTTCTTAATTGTCAATCTAATCTATATTAGTAATGCCTTAATTTTTTTAATTTTGATTTCATATTTCAGATGTTTGATCAACCTAATCTATTTCCTGACCAAGATATTGAGGACCTGCGTAATTGGTGGGCAGAGTTTTTTGTTCAATTCCTTCCTTCTCAATAGTATTTGTCTTTCACTGAATACCTTTTTCTACTTTTCTGTTCAAATTGTAGCATTTTTGTATTGAATTTTATTAAATGAATAATATAATGAGCAATTGAATTATATGTCTCTGGCATCTTGAACTGATGATGATTGATGATTGAGTCGTATATTATATTTGGGCAGTTTATTTATAAGCTTCAGGCCAACGAAATGTATTAAATATAAATTTAATAACATCTACATCGGAGGTATATACCTGCCGGTGTAGAAAGAACATATATCATAATATAAATTTAAAAACATCAACATCGGACGTATATATAACCGGTGTTAATATTTGAATAATCTACACCGTCCTAATATTCAACCGGTGTTAACATTTGAATAATCTACACCGTCCCAATATTCAACCGATGTAGATGTTAAAAATAATATACCTGATGTAAATGTGAACCGTTTTAAAATGTAGACCGGTGTACAAAAGTATACATTCTACACCGGTCTTGTGACCGGTGTAAAATGTCTCACTTTTTACACGGTCCATTTCTACACCGGTTATATGTGCGATGTAGAATGCCATTTTCAACTGGTGTAGAAATGCTTTTTTCCAGCCGTGTGTGTAGGATTGGATAGGTTTTGAGCCTTGGGAGCATTGGAATTGACAGTTGTAATGTTTGGAATTCGTCTTTGTTACTATTCACTTGTATGAACAGTGATTGGAATCTCATTATTTTGATGCTTCTAATGGTTTTAAAATGAAAATTTGTGTGGGGTAAAGTAGAGAAACAAGTATGGGAAGCATTGGAATCAAGATGAGGATTTTTGGAAGAATTGTGCATGTTTTTCAAGTCTATATAGAGCAGTGCATAAGAGCTGGAATTTCATTATTCTAAGCTCATAAATGGATTCAAAAGGTGAAATTGTGTAGGGTAAGGTCAAGATATCAATTGATTCAAAGGCCAAGGCAATTGGTAAAGGTAAGAGAAGTTATGTTAGTTACATGTTCAAGAGAGATAGTCTTGAATAATGCTTGAGTTGATGGTCCTAATGAATTATGTGATGAATATGAATGTGCTTAGGACCTTGCAACATCCAAGAAGATGTTGAGAAGTGGTTGACCGAAAGGTTCCATGGTTGGAAAGTGTAATATCCCTAATTTTTTATACTGATTTGTATGTACAGTTTTTACGTAATATATGTGAGATTTTCTAAGAAAATGTGGCCATTTATGTAAAGAAAGGGATTGAATTGAAAAAGGAAGAAAATGCAAGGACTTAAGTGAAATTATAAAAGCTTTAAGGCCAAAAGAGAAAGTAGACAAAAATATGGGGTCTTTAAGTGTAATTTATGAAAAGTCAAGGGGCAAAATGGTAATTATGGAAAGTTGAGTCAGAAGTGGCTTAGAACTGCCCGAAAGCATTTCAGTCCCAAACTTCACTAGTAGATAGAGGAAATGATGCTGGTTAATCTGGCTTAATACAGGAATTTTATCAAAGTTTCAGATAGCTGAAATTTATCTAATAGTCAGAAAGTTATCTAAAATTTTTATTAGATCTCCTGGACCTCAGATATGAGTGAAAAGTTACAGGAATATGCGTCCTGTGAAGCTGGAGGTCAAGAAACTGACAGAATCCCGAAAGGAGTTCTGTAGAAAAAGTTATTCACTTTTTAGTGAATTTAGACGGAGTTTGTGAGCTCCTAGGATCCGATAGGGAGATTTAGCAGTAAATAAACTGGGATTAAATGAGCCAGATGACTTAACTCAGAGACCCAAAAGAACAGGTGGCGTCGAGAAGGCCCAATAAAATCATTGTGCTGATAGGTGGGCCAGTGCCGGGAGGAACCCAGAAAAAGTGCAAAATTACAAAAATATCCCTGTGTTGCCCTAAGGAGTAATAGGTGAATGAAGGGCATTCTGGTTATTTTGGACAGGCCAAAATGCCAGGGCAGGTACAGGAAGGGTTAGTCCAAGTTAGTATATGCCCTGACAGGGTACAAAGAGGTGTGAAGTGGCGATTATACCCTTAGGGTTAATGTAGTGCAAGAAAGGGTATTTTGGTCTTTCCAAGGGATCTGTAATTAAGTTTAGACCCAGTATAAGAATGTCAATGGTAGAAAGAATCCGGATACTGGATTTAAGGTCAGAAAATATATTATGGAATCTCAGAAAAGTTAGATTCAGAAAACAGTCTGGTTTTCGGGGAATCGAACCGAGCCGGTACCAGACTAGACTGGAATGTTTCCAGAGACTTTTTCTCCCTTCAATTTCGCCATGTGCATGATTAGGTGTCCCTTTGATGAGTTCATGAAGGTGATGTCATAATTAAGAAAGAAAAGAAAATTCAAGATTAAATCTAAGCCATTAGATCAAATAGTGCACAAGATGATCTTGGCCATTCATTTTCCATGGAATTTGCCTATAAATACCCCACCAATTCTGCTCAAAACTGTGGCAACAAGAACCCTTGGGGAACCTCTTGCAAAATTAAAACTCAAGCCAAGACAAAGAAGAATTCAAAGGCCAAAGTTCAAGGAAGCTAGAGATTAAAGGTAAGCAATCTATCCTAGCTTATTTTTCTTTGATTTGGGAGCTTGAACTTAGGGTTTTCATGAAAGAAAGATGAGTTTTCTCTAAGGTTTATATGCTGTCCAACACCTTAGATGAAAGGAGAAAGAAGAGATTAAAGTTAGAGTTGTGAGATTAAAGCCTAAACAAGCTAGCTAGATGATTGGTTGTTGAATCAAGTTGATATTCTTGACTTTGCCATGATTAAATATTTCGGTTTGCACTGTTCATGCACTGTTCATGGTAGAAGGAGATGGAATTTCAATGATTTAATACATCCATTGAGTTTATATGATGATTTTGTGTAGGATTGGATAGGTTTTGAACCTTGTAAGCATTGGAGTTGAAGTTGTAATGTTTGGAATTCTTCTCTGTTACTGTTCACTCGTATGAACAGTGATTTGAATTTCATGATTTTGATGCTTCTAATGGTTTTAAAATGAAAAATTGTGTGGGGTAAAGTAGAGAAACAAGTATGGGAAGCAATGGAATTAAGATGGGAATTTTGAAGGAATTATGTGTGTTTTGTAAATTCTGTCCAGAATAGTGCATAGTTGCTGGAATTTGGTTGTTTTGAGTTCATAAATGGATTCAAAAGGCCAAATTGTGTAGGGTAAGATCAAGACATCAATTGATTCAAAGGCCAAGTCAATTGGTAAAGATTAAAGGAAGTTATGTTAAGTTAAAGTAAGTTTGATGTTCAAGAAAGTTAGATACTAATGAATAGATGATTATATGATGTTAGGATTTGATTGTGGACTCAAAAGAGGTAGCCACACATCAAGGAAAAGTAAGAAGAAAGAGCAAAGTTGAAGTGAAAGGAAGTCAAGTATATAAGGTAGTAAACTTACCCTAAACTTGTATGTATTGAATGTTATGCTTGATTGTGCTATGACTTTGTTGAATTTTGTGCATATGTGTATATGATTGAAGCTCTGTTTCTATGATTATTTTGGCCAATTGTATGTCATATGATACATGGAAGCATGCTCATTACACTATGTTAACACTTTCACAAGCAATTACATTAATACATGCATTGTTTGGTATTGTTTGCTACTGAGATTTCCCCAGAAATCTCACCCTATCCATGTAATCCCAATCCCAACAGGTTTATGAAAGACGAAAGAGAATGAAGAAGCATGAAGGGGAGTTAGGGATTGGTCAATGTAAATGTTATATGATGTTATGTGAAGAATTGTTGCATGTAAGGATGTTGTATGACCAGTTTAAGCACCAATATGTATGATGTCATGAAAAATAGTAAATGATGGAATAAATGTATGAAATTTTATAGACATTTAGTTAACACGTCAAGATTCGTTTTGACACAAGAACACCTTATTTCGATGTCTGGACAAAGAGAACCAATTTTCCAAAAATGGGGACCAGAATCTGTTTTCAGAATTTTTGACCAAATGAACAGTAATATTTAACGAATAAACTGAATCAATTGACTAAGCATTTGGTCAGTAAATTATTTTTCCCTTAAACTTCAAGATGTTAGCTTCGAGTAAAATTTTGAATCACTTCATTTTGATTTTTCTAGAATTAATTATGATTTTTCAAAGTTCATCACCTAATCTGGAATACCATATGAACAGTAACTCACCAAGAGTAAAAGTTCCAGATTTAGCTAATGGACTTCCAAAGTCTTGTAAGTGGCTCTAAATGCTACCGAATGGTCCCTAAGACGTACGAAAGTAAGGATGTTTCATTTTGGTATCGTAACAGAAGTTTCTGGCATCAGATAAGATAATTCCCAGGCCCTAACTCTAAGTAATAAGTACTTTGTTAAGTTAGGGTATTTATTGAGATAGTTAGCCTTGCTTATTTAAGCAAATGTTACAGGAGTAGACATGGGGATTCATAAAGTTAAGTCTGAGCCATCAGTTAATCAGGGAGACCCTCGACCAGTAGTGATATATGAAGATGATATACATCCAGACTTTGGTTTTTCATACAATGAAGAGAGTGAACTACTCAGTTTAGGTCAAGGGATGGATAGAAGTAGAGATCAAGAGCAGTCAATTTATCCTCAATACTGTAGCAAGGATTATAAACAAATATACGATAGAGGGCATCGACTTGAATCAGGTTTACAATCTAGAAGATTTGCATGAGATGGTCATAAGTCAGATATTGCCATATACTCCTACGTGGCATGTAGAGCTAAGTGAGTTTCTGGAAAATGATCCACCAGCAGATATACAAGGGTGGCATTTTCATATGCAGAAGTACTTGCAGTTTACGATTCCCTAGAAAAAATGTAAAAAGGGATGAGGGGTAATGTAAATATGTAAATAGTGTAAAGTAATTACGTAGCGGTATGCTAGTTATGTCTTACCCCAAATATGTAATTGGCATGTATGTAATGTATGTACAAATGCTATGGTGATATGAAATATGAGTTTAGATATGATATAATGAAATGATAGTTGGTTGAAACGATAGTTTTCAAGTGATTCAAACTCATCAAAGTTAAGAATAAGAATTGGCCATTGCTAGAGTAAAGACTAGACAAAAATACTATAATAGAATGTTTAAAGAAAGATGTGTCCAGGTCGTGATGTGAAGTAGTTTAGGTCACGACTAGAAGTTCCAGAGAAGATAAGTCGCGACGAGTTTAGCCACGGGTCGCGATAAATATTTATAGAGGTGTTTTGGTCATGTTGAGTAAAGACCATTGGCCACGACGAAAAGTCACAGAGCTATCAGGTCGTGACGAGAGCAGACCTGTGGTCACAACTGAAGTACACAGAGATGTCAAGTCGTGACGAGTTGAATGAGATGGTCGGGACTAAAGTTTACAGAGAATATGAGTCACGACTAGTCAACACTCAGGTCGCGACTAGGATGCATAGAGCCCTGATGATACATGAAGATACCAACCTCGCTGAAGTTTATCAGTTAGAGGTTTAGCATGAGGTACAGGCAAGCTAAACAATATGAGATACAGAGATGCAGATCAGTTTAAGAAGATGTTCAGAAGTAGATCCTCCATGTGATCATCAGGAGTAGATCTACATAAGGAAAGAATTTGTTCACTTAGTCTTTCCTCAGCAAAAGAATTAAAAGTTAGAATGAGATTTGCCTAAGAATGAGCCTAACACATGGCTTAAAGTTAGAGATGTGATGGTTAATAGTTAGAGAGCTAATGTTTCCCAAGACAGGGGGATTCCATCACAAAGAAGCCGTAACCTAGTAGACCCAGGGTAGAGCACCCTAGAGAGAAGAAGTAATAATAGTAGTGGATGAATGAGATCCATATGACTTACGGTTGCTAAGATAGAGAAGAAGATTAGAAAGGAACTATAGTCTGGACAAGAGCAGACTAATACGGATATATACACAGAAAGAGTTAAGAGATAGTGAGAGATGCAGAAGTTACTCCATAGAGATGGAGATTTATCTGCTCACCTGAGAAGTTTTTTTGAGTAAGTATATGAAAAGCATTCCTCTCAGTTAGATAGAGATGAGCATGAGGCTAAGGGTTAATGTAGAGAAAGAGAAACCCTTTGATGAATAATTAGCCAAGTTCATCCATAAGGTCAGTGAGAGTTGAATGGCCGAGAAGTTTATTCATGGATTGAATTTCATGTTGTAAAGAATTTCTCAGGTAGTCACTGAAGTTCAATAGAGCGGTAAATGTATGCAAGATTAGAAACAGAAGTGTATGATGTTTAGAGAGAGAAAGGTAGCCACAGTTCAAAGATAGAGTGACTCCCCTATCCTCTGTGTAAGAAAGAGTAGTAAAGGGCTGAGTCTGTACCCTAGCAAGGGGTAATGTGGCAGCCTAAGTAACTGAGTATTTATCTTAAACTCATAAATGAGTAATGGAGATTTGGCAGATAAGATGATAAAGGGATAGAATGCTTAAACAGCTTACCTAGTGAATGGTTGAATTGCAGTGTGCGTATAATGGATGGTTGAGCAAATTATGCGATAATAATATGGCTTTTGTTGCCATAAGTTATGATGATTAATTGAAGATATGGTTTTTGTTGCCATAAGTTACGATGATCAGTTGCATCTCCTTGCAGTTGTCATATGATAGCACGCAAGTTAGAGAATGCTTAAATAATTGTATCTCCTTGCATATTATGCATGTTAGAGTATGCTATGACGAATGAATACTCCCCTTTTGCAATTCATGCAGGGTAGGGTACATATGAGATGAGGAAGTTAGAGAAAGTTATGTTGCTCCCATACCATACGACATGCAATTAGATAATTTAACTTGGTAATGATAATAAAGCAAAGAAAAGTGATAAACAAGATAATTAGCCAGTCAATCCCTAAAGTTTAGAACGAGAATCTAAGACATACAGTGATAAACAGTTAGATAGAGAATGAGATTAGAGATAAATGTTGATCACTATCCTATAAACATAAGATTACAGTACTCAGGACATATCCCTTCAATAGGGGATGAGATATGTAAATGATGTTCCTTGAACATGAAATGAGACAATATTATGAAAGATGATGCAGCTCTAAAAAGGAGCAGAGTCTATGTGATAGAAGTTAACGCTCTCACAATAGAGCCAGATTGCTCATTAAATAGAACTGAAAGCATGGACAGTGAAGCTCATGATAAAGCTGTGTCCATCAAATGAGATAGACAGATTATAAGGATATGTGCATGATAGAGCATTTGTAGCTCTCTGCAGTGCTATATATGGTAAAGTTATGAAAGATGAGAATGACATCAGATATTCCTAAATGATGGAGAAAATGAGTAAAGTCTTAATATATAATATTGGCTTCTGTGATCATTTTTGGGGAATTATCTGTTGAGTTAGCAACTAAGTAGAAGTAACTAACCTTGTAACTTAGTCTGTTGGTTTAATCTTCCAGAGATAAGAATACAGTACAACAGAATCGCAGTAGATTCTGGAGGATCGCAGTTAGATCCTAGTATGGCTCATAGAGAATAGAAGTCCAGGGTCGCAATTAGATCCTGAAGAGGCTTACGGTTGATCAAAATAGATCCCGAGGGTCGTAGTAGACCTAGCCTAAAGAATGTAAGAAGCCATAAGTACAGTATTTCTTTGGAAAGATAATTACCAAGGAAAGGTGAAGATAAAGAAGCTTCACAAGTTGTTAACTCATAGGAGAGAGAGTACCCACGATGTTAGTTTCAGATAGCCTTATTATTATTATAGACTGAACTCAGAATCTTCTTACACAAAGAATGAAGTGAAATTAGTAGAGATTTCGAGAATGAAAATGAAAGCTAGATAAATCCTTCAGATGAGGATAAAAGGTTAAAAAGTCAAAGAGATCTATAAAAAAAGTGTCTAAGATAGTAAAGGATCAGGGTTGGAGCCTGTTAGCACCAGGCCAGTGCTTCAGATTTTTATCAGCACTTTTTAGTTAAGTGTGCTCAGGCAAGAGTAACCCAATAATGGGTAACCCTTGGGAAGTAATGATAAAGGTTATAGATGCCACAGAAGTTTGGCGTAGGTGTACAGAGTTATGCAAAATGAAAAGTTAAAAGGGTTATGAATAGTGAAGGATTAGAACCCTTCTATCGAGTCCAAATAGAGTGGATTTGAAATGAAAGGTTTAAATCAGGACTTTGTTCAGGAGAACGAGAAGCAAAAGAGCAATATTCTCCAGAGAGGCTAATAAAGTTATAAGTTAAATAGAATATTTCTGGCATCTTAGAATATGCCCTGATAAGGCAAGATAAGTTATGAAAGAGTAAGATATGCCATGATATACCCAGATTTGGCTAGATATGCCACGATATAGCATGAGAAGTACGTAATGAGATACATTTTGATAAGTATGTAATGTGGCACATAATGAGAAATATGTATTGAAAATGATAGTAAGAAGTAACTTTATGAACAGATAGAGAGGCTCCTTTTATGAAAGAGATAAGATAATGAATGTTATGCTACAGATGAAGGTGAGAGCTTTCACTCCTTGCATGAAATGCCAGGCATTATGTTATGTTTGTAAAATATACTAAAGCTCCGAGTGTTAGAGCTGTGCATATTCAAGAAAGAAATGCTTTAGCTCCAATGTTAGAGCTTTAATTTGCATTCATGAGCTGGTATGCAGTCCTGTAAGTTGTTGGCCAGGCATTATGCATGTTAGAGTATATGCTCCTACTTAGCAGTAAAGTAAAGAAAATAATAACTCCATAAGTCCTCTCTCTGTATGATGTTAAGTTATTAAAGATGAAAAGAGATATGATTATACAAAAAGAGAGATGAAGCTTTGTGTAACATCTTTCCTTAGACCCTTTAGAGTACACTTACATAAGCAGTCTTAACTTTATTAATTCTCTCTTGCCGAAAATCCTGGCAGAAAGTAACTGTACTGATTCCGTAATTCCCATGAGAACTACCATTCTACGTAAGTACCCAGGAAAGACTGGATGAACCGGCTAGGTCCACTCACTTCCAGCCACCTTAGACAGCACCTACGTACACAGTACAACGGCCTCTTCTAATAAACATTGTTAAATTTCAATGACATCTTCTAGTAAGCATCCTTACATCACATTCTTACATATACTCAATTGGAAGTATCTTAGATCATTGGAATACCTCTTAACCTCAAAAACATGACTTTCCAAAAGTTAGGCTTACGGATACTGTTCATCGCCACTGTTCACTTGGTAATTCTATATTTCTGCCTGAACTTCAAAAAATCTAAATGTAATATCCCAATTTTCAGGCCAGAGATTTAGTACGTAGCCTGAAATAGATATATCCCTTTGAGCAGAAGTCCCAGTAACATGCAGAGGATTTTTAGGGACTAAACTGCAAATAAATGAAAGTCCAGGGACTTATGTGTAAATAGTGAAAGTCCCTAGGGATATGATGGCCATTTATGCAAAGAAAGGGATTAAATTGCGAAAGAAAGAAAATGTAGGGACTTAGATGCAATTATGGAAAGTATAAAGCCAAAAAGGAAAAGTAGACAAAAAGGTGGGGTCCTTAAGTGTAATTTTAGCCAAATAAAAAGGGACTTAAATGAAAAGAAGAAAAGTTCCTTGGGGCTAAAGTGTTATTAAAGAAAGTCAGGCCGGAAGTGGTTTGGACTGCCCGAAAGCATTTCAGTCCCAGATTTCACCGGTAGAGAGAGCAAGTGATGCTCGGTAATCTGGCTTAATACAGGAATTTTTCAAGACTCCAGATATCCAGAATTGATCTGATAGTGAAAAAGTAATAAAAATTCCTACCGGATATCCTAGATTTCAGATCTAGGTGAGAAAATACAGGATGATGCGTCCTTATGGGGCGGATGTCAGGAAACTGACAGAATACCGATAGGAGGCCTGTAGAAAAAGTTATTCATGAATCAGTAAATACAGAAGGAGTGTGAGGCCTCCGGGGATCCGATAGGGAGATTTATCGGTATTTGAAAAGGGACTGAATAAGTTCGGATGACCGCAGTCAAATGACTGTTATGACTCACAGGGATGCCTGAACACCGCAGGCCAGTGTATCGGACAGAACGAACCGGTGTCCGGATAAGTGTATAAACGGTGAATAATAGTTAAAATATTCAAGGAACATGGCCAGGGGAAGATTCCTCGTTATGCGTGCCATGAAGGTAATGGACCATGAAAGGCCCAATAATGGCGCCATCAAAGGCCCAACAAGACACTTGGACTGATAGGTGGGCCAGTGTCTGGCAGAACCCCGAAAAAGTGTGAAATTATGAAAATGCCCCTGTGTTGTACTAAAGGGTAACAGATGAATGAAGGGCATTTTGGTCATTCTGGATAGGCCCAGGAGCCAAGGCACCTACAGATAAAGTTACTCAGAGTCAGTATATACCCTGACAGGGTACAGAAGGGTGTAAAATGACAATTTTACCCTTAGGGTTAAAATAGGGCAAGAAAGGGCACCCAAGGGCATTTTGGTAATTTGCCAAGGGATGTTTCTTGGGAATCGAGCCATCAGAGTATTTGGGCTTGATCAGGATCCAAGATAACATTCCCAGAGCCCAAAAACGTAGCCCATGAAGTATGTGGGAAAAAGTGGCATTAAAATACTATTCTAATGTTGTTTAAATAAAGTAAAGTTACTCGATCGGCACGATAACCGAGGAGGTGATTAGATAAAGTCTTGGACTTATCTGGATAGCATTAGAAGACGTGAAAGGTCCCTTCCAGATGCCACATGGCGTCATCTTAGAGGGAGAAGAAAAGTTAAGGACATGTGAAACAATCTTAGCCGGTGAGTCCAGTTTGTGGAAAATCGGACCGGACCGGTACTGGATTGGACTGGATCTGCTGAGTCAGCGGATGAGGTGTCCGAGAAGCTTGCAATTTTGCCATGTGAGAAATATGCATGATGAGGTGTCCCATGAGGTGGCTTTGAGATGATGTCATGCATGATGCAGTAAAAGGAATAAAGAAAAATAGGAAATTCCGGAAAAACCAGGACCACAGGATCAGATGGCTTCAAAATTACAAGAATACCATTGACCAAAACTATAAATACCCCCCATTCATTCATATGCCACGGCCAAGGAGCCTTTAAGAGAGAGGGGGAAGTGCTAGAGAGAGAAAGTGAGAGGAAGAAAGAAAGAAAGGAAGTTCTGGCGGAGCTGGAAGCAGAATAGAGATAGCAAAGTTCTGCTAAGCTCTTGAGGTAGTAACTAATCTTAGCTTTTATGTAATGGCTTTGTGATTTGTTGTTCTATTGTATGGTTGGATTGTTGTCTTATATGTTATGTCTGAAGCTCTGCTATAATGCTATGATCATATGTTGTTAAGCATGGAAGCATGCGGCATACTTATCTGTACACAATCACAAGCAAGCACTGTCACTCTGCATTACATATATTGTTATGATTGTTGCTACTGAGATTCCCCCGAATCTCATCCCAATAAGTAAATCATTACAGGGGAGGTTATGTCAAAGTGAATTTTGGGAATTTTAAGAGACGCCGTTATGCTGCCGAAATTATGACAAGATGGCAATAGTAGAGAAAGGAGCTGATACGTACTGTGTATGTAGGTACTGTCTAAGGAGGCTGAAAGTGAGTGGACCTGGCCGGTTCATCCAGTCTTTCCTGGGTACTAACGTAGAATGGTAGTTCTCACGGGAATTACCGAATCGGTACAAGATCAGTTACTTTCTGAAGATGAAGCGTAGCGGTTATGCTGCCGGATTTCAGGCAGGAAATGATGTAATAGAAATATGAGGATTTCATGCATGCCCTGATGTATAATGACTTATTATTTAATAAAGATATTGTTTGGCATGTTTGACTGATATATGATGGGTGTATGCATATGTATGCAAAGTTGATTGCTGGAAGTTACCATTGTGAACAGTAACACGTGGTGACAAGGTCATGTTTGATAAATGATTAAAAATAGTAAATGGATGAATAAATGTATGAAATTTTTATGGTAAATAGTAGATATACCAAGATTTAATTTGATATATAAAATGTCTCATTTGGATTTCTACACATGGAGATATAAATTATCAAAGTTGGGACCAGGATGCTGGATTCAGGAGAAAACGTGGGATGAACAGTAAAATTGAAACGTTGACTGGCGTTGACTTAGTCAATGAATGGTCAACGAGTTATTTTTCCCTGAAATATAATTGAGTTAGCTTCATGTATAAATTGGAACCACTTCATTGCGATTTTTTTAGAATTAATTATGATTTTTCTAAGTCAGGTCACTCATCTGGAATTCACACAGTGAACAGTACTCGCTAAGAGTAAAATTCCAGATTGAGAAATTGGACTTCAATGACCTTGAAAGTGGTTCTAAATGCTACCAACTGGTCCCTAAGACGTACGAAAGTAAGGATGTTTCACTAAATGAGGTGATTCCAATTTCTAATGAAATCTATTTCATTTAAATTTGTTAGAAAAATATGAAAATGAGGTTTTCTTGTCCAGATTAAATCAGTTTATTCGTTGAAAATTTCTGTTCATTTGGTAAATCTGGAAGCTCCAGTTTCTTTACCCCATTTTCAAAAAATCATTTCTCCTTGTATACTTATCCAATTAAGTCGAATTACCTATGTATTTAAATATCTGAACGTTTAATTTAAACTCATAAAATTTTGTGGAAAAACTCATTCATTTACTATATAAAATTAGCGCATGAACCTCACTGCCTCTGAGTAGTCGTATTATGTTATTCCAGATTTTAAGTCCCGATTTGAAAAATCATAACAATTCGAGTTCTTAACCAAATGAGGCTTTCTTGGTATCCATTTAAATATCTAGATCTTAGCTATGTTCATGCCAAATTTCATGTGAAAACTCGTCGAATAAGTCACTCAAACTATCGATGGAAACGTTCTGCCTCGGATCGGATCCAGTGAGTGCATGCATTTTACATACCAATATATCATCATCTAAGTTAAAGGCATGCTTTTCAAGTCTTATATACATTGTTCATTCCCATTTACCTTCCTCCTTGTGAAGTTCCAGCACCTAGAGCAATATTTATTGACATGGAAGGAATGAGATTTCATGAAAATCTCAATAGCAAGTCATACAAACTATAAGGTTATGCATGCTTGATTAAATGCCTAACATGTTATCATGCAATGGGAGCTAATTCATGATCATACATAAGCAAACTCTAACATGCATATTGTCATGACATAGGTTGCAAGGAGTTGCACATATTCATAACTCATCATCATCATCATAATCATCATCACATAACATATCATGCTCAACCGAACTTCATGCATAACAAGCAAGCATATTAATCAAACAACATAAGTTTATAGTTAAGTATTCTTGCTACCTCTTATGAGTCCTTATTCTTTCCTTCTTGAATTGATTTCCTTCCCACAAATGTCAAAACCTAGACATAACAAGACAATTACCAAATTATCACTTCATTCCAATCAAATTTCAAGTCTAGGTTTCATTAAGTCCCTTTCTTTCTCTACTTTGTGACATATTTTTACATCTTTCTAAACTAAACTCTCATGGCTCCTTTCCACATAATTTTTCATTTAGAATCCAAATATGCATTCAAAAATTCCAGAATCCAATTGCATCTTTCATTTCTGTACAGAACCGAAAAGTGACCTCTTGTTTCCCAAAAATTCTCATTTTGATTCCAATGCTTCCAATACTTGTTTCCCTACTATAACCCCACACATGTTTCCATTTTAAACTCATTGGAAGCATCAAAATCATGAAATTCCAACATATGAACAGTGATTGCGTACTGTACAGGACAGAACATGATATTGGATTCACAAACATACTTGAATTCCTAAGCCATTACCACTTGATTCTAGCTTGTTTAAGCTTGTCCAAACTATCCATAACATAAAACTCATGTTTCTTTCACATATATACAGAAATTCCAGCAGCATCTTCCCAAGATTTAAGCCTAAAAAACCACTTAAACTCAAGAACAAACCATGAGAACAAAGTCTATAAGCAAGGAGGCAACTTACCTTACTAGTTTCTTCAAGATACTTGCTTCCTTCTTGCTTGAGAGAAAATTTTGCAAGAGGTTCCCCAAGGTTTCTTGCTCACGGTTTGTGCATAAATGTGGGGGTATTTATAGAAAAATCTTGGGAAAATTGAAGGCCAAGATCATCTTGGAAACTATTTGATCTAAAGGCTTAAGATTTAATCTTGGAATTTCTTTTCTTTTTCCATTTATGACATCACCACCATAACATCATCCAAGGGACACCTCATGGGACACTTGGCACCATTTCCATGGTGGGGGTCTCCTCGAAAATTTCAGTCCAATCCAGTCCAATCCGGTACCGGCCCGGTCCGATTTCCCGTAAATCGGACTGTTTTCTTAATCTAATTTCTCTGGGACTTCATAATATATTTTATTCAATATTCAAATCCTTCATACCATTAACATTCTTATACTGGGTTTAAATTTAATTCCAGATACCTTGGAAAATGACCAAAATACCCTTAGTGCTTTTCCTTGCACTATATTCAACCTAAGGGCATAATTATCATTTCATACCTCTTAGAACCTTGTTAGACTATATACTGACTCCGATTAACCTCTTCTGTACTTGCATTGGTGTTTTGGCTTGTCCAAAATGACCAAAATGCCCTCCATTACTTTTGTTTCATTAGGACAACACAAGGGCATTTTCGTAATTTCACACTTTTCCAGGGTTTCCCTGTACACTGGTCCACCTATCAGTCCAAGTGTCTTATTGGGCCTTGGTTGGCGCCATTTTTGGGCCTCTTCCGGCGATATTCATCGGTATTTTATTCCACAATAAATTCCATTAAAAATTCTACAGGATTCATTTTCTGACCTGTCAATTTTATAAATTCTCATATTAATTTTAGGAATTTACTAGAAAATCTCATCTGATTCTGAGATCCGAAAAGTATTGTAATAATTTTATCTAACTTCAGAAATTTATATCAATTTTTCAGGATCTCAAATCAAAATTATGTGTTGCGTCAAACAACCAGGAATAATTTTCTCTATCCACTGGAAAAATTTGGTTCCGATCAGAACACGGTCATTTTTTGCCTATTTTCGGTCCAAATTTCCCATAATTATAGTTTTGCTCCTTGATTTACCATAAATCACCTTTATGTCCTCAACTTTTTAAAATTTCACTTAAAGACCCCACATTTTTTCTACCTTCCTTTTTGGCCTTAAAACCTTTTATATTTTCACTTTAGTCCTTGCCTTTTCTTCCTTTTCAATTTAATCACTTTCTTTACATAAATGGCCACATTTTTTCCTGAAAAACCTCACATATATTTTATTCAATCTGTACATACAAATCAGTACAGAAAATTTGGGATATTACACTTTGCGGATGCTAAGTTAGTTTGCGAGATACTAAGAGAAATAATAAGAGATAAGTGCTAGAAAGTATGATGAGTAGTTGATAAAAACTCCCGAATACAGTAATATTCGAGAGAGTTTGATATGAAAGAAGTGGACACTACTCACAAGTCTAATATAATGAGTTGTCCATCAGCAAATAGATGCACAGCAAGTGAGCAAGTACCAAAATGAGGTAAAGTTCAACTCTAATTGAGTTGATTTAGAAACGAAGAGTAATAATAGTAAAGATATGAAGATTCGCGAATATCTATATTGAAAGTGCCCCGCTAAAGTATCAAGATAAAGGATACGAGATAGATACCCTAATCCTTAGTGATAAAATAGAAAGAGATACCAAGAAGATATATGCCCAGATAATTGACTATGGTACTAAGTAAATTTTGAGGACGAAATTTATTTTAAGGGGGAGAGAAATGTAATATCCCTAATTTTCTATACTGATTTGTATGTACAGTTTGCACGTAATATATGTGAGATTTTCTAAGAAAAATGTGGCCATTTATGTAAAGAAAGGGATTGAATTGAAAAAGGAAGAAAATGCAAGGACTTAAGTGAAATTATAAAAGCTTTAAGGCCAAAAGAGAAAGTAGACAAAAATGTGGGGTCTTTAAGTGTAATTTATGAAAAGTCAAGGGGCAAAATGGTAATTATGGAAAGTTGAGTCGGAAGTGGCTTAGAACTGCCCAGAAGCATTTCAGTCCCAGACTTCACTAGTAGATAGAGAAAATGATGCTGGTAAATCTGGCTTAATAAAGGAATTTTATCAGAGTTTCAGAGAGCTGAAATTTATCTGATAGTCACAAAGATATCTAAATTTTTTATCAAATCTCCTGGACCTCATATATGAGTGAAAAGTTACAGGAATGCGCGTCCTGTGAAGCCGGAGGTCAGGAAACTGACAGAATCCCTAAAGGAGTTCTGTAGAAAAAGTTATTCACTTTTTAGTGAATTTAGATGAGAGTTTGTGAGCTCCTAGGATCCGATAGGGAGATTTAGCAGTAAATAAATTGGGACTAAATGAGCCCAGATGACTTAACTCAGAGACCCAAAAGAACAGGTGGCATCGAGAAGGCCCAATAAAATCATTGGACTGTTAGGTGGGCCAGTGCCTGGAGGAACCCAGGAAAAGTGTGAAATTACGAAAATGTCCTTGTGTTGCCCTAAGGAGTAATAGGTGAATGAAGGGCATTCTAGTAATTTTGGAAAGGCCAAAATGCCAGGGAAGGTACAGGAAGGGTTAGTTCAAGTCAGTATATGCCCTAATAGGGTACAAAGAGGTGTGAAGTGGCGATTATACCCTTAGGGTTAATGTAGTGCAAGAAAGGGCACCAAGGGTATTTTGGTCTTTTCCAAGGGATCTGTAATTAAGTTTAGACTCAGTATAAGAATGTCAATGGTAGAAAGAATCCGGATACTGGATTTAAGGTCAGAAAATATATTATGGAATCTCAGAAAAGTTAGATTCAAAAAACAGTCTGGTTTTCGGGGAATCGGACTGGACTGGAATTTTTCTAGAGACTTCTTCTCCCTTCAATTTTGCCATGTTCATGATTAGGTGTCCTTTGAGGTGTCCCTTTGATGATGTCATGAAGGTGATGTCATAATTAAGAAAGAAAAGAAAATTCAAGATTAAATCTAAGCCATTAGATCAAATATCCAGAAGATGATCTTGGCCATTCATTTTCCATGAAATTTACCTATAAATACCCCACCAATTCTGCTCAAAACCGTGGCAACAAGAACCCTTGGGGAACCTCTTGCAAAATGAAAACTCAAGCCAAGACAAAGAAGAATTCAAAGGCCAAAGTTCAAGCAAGCTAGAGATTAAAGGTAAGCAATCTATCCTAGCTTATTTTCCTTTGATTTGGGAGCTTGAACTTAGAGTTTTCATAAAATAAAGATGAGTTTTATCTAAGGTTTATATGCTGTCCAAAACCTTAGATGAAAGGAGAAAGAAGAGATTAAAGTTAGAGTTGTGAGATTAAAGCTTAAACAAGCTAGCTAGATGATTGGTTGTTGAATCAAGTTGATATTCTTGACTTTGCCATGGATTAAATATTTTGGCATGCACTGTTCATGGTAGAAGGAGATGGAATTTCAATGATTTAATGCTTCCATTGAGTTTATATGATGATTTTGTGTAGGATTGGATATGTTTTGAACCTTGGAAGCATTGGAATTGAAGTTGTAATGTTTGGAATTCTTCTCTATTACTGTTCACCCGTATAAACAGTGATTTGAATTTCATGATTTTGATGCTTCCAATGGTTTTAAAATGAAAAGTTGTGTGGGGTAAAGTAGAGAAACAAGTATGGGAAGTAATGGAATTAAGATGGGAATTTTGAAGGAATTATGTGTGTTTTGTAAATTCTGTCCAGAACAGTGCATAGTTGCTGGAATTTGGTTGTTTTGAGTTCATAAATGGATTCAAAAGGCCAAATTGTGTAGGGTAAGGTCAAGACATCAATTGATTCAAAGGCCAAGTCAATTGGTAAAGATTAAAGGAAGTTATGTTAAGTTAAAATAAGTTTGATGTTCAAGAAAGTTAGATACTAATGAATAGATGATTATATGATGTTAGGATTTGATTTTGGACTCAAAAGAGGTATCCACACATCAAGGAAAAGTAAGAAGAAAGAGCAAAGTTGAAGTGAAAGGAAGTCAAGTATATAAGGTAGTAAACTTACCCTAAACTTGTATGTATTGAATGTTATGCTTGATTGTGCTATGACTTTGTTGAATTGTGTGCATATGTGTATATGATTGAAGCTCTGTTTCTATGATTATTTTGGCCAATTGTATGTCATATGATGCATGGAAGCATGCTCATTACACTATGGTAACACTTTCACAAGCAATTACATTAATACATGCATTGTTTGGTATTGTTTGCTACTGAGATTTCCCCAGAAATCTCACCCTATCCATGTAATCCCAATCCCAACAGGTTTATGAAAGACGAAAGAGAATGAAGAAGCATGAAGGGGAGTTAGGGATTGGTCAATGTAAATGTTATATGATGTTATGTGAAGAATTGTTGCATGTAAGGATGCTGTATGACCAGTTTAAGCACCAATATGTATGATGTCATGAAAAATAGTAAATGATGGAATAAATGTATGAAATTTTATATACATTTAGTTAACACGTCAAGATTCGTTTTGACACCAAGAACACCTTATTTCGATGTATGGACAAAGAGAACCAATTTTCCAAAAATGGGGACCAGAATCTGTTTTCAGAATTTTTGACCAAATGAACAGTAACATTTAACGAATAAACTGAATCAATTGACTAAGCATTTGGTCAGGAAATTATTTTTTCCTTAAACTTCAAGATGTTAGCTTCGAGAAAAATTTTGAACCACTTCATTTTGATTTTTCTAGAATTAATTATGATTTTTCAAAGTTCATCACCTAATCTGGAATACCATATGAACAGTAACTCACCAAGAGTAAAAGTTCCAGATTTAGCTAATGGACTTCCAAAGTCTTGTAAGTGGCTCTAAATGCTACTGAATGGTCCCTAAGACGTACGAAAGTAAGGATGTTTCATTTTGGTATCGTAACAGAAGTTTCTGGCATCAGATAAGATAATTCACAGGCCCTAACTCTAAGTAATAAGTACTTTGTTAAGTTAGGGTATTTATTGAGATAGTTAGCCTTGCTTATTTAAGCAAATGTTACAGGAGTAGACATAGGGATTCATAAAGTTAAGTCTGAGCCATCAGTTAATCAGGGAGACCCTCGACCAGTAGTGATATATGAAGATGATATACATCCAGACTTTGGTTTTTCATATAATGAAGAGAGTGAACTACTCAGTTTAGGTCAAGGGATGGATAGAAGTAGAGATCAAGAGTAGTCAGTTTATCCTCAATGCCGTAGCAGGGATTATAAACAGATATGCGATAGAGGGCATCGACCTGAATCAGGTTTACAATCTAGAAGATTGGCATGAGATGGTCATAAGTTAGATATTGCCATATACTCCTACGTGGCATGTAGAGCTAAGTGAGTTTCTGGAAAATGATCCACTAGCAGATATACAAGGGTGGCATTTCTGTATGCAGAAGTACTTGCAGTTTATGATTCCCTAGAAAAGAATATAAAAAGGGATGAGGGGTAATGTAAATATGTAAATATTGTAAAGTAATTACGTAGCGGTATGCTAGTTATGACTTACCCCAAATATGTAATTGGCATGTATATAATGTATGTACAAATGCTATGGTGATATGAAATATGAGTTTAGATGTGATATAATGAAATGATAGTTGGTTGAAAAGATAGTTTTCAAGGGATTCAAACTCATCAAAGTTAAGAATAAGAATTGGCCATTGCTAGAGTAAAGACTAGACAAGAATACTAGAATAGAATGTTTAAAGAAAGCTGTGTCCAAGTTGCGATGTGAAGTAGTTTAGGTCGCGACTAGAAGTTCCAGAGAAGATAAGTCGCGACGAGTTGAGCCACGGGTCGCGACAAATATTTATAGAGGTGTTTTGGTCGTGATGAGTAAAGACCATTGGCCGCGACAAAAAGTGAAATATCCTTAATCTCATGTTTACATATGCTCAATTGGAAGTATCTTAGAACATTGGAATGCCATTTTACCTTAGAAACATGAATTTCCAAGAGTTAGGCTATCGGGTACTGTTCACTTGGTAATTTCAGTTTGCAGCATCAACTTTGGAAATTCATAATTAAATATAGAAAAATAAAAATGAGGTAGTTATAATTTCTAATGAAATCTATTTCATCAAACTTTCAAGGAAAAATATGAAAATGAGATTTACTTGTCCAAATGAAATCAGTTTATTCGTTAAAAAGCAATGTTCATTTGGTAAACTTTGAACTTCCAGATTCTGTGTCTCATTTTCAAAAAATCATTTATTTTTGGTTACTTATACAAATGAGTTATGTTACATATGGATTTAAAGCTCCATATGTATACTTTAAGCAAATAAAATTTCACGGAAAGATTCAGTCATTTGCTATATGAAAATCGCGTATGAAGCTCATTGCCTCCCAGGGCTCATTTTATCTTGATCCAGATTTTAGGTCCAACTTTGAAAAATCATATCAATTCGAAAATTTAACCAAATTGGGCGTTCTTAGTGTCCAATTAAAGATCTCGATCTTAGATATCTTTATGCCAAATTTCACATCAAAACTCATTGTATAAGTAACACAAATGATCGATGGAAACGTTCTGCCTCGGTTGGTTCTAGTGAGTGCTTACGTTGTTACAAACCATATAACCTCTTCTAGGTTAAATACATGCCATCTAGGTTATATACACATTGTTCATTCACAATTACTCTCTTCCATGAGAAGTGCCAGCACCTAGAGCATGATTATATACATATGGAAGGAATGAGATTTCATGGAAACCTTAATAGCAAGATATACAAACTATAAGGTTATGCATGCTTGATTAAATGCCTAACATGTTATCATGCAATGGGAGGTAATTCATGATCATACATAAGCAAACTCTAACATGCATATTGTCATGACATAGGTTGTGTAACATCCCAATTTTCAGGCCAGAGACTTAGTAAGCAGCCAAAAATAGATATATCCCTTTGAGCAGAAGTCCCAGTAACATGCAGAGGGTTTTTAGGGACTAAACTGCAAATAAGTGAAAGTCCAGGGACTTATATGTAAATAGTGAAAGTCCCTAGGGATATAGTGGCCATTTATGCAAAGAAAGGGATTAAATTGCAGAAGAAAGAAAATAAAGGGGCTTAAGTGCAAATATGAAAAGTATAAGGCTAAAAGGGAAAAGTAGACAAAAAGGTGGGGTCCTTAAGTGTAATTTTAGCCAAATAAAAGGGACTTAAATGCAAAGAAGAAAAGTTCTCTAGGGCTAAATTGTAATTAAAGAAAGTTAGGCCGGAAGTGGTTTGGACTGCCCGAGACCATTTCAGTCCCAGAATTCACCAGTAGATAGAGCAAGTGATTCTCGGTAATCTAGCTTAATACAGAAATTTTCTCCGGACTTTAGATAGTCAAAATTGATCTGATAATGAAAAAGTTATAAAAATTCCAACCGAATATCCTAGATTTTAGATATGAGTGAGAAATTTCAGGAAGATGCGTCCTGATGGGGCGGATGTCAGGAAACTGACAGAATACCGATAGGAGGTCTATAGGAAAAGTTATTCGCAAATCAGTAAATTTAGACGGAGTGTGTGGCCTCCGGGGATCTGATTAGGAGATTTATCGGTATTTAAAAAGGGACTCAGATGACTGTTATGACCCATAGGGATGCCTAAACACAGCAGGCCGGTGTATCTGGTAAAAGGACCCGGTGTCCGGGGATGTGTATAATAGCTAAAATACTCGATAAACATTGACGGGGGGAGATTCCTCGTAATGCGTGCCATGAAGGTAGTGGACCCTGAAAGGCCCAAGAATGGCGCCATCAAAGGCCCAGTAAGACCCTTGGACTGATAGGTGGGCCAGTGTTCAGCAGAACCCCAGAAAATGTGAAATTATGAAAATGCCCCTGTGTTGTACTAAAGGGCAGTAGATATATGAAGGGCATTTTGGTTATTTTGGATAGGCCCAGAAGCCAAGGCATACACAGGAAAGGTTAACCAGGGTCAGTATATGCCCTGACAGGGTACAGAAAGGTGTAAAATGACTATTTTACCCTTAGGGTTAAGATAGTGCAAGAAAGGGCACCCAGGGGTATTTTGGTCATTTCGCAGGGGATCTGTAATTGAGTTTAGACCCAGTATAAAAATGTTAATGATATAAAGGACCCAGATACTGAATTTAAGGTCAGAAGATATAATATGGATTTTCAGAAAAATTAGATTCAGAAAACGGTCCAGTTTTCGAGGAGACAGACCTGGCCGGTACCGGATTGGACCGAAAAGCTTCCAGAAGGCTTCTTGCTCTCTCAATTTTGCCATGTGAAGAATGTGAGGGGTGAGGTGTCCCCTTAGGTGTCCCTTGATGATGCAATAAAAGGGAATAAAGAAAAATAGGAAATTCTGGAAAAACCAGGGCCACAAGTTCAGATGGCTTCAAAATTACGAAAATGCCATCCATCAAAACTATAAATACCCCCTTGCTTCATATGCATCACGGCCAAGAGAATTTAAGAGAGAGAAGGAAGTGCTAGAGAGAGAAAGTGAGAGGAAGAAAGAAAGAAAGGAAGTTCTGGTGGAGTTGAAAGTAGTATAGAGATTCTAGAGTTCTGCTACGCTTTTGAGGTAGTAACTAATCCTAGCTTTTATGTAATGGCTTTATGATTTGTTGTGCTATTGTTTGGTTGGATTGTTGTCTTATTGTTATGCTTGAAGCTCTGCTACAATGCTATGATCATATGTTATTGAGTATGGAAGCACGCAACATACTTATCTGTACACAATCACAAGCAAGCACTGTCACTCTGCATTACATATATTGTTATGATTATTACTACTGAGATTCCCCCGAATCTTATTCCAATAAATAACCCATTACAGGGGAGGTTATGTCGAAGTAAATTTTGGGAATTTTAAGAGACGTCGTTATGCTGCCGAAATTCTGGCAAAGTGGCAAAGAAAAGAACTGATACGTACTGTGTACGTAGGTACTGTCTAAGGAGGCTGGAAGTGAGTGGACCTAGCCGGTTCATCCAGTCTTTCCTGGTTACTTACGTAGAATGGTAGTTCTCACGGGAATTACCGAATCGATACAAGATCAGTTACTTTCTGAAGATGAAGAGTAGCGGTTATGCTACCGGATTTCAGGAAGGAAAAGATGTAATAGAAATATGAGGATTTTGTACATGTTCTGATGTATAACAACTTATTATTTAATGATAAGTATTGTTTGTTATGTTTGACTGATATGTGATGGATATCTGCATATGTGTGTAAAGTTGTTTGCTGGAAATTGCCACTGTGAACAGTAACTCGTGGTGACCTAATGATGTTTGACCCATAATTAAAAATAGTAAATGGATGAATAAATGTATGAAATTTTTATGGTAAATAGTAAACATATTAATATTCGATTTGATATATAGTATGCCTCGTTTGGATGTCTACACATGGAGATATAAATTATCAAAGTTGGGACCAGAATGCTGGATTTAGTGGGAAAACGCTGAATGAACAGTAAAATTGTAACGTTGACCTACGTTTACTTGGTCAAAGAATGATCAATCAGTGATTTTTCCCTGAAAGATAATTGAGTTAGATTCAAGTATCAATTGGAACCACTTAATTTAGATTTTTCTATAATTAGTTATGATTTTTCAAAGTTAGGTCACTCATCTGGAATTTTCATAGTGAACAGTACTCGATAAGAGTAAAACTCCAGATTGAGAAGTTGGACTTCAATGACCCTGAAAGTGGTTCTAAATGCTACCAAATGGTCCCTAAGACGTATGAAAGTAAGTATGTTTCATGTTGCAAGGAGTTGCACATATTCATAACTCATCATCATCATCACATAACATAATAAGCTCAACCAAACTACAAGCATAACAAGCATGCATATCAATCAAACAACATAAGGTTATAGTTAAGTAATCTTGCTACCTCTTAGGTGTCGTTGCCAATTTCTTCTTGTATTGATCCTTCCCTTCCACAAATGTCAAAACCTAGGCATAACAAGGCAATTACCAAGTTACAACTCAATTCAAGCCATTCACAAGACTAGGGTTCCATTAAGTCCCTTTCTTTCTCTACTTTATGACTTAGGTTTACATCTTTACAAACTAAACTCTCATGGTTCCTTTCCACATAATTTTTCATGTAGAATCCAAATATGCATTCAAAAATTCCAGAATCCAATTGCATTTTTCATTTCTGTACAGAACCGAAAAGTGACCTCTTGTTTCCCAAAAATTCTCATTTTGATTCCAATAATTCCAATAATTGTTTCCCTACTATAACCCCACAAAATTTTCCATTTTAAACTCATTGGAAGCATCAAAATCATGAAATTCCAACATATGAACAGTGTTTTAGTACTGTACAGAACAGAACATGATCTTGGATTCACAAACATACTTGAATTCCTAAGCCATTACCACTTGATTCTAGCTTGTTTAAGCTTGTCTAAACTATCCATAACATAAAACTCATGTTCCTTTCACATGGGTACCGAAATTTCAGCAGCAACACATCAAGGTTTATGCCTCAAAAACCACTTAAACTCAAGAGCAAATCTACTAGAACATAGTCTAGGATCAAGAGGAGTAGTTACCTTGATGTTTCCTTCCAAGTGCTTGCTTCCTCTTGGCTTGAGTTTTCAATTTGCAAGAGTGTCCCCAAGGGTTCTCAATGCCACGGCTTGCAATCAGATTTGGGGGGTATTTATAGAAAATTTTGGGGAAAATGGAAGGCCAAGATCATTTTGGGTACTATTTGATCTAAAGCCAAGATTTAATCTTGCATTTTCTTTTCTTTTTTATTTTTGACATCACCATTTATGACATCATCCAAGGGACACCTCATGGGACACCTCATACCTCACATGGCAAAAATGAAGCCCCTGGAAGCCTATGGAAAATTTCATTCCAATCCGGTACCGGCCCAGTCTGATTCCCCGTAAACTGAACTGTTTTCTGAATCTAATTTTTCTGAAAATCCATGATATGTTTTCTGACTTTAAATTTAGTATCTGGGACCTTTATATCATTGACATCTCTATACTAGGTCTAAACTCAATTACAGATCCCCTGTGAAATGACCAAAATACCCTTGGTGCCCTTTCTTGCACTATATTAACCCTAGGGGCAAAATCGTCATTTCACACCTCTTTGTACATTGTCAGAGCATATACTGACTCCGACTAACCTCACCTGTGTATGCCTTGGCATTTTGGCCTATCCAAAATGACCAAAATGCCCTCCATTCTTCTATTTCTCCTTAAGACAACACAGGGGCATTTTCGTAATTTCATATTTTCTGGGGTTCTACTGGACACTGGCCCACCTATCAGTCCAAGTGTCTTACTGGGCCTTTGATGGCACCATTTTTAGGCCTTTCAGGGTCCATTACCTTATGGCACAAATTATGAGAAACCTCTCCCGGCAATATTTATCGGATATTTTTGCCATTATACACCTTTTCTGCACGTCTCCGGACACCGGCTCCTTTTATCAAATAGATTGGCCTACTGTATTTAGGCATCCCTATAGGTCATAACAGTCATCTAACTGAGGCCATCTAAACTCATTTAGTCCCAATTTAAATACCGATAAATCTCCTAATCGGATCCCTGGAGGTCACATACTCCCTCTCAATTCACTAATTTGTGAATAACTTTTTCTACAGACCTCCTATCGGTATTCTGTCAGTTCCCTGACATCTGCCTCATCAGGACGCATCATCCTGTAACTTCTCACATATATCTGAGATCTAGGATATCCGATATGAATTTTTATAACTTTTCACCATCAGATAAATTTCGGCTATCTGGAGTCCTGTGAAAATTCCTGTATTAAGCTGGATTACCCAGCATCACTTGCTCTATCAACTGGTGGAATATGGGATTGATTTGCTTTCGGGCAGTCCAAACCACTTCTGGCCTAACTTTCTTTAATTACAATTTGGTCCCGGGGAACTTTTCTTCTTTGCACTTAAGTCCCTCAAATTTGGCTAAAATTACACTTAAAGAGCCCACATTTTTTTCTACTTTTCCTTTTTAGCCTTAAACTTTTCATAATTGCACTTAAGTCCTTACATTTTCTTTCTTTTTCAATTTAATCCCTTTCTTTACATAAATGGCCACATCTTTTCCTGAAAAATATCTCATATTTCATTCAGTCTGTACATACAAATCAGTACAGAAAATTAAGGATATTACATTTCTCTCCCCCTTAAAATAAATTTCATCATCAAAATTTACAACATACATATTCTATGAAAACAACCTAGGATACATCTTCCTCATCCTTTCCTCGGTTTCCCACGTAGCTTCACTCTCTGTTAAACCTTTCCAGATCACTTTGACTAAAGGAATTTCCTTATTCCTCAACTGCTTCTTGACCTTTCGATCAACAATTTGTACTGGTCCAACCTCATAGGTCAAGTCATCTCGCAGTGCAACTTCATCCTGCTCAATTAAATTTGATGGATCTGGGACATACTTCTTTAACTGGGAAACATGAAACACATCATGTATCTGGCTGAGATTTGGTGGAAGAGCCAACCTGTAGGCTACTGATCCTATCTTCGAGAGAATCTGGAATGGGCTGATGTATCTTGGATGTAATTTCTTTACTTTGATTGATCGTCCGGCTCTTGTAGTTGGGGTTAATTTAAGGAATACATGCTCTCCTTCTTTAAACTCCAACGGCTTCCTTCTGACATCTATATAGCTTTTCTGTCTGCTTTTAGCCGTCAACAATCATTTTCTAATTATCGCAATCTGTTCTGCGGTTTGATCCACTATTCTTCTCTCGCTCAACTCTAGCCAACACAGGGGAGATCTACACTTACACCCATACAATGCCTCAAAAGGGGCCATCTGAATACTAGCTTGGTAACTATTGTTATAAGCAAACTCTATGAGTGGTAGATGGATATCCCAACTGCCTTTGAAATCCAAAACACATGCTCTCAACATATCCTCTAGCGCTTGGATTATTCTCTCCGACTGGCCATCCCTCTGAGGATGATATGCTGTACTAAATCAGAGAGTAGTGCCCATTTCTTGCTGCAAAGCCCTCCAAAAATTAGAAGTAAATCAAGGGTCTCTATAGGACACAATGCTGCTTGGGATACCATGAAGTCTAACAATCTCTTTTATATATAACTTTGCCAGCTTCTCTACAGAATCCCTCTTATTGATTGCCAGGAAATGAGCTGACTTTGTCAATCGATCAATTACTACCCATACGGCGTCATGCTTACTTGGAGTCATGGGTAGTCCTTCCACAAAGTTTATGGCAATACTATCCCATTTCCACTCATGGATATCTAGAGGTTGCAATGTTCCTGCTGGCTTCTGGTGTTCAATTTTTACTTTCTGGCATGTCAAACACTTAGACACATAAGCCACTACATCTTTTTTCAATCCAGGCCACCAAAACAACCTTTTAACATCATGGTACATCTTGGTCATACTTGGATGTACTGTATACCAGCTTTTATGTGCTTCCTCCAGAATCTTCCCCTGAACTGTAGAAATCCATCGGGGGAGATTTCAAAATTTTTGGTCTTCCCTCTCTCCAGCTTATCCTTAAAGATCATTGCGAGCTTATCTTGCTTTTGAGCATTTTTTATCTCATCTTCTATGCACGCTAGGACATGCACTTCTCCGTAAGGACTCTTCGTCATTTACATTTGATACAGAGGGATCCAATCTAGCATATCCTCTATCAACTTTAACTCTTTGATCATCAGATATGCCACCTGCACTACCTTTCTGCTCAGAGCACAGCCACTATATTGGCTTTACCTGGATGGTATTTAATTTGGAAGTCATAATCTTTTAACAATTCCATCCATCGACGCTGTCTCATATTCAACTCTTTCTGATCTTGCAGATACTTCAGGCTTTTGTGGTCACAGTATAATTCAATTGTAGCTCCATATAAATAATGTCTCCATATCTTCAGAGCATAAACCACCGCTACAAGCTCCAGATCATGAGTGGGATAAAGGCATGCATTTTACATACCAATATATCATCATCTAAGTTAAAGGCATGCTTTTCAAGTCTTATATACATTATTCATTCCCATTTACCTTCCTCCTTGTGAAGTTCCAGCACCTAGAGCAATATTTATTGACATGGAAGGAATGAGATTTCATGGAAATCTCAATAGCAAGTCATACAAACTATAAGGTTATGCATGCTTGATTAAATGCCTAACATGTTATCAAACAATGGGAGCTAATTCATGATCATATATAAGCAAACTCTAACATGCATATTGTCATGACATAGGTTGCAAGGAGTTGCACATATTCATAACTCATCATCATCATCATAATCATCATCACATAACATATCATGCTCAACCAAACTTCATGCATAACAAGCAAGCATATTAATCAAACAATGTAAGTTTATAGTTAAGTATTCTTGCTACCTCTTATGAGTCCTTGTTCTTTCCTTCTTGAATTGATCTTTCCTTCCCACAAATGTCAAAACCTAGACATAACAAGACAATTACCAAATTATCACTTCATTCCAATCAAATTTCAAGTCTAGGTTTCATTAAGTCCCTTTTTTTCTCTACTTTGTGACATATTTTTACATCTTTCTAAACTAAACTCTCATGGCTCCTTTCCACATAATTTTTCATTTAGAATCCAAATATGCAATCAAAAATTCCAGAATCCAATTGCATCTTTCATTTCTGTACAGAACCAAAAAGTGACCTCTTGTTTCCCAAAAATTCTCATTTTGATACCAATGCTTCCAATACTTGTTTCCCTACTATAACCCCACACATGTTTCCATTTTAAACTCATTGGAAGCATCAAAATCATGAAATTCCAACATATGAACAGTGATTGTGTACTGTACAGGACAGAACATGATATTGGATTCACAAACATACTTGAATTCCTAAGCCATTACCACTTGATTCTAACTTGTTTAAGCTTGTCTAATGTCACATCCATATTTTTATACATCTTAGGGACCATTCAGTAGCACTTAAACCACTTTCAGGGTCATTGAAGTCTAAACACTTAATCTAGAATTTTATTCATATCGAGTACTGTTCACTGTGGCAAATTCCAGATGAGTGACCTGATTTTGAAAATTCATAACTAATTCTAGAAAAATCGAAATGAAGTGGTTCAAATTGCTACATGAAGCTAACTCAAATATATTTCAGGGAAAAATCATTGGTTGACTAATCCTTGACAAATTTAACGTGGGTCAACGTTCCAATATTACTGTTCATCCAATGACTTTCTCCTGAATCCAGCATTCTGGTCCCAACTTTAACAATTTATATCTTTTCGTGTATACATCCAAATTAGACATTATATATATCAAATTAAAGCTTAGGATGTCTACTTTTTACCCTAAAACTTTCGTACATTAATTCAATCATTTACTATTTTTAATGATTTATCAAACATGAATGGGTCTTCACGAGTTACTGTTCACTGAGCCTATTTTCAGCATTTAGTCTTTACATACCCAAGCATACAACCAACACATATCAGTCATACAGGCCAGATAACAATTAATATCAAATAATCAACTGTTATATATCAGTGCATGATTAACTCCCTCATATTTTATTACATCCTTCTTTGTCTAAAATCCGGCAGCATAACTGCTACAATTCTTCTTTAGAAAGTAACCGATGTTGTACCGATTCGGTAATTCCCTTATGAGAACTACCATTCTACGTAGTACCCAGGAAAGACTGGATGAACCTTCTGGGTCCACTCACTTCCAGCCTCCTTAGACAGCACTACGTACACAGTACGTATCAGTTCCTTTCTTTGTTCCGTCTTCGTTGCCGGAATTTCGGCAGCCTACCGGCGTCTCTTAAGATTTCCAAATTTTATTTTGACAGAACCTCCCCTGTAATGTTATGTTTGGGAATAAGATTCAAAAGAATCCCAGTAACAATAATCATAACAAAATATGTAATGCAGAGTGACGGTGCTTGCTTGTGACTGTGTACAGATAAGTATGCTGCATGCTTCCATATTCAATAACATATGATCATAGCATTGGAATAGAGCTTCAAGCATAACATATAGGACAACAATCAACCAAACAAAACAACACATCACAAAGACATTACATAAGAGCTAGGATTAGTTGTTACCTCAAAAGCAGTGCTTCAGAACTTCCCTACTACTTCCAACTTCACCAGAACTTCCTTACTTCTTTCTTTCTCACACTTTCTCTCTCAAGAACTTCTCTCTTCCCTTCTTCCTTGCTCATGCCGAAATGAGGGGCTAGGTGGGGGTATTTATAGTGTTGAGCAATGGCAATCTTGTAATTAGGAAGACTTATGATCCTGTGGTCCTGGTTTTTCCTGGAATTTCCTATTTTCTTTAATTCTTTTTTACTGCATCACCCTGGACACCTCATGGGACACCTCATAGGACACCTCACCACCCATACTCTTCATGTGATGAAATTTGGAGGTTCTGGAAGCTTTCCGGTCCAATCCGGTACCGGCCGGTCCATCGCCTCGAAAAACGTGCCGTTTTCTGAATCTGATGTTTCTGAAGATCCTTTTTATGTCTACTGACCTCACATTTAGTATCTAGACCCTTTATATCATTAACTTTTTAATACTGGGTCCAGACTCAATTACAGATCCCCTGCGAAATGACCAAAATGCCCTTGGTGCCCTATCTTGTCCTATTTTAACCCTAAGGGCAAAATCATCATTTCACACCTTTCTGGACTCGGTCAAAGCTTACACTGGCTCTAGTCAACCTTATTTAGACATGTCTTGACCTCTGGGTCTGTCCAAAATGACCAAAATACCCTTTATTCATCTGCTGCCCTTTTTGTACAACATAGGGGCATTTTCGTAATTTTGCACTTTTCTGGGGTTCTGCTGGACACTGGCCCACCTATCATTCCAAGAGTCTTATTGGGCCTCTAATGGCGCCATTTTTGGGCTTCCTGGGTCCATTACCTGTATGGCACGCATTACGAGGAATATTTCTTTAACACAGTTCATTAAATATTTTAACTATTATTTACCGATTATATACCTTTTCCGGACACCGGCTCTTTTTCCCAGATACAGTGTCCTACTGTGTTCAGGCATACTTGGGGGTTATAACGGTCATCTGACCGAAGTCATTCGATCGCATTTAGCCCCTTTAAAAATACCGATAAATCTCCTACCCGGATCCCCGGAGGCCTCACACTCCCGTCTGGATTTTTTATTTTGTGAATAACTTTTCCTACAGACCTCCTATCGGTATCCTGTCAGTTTCCCGACATCCGCCCCATAAAGGCGCATCATCCTGTATTTTCCCACTTATATCTGAAATCTAGGGTATCCGGTATAAATTTTTATAACTTTTGGACGATCAGTCCATTTATGGCTATCTGGAGTCTTCAAAAATTCCGGAATTAGGCTTGGTTACCCGGCGTCACCTGCCCTACCTTCTGGTAGAATCTGGGACTGAAATGCTGTCGGGCGGTGCAAACCACTTCTGGCCTATTTTCTTTAATTATACTTTAGCCCCAGGGAACTTTTCCTTCTTTATAATTAAGTCCCTTAATTTGGCTAAAATTACACTTTAAGAACCCACATTTTTGTCTACCTTTCATTCCTAACTTTAAACTTTCCATAATTGCATTTAGGTCCCTTAATTTCCTTTCTTTTGCAATTTAATCCTTTTCTTTACATAAAGGTCCACATGTCTTTCCTAAAACAGAGCTCATATATTTCGTTTAATCTGTACATAGGAACCAGTACAGAAAATTAAGGATATTACATCTAAACTATCCATAACATAAAACTCATGTTTCTTTCACATATACACAGAAATTCCAGCAGCATCTCCCCAAGATTTAAGCCTAAAAAACCACTTAAACTCAAGAACAAACCATGAGAACAAAGTCTATAAGCAAGGAGGCAACTTACCTTACTAGTTTCTTCAAGATACTTGCTTCCTTCTTGCTTGAGAGAAAATTTTGCAAGAGGTTCCACAAGGTTTCTTGCTCACGGTTTGTGCAGAAATGTGGGGGGTATTTATAGAAAAATCTTGGGAAAATTGAAGGCCAAGATCATCTTGGGAACTATTTGATCTAAAGGCTTAAGATTTAATCTTGGAATTTCTTTTCCTTTTCCATTTATGACATCACCACCACGACATCATCCAAGGGACACCTCATGGGACATCTCCTGGACCTCAGATATGAGTGAAAAGTTATATGAATATGCATCTTGTGAAGCCAGAGGTCAGGAAACTGACAGAATCCCGAAAGGAGTTTTGAAGAAAAAGTTATTCACCTTTTAGTGAATTTAGATGGGAGTTTGTGAGCTCCTGGGATCCGATAGGGAGATTTAGCAGTAAATAAACTAGGACTAAATGAGCCCAGATGACTTAACTATGAGACCCAAAAGAATAGGTGGCATCGAGAAGGCCCAATAAAATCATTGGACTGGTAGGTGGGCCAGTGCTGAGAGGAACCCAGGAAAAGTGCGAAATTACGAAAATGTTCCTGTGTTGCCCTAAGGAGTAATAGGTGAATGAAGGGCATTCTGGTCATTTTGGACAGGCCAAAGGCTAGGGCAGGTACAGGAAGGGTTAGTCCAAGTCAGTATATACCCTAACAGGGTACAAAGAGGTGTGAAGTAACGATTATACCCTTAGGGTTAATGTAGTGCAAGAAAGGGCACCAAGGGTATTTTGGTCTTTTCTAAGGGATCTGTAATTAAGTTTAGACCCAGTATAAGAATGTCAATGGTAGAAAGAATCTGGATACTAGATTTAAGGTCAGAAAATATATTATGGGATCTCAGAAAAATTAGATTGAGAAAACAGTCTGATTTTCGGGGAATCGACCGAGCCGGTATCGGACTGGACTGAAATTTTTCCAGAGACTTCTTCTCCCTTCAATTTTGCCATGTGCATGATTAGGTGTCCTTTGAGGTGTCCCTTGAAACATCCTCCCTTAGGCTCCTCAGAGTACACTTGCGGAAGCCATATTAGCTCGATTATATCTTAACTTAAGCCCAGAAATTCAAAATTTCACTCTTAAGTTCCTTATTCTGAACCTTTAATTTGAAAATTAATTAATCTCATTCTACACAACCAAATGAGGCTTATTACCTATCCACGTAATGCCCCAGATGTGTACGACTGGCCTGCCAAATTTCGTGGCCAAACCCCTTCGTTTACTAGGTCAATCTGAGGTCAAAACACTGCTACCTCAGGACCTGCGAATTTCCCCTTAATTTACCATACATAAATTGAATATGCCAAACAACACTTATCATTGAATAACATAATGTCATACAGCATGGCATACACAACAAGACATATACATAATCTTGCTATCTCTATTACATCTCTTTCTACCTAAACTCCGGCAGCATAACCGCTACGCTTCATCTGTACAAAGAACTGAACTGTACTGATTCGGTAATCCCCTCGTGAGAACTACCATTCTACGTAGTACCCAGGAAAGACTAGATGAACCGGCTAGGTCCACTCACTTCTAGCCTCCTTAGACAGCACTACGTACACAGTACTTATCATATACTGATGTTCAGTCTTTACTTCGGCAGCATAACGGCGTCTCACAGGATTCTCAAAATCCACTTCAGCATAACCTCCCTGTAATGGGTTATGGATGGGGGATGAGATTCGGGGGAATCTCAGTAGCAACAATCATAACAATATATGTAATGCAGTGTGATAGTGCTTGCTTGTGATTGTGTACAGATAAGTATGCTGCGTGCTTCCATACTCAATAACATATGATCATAGCATTGCAGTAGAGCTTCAAGCATAACATATAAGACAACAATCCAACCAAACAATAGCACAACAAATCACAAAGCCATTACATAAAAGCTAGGATTAGTTACTACCTCAAAAGCTTAGCAGAGCTCTACTATCTCTATTCTGCTTCCAGCTCCGCCAGAACTTCCTTTCTTTCTTTCTTCCTCTCACTTTCTCTCTCTAGCACCTCCTCCTCTCTCTAAAAGGCTCAAAACCGTGGGATGCATGAAATGGGAGGGGGAGGAGGTATTTATAGTTTCCTTCAATGGCATTCCTGTAATTTTGAAGCCATATGAACTTGTGGTCCTGGTTTTTCCTGGAATTTCCTATTTTCTTTTATTCCTTTTTACTGCATCATGCATGACATCATCCAGGACACCTCACCGGGACACCTCAGCGCCACATTTATCACATGTCTGAAATCCTGGACACCTCAGCAGCTGACTCAGCATGCTGACTCACCGGTCCAGTCTCTTGCCTCGTAAAGCGTGTCCTCAGCTTTATCTGCTTTCTCCAGACTAATGCCATGTGGCGCCTGGAAGAGACCTTGCACGCTTCCCAATGCTATCCAGATAAGTCCCAGACTTATCTGATCACCTCCTCGGTTTTCGTGCCAACCGAGTAACTTTACTTTACTGAAAAGTCATTAAATCATTATTTTAATGCCACTTTTCCCCCTGAATCACTGGGCCTGCGTTTTTGGGCCTAGAAATATCATCTTGGGTCTCTGATCCAGCCCAAGTACTCTAATGGCACGATTCCCAAGAAACACCCCTTGGCAAATTACCAAAATGCCCTTAGTCTCTCTCTCTTTACTTTATTAGGTCTAGGGGCATTATTGTCTTTTTCCATCTTACCAGAGTATTCTTTGACCCTGGTCAACTATCCAGATAACTTCCCTGGACTGTCTAACCTTAGGCAAATGACCAAAATACCCTTTACTCATTCTTCAGCTGTTCTATAACATAGGGGCATTTTCGTCATTTTGCACCTTTTTCCCGGACACCGGCCCCTTTTATCACTGGACTGATCTAATGGGCCTGGGCCTTCCCTGGTGTCACTAAAGGCCTTAGAAACACTATACGGCCCCCTGGCCACAGTCCGATCATCCCTATCGGAACTGCTTTTCCTTTACCGATTATAACTGTAAATTCCCATCTTCAGAAATTTTTACAGAAAAATCGGGACCTCAAATCAAAATTCCGTGACTCCTCATTCAACCCGGAATTCTTTTCTCTATCTCCCGGTATTTTCAGATATTTTATCCGGACCGGACTGTTTTGGCCTGAAAAAGCACTCACGCGCACACTTTTCCAAAATGACCATTTTACCCCTGGTCACATTTCTAATTCTTTCATACACATAGAGACCTCATATGCACATTTCACAGTTCAGTGAAATGATCAGCATAATTTTCTCTATTTTCTGGGAAAATATGGTACTCATCGGCTACCAGCCCAATCTTTCCCATAATTACGATTTTGCCCCTGCATTCCCTTTCTAGCATCTATTCTCATCTTCTTATCCTTCATCTTAATTTCTAGAAATTCTCTTTCAAAAACTCATCCCTTAAACTCTTCGGGAGTCATCGTTAATTGAAAAGCTTGACAACCCGCCCATATCAGGTTATCTTACACAGGAGCCAGCCCATATCAAGCTACCTGCAGAATTCCTAGGCTTAAGACTTAGGATATTCCTCACATTCCTCATCTTGGACCTAGATGAACTGTCCCGATCTCCTAGACCAAAAATCGGGATGTTACAATTCTCCTCCCCTTTTAAAAATTTCGTCCTCGAAATTTCAAGGGATACCTCATCTTTCCTGAAGAGAACTTCTTACTGATCTATACAGCTATATGATTCTTATAACACAGTCATATCTATAACCAGTAAGATATCCCTCTCCGTCTTATTCGCACTCCAGTGATGGTCTAGAGGAGCAATAGCTTGGTCCCAGACCTTCCACATGGATTCTTAGCAACTAACATCTCTCATTATAGTTGCTTACAGCTATCCATGTCCTAACCCCTCATACAGCAACCTCATCACTGAGCTAAGACAGATTTATTATCTTACTAATTATTTCTCATGACTCATTATAATAACCACATTCTCTAGATCAGAAAAGAACTCTTCGTCCACATTATCATCTAGGCATATAGTTCCTTACATCTCAGTCGCCCTTACAGCTATGGTTCCTCTTAACCATTCTTAGGGTCGACCTCAGGGGAAATTTGGAGACTCTGTCTGGGGTAACAAACACCTTTCCGAGGGATGTCGGCATTCGTAGGCAACTCTCGCCAAGTGGCATTTCTCTCACCACTGCATTGCCCTGTTCGACACTCCTATGTACCACAGCTCACCACTTTGACATCTCTGCTCTCCAACCTGATCTTCTCCTTGATCAGTCCCCTGCCTGAACTATTGCCTCTTTCTCTTGCTATTGGCTTCACAACTTGAGCTACCTCCCAGAGTGCTCTTAGCCAATGCTTCTCTATCTGAATATCATAACTTATCGTCCCATAACTGAGACTATCTATCATCCTCAATCATATCATTTCTGTTCTCTAGGGTACTCTACCCTAGGTTACTACTTCTTCGTGATGGAATCCCTCTGCCTAGGGAACATCAGCCCATCACATCTCTAACCTTAGGCCATGTCCTAAGCTAATTCCTGGACCAACCTCATGCTAGCTATCTCATTCTAGCTCTTAGGTCTTCTATTCAACCCAGCTGAATAAGACCTTTACATTGTAGATCTACTCCTAGGTATCACATGGAGGATCTACCTCATTCTAATTAGCTCATCAATCTTTTATCATCTATTTATCTGCTTATGCTTATGGACAACTTACTGGACTTGTGAGTAGTGTCCATTTCCTTTATATCTTACCCCATCTTGACGTAATTCCGGGGTCTACCTTATCTCACTTTCTCATTTAAGAGCTTTACCTCCACTGGGCTTTTCTAAACCTCTATGTACTCTAGGGAAATAACCTTTCTAAATTAGAGTATCACTAAGCCAGAACCTTATGTTATGTGCCAGAATCTTATGCTCTGAACCACAATCCTTTCTGGTCTATGCCAGAACCTATTGCTCTGATACCAAAATGAAACATCCTCCCTTAGCCTCCTCAGAGTACACTTGCGGAAGCCATATTAGCTCGATTATATCTTAACTTAAGCCCAGAAATTCAAAATTTCACTCTTAAGTTCCTTATTCTGAACCTTTAATTTGAAAATTAATTAATCTCATTCTACACAACCAAATGAGGCTTATTACCTATCCACGTAATGCCCCAGATGTGTACGACTGGCCTGCCAAATTTCGTGGCCAAACCCCTTCGTTTACTAGGTCAATCTGAGGTCAAAACACTGCTACCTCAGGACCTGCGAATTTCCCCTTAATTTACCATACATATATTGAATATGCCAAACAACACTTATCATTGAATAACATAATGTCATACAGCATGGCATACACAACAAGACATATACATAATCTTGCTATCTCTATTACATCTCTTTCTACCTAAACTCCGGCAGCATAACCGCTACGCTTCATCTGTACAAAGAACTGAACTGTACTGATTCGGTAATCCCCTCGTGAGAACTACCATTCTACGTAGTACCCAGGAAAGACTAGATGAACCGGCTAGGTCCACTCACTTCTAGCCTCCTTAGACAGCACTACGTACACAGTACTTATCATATACTGATGTTCAGTCTTTACTTCGGCAGCATAACGGCGTCTCACAGGATTCTCAAAATCCACTTCAGCATAACCTCCCTGTAATGGGTTATGGATGGGGGATGAGATTCGGGGGAATCTCAGTAGCAACAATCATAACAATATATGTAATGCAGTGTGATAGTGCTTGCTTGTGATTGTGTACAGATAAGTATGCTGCGTGCTTCCATACTCAATAACATATGATCATAGCATTGCAGTAGAGCTTCAAGCATAACATATAAGACAACAATCCAACCAAACAATAGCACAACAAATCACAAAGCCATTACATAAAAGCTAGGATTAGTTACTACCTCAAAAGCTTAGCAGAGCTCTACTATCTCTATTCTGCTTCCAGCTCCGCCAGAACTTCCTTTCTTTCTTTCTTCCTCTCACTTTCTCTCTCTAGCACCTCCTCCTCTCTCTAAAAGGCTCAAAACCGTGGGATGCATGAAATGGGAGGGGGAGGAGGTATTTATAGTTTCCTTCAATGGCATTCCTGTAATTTTGAAGCCATATGAACTTGTGGTCCTGGTTTTTCCTGGAATTTCCTATTTTCTTTTATTCCTTTTTACTGCATCATGCATGACATCATCCAGGACACCTCACCGGGACACCTCAGCGCCACATTTATCACATGTCTGAAATCCTGGACACCTCAGCAGCTGACTCAGCATGCTGACTCACCGGTCCAGTCTCTTGCCTCGTAAAGCGTGTCCTCAGCTTTATCTGCTTTCTCCAGACTAATGCCATGTGGCGCCTGGAAGAGACCTTGCACGCTTCCCAATGCTATCCAGATAAGTCCCAGACTTATCTGATCACCTCCTCGGTTTTCGTGCCAACCGAGTAACTTTACTTTACTGAAAAGTCATTAAATCATTATTTTAATGCCACTTTTCCCCCTGAATCACTGGGCCTGCGTTTTTGGGCCTAGAAATATCATCTTGGGTCTCTGATCCAGCCCAAGTACTCTAATGGCACGATTCCCAAGAAACACCCCTTGGCAAATTACCAAAATGCCCTTAGTCTCTCTCTCTTTACTTTATTAGGTCTAGGGGCATTATTGTCTTTTTCCATCTTACCAGAGTATTCTTTGACCCTGGTCAACTATCCAGATAACTTCCCTGGACTGTCTAACCTTAGGCAAATGACCAAAATACCCTTTACTCATTCTTCAGCTGTTCTATAACATAGGGGCATTTTCGTCATTTTGCACCTTTTTCCCGGACACCGGCCCCTTTTATCACTGGACTGATCTAATGGGCCTGGGCCTTCCCTGGTGTCACTAAAGGCCTTAGAAACACTATACGGCCCCCTGGCCACAGTCCGATCATCCCTATCGGAACTGCTTTTCCTTTACCGATTATAACTGTAAATTCCCATCTTCAGAAATTTTTACAGAAAAATCGGGACCTCAAATCAAAATTCCGTGACTCCTCATTCAACCCGGAATTCTTTTCTCTATCTCCCGGTATTTTCAGATATTTTATCCGGACCGGACTGTTTTGGCCTGAAAAAGCACTCACGCGCACACTTTTCCAAAATGACCATTTTACCCCTGGTCACATTTCTAATTCTTTCATACACATAGAGACCTCATATGCACATTTCACAGTTCAGTGAAATGATCAGCATAATTTTCTCTATTTTCTGGGAAAATATGGTACTCATCGGCTACCAGCCCAATCTTTCCCATAATTACGATTTTGCCCCTGCATTCCCTTTCTAGCATCTATTCTCATCTTCTTATCCTTCATCTTAATTTCTAGAAATTCTCTTTCAAAAACTCATCCCTTAAACTCTTCGGGAGTCATCGTTAATTGAAAAGCTTGACAACCCGCCCATATCAGGTTATCTTACACAGGAGCCAGCCCATATCAAGCTACCTGCAGAATTCCTAGGCTTAAGACTTAGGATATTCCTCACATTCCTCATCTTGGACCTAGATGAACTGTCCCGATCTCCTAGACCAAAAATCGGGATGTTACATCCCTTTGATGATGTCATGAAGGTGATGTCATAATTAAGAAAGAAAAGAAAATTCAAGATTAAATCTAAGCCATTAGATCAAATAGTGCACAAGATAATCTTGGCCATTCATTTTCCATGAAATTTACCTATAAATACCCCACCAATTCTGCTCAAAACCGTGGCAACAAGAACCCTTGGGGAACCTCTTGCAAAATGAAAACTCAAGCCAAGACAAAGAAGAATTCAAAGGCCAAAGTTCAAGCAAGCTAGAGATTAAAGGTAAGCAATATATCCTAGCTTATTTTCCTTTGATTTGGGAGCTTGAACTTAGAGTTTTCATAAAATAAAGATGAGTATTATCTAAGGTTTATATGCTGTCCAAAACCTTAGATGAAAGGAGAAAGAAGAGATTAAAGTTAGAGTTGTGAGATTAAAGCTTAAACAAGCTAGCTAGATGATTGGTTATTGAATCAAGTTGATATTCTTGACTTTGCCATGGATTAAATATTTTGGCATGCACTGTTCATGGTAGAAGGAGATGGAATTTCAATGATTTAATGTTTCCATTGAGTTTATATGATGATTTTGTGTAGGATTGGATATGTTTTGAACCTTGGAAGCATTGGAATTGAAGTTGTAATGTTTGGAATTCTTCTCTATTACTGTTTACTCGTATGAACAGTGATTTGAATTTCATGATTTTGATGCTTCCAATGGTTTTAAAATAAAAAGTTGTGTGGGGTAAAGTAGAGAAACAAGTATGGGAAGTAATGGAATTAAGATGGGAATTTTGAAGGAATTATGTGTGTTTTGTAAATTCTGTCCAGAACAGTGCATAGTTGCTGGAATTTGGTTGTTTTGAGTTCATAAATGGATTCAAAAGGCCAAATTGTGTAGGGTAAGGTCAAGACATCAATTGATTCAAAGGCCAAGTCAATTGGTAAAGATTAAAGGAAGTTATGTTAAGTTAAAGTAAGTTTGATGTTCAAGAAAGTTAGATACTAATGAATAGATGATTATATGATGTTAGGATTTGATTTTGGACTCAAAAGAGGTATCCACACATCAAGGAAAAGTAAGAAGAAAGAGCAAAGTTGAAGTGAAAGGAAGTCAAGTATATAAGGTAGTAAACTTACCCTAAACTTGTATGTATTGAATGTTATGCTTGATTGTGCTATGACTTTGTTGAATTGTGTGCATATGTGTATATGATTGAAGCTCTATTTCTATGATTATTTTGGCCAATTGTATGTCATATGATACATGGAAGCATGCTCATTACACTATGGTAACACTTTCACAAGCAATTACATTAATACATGCATTGTTTGGTATTGTTTGCTACTGAGATTTCCCCAGAAATCTTACCCCATCCATGTAATCCCAATCCCAACAGGTTTATGAAAGATGAAAGAGAATGAAGAAGCATGAAGGGGAGTTAGGGATTGGTCAATGTAAATGTTATATGATGTTATGTGAAGAATTGTTGCATGTAAGGATGCTGTATGACTAGTTTAAGCAACAATATGTATGATGTCATGAAAAATAGTAAATGATGGAATAAATGTATGAAATTTTACAGACATTTAGTTAACACGTCAACCTTCGTTTTGACACCAAGAACACCTTATTTCGATGTCTGTACAAAGAGCCAATTTTCCAAAAATGGGGACCAAAATCTGTTTTCAGAATTTTTGACCAAATGAACAGTAAATTTAACGAATAAACTGAATCAATTTACTAAGCATTTTGTCATAAAATTATTTTTCCCTTAAGATTCAAGATTTTATCTTCGAGTAGAATTTTGAACCACTTCATTTCAATTTTTCTAGAATTAATTATGATTTTTCAAAGTTCATCACCTAATCTGGAATACCATATGAACAGTAACTCACCAAGAGTAAAAATTTCAGATTTAGCTAATGGACTTCCAAAGTCTTGTAAGTGGTTCTAAATGCTACTGAATGGTCCCTAAGACGTACAAAAGTAAGGATATTTTAGAAAGCTTAGGGAGCAAGTGCAAGAATAAGGAAGACGGCTTAAGTTCAAGGTAGTGGACTTATCTCTTTATATGCTTGATGTGGTATGCTTATGTGTTGACTTGTATATGATATTTGAATGATGTTGTGACTTATGAAAAGATGTCGAATATGTTATGAAGAACATGTTTCCCATGGTCATGCATTTTTATGCAAAGTTTATAGCATGATGGCATGTTACTAATTAAAGAAAGTTTAATGAAATTACATATCATGCATTAGCATCCATCTTGCATATTTAAGTGGTAATGTTTGCTACTGAGATTCCCTAGAATCTCACCCACTCACAACCAACCAATTTAGGTCAAGCATGAAGGAAATGTATGCATGAAGAAGAGCCAAAGAATGGGAGAAAGAAAATGAAGTAATGTACGTCTTAGTAGATGCCATGAATTTCCATGTATGTAAGGTTATGTAATATGCCATTATATGTAAAGAATATGTATGAATTAATTATGGCATAACCTCATGATGTATATGAATACATGGGAGGCAAAGTGAAGGTTTATGCATGCTGGAACAATTATTGAGAATTGAAGAAAGGAAACTGAAATGGTAAAAATGTAGGTCCTGAAGCAGTTTTGTTGTGGCTTCAGTCTGACCTAGTAAATCAAGGAATTAATTCACAAAATTTTGTGATCATGTAGTATACATCCAGATATTTAAATACATAGGCAATATGCCTCAATTGGATGTGTATATCAATAGAAAGAATTTCCAAAGTTAAGAAACAGAATCTGGAATTTCCAGAATTTGCCATATGAGCCATAAAATGTAACGATTTAACTGTATCAATTGGCAAGATAAATGTCCATATTTATATTTTCCCCTTAACTATTTATGAATGAGCTTCAAGTATAAATTTGGATCACCTCCATACGATTTTTCTGCAATTAGTTATGAATTTTTAAAGTTGGACTGTCAATCTGGAAATTACATAATGAACAGTACCCGAGAAGTAAGTTTTAAAATTTTAATTTTTGGGCTAATGTAATGCTTCCGCTAATCAAATACGCTTCCGAATACGTACTCTGAGGTGTTAAAAGTAGGATGTTTTATTTTGGTTTCAGAGCAAAAGGTTATGGCATTGGTACAGAACAAAGTTTTAACACAGAACAGAGGTTCTGGTGCAAGATAAACTTGCTCTGATTGAGAAACAGAGTATGTACTGGATTAGCTAAGGCCCAAATGAGGTTGAAGTTAGTAATATGTTACTTGTTCACAGTCCAACTAAGATTATGGGTTGGAGATGAATGCTCTAGGGAAAATGAATATTGAGGTTTAGTAAGAGATAGCTTCTCGCTTGGTAGTAATCCATGAGGATAGGGGAAAAACTTAAAAGTATGAATGGCATAGAGATGCGAGCCAGACCCTTCATCAGTTAGCCGAAAGAAAGCAGCTGACTAAGTTATGGATTACAGTGAGGCCAAAGACACAAAATTCCTTCAGGATAGGGATACAGAAGTCTTACAGGTCAGGTGATGGGAGATGTTATGATGGAATGAATATGGCCTAGTTAAGGTAAAATGGCCTAACATGATAGCTATCCTAGATTCCTGAATTGATAAACAGGATATTGAAGAGGTAAACTAAAGATCAACAGCCTCAGAAATTTCTTGAGGATTAATAGAAAGAGATAATAAGAGATATAGTATAAGTTTTTGGGAGTGACCTATAACGTTAATGTAAGCCCTATTCCTCCGATGAGAGGACAGATTACGACTGAGAAAGCTAAGTATTGGTACTGGATTATGAGTAGACCAGATATTATTCCTCCACCACCAGAGTTTGAGGATAGATTTGATATGAGTAACTTACAATAGTACCTTAATCCAGAGATCCAGTCACAGTCTATGATAGTCCCTTCCTATCCTCGCAGTCCAGGAATATATGACGTTATAGATAGAGATTAGAGGAATGTTCCTGGTCCTAGTCAACCCCAATTTTTTGCCAAGGACAGATAATGTTGACTATAACAGTCTAAAGAGAGCTGTGGAGAGCGAACTACTCATTTTAGGTCAAGGGATGGATAGAAGTAGAGATCCAAAGCAGTCAGTCTATCTGCATTTCCTCAATGCCGTAGCAAGAATGATAAACAGATATGCAATAGAGGGCATTGACCTGAATCAGGGTTATACTCTAGAAGAATGTTTAGAGAAAGTTGTGTCTAGGTCATGATGTGAAGCAATTTTGGTCACGACTAGAAGTTCCAGAGAAGTTAAGTAGGGACGAGTTGAGCCGGTCGTGACAAATATTTACAGAGGTGTTTTGGTCATGATGAGTAAAGACTATTGGCCGTGATGAAAAATTACAGAGCTATTAGGTCGTAATGGGACAGGTCATAGGACGCGACTAATGTGCACAGAGCAGTTCAAGTCGCGGCGAGACCAAAGTTTACAGAGAATTTGAGTCGCGACAAACCAAAACTCAGGTCGTGACTAGGATGAACAGAGACCTGATGATGAATGAAGATGCCAGCCTCACTGAAGTTTATCAGTTAGAGGTTTAACACATGGTGCAGGCAAGCTAAATAGTATGAGATATAGAGATATATATCAGTTTAAAAAGATCCTCAGAAGTAGATCATCTGTATTACCATCAGGAGTAGATCTACATTACGAAAGAAGTTGTTCAGTTAGTCTTTCCTGAACAAAAGAATTAAAAGTTAGAATGAGTCTTGCCTAAGAATGAGCCTAATATATAGCTTAAAGTTAGAAACATGATGGTTAATAGTTAGAGAGCTAATGTTCCCCAAGATAGAGGGCTTCCATCACAAAGAAGCCGTAACCCAGTAGACCTAGGGTAGAGCACCCTAGAGAGCATAAGTAATAATAGTAGTGGATGAATGAGATCCATGTGACTTGAGTTTGCTAAGATAAAGAAGAAGACTAGAAAGGAACTATAGTCTGGTCAAGAGCAGACTGAGACTGATATACATTCAGAAAGAGTTAAGAGATAGTAGAGAGATGCAAAAGTTACTCCATAGAGATAGAGATTGATCCGCTCACCTGAGAAGTTTTTCCTCAGTAGTTTTACGAGAAGCATTCCTCCCAATTAGATAGAGATGAGCGTGAGGCTAAGAGTGAGAGCAGGGAAAGAGAAACCCTTTGATATACACTTAGCTGAGTTCATCAACATAAGTAGTGAGAGTTGAATGACTGAGGAGTTAATTCACAGATTGAATTCCGTGCTACAAAGAATTTTTCTTAGGTATTCACTGAAGTTCAATAGAGCGGTAAATGTATACGAGATTAGAAACAGAAATGTATGATGCCTACAGAGAGAAAGGTAGCCACACTTTTAAAGATGGAGTGACTCCCCTATCCCCTATGTAAGAAAGAGTAGTGAAAGGTTGAGTCTGTACCCTAGAAAAAAAGGGGGTTACGTAGCAGCCTAAGTAACTGAGTATTTATCTTAAGTTCATGAATGAGTAATGGGGATCTGGCAGATAAGATGATAAAGGGATAGAATACTTAAACAGCTTACCTAGTTAATGGTTGAATTGTAGTGTGCGTATAATGGATGGTTGAGCAAATTATGTGATGATAATATGGCTTTTGTTGCCATAAGTTATGATGATCAGTTGCATCTCCTTGCAGTTGTTATATAATGACATGCATGTTAGAGTATGCTATGATGAATGAATACTCTCCTTCATAGTACATGTGAGGTAGAGTTGATGTGATAAGAAAGTTATGTTGCTCCCATACCATACAGCACACAATAAGATAATTTAACTTGGTAATGATAATAAAGCAATAGAAGAGTGATAAGCAAGATAGTTAGCCAGTCAATCCCTAAAGTTTAGAATAAGAATCTAAGACAGCGATAGTCAGTTTGACAGAGAACGAGATTAGAGATGAATGTTGATGACAATCCTATAGACATATGATTACAATACTCAGGACATATCTGACGAGTGTCTCAGATTGTCACAGTCTGAGCCATCAAAATTAAGTGAATTGTACCCTAGTAATGTAGTATAAGGCACAACCCTATCGTTCTTCTCAAGGAGCCTTTCTAAAGGAATCCTAGCAAATTGGATGTCAAATTCAACGGTAAACCTGAGTAAAGAGTAAATAGTTTTGTGGTTTTGTGGGTGCAGTAAAATAAAGATGCAGTAAAATAGATGTTTTTGTGTTTTTGTTTAAGATGGAAAATGGTTGGTTTGTGAAATTAGTATATGATGATAGGCTCTTGATGATGAAAAATATCTATTCTTGCTCTCAATGTATATAGAGTTTGAAATCACTAAGTCTTGAATAAAACCTCAATCGATCGATTGAGTCCAGAACCCTAATATTCTTTAAACTCCTTTGATCAAAGCTAGTTTAAAGACTATTATTGAACTGCTAAGGATCACTTAGTGTGTAATTTAAACCAGATGGAAGAATGCCCTCGAATGAGCGTCGATCGACTATCCCTAGAATTCAAGCAATCGAATTAATTAGCAACAATCGTTGACAACCGTTCAAATAGCTTAAACTCAAAACTGAAATATTGTATTTAAACCAGCATTCAAAATATCCAAAGTAAATTACAATTATCTAATATGAGAATAATCAATCGATATTCAAAACTTGTTCATATGATGAAAAACCCTAAATCTAAAAGCAATCATAATATGACAAGATACAAAATAGAACAGAAGAAACTCCCCGTTTCAGTCCGTGAGCTCAAGATATTAGATCCATCACCAAGAGACTAAAGGTTTAGCCTCTCATGACTTCTACTACACTGCAATCGCTGTTCAGAAGTGATGCCATGAAGAAACAATGAAAAGATGAAAGGTGAATGGTGTAGAGATGTGTAGAAGGTGTGTAGAGAGCGCTCGAGAACTGCTTCTTAGCCTAATCAAGTCCAAAAACTAGCCTCCCCTCTGACGGCAGCCTCCATCTCTTCTTATAACAGCATGACCTAATTCAAAACGCGCAGCTTCACGACTGTCTTCTTTAGTCGTGACCAGTTACTTGTTTTGGTCGCGACCTGTAAACGCAGAGAAGCTTCCAAAAGAATAAAGGTCGCGACATGAGGACTCTGTGGTCGCGACTAAATAGCACAAAAGCGTGATTTCTCTTTTATTGACTTATGATTTCTTTCCTGGTCCTTGCTCTCTTCCAAAGTACCTACAATTCAACATAAAAGCTCACTATAAAAGTCCAAATCAGTAGATAACAAAATATATGCAGTTTGGAAGAGTTATTTTACCATTTTACCCTTTAATTAGCATATTGCACCGCACAATCATGTATTAACACAAAAGCACAACTTAAGGCATGAAATGAATTGTAAAGCCATTATAAAACTCACAAAAATGTCACAGAAACCATATACAAAATGTGTCTTATCAATATCCCTTAAGTAGGGGATGAGATATGTGAATGATGTTCCTTGGACATGAAATGAGATATAGCTATGAAAGTTGATGTAGTTCCAAGAGAGCAACGTGTATGTGATAGAAGTTAACGCTTTCATAATAGAGCCAGATTGCTCTTACGATAGAGTCAGATTGCTTATGAAATAGAACTGGAAGCATGGACAGTGAAGCTCATGATAGAGCCATGTCCATCAAACGAGATAGACAGATTATGATAGATATGTGCATGATAGAGCATTTGTAGCTCTCTGTAGTACTAGATATAGTAAAGTTATGAAAGATGAGAATGATATGAGAAATTCCTGAGTAATAGAGGAAATGAGTAAAGTCTTAATATATAATATTGGCTTCTATGATCATTTTGGGGAATTATCTGTTGAGTTAGCAACTAAGTGGAAGTAACTAACCTTGTAACTTAGTCTGTTGGTTTAATCTTCCAGAGATAAGAATACAGAACAACAGAATTGTAGTAGATTCTAGAGGATCACAGTTAGATCCTAGCATGGCTTACAGAGAAAAGAATTCCAGGGTCGTAGTTAGATCCTGAAGAGGCTGACGGTTGATCGCAATAAATCCTGAGGGTCGCAGTAGACCTATCCTAGAGAAAGAAAATGAATGAGCCACAAGTACAGTAATTCTTTGGAAAGACAAATACCAAGGACAAATTTTAAGGTAGAGAAGCTTCACAAGTTGGTTAACTCATAGTAGAGAGAGTACCCACAATGTTAGTTTCATACACGGCTGGAAAAAAGCATTTCAACACTGGTTGAAAATGGCATTCAACATCGCACACACAACCGGTGTAGAAACGGACCGTGTAAAAAGTGAGACCTTTTACACCGGTCACGTAACCGGTGTAGAATGTTTGATTTTTTACACCAGACTAAATTTTAAATCGATTAACAATTACATCCGGTGTATTATTTTTAACATCTACACCGGTTGAATATTGGGACGGTGTAGATTATTCAAATGTTAACACCAGTTAAATATGGGACGGTGTATAGAATGTATACTTTTTTACACCGGTCTACATGTTAAAGCGGTTCACATTTACATCCGGTGTATTATGTTTTAACATCTACACCGGCTTGAACCTTGGGACGGTGTAGATTATTCAAATTTTTACACCGGTTGAATATTGGGACGGTGTAGATGTTATTAAATTTAATTTATATATTATGATATATGTTCTTTCTACACCGGTAGGTATATACCTCCGATGTAGATGTTATTAAATTTATATTTAATATATTTCGTTGGCCTGAAGCTTCAGAAATAAACTGCCCAAATATAATATACGACTCAATCATCGATCATCATCAGTTCAAGATGCCAGAGACATATATATATAATTCAATTGCTCATTATATTATTCATTGAATAAAACTCAATACAAAAATGCTACAATTTGAACAGACAAGTAGAAAAAGGTATTCAGTGAAAGACAAATACTATTGAGAAGGAAGGAATTGAACAAAAAACTCTGCCCACCGATTACGCAGGTCCTCAATATCTTGGTCAGGAAATGGATCAGGTTGATTAAACATCTTAAATATGAAATCAAAATCAAAGAAATTAAGGCATTACTAATATAGATTAGATTGAGAATTAAGAAATATGAAATCATCAAAAATACAATTTTACCTCCTCAGTTAGGTCAATCCTATTTGACAAGATAATATTGACCATGTGTCTAACTATGTAGAAGCCGCACAAGTTGCTTTCTCTGGGTTGTCTTCGACTCTGTAATGTTAACAAGATAAAAATTATTTCTCATCATTAAAACGGGGAACCTAGCTAACACCCAATATATACTTTTATTACCTTTGGTGTGATCCATTCAGGGTCCCTCACCAAATTAGCGTGCTTAAGGCCCCTTGCAACTGCGAACGTCCTCATAGCCCTATGACCAAATTAAAGTTAATAAGTTAGTAACCCATTTATCACAAAGATCATTGTGTATAGAAGATAACTCACGTGTTCATGATCTTCCTGACATCAACCGAGGGCTTGTAATGGAGGGAGCATAAGAAGAAAACTTTATAGCTATGCTTACATAGGATGACAAGTTGCCAATGATTGCTGTAGATATTAGTTAAAAGAGAATGAGTATTATAATTAAGCAAATACAAAACTAGTATATATATATGAAATAAAATGAAATATTATTATTATTACTCCTGCATATATGGTGCGAAGAAACAATCAATATCGGTTTCACCGAGCCTCTTTGAAATGTATGCAAGCCTCGAAGATTGAGAGGTCCCTTTAGCATAAATCTGAAGTGGGCATAGGAATCCGAACTTTTGTTGTTTGCCCTTGGAGGAAACCAACTCAGCTTGCATGTACCTACAGGCAGTGCATACACAACATTAGTTGTAAGACTTGAACTTTGTTATTACATATATTTACATTTAAATTACACTTACATAAAAAACACTTGGATGTAGCCGGAGGTCAGTTCTTCCTTGGGAGTGATCAGAGATTTGACGTCCACATGGTCCAGGAAGGTCGGTGCCCCCATGTCGCCCACAACTGAATCCATAGGCAACGTGTCCACATGGAACGTTTTGTCATATGCCATTAGGATCACACGTTGCATGGCATTCAAAGTGGGAGGGGTGGGAAGTTGGCCGGGGGATGAGGCGACGTCATCCGAAACAAGATGCTTTGGCCACAATATGAAAGTCCCTTTTGCTTGGCTCACTGTCTTCACCTCATCAGTGGGAATTGGGACAAGAGCATCTCCAATTAGCACGGCTTCAACTGTCACCCTTAATTGATCATCCTGAATTTGGACGTGGTGAACAGTAGTTGCCCCTAGGCTATGGATGGAGCCACGTGCCACTAAGCGTCTAAGAGGATCCTCAACATATAGATCACAATGTTCTGCATCCTCTGACAGCGGCAAGCAACAACTCCCCTTAGTGCTTGGACGGCCTGCAGTTGAGGGCGGGAGGGGTTCAGTTGGCTCTTGCTGCCTTGATGTCATCATGGACAACATTTCTTCCTTCATCTTTGCGAACCCCTCTTGTAATCGCGCCTCAATTGAAGCTTCTGCTTGTGCCCTAGCCTCTATCCAAGCCTCTTCCTTAGCCTCTGCCCTTATGGTGGAAAGCAAGGATGCCAACTCTGCCCTCGGCACCACATGTGGGGAACGTGTTTGAGATGCTCCAAAGTAATCTCTTATACCCACACCTCTTCCAACTCCCCTGACACGGCCCCCATGTTCTTGTTTCCCAGTGGCAACAGTCAAGATGTCATTCCTACCATCTGACTTGAAGGATCCATGGGACTCTTGTTGTTTAAGATCACTCTATAACATAGAAAGAACAAACATAAGGAAAATGATATAATTATATATAGTCTACTAACACAAAATAATGCAAGTAGTGCTTACAATTTTTTCAGCAATTATGCGAGCATTGTCGCTTGTAAAAGTTCCGCTCTTTCTTTGGCGAGCGTACAACCATTTTTCTTCGCGACGTATCGGAGAGGGGGGTCAAGAAGAACACTAGGATCCGACCCAGCATTTTCTTCTAGCCTCTTCCTCTTGGCCCCCAACAACTCTCTTTCTGCCTTGGCATAACCCCTCGAGACATTGTGTGGGGGCAATCATTCTTGAGGGCGTATTCAATCGCTTTTGCTCTTTTTTCCTACAAGACATGAAGTATTTAAAATCAATACATATGATACTCTGATACGTTTTCTGCAACCACATACAAAAGGATACACTCACCATTGCTACTGGCGTGGTCCGATTCCTAACAAATTGTTCCCACGCAGCTTCGTCAATGAATTGATACTTGCTGCATGGAGAAGGTTGAGGATGACCACTTCTGCCCTGTCCATACAGATACTGACGAGCTAGTTGTGTCTTGAATGCCCTCCAACGCTCAGCGCAATATGACAACATCTTCTTCTTCAAGAACTCATTGTTGGGCACATCGTAAGTGAGCTGCAATGTTTGCCATTGAAAGCAGAGTAATCAACAAACAGTTGTGTATTTGGTATTGCTCTGCATGCAATATTAGATAGTTCCTATACCTGGATAGTGTCCCAAATTTGATTCTTCACGCGATCATCCACAGCATCCCAAGTCAAATAGGTGATGCTAGGCTTGTTGCGTGCTAGGAGGCTGACAAAACTTACGTACTTTGTCCTGTGCTCACAAGTTGGGTTCCAGTTTCTGTGAAACTCTATCTAAAGCAGTTTCCCCTCTATCCTGTCCTTCGTAATGTCTTTCAAACGAGTCGCACTTCTGCCCTTCCTTTGCGTAGTGGCGCTTGGAGCATCGCTAGCCTCAATCTGAGTAACTATATCCTCCATATTCCTATGTACGCAATAACAACATCAAAAAACATTGAAAACAGACTTAACCCTTTTTCCTTCAACCCGTCAGAATACACAAAACTTGTTCCTTTAGCAGTTATGAATGGAAAGATGTGCCAGCATTCATCAGGAAAAATAGAAAACCTAGATTAAACGAACATAAAAACGGCAACGCACGTACACAGGGAAAAAAATGCAGAGAACACGTACACGGAATAGCAGAACGAGAGAGACAACAGAAAAGAACGACTGATCGAGCACGGAGAAGCCTCGCGAGAACCACAGAGCACGACGAGCGGCGATATGACAGAGTATGTGAGAAAGGAGAATGAAGGTCATCACGCCAAGGGGCGGGCTTAAAAAATGAATATAAACATTTAACACCGGGTGTAAATTATTCTAACCAGGACAAAAACATAAACGATGTAAAATTGATAGATTTTACACCGGATAATTTTTACAACCGATGTAAACAATAACACCGATAAAGTATAACACCGGATAAAGTATAACCCGGTGTAAAATCGAACTATAATTTATTTACAAATTGTCAGTAGTGACTTTTTACACCGGATAGCACTTAAGACCGGTGTTAATGTTGTAGTTATTTTTTTAAACTACATCATCATATATCATCCCATCCTTGGCGTCACAACATTCTTATCAGAACAAGAATCTGTCTCTGTTATTATTACATCAAAATCATATACGCAATCATAACAAGAAACTTAAAATTGCATGTTTAGACTACATCAAAAACAAGAAACACATAGAAATTAATCAGAATCCACTTCTTCTTCATTTAAATGTGGTAAACCTACTGAAAAAGAAGGGATCTCATAAAAAGAGTCATCATTATCAACAACCCTTTTTCCTTGGAGCGCGACAGACCATCTTTCATTTTGAGGATCAGTGATAAAGAACACTTGCTTTGCTTGGTCTGCCATAATAAAAGGTTCATCCCCAAAACTTATATTATTCAAATCCACAAGTGTAAATCCTAACTGATCACCATAACACCGTTGTTTACATTAGCCCACTTGCATTTGAATACGGGAACTTTGAATTTGGAGTAGTCCACCTCCCAAATCTCTTCAACAACGCCATAATAAGGGATGGCTGCTAATTTAGGATTGTTGTCTTTTGAACTAGAGAAATGCATAGCTTCAGCCACTAACATAACACCACTGTTTTGCACGCTACTTCTATCATCTAGGGACTTCGTATAAAAGGAATACCCATTGATATCAAATGAATTCCAACAGATCACATTATGTTCAGGACCATATGCCAACCATCTAACTGTATCAGAAACACAATCCTCATTTTCAACCTCCAATTTGAACCAATGTGCAAAAGATTTGGTGTGTTCTCTAATCAACCTTTGCTCTGTCATCCTATTATTTGTTTTTCGGACAAGGTCTTTATGAACAGCAATATAGTCTTGAACTTCATCAATGTTATTCAAGATGTGTAAGTGTACTTACTGCAGTTCATTACGATCAACACTCCTCACTGACATTCCGTGTTGACCCCCTGTTTGGCAATGGGTTTGTGGAGACTAGTAAGTCTTACTTTAGACAGGTATTGTGGAAAAAAATCCATAGCTTCTTCGGCCACATATTTTTGAACAATGGATGCTTCGGGCCGATTTGGATTCTTCATATACCCTTTAAGGATTTTCATGCATCTTTCAAATGGGTACATCCATCGTAAGTATACAGGGCCACACAGTTTTATCTCTCGCACTAGATAAACGATGAGGTGTACCATGATGTCAAAAAAGTAAGGAAGAAACTGTTTTTCAAGCTGGCACAAAATAACATAACCCTCGTGCTCCAATTCCTCCAACTTTTCAGTCTCAAAGACTTTGCCACATATAGCATTAAAGAAGAAGTAAAGTCGGGTTACAATGTGTCTCAAATCATCTTGAAGGATTCCTCGAACAGCCACTGGGAGTAATTGTTGCATCAATACATGACAATCATGAGACTTTTGGCCTACTAATTTCAAATCTTTCATGGACACAATCCTCTTAAGATTAGATGAGTACCCAGAGGGAACTTTGATTCCTTGCAAACACTCACAAATACTTCTTCGCTCAGCCTTGGACAAGATGTTAGTCTCTTCAACATGATAGCTCCCCTCACCATCTGGCCTCGGATGTAACTCCTCCTGTATTCCCATTTCTTCCAAATCCAATCTTGCCTTCAAACCGTCTTTGGAACTACCATGTGTGTTGAGAAGTGTTCCAACAATGCTGTCACACACATTTTTCTCCACATGCATCACATCAAGACAGTGCCTTACATGAAGATGTCGCCAATAAGGAAGCTCAAAGAACACAGATCTTTTTTTCCATACATTTTTCTCACTTTTCTTGGTAAGCTTACCGAAAGTGACATTGATGTCTCTCACCTTTTCATAAACTTGTTCGCTAGTCAATGGCTTTGGAGCATTTTCAAATTCTTGGCCGCCATAAAATTTCTTCTTCAGTCGACAGTGAAACATCCTCCCTTAGACTCCTCAGAGTACACTTACGGAAGCGATATTAGCTTGATATATCTTAACTTAAGCCCAGAAATTCAAAATTTCACTCTTAAGTTCCTTATTCTGGACCTTTAATTTGAAAATTAATTTATCTCATTCTACACATCCAAATAAGGCTTATTACCTATCCACGGAATACCCCAGATGTGTACTACTAGCTCACCAAATTTCATAGCCAAACTCCTCCGTTTACTAGGTCAAACTGAGGTCAGAACACTGCTACCTCAAGACGTGCGAATTTCTCCCTTAATTCCCCATTCACAAATTGAACATGCCAAACAACATTTATTATTAAATAATAAAATGTCATACAACAAGGCATACAGCAAATTATCATATTTCTATTCCATCTTTTCCTGCCTAAAATCCGGCAGCATAATTACTACAATTCTTCTTTAGAAAGTAACCGATGTTGTACCGATTCGATAATTCCCTCATGAGAACTACCATTCTACGTAGTACCCAGGAAAGACTGGATGAACCTGCTGGGTCCACTCACTTCCAGCCTCCTTAGACAGCACTACGTACACAGTACGTATCAGTTCCTTTCCCTGTTCCTGCTTCCTTGCCGGAATTTCGGAAGCATAACGGCGTCTCTTAAAATTTCCAGATTTTATTTTGACAGAACCTCCCCTGTAATGTTATATATGGGAATGAGATTCGGGGGAATCTCAGTAGTAATAATCATACCAATATATGTAATGCAGAGTGACGGTGCTTGCTTGTGATTGTGTATAGATAAGTATGCTGCGTGCTTCCATATTCAATAACATATGATCATAGCATTGTAATAGAGCTTCAAGCATAACATATAAGACAACAATCCAACCAAACAATAGCACAACAAATCACAAAGACATTACATAAGAGCTAGGATTAGTTACTACCTCAAAAGCAGAACTCCAGAACTTCTATACTGCTTCCAACTCCACCAGAACTTCCTTTCTTACTTTCTTTCTCCTTCTCTCTCTTCTTTCTCTCTCTTTTCTTGCCAAAAACGTGGGATGCATAAAATGGGAGGGCAAGGGGGTATTTATAGCTTTAATGGATGGCATTTCTGTAATTTTGAAGCCATCTGAACATGTGGTCCTGGTTTTTCCTGGATTTTCCTATTTTTCTTTATTCCTTTTTACTGCATCATGCATGACATCATCCAGGACACCTCACCGGGACACCTCATCGCCACATTCTTCACATGTCACAATTCCTGTACACCTCATCAGCTGACTCAGCAGTTCCAGTCCAATCCAGTACCGGTCCAGAGTCTTGCACCGTAATACGTGTCCTTACTTTTCTTCTGCCTCTAAGATGATGCCATGTGGCATCTGGAAGGGACCTTTCACGCCTTCCAATGCTATACAGATAAGTCCCAGACTTTATCTGATCACCTCCTCGGTTATCGTGCCGACCGAGTAACTTTACTTTATTGAAACAGCATTAAAATAGTATTTTAATGCCACTTTTTCCCACATATCACTGGGCCTACGTTTTGGGCTCTGGGAATGTTATCTTGGATCCTGATCAAGCTCAAGTACTCTGATGGCTCGATTCCCAAGAAACATCCCTTGACAAATTACCAAAATACCCTTGGGTGCCCTTTCTTGCGCTATTTTAACCCTAAGGGTAAAATCATCATTTCACACCCTTCTGTACTCTATCAGGGCATATACTGACTCTAAGTAACTTTATCTATATGTGCCCTGGCTTCTGGGCCTGTCCAGAATGACCAAAATGCCCTCATTCATCTACTACCCCTTTAGTACAACACAGGGGCATTTTCGTAATTTCGCACTTTTTCGGGGTTCTGCCGGACACTGGCCCACCTATCAGTCCAAGTGTCTTACTGGGCCTTTGTTGGCGCCATTATTGGGCCTCTCAGGGTCCATTACCTTCATGGCACGCATTACGAGGAATCTTCCCCTGTTAATAATTATTGAATATTTTATCTATTATTCACCGTTTATACACATATCCGGACACCGGCTCCTTCTGTCCGATACACTGGCCTGTGGTGTTCAGGCATCCCTGTGAGTCATATCAGTCATCTGACCGAGGTTATCCGAACTCATTCAGTCCCTTTTCAAATACCGATAAATTTCCCTATCGGATACCCGGAGGCCTCACACTCCCGTCTGGATTTTCTAATTTGCGATTAACTTTTCCTACAGGCCTCGTATCGGTATTCTGTCAGTTTCCCGACATCCGCCCCATAAGGACGTATCATCCTGTATTTTCTCACCTAGATCTGAAATCTAGGATATCCGGTATGAATTTTTATAACTTTTAGACGATCAGTCCATTTCTGGCTATCTGGAGTCTTCGAAAATTCCTGTATTAAGCCAGATTACCAAGCGTCCCTTGCTCTCTCTACAGGTGAAATCTGGAACTGAAATGCCGTCGGACAGTCCAAACCACTTCCGGCCTGACTTTCTTTAATTATACTTTAGCCCCAAGAAACTTTTCTTCTTTTCGTTTAAGTCCCTTTTTATTTGGCTAAAATTACACTTAAGGACCCCACCTTTTTGTCCTTAAACTTTCCATAATTCTTTCATACTCATAGAGACCTCGTAAGCACATTTCACAGTTCAGTGAAATGATCAGCATAATTTTCTCTATTTTCTGGCAAAATATGGTACTCATCGGCTACCAGCCTGATCTTTTCCATAATTACGATTTTGCCCCTACATTCTCTTTCTGGCATCTATTCTCATCTTCTTATCCTTCATCTTAAGTTCTAGAAATTCTCTTTCAATAACTCATCCCCTAAACTCTTCGGGAGTCATCGTTAATTGAAAAGCTCGACAACCCGCCCATATCAGGTTATCTTACACAGGAGCCAGCCCATATCAAGCTTCCTGCAGAATTCCTAGGCTTAAGACTTAGGATATTCCTCACATTCCTCATTTTGAACCTAGGTGAACTGTCCCGATTCTGTAGGTTAAAGACTTAACTCATCTTTAAATCCTAAAGGACTTAGCTCATCCCTCGGATTCCTACAAAATATAGGTAAGTAATCCGCCCATATCAGATTACTACCCTGGGACTACGGGTTTAGCAGCCTGCCCATATCACACTACCTCCCAGTTCTCCTAGACCAAAAATCAAGATGTTACAAACAGTATGGGTGGGCTTGTCTTAGAAATCTCCTATAACCTAGGTAGACTGTCTTTCTTCCATGACGAAGTTGATAGTAGCAAGTCCCTTCCTCACAAATCGGACATGCTTTATGGCCCTTAACACTATACCCTGACAAATTTCCGTATGCAGGAAAGTCATTAATTGTACAAAAGATCATGGTCCGCATATTGAAGACCTCCTTCTTAACAGCATCAAAAACATCCACACCTTCCCGTAGCTTCTTCAAATCTTCGATCAAGGGTGTTAGGTAAACGTCTATGTCATTTCCCGGTTGTTTTGGTCCTGAGATCAACATAGACAACATTACATACTTCCGTTTCATACACAGCAAGGGAGATAGGTTGTAAATCACCAGAAGGACGGGCCATGAACTATGTATACTACTAAGGCTACTATAAGGGTTCATTCCATCCGTACTAAGTCCAAGCCTTAGGTTTCGTGGTTCATTGCCGAACTAGGGAAATAAGTCATCAATCTTCTTCCATTGTAAAGAGTCAGCAGGATGACGAATCTTTCCATCATTAATCCTTTCATTTGCATGCCATAACAATTTCTTTGCATCATCTTCATTAGAAAAAAGTCGCTTAAACCTTGATAAAATTGGAAGATACCATAACAACTTGGCAGGAGAGTTGTTTGATCTGTACCTTGGTGTCTTACATATTGGACACTTCTCCTCATCTTCAATCTCTTTCCTGTACAATATGCAATATTTGGGCATGCATGAATCTTTCTATACTGCATGCCTAAAGGACCTATTATTTTCTTCGCATCATAATAGCGTTTGGGTAACACATTTTCTTCAGGAAACATGTCCTGTAACAAGTCAAGAAATTCTGAAAAACTACTGTCACTCCACCCATGCCGCGCTTTCATACTTACCAAACTCAACACTGTATTCAACAGGTTGTATTTTCTGCACCCTGGGTATAGAGGCTTTTCTGCATCATTGCACATATTACCATATGCATGTGACCGCATAAAAGCATCTTCTCCAACATCACGAATCATGTCTTCTACTCGATCATCAGTATCCATGTCATCATCAAAGGTCTGTTCCACCTGTTCACCATGCCATACCCATACCGTGTAACTCTTGCAAAACCCCTCGCAAATTAGATGAGTGTAAATATCAGCAGGACTGTGTTTCCTCTCATTCAAACAACTCACACAAGGACAATAAAACCTTCCATTGTCATCATCACCATTCCGTTTAGCAAAATCCAAAAACTCCTTCACCCCCTCAGCATACTCAACACTTATTCGTTTAGCATTTATCCAACTACGATCCATATTTGTGGAAGACTATAAGAACTAGAAAAGCAGAAAACAAGAAATTAAACCATTACGTTGCAGCTAATGCATGGAGAGAATAAATTTTCAGTTCTCGAGAGGAGTTCAAAACAAAACTCACCGTCTGTGAAGCGCCGAGAAGTCTTAACGCGCGAACCAGGGAAAAATGAGAGATGGAAGGCGCGAGAAATGTACCAAATAAAAGAGTATTTGGTAAAAAAATAAAAAAAATGTTTATTTTGTAAGAAAATATACACCGGACAAAATGTTACACCGGTGTAGATATACGTATAAAAGTTGTATAGAGTATATTTTACACCGGTCAATATATATGGACCGGTGTAAAATATATCAGTTTTTTTTGAAGTGATACAGAGACCACGTCATCAACTTTTACACACAAAAAAATATATATATCAGAATATATAAAAGTTGCAATCTTTCACTACTCGTCAGACTCGGAGTTTTGGGAGTCATCAGATTGGGTGAGATCAACAGGATTAAAGAAGCTATCACGGGGTTGATGGCGGCGAACTTCTGAGCAAAAATCTCTGAAACTTGCTTTCAGTCTGTCAACTTTGCGATTCAGTTCTTCCACGGAGTCCTCCAGCCCATTAAAGCGCAGTATGAGTTCCTCAAGGCTCTCCATCAGAGTCACAACCAAGGGAGAAGGAGAAGGAACAGAAGCGTGAGGATCAGGATGTTTGTCTTCAAAGTCGTCTCTGTTTCTTTTGTGGGGTAGAGAAGGAGGCGTGCGTGAGGAAGAGGCCATTGGAGGAGTCAGATAGATGAAAAGAAAATAAAACAGAAGAATGGTATACATATATATATGGTTAACGTTCATGATCAATAAGAATATAGAAGAATGCATTTGGCCTTCTATCATAATGACTACAAATGTTGGGAACCGAAGAAGTGAAATGAACGGTCTGACAAATAAAGAAAGCGAGCGGGAAAGCATAGACAGGAAACTGAAGAGGCAGATATAAGACGAAGCTAATATGCACCTGGTGTTTATATTTAAATTGGTTACTTTTAAAACCGGTGTAAAAATCGCCTTTTTTTTATAAAACAGACACCGGACTAAATATTGCCACCTCGGTCAATATAAATACGCTGTAGAAAGTAAACATCTAAACCGGACAAAATATTTCCACATCGGTCTATATAACATCCGCTGTAGAAATTAAACATCCAAACCGGACTAAATATTTCCACATCGGTCACGAGTAAATACGGTGTGAATATTTCATTTTATTTACAAAAATGCCACCGCTCATTTTTTTAAAACCGTCTTCGCATTGATCGGTTTAAAAATGGGGATTTCGATTGCCAATTTTCCACCAGTGATATAGCCTTATTATTATTATAGACTGAACTCATAATCATCGTACACGAAAAATGAAGTGAAATTAGTAAAGGTTCCTAAGATAAGGATAAAGAGAATGAGAATGAAAGCTAGATAAATCCTCCAGGGGAGGACAAAAAGGTTAAAAGGCCAAAGAGATCTAGAGAAAAAGGGTCTAAGATAGTAAAGTACCAGGGTTGGACCCTGTTAGCATCAGTGCTTCAGATTTTTATCAGCACTTTTAGTTAAGTGTGCTCAGGCAAGAGTAACCCAATAATGAGTAACCCTTGGGAAGTAATGATAAAGATTATAGATGCCACAGAAGTTTGGCGTAGATGTACAGAGTTATGTAAAATGAAAAGTTAAAAGGGTTATGAATAGTAAAGGATTAGAACCCTTTTGTCAAGTCCAAATAGAGTAGATTTGAAATGAAAGATTTAAATCATGACTTTGTTCAGGAGAACGAGAAGCAAAAGAGAATATTCTCCTGAGAGGCTGATAAAGTTATAAGTTAAAGAGAATGTTTCTGGCATCTCAGAATATGTCATGATAAGGCAAGATAAGTTATGAAAGAGTAAGATACGCCATGATATAGCCAGATTTGGCTAGATATGCCACGATACAGCATGAGAAGTACGTAATGAGATACATTTTGATAAGCATGTAATGTGGCACATAATGAGAAATGGGTATTGAAAATGATAGTAAGAAGTAACTTTATGAACAGATAGAGAGGCTCCCTTTTTGAAAGGGATAAGATGTCTGAATGTAATGTTGTAGATGAAAGTGAGAGCTTTCACTCCTTGCATGAAATGCCAGGCATTATGTTATGTTGTAAAGTATGCTAAAGCTCTAAATGTTAGAACAGTACAAGCTTCATATGATAGAGTTGTGGAAGCTCCGAGTGTTAGAGCTGTGCATATTCAGGAAAGGAACGCTAGAGCTTCAATGTTAGAGCTTTGCATTCATGAGTAGGTATGCAGTCCTGCAAGATGTTGGCCAGGTATTATACATGATAGAGTATGTGCTCCTACTTAATAGTAAGCAAAGAAAGAGTAGTTATATAAGTCCTCTCTCTGTATAATGTTGAATTATTTAAGATGATAAGAGAAATATGATTATACGAAAAAAGAGATGAAGCTTTGCGGATGCTAAGGCAGTCTACGAGATACTAAGAGAAGTAATAAGAGATAAGTGCTAGAAAGTATGATGAGTAGTTGATGAAAACTCCCGAATACAGTAATATTCGAGAGAGTTTGATATGAAAGAAATGAACACTACTCACAAGTCTAGTATAATGAGTTGTCCATAAGCAAATAAATGCATAGCAAGTGAGCAAGTACCGAAATGAGGTAAAGTTCAACTCTAATTGAGTTGATTCAGATAAGAAGAGTAATGACAGCAAGGACATAAAGCGGATACTGAAAGTACTCCGCTAGATGATAAGATCGAAGATAAGAGATAGATACCCCAATCCTTAGTCATAAAGCAGATAGAGATATACAGAAGATATATATCCAAGATAGTTGTCTAAGGTACTAAGTAAATTTTAAAGACAAAATTTATTTTAAGGGGAGAGAAATGTAATATCCCTAATTTTCTGTACTGATTTGTATGTACAGTTTGTATGTAATATATGTGAGATTTTCTGAGCAAATTAAAATGTGGCAATTTATGTAAAGAAAGGGATTGAATTGAAAAAGCAAGAAAATGCAAGGACTTAAGTGAAATTATAAAAATTTTAAGGCCAAAAGAGAAAGTAGACAAAAATGTGGGGTCTTTTAAGTGTAATTTTAGCCAAATGTGAGGGCATAAGTGTAATTTATGAAAAGTCAAGGGGCAAAAGTGTAATTATGAAGAATTTGGACCGAAAATAGGCCAAAAATGTCTGGAGTCAGATCAAACCCAAATTTTACCAATAGATAGAGAAAATTATTCCGGTTAGTTTGACGCAACACAGAATTTTGATTTGAGGTCCTGAAAAATTGATATAAATTTCTGAAGTCAGATAAAATTATTGCAGTATTTTTCGGACCTCAGAATCAGATGAAACTTTATAGTAAATTAATACAATTAATATGAGAATTTATAAAACTGACAGGATCAAAAAAGTAATCCTGTAGAAATTTTAATGGAATTAACAGTATAATAAAATACTCGATAAATACCTTCGGGAGAGGGTTCTTGGGATTTGTGCTATAAAGGTAGTGGACCTAGACAAAGGCCCAAAATGGCGTCCCAGAGGCCCAATAAGGTACCTAAGCAGTTATATGGGGCAGTGTCCAAAGGAACCCCGAAAAAGTGCGAAATTACGAAAATGCCCCTGTGTTATTGTAATGTACAATAGATGAATGGAGGATATTTTGGTCATTCTAGATAGGACAAAATGATAAGACAAGTACAGGAATGATTCCTCAGAGTCAATATATGCCCTGATAAGGTATAAAGAGGTGTGAAATGACAATTATGCCCTAAGGGCTAATATAGTGCAAGAAAGGACACCAAGGGTATTTTGGTCATTTGCCAAGGGATCTGCAATTAAGTTTGAACCCAGTACAAGAATGTTAATGGTAGGAAGAATCCGAATACTGGATTTAAGGTTAGAAAGCATATTATGGAATCTTAGAAAAATTAGATTCAGAAAACAGTCTGGTTTTTGGGAAATCGGACTGAGCCAGTACCGGATTGGATTGAAAATTTTCCAGATGCTTCCTCCCTTAATAATTTCATCACATGGGCTATGAGGTGTCCCTTGATGATGTCATACTTGGCTTGGTGGGCAAGAGAAGATTCAAGGTACAATCTTGGCCATTAGATCAAATAGTGCACAAAGTATCTTGGCCATCCATTTTCCATTGAATTTTTCTATAAATCCCCCAAAATCTGATGCAAAACCGTAGCTCATTAGAACCTTGGGAAAACTATGATAAAATGAAAACTCAAGCCAAGACAAAGAAGAATCCAAAGACCAAAGTTCAAGCAAGCTAGAGATTAAAGGTAAGCAATCTATCCTAGCTTATTTCCCTTTGTTTTGAGAGCTTGAACTTACGGTTTTCATGGAAGAAAGTTGAGTTTTCTCTAAGGTGTATATACTGTCCAAAACCTTAGATGAAAGGAGAAAGAAGAAATTAAAGTTAGAATTATGAGTTTAAAGCTTAAACAAGCTAGTTAGATGATTGGTTGTTGAATCAAGTTGATGTTCTTGACTTTGCCATGGATGAACCATTTCGGTTTGCACTGTTCAAGACTGTTTATTATAGAAGGATATGGAATTTCAATGATCTAATGCTTCCATTGAGTTTATATGATGAGTTTGTGTAGGATTGGATAGGTTTTGAACCTTGGAAGCATTGGAATTGAAAGTTGTAATGTTTGGAATTCTTCTCTGTACTGTTCACTCGCAAGAACAGTGATTGGAATCTCATGATTTTGATGCTTCCAATGGTTTTAAAATGAAAATTTGTGTGGGGTAAAGTAGAGAAACAAGTGTGGGAAGCATTGGAATCAAGATGAGAATTTTTGGAAGAATTGTGCATATTTTTCAAATCTGTACAGAACAGTGCATAAGAGCTGGAATTTCATTATTCTAAGCTCATAAATGGATTCAAAAGGTGAAATTATGTAGAGTAAGGTCAAGACATCAATTGATTCAAAGGCCAAGGCAATTGGTAAAGGTTAGAGGAAGTTATGTTAGTTAAATGTTCAAGAGAGATAGTCTTGAATAATGCTTGAGTTGATGGTCCTAATGAATATGAATGTGCTTAGGACCTTGCAACATCCAAGAATATGTTGAGAAGTGGTTGACCGAAAGGTTCCATGGTTGGAAAGCTTAGGGAGAAAGTGCAAGAATAAGGAAGAAAGCTTAAGCTCAAGGTAGTGGACTTATCTCTTTATGTGCTTGATGTGTTATGCTTATGTGTTGACATGTATATGATATTTGAATGATGTTGTGACATAAGAAAAGATGTTGAATATGTTATGAAGAACATGTTTCCCATGGACATGCATTTTTATGCAAAGTTTATAGCATGATGGCATGTCACTAATTACAGAAAGTTTAATGAAATTACATATCATGCATTAGCATCCATCTTGCATATTTAAGTGGTAATGTTTGCTACTGAGATCCCCTAGAATCTCACCCACCCACAACCAACCAATTTAGGTCAAGCATGAAGGAAATGTATGCATGAAGATGAGCTAAAGAATGGGAGAAAGAAAATGAAGTAATGTATGTCTTAGTAGATGCCATGAATTTCCATGTATGTAAGGTTATGTAATATGCCATTATATGTAAAGAATATGTATGAATTAATTATGGCATATCCTCATGATGTATATGAATACATGGGAGGCAAAGTGAAGGTTTATGCATGCTGGAACAATTATTGAGAATTGAAGAAAGGAAACTGAAATGGTAAAAACGTAGGTCCTGAAGCAGTTTTGTTGTGGCTTCAGTCTGACCTAGTAAATCAAGGAATTAATTCACAAAATTTTGTGATCATGTAGTATACATCCAGATATTTAAATGCATAGGTAATATGCCTCAATTGGATGTGTATATCAATAGAATGAATTTCCAAAGTTAAGAAACAGAATCTGGAATTTCCAGAATTTGCCATATGAGCCATAAAATGTAACGATTTAACTGTATCAATTGGCAAGATAAATGTCCAGATTTATATTTTTCCCTTAACTATTTATGAATGAGCTTCAAGTAGAAATTTGGATCACCTCCATACAATTTTTCTGTAATTAGTTATGAATTTTTAAAGTTGGACTGTCAATCTAAAAATTACATAATGAACAGTACCCGAGAAGTAAGTTTTAAAATTTTAATTTTTGGGCTAATGTAATGCTTCCGCTAATCAAATACGCTTCCTGAAACGTCCTTACTTTTATACATTTTAGGGATCATTTGGTAGCATTTAGAACCACTTTCAAGGTCTTTGAAGTCCAATATCTCAATCTGGAATTTTACTCTTCTCGGGTACTGTTCACTGTGTAAATTCCAGATGAGTGACCTTACTTCGGAAAATCATAATTAATTATAGAAAAATCAAAATAATGTGGTTCCAATTGATACATGAAGCTTACTCAATTATATTTAAGGTAAAAATCATTCATTGACCAATATTTGACCAAATCACCGTGGGTCAAAGTTTCAATTTTACTGTTCATCCAGCCTTTTTCCCCTAAATCCAGCATTTTAGTCCCAACTTTGATAATTTATAACTCCATGTATAGTCATCCAAACGAGTCATATTATATATAAAATCGAAGATTAATATGTCTAATATTTACCAAAAAAATTTCATATATTTATTCATCCATTTACTATTTTTAATTATTTATCAATCATCACTAGGTCCCTACGAGTTACTGTTCACATTGGTAAATTTCAGCATTTCAACTTTTGCATACATATGCATTCATCCATCATATATCAATCAAACATGCCAAGCAATACTCATTATTAGTTAATAAATTGTTATACATCATAGCATGTACAGAATTATCATATTTCTAATACATCTTTCCTGCCTGAAATCCGGCAGCATAACTGCTACCCTTCGTCTTTAGAAGGTAACCGATCTTGTACCGATTCGGTAATTCCCGTGAGAACTACCATTCTATGTAAGTACCCAGGAAAGACTGGATGAACCAGCTAGGTCCACTCACTTCCAGCCTCCTTAGACAGTACCTACATACACAGTACGTATCAGTTCCTTTCTTTACCACTTTGCCGGAATTTCGGCAGCCTAACGGCGTCCTTCAAGATTTCCAAAATTTACTTCGACATAGCCTCACCTGTAATAGGTTATTTGGGATGAGATTTGAGGGAATCTCAGTAGTAGTAATCATAACAATATATATAATGCAGAGTGGCAGTGCTTGCTTGTGATTGTGTACAGATAAGTATGCTGCGTGCTTCCATATTCAATAACATATGATCATAGTATTGTAATAGAGCTTCAAGCATAACATATAAGACAACAATCCAACCAAACAATAGCACAACCAATCACAAAGACATTACATAAAAGCTAGGATTAGTTACTACCTTAAAAGCAGAACTCCAGAACTTCTATACTGCTTCCAACTTCACCAGAACTTCCTTTCTTCTTTCTTTCTCTCACTTTCTCTCTCAAGAACTTCTTTATCTCTCTAAAGTTCTCCTTGGCCATGAGAAGGAAGAGCTAGGGGGTATTTATAGTTTGATGGATGGCATTCTTGTAATTTTGAAGCCTTATGAACTTGTGGTCCTGGTTTTTCCGAAATTTTCTATTTTTCTTTTATTCCTTTACTGCATCATCAAGGGGACACCTCACCCCTCACATTCTTCACATGGCGAAATTGGAGGGAGCTAGAAGCCTTCTGGAAGCTTTCCGGTCTAATCCGGTACCGGTCTGGTCCGTCGCCTCTAAAACTAGACCGTTTTCTGAATCTAATTTTTCTGAAAACCCATATTATATCTTCTGACTTTAAATTTAGTATCTGGGTCCTTTATATCATTAACATTTTTATACTGGGTCTAAACTCAATTACAGATCCCCTGCGAAATGACCAAAATACCCCTGGGTGCCCTTTTGTGCACTATCTTAACCCTAAGGGTAAAATCATCATTTTACACCTTTCTGCACCCTGTCAGGGCATATACTGACTCTGAACAACTTTATCTGTATATATCTTGGCTTCTGAGCCTGTCCAGAATGACCAGAATACCCTTCATTCCTCTACTACCCCTTAGTACAACACAGGGGCATTTTCGTAATTTCGTACTTTTCCTGGGTTCTGCCGGACACTGGCCCACCTATCAGTCCAAGAGTCTTATTGGGCCTTTGTTGGCGCCATTATTGGGCCTTACAGGGTCCATTACCTTCCCAGCACGCATTACGAGGAATCTTCCTCAGGCGATGTTCATCGAGCCTTTTATCTAACATACACCATTTTTACACATATCCGGACACCGGGTCCTTTTACCAGATACACTGGCCTGCTGTGTTTTGGTACTCCTATGGGTTATAATATTCATTTGACTGAGGTCATCCTAATTCATTCAATCCCTTTTTAAATACCGATAAATCTCCCTATCGGATACCTGGAGGCCTCACACTCCCGTCTGTATTTACGATTTTGCAAATAACTTTTTCTACAGATCTCCTATCGGTATTCTGTCAGTTTCCTGACATCCGCCCTATCAAGACGCATCATCCTGTAATTTCTCACCTAGATCTAAAATCTAGGATATCCGATGGGAATTTTTATAACTTTTGGACTATCAGATCAATTTTGGCTATCTGGAGTCTTAAAAAATTCCTGTATTACATTGGATTACCCGGCGTCACTTACTCTATCTACTCGTGGAATATGGGGCTGATCGGAGTACGATCACTATTTTTGCCTATTTCCGGTCCAGGTTTTCATAATTACACTTTTGCCCCAGAAGCTTTTCTTTTTTTCAATTAAGCCCCTTTATTTGGCTAAATTTTTGTCTACCTTTCCTTCTTAGCCTTAACCTTTCCATAATTGCAATCAAGTTGTAATATTCTTAATTTTCTGTACTGATTTCTATGTACAGATTAGATGGAATATAGGAGTTCTTTTTCAGGAAAAAGATGTGGTCCTTTATGTAAAGAAAATGATTAAAATGCAAAAGAAAGGAAATGAAAGGACTTAAATACAATTATATAAAGTTTAAAGCTAAGAAGGAAAAGTAGACAAAAATGTGGGGTCTTTAGGTGTAATTTTAGCCAAATAAAGGGACTTAGTTGAAAAGAAGAAAAGTTTCCGGGGCAAAAGTGTAATTATGAAAATTTGGACCGAAAATAGGCAAAAACAGTGATCGTACTCCGATCAGCCCCATATCCCACCAGTAGGTAGAGCAAGTGACGCCGGGTAATCCAGCCTAATACAGGAATTTTTCAAGACTCCAGATAGCCAGAAATGGACTGATTGTCCAAAAGTTATAAAAATTTCTACCGGATACCCTAGATTTCAGATATATGTGAGAAATTACAGGATGATGCGACCTGATGGGACGGATATCTGGAAACTGATAGAATACCGATAGGAGGCCTGTAGAAAAAGTTATTCATAAATTAGCAAATCCAGACGGGAGTATGAGGCCTCCAGGGATCCGATAGGGAGATTTATCGGAATTTAAACTAAGACTGATTGAGGTCGGGTAACAACAGTCAGATGCCCGTTATGACCCAAATGGCTGCCCAGACACAGTAGGGCAGTGTATCTGACAGAAGGAGCCGGTGTCCGGATATGTGTGTAAACGGTGCATAAAAGCTAAAATATTCGGTGAACCTGGACAGGGGAGGATTCCTCGTAATACGTGTCATAAAGGTAATGGACCCAGAAAGGCTAAAAAATGGCTCCAACAAAGGCCCAATAAGACTCTTGGGCTGATAGGTGGGCCAGTGTCCGGCAGAACCCCAGAAAATTATGAAATTATGAAAATGCCCCTGTGTAGTACTAAAGGGGTAGCAGGTGTGTGAAGGGCATTTTGGTCATTCTGGATAGGCCTAGAGGCCAAGACATATACAGGTGAAGTTAACCAGAGTCAGTATATGCCCTGATGAAGTACAGAAAGGTGTAAAATGACGGTTTTGCCCTTAGGGTTAAGATAGTGTATGAAAGGGTACCCAGGGGTATTTTGGTCATTTTGCAGGGGGATCTGTAATTGAGTTTAGACCCAGTATTAAGATGTTAATGATATAAAGGATCCAGATACTAAGTTCAAGGCCAGAAGATATAACATGGGTTTTTGGAAAAAGATTCGGAAAACGGTTCAGTTTTCGAGACGACGGACCGGGCTGGTACCGGATTGGACCGGAAAGCTTCCAGAAGGTTTCTCTCCTCTCCAAATTGCGCCATGTGAAGAATGTGGGTGATGAGGTGTCCCATGAGGTCGCCTTGAATGATGTCATGCATGATGCAGTAAAAAGAATAAAAGAAAATAGAAAATTCCGGAAAAACCAGGACCACAAGTTCATATGGCTTCAAAATTACAAGAATACCATTGAAGAAAACTATAAATACCCCCCTTGCCTTCATTCATCACGCCAAGAAGCAAGCTGTAACATCCCGATTTTTGGTCTAGGAGATTGGGACAGTTCGCCTAGGTTCAAAATGAGGAATGTGAGGAATATCCTAAGTCTTAAGCCTACGAATTCTGCAGGAAGCTTGATATGGGCTGGCTCCTGTGTAAGATAACCTGATATGGGCGGGTTGTCGAGCTTTTCAATTAACGATGACTCCCGAAGAGTTTAAGGGATGAGTTATTGAAAGAGAATTTCTAGAACTTAAGATAAGGGATGAGAAGATGAGCAATGAGGCCAGAAAGAGAATGCAGGGGCAAAATCGTAATTATGGGAAAGATCGGGCTGGTAGCCGATGAGTACCATATTTTGCCAGAAAATAGAGAAAATTATGCTGATCATTTCACTGAACTGTGAAATGTGCATATGAGGTCTCTATGTGTATGAAAGAATTAGAAATATGACCAGGGGGTAAAATGGTTATTTTGGAAAAGTGTGCGCGTGAGTGCTTTTTCAGGCCAAAACAGCCCGGTCCGGATAAAATATCTGAAAATACCGGGAGATAGAGAAAGGGATTCCGGGTTGAATGAGGAGTCACAGAATTTTGATTTGAGGTCCCGATTTTTCTGTAAAAATTCCGGAAGATGGGAATTTACAGTTATAATCGGTAAAGGAAAAGCAGTTCCGATAGGGATGATCGGACTGTGGCCAGGGGGCCGTATAGTGTTTCTAAGGCCTTTAGTGACACCAGGGAAGGCCCAGGCCCATAATATCAGTTCAGTGGTAAAAGGGGCCGGTGTCCGGGAAAAAGGTGCGAAATGACAAAAATGCCCCTATGTTATAGAACAGATGAAGAATGAGTAAAGGGTATTTTGGTCATTTGCCTAAGGTTAGACAGTCCAGGGAAGTTATCTGGATAGTTGACCAGGGTCAAAGAATACTCTGGTAAGATGGGAAAAGACAATAATGCCCCTAGACCTAATAAAGTAAAGAAAGAGAGACTAAGGGCATTTTGGTAATTTGCCAAGGGGTGTTTCTTGGGAAGCGTGCCCAGTGATTCAGGGGGAAAAGTGGCATTAAAATAATGATTTAATGACTTTTCAGTAAAGTAAAGTTACTCGGTTGGCACGAAAACCGAGGAGGTGATCAGATAAGTCTGGGACTTATCTGGATAGCATTGGGAAGCGTGCAAGGTCTCTTCCAGGCGCCACATGGCATTAGCCTGGAGAAAGCAGATAAAGCTGAGGACACGCTTTACGAGGCAAGAGACTGGACCGGTGAGTCAGCATGCTGAGTCAGCTGCTGAGGTGTCCAGGATTTCAGACATGTGATAAATGTGGCGCTGAGGTGTCCCGGTGAGGTGTCCTGGATGATGTCATGCATGATGCAGTAAAAAGGAATAAAAGAAAATAGGAAATTCCAGGAAAAACCAGGACCACAAGTTCATATAGCTTCAAAATTACAGGAATGCCATTGAAGGAAACTATAAATACCCCCTCCCATTCATTCATATGCTATGGCCAAGAGGCTTTTAGAGAGAGGAGGAGGTGCTAGAGAGAGAAAGTGAGAGGAAGAAAGAAAGAAAGGAAGTTCTGACGGAGCTGGAAGCAGAATAGAAATAGTAGAGCTCTGCTAAGCCTTTGAGGTAGTAACTAATCCTAGCTTTTATGTAATGGCTTTGTGATTTGTTGTGCTATTGTTTGGTTGGATTGTTGTCTTATATGTTATGCTTGAAGCTCTACTGCAATGCTATGATCATATGTTATTGAGTATGGAAGCACGCAGCATACTTATCTGTACACAATCACAAGCAAGCACTATCACACTGTATTACATATATTGTTATGATTGTTGCTACTGAGATTCCCCCGAATCTCATCCCCCATATATAACCCATTACAGAGAGGTTATGCTGAAGTGGATTTTGAGAATCCTAAGAGACGCCGTTATGCTGCCGAAGTAAAGACTGAACATCAGTATATGATAAGTACTGTGTACGTAGTGCTGTCTAAGGAGGCTAGAAGTGAGTGGACCTAGCCGGTTCATCTAGTCTTTCCTGGGTACTACGTAGAATGGTAGTTCTCATGAGGGGATTACCGAATCAGTACAGTTCAGTTCTTTGTACAGATGAAGCGTAGCGGTTATGCTGCCGGAGTCTAGGCAGAAAGAGATGTAATAGAGATAGCAAGATTATGTATATGTCTTGTTGTGTATGCCATGCTGTATGACATTATGTTATTCAATGATAAGTATTGTTTGGCATGTTCAATTTATGTATGAGAAATTAAGGGAGAAATTCGCAGGTCCTGAGGTAGCAGTGGTTTGACCTCAGTTTGACCTAGTAAACGAAGGAGTTTGGCTACGAAATTTGGCAAGCCAGTCGTACACATCTGGGGCATTACGTGGATAGGTAATAAGCCTCATTTGGATGTGCAGAACGAGATAAATTAGTTTTCAAAGTAAATGTTCAGAATAAGGAACTTAAGAGTGAAATTTTGAATTTCTGGGCTTAAGTTAAGATATATCAAGCTAATATCGCTTCCGTAAGTGTACTCTGAGGAGTCTAAGGAAGGATGTTTCATTTTGGTACCAGAGCAATAGGTTCTGGCATAGACTAGAAGGGACTCTGGGTCAGAGCATAAGATTCTAGTACAAAACAGAAGGTTCTGGCTCAGTGATGCTCTGATTTAGAAAGGGTATTTCCTTGAGTGCGAGAGAATGGCACTCTGGTCGCGACTAATGGGAGTGAAGGTCGCGACGATAGAATGTTGGTCGCGACGAGTATGTTATCAGGTTGCGACGGTATATCATAGGAAGCTCAGGTTGCGACGGGAAAGGTCTTGTGTCGCGACTGAAGAGTTAAGGTTGCGACGTAAGGAGACCTAGGTCGCAACGAGTTAGGTTCAGGTCGCGATGTGAGAGGATTTAGGTCGCGACTAATGTACGGAGATATGATGATGAGCTAGTTAGAATGAGGTAGATCCTCCATGTGATACCTAGGAGTAGATCTACATTGTAAAGGTCTTATTCAGCTGGGCTGAATAGAAGACCTAAGAGCTAGAATGAGATAGCTAGCATGAGATTTGTCTAGGAATGAGCCAAGGACATGGCCTAAGGCTAGAGATGTGATGGGCTAGTGTTCCCTAGGCAGAGGGATTCCATCACGAAGAAGTAGTAACCCAGGGTAGAGTACCCTAGAGAACAGAAATGATATGATTGAGGATGATAGATAGTCTCAGTTATGGGACGATAAGTTATGATATTCAGATAAAGAAGTATTGGCTAAGAGCACTCTGGGAGGTAGCTCAAGTTGTGAAGCCAATAGCAAGAGCAAGAGGCAATAGTTCAGGCAGGGGTCTGATCAAGGTGAAGATCAGGTTAGGGGAGCAGAGATGTCAAAGTGGTGAGCTATGGCACATAGGAGTGTCTAGCAGGGCAATGCAGTGGTGAGAGAAAGGCCACTTGGCGAGAGTTGCCTTATGAATGCTGACATTCCTAGGAAAGGTGTTTGCTCTTACCACAGACAGAGTCTCCAATTTTCCCTGAGGTCGACCCTAAGAATGGTTGAGAGGAACCATAGCTGTAAGGGCGAGTGAGCTATAAGGAACTATGTGCCTAGATGATAATGTGGACGAAGAGTTCTTTTCTGATCTAGAGAATGTGGTCATTATAACGGGTTATGAGAAATAATTAGTAAGATAATAAATCTGTCTTAAACTCAGTGATGAGGGTGCTGTATGAGGGGTTAGGACATGGATAGCTGTAAGCAACTATAATGAGAGATGTTAGTTGCTAAGAATCCATGTGGAAGGTCTGGGACCAAGCTGTTGCTCCTCTAGACCATCACTAGAGTGAGGATAAGACAGAGAGGGATGATCTTACTGGTTATATATATGACTGTGTTATAAGAATCACATAGCTGTATAGATCAGTAAGAAGTTCTCTTCAGGAAAGATGAGGTATCACTTAAAATTTCGAGGACGAAATTTTTAAAAGGGGAGGAGAATTGTAACATCCCGATTTTTGGTCTAGGAGATCGGGACAGTTCGCCTAGGTTCAAAATGAGGAATGTGAGGAATATCCTAAGTCTTAAGCCTACGAATTCTGCAGGAAGCTTGATATGGGCTGGCTCCTGTGTAAGATAACCTGATATGGGCGGGTTGTCGAGCTTTTCAATTAACGATGACTCTCGAAGAGTTTAAGGGATGAGTTATTGAAAGAGAATTTCTAGAACTTAAGATAAGGGATGAGAAGATGAGCAATGAGGCCAGAAAGAGAATGCAGGGGCAAAATCGTAATTATGGGAAAGATCGGGCTGGTAGCCGATGAGTACCATATTTTGCCAGAAAATAGAGAAAATTATGCTGATCATTTCACTGAACTGTGAAATGTGCATATGAGGTCTCTATGTGTATGAAAGAATTAGAAATATGACCAGGGGGTAAAATGGTTATTTTGGAAAAGTGTGCGCGTGAGTGCTTTTTCAGGCCAAAACAGTCCGGTCCGGATAAAATATCTGAAAATACCGGGAGATAGAGAAAGGGATTCCGGGTTGAATGAGGAGTCACAGAATTTTGATTTGAGGTCCCGATTTTTCTGTAAAAATTCTGGAAGATGGGAATTTACAGTTATAATCGGTAAAGGAAAAGCAGTTCCGATAGGGATGATCGGACAGTGGCCAGGGGGCCGTATAGTGTTTCTAAGGCCTTTAGTGACACCAGGGAAGGCCCAGGCCCATAATATCAGTTCAGTGGTAAAAGGGGCCGGTGTCCGGGAAAAAGGTGCGAAATGACAAAAATGCCCCTATGTTATAGAACAGCTGAAGAATGAGTAAAGGGTATTTTGGTCATTTGCCTAAGGTTAGACAGTCCAGGGAAGTTATCTGGATAGTTGACCAGGGTCAAAGAATACTCTGGTAAGATGGGAAAAGACAATAATGCCCCTAGACCTAATAAAGTAAAGAAAGAGAGACTAAGGGCATTTTGGTAATTTGCCAAGGGGTGTTTCTTGGGAAGCGTGCCATCAGAGTACTTGGGCTGGATCAGAGACCCAAGATGACATTTCCGGGCCCAAAAACGCAGGCCCAGTGATTCAGGGGGAAAAGTGGCATTAAAATAATGATTTAATGACTTTTCAGTAAAGTAAAGTTACTCGGTTGGCACGAAAACCGAGGTGATCAGATAAGTCTGGGACTTATCTGGATAGCATTGGGAAGCGTGCAAGGTCTCTTCCAGGCGCCACATGGCATTAGCCTGGAGAAAGCAGATAAAGCTGAGGACACGCTTTACGAGGCAAGAGACTGGACCGGTGAGTCAGCATGCTGAGTCAGCTGCTGAGGTGTCCAGGATTTCAGACATGTGATAAATGTGGCGCTGAGGTGTCCCGGTGAGGTGTCCTGGATGATGTCATGCATGATGCAGTAAAAAGGAATAAAAGAAAATAGGAAATTCCAGGAAAAACCAGGACCACAAGTTCATATAGCTTCAAAATTACAGGAATGCCATTGAAGGAAACTATAAATACCCCCTCCCATTCATTCATATGCTATGGCCAAGAGGCTTTTAGAGAGAGGAGGAGGTGCTAGAGAGAGAAAGTGAGAGGAAGAAAGAAAGAAAGGAAGTTCTGACGGAGCTGGAAGCAGAATAGAAATAGTAGAGCTCTGCTAAGCCTTTGAGGTAGTAACTAATCCTAGCTTTTATGTAATGGCTTTGTGATTTGTTGTGCTATTGTTTGGTTGGATTGTTGTCTTATATGTTATGCTTGAAGCTCTACTGCAATGCTATGATCATATGTTATTGAGTATGGAAGCACGCAGCATACTTATCTGTACACAATCACAAGCAAGCACTATCACACTGTATTACATATATTGTTATGATTGTTGCTACTGAGATTCCCCCGAATCTCATCCCCCATATATAACCCATTACAGAGAGGTTATGCTGAAGTGGATTTTGAGAATCCTAAGAGACGCCGTTATGCTGCCGAAGTAAAGACTGAACATCAGTATATGATAAGTACTGTGTACGTAGTGCTGTCTAAGGAGGCTAGAAGTGAGTGGACCTAGCCGGTTCATCTAGTCTTTCCTGGGTACTACGTAGAATGGTAGTTCTCATGAGGGGATTACCGAATCAGTACAGTTCAGTTCTTTGTACAGATGAAGCGTAGCGGTTATGCTGCCGGAGTCTAGGCAGAAAGAGATGTAATAGAGATAGCAAGATTATGTATATGTCTTGTTGTGTATGCCATGCTGTATGACATTATGTTATTCAATGATAAGTATTGTTTGGCATGTTCAATTTATGTATGAGAAATTAAGGGAGAAATTCGCAGGTCCTGAGGTAGCAGTGGTTTGACCTCAATTTGACCTAGTAAACGAAGGAGTTTGGCTACGAAATTTGGCAAGCCAGTCGTACACATCTGGGGCATTACGTGGATAGGTAATAAGCCTCATTTGGATGTGCATAACGAGATAAATTAGTTTTCAAAGTAAATGTTCAGAATAAGGAACTTAAGAGTGAAATTTTGAATTTCTGGGCTTAAGTTAAGATATATCAAGCTAATATCGCTTCCGTAAGTGTACTCTGAGGATTCTAAGGAAGGATGTTTCACAAGCTTAGAGAGATAAGGAAGTGCTTGAGAGAGAAAGTGAGAAAAAGAAAGAAGAAAGGTAGTTCTGGTGAAATTGGAAGCAGTAGAGAAATTCTAGAGTTCTGCTTTTGAGGTAGTAACTAATCCTAGCTTTTATGTAATGTTTTTGGGAATTGTTGTGCTATTGTTTGGTTGGATTGTTGCCTTATATGTTATGCTTGAAGCTCTATTACAATGCTATGATCATATGTTATTGAATATTGAAGCATGCAGCATACTTATCTGTATACAATCACAAGCAAGCACTGTCACTCTGCATTACATATATTGTTATGATTGTTGCTACTGGGATTCTTTTGAATCTCATCCCCATATATAACATTACAGGGGAGGTTCTGTCAAAATAAAATCTGGAAATTTTAAGAGACGCCGTTAGGCTGCCGAAATTCTGGCAACGAAGCAGGAACCAAGAAAGGAACTGATACGTACTGTGTACGTAAGTGCTGTCTAAGGAGGCTGGAAGTGAGTGGACCTAGCAGGTTCATCCAGTCTTTCCTGGGTACTTACGTAGAATGGTAGTTTCTACGGGAATTACCGAATCGGTACAAGATCGGTTACTTTCTACAGAAGGAATGTAGCAGTTATGCTACCGGATTTTAGACAACGAAAAATGTAATAGAAATATGAGGATGTTAATCATTCACTGAAGTATAACAGTTGATTATGTAATAATGATTGTTATCTGGCATGTCTGACTGATATGTGATGCATGTATGCATTAATATGTAAGGTTAGTTGCTGAAAAATGACTCTGTGAACAGTAATCCGTAGAGACCAATTGATGTTTGGTAAATCATTACAAATAGTAAATGGTTGAATAAATGTATGATATTTTTATGATAAATAGTAGACATACTAATATTTAATTTTATATATAGAATGCTTCATTTGGATGTATACACGAAAAGATATAAATTGTTAAAGTTGGGACCAGAATGCTGGATTCAGGAGAAAGTCATTAGATGAACAGTAAAGTTAAAACGTTTACCCACGTTGAATTCGTCAAGGAATGGTCAACAAATAATTTTTCCATGAAATATACTTAAGTTATCTTCATGTATCAATTTGAACCACTTCATTTTGATTTTTCTAGAATTAGTTATGATTTTTCAAAGTCAGGTCACTCATCTGGAATTTGCCTCAGTCAACAGTACCCGATATGAATAAAATTCCAGATTGAGAGTTTAGACTTCAATGACCCTGAAAGTGGTTCTAAGTGCTACTGAATGGTCCTTAAGATATATAAAAATAAGGATGTGACACAAGTCCTTTCATCTCCTTTCTTTTTCAATTTAATCCCTTTCTTTACATAAACAACCACATCTTTTTCCTGAAAAATAATTCGTATATTTCATTCAATCTGTACATATAAATCAGTACAGAAAATTAGGGATATTACATTCTCTCCCCCTTAAAATAAATTTCGTCCTCAAAATTTACACTATACATATTCTATGAAAACAACTCAGGATACTTCCCCCTCATCTTTTCTTCTGTTTCCCACGTAGCTTCATGCTCAGTCAAGCCTTTCCAGATCACTTTAACCAGAGGAATTGGTTTATTACGTAACTGCTTGACCTTTCGATCAGCAATTCGTACCGGTCTAACCTCATAGGTCAGATCATCTCGTAATGCGACTTCATCTTGCTCAATCACATAAGATGGATCTGGAACATACTTCTTTAATTAGGAAACATGAAACACATCATGTATCTGGCTAAGATTTGGAGGAAGAGCTAATCTATATGCTACTGTCCCCACCTTTGAGAGAATTTGGAATGGTCCGATGTATCTTGGATGTAACTTCTTCACTTTGATCGATCGCCCAGCTCCAGTAGTTGGAGTTAACTTAAGGAATACATGTTCACCTTCTTCGAACTCTAACGGCTTCCTTCTGACATCTGCATAGCTTTTCTGTCTGCTTTGAGCCGTCAGCAATCTTTTTCTAATCACCACAATCTGCTCTGCGGTTTGATCCACTAGATCAGGACCAAGCATTCTTCTCTCGCTCAACTCTAGCCAGCATAAGGGGGATCTACATTTACGTCCATGTAGAGCTTCAAAAGGTGCCATCTGGATGCTAGTCTGATAACTATTATTATAAGCAAATTCTATGAGTGGTAAATGGATATCCCAGCTACCTTGAAAATCTAAGACACATGCTCTCAGCATATCTTCTATCAACTCCAACTCCTTGATCATCATGTGGGCAACCTGCACCACTTTTCTACTCAAGGCATCAACTACCACATTGGCTTATTTAATTTGGAAGTCATAATCTTTCAACAATTCCATCCATTGCCGTTGCCTCATATTCAGCTCTTTCTGATCCTGTAGATACTTCAGACTTTTGTGGTCGTAATACAACTCTATAGTTGCTCCATATAAATAGTGTCTCCATATCGTCAGAGCATAAACCACCGCCGCAAGCTCCAGATCATGAGTGGGATAATTCTCTTCATATGGCCTTAACTGCCGAGAAGCGTAGGCTACTACTCTACCTTGCTGCATCAGCACACATCCCAACCCCAGCTTACTAGCATCAGTGTAGACTACATAAGTCTGAGTTGGGTCTGGAATAATCAGCACGGGAGTAGTGGTTAATCTCTGCTTCAACTCTTGGAAGCTAGCCTTGCACTTCTCATCCCACTTAAACTGCTGGTTCTTTCTGGTAAGCTTGGTAAGTGGCAAGGCAACTCGAGAAAAGTCTTGAATAAATCTTCTATAGTACCCTGCTAGGCCAAGAAAGCTTCTGATCTCCGTCACTATCCTCGGCTGCTCCTAGCTCAAAACTGCTTCACCTTTGCTAGGATCCACAGCTACCCCTTCTCGGGATATGACATGACCGAGAAATTTGACTTCTGAAAGCCAAAACTCGCACTTACTCAGCTTAGCATAAAGCTTCTTTTCTTTAAAGGTACTAAGAACAATTCTCAAATGCCTTTCATGTTCCTCTGTAGATTTGGAGTACACCAAAATATCATCAATGAAGACCACAACGAACTGATCTAAATAAGGCCTGAAGATCCGGTTCATGTAATCCATGAAAATTGCAGGTGCATTCGTCAGCCCAAAAGGCATCACAAGGAATTCGAAATGTCCATAGCGCGTCCTGAAAGCAGTTTTTGGAATATCATCTGACTTCACCCTTAGCTGATGATAGCCAGATCTCAAGTCAATCTTAGAGAATAAGCTCGATCCTGCTAATTGGTCTAGCAGATCGTCGATTCTGGGGAGAGGATACTTATTCTTGACTGTAATCTTGTTCAACTCCCGGTAGTCAATGCATAGCCTTAGACTGCCATCCTTCTTTTTGACAAATAACACAGGAGCACCCCATGGTGATACACTGGGTCTTATGAAACCCTTCTCCAATAGCTCCTTAATTTGCTTATTCAGTTCCACCATCTCATTAGGAGCCATTCTGTATGGGGCTTTGGATACTGGTCCATCTCCAGGCACAACGTCAATTGCAAACTCCACCTCGTGTTCTGAAGGCAATCCTTGAATCTCCTACGGAAAAACTTCAGGAAATTCATTGACTACTGGGATCTCATTAATTCCTTTTTCTACCTCTGTTTGAACAGAAAAGAATACCATATAACCCCGACATCCTTTCCATAGACATTTATCTGCCTGAGCCTCCGTTATGAAATTCAATCTTACTTCCGGACTCAGCTCAGCGACCTTTGGGCCAAGAACTAGGGTTTTGTTCCTGCAGTCCAGCATCACATTATTGGAGGCTAACCAATTCAAACCAAGTATGACATCGATTTCTCGGAAAGGCATACATATTAAGTCTAGGGTGGTACAGTAGTGCTCATAACGCACTATACTATTCAAACAGGCATCAGATGTAATTACCCTAGCATTGGTGGGGGGTTTTACATGTATATCATATCGCAACTTGCTAATCCAATGGCCTAGGCGTTTAGCACACTCATAGGAAATAAAGGAATGACTTGCACCCGAATCAAATAGAGCAGTCACAGCATGATCATTGAGATAGATTGTACCTTGGATCATCTCAGGTGACCGCTAAGCATCCTCCCTAGTGAGTGCAAACACTCTTCCTGGTGTCCTTGGCCTTGGATTTGTTATAGCTTGAGGGCATTCTCGGGAAAAATGGCCAGGCTTTCCGCAGGTATAACAAACGTTCTGGCCCATTAAACATGGTCTGTCACCATGATTCTTTCCACACTTGTCACATACTTGGGCCTTTGAATCTCTATTACTGGATCTTCCACGGAAATTCCCTCTATTTGGCCTCCTGTTGTTCTGCCATGGTCGCTTTCTTTTCCTGTAGCCTCTACCACTGGCAGATTCTTGACTTCGACTAGCTTTATCAGGAGCTGCTTGATCCCTGGTTCCCGATCTAAATAGCATTCTGTGATTCATGCTATTTTCAACAATGCGGCATGCCTCCACGGCTTTGTTAAACTGGTTGTATTGTTGAGGAGTCAACTTCTCCTTTAGCGTAGAGTTCAGCCCTTGAATCATCCTTTCTGTCATCTAGCGTTCATCATCCACTTGGCGCAGATAAGTGGAATATTGAGATAGCCGGATGAACTTAGCAAGATATTCATCAAACGACTCCTTTTCTTCTTGTCTTAGTACAAGGAATTCAGCCTCTCTTTCATCTTTCACTGATTGAGGAAAATATTTTTCATAAAACTGCTCAAGAAATACTTCCCATGTGATCGGAATGTCTCTTGCTTGCAGAAGTAGCTCAGTATTCTTCCACCACCTATCAGCATCTTTCTCTAGCTGATAGATAGCCATCTGAGCTTTGGTTTCTGTTGGGCAGTCAAGAACCTTGAAGATCTTTTCTAATATGCTAATCCAATCCTCAGCTATCTGCACCTCGAATATTCCTTCAAAAACTGGAGGATTGTACTTGCAGAATTTGATCATCCATTGCTGGATACTAGCTGCATCCTCTCTTGGGTCAACCCATCTCTGGGGCTGTACTGGCTGTGGTTCTCTACTAGCTGATCCTGAAGGCTCGGGTGGCCTCAGGTTGCTTACTGCCTCAGCTATAGCGGCATCTCTTTCCTGCTCATTCCGTGCCTGAGCTGCCCGTATTTCCTCAATCATTTTTTGTTGTTGTTCTAATTTCTCTAAAATTAGTTGATTAAGATTTCCAGCTTCTTGTGGTTCCTCTGCTGGAATCGTTCTTCTTGTTCGAACCATTTTGTTATGCTATAACATAGAAGGGAATGCAATAAACAACATTTCTCATTTCATTTCAAACATAGCATACAAGGTACATGTCACAGTCATACATATGCTACTGTACTGATCTTTTATACATTACGTACAATGAAAACATTACGCTAATTTTTCTTAAACTTTATTCTAATATATTCTCCTACCAAGTAGATCCAGTCGGATACAGTACAATATGGTTCTTTGTCAAAATAACAATCCAACTCTGTTCTCCAGGTAGGAGTAGTTGGCAATACATCATCCATAATTGCTAGCCAAAGCCCTAGGGTTAATACATTTGGATCCCAGGCTTGATATATCGCTTTTACCATTGTAATGAAATTCTGATAAACCATATAACCTTGATCTACATTTCTGATAAGGGTCTGCCTCAGCCCATATAGCTGTCGGGCTAATACTACCGAGTTCTCAAATTTTTCTCTACTCAGGTTCCTCCCTGGTATCATTCTTACGATTGGATTTCCCAAATGTATCTCTACTAGTGTAACTTCGGCCTACTGGGACCTGGCGCATTAATCTGATCACGTACTTGGCTGGATCCTGAACTGTCTGCTATATTTGGAGGTACCATATTTATGGGAATGGCAGGAATAGGACCTTTTATCCCCTTCTTCTCCTGATCATAAACCACAAGATTTGATCCTACGGAAAACTATCCACTTCTGAGTCACTCACTTCTGGAGATATCCAAGGATCAGAATCATTGCTCATTATCTTCTCTCCTGAACTATCCGAACTAGAGACCTCTGGTCTAGGATCCCATTGGTTTACCATGGTTTAAGATCCGGATCTATATCTAGTCATCCTGCAAGCACTAACTTAGTGTCAATTATGATAACTTTATCATGGTATATCTATCTATAAATCATCTACTTAGAGCATTTCCTAAGCCATAATCCTTTTCTCTTATACCAAAATGAAACTTCCTTACTTTCATACATTTTAGGGATCATTTGGTAGCATTTAGAACCACTTTCAAGGTCTTTGAAGTCCAATATCTCAATCTGGAATTTTACTCTTCTCGGGTACTGTTCACTGTGTAAATTCCAGATGAGTGACCTGACTTCGGAAAATCATAATTAATTATAGAAAAATCGAAATGATGTGGTTCCAATTGATAAATGAATCTGACTCAATTATATTTAAGGTAAAAATAATTAATTGACCAATATTTGACCAAATCACCGTGGGTCAAAGTTTCAATTTTACTGTTCATCCATCTTTTTTCCCCTAAATCCAGCATTTTAGTCCCAACTTTGGTAATTTATAACTCCATGTGTAGTCATCCAAACGAGACATATTATATATAAAATCGAAGCTTAGTATGTATTCTATTTAACATAAACATTTTATACATTTATTCATCCATTTACTATTTTTAATTATTTATCAATCATCACTAGGTCCCTACGAGTTACTGTTCACAGTGGTAAATTTCAGCATTTCAACTTTTGCATACATATGCATTCATTCATCATATATCAATCAAACATGCCAAGCAATACTCATTATTAATTAATAAATTGTTATACATCATAGCATGTACAGAATTCTCATATTTCTAATACATCCTTCCTGCCTGAAATCCGGCAGCATAACTGCTACCCTTCGTCTTTAGAAGGTAACCGATCTTGTACTGATTCGGTAATTCCCGTGAGAACTACCATTCTACGTAAGTACCCAGGAAAGACTGGATGAACCAGCTAGGTCCACTCACTTCCAGCCTCCTTAGACAGTACCTACGTACACAGTACGTATCAGTTCCTTTCTTTACCACTTTGTCGGAATTTCGGCAGCCTAACGGCGTCCTTCAAGATTTTCAAAATTTACTTCAACATAGCCTACCCTGTAATAGGTTATTTGGGATGAGATTCGGGGGAATCTCAGTAGTAGTAATCATAACAATATATGTAATGCAGAGTGGCAGTGCTTGCTTGTGATTGTGTACAGATAAGTATGCTGCGTGCTTCCATATTCAATAACATATGATCATAGCATTGTAATAGAGCTTCAAGCATAACATATAAGACAACAATCCAACCAAACAATAGCACAACCAATCACAAAGACATTACATAAAAGCTAGGATTAGTTACTACCTTAAAAGCAGAACTCCAGAACTTCTATACTGCTTCCAACTTCACCAGAACTTCCTTTCTTCTTTCTTTCTCTCACTTTCTCTCTCAAGAACTTCTTTATCTCTCTAAAGTTCTCCTTGGCCGTGAGAAGGAAGAGCTAGGGGGTATTTATAGTTTTGATGGATGGCATTTTTGTAATTTTGAAGCCTTATGAACTTGTGGTCCTGGTTTTTCTGAAATTTCCTATTTTTCTTTTATTCCTTTACTGCATCATCAAGGGGACACCTCACCCCTCACATTCTTCACATGGCAAAATTGGAGGGAGCTAGAAGCCTTTTGGAAGCTTTCCAGTCCAATCCGGTACCAGTCTGGTCCGTTGCCTCGAAAACTGGACCGTTTTCTGAATTTAATTTTTCTGAAAACCCATATTACATCTTCTGACTTTAAATTTAGTATCTGGTTCCTTTATATCATTAACATTTTTATACTGGGTCTAAACTCAATTACAGATCCCCTGCGAAATGACCAAAATACCCTTGGGTGCCCTTTTGTGCACTATATTAACCATAAGGGTAAAATCATCATTTTACACCTTTCTGCACCCTGTCAGGGCATATACTGACTCTGAACAACTTTATCTGTATGTACCTTGGCTTCTAAGCCTTTCCAAAATGACCAGAATGCCCTTCATTCCTCTACTACTCCTTAGTACAACACAGGGGCATTTTTGTAATTTCGTACTTTTTCGGGGTTCTGCCGGACACTGGCCCACCTATCAGTCCAAGAGTCTTATTGGGCCTTTGTTGGCGCCATTATTGGGCCTTACATGGCCTTACCTTCCTAGCACGTATTACGAGGAATCTTCCTCAGGCGATGTTCATCGAGCCTTTTATCTAACATACACCGTTTTTACACATATCTGGACACCGGGCCCTTTTACCAGATACACTAGCCTGCTATGTTTAGGTACCCCTGTGGGTTATAACAGTCATCTGACTGAGGTCGTCCTAATTCATTCAGTCCCTTTTTAAATACCGATAAATCTCCCTATCGGATACCTGGAGGCCTCACACTCCCGTCTGTATTTGCTATTTTGCGAATAACTTTTTCTACAGATCTCCTATCGGTATTCTGTCAGTTTCCTGACATCCTCCCTATCAGGACGCATCATCCTGTAATTTCTCACCTAGATCTGAGATCTAGGATATCCGGTAGGAATTTTTATAACTTTTGGACTATCAGATCAATTTTGGCTCTCTGGAGTCTTGAAAAATTCCTGTATTACACTGGATTACCCGGCGTCACTTACTCTATCTACTGGTGGAATATGGGGCTGATCGGAGTACGATCACTATTTTTGCCTATTTCGGGTCCAGGTTTTTATAATTACACTTTTGCCCCGGAAGCTTTTCTTCTTTTCAATTAAGCCCCTTTATTTGGCTAAAATTACACTTAAGGACCCCACATTTTTGTCTACTTTTCCTTCTTAGCCTTAACCTTTCCATAATTGCAATCAAGTCCTTTCATCTCCTTTCTTTTTCAATTTAATCCCTTTCTTTACATAAACAACCACATCTTTTTCCTGAAAAATAATTCGTATATTTCATTCAATCTGTACATATAAATCAGTACAGAAAATTAGGGATATTACACTTCCGAATACGTACTCTGAGGTGTTAAAAGTAGGATGTTTCAAGCTAACTATCTTGTTTATCACTTTTCTACTGCTTTAGTATCATTACTAAGTTAAATTATCTTATTGCGTGTTGTATGGTATGGGAGCAACATAACTTTCTTAGCATATATACTCTACCTCACATGTACTACGAAGGAGAGTATTCATTCATCATAGCATACTCTAACATGCATGTCATTATATGACAACTGCAAGGAGATGCAACTTATCATCATAACTTATGGCAACATAAGCCATATCATCATCAAATAATTTTGCTCAACCATCCATTATACGCACACTGCAATTAACTAATTAACTAGGTAACCTTTTTAAGCATTCTGTCCCTTTATGACCTTATCTTCCAGATCCTGATTATTCATTCATGAACTTGAGATGAATATTCATTTATTTACTAAGGCTGCCACGTTACCCTTTGTCTAGGGTACAGACTCAACCTTTCACTACTCTTTCTTACATAAAGGATAGGGGAGTTACTTTATCTTTAAAACTGTGGCCACCTTTCTCTCTCTAGGCATTATACATTTCTGTTTCTAATCTTGTATACATCTACCGCTCTATTGAACTTCATTGAATACCTAAGAAAAATTCTTTGTAGCACGGAATTCAATCCGTGAATTAACTGCTCAGTCATTCAACTCTCACTGTTCATATAGATGAACTCGGCTAAGTATTCATCAAAGGATTCCTCTTTCTCTACTTTAACCCTTAGCCTCACTCTTATCTCTATCTAACTGAGAGGAATGCTTTTCATATACTTACTCGAGAAAACTTCTCAGGTGAGCGGATCAATCTCCATCTCTATGGAGTAACTTTTGCATCTACTATCTCTTAACTCTTTCTGCATGTGTATCATTCTCAGTCTGCTCTTGACCAGACTATAGTTATTTTCTAGTCTTCTTCTTTATCTTAGCAAACTTAAGTCACATGGATCTTATTCATCATCTAGTATTATTACTTCTGTTCTCTAGGCTCTACCCTAGGTCTACTAAGTTACTGTTTCTTTGTGATGGAATCCCTCTGTCTTGGGAATATTAGCTCCCTAATTGGTAACCACCACGTTTCTAACTTTAGGCCATGTATTAGGCCCATTCTTAGGCAAGGCTCATTCTATCTTTTAATTCTTTTGTTCAGGAAAAACTAACTGAACAACTTCTTTCGTAATGTAGATCTACTCCTGTTGGTAATACAGAGGATCTACTCCTGAGCATCTTTTTAAACTGATCTATATCTCTGTATCTCATATTGTTTGCTTGCCTACACCTTATGTTAAACCTCTAACTGATAAACTTCAGTGAGGTTGGCATCTTCATTCGTCATCAAGTCTCTGTGCATCCTAGTCGCGACCTTAGTGTTGGCTAGTTGCGACTCATATTCTCTGTGAACTTTAGTCGCGACCATATCAGTCTGCTAGTCATGACTTGACATCTCTGGGTTCTTCAGTCGCGACCATAAGTCTTCTCTCATCGCGACCTGAACTGCTCTGTGACTTTTCATCACGGCCAATGGTCTTTACTCATCGTGACTAAAACACCTCTGTGGATTTTTATCGCGACTCATGTCTTATCTTGTCGCTACTTAACTTCTCTGTGACTTCTAGTCGCGACCTAAGATGCCTCCTGAAACATCCTTCCTTAGACTCCTCAGAGTACACTTACGGAAGCGATATTAGCTTGATATATCTTAACTTAAGCCCAGAAATTCAAAATTTTACTCTTAAGTTCCTTATTCTAAACCTTTGATTTGAGAACTGATTAATCTCATTCTACACATCCAAACAAGGCTTATTACCTATCCACGTAATGCCCCAGATGTGTACGACTGGCCTGCCAAATTTCGTGGCCAAACTCCTTCATTTACTAGGTCAAACTGAGGTCAAAACACTGCTACCTCAGGACCTGCGAATTTCTCCCTTAATTCGTCATACACAAGTTTAACATGCCAAACAATATTTATTATTAGATAATAAAATGTCATACAACAAGGCATACAGCAAATTATCATATTTCTATTACATCTTTTCCTGCCTAAAATCCGGCAGCATAACTGCCACAATTCTTCTTTAGAAAGTAACCGATGTTGTACCGATTCGGTAATTCCCTCATGAGAACTACCATTCTACGTAGTACCCAGGAAAGACTGGATGAACCTGCTGGGTCCACTCACTTCCAGCCTCCTTAGACAGCACTACGTACACAGTACGTATCAGTTCCTTTCCTTGTTCCTGCTTCCTTGCCGGAATTTCGGCAGCCTAACGGCGTCTCTTAAAATTTCCAGATTTTATTTTGACAGAACCTCCCCTGTAATGTTATATATGGGAATGAGATTCGGGGGAATCTCAGTAGTAATAATCATAACAATATATGTAATGCAGAGTGACGGTGCTTGCTTGTGATTGTGTACAGATAAGTATGCTGCGTGCTTCCATATTCAATAACATATGATCATAGCATTGTAATAGAGCTTCAAGCATAACATATAAGACAACAATCCAACCAAACAATAGCACAACAAATCACAAAGACATTACATAAGAGCTAGGATTAGTTACTACCTTAGAAGTAGAACTTCAGAACTTCTATACTGCTTCCAACTCCACCAGAACTTCCTTTCTTTCTTTCTCCTTCTCTCTCTTCTTTCTCTCTCTTTTCTTGCCAAAAATGTGGGATGCATAAAATGGGAGGGGAAGGGGGTATTTATAGCTTTAATGGATGGCATTTCTGTAATTTTGAAGCCATCTGAACATGTGATCCTGGTTTTTCCTAGATTTTCCTATTTTTCTTTATTTCTTTTTACTGCATCATGCATGACATCATCCAGGACACCTCATCGCCACATTCTTCACATGTCATAATTCCTGGACACCTCATCAGCTGACTCAGCAGTTCAGTCCAATCCAGTACCGGTCCAAAGTCTTGCACCGTAATACGTGTCCTCAACTTTTCTTCTGCCTCTAAGATTGCGCCATGTGTCACCTGGAAGGGACCTTTCATGCCTTCCAATGCTATCCAGATAAGTCCCGGACTTTATCTGATCACCTCCTCGGTTATCGTGCCGACCGAGTAACTTTACTTTATTGAAACAGCATTAAAATAGATTTTAATGCCAATTTTTCCCACATATCACTGGGCCTACGTTTTTGGGCTCTGGGAATGTTATCCTGGATCCTGATCAAGCTCAAGTACTCTGATGGCTCGATTCCCAAGAAACAACCCTTGGCAAATTACCAAAATACCCTTGGGTGCCCTTTCTCGCGCTATTTTAACCCTAAGGGTAAAATCGTCATTTCACACCCTTCTGTACTCTGTCAGGGCATATACTGACTCTAAGTAACTTTATCTGTATGTGCCCTGGCTTCTGGGCCTGTCCAGAATGACCAAAATGCCCTCATTCATCTCCTACCCCTTTAGTACAACACAGGGGCATTTTCGTAATTTTGCACTTTTCCGAGGGTCTGCCGGACACTGGCCCACCTATCAGTCCAAGGGTCTTACTGGGCCTTTGTTGGCGCCATTATTGGGCCTTTCAGGGTCCATTACCTTCATGGCACGCATAACGAGGAATCTTTCCCTGTTAATAATTATTGAATATTTTATCTATTATTCACCGTTTATACACATATCCGGACACCGGCTCCTTCTGTCTGATACACTGGCCTGCGGTGTTCAGGCATCCCTGTGAGTCATATCAGTCATCTGACCGAGGTTATCCGAACTCATTCAGTCCCTTTTCAAATACCGATAAATCTCCTACCCGGATCCCCGGAGGCCTCATACTCTCGTCTGGATTTGCTAATTTGTGAATAACTCTTTCTACAGGCCTCCTATCGGTATTCTGTCAGTTTCTTGACATCCGCCCCACAAGGACGTATCATCCTGTATTTTCTCACCTAGATCTGATATCTAGGATATCCGGTATGAATTTTTATAACTTTTAGACGATCAGTCCATTTCTGGCTATCTGGAGTCTTCAAAAATTCCTGTATTAAGACAGATTACCGAGCGTCCCTTGCTCTCTCTATCGGTGAAATCTGGGACTGAAATGCTTTCGGACAGTCCAAACCACTTCCGGCCTGACTTTCTTTAATTATACTTTAGCCCCAAGGAACTTTTCTTCTTTTCAATTAAGTCCGTTTTTATTTGGCTAAAATTACACTTAAGGACCCCACCTTTTTGTCCTTAAACTTTCCATAATTCTTTCATACTCATAGAGACCTCGTACGCACATTTCACAGTTCAGTGAAATGATCAGCATAATTTTCTCTATTTTCTGGCAAAATATGGTACTCATCGGCTACTAGCCCGATCTTTCCCATAATTACGATTATGCCCCTGCATTCTCTTTCTGGCCTCATTACTCATCTTCTCATCCCTTATCTTAAGTTCTAGAAATTCTCTTTCAATAACTCATCCCTTAAACTCTTCGGGAGTCATCGTTAATTGAAAAGCTCGACAACCCGCCCATATCAGGTTATCTTACACAGGAGCCAGCCCATATCAAGCTTCCTGCAGAATTCCTAGGCTTAAGACTTAGGATATTCCTCACATTCCTCATTTTGAATCTAGGCGAACTGTCTCGATTCTGTAGGTTAAAGACTTATCTCATCTTTAAGTAATCCACCCATATCAGATTACTACCCTGGGACTACAGTTTTAGCAGCCTGCCCATATCAGACTCCTTCCCAGTTCTCCTAGACCAAAAATCTGGATGTTACACCTCCCATCGCGACCTAGACATAGCTTTCTCTAAACATTATCTATTAATATTGTTTATCCAGTATTTACAGCAATGGCTGATTCTTGATCTTGACTTTGATGAGCTTGACTCACTTGAAATTCATCCATATCTATCTATCATAATTGAATTAAATAGGGAACATATTCACATAAATGTTCAACCAACTATCATTTAATTATAGCACATCAAAACTCGTATTTCATGTCACCATAACATTTGTACATACATTACATACATGCCAATTACATATTTGGGGTAGGTCATAACTAGTATACAGCTATGTAATTACTTTACACTATTTACATATTTACATTACCCCCATCTCGTTTTACATTCTTTTCTAGGGTATAGTGAACTGCAAATACTTATGCGTACAGAAATGCCACCCCTGTATATCAGTTGGCGGATTATTTATCAAAAACTCACTTAGCTCTTCATGCCATGTAGGGGTATATGGCAATATCTGACTTACAACCATCTCATGCCAATCTTCTAGAGTATAAACCTGATTCAGGTCAATGCCCTCTATTGTATATCTGTTTATCATCCCTTCTACGGCATTGAGGAAATGTAGATAGACTGACTGCTCTTGATCTCTACTTCTATCCATCCCTTGACCTAAACTGAGTAGTTCACTCTCCACAGCTCTCTTGAGACTGTTATAGTCAACATTATCTGTCCTTAGCAAAGAAAGCTGGGGTTGATTAGGACCAGGAACATTTCTCTAATCTTTATCTATAACGTCATATATTCCTGGACTGCGAGGATAGGAAAGGACTATCATAGACTGTGACTAGATCTCTGGATTAAGGTACTGTCGTAAGTTACTCATATCAAATCTATCCTCAAACTCTGGTGGTGGAGGAATAATATATGGTCTACCTATAATCTATATCCTTAATTTCATTCCTAACTATACTTAATTGGAAGTATCTTAGATCATTGGAACACCATTTTATCTAAAAAACATGAATTTCTAAAAGTTAGGTCATCAGGTACTGTTCACGGCACTATTCATTTGGTAAATCCAGATTATACTATAAACTTTGGAAATCCATAATTAAATCTAGAAAAATAAAAATGAGGTGGTTCCAATTTCTAATAAAATCTCTTTCATTAAACTTTGAAGGAAAATATGAAACTAAGGTTTCCTTGTCCAAATGAAATCAGTTTATTCGTTGAAAACCACTGTTCATGTGGTAACCCTAAAAGTTCCAGTTTCTGTGTCTCGTTTTCAAAAATTTATTTCTTCTTGTATACTTATGCAAATAAGGCGTGTTGCATATGGATTTAAATCTCCATATGTATACTTTAAGTTCATAAAATTTTGTGGAAAAACTCATTCATTTACCGTTTAAAATTTACGCATGAACCTCACTGCCTCCGGGTAAACGTATTATCTTGATCCATATTTTAATCCCGACTTTGAAAACTCATAACAATTCGAATCCTTAACCAAATGAGGCGTTCTTGGTGTCCATTTAAAGCTCTAGATCTTAACTATGTTCATGACAAATTTCATGCAAAAATACGTTGATTGGACTATTCAAACTAGCGTCGAAAGCACACTGCCTCATACAAGATTCTTAAGAACATACACCATGCACATCCAAAATAACATCTTCCCAAGTCAGGTATTTAAATTTAAGTCACATACAAGTTAATCATCAACATTCACCCTTTTCCCTTGTGAATTTCCAGCACCTAGAGCATGGTTATATCATATGGAAAGAATGAGATTTTATGGAAATCCCAATAGCAAGTCATACAAACTATAATAACATGCATGCTTGAATAACTGCTTAACATGTTATAATGATATGGGAGCTACTTCATGAATATACATAAGCAACCTCTAACATGCATATTGTCATGACATTCATTGCAAGGAGTTGCAACCATTCATATCTCATAATCATCATCATAAATCATCTCAAGCTCAACCAACAATCATACATAACAAGCAAGCATACAAGCAACAAGCATAAGATTATATGAAACATCCTTAATCTCATGCTTACATATGCTCAATTGGAAGTATCTTAGAACATTGGAACACCATTTTACCTTAGAAACATGAATTTCCAAGAGTTAGGCTATCGGTACTGTTCACTTTACTGTTCACTTGGTAATTTCAGCTTGCAGCATAAACTTTGGAAATTCATAATTAAATATAGAAAAATATAAATGAGGTGATTCCAATTTATAATGAAATATATTTCATCAAAATTTGAATAAAAAATATGAAAATGAGATTTACTTGTCCAAATGATATCAGTTTATTCGTTGAAAATCACTGTTCATTTGGTAAACTTTGAACTTCCAGATTCTGTGTCTCATTTTCAAAAATTCATTTCTCTTTGGTTACTTATCCAAATGAGTCGTGTTGTATATGGATTTAAATATCCATATGTCTACTTTAAGCTCATAAAATTTCACTGAAAAATTCATTCATTTACTATATGAAAACCGCGTATGAATCTCGCTGCCTCTCAGGGCTCGTTTTATCTTGATCCAGATTTTAGGTCCAACTTTGAAAAATCATATCAATTCGAAAACTTAACCAAATTAGGTGTTCTTGGTGTAAAATTAAATCTCTGGATCTTATCTGTGTTCATGCCAAATTTCATGTGAAAATTCATCGAATGAGTCACTCAAACGATCGATGGAAACTCTCTGCCTCAGTTGGTTCTAGTGAGTGCATACATTTTTACATACCATACAATCTTTCCTAGGTTAAATACATTCCATCTAAGCCATATACACATTATTCATTCACAATTACCCTCTTCCTTGAGAAGTTACAGCACCTAGAGCATGATTATATACATATGGAAGGAATGAGATTTCATGGAAATCTCAATAGCAGGTCATACAAACTATAAGGTTATGCATGCTTGATTAAATGCCTAACATGTTATCATGCAATGGGAGCTATTTCATGATCATACATAAGAAAACTCTAACATGCATATTGTCATGACATAGGTTGCAAGGAGTTGCACATATTCATAACCCATCATCATCATCATAATCATCATCACATAGCATATCATGCTCAACCAAACTTCATGCATAACAAGCAAGCATATCAATCAAACAACATAAGTTTATAGTTAAGTATTCTTGCTACCTCTTATGTATCTTTGTGAGTTCCTTCTTGGCTTGATTCTTCCTTCCCACAAATGTCAAAACCTAGACATAACAAGACAATTACCAAATTATCACTTCATTCCAATCAAATTTCAAGTCTAGGTTTCATTAAGTCCCTTTCTTTCTCTACTTTGTGACTTAGGTTTACATCCTTCCAAACTAAACTCTCATGGTTCCTTACCACATAATTTTTCATGTAGAATCCAAATATGTATTCAAAAATTCCAGAATCCAATTGCATTGTACACTTCTGTACAGAACCGAAATGTGACCTCTTGTTTTCCAAAAATTCTCATTTTGGTTCCAATACTTGTTTCCCTACTATAACCCCACACAATTTTCCATTTTAAACTCATTGGAAGCATCAAAACCATGAAATTCCAACATATGAACAGTGATTGCATACTGTACAGAACAGAACATGATCTTGGATTCACAAACATACTTGAATTCCTAAGCCATTACCACTTGATTCTAGCTTGTTTAAGCTTGTCTAAACTATCCATAACATAAAACTCATGTTCTTTTTGAAGGGAATTGGAAGACACGCAGCGGAAATTAACTTTAAAATTTTTCATTCCCAGCCAGGATCTACCGAATGTGTTTAAGTCAAGGAGAAAGAAGTGTCACCTTCGGTTTCAAGCTTTGGTCGCGACCTCAATGTCCACTAGTCGCGACTCTTCGCCTCTGGAACCTTTTAGTCGCGACCTCCTCTGCTTCTCGTCGCGACCTGACGTCTCTGGAGCTTGTAGTCGCGACCTCGTCTGCTTCAAGTCGCGACCTGCCTCTTCTTTTAGGATTTCTGACGTTCAGATGCCCGTATGGTCGCGACCTAAGTGTGTTCTGGTCGCGACCTTTCTTCGTGTCTGGCCGTATCGTAGAAGTCGACAGCTCAGATCGGCTTCCTCTACCGGTATCCACACGAACAGCGTTCCAATTGCGAACGACGTGCTAGCGCCTCTTGTCCCTCTAGGGCTTTCTAGAGATTCCGTCCTCACCGTCTCTATCTCGACAGTTTCTTATGTGCAAACCTTTTGCACTCTCCTTGCCCCCTCTTCTCACGTCTGAATGTGTGTGTAGAGATCTATATTGTGTGTAGAACCCTAGCTCCTAATGTCAAATATATAGGAAGCTATCGGGCTTCTAATAGGGCCGGGCTTCAGAATTAATCTTATATTAATTCTGAATTAATACAATATCATATATTGCATAATTTAATAAGAAACTGATTAAATAAATATGGTTTATATTAAATCCGTCCTACAGATTTAATTCACCTATTTATTTAATTTAAAATAAAGATAAGACAGAATTATATTTGATTTATTCTCATAAATCAAATTTGAGATATCTTATCAATTTGAATTTCAAATTCAAATAGATCATATTCATTTAAATTCAAATTCAAAAATGATAGAGATTTAATTTATCCTTATAAATTAAATCTTACAAATATCTCTTATATTATATAATATATATATAAACTAATTTATATATATATAAAATATATATCCACCCTAGATTATTCATTGAATCTAGACATCTCTTAGATTCAATGAATCTGGACATCATAGCTCGCATTGGGCTATTTTGTGTGCGACCCTGTAGGCCCATATGAACTTGGCAGTGGCCCAGTTACTATACTGACCCACAAGTCGTAAGCGGTCTCTAGCAAGGCATTACGACTACCCAAAACATATGAGGATCGATAAACGATGTAACCTTTCATACAACCATATCACGTCCCTTTTGTCACATGATATTTCGGTCAAGGATGAGGCATGGAGAACGTCATCCTCCTATTCCTGACCGTTACTTTCTCGATCCCTGAGTAGTCTGAATATAGAAATGGAACTACCCTTCCATTCCAGTATGGCCATACATTTCTCAGCCTCACTCATCGAGGGGCCCAGTAATATCTCTCTACGAATGTGAGGGACAAATTCCATCTTGACCATTCACATTCCTCCGCATGAAAAACCACTAAGCCCGAGCATAGCCTTTATGATCACTCGGTCAAAAGTGACTTTTGACTAGGTCAAAGCTGAGCGTTTGTCATGTAGGAATCCATGATGATCTCAGGTCAAAGGTCATAGTGACATGGCTTGTATATGAGAGAAGCTTATGACTTGACCCATGCAGCTCTCTCATTGCGGGTCGGTCCAACACCCTGTACTCGTACATGTGCTTATGACTTTGATTTATATCTCTATATATCTTCAAAGTCATACTGGTCTTATTTCATCTCTGCTCCCACATAGATGACTGACCAGGGACATTTAGGATAAGATCATGAGTTATCCAAGGATTGTCATCATAGTAAACATGCAAATAATATGATAACATGATACAATGATTGGCCCCTAGGGCACAATTTCCAACACTTTTCACACATACACAAAAATCCCAGCAGCACCTCCACAATATTTAAGCCTCAAAAACCACTTAAACTCAAGAGCAAATCCACTAGAACATAGTCTAGGATCAAGAGGATTAATTACCTTGATGTTTCTTCCAAAGTGCTTGCTTCCTCTTGGCTTGAGTTTTCAATTTACAAGAGTTTCGCCTAGGTTCCTCATGCATGCCGAATTGAATCTGATTTGGGGGGTATTTATAGACAATTTTGGGTGGAAATGAAAGGCCAAGATCATTTTGGTTACTATTTGATCTTGTGGCTTAGATTTAATCTTGGATTTTCTTTTCTTTTTCATTTATGACATCACCTTGATGACATCACTCAAGGGACAACTCATGGGACACCTATTCAGCATGTGGCAAAATTCTAGGGTTCAAGAAGCCTCTGGAAATTTTTCAGTCCAATCCGGTACCGCCCGGTCCGATTCCTCGAAAACTGGACTGTTTTCTGAATCTAATTTTTCTGAGATTCCATAATATGTATTCTGACCTTAAATTTAGTATCTGGGTCCTTTATATCATTGTCATTTTTATACTGGGTCTAAACTCAATTACAGATCCCCTGTGAAATAACCAAAATACCCTTGGTGCCCTTTCTTGCTCTATATTAACCCTAAGGGCAAAATCATCATTTCACACCTTTTTGTACTTTGTCAGAGCATATACTGACTCTGACTAACCTCACCTGTGTATGCCTTGGCATTTTGGCCTATCCAAAATGACCAAAATGCCATCCATTCATCTATTTCTCCTTAAGACAACACAGGGGCATTTTCGTAATTTCACACTTTTCTGGGGTTCCACTGGACACTGGCCCACCTATCAGTCCAGGTGTCTTATTGGGCCTTTGATGGCACCATTTTTGGGCCTTTTAGGGTCCATTACCTTTCTAGCACGTTTCACGAGAAATCTCTCCCGACGATATTCATCGGGTACTTTTGCCATTATACACCGTTTCTACACGTCTCCGGACACCGGCTCCTTTTATCAGATAGACTACCATACTGCGTCAAGGCATCCCTCTGGGTCATAACAGGCATCTGATCGATGTCATCTGACCTCATTCAGTCTCAGTTTGAATACCGATGAATCTCCTAATCAGATCCCCGGAGGTCACACACTCCCATCTGAATTTACTAATTTGTGAATAACTTTTTCTACAGACCTCCTTTCGGTATTCTGTCAGGTCCCTGACATCCGCCTCATCAGGACGCATCATCCGACAATTTTTCATGTATAGCTAAGGTCTAGGATATCCGATAATAATTTTTATAACTTTTTTATTATCAGATAAATTTCGGCTATCTAGAGTCCTGAGAAAATTCCTGTATTAAGCTGGATTACCCAGCATCATTTGCTCTATCTACTGGTGAAATATAGGACTGAAATGCTTTTGGGATGTCCAAACCACTTCTGGCCTAACTTTCTTTAATTACAATTTGGCCCCGGGGAACTTCTCTTCTTTGCACTTAGGTCCCTCAAATTTGGCTAAAATTACACTTAAAGACCCCACATTCTTGTCTACTTTTCCTTTTTAGCCTTAAACTTTTTATAATTGCACTTAAGTCCTTACATTTTCTTTCTTTTTCAATTTAATCCCTTTCTTTACATAAATGACCACATCTTTTCCTGAAAAATATCTCATATATTTCATTCAATCTGTACATACAAATCAGTATAGAAAATTAGGGATATTACATTATAGTTAGGTATTCTTGTTACCTCTTAAGTGTCTTTGCTATGTCCTTCTTGAATTGATCTTCCTTCCCCACAAATGTCAAAACCTAGGCATAACAAAGCAATTACCAAGTTACATCTCAATTCCAATCCAATCTCAAGGCTAGGGTTTCATTAAGCCCTTTCTTTCTCTAATTTGTGACTTATGATTACATCTTTCTAAACTAAACTCTCATGGTTCATTTCCACATAATTTTTCATATAGAATCCAAATATGCATTCAGAAATTCCAGAATCCAATTGCTTCTCAAGGTGCTGTACAGAACGGAAAAGCTATTCTAATTTTCCAAAAATTCTCATTTTGATTCCAATGCTTCCAATACTTGTTTCTCTACTATAACCCCTCACAATTTTCCATTTTAAACCCATTGGAAGCATCAAAATCATGAAATTACAACATATGAACAGTGATTTTGTACTGTACAGAACAGAGCACAATCTTGGATTCCCAAGCATACTTGAATTCCTAAGCCATTACCACTTGATTCTAGCTTGTTTAAGCTTGTCTAAACTATCCATAACATAAAACTCATGTTCTTTTCACACATACACAGAAATTCCAGCAGCACCTCCACAAGATTTATGCCTCAAAAAACACTTAACTCAAGAGCAAATCTACTAGAACATAGTCTAGGATCAAGGGGATTAATTACCTTTATAGTTCTTCCAAGGTACTTGCTTTCTCTTGGCTTGAAAGGAAATTTTGCAAGAGTTTCCACAAGGTTGTCATATGTGCGGACTTGAATCTGTTTTGGGGGGTATTTATCGACAAACTTGAGTGGAAATGCAAGGCCAAGATCATTTTGGGTACTATTTAATCTAAAGGCCAAGATTTAATCTTGGATTTTCTTTTCTTTTTCATTTATGACATCACCTTTATGACATCATCCAAGGGACACCTCATGGGACACCTAATCCCTCACATGGTGAAATTGAAGACCCAAGAAGCCTCTGGAAAAATTCCAGTCCAGTCCGGTACCAGCCCAGTCCGATTCCTCGAAAACTGGACTGTTTTCTACGTCTAATTTTTCTGAGATTCCATAATATGTCTTCTGACCTTAAATTCAGTATCTGGGTTCTTTATATTATTGAAATTCTTATACTGGGTCTAAAATTAATTTCAGATCCCTTGGAAATGACCAAAATACCCTTGGTGCCCTTTCTTGCTCTATATTAACCCTAAGGGCAAAATCGTCATTTCACACCTCTTTGTACCTTGTCAGGGCATATACTGAGTTTGACTAACCTTCCTGTACAAGTCTTGGGCATTCTAGCCTGTCCAAAATGACCAAAATGCCCTTCATTCCTCTGTTACTTCTTAGGACAACACAGGGAAATTTTCGTAATTTCATACTTTTATAGGGTTTCCCTGGACACTGGCCCCTCATCAGTCCAATGATCTTACTGGGCCCTCTTGACGCCACCTGTTCTTTTGGGCATCTGCGTTTGGTCATCTGGGCTCATTCAGTTCCAGTTTATTTACTGCTAAATCTCCTTATCGGATCCCAAGGAGGTCACAAACTCACGTCTAAATTCACTAAAAAATGAATAACTTTTTCTACAGGACTCCTTTTGGGATTCTGTTAGTTTCTTGACCTCCATCTTCACTGGACGCATCATCCTGTAATCCTTTCACGTATATATGAGGTTCAGGAGATCCGATAATAATTTTTATAACTTTTTCATTATCAGATAAATTTAAGCTATCTGGAACCCTGATAAAATTCTCATATTAAGCCAGATTAACCAGCATCTTCTCCTCTATCTACTGATGAAATCTGGGACTAAAATGCTTTCGGGCAGTCTAAACCACTTCTGGCTCAACTTTCTTTAATTACACTTTAGCCCCTAGAAACTTTTCTTCTTTTCAATTAAGTCCCTTAAATTTGGCTAAAATTACACTTAAAGACCCCACATTCTTGTCTACCTTTCTTTTTGGCCTTCAAACCTTTTATAACTTCACTTAAGTCCTTGCATTTTCTTCCTTTTTCAATTTAATCCCTTTCTTTACATGAATGGCCACAAATTTCTTAGAAAATCTCACATATATTATGTACAAATTGTACATACAAATCAGTACAGAAAAGTAGGGATATTACATAATCCAGTACTAGTACTTAACTTCCTCAATCGTAATTTGTCCTCTCATCGGAGAAATAGGGCTTACATTAACGTTAGAGGGCACTCTAAAAAACTTATACTATTTCTCTTATTATCTCTTTCTATTAATCCTCAATATTCATTTTCCCTAGAGCATTCATCTCCAATCCATAATCTTAGTTGGACTATGAACAAGTAACCTATTACTAACCTCAACCTCATTTGGGCCTTAGCTAATCCAATACATACTCTGTTTCTCAATCAGAGCAAATTTATCTTGCACCAGAACCTCTGTTCTATGTTAAAACTTTGTTCTGTACCAATGCCAGAACCTTTTGCTCTGATACCAAAATAAAACATCCTACTTTTAACACCTCAGAGTACATATTCGGAAGCGTATTTGATTAGCGAAAGCATTACATTAGCCCAAAAATTAAAATTTTAAAACTTACTTCTCGGGTACTGTCCATTATGTAATTTCCAGATTGACAGTCCAACTTTAAAAATTCATAACTAATTGCAGAAAAATTGTATGGAGGTGATCCAAATTTCTACTTGAATCTATTTCATAAATATTTAAGGGAAAAATATAAATCTTGACATTTACCTTGCCAATTGATACAATTAAACCGTTACTTTTTACTGTTCATATGGCAAATTCTGGAAATTCCAGATTCTGTTTCTTAACTTTGGAAATTCGTTTCTATTGATATACACATCCAATTAAGGCATATTACCTATGAATTTAAAGATCTGGATGTATACTACATGATCACAAAATTTTGTGAATTAATTCCTTGATTTACTAGGTCAGACTGAAGCCACAACAAAACTGCTTCAGGACCAACGTTTTTACCATTTCAGTTTCCTTTCTTCAATTCTCAATAATTGTTCCAGCATGCATAAACCTTCACTTTGCCTCCCATGTATTCATATACATCATGAGGTTATGCCATAATTAATTCATACATATTCTTTACATATAATGGCATATTACATAACCTTACATACATGGAAATTCATGGCATCTATTAAGACATCCATTACTTCATTTTCTTTCTCCCATTCTTTAGCTCTTCTTCATGCAATACATTTCCTTCATGCTTGACCTAAATTGGTTGGTTGTGGGTGGGTGAGATTCTAGGGGATCTCAGTAGAAAACATTACCACTTAAATATTGCAAGATGGATGCTAATGCATGATATGTAATTTCATTAAACTTTCTTTAATTAGTGACATGCCATCATGCTATAAACTTTGCATAAAAATGCATGGCCATGGGAAACATGTTCTTCATAACATATTCAACATCTTTTCTTATGTCACAACATCATTCAAATATCATATACATGTCAACACATAAGCATACCACATCAAGCACATAAAGAGATAAGTCCACTACCTTGAACTTAAGCTTTCTTCCTTATTCTTGCACTTTCTCCCTAAGCTTTCCCACCATGGAAACTTTCAGTCAACCACTTCTCAACATCTTCTTGGATGTTGCAAGGTCCTAAGTGCATTCGTATTCATCACATAATTCATTAGGACCATCAACTCAAGCATTATTCAAGAATATCTCTCTTGAACATTTAACTAACATAACTTCCTCTATCCTTTACCAATTGCCTTGGCCTTTGAATCAATTGATGTCTTGACCTTACGCTACACAATTTCACCTTTTGAATCTATTTATGAGCTTAGAATAATAAAATTCCAGCTCTTATGCACTATTCTGTACAGATTTGAAAAATATGCACGATTCTTCCAAAAATTCTCATCTTGATTCCAATGCTTCCCATACTTGTTTCTCTACTTTACCCCACACAAATTTTCATTTTAAAACCATGGGAAGCGTCAAAATCATGAGATTTTAATCACTGTTCATGCGAGTGAACAGTAACAGAGAAGAATTTCAAACATTACAAATTTCAATTCCAATGCTTCCAAGGCTCAAAACCTATCCAATCCTACACAAAATCATCATATAAACTCAATGGAAGCATTAGATCATTGAAATTCCATCTCCTTCTATCATGAACAGTGCAAACCAAAATGGTTCATCTATGGCAAAGTCAAGAACATCAACTTGATTCAACAACCAATCATCTAACTAGCTTGTTTAAGCTTCAATCTCATAATTCTAACTTTAATTTCTTCTTTCTCCTTTCATCTAAGGTGTTGGACAGCATATACACATTAGAGAAAACTCAACTTTCTTCCATGAAAACCCTAAGTTCAAGCTCCCAAATCAAAGGAAAATAAGCTAGGATAGATTGCTTACCCTTAATCTCTAGCTTGCGTGAACTTTGGCCTTTGAATTCTTCTTTGTCTTGGTTTGAGTTTTCATTTTGCCATAGTTTCCCCAAGGGTTCTCATGCCACGGTTTTGCATCAGATTTTGGGGGGTATTTATAGAAAAATCCAATGAAAAATGGATGGCCAAGATTACTTTGTGCACTATTTGATCTAATGGCTCACATTTATTCTTGGATTAACTTTTCTTAAAAGTTAATTATGACATAATCCATGACATCATCAAGGGATAACTCATAGGGACATGTGGCAAAATTCCAAGGGAGAGAAGCTTCTGGAAAAATTTCAGTCAATCCGGTACCGGCTCAGTCTGATTCCCTAAAAACCAGAATATTTTATAAATCTAATTTTTCTGAGATTCCATAATATATTTTCAGAGCTTAAATCCAGTATCCAAATTCTTTCTACCATTGACATTCTTATCCTGGGTCTAAACTTAATTACAGATCCCTTGGTAAATTACCAAAATACCCTTGGTGCCCTTTCTTGCACTATATTAACCCTAAGGGCATAATCGTCATTTCACACCTATTTACACATTATTAGGGCATATACTGACTCTGAGGAATTATTCCTATACTTGCCTTGGCGTTTTGGCCTGTCCAGAATGACCAAAATGTCCTCCATTCATCTCTTGTACATTATTATAACACAGGGGCATTTTCATAATTTTGCACTTTTCCGAGGTTCCTCTGGACACTGGCCCACATACTGCTCAGGTACCTTATTGGGCCTCTAGGACGCCATTTTGGGCCTTTGTCTAGGTCCACTACCTTTATGGCATAAATCCCAAGAAACCTCTCCCGAAGATATTTATCGGGTATTTTATTATACTGTAAATTCCATTAAAAATTCTACAGGATTCCTTTCCTGATCCTGTCAGTTTTATAAATTCTCATATTAATTATATTAATTTACTGTAAAGTTTCATCTGATTCTGAGATCTAAAAAATATTATAATAATTTTATTTGATTTCAGAAATTCATATCAAATTTTTGAGACCTCAAATCGAAATTCTGTGTTACGTCAAACTAACCGGAATAATTTTCCCTATCTACTGGAAAAATTTGGGTCTGATCTGATTCTGGCCATTTTTGGCTTATTTTCGGTCCAAGTTCATAATTACACTTTTGCCCCTTGAACTTTTGATAAATTACATTTATATCCTCAAACTTTTTGAAATTACACTTAATGGCCCAACATTTTTGTCTACATTCTATTTTGGCCTTAAAACTTTTGTAATTTCACTTAAATCCTCGAAGTTTCTTTCTTTTTCAATTCAATCCCTTTCCTTACATAAATGGCCACACTTTTCCTAAAAGATCTCACATATAATACGTACCAACTGTACGTACAAACTAGAACAGAAAATTAGGGATATTACAAAGAACAGTGGGGAAAGCATATGCTGATAGTAATAAGAAGGATAATGAAGCAAATGAGTAGTATAACAGATCTAGAACCGAAGAGTTGATTGAAGAAAAACCTTTATTCATTCCAGAATTAGAAAACATCAAGGAGAAAGAGATGTTGCAGCAGAGAATGAGCAGATTGAATTGAAGGATGTTGCACAACCTTTAGATATACATGAAAGAGCTGCTAGTTCCAGTAGCACAAGTTAGAAATCCAACAGAAACCAGAATAGAAAGGAGCATGAAGATGCAGAACAGAAGGATAGAGAAGTAAGTATGAAACACCTACCTTTTCCTAATGCATACATGTGTCCAAAGAAGGTTTTAAAAGATAAATAGGAACTAGATATTCTGAATCTGTAGGGTAAACTGGAAGTTAATATGCCACTTGTAAATCTGATTAGAAATATACCTAAGTATGGGAAATTCATGAAAGAACTCTGCACTAATAAAAGAATCTGCAAACCAAATAAAAAGGTTCAAGTAGAATCTAGTGTGTCAACTTTACTTAAGCCACAACTTCCCATAAAATGTGATAATCCAGGTTCATTTACAGTCCCAATCACCATTGGTAAGTTTCAGTGTGCTAGTACTTTGTTAGATCTTAGTGTAGCCATTAATGTAATGCCAACCTCCATTTATACATCATTAGGTATAGGCATAAGCTCACTTAAGGAAACTTCAATGATAGTGCATCTTGCTGATCAAACCACTAGGAAACCAGAGAGACTGTTAGAGGACATATTAGTGAAGGTCAAAGACTTAATTATACCTGTATATTTTTATGTCTTAGACATGTCACAAGAGTCAAATTAAGAGGGACCTATTATCTTACGTCGGCCATTCCTTAGGACAGCCAACACTGTGATAAACATGAAAAATAGGAGTATCACAATGGAAGTAGGTGATAATGTTATAACTTTTAATGTCTATGAAGCAATGAGACATCCATTTGAAGATTGCTCATTGTTAGGCTTAAGTACAATTGATGCATACATTGAAGAAGCCAAAGATGAACATGAGTAATTGCTACAAAATTCTGATAAAGCTGAATGTAAATTGCTTGAATATGAAATTTCTACTTCTTTTGAATTTTCTACTTCTTTTGAATTTTCTTTGGATAGTAGTGGTGATATGTCAAGTATTAACCATATTTCAGTTGATAGCTTACTTTCCACCCTACAATCTTTTTTTTTTATGTTACTGAACTTTTTAATGAGGATTTTGGAGAGAAGCAGCATGATAAAATTATAGGTGAGAACATAGCTACTGAGGATCTCATTACAGGGATAGAAGCTACAGAACCTGTGATGACAGAATTGTTGAAGCCTGTTGTAGATTTGGAAACTAGGAAGTTGGTTCCATCATTTGTCCAGCCACCTGAGTTGGAACTTAAACCATTTCCTAGTAACCTTAAATATGTGTTTTTGGTTGAAAATAATACATTACCTGTTATAATTGCTAATATACTTTCTATTTCTGAGGAAGAGAGGTTAATTTCAGTTTTAAAAACACATAAGAGAGCAATAGGTTGGGCTCTAGCTGATATACCTGGTATAGATGCATCTGTATGCACACATAAAATTCTGTTAAATGATGGAGCCAAGCCTATTAAACAGTAACAAAGAAGGCTAAACCCCTTGATATCTGATGTGGTCAAGAAAGAGGTAACTAAGCTGTTGAATGCTGGTATTATTTAATTTCAAACAGTGAATAGGTAAGTCCAGTTCATGTGGTGCCTAAGAAAAGTGGTATAACTGTGGTAAGGAATAAAAAGAATGAACTAATCCCTACTAGAGTATAGAATTCATGGAGAGTATGCATTGATTACAGGAAATGGAATGATACAACTAGGAAGGATCATTTTCCTTTACATTTATAGATCAAATGTTGGAAAGGCTTACTCGAAAAGCTAATTACTGCTTTCTTGATAGTTTTTAGGATATTTTCAGGTTCCAATTGCACCAGAAGATCAAGAGAAGACCACATTCACACGTCCATTTGGTACCTATGCTTATAGGAGGATGCCATTTGGCTTATGCAATGCTCCTAGAACATTTCAAATAACTATGATATCTATATTCAGTGAATTCTTGGAAAGAAACATGGAGGTATTCATAGATGATTTTACAGTGCATGGTAAGGATTTTGATGAATGTTTAGAGAGTCTAGAGAAAGTCCTAGCAAGATGCATTGAGAAAAAGCTTGTGCTGAATTTTGAGAAATGTCATTTTATGGTTGATAAAGGCATAATTCTAGGGCATTTAATATGTAAGAATGGGATTGAGGTAGATAAAGCTAAGATTGAGGTTATTTCTTCCCTTCCCTATCCAAAATCTTTAAAGGAACTAAGGTCATTCCTAGGACATGTTGGCTTCTATAGAAGATTCATTAAGGACTTTAGCAAGATTGTATCTCCACTTTCGAAACTCATGCAAAAAGATAGAGTTATGTTTTGATGAAATTTGCAAGAGATCATTTGACACTATTAAAGCCATGCTTATTGAAACATCCTGCCTTAGACTCCTCAGAGCACACCTGCGGAAGCTATACTAGCTGTACTGATTCGGTAATTCTCTCATTAGAACTACCATTCTACGTAAGTACCCAGGAAAGACTGGATGAACTGGCTAGGTCTACTCACTACCAGCCTCCTTAGACAGTACCTACGTACACAGTACGCATCATATCCTTTCTCCACTACTGCTATCTCCGCCGAAATTTCAGCAGCATAACGGCGTCTCTCAAAATTCTCCAAATCTACCTCGACATAACCTCCCTAAAATGGTTATACAGGGGGATGAGATTCGGGGGAATCTCAGTAGTAATAATCATAACAGTATATGTAATGCAGTGTGACAGTGCTTGCTTGTGATTGTGTACAGATAAGTATGCCGCGTGCTTCCATACTCAATAACATATGATCATAGCATTGCAGTAGAGCTTCAGACATAACATATAAGACAACAATCCAACCAAACAATAGCACATCAAATCACAAAGCCATTACATAAAAGCTAGAATTAGTTACTACCTGGCTAGCTCAGCAGAACTCTACTATCTCTATTCTGCTTCCAACTCTGCCAGAACTTCTTTTCTTCCTTTCCTCCTTTCTCTCTTCCCTTCCTTCTCCTTCTCTCTCTTCTTTCTCTCCCTTCCCTTGCCCATGCGTGATGCAAATGAAGGCCAAGGGGGGGTATTTATACTCTCCTCCAATGGCATTTTCGTAGATTCCATGCCATCTGAACATGTGGTCCTTTGTTTTTCCTGGAATTTCCTATTTTTTTTTATTTCCTTTTACTGCATCATCAGTGCCACCTCAGGGGACACCTTAGCAGCCACCTCATCAGCACATTTTCCACATGTCAAAAATCCTGGGATACCTCATCAGCTGACTCACCGGTCTAGAGTCTTACCTCGTAATGCGTGTCCTCACGCCACCCAATGCTATCCAGATAAGTCCCAGACTTATCTGATCACCTCCTCAGTTTTTGTGCCAACCGAGTAACTTTACTCTACTGAAAGGTCACTGAACCATGCTCTAATGCAATGTGTCATCTTGTGGGTCTATCAGTCCACCTCATGGTTTCCATATAACCTTTCCTGTATCTGACCTTCTTCCCCAGTTCTATCTCTAACTGGGTAACTATCTCATTTGGACCTTCTCAACTCTTGGCCCACTAGATCTCATACGGCTAGCACCACTTATAGTCACTAGTCACGACCTAGCCATCATCTCATCGCTACATAACACCTTCTGTGTTCACTAGTAGCGACCACAACATTCTTTAGTCGCGACCACAACATATTCTAGTCGCAACCAGGCTCATATACCCATTAGTCGCGACACCACATACATATCCGTCACGACCAATCCTCTCTGCCAATATTAGTCGCAACCAATATACTTCCTCGTCGCGACCAAAAGTCACCAATACATCTTTCTCATAACATATGCTTTCTTTCTTATGGACAATTCTACTGCCCTCATAAGCAGTGTCCATTTCTTTCATATCTCACCCCACAGAATCTTAGCATAATTCTCGGGTCTATCTTATCTCACTTTCTTCTTATCCTTCATCCTAAGTTCTAGAAATTCTCTTTCAATAACTCCTCCCCTACTCTTCGGGAGTCCTTGTTAATTGAAAGGCTCAACAACCCTCTATATCAGGTTATCTTACACAGGAGCCAGCCCATATCAAGCTACCTGTAGAATTCCTAGGCTTAAGACTTAGGACATTCCTCCCATCCTCATTTTGAACCTAGGTGAACTGTCCCGATTCTGTAGGTTAAAGACTTAACTCATCTTTATATCTTGAAGGACTTGGCTCATCCCTCGGATCCTACAAAATACAGGTAAATAATCTGCCCATATCAGATTACTACCCTAGGACTACGGGTTTAGCAGCCTGCCCATATCAGATACCTCCCAGTTCAACTAGACCCAAAAATTGGGATGTTACACTTATCACACCACCTATACTTGCTACACCTAATTGGCATTTAGATTTTGAGCTTTCATGTGATGCATTAAATGAAGTTGTAGGTTCAATGTTAGGACAGAAAGTTGGTAAGCTGTTTAAAGTCATTTCATATGCCTCAAAGATACTAGATAGTGCTCAAAAGAGTTACACTATGTAATATCCCAATTTTTAGGCCCAAAGACTCAGAAAGTAGCCTGAAATAAATAGGCTACTAAACCCCTTTGAGCAGAAGTCCCAGAAACATACAGAGGGTTTTCAGGGACTAAACTGCAAATGAGTGAAAGTACAGGGACTTATATATAAATAGTGAAAATCCCTAGGGGCATAATGTCATTTTGGAAAAGAAAGGGACTAAAGTGAAAAGTTTAAAAGTTCTATGGTGCAAAGATAAAAGTAGACACAAGTTGTGGGCCATTAAGTGTAATTATGAAAAGTTAGGGGACTTAATTGGAAAGAGGAAAAGTTTCCAGGGGAAAAATGGTAATTATAGAAAGTTGAGCCGGAAGTGGCTTAGAACTGCTCGGAAGCATTTCAATCCCAAATTTCATCAGTAGATAGAGGAAATGATGCTGGTTAATCTAGCTTAATACAGGAATTTTATCAGAGTTTCAGATAGCTAAAATTTATCTAATAGTCTGAAAGTTATCTGAAATGTTTATCAGATCTTCTGAACCTCAGATATAAGTGAAAAGTTACAGGAAGATGTGTCTTGTGAAGATAGAGGTTAGGGAACTGACGAAGTACCCAAAGGAGATCTGTAAGAATTTATTTACATATTAGTGAATTTTGATGGGAGTTCGTGAACGTCAGATATCCAATTAGGAAATTAATCGGTAAGCAAACTAGGACTAAATGAGCTCAGATGATGTCACACAGAGGCCCATGATGACGCCAAGGGAGGCCCAGATCCATGATATCAGTTCATCAGAAAAAGGGACCAGTATCCATAAAAAGGTGTAAAATGACGAGAATACCCCTATGTTATAAAATTATTAAAGAATGAGTGAACGGTATTTTGGTTATTTGACTAAGGTTAGAAAGTCAAGAAAGGTTATCTGGATAGTTGACCAAGGTCAGGGAATACTTTGGTAAGGTGTGAAAAGATAATAATGCCCCTAGACTCATTAAAGTAAATAAAGAGGAACCAAGGGTATTTTGGTAATTTGCCAAGGGATGTTTCTTGAGAATTAAGCCATCAGAGTACTTGAGCTTGATCAGAGACCCAAGATGACATTCCAAGCGTCCAAAAATGTAGCCCAAGGAATATGTGGGTTAAAGTGGCATTAAAATAATATTTTAGTGACTTTACAATAAAGTAAAGTTACTCGGTTGAAGTGATAACTGGGGAATTGATCAGATAAAGCTTGATACTTATCTGGAAGTCATGAGGTGGCATGAAAGGTACCTATCAAGATGCCACATGGCACTGATATAGGGAAAGAAGAAACAGATAAGGACACGTGGCACGATCTCAGCCGTTTATTCCGGGATAAGACTCTGGAATTCTCTGGAAGCACTGAGTCAGCTGATGAGGTGTCCCAAGGGCCCCACCATGCACCACCTAAGCATGTGAGGTGTCCATGGATGATGTCATTTTGATGAGTCATTATGGAGGATGATGTTATCATAGTGATGTAAGCAAGGCTTGGTGAGGAAGCTAAGCGGTCTGAGCCGTCCATCGAGATTTGATCTAGACCATTCAATCCACTTCCCTTCACCTATAAATAGAGCTCTACCCCTCCCATTCAAGGCATCCCACGGCAAGAAGAAGAGAAAGGAAGAGAAAGAGAGAAAGAGAGAAAGAAAGGAAGGGAAAGAAGGAGTTCTGGCTGAGTTAGGAGCAATCCAAGGAGCTTAGGGACTCAGCGAGCTTAGGAATAAGGTAAGTAATTTATTTTAGTCCCTGCTCTAATAAATTAGAGGATTGTTCTTATAAATTTCATAGTTAGAATAGAGAAATATCTCTCTCTATAACGATAGCCGTAGATAGAAAGAAAGTTAGGGGATTGTCAGAATAGGGGTATTGCTTCAAGATAAGCCTGAATTAAGTAAAGTTATACTAGATAAGATCATACTAAAATATTATTATGCTTTGTATAGGCTCTGAACTATGAAAATATGGAACCTCAGATCAAAGGTTAAGGACTAAAGGAAGGGCTACACGCCAGGTAGTGAACTTAACTACTTGATTGCTTATGTTGCTTGAATATTTTATGTGATATTTACTTACTTTGATGATGTGAAGCATGTATGATTAAATGATGCTCTGTTTCTTTTTATGCTATGACCATATGTTATAATTAAGGGATATGAAGCATGCAAGTTATCATCATGCAATCATGATCATTAAGTACACACATAATAACATCAAGCATATAGTTGCATACATTATATGGTTTTCGTTTGCTACTGAGATTTCCCCCAAAATCTCACCCCTTCCATATCAATCCAATTACAGCAGGTCTTCTCAAGATGATGAGGATTCATGAAGAGAAGTTAAGAATTATTTAGCATGATTGATATGTGATTGATGTATGTTATGCATATGTATGTAAAGTTGGGTGCTAAAATTTGCCACCATAAACAATAACTCATGGTGAGGTAGTGACCTTTAATTTATAATTAAAAATAGTAAATGGTTAAATAAATGTATGATATTTTTACAGTAAATAGTAGACATAATTTCAAAGTTGGGACCAAAATGTTGGATTTAGGGGGGAAATGTTGGATGAACATAAACTTGTAACGTTGACTGACGTTGACTTGGTCAATGCGTGGTCAACGAGTTATTTTTCCCTGAAAGAGGATTAAGTTATCTTTATTTATCAATTTGAGCCACTTTGTTTCAATTTTTTTAGAATTAGTTATGATTTTTCGAAGCCAGGTCACTTGTCTGGAAGTTACACAGTAAACAGTACTCAATAGAGTAAAACTCCAGATTAGGAAATTTGACTTCAATGACCATAAAAGTGGTTTCAGATGCTACCAAATGGTCCCTAAGACATAAGAAAATTAGGATGTGACACACTACCATAGAAAAAGAACTCTTTGCCATTGTGTTTGCACTTGACAAATTCATATCTTATCTTTTGAGTTCTAAAGTGATTATATATACTGACCATGCTGCTGTAAAGTTCTTGTTTAAAAAGCTACAGTCCAAGCCTAGACTCTTGAGATGGATGCTACTAATCTAAGAATTTGATGTGGAGATAAGGGATAAAATTGGAGCAGAGAATGTGGTAGCTGATCATTTAAGCAGGTTGCCTAAAAATATAAGGGGAGTATTAGATTCTAACATTATTTGTGATAAATTTAGAGATTGTTCTGGTTTTATGATTTCTGTAGTTACACCTTGGTATTGCAACATAGTGAACTATATTGTTACTGGTCTAATTTCACCTTCTTTATCTCATTTCCAGGACTAGAAAATTAAGCATGAGGCAAAATTTTACATTTGGGAACCACCCATTCTATGGAAGATATGCAGTGATCAAGTTATAAGAAGATGTGTGCCAAGTGAAGAAGTAGACAACATTCTTACAGCATATCATTCTTCTATTTGTGGAGGACATTTCAATGTAAAGAAAACTTCTAGAAAGATCATTGATGCTAGTTTTTATTGGCCACAGATATTCAGAGACTGTTACGAATACTACAAGGCTTATGATAGTGTCAACATTTTGGTAGACTGACTAAGACATGAAATGCCTCAACATCCTATGCTGTTCTGTGAGGTGTTTAAAGTATGGGGCATTGACTTCATGGGACCATTTCCACCATCTTTTGGTTATGCATATATTCTGCTAGCTGTGGATTATCTCTCAATATGGGTGGAGGCCATACCAACAAGAAATGATGATGCAGTGACAGTTTCCAAATTTCTCAAGTTAAACGTCTTTTCAAGGTTTGGTGTGCCAAGAGCTATAGTGAGTGATCAATGCTCTCATTTCTGTAATAAGATTTTAGGTGGGTTATTTGCCAAGTTTGGGATCAAGCACAAGGTTTCAACAACTTATCATCCTCAAACAAATGGTCAAGCTGAGAATTCTAACAAAGCTATCAAGAGGATTTTGGAGAGGATAGTAAGACCCTCAAGGAAAGATTGGAGTACAAGGTTAGATGAAGCTTTGTGGGCATACAGAACAGCTTATAAGATACTAATTGAGATGTCCTCATACCGAATGGTCTAGCTTATAAGATACTACTTGAGATGCCCTCATACCGAATGGTCTATGGTAAAACATGTCATCTACCAGTAGAAGTTAAGCACAAAGCATTCTGGGCAGTTAAAACTTGTAACATTGATTTTGATACTGCTGGAGAGGAAAGAATATTGCAGATTTAAGAACTAGAAGAAATAATACTAGATGCGTATGAGAATTCTAGAATCTACAAAGAAAAGGCCAAGCTTCTTCATGATAAGTAGATCTTGAGCAAGGAATTTCATATTAGAGATAAAGTTCTGAGATTTAAGGCAAGATATGCTTTCAAACCTGGAAAACTTGCTGCAAGATGGGATGGTCCATATGTGGTGTGTAACACCCCAATTTTCATGCCAGAGACTTAGGAAGTAGCCTGAAATAGATATATCCCTTTGAGCAGAAGTCCTCAAAACATACAGAGGGTTTTTAGGAACTAAACTGCAAATAAGTGAAAGTCCGGGGACTTATGTGTAAATAGTGAAAGTCCCTAGGGATATAGTGGCCATTTATGCAAAGAAAGGGATTAAATTGCAAAAGAAAGGACTTAAGTGCAATTATGGAAAGTATAAAGCCAAAAAGGAAAAGTAGACAAAAAGGTGGGGTCCTTAAGTGTAATTTTAGCCAAATAAAAGGGACTTAATTGAAAAGAAGAAAAGTTCCTTGGGGCTAAAGTATAATTAAAGAAAGTCAGGCCGGAAGTGGTTTGGACTGTCCGAAAGCATTTCAGTCCCAGATTTCACCAGTAGATAGAGCAAGTGATGCTCGGTAATATAGGATTTTTTCAAGACTCCAGATAGCCAGAACTGATCTGATAGTCTAAAAGTTATAAAAATTCCTACCGGATATCCTAGATTTCATATATAAGTGAGAAATTATAGGATGATGCGTCCTGATGGGGCAGGTGTCAGGAAACTGACAGAATACCGATAGGAGGCCTGTAGAAAAAGTTATTCGCAAATCAGTAAATACAGACGGGAGTGTCAGGCCTCCAGGGATCCGATTGGGAGATTTATCGGTATTTAAAAAGGGACTGAATGAGTTCGGATGACCTCAGTTAGATGACTGTTATGACCCACAGGGATGCCAGAACACAGTAGGCCAGTGTATCTAGTAAAAGGAGCCGGTGTCCGGAGATGTGTATAAACGGTGCATAATAGTTGAAGTACTCGATGAACATGGGCAGGGGAAGATTCCTTGTAATACGTGCCATGAAGGTAATGGACCCTGAAAGGCCCAATAAGACACTTGGACTGATAGGTGGGCCAGTGTCCAGTAAAACCCCGAAAAAGTGCGAAATTACAAAAATGCCCCTATGTTGTACTAAAGGGGTAGTAGATGTATGAAGGGCATTTTGGTCATTCTAGACAGGCCCAGGAGCCAAGGCACATACAAATAAAGTTACTCAGAGTTAGTATATGCCCTGACAGGGTTCAGAAGGGTGTAAAATGACGATTTTACCTTTAGGGTTAAAATAGTGCAAGAAAGGGCACCCAGGGGTATTTTGGTAATTTGCCAAGGGTTGTTTCTTGCGAATCTAGCTATCAGAGTACTTGAGCTTGATCAGGATCCAAGATAACATTCCTAGAGCCTAAAAACGTAGGCCCAGTGATATGTGGGAAAAAGTGGCATTAAAATACCATTTTAATGCTGTTTCAATAAAGTAAAGTTACTCGGTCGGCACGATAACTGTAATATCCTTAATTTTCTGTACTGGTTCCTATGTACAGATTAAACGGAATATATGAGATCTGTTTCAGGAAAAAGATGTGGTCCTTTATGTAAAGAAAAGGATTAAATTGCAAAAGAAAGGAAATTAAGGGACCTAAATGTAATTATGGAAAGTTTAAAGTTAGGAATGAAAGGTAGACAAAAATGTGGGGTCTTAAAGTGTAATTTTAGCCAAATTAAGGGACTTAATTATAAAGAAGGAAAAGTTCCCTGGGGCTAAAGTATAATTAAAGGAAATAGGCCAGAAGTGGTTTGCACCGCCCGACAGCATTTCAGTCCCAGATTTTACCAGAAGGTAGGGCAGGTGACGCCGGGTAACCAAGCCTAATACCGGAATTTTTGAAGACTCCAGATAGCCAGAAATGGACTGATCGTCCGAAAGTTATAAAAATTTATACCGGATACCCTAGATTTCAGATATAAGTGGAAAAATACAGGATGATGCACCCTTATGGGACGGATGTCAGGAAACTGACAGAATACCGATAGGAGGTCTGTAGGAAAAGTTATCTGCAAATTAGAAAATCCAGACGGGAGTGTGAGGCCTCCGGGGATCCGGGTTGGAGATTTATCGGTATTTTTAAAGGGGCTAAATGCGATCGAATGACTTCGGTCAGATGACCGTTATAACCCCCAAGGATGCCTGAACACAGTAGGACACTGTATCTGGGAAAAAGAGCCGGTGTCCGAAAAAGGTGTATAATCGGTAAATAATAGTTAAAATATTCAATGAACTGTGTTAAAGGAAGATTTCTCGTAATGCGTGCCATACAGGTAATGGACCCAGGAAGCCCAAAAATGGCGCCATTAGAGGCCCAATAAGACTCTTGGACTGATAGGTGGGCCAGTGTCCAGCAGAACCCCAGAAAAGTGTGAAATTACGAAAATGCCCCTATGTTGTACAAAAAGGGCAGCGGATGAATAAAGGGTATTCTGGTCATTTTGGACAGACCCAGAGGTCAAGACATGTCTAAATAAGGTTGACTAGAGCCAGTATAAGCTTTGACCGGGTCCAAAAAGGTGTGAAATGACGATTTTGCCCTTAGGGTTAAAATAGGACAAGATAGGGCACCAAGGGCATTTTGGTCATTTCGCAGGGGATCTGTAACTGAGTCTGGACCCAGTATTAAAACTTTAATGATATAAAGGGTCTAGATACTAAATGTGAGGTCAGTAGACATAAAAAAGATCTTCAGAAACATCAGATTCAGAAAACAGCACGTTTTTCGAGGCGATGGACCGGGCCGGTGCCGGATTGGACCGGAAAGCTTCCAGAACCTCCAAATTTCGTCACATGAAGAATATGGGTGGTGAGGTGTCCTATGAGGTGTCCCATGAGGTGTCCAGGGTGATGCAGTAAAAGAGAATTAAAGAAAATAGGAAATTCCAGGAAAAACCAGGACCACAGGATCATAAGTCTTCCTAATTACAAGATTACCATTGCTCAACACTATAAATACCCCCCCTTACTCCTTCATTTCGGTGCAAGCAAGAAAGAGAGGAAGAAAGAAGTTCTTGAGAGAGAAAGTGAGAGAAAGAAAGAAGTAAGGAAGTTCTGGTGGAGTTGGAAGTAGTAGAGAGGTTCTGAAGCTCTGCTTTTGAGGTAACAACTAATCCTAGCTCTTATGTAATGTCTTTGTGATGTGTTGTTTTGTTTGGTTGATTGATGTCCTATATGTTATGCTTGAAGCTCTATTCCAATGCTATGATCATATGTTATTGAATATGGAAGCATGCAGCATACTTATCTGTACACAGTCACAAGCAGGCACCGTCACTCTGCATTACATATTTTGTTATGATTATTGTTACTGGGATTCTTTTGAATCTCATTCCCAAACATAACATTACAGGGGAGGTTCTGTCAAAATAAAATTTGGAAATCTTAAGAGACGCCGGTAGGTTGCCGAAATTCCGGCAACGAAGACGGAACAAAGAAAGGAACTGATACGTACTGTGTACGTAGTGCTGTCTAAGGAGGCTGGAAGTGAGTGGACCCAGAAGGTTCATCCAGTCTTTCCTGGGTACTACGTAGAATGGTAGTTCTCATAAGGGAATTACCGAATCGGTACAACATCGGTTACTTTCTAAAGAAGAATTGTAGCAGTTATGCTGCCGGATTTTAGATAGAGAAGTATGTAATAAAATATGAGAGAGTTAATCATGCACTGATATATAACAGTTGATTATTTGATATTAATTGTTATCTGGCCTGTATGAATGATATGTGTTGGTTATATGCTCGGGTATGTAAAGACTAAATGCTGAAAATAGGCTCAGTGAACAGTAACTCGTGAAGACCCATTCATGTTTGATAAATCATTAAAAATATTAAATGATTGAATTAATGTACGAAATTTTTAGGGTAAAAAGTAGACATACTAAGATTTAATTTTATATATAGAATGTCTAATTTGGATGTATACACGAAAAGATATAAATGGTTAAAGTTGGGACCAGAATGCTGGATTCAGGAGAAAGTCATTGGATGAGAAGTAATATTGGAACGTTGACCCACGTTAAATTTGTCAAGTATTGGTCAACAAATTATTTTTCCCTGAACTATATTTGAGTTAGATTCATGTAGCAATTTGAACCACTTCATTTCGATTTTTCTAGAATTAGTTATGAATTTTCAAAATCAGGTCACTCATCTGGAATTTGCCACAGTGAACAGTACTCGATATGAATAAAATTCCAGATTAAGTGTTTAGACTTCAATGACCCTGAAAGTGGTTTAAGTGCTACTGAATGGTCCCTAAGATGTATAAAAATAAGGATGTGACATTTTGGTATCAGAGCAAAGGATTCTGGCTTAAGAAATGCTCTGAGTAGATAATTTATAGAAAGATATACCATGATAAAGCCGTCATAATTGACACTAAGTTAGTGTTTGCAGGATGGCTAGACATAGATTTGGGTCTGAAACTGCAGTAAACCAATGGGAATTAAGACCAGAGGTCTCTAGTTCAGATAGTTCAGAAGAAGAGATAGTAAACAATGATTCTGACCTCTGGACACCTCCAGTAGCTGGTGATTCTGAGGAGGATAGTTCCTCGGTAGGATCAAACTTTCCAATTGATGATCAGGAGGTGATAACAGAAGGCCCTGTTCCTGCCATTCCCATAAGTGCGGTACCCTTGAATATAACAGACAGTTCAGGATCCAGCCAAGTACGTGTTCAGAGTAATGCGCCAGATCCCAGTAGGCCCGAAGTGACTCTAGTAGAAATGTATTTGGGAGGTTTAATCGTAAGAATGGTCCCAGGGAGGAACCTGAGTAGAGAGCAACTTGAGAGCTCGGTAGCATTAGCCCGACAACTATACGAGTTGAGTCAGACCCTGTTCGAAAACATAGATCAAGATTATTCGGTCTACCAGGAGTTTATCACAAGGGTGAAAGCCATATATCAAGCCTGGGATCCAAATGTGTTAACCATGGGGCTTTGGCTAGAAATTATGAATGACGTATTGCCGAAGACTCCTACCTGGAGATCGGAGTTGGACCAGTATTTTGATAGAGAATCATATTGTACCATATCCGACTGGATCTACCTAGTAGGAGAATATATTAGAATGAAGTTTAAGAAAAATTAGAGTAATATTTCTAATGTATAAAAGACTAGAATGGTACTGTGATATGTACATATACTCTGTATGTATATTATGTGTGAAATGAAATGAAAAGGAATTATGTTATTTATCGTATTCCCTTCTGTTTTTAAGTATAACAAAATGGTACGAACGAGGAGAACTATTCCAGCTGAGGAACCCCGAGAGGCTGGCAACCTTAATCAAATGATTCTAGAACGACTAGAACAGCAACAAAAGATGATAGAAGAAATGAGATCTGCTCAAGCACGAAATGAACAAGAAAGAGATGCTGCCATAGCCGCGGCAGTAGCAGCAGCTGTAAATAATTTAAGACCGCCAGAGCCTTCAGGAGCAACTAGTAGAGAACCTGAAGAAGTACCACAGCAGGCGGAACAGCCCCAGAGAAGGGTTGAATCAAGGGAGGAGGCAGTTGGCATCCAGCAATGGATGGTGCGATTTTGCAAACACAATCCTCCCATATTCGAAGGGACATTTGAAGTACATGTAGCAGAAAATTGGGTCAGCAGATTAGAGAAGATCTTTAAGGTCCTCGACTGCCCGACTGAAACCAAGGCCCAAATGGCCATCTATCAATTGGAAAAGGATGCGAATAGATGGTGGAAGAATACAGAGTTACTTCTCCAAGCAAGAGATATTCCAGTTACCTGGGAAGTATTTCTTGAGCAATTTTATGAGAAATATTTTCCTCAATCTGTCAGAGATGAAAGGGAGGCTGAATTCCTTGTGCTGAGGCAAGGAGAAAAAGAATCTTTTGATGAATATTTGGCCAAGTTCATCCGGCTATCTCAATATTCAACTTACCTACGCCAAGTGGATGACGAACGCTGGATGACAGAAAGAATGATTCGAGGGCTGAATTTTATGTTAAAGGAGAAGTTAACTCCCCAACAATACAGCCAGTTCAATAAGGCTGTGGAAGCATGTCGAATCGTTGAGAACAGCATGAATCATAGAATGCTGTCCAGATCTGGGAGTAAAGATCAAGCGACTCCTGATAAGGCCGGACGGAATCAAGAAGCGGCCAGTGGGAGCGGCTATAAGAAAAGAAAGCTCCCGTGGCAGACCAAGAGGCCTAATAGGGGAAATTTCCGCGGAAGGTCCAATAACAGGGATCCAAAGGCCCCAGTATGTGAAAAGTGTGGAAAGAATCATGGTGACAGACCATGCTTGATGGGCCAGAATGTATGCTACACCTGCGGAAAGCCCGGACATTTTTCCAGGGAATGTCCTCAAGCTATAACTAATCCAAGGCCAAGGACGGCGGGACGAGTGTTTGTACTCACTAGAGAGGATGCTCAGCGATCATCTGAGATGATCCAAGGTGAAAACCCCCACCAACGCTAGGGTGATCACATCTGATGCTTGTCTAAATAGTGTGGTGCGTTATGAGCACTGCAGTACCACCCTGGACCTGATCTGTATGCCTTTCCAGGAGATTGAGGTCATACTTGGTTTAAATTGGTTATCCTCCAATAATGTGATGTTGGACTGCAGAAACAAGACCCTAGTTCTTGGTCCAAAGATCACTGATCGGAGCTTAGAAGTACAACTGAACTTCGTGACAGAGGCTCAGGCAGAAAAATGTCTACGGAAAGGATGTCAGGGATATGTGGTATTCTTTTCTGTTCAAACAGAAGTGGAGGAAGGCATCGAGGAGGTTCCTGTAGTCAATGAATTTCCTGAAGTCTTTCCAAAGGAGATTCAGGGATTGCCTTCGGAGCGTGAAGTGGAGTTTACGATCGACATTGTACCTGGAGCTGGACCAGTATCAAAAGCCCCATACAGGATGGCTCCCAACGAAATGATGGAACTGAAGAAGCAAATTGAGGAGCTATTGGAGAAGGGTTTTATACGGCCCAGTGTATCGCCATGGGGTGCTCCAGTACTGTTCGTCAAGAAGAAAGATGGTAGCTTAAGGCTGTGCATTGACTACAGGGAATTAAATAAGCTTACAGTTAAGAACAAGTATCCTCTTCCCAGAATTGATGACCTGCTAGATCAATTGGCAGGAGCGAGCTTATTCTCCAAAATTGACTTGAGATCTGGCTACCATCAACTAAGGGTCAAGCCAGATGATATTCCAAAGACGGCATTCAGAACGCGCTATGGACATTTTGAATTTTTGGTGATGCCTTTTGGACTAACCAATGCACCTGCTATTTTCATGGACTATATGAACCGGATTTTCAGGCCTTATCTAGATCAGTTCGTTGTGGTCTTTATTGATGATATTCTGGTGTACTCCAAATCTCCAGAGGAGCATGAGAGGCATTTGAGGATTGTTCTTGGTACCCTTAAAGACAAGAAGCTCTATACTAAGCTGAGTAAATGCGAGTTTTGACTGTCAGAAGTCAAATTCCTCGGTCATGTCATATCCCGAGACGGGGTAGCTGTAGATCCTAGCAAAGTTGAAGCAGTTTTGAGCTGGGAACAGCCAAGGACAGTGACAGAGATTAGAAGTTTTCTCGGCCTAGCAGGGTACTACAGACGATTCATTCAAGACTTTTCTCGAATTGCCTTACCACTTACCAAGCTGACCAGAAAGAATCAGCAGTTTAAGTGGGATGAGAAGTGCGAGGCTAGCTTCCAGCAGTTGAAGCAGAGATTAACGACTACTCCCATGCTGATTATTCCAGACCCAACTCAGACTTATGTAGTCTACACTGATGCTAGCAAGCAGGGGCTGGGATGTGTGCTTATGCAGCAAGGTCGAGTAATAGCCTACGCCTCTCGGCAGTTAAAGCCACATGAAGAGAATTATCCCACTCATGATCTGGAGCTTGCGGCGGTGGTCTATGCCCTGAAGATATGGAGGCACTATTTATACGGAGCAACGATAGAGTTGTTTTGCGACCACAAAAGCCTGAAGTATCTGCAGGATCAGAAGGAGTTGAACATGAGGCAGCGGCGATGGATGGAATTGTTAAAAGATTATGACTTTCAGATTAAATACCATCCAGGAAAAGCCAATGTGGTAGCTGATGCCCTGAGTAGAAAGGTGGTGCAGGTTGCATACATGATGATCAAGGAATTAGAACTGATAGAAGATATGCGCGACTGGAGCCCTCTATATCAAATGCAACTGACGGAGAATCCTTTTGGAGGAGTTCATGTCAGAACTTGCATAGAAGATGAGATCAAAGAGGCTCAGGAACAGGATAAGCTCGCAGCAATATTCAAAGACAAGCTGGAGAAAGGGAAGACAAGGAATTTTGAGATGTCCCCGGACGGATTGCTACAGTTTAGGGGAAAACCCTATATCCCAAATGTTGGGGGATTAAGGGAAAGGATTCTGGAGGAAGCACATAAAAGCCGATATACGGTACATCCAGGTATGACCAAAATGTACCATGATGTTAAAAGGTTATTCTGGTGGCCTGGACTGAAGAAAGATGTTGTAGCTTACGTATCTAAGTGCTTAACCTGCCAGAAAGTGAAAGTTGAACATCAAAAGCCAGCAGGAACATTGCAGCCTTTAGATATCCCTGAGTGGAAATGGGATGGGATTGCCATGGACTTTGTGGAAGGACTACCCTTGACACCAAGTAGACATGATGCGGTTTGGGTAGTAATCGATCGACTGACAAAGTCAGCACATTTCCTGGCAATCAATAAGAGAGATTCTCTAGAAAAGCTGGAAAAGCTGTATATAAAGGAGATCGTTAGGCTCCATGGTATCCCAAGCAGCATTGTGTCTGATAGAGATCCTCGATTTACTTCAAATTTCTGGAGGGCTCTACAGGAAGAAATGGGCACTACTCTCAGATTCAGTACAGCTTATCATCCTCAGACAGATGGTCAATCTGAAAGAACAATACAGACGTTAGAGGATATGCTGAGAGCATGTGTCCTAGATTTCAAAGGCAGCTGGGATATCCATTTACCCCTTATAGAGTTTGCATATAGCAATGGTTATCAGGCCAGTATACAGATGGCACCTTTTGAAGCACTCTATGGACGAAAATGTAGATCCCCCTTATGCTGGCTAGAGTTGAACGAGAGAAGAATGCTTGGTCCGGATATAGTGGATCAAACTGCAGAACAAGTTGCGGTAATTAGAAAACGATTGTTGACGGCTCAAAGCAGACAGAAGAGCTATGCAGATGTCAGAAGGAAGCCGTTGGAGTTTGAAGAAGGAGAACATGTATTCCTTAAGTTAACTCCAACCACAGGAGCCGGACGATCGATTAAGGTGAAGAAGTTGCATCCAAGATACATCGGGCCATTCCAGATTCTCTCAAAGATAGGAGCAGTAGCCTACAAGTTGGCTCTTCCTCCGAATCTCAGCCAGATACATGATGTATTCCATGTTTCCCAATTAAAGAAGTATATTCCAGATCCATCTCATATGATAGAGAAATATGAGGTCGCACTGCGAGATGACTTAACCTATGAGGTTGGACCGGTGCGAATTGCTGATAGAAAAGTCAAGCAGTTGCGGAATAAGCAAATTCCTTTAGTTAAAGTGATCTGGAAAGGCTTGACTGAACAAGAGGCTACATGGGAAACAGAAGAAAAGATGAAAGAGAAGTATCCGGAATTGTTTCTATAGGATAGGTGTAATGTAAATTTCGGGGACGAAATTTATTTTAGGGGGAGAGAAATGTAATATCCTTAATTTTCTGTACTGGTTCCTATGTACAGATTAAACGGAATATATGAGCTCTGTTTCAGGAAAAAGATGTGGTCCTTTATGTAAAGAAAAGGATTAAATTGCAAAAGAAAGGAAATTAAGGGACCTAAATGTAATTATGGAAAGTTTAAAGTTAGGAATGAAAGGTAGACAAAAATGTGGGGTCTTAAAGTGTAATTTTAGCCAAATTAAGGGACTTAATTATAAAGAAGGAAAAGTTCCCTGGGGCTAAAGTATAATTAAAGGAAATAGGCCAGAAGTGGTTTGCACCGCCCGACAGCATTTCAGTCCCAGATTTTACCAGAAGGTAGGGCAGGTGACGCCGGGTAACCAAGCCTAATACCGAAATTTTTGAAGACTCCAGATAGCCAGAAATGGACTGATCGTCCGAAAGTTATAAAAATTTATACCGGATACCCTAGATTTCAGATATAAGTGGGAAAATACAGGATGATGCACCCTTATGGGACGGATGTCAGGAAACTGACAGAATACCAATAGGAGGTCTGTAGGAAAAGTTATCTGCAAATTAGAAAATCCAGACGGGAGTGTGAGGCCTCCGGGGATCCGGGTTGGAGATTTATCGGTATTTTTAAATAGGCTAAATGCGATCGAATGACTTCGGTCAGATGACCGTTATAACCCCCAAGGATGCCTGAACACAGTAAGACACTGTATCTGGGAAAAAGAGCCGGTGTCCGAAAAAGGTGTATAATCGGTAAATAATAGTTAAAATATTCAATGAACTGTGTTAAAGGAAGATTTCTCGTAATGCGTGCCATACAGGTAATGGACCCAGGAAGCCCAAAAATGGCGCCATTAGAGGCCCAATAAGACTCTTGGACTGATAGGTGGGCCAGTGTCCAGCAGAACCCCGGAAAAGTGCGAAATTACGAAAATGCCCCTATGTTGTACAAAAAGGGCAGCGGATGAATAAAGGGTATTCTGGTCATTTTGGACAGACCCAGAGGTCAAGACATGTCTAAATAAGGTTGACTAGAGCCAGTATTAGCTTTGACCGGGTCCAAAAAGGTGTGAAATGACGATTTTGCCCTTGGGGTTAAAATAGGACAAGATAGGGCACCAAGGGCATTTTGGTCATTTCGCAGGAGATCTGTAACTGAGTCTGGACCCAGTATTAAAAAGTTAATGATATAAAGGATCTAGATACTAAATGTGAGGTCAGTAGACATAAAAAGGATCTTCAGAAACATCAGATTCAGAAAGCTTCCAGAACCTCCAAATTTCGTCACATGAAGAATATGGGTGGTGAGGTGTCCTATGAGGTGTCCCATGAGCTGTCCAGGGTGATGCAGTAAAAGAGAATTAAAGAAAATAGGAAATTCCAGGAAAAACCAGGACCACAGGATCATAAGTCTTCCTAATTACAAGATTGCCATTGCTCAACACTATAAATACCCCCCCTTACTCCTTCATTTCGGTGCAAGCAAGAAAGAGAGGAAGAAAGAAGTTCTTGAGAGAGAAAGTGAGAGAAAGAAAGAAGTAAGGAAGTTCTGGTGGAGTTGGAAGTAGTAGAGAGGTTCTGAAGCTCTGCTTTTGAGGTAACAACTAATCCTAGCTCTTATGTAATGTCTTTGTGATGTGTTGTTTTGTTTGGTTGATTGATGTCCTATATGTTATGCTTGAAGCTCTATTCCAATGCTATGATCATATGTTATTGAATATGGAAGCATGCAGCATACTTATCTGTACACAGTCACAAGCAAGCACCGTCACTCTGCATTACATATTTTGTTATGATTATTGTTACTGGGATTCTTTTGAATCTCATTCCCAAACATAACATTAAAGGGGAGGTTCTGTCAAAATAAAATTTGGAAATCTTAAGAGACGCCGGTAGGCTGCCGAAATTCCGGCAACGAAGACGGAACAAAGAAAGGAACTGATACGTACTGTGTACGTAGTGCTGTCTAAGGAGGCTGGAAGTGAGTGGACCCAGAAGGTTCATCCAGTCTTTCCTGGGTACTACGTAGAATGGTAGTTCTCATAAGGGAATTACCGAATCGGTACAACATCGGTTACTTTCTAAAGAAGAATTGTAGCAGTTATGCTGCCGGATTTTAGACAGAGAAGGATGTAATAAAATATGAGAGAGTTAATCATGCACTGATATATAACAGTTGATTATTTGATATTAATTGTTATCTGGCCTGTATGAATGATATGTGTTGGTTATATGCTCGGGTATGTAAAGACTAAATGCTGAAAATAGGCTTAGTGAACAGTAACTCGTGAAGACCCATTCATGTTTGATAAATCATTAAAAATATTAAATGATTGAATTAATGTACTAAATTTTTAGGGTAAAAAGTAGACATACTAAGATTTAATTTGATATATAGAATGTCTAATTTGGATGTATACACGAAAAGATATAAATGGTTAAAGTTGGGACCAGAATGCTGGATTCAGGAGAAAGTCATTGGATGAGCAGTAATATTGGAACGTTGACCCACGTTAAATTTGTCAAGTATTGGTCAACCAATGATTTTTCCCTGAAATATATTTGAGTTAGATTCATGTATCAATTTGAACCACTTCATTTCGATTTTTATAGAATTAGTTATGAATTTTCAAAATCATGTCACTCATCTGGAATTTGCCACAGTGAACAGTACTCGATATGAATAAAATTCCAGATTAAGTGTTTAGACTTCAATGACCCTGAAAGTGGTTTAAGTGCTACTGAATGGTCCCTAAGATGTATAAAAATAAGGATGTGACAATAACTGAGGAGGTGATCAGATAAAGTCTTGGACTTATCTGGATAGCATTGGATGGCATGACAGGTGCCAGTAAGATGCCACATGGCACCAACATAGAGGAGGAAGAAAAAGTTAAGGACATATGGCATAATCTTAGCCGGTGAGGTGTCCCAGGAATTATGACATGTGAGAAATGTGCATGCTGAGGTGTCCACTAAGGTGTCCTGGGTGATGCAGTAAAAGAGAATAAAAGAAAATAGGAAAATCCAGGAAAAATCAGGACCACAAGTTCAGATGGCTTCAAAATTACGGAAATGCCATTGACCAAAACTATAAATACCCCCTTGCTCTTCATATGCCACAGACAAGCAAGAATAAGAGAGAGAAGGAAGTGCTAGAGAGAGAAAGTGAGAGGAAGAAAGAAAGAAAGGAAGTTCTGGTGGAGTTGAAAGTAGTATAGAGATTCTAGAGTTCTGCTACGCTTTTGAGGTAGTAACTAATCCTAGCTTTTATGTAATATCTTTGTGATTTGATGTGCTATTATTTGGTTGGATTGTTGTCTTATATGTTATGCTTGAAGCTCTACTACAGTGCTATGATCATATGTTATTGAGTATGGAAGCACGCAGCATACTTATCTGTACACAATCACAAGCAAGCAATGTCACTCTGAATTGCATATATTGTTATGATTATTGCTACTGAGATTCCCCCGAATCTCATCCCAATAAATAACCCATTACAGGGGAGGTTATGTCCAAGTGAATTTTGGGAATTTTAAGAGACGCCGTTATGCTGCCGAAATTATGACAAGATAAGGAAAGCAGCTGATACGTACTGTGTACGTAGGTACTGTCTAAGGAGGCTGGAAGTGAGTGGACCTAGCCAGTTCATCCAGTCTTTCCTGGGTACTTACGTAGAATGGTAGTTCTCACGGGAATTACCGAATCGGTACAAGATCAGTTACTTTCTGAAGATGAAGCGTAGCGGTTATGCTGCTGGATTTCAGGCAGAAAAAGATGTAATAGAGATATGGGAAATTTTGTACATACCCAAATGTAAAACAACTTATTAATTAATAATAAGTGTTGTTTGGCATGTTTGACTGATATATGATGGATGTATGTATATGTTTGCAAAGTAGAGTGCTGAAATTTATCACTATGAACAGTAACACGTGGTGACCTAATCATATTTGATCCATAATTAAAAATAGTAAATGGATGAATAAATGTATAATAATTTTATGGTAAATATTAGACATACCAAGCTTCGATTTGATATATAGAATGTCTCATTTGGATGTCTACACATGGAGATATAAATTATCAAAGTTGGGACCAGAATGCTGGATTCAGGAGAAAAAAGTTGGATGAACAGTAAAGTTTTGACGTTGACTGAAGTTGACTCGGTCAATTAATAGTCAACGAGTTATTTTTCCTGAAATATAATTGAGTTAGATTCATGTAGAAATTGGAACCAATTCATTTCAATTTTTATAGAATTAGTTATGATTTTTCGAAGTCAGGTCACTCATCTGGAATTTACACAGTGAACAGTACTTGATAAGAGTAAAACTCCAGATTGAGAAATTGGACTTCAATGACCTTGAAAATGGTTCTAAATGCTACCAAATGGTCCCTAAGACATATGGAAGTAAGGATGTTTCATGGTGACTAAGATCCATGACTATGGAATAATTGAATTGATGGATGAAGCAGACGGTACAGCATTTTAGGTTAATAACCACGTATTGAAGCTGTACAAAGAGAACTTCAAACCTCCATGATATTCAGGTTGTCTCCTTCCTTGTTTCCCCACTTATAATAGTCTACTTTAATCAGTTTTATTATATACTTGAGCTATATTTGTTGATTAAGTGTGGGGGAGGAGATCAAGTCAGTAGGGTAGGTAAATACTTTCATGAATAAATCAAAGATTCTGGTTCATAGTTGTCATGATTGCTGCTGCCTTTGCATGTGATTCATCACTTTTTCACATTGAGGACAATGTAGAAATTAAGTGTGGGGAAGAATGAACTTTATAGCGTGTGAGATAGATGAAATTCAAATAATTGCTGTGATTTTATGAATTTTGGTCTCGAACTTATGTTGTTTTTATCGTGACTAATGTGTTTAAATTGTCAAAATTTCTTCTCTCTAAAGATTAGTCGCAATCATTGCTTATTTTTGTCACGACCAAAAATTCATATTTTCTTATGTTTACCTATCTATGATGTTTAGTCATGGCCTGTGCTTTATCTATGTCGTGACTGTAACTCTCTATGAATGTTGGTCGCAACGGGGATTGACGTGTGGTCGAGACAAGAAAATATGTGTTTATTAGGTTTACTCTCGGTGTTTTTTAGTCACGACCAATGTTTATTTCGGTCACGACCAATATTCCATGTTTTCTAAAAATTCCTTCTCTGTGTAAAACAGTCACGCCCTATGTACATTTTGTTGCTACAAGACTTAATCCTCTTCAGAAAAATCCTTCTCTTTCATTATGATTGTTGCTTGGTCTGCTAGAATTGTCTGTCATAGATTAAAATTGAACTTTGAACATATACTTTTGAACATTGGTAAGCTTGATGAAGTGTTAGTTGCTTGTTTCATTAATTCACTACTGAAAATTGTGCATCATGAATTATTAGTCTCACGTATTTTGTTTAAAATTCATGAAATCTAGTCATGTGAGCTGATTAGGGTGAGTAAGCCAGATGAAAGAATTTTTTAGCCTTCAACATATACTCTTTTACATTGTGTAACACCATCTAGTTTGGTAACTTTGCAGAACTTGTCTCAATCCTTGATTCAAAACCACATTAGCTCCATGGAATTGTGAAAATGATAAGGGTATTCCTTTCAAAACCCTCTTGACCAAACAGAACCCACATAAATATTAAATCCTTTGCTTTACCCCTTTGAGACCTTCATTTTCTTTAAAAATTCCATCCTTGATTAATGAATACTGTGCAAGATAGTTGGTGTTACAGTAAGTCTTTAATTATGAATGATTGTTAAGTTGTAAACACTTGCTAAATGTCTGAACTTGAGTGTAATATTATCTGGTTTAATAGTGAGAACAATGAAAAGTTGATAAGACACATTTTGTATATGGTTTCTGTGACATTTTTATGAGTTTTATAATGACTTTACCATTCATTTTATGCCTTAAATTGTGCTTTTGTGTTAATACATGATTGTGCAGGGCAATGTGCTAATTAAAGGGTAAAATGGTAAATTAACCTTCCAAACTGCATATATTATGTTATTTACTGATTTGGACTTTTACAGTGAACTTTTATATTAAATTACAGGTACTTTGGAAGGGAGTAAGGACCAGGAAAGAAATCATAAGTCAATGAAAGTGGAATCAAGCTTCTGTGCTATTTAGTCGCGACCAAAGAGTCCGCATGTCGCGACCTATAATTCTTCTGGAAAATTCTCAATGTTCATAGGTCGCGACCAAAACATGGATATGGTCGCGACTAAAATGCGAAATCGTTGGAACTGCGCGTTTTGAATTAGGTCATGCTGTTATAAGAAGAGACAGAGGTTACCGTCAAAGAGAGGCTGGTTTTTGGACCTGATTAGGCTAAGAAGCAGTACTCGACCACTCTCTACACACCTTCTCCACATATTCTATCCTTCTACACCTCTCCACGAATTTCTACATATCTCTACATCATTCACCCTTCATCGTTTCTTCATGGCATCACATCTAAACATCGATTGCAGTGCACTAGAAGTCATGAGAGGTTAAACCTTTAGTCTCTTGGTGATGGATCTAATATCTTGAGCTCACGGACTGAAACGGGGAGTTTTACTGTTCTAATTTGTATTCCTCTACATGTCATGACTGCTGCTAGATCTAGGGTTTTCATTATATGTTTAAGGATTGAATATCGATTGATCATTCTCGAATTAGACTATCGTATTTGATTTTGGATGATTTGAACGTTTGCTTTTAATAGAATATTTTAGTTTCGATTTTAAGAAAGTTGGGTTATTTTCAGCGATCGTTGCAAATCAATTCAATTGCTTGAAATCTAGGGTTTTCGATTGACGACCACTCGAGGGGTGTAACATCCCGATTTTTGGTCTAGGAGAACTGGGAAGTAGTCTGATATGGGCAGGCTGCTAAACCCGTAGTCCCAGGGTAGTAATCTGATATGGGCGGATCACTTACCTGTATTTTGTAGGAATTCGAGGGATGAGATAAGTCCTTCAGGATTTAAAGATAAGTTAAGTCTTTAACCTACAGAATTGGGACAGTTCACCTAGGTTCAAAATGAGGAATGTGAGGAATATCCTAAGTCTTAAGCCTAGGAATTCTGCAGGTAGCTTGATATGGGCTGGCTCTTGTATAAGATAACCTGATATGGGTAGGTTGTCGAGCCTTTCAATTAACGATGACTCCCGAAGAGTTTAGGGGATGAGTTATTGAAAGAGAATTTCTAGAACTTAAGATGAAGGATAAGAAGATGAGAATAGATGCTATAAAGAGAATGCAGGGGCAAAATCATAATTTTGGGAAAGATCAGGCTGGTAGCCAATGAGTACCATATTTTGCCAGAAAATAGAGAAAATTATGCTGATCATTTCACTAAACTGTGAAATGTGCATATGAGGTCTCTATGTGGATGAAAGAATTAGAAATATGACCAAGGGTAAAATGGTCATTTTTGAAAAGTGTGCGCGGGAGCATACTTTCAGGCCAGGGAGATAGAGAAAAGAATTCCGAGTTGAATGACGCAACACAAAATTTTGATTTGAGGTCCCGATTTTTCTGTAAAAATTCCGGAAGATGGGAATTTACAGTTATAATCGGTAAAGGAAAAGCAGTCCCGATAGGGATGATCGGACTGTGGCTAGGGGGCCGTATAGTGTTTCTAAGGCCTTTAGTGACACCAGGGAAGGCCCAGGCCCATTAGATTATTCCAGTGGTAAAAGGGACCGGTGTCCGGGAAAAAGGTGCGAAATGACGAAAATGCCCCTATGTTATAGAACAGCTGAAGAATGAGTAAAGGGTATTTTGGTCATTTGCCTAAGGTTAGACAGTCCAGGGAAGTTATCTGGATAGTTGACCAGGGTCAGAAAATACTCTGGTAAGATGGGAAAAGACAAAAATGCCCCTAAACCTAGTAAAGTAAAGAAAGAGAGACTGAGGGCATTTTGGTAAATTGCCAAGGGGTGTTTCTTGGGAATCGTGCCATCAGAGTACTTGGGATGGATCAGAGACCCAAGATGATATTCCTAGGCCCAAAAACGTATCCCAGTATATATGTGGGAAAAAGTGGCATTAAAATAATGATTTAATGACTTTTCAGTAAAGTAAAGTTACTCGGTTGGCACGATAACCGAGGAGGTGATCAGATAAAGTCTGGGACTTATCTGGATAGCATTGGAAGGTGTGAAAGGTCCCTTCCAGGTGCCACCTGGCACTGATCTAAAGGAAGCAGATAAATCTAAGGACACGTATTACGGTACAAGACTCTGGACCGGTGAGTCAGCAGGCTGAGTCAGCTGATGAGGTATCCCGGGTTTTAGACATGTGAGAAATGTGCTGCTGAGGTGTCCGCTGAGGTATCCCGGTGAGGTGTCCTGGGTAATGCAGTAAAAAGGAATAAAAGAAAATAAGAAATTCTAGGAAACACCAGGACCACATGTTCAGATGGCTTCAAAATTACAGGAATACCATTGAGGGAAACTATAAATACCCCCTCCCCCTCCCATTGAGAAAGAGAAAGAAAGAAAGAAAGAAAGGAAGTTCTGGCGGAGCTGGAAGCAGTATAGAGATAGTAGAGTCCTGCTAAGCTTTTGAGGTAGTAACTAATCCTAGCTTTTATGTAATGGCTTTGTGATTTGATGTGCTATTGTTTGGTTGGATTGTTGTCTTATATGTTATGTCTGAAGCTCTACTGCAATGCTATGATCATAAGTTATTGAGTATGGAAGCATGCAGCATACTTATCTGTACACAATCACAAGCAAACACTGTCACACTGCATTACATATATTGTTATGATTGTTACTACTGAGATTCCCTCGAATCTCATGTTGGAGATTGTGCCCTAGGGGCCAATCATTATCTTATGAACATTGTTGATTTATGAATTTCTTAATTATGTTATCATGTTATTTGCATGTTTACTATGATGACAATCCTTGGATAACTCGTGATCTTATCCTAAATATCCCTGGTCGGTCATCTATGCGGGAGCAGAGATGAAATAAGACCAGTATGACTTTGAAGATATATAGAGATATAAATCAAAGTCATAAGCACATGTAAGAGTACAAGGTGTTGGACCGACCCGCTATGAGAGAGCTGCATGGGTCAAGTAATAAGCTTCTCTCATATACAAGCCATGTCACTATACCCTTTGACCTGAAATCATCATGGATTCCTACATGACAAACGCTCAGCTTTGACTTAGTCAAAAGTCACTTTTGACCGAGTGATCATAAAGGCTATGTTCGGGCTCAGTGGTTTTTCATGCGGAGGAATGTGAATGGTCAAGATGGAATTTGTCCCTCACAATGGTAGAGAGATATTACTGGGCCCCTCGATGAGTGAGTCTGAGAAATGTATGGCCATACTGGAATGGAAGGGTAGTTCCATTTCTATATTCAGACTACTCAGGGATCGAGAAAGTAACGGTCAGGAACAGGAGGATGACGTTCTCCATGCCTCATCCTTGACCGAAATATCGTGTGACAAAAGGGACGTGATATGGTTGTATGAAAGGTTACATCGTTTATCGATCCTCATATATTTTGGGTAGTTGTAATGCCTTGCTAGAGACCGCTTACGACTTGTGGGTCAGTATAGTAATTGGGCCACTGCCAACTTCATATGAGCCTACAGGGTCGCACACAAAATAGCCCAATGTGAGCTATGATGTCCAGATTCATTGAATCTAAGAGATGTCTAGATTCAATGAATAATCTAGGGTGGATATATATTTTATATCTATATATATAAATTAGTATATATATATTATATATAATATAAGAGATATTTGTAAGATTTAATTTATAAGGATAAATTAAATCTCTATCACTTTTGAATTTGAATTTAAATGGATATGATCTATTTGAATTTGAAATTCAAATTGATAAGATATCTCAAATTTGATTTATGAGAATAAATTAAATATAATTATGTCTTATCTTTATTTTAAATTAAATAAATAGGTGAATTAAATCTGTGGGACGGACCATATTTATTTAATTAGTTTCTTATTAAATTATGCAATATATGATATTGTATTAATTCAGAATTAATATAAGATTAATTCTGAAGCCCGGCCCTATTAGAAGCCCGATAGCTTCCTATATATTTGACATTAGGGGCTAGGGTTCTACACATCTCTACACACGCATTCAGACGTGAGAAAAGGGGGCAGGGAGAGTGCAAAAGGTTTGCAGATAAGAAACTGCCGAAATAGAGACGGTGAGGACGGAATCTCTAGCAAGCCCTAGAGGGACAAGAGGCGCTAGCACGTCGTTCGCGATTGGAACGTTGTTCGTGTGGATACCGGTAGAGGAAGCCGATCTGAGCTGTCGACTTCTTACGATAGACCAGATACGAAGCAAGGTCGCGACCTATTGACACTGAGGTCGCGACCATACGGGCATCTGAACGTCAGAAATCCGAAAAGAGGAGACAGGTCACGACTTGAAGCTGACGAGGTCGCGACTAGAAGCAGAGTAGGTCACGACTAAAAGTTCCAGAGGCGAAGAGTTGCGACTAGTGGACACTGAGGTTGTAACACCCCAATTTTTAGGCCTAGTGACGCCAGAAGGAGAATTCAAGGGCATAATCGTAATTATGGGAAAGATCGGACTGGTGGCCGATGAGTACCATATTTTGCCAGAAAATAGAGAAAATTATGCTGATCATTTCACTGAACTGTGAAATGTGCATATGAGGTCTCTAGGTGTATGAAAGAATTAGAAATATGACCAGGGGTAAAATGGTCATTTTGGAAAAGTGTGCGCGTGAGTGCTTTTTCAGGCCAAAACAGCCCGGTCCGGATAAAATATCTGAAAATACCGGGAGATAGAGAAAAGGATTCCGGATTGAATGAGGAGTCACAGAATTTTGATTTGAGGTCCCGATTTTTCTGTAAAAATCCTCGAAGATGGGAAATTACAGTTATAATCGGTAAAGGAAGAGCAGTCCGAATAGAGATGATCGGACTATGGCCAGAGGCCATACAGTGTTGTCTAAGGCCCGTAGGGACACCGGGAAAGGCCCAAGCCCATAATACCAGTTCAGTGGTAAGGGGGGCCGGTGTCCGGGAAAAATGTGCAAAATGACGAAAATGCCCTTATGTTATAGAATAACTGAAGAATGAGTAAAGGGTATTTTGGTCATTTGGCTAAGGTTAGACAGTCAAGAAGGGGTATCTGGATAGTTGACCAGGGCCAGAGAATACTCTGGTAAAATATGAAAAGACAATAATGCCCCTAGACCTAGTAAAGGAAATGAAAGGACTTAAGTGCAATTATGGAAAGTTTCAAGGCCAAAAAGGAAAGTAGACAAAAATGTGGGGTCCTTAAGTGTAATTTTAGCCAAATAAAAAGGGACTTAAATGAAAAGAAGAAAAGTTCCCTGGGGCTAAATTGTAATTAAAGAAAGTCAGGCGGAAGTGGTTTGGACTGTCCGATAGCATTTCAGTCCCAGATTTCACCGGTAGAGAGAGCAAGTGACGCTCGGTAATCTGGCTTAATACAGGAATTTTTGAAGAGTCCAGATAGCCAGAAATGGACTGATCGTCCAAAAGTTATAAAAATTAATACCGGATATCCTAGAATTCAGATCTAGGTGAGAAAATACAGGATGATACGTCCTTATGGGGCGGATGTCGGGAAACTGACAGAATACCGATAGGAGGCCTGTAGAAAAAGTTATTCGCAAATTAGAAAATCCAGACGGGAGTGTGAGGCCTCCGGGTATCCGATAGGGAGATTTATCGGTATTTGAAAAGGGACTGAATGAGTTCGGATGACCTCGGTCAGATGACTGATATGACTCACAGGAATGCCTGAACACCGCAGGCCAGTGTATCGGACAGAAGGAGCCGATGTCCGGATAGGTGTATAAACGGTGAATAATAGATAAAATATTCAATAATTATTAACGGGGGAAGATTCCTCGTAATACGTGCCATGAGGATATTGGACCCAGAAAGGCCCAATAATGGCGCCAACAGAGGCCCAGTAAGACCCTTGGACTGATAGGTGGGCCAGTGTCCGGCAGAACCCCAGAAAAGTGCGAAATTACGAAAATGCCCCTGTGTTGTACAAAAGTGTAACAGATGAATGAAGGGCGTTTTGGTAATTCTGGACAGGCCCAGAAGCCAAGGTATATCCAGATAAAGTTACTTAGAGTCAGTATATGCCCTGACAGAGTACAGAAGGGTGTAAAATGATGATTTTACCCTTAGGGTTAAAATAGTGCAAGAAAGGGCACCCAAGGGTATTTTGGTAATTTGCCAAGGGCTGTTTCTTGGGAATCGAGCCATCAGAGTACTTGAGCTTGATCAGGATCCAAGACAACATTCCCAGAGCCCAAAAACGTAGGCCCAGTAATGTGTGGGAAAAAGTGGCATTAAAATATTATTTTAATGCTGTTTCAATAAAGTAAAGTTACTCGGTTGGCACGATAACCGAGGAGGTGATCAGATAAAGTCCTGGATTTATCTGGATAGCATTGGAAGGCGTGACAGGTGCCAGTAGGATGACACATGGCGCCAACATAAAGGCAGAAGAAAAAGTTGAGGACACGTATTACGAGGCAAGAGACTGGACCGGTGAGTCAGCATGCTGAGTCAGATGCTGAGGTGTCCAGGATTTCAGATATGTGATAAATGTGGTGCTGAGGTGTCCTGGTGAGGTTTCCCAATGATGTCATGCATGATGCAGTAAAGGAGGAATTAAAGAAAATAGGAAAATCCAGGAAAAACAAGGACTGCAGGATCAAAGTTCATGGAAATTATGAGATTGCCATCGGAGGAGGTTATAAATACCCCCCCTTTCATTCTTGTGCTGCACGTCCAAGAGGCATTTTAGAGAGAGGAGGAGGTGCTAGAGAGAGAAAGTGAGAAGAAGAAAGAAAGAAAGGAAGTTCTGGCGGAGCTGGATGCAGAATAGAGATAGTAGAGCTCTGCTGAGCCTTTGAGGTAGTAACTAATCCTAGCTTTTATGTAATGGCTTTGTGATTTGTTGTGCTATTGTTTGGTTGGATTGTTGTCTTATATGTTATGTCTGAAGCTCTGTTGTAATGCTATGATCATATGTTATTAAGCATGGAAGCACGCAGCATACTTATCTGTACACAATCACAAGCAAGCACTGTCACTCTGCATTACATATATTGTTATGATTGTTGCTACTGAGATTCCCCGAATTTCATCCCAATAAGTAAACCATTACAGGGGAGGTTATGTCAAAATGAATCCTGGGAATTTTAAGAGACGCCGTTATGCTGCCGAAGTAAAGACTGAACATCAGTATATGATAAGTACTGTGTACGTAGTGCTGTCTAAGGAGGCTAGAAGTGAGTGGACCTAGCCGGTTCATCTAGTCTTTCCTGGGTACTACGTAGAATGGTAGTTCTCATGAGGGGATTACCGAATCAGTACGGTTCAGTTCTTTGTACAGATGAAGCGTAGCGGTTATGCTACCGGAGTTTAGGCAGAAAAAGATGTAATAGAGATATGAGAATTTATGTACATGTGCAGATGTAAAACAACTTATTAATTAATAATAATTGTTGTTTGGCATGTTTGACTGATGTATGAGGGATGTATGCATATGTATGCAAAGTAGAAATGCTGAAATATACCACTGTGAACAGTAACACGTGGTGACAAGGTCATGTTTGATAAATGATTAAAAATAGTAAATGGATGAATAAATGTATGAAATTTTTATGATAGATAGTATACATACCAAGCTTTAATTTGATATATAAAATGTATCATTTGGATGTCTACACAAGAAGATATAAATTATCAAAGTTGGGACCAGAATGCTGGATTCAGGAGAAAAACGCTGGATGAACAGTAAAGTTGAAACATTGACTGGCGTGGACTCGGTCAACGAATGGTCAACGAATTATTTTTCCCTGAAAGCTAAGTGAGTTATATTCATGTAGCCATTGGAACCACTTCATTTCGATTGTTTTAGAATTAGTTATGATTTTTCGAAGTCAGGTCACTCATCTGGAATTTTCAAGTGAACAGTACTTGATAAGAGTAAAATTTCAGATTTGGGGAATTGGACTTCAATGACCTTGAAAGTGGTTCTAAATGCTACTGAATGGTCCCTAAGACATATGGAAGGAAGGATGTTTCAGAGGTCGCGACCAAAACTTGAATACCGAAGGTAACACTTCTTTCTCCTTGACTTAAACACATTCGGTAGATCTTGGATGGGAATGGAAAAATGTTTAAAGTTAATTTCCGCTGCGTGTTGTAACACCCCAATTTTTAGGCCTAGAGATGCCAGAAGGAGAATTCAAGGGCATAATCGTAATTATGGGAAAGATCGGACTGGTGGCCGATGAGTACCATATTTTGCCAGAAAATAGAGAAAATTATGCTGATCATTTCACTGAACTGTGAAATGTGCATATGAGGTCTCTAGGTGTATGAAAGAATTAGAAATATGACCAGGGGTAAAATGGTCATTTTAGAAAAGTGTGCGCGTGAGTGCTTTTTCAGGCCAAAACAGCCCGGTCCGGATAAAATATCTGAAAATACCGGGAGATAGAGAAAAGGATTCCGGATTGAATGAGGAGTCACAGAATTTTGATTTGAGGTCCCGATTTTTCTGTAAAAATCCTCGAAGATGGGAAATTACAGTTATAATCGGTAAAGGAAGAGCAGTCCGAATAGAGATGATCGGACTATGGCCAGAGGCCATACAGTGTTGTCTAAGGCCCGTAGTGACACCAGGGAAGGCCCAAGCCCATAATACCAGTTCAGTGGTAAGGGGGGCCGGTGTCCGGGGAAAATGTGCAAAATGACGAAAATGCCCTTATGTTATAGAATAACTGAAGAATGAGTAAAGGGTATTTTGGTCATTTGGCTAAGGTTAGACAGTCAAGAAGGGGTATCTGGATAGTTGTCCAGGGCCAGAGAATACTCTGGTAAAATATGAAAAGACAATAATGCCCCTAGACCTAGTAAAGGAAATGAAAGGACTTAAGTGCAATTATGGAAAGTTTCAAGGCCAAAAAGGAAAGTAGACAAAAATATGGGGTCCTTAAGTGTAATTTTAGCCAAGTAAAAAGGGACTTAAATGAAAAGAAGAAAAGTTCCCTGGGGCTAAATTGTAATTAAAGAAAGTCAGGCCGGAAGTGGTTTGGACTGTCCGAAAGCATTTCAGTCCCAGATTTCACCGGTAGAGAGAGCAAGTGACGCTCGGTAATCTGGCTTAATACAGGAATTTTTGAAGACTCCAGATAGCCGGAAATGGACTGATCATCCAAAAGTTATAAAAATTCATACCGGATATCCTAGAATTCAGATCTAGGTGAGAAAATACAGGATGATACGTCCTTATGGGACGGATGTTGGGAAACTGACAGAATACCGATAGGAGGCCTGTAGAAAAAGTTATTCACAAATCAGAAAATCCAGACGGGAGTGTGAGGCCTTGAGGTATTCGATAGGGAGATTTATCGGTATTTAAAAAGGGACTGAATGAGTTCGGATGACCTCAGTCAGATGACTGATATGACTCACAGGAATGCCTGAACACCGCAGGCCAGTGTATCGGACAGAAGGAGCCGGTGTCCGGATATGTGTATAAACGGTGAATAATAGATAAAATATTCAATAATTATTAACGGGGGAAGATTCCTAGTAATGCGTGCCATGAGGATATTGGACCCAGAAAGGCCCAATAATGGCGCCATCAAAGGCCCAGTAAGACCCTTAGACTGATAAGTGGGCCAGTGTCCGGCAGAACCCCGGAAAAGTACGAAATTACGAAAATGCCCCTGTGTTGTACAAAAGGGTAACAGATGAATGAAGGGCATTTTGGTAATTCTGAACAGGCCCAGGAGCCAAGGTACATACAGATAAAGTTACTTAGAGTCAATATATGCCCTGACAGAGTACAGAAGGGTGTAAAATGACGATTTTACCCTTAGGGTTAAAATAGTGCAAGAAAGGGCACCCAAGGGTATTTTGGTAATTTGCCAAGGGCTGTTTCTTGGGAATCGAGCCATCAGAGTACTTGGGCTTGATCAGGATCCAAGAAAACATTCCCAGAGCCCAAAAACGTAGGCCCAGTAATGTGTGGGAAAAACTGGCATTAAAATATTATTTTAATGCTGTTTCAATAAAGTAAAGTTACTCGGTCGGCATGATAACCGAGGAGGTGATCAGATAAAGTCCTGGATTTATCTGGATAGCATTGGAAGGCGTGACAGGTGCCAGTAAGATGACACATGGCGCCAACATAAAGGCAGAAGAAAAAGTTGAGGACACGTACTACGAGGCAAGAGACTGGACCGGTGAGTCAGCATGCTGAGTCAGCTGCTGAGGTGTCCAGGATTTCAGACATGTGATAAATGTGGCGCTGAGGTGTCCTGGTGAGGTGTCCCGATGATGTCATGCATGATGCAGTAAAGGAGGAATTAAAGAAAATAGGAAAATCCAGGAAAAACCAGGACCGCAGGATCAAAGTTCATGGTAATTACAGAAATGCCATTGGAGGAGGTTATAAATACCCCCCATTCATTCATATGCTGCACGGCCAAGGAGCTTTTAGAGAGAGGAGGAGGTGCTAGAGAGAGAAAGTGAGAGGAAGAAAGAAAGAAAGGAAGTTCTGGCGGAGCTGGGAGCATAATAGAGATAGTAAAGCTCTGCTGAGCCTTTGAGGTAGTAACTAATCCTAGCTTTTATGTAATGGCTTTGTGATTTATTGTGCTATTGTTTGGTTGGATTGTTGTATTATATGTTATGTCTGAAGCTCTGCTGTAATGCTATGATCATATGTTATTAAGCATGGAAGCACGCAGCATACTTATCTGTACACAATCACAAGCAAGCACTGTCATTCTGCATTACATATATTGCTATGATTGTTGCTACTGAGATTCCCCCGAATCTCATCCCAATAAATAACCCATTATAGGGGAGGTTATGTCAAAATGAATTTTGGGAGTTTTAAGAGACGCCGTTATGCTGCCGAAGTAAAGACTGAACATCAGTATATGATAAGTACTGTGTACGTAGTGCTGTCTAAGGAGGCTAGAAGTGAGTGGACCTAGCCGGTTCATCTAGTCTTTCCTGGGTACTACGTGGAATGGTAGTTCTCATGAGGGGATTACCGAATCAGTACGGTTCAGTTCTTTGTACAGATGAAGCGTAGCGGTTATGCTGCCGGACTTCAGGCAGGAAAAGATGCAATAGAGATATGAGAATTTATGTGCATGGCCAGATGTAAAACAACTTATTAATTAATAATAATTGTTGTTTGGCATGTTTGACTGATATATGATGGATGGATGCATATGTATACAAAGTTGATTGCTGGAAATTACCACTGTGAACAGTAACACGTGGTGACATGATAATGTTTGATAAATAATTAAAAATAGTAAATGGATGAATAAATGTACGAAAGTTTTATGGTAAATAGTAGACATACCAAGCTTTAATTTGATATATAAAACGTATCATTTGATGTCTACAAAAGGAGATATAAATTATCAAAGTTGGGACCAGAATGCTGGATTCAGGGAGAAAAACGTGGAATGAACAGTAACGTTGACACGTTGACTGACGTTAACTTGGTCAATGAATGGTCAACGAGTTATTTTTCCCTGAAAGATAATTGAGTTAGCTTCATTTAGAAATTGGAACCACTTCATTCCTATTTTTCTAGAATTAGTTATGATTTTTTGAAGTTAGGTCACTCATCTGGAATTTTCAAAGTGAACAGTACTCGATAATAGTAAAACTCCAGATTGGGGAATTGGACTTCAATGACCTTGAAAGTGGTTCTAAATGCTACCAAGTGGTCCCTAAGACATATGAAAGGAAGGATGTTTCACGTGTCTTCCAATTCCCTTCATCTCATCCGCATATATAACCCATTACAGGGAGGTTATGTTGAAGTAAATTTTGAGAATGCTAGGAGACGCCGTTATGCCGCCGAATGTAAGACTGAACATCATAATATGATAAGTACTGTGTACGTAGTGCTGTCTAAGGAGGCTGGAAGTGAGTGGACCTAGCCGGTTCATCCAGTCTTTCCTGGGTACTATGTAGAATGGTAGTTCTCATGAGGGAATTACCGAATCAGTACGGTTCAGTTCTTTGTACAGATGAAGCCTATTGGTTATACTGCCGAAGTTCTGGCAGGAAAAGATGTAATAGAAATATGAGAATTTTGTATATGCTTTGTTGTATGACACTTTGTTATTCATTAATAAATATTGTTTGGCATGTTCAATTTGTGGATGACGAATTAAAAGAGAAATTCGCAGGTCCTGAGGTAGCAGTGTTTTGACCTCAGTTTGACCTAGTAAACGAAGGAGTTTGGCCACAAAATTTGGTGAGCTAGTGGTACACATCTGGGGTATTCCAAGGATAGGTAATAAGCCTTGTTTGGATGTGTAGAATGACATAAATCAGTTCTCAAATTAAAGGTTCAGAATAAGGAACTTAGCCTTAAGTTAAGATATAATCGAGCTAATATTGCTTCTGCAAGTGTACTCTGAGGAGTCTAAGGGAGGATGTTTCAAGGGGCGTTCTCATCATCTAGGGTTGACTACACGCTAAGCGGTTTCTAAAAGTTCACTAATAAGTTCTTAAACTAGCTTTGATCAAAGGAGTTTAAGGAATATTAGGGTTCTGGACTCAATCGATCGATTGAGGTTTTTCTTTGAGACTTAGTGATTTAAAACTCGATTTAATATAAGAGCAAGGATAGATAAGTTTTCATCATCAAGAGTCTACCATTACATATTTCTTCGACAAACCAACTCTTTTCATCTCAATCAAAAATTCAAAAATATCTACTTTTATGCACCTTTATTTTATTTCATCAAGCACCCAAAACCCTAAAACCATTTTTACTACTACTCAGGTTTACCATTGATTTTGACATCCAATTGCTAGGTTTCTAATAAAAAGGCTCCTTGAGAAGAACGATAGGGTTGTGCCCTATACTACATTATATTGGGTGCAATTACTTTATTATGATGGGCCGGACGACGACAATCCGACAGCCTCATCAAAAGTACATAGAAAAGAGAAAGAAAAGAGAAAGAAAAGAAAAATAGAAGAAAGAAAGGAAAGACAAGAGAAAAAAAGTGCTATTCAACTTGTATGAAAGAATTAGTTTGTGATTTACTATTTTCTGCAGCTGTACAATTGGAACTGTGATTAAAATTGAAATAGCTTGAAGAAGTAAGGACATGTGTAATATTTCATTAATCATTAACGTGTATTTCCATTTCATCCTCTAGCCTTTCCAACATTACAACCTAATAAAGAATCTTTGCTTTAGAACCCTTGTGGCATTTAGTGGTGAAGATATAGGATGGTTACAAGCTTATGGGAAGCCTAAGCTGGATGGTTGAGTGAAATTACCTTGATAAGAAAGGGAGTAAAACATTATACTTTGTGAGGAAATCTTAACCTAGTTGCTTACTATGATTTAATTGCATGAGTTAGATTCTTTGATTGATATGAGATTAGTTTGAATTATTGCTAATTGAAGGGAAAGACTGATGAATACAAGTGCTTATGCTAAATCTATTTTACCAATTTTGCTGAACATGTGTGTTTGAATTTCAGTTTTGATCCATAATTTTGCTCATAGTGCAAAACCTAAGTGTGGTGGAGTTGATAAACTCATATTTGTATTAATTTTTAGAGTGTTTAAAGAGAATTTTATTATTGATTTTATCCCTATTTACCAATATGATGAGCAATTAATTAATAATATAAAATTGGAATAGTTGGAAATTTAATGATGTGATTTTAGTGCTTAATTGGACAAATAATCTATTTATTCTAATTTTACATCACAGGCCAATACACTAACAGAATGGATTAAGGGAGAATAACAGCTGGACAAGAGGAATTTATACATGTGTTGGCACATGGAGGAGCACTATTCACGCACAGGACACTGTTCACACATCTGGCACTGATTCACACCCAGCACACTCCATCTGAATAGAAATCACATGGCTAAATGAACAAGTGGGCTGACAGCTGGTGAAGAGCATGGGCTGTAACAGATTTAGCATGTGCTAACAGAAGCAAGTGGGCTAAAGAGGAGATTGATTTATGCATCTGATCACTGATTCCACACAACATAAATATATCACGCAGCATATAGACCAGGAGACATTCATACACTTGTACACCAGACACATCATTCATCTTTGTATCTCCATCTCTCTCACGCCTTTCCATCTTCATTTTCTCCTCTGTAACTTCCTTTGTTCAAGTCAATAGAACCAGAGGAAGGTTCTGCAGTTCATCTTCATCTTCTCCTTCCATTTCCACATGACTACTACTTTGCCTTATGTAGCTACTAGAGTTCAGATAGCAATGCAAGGCTAAGCTACTGTGCCTTCTTGGAGATAATGCTGAACCAGAATCCTTGAGCTGAAACAGGGAGTGTCATTATGTTTTTAATTCAAAATTGATTGTATTGAGTTGATGTAGTTAATTATGTAATTATTAATGCAATTAGAGTTAGCAGATGACAAAGAAGTAGGGAACCGAGTTAGATTTCTTATTTCTGCATAATTGACCTTTGATTGATTCTCATCTTTGATCGAGTTGAACATAGTTGTGATTAATTGAAGTGAATCTATAACAGAGCACAGTTGTATCTGTTAGTTCATATTCTTCTATCTCTAAGTTAAATAATTCTTATTCTCTATTCAATGTCTGCAAGTTGTAGCTTTGATTGAGATTTAGCTGGCGAGTTGTTAGCTAACCTATTCTAATTCAACTGAGTAACTTCTCATATTTTGTGGATAATGAAGGTAAGGTAATCTCCAAGGGAACACGCTTGTCATTGATTCATTTCATCATCATAAACATATAAAAGCATAAACAATAGCATAGCATTTACTTTCAGAATTTAGTCAATATCTCATCTCACAAATCATATGCTTAATTTGTTAATTTGTGGCTCATTAGATTAATTAGGTACCTTAGCATCCATCTAGGCTCCTTGTGAATCGACCTAGGTTAGCCTCTACTTGTTATTGGTTAGCTTAGTTTTGTTTGATAATTAAAATGACAGTTATCAATTATTTTGATGGATCGAACGACAACAATTTGACCTTATCAATGGCGCCATTGCCAGGGAGCCAAGTAATTGGTTCCTTAGTAATTGATTGTCAATTCCATTATTTACCTGAGTCTTTTTTTTTAATTTTAATTTTTGTTGTTTTTAATTGCATTGCATTCTACATTTTTCCTAAGTTTCTGTGAAATCACTCTCTGTGACATTGGGTTGCGACCAAAAATCATTTGTGTCGTGACCTAATTACTTTACTGTGGTACTTGATCACTCTCTGTGAAATACAGTCGTGAGGGTCAAAACTTTTGGTCGCGACTATTTTGGAATATTTGCTCTCTGTGTTACTTAGTTGTGACGTGAGTTTATTTTTGTCATGACTGGAAATCTATTTTTAAGAACTTTAGCTCTCTGTGTCCAGGGGTCGCGACCTAAATACCCTTGTGTCATGACTAGTTGACATTTTATGCTGTGAAACTTCTGTGTCTGATTCTGATTGCTTGCTTAGCTATTCTTGATTGTTTCTGTGTTTTATGCGTAGAAGAATTGAACCATTAGTGCCTTTTAAACCTGAAATTAAGAGACAACTTAGGAAACTAAGGAAAGGATTTAGAGATTCCATTAGAAATTTCTATTATGGCTGAGATTAATCCTAATAGGCATAATGGGCATAATAGACAAGGAGAAAATGAAATACTAATGAATGTAAAAGGTAATAGAAGTGTGTGGGAAATAAATCATTTGCATGTGAATTATGATCCTTATGGTTTCTACACTGAAGAGGCTAATTTTAAAATTAAAGGAGCTTTGATTGCAACCTTACCTAAATTTTATGGTTTTACAGGAGAATGTCCACATCGCCACTTACAAACCATGCATATGATCTGCTCTTCGATGAAGCCTCCAATGACTGCATTGGATGACGTCTTAAGGAGGTGTTTCCATTTCACTATAGACAGGAAGGCTAAGGAGTGGTTATACAATTTCCCAACTCATTTCTCAACTCTTACATGGGATCAGTTGAAGTCAACATATCTAGAACAGTTCGTCCCCGCCTCTAAGACTACTCGGATGAAGAAGGAGATTACAAACATTCTGCAACAAGATGGAGAGTCATTACATCAATATTGGACAAGATTTATTAATTTGTTGGCTCGATGTCCCCATCACAACATCACGAAGGCTGATTTAGTAGATATATTCTTTGATGGCTACTTCCTCACAACAAGGTGTCCTTGAATGTAGCAGCAAATGGATCTTTGAGAGATAAAACTCCACAAGCAAGTTGGGAGTTATTCCAAAAAATGGCTAATGAAGACCATCAGACTAAAGATCTAAGGGGAACGCCCACATCATCTTCAGATAATTCAAATGAGATTTTAGCAGAAATAGCAGCTCTAGAAAACTAAATGGAAAAGAGGATGAATTTAATTGAAATAGAGCTACATTCTACGAAGCAAGTTCACGCAGTAGGAACCTCACAGGCACTAGTTACAGGATATGAGTCATGCAGTTCAATGATGCATGCTATGAGTACATGTGATAGACAATATGAAGAAGTAGCAGTAATGTATCAAGGGAGAGACCATCAATACCAGAAGAGAGATCCATACTCCAACACATACAATCCTAGCTGGAAAAACCACCCAAATTTTAGGTGGGGGAGTGGTTAAAATAGGCCAAATCAATTCCAAGGAGGTGGTGCTTCCGCAAGCAACTACCAAAGTAATGTAAGGTCTATGGTTCCAACTCACCCTAATGTTTTAGTGGCATCAAGACCATATGAGACTTCTCAATTGTTGAAGAGTATGGCAGTATAGATGAACAACATGGATGGTAGAATGACCAATATAGACAACAAGCTCGAAGAGAATGATAGTCTTTTTACCTCCATAGCTTTAATTCTTCAAAGTATGTAGAAGGATAATGTAGATGTGCACAGGAAACTTGAGGAGTTAAGTTCTAAGAAAGAAGATATTACAAGTTATTTAACTCAAGTTTCCAATACAGTGAGTGACATCCAAAAAAAGAGTGAAAAAAGGTACAAATACGGATCGGCTAGAGACAAGTTAGGAAACTAGACGAACGATCGAAGGTGGGACCTTAAGAGAACCTGTCTCTTACAGCCCTAGCCATGGAGACACCACAAGGATGATCAACCCTTGATACAGTCGAGTATTCCCACGAGAATATGAGGCGGTAAGCAAAGCTCACTCAAGAGAAATAAAATTCTTTAAAATTCATTCATTCAAATCTGTTCCAATTACAAAAAAATGTAGCCTTACATAGGCAGCAAAAGAACAATCTAGAATAAAAAAAACCCTACGTCATAAATGCCATAAATATGCCTTAATGATGATTAACTATCTTGGTTAGCACCAATTAAGGCTAAAAGGAAATAGGAAAATTACCTTTTCTTGGAGAAAAAGGCTGCTACCTAAAAATAGGAAACTAACCTAAAATATTCTTATGCAATCTTTGACCAAAAGGCCTTATTTAATGCAAATAAAAATGGAAACTTAAAAAAAACGAAATTAAACCATAACTAATACATAAAGACGCCTTCTTGATGCTTCTTGAATATTCTTGGACGTCACTTATGCTCCTCCTCCAAGGCACATGCTTGTCACATGGTATTTTGAGTGAATTCTTCAATCTGGACTGCACATGGGCCTTGTGCATCATCTTGTTTGGCTTCTAGCAATGTAATTGTAACATCCCAATTTTCAGGCCAGAGACTTAGTAAGTAGCCTGAAATAGATATATCCCTTTGAGCAGAAGTCTCAGTAACATGCAGAAAGTTTTTAGGGACTAAACTGCAAATAAGTGAAAGTTCGGGGACTTATATATAAATAGTGAAAGTCCCTAGGGATATGATGGCCATTTATGCAAAGAAAGGGATTAAATTGCAAAAGAAAGAAAATGTAAGGACTTAAGTGCAAATATGAAAAGTGTTAAGCCAAAAAGGGAAAGTAGACAAAAAGGTGGGGTCTTTAAGTGTAATTTTAGCCAAATAAAGGGACTTAGTTGAAAAGAAGAAAAGTTTCCGGGATAAAAGTGTAATTATAAAAACCTGGACCGGAAATAGGCAAAAATAGTGATCGTATTCCGATCAGCCCCATATTTCACCAGTAGGTAGAGCAAGTGACGCTGGGTAATCCAGCTTAATACAGGAATTTTTCAAGACTCCAGATAGCCAAAATTGATCTGATAGTCTAAAATTTATAAAAATTCCTACCGGATATCCTAGATTTCAGATATAAGTGAGAAATTACAGGATGATGCGTCCTGATGGGGCGGATGTCAGGAAACTGACAGAATATCGATATGAGGTCTGTAGGAAAAGTTATTCGCAAATCAGTAAATTCAGACGGGATTGTGAGGCCTCCAGGTATCCGATAGGGAGATTTATCGGTATTTAAACTGAGGCTGAATGAGTTCGGATGACCTCAGTCAGATGACTGTTATGACCCAAATGGATGCCTAGACACAGTAGGCCAGTGTATCTGATAAAAGGAGCCGGTGTCCTGAGAGATGTATAAAAGGTGTATAATAGCTAAAACACTCGATAACCATTGAAGGGGGAAGATTCCTCGTAATGCGTGTCATAAAGGTAATGGACCCTGAAAGGCCCAAGAATGGCGCCATGAAAGGCCCAATAAGACACTTGGACTGATAGGTGGGCCAGTGTCCTGCAGAACCCCGAAAAAGTGCGAAATTACGAAAATGCCCTTGTGTTGTACTAAAGGGTAATAGATGAATGGAGGGCATTTTGGTCATTCTGGACAGGCCCAGAAGCCAAGACATACACATATAAGGTTAACCAGAGTCAGTATATACCCTGACAGGGTACAGAAAGGTGTAAAATGATGATTTTACCCTTAGGGTTAATATAGTGCAAGAAAGGGCACCCACGGGTATTTTGGTCATTTCGCAGGGGATCTGTAATTGAGTTTAGACCCAGTATAAAAATGTTAATGATATAAAGGACCCAGATACTAAATTTGAGGTCAGTAGACATAATATGGATTTTTAAAAAAATTAGATTCAGAAAATAGTCCAGTTTTCGAGGAGACGGATCGGGCCGGTACCAGATTGGACCGGAAAGCTTCCAGAAGGTTTCTTGGCTCTCTCAATTTCGCCATGTGAAGAATGTGAGGGGTGAGCTGTCCCATGAGGTGTCCCTTGATGATGCAGTAAAAGGAATAAAAGAAAATAGAAAATTCCAGAAAAAACGGTGGCCACAAGTTCAGAAGGCTTCAAAATTACGAAAATGCCATCCATCAAAACTATAAATACCCCCCTTGCCTTCATTTGCCACAGCCAAGAGCCCATTTTAGAGAGATAAGGAGGTTCTGGAGAGAGAATGTGAGAGGAAGAAAAGAAGAAAGGAAGTTCTGGCGAAGTGGAAAGCAGTATAGAGATTCTAGAGTTCTGCTAAGCTTTTCAGGTAGTAACTAATCCTAGCTTTTATGTAATGGCTTTGTGATTTGTTGTGCTATTGTTTAGTTGGATTGTTGTCTTATATGTTATGCTTGAAGCTCTATTACAATGCTATGATCGTATGTTATTGAGTATGGAAGCACGCAGCATACTTATCTGTACACAATCACAAGCAAGCAATGTCACTCTGCATTACATATATTGTTATGATTATTACTATTGAGATTCCCTCAAATCTCATCCCAATAAATAACCCATTACAGGGAGGTTATGTAAAAGTAAATTTTGAGAATTTTAAGAGACGTCGTTATGCTGCCGAAATTATGACAAGATAGCAGTAGTAAAGAAATGAGCTGATACGTACTGTGTACGTAGGTACTATCTAAGGAGGCTGAAAGTGAGTGGACCTAGCCGGTTCATCCAGTCTTTCTTAGGTACTTACATAGAATGGTAGTTCTCACGGGAATTACCGAATCGGTACAAGATCAGTTACTTTCTGAAGATGAAGCGTAGCGGTTATGCTGCCGGATTTCAGGCAGGAAAAGATGTAATAGAAATATGGGAAATTTTGTACATACTCAGATGTAAAATAACTTATTAATTAATAATGAGTATTGTTTGGCATGTTTGACTGATATATGATGGATGTATGGATATGTATGCAAAGTTGAGTGCTGAAATTTACCACTATGAACAGTAACACGTGGTGACCTAATCATGTTTGATAAATAATTAAAAATAGTAAATGGATGAATAAATGTATGAAATTTTTATGGTAAATAGTAGACATATTAAGATTCGATTTGATATATATAATGACTCAGTTGGATGTCTACACATGGAGATATAAATTATCAAAGTTGAGACCAGAATGCTGGATTTAGGAGAAAAATGATGGATGAACAGTAAATTTGTAACGTTGACTGACGTTGACTTGGTCAATGAGAGGTCAACAGGTTATTTTTACCTGAAATATAATTGAGTTAGCTTCAAGTATCAATTAGAACCACTTAATTTCTATTTTTCTAGAATTAGTTATGATTTTTTGAAGTCAGGTCACTCATCTGAAATTTTCATAGTGAACAGTTCTCGATAAGAGTAAAATTCCAGATTGAGAAATTGGACTTCAATGACCTTGAAAGTGGTTCTAAATGCTACCAAATGGTCCCTTAGACGTACGAAAGTAAGGATGTTTTAGTAATCACCATGTTTGGACCCTTGATAGGCTGATTGAGGGATGCTTCTTCCAAATAAATAGGTTCTAACTCTTTAAGATCTTTTATCAAATAATTCAACGCCTCTTTCATAGATTTGGTCCTTGCTCTCGTCATTGGGCCTGCAATGCCTTGTAATGGGTCTTTTAGAGTATTAGACTTCCATCTTTTAGCTTGGGCTCCATGCTCCGTGTTTTGGTCTTCCTTTGATGCTTGATCCTACCATGCTCCTCTATCATTCCCTCCCTGCTCAAAAGGATTCGTCCTCGAATCTACAGCATTAAAGAGAGATAAATCAGTCACATTAAATGTAGCACTTACATTACCGTAGGAGCTAGGCAAATCTATTTTATAAGCATTATCATTGATTTGCTCCAGGACTTGGAAAGGGCCATCTCCTCTTGGCTGCAACTTAGACTTTCGTTGTTCTGGAAACGTCTCCTTTCGCAAGTGTACCCAAACCCAGTCTCCAGGCTTAAAGACAACTTTCCTACGACCTTTGTTAGCTTGCTTTGTATATTGCTCATTCTTTCTCTCGATGTTGGCCCTCACCTTAGCATGTAATTCCTGCACAAACTCAGCCTTTTTCTTGCCATCAAGGTTAGCTCATTCACTAGAAGGTAAAGGCAAAATATCCAAAGGAGATAGAGGATTAAAGCCATAAACAATCTTAAATGGAGAGAAAGAAGTGGAAGAGTGAATAGCCCTGTTATATGCAAATTCAATATGAGGTAAGCAATTGACCCAATTCTTCAAGTTCTTTTGAATTATTGCACGTAACAAGGTAGTGAGTGTTCTATTGACAACCTCAGTTTGCCCGTCCGTTTGGGGATGTGCCACATTAGAAAACAACAACTTAGTTCCAAGCTTACTCCACAAGGTCCTCAAAAAATGGCTAAGAAACTTTACATCCCTATCACTCACAATGGTTTTAGGCAATCTAACAATTTCTTTGAAGAACAAGTCAGCAATATGCACAGTATCATTTGTTTTAGAACAAGCAATAAAATGAACCATTTTACTAAATCTATCCACTACAATAAAGATGCTATCTTTCCCAGATTGAGACCTAGGCAAACCCAACACAAAATCCATAGAAATATCTACCCAAGGTTGGGAAGTCACAGGTAGAGGGGAATATAAACCATGAGGTTGAACCTTAGACTTTGCATGCCTACATGTCACACATTTAGCACAAACAGACACAACATCTTTGCGTATACCAGGCCAATAAAAGTGTTCATACAAAAGAGCTAAAGTTTTATCAATACCAAAGTGACCCATCAAACCACCACCATGAGTTTCTTTGACAAGCAATTCACGCATAGAACATTTAGGAATGCACAATCTGTTTTTCTTAAAAAGAAACCCATCATATATGTAAAAGTTATTCAATCCATGCTTTTCGCAAGAAGACCAAATCCTAGAAAAATCACAATCAGAATTATACAATCCTTTCAACAGTTCAAATCCAAGTAACCTAGCATGTAGAGAAGTAATAAGGGAATACCTTTCGGGAAAGAGCATCTGCAACAACATTCTCCTTACCCTGCTTATGCTTGATCACATATGGAAAAGTCTCTATGAACTCTAACCAGCTAGCATGCCTCTTGTTAAGCTTACCTTGAGACTTTGGAAACTTCAAACTTTCATGGTCAGAATGAATAATGAACTCTTTGGACCAAAGATAATGCTGCCAAGTTTCCAAAGTTCTTTTCAAAGCATAGAGCTCCTTATCATAAGTAGAGTAATTCAAGTAAGCTCCACTTAATTTCTCACTAAAGTAAGCTATAGGCCTAGACTCTTGCATCAAAATAGCACCAATACCAATTCCAGAAGCATCACATTCCACTTCAAAAATTTTATTAAAATCAGGCAAACACAAAAGTGGTGCATTAGTTAATTTCTCCTTTAGGGTGTTAAAAGCCTTTTCTTGCAATTCACCCCATTTAAAAATAACATGCTTCTTAACAAGTTCATTTAAAGATGCAGCAATAGATGAAAAATCCTTAACAAACCTCCTATAGAAACTTGCTAATCCATGGAAACTCCTTACTTCATTAGCATTTGTTGGGGTTGTCCAATGCCTGATAGCTTTAACCTTCTCTTCATCCACACGGATCCCT